>OW285236.1:34739283-36212229 GCA_935421215.2 Melolontha melolontha | reverse complement strand
GATCGATTACCTACAAAAGGGTCAGACCATCATTGGAGATTCTTATTCTAAATTAATAACCACACTGAGAGAGAAAAGAAAGAGATTAAGGAACCAGACATGGCATGTTAGCGACAGGACGTCAATTTTTGTGTAACGAAGAGGTAACAGGGTGGAGGGCTGGTTTGCAGACCAAGAAGAATCTTTTTTTTGGAAGGGTTAAAGGTGTTGCGGGATCGCTGTTTTATGTGTATTAATTTAAGAGGAAGCTATATTGAATAATAAAATATCTAAAGGCCCTGCTTTAAATTGTTTCAATAGTAGGGTACGAATATGTCAATACCTCTTCGTATAAACATGTGAAACATTTTAAATTTAAGCAAAGATCTAACAATCATGGAAAAAAATATATAAAATATTTCATGAAGCTATCTGTTCAGATTTCACTGAACAAAGTGTATATTTAACCGTTAATATTAATCCCCTTACTTCTATATCTCTTATACTTGTTCATTTAAGTTTAGATTTATATTCCTTAATTGTTTAGATATTTAAGGATTTATCCTCAACATTTTATGGCCATAAACATTTATAGATACAATTCTATGTACAAATAACATTTTATTTGTACCTCAGTTATTTGGTTCTTGTATGTATTTCCAAAATTATGTGTATTGTTAACATTTGCAATAGACAATTACGTATTAGAAAGTTTAATCCTTAATACTAATTTTACGTTTCTAGTGAAATTCTCAGTTTACAGATATTCATCTTTCCTTATTAAATTGTCGGTGATTAGAGGTTATAATTCCTTGTATTTCATTGGTTAGGGCAAGTGAAATAAGATTTGTAACCTTATTGGCTGAAACAGTATCTTTCTGTACAATAGTTTACACCCACCGTGACTATTTCGATGTTCAAATCATTCCGTAGAGTCAGTTCTACGACATCTGCCAACCAAATCAAGTTAAAGTTATTTAAGTGATTAAGCGTCAACAGATAAGTCTAGGGGCTTCACCTGAATCAACTTGGTGGAACTTGTAAGATATGTATAGGTTTAGATAAAGCAATTATTTCCAAACCTGTCCTATATTCATTACTCAAAGAGGTGAAAACTCCTCTTGTATATTCTCTTGTCTTCAATATAATCACATCTTTATGAAGTAGTAGCTCAACATAGATGGACCTTTGTCCTGTGTTTGATTTGTATGTTGTCTGTATCTAAACCCATTACTATAAACCTCACACTTTGTAGATACTTCATATGATATAAGTCCTCCATGTGACGTATTAACTCTAGTTACGAGTTAATCTTAATTTACGGTGGCGTCCTTACCCTTTTTTGTTATAGTCGGCCACTTATTAACGTTTCGATTAGAACCTCACGCCGTCTTCACTGACGGTAGTACGGGCCTGGCTAGTTAAATTATATCTTTACCATGAACCCTCCTACACTGGCGAGTCTGAGGGCTGACGCTACCGTATTTCCGCAATATATCGCAAAGTATCAGTAAACAGTTTTTCAAAATCTATTTTTGTTACGTGCCGGTAGCAACTCGACGAGAAAAGTTCTTTCGGATCATGTCTTAAACTTCGCTAAATTAACAGGTTAAATGCATTCTGGTCGTGTTTGTGGTTCACAATCGACAAAATGTGACCACCAAATGTATCAATCTTGTAATAATGTTTTTATACCAATTGATTATACAAAATCGAAAACGATTCAGATGAGATGTGTCGAGCCTCTGATATTTTGAGCGCTTTTATTCGACGGTCATCTAGCATTATGTACTTTTTTGATCATATCTGAAGTATATACCTTTTTTGGATGTTCACTGCATTTTTTATCAAATTCAAAGATCTGCCCACGATTAGATTAAGCTGCCTGTCATCGGAATAGATGAAAATTGGTTACCGTAAACAGACTTCAGACTTCATAGATTGTTTTGTTTTTTATAATAATAAGAAAATAAAAACAAGAACTTAATCACAGATCGGTACTTCACGCTGTTCGTCCTTCAAAACAAGCGAAAAGCACTTTATTTCTTACTCAAAAACAAGCGTCCTTACAATCGAAATAAACGCGAATTTTGACGGTTGTTTTGAAAGAACCCCAGCATGAAAAATAATGTGTCGTCCTCTTTCGTCAAACTCACTAATTACTAATCCATCCTCGCATTTTATGTGTGGTTGTGTATGTGTATACTCTCTTCAATAAAAGTATTAGCGAGCAAAGTTAAGAAACCTGTTTGGTAAACACCCGAGGTTATACATGCGTCTGAAAAATAAAAACTTTTGACTAATATAAGAAAATCAACATATAAAAGAAGAGTAAACAAAATATTCAAATATAGTAATTTAATTAAAGATACCAAAATAAAAAAACGCTGGCGGCAGAGTTAATGCTTTTAAGGAGAATATATTCTCAAACATTCCAGTGATTATAATAATTTGCGTTATTTTATGCAAAATGTTTTCAAAAATTTAAATTAAATGTATAGAAGTTTTATTTAGCCTTTAACATTTAAAATTTTGCAGGCAGATTGGGGTTTTTCTAATAAAAGCAGTCATTTGTTCGAACAAATCCGTTATATTAAAAATCAAGTATTTCCGCTTAGAATTGCGTTTTTGTATTTGTTCGCGGAAAACCCGATGCGCAATCTCAAAAGAACGATCATTCGCCAACCGCCACCAGTTAAGAGCACCACGCCGCTTCTGCAAATCAACTCGTGCGTTACGTACAAGCAGTATTAATAGGATTACACGTAACCATGACAAAACAACAAAAGTTTTAGTTCGTAGTATTTGTAATAAAAGGGGATGCAACTAAATTTCCAAATTTAACAGAGCGTGAATGCAATTAAATTGCAAAATTTCACAATCTTTGGCTTGAGGATTTGAAAGTCGAGCCGTCATTATTACACCACTGACAGACGCAGCTAACGCTTAGTCCATCAGATAGATCAATTTTAACCCTTAACTAGGCGCGCCTATATGCTTACGTTAGTGGGCACATGGGGTCTCTCACGACCCCTACCTGAAAACTTAAAGATTGAAGGGAGATTAGAAAAAACATTTGCAGTGAATATTGTTGTTTATTAATAAATAATTAATCCATATTTGAAAGATTCAGACAATTTTCACATATGATCTTCTTATGATTCGCGCACAAAGTTTTTTCGCACAAACAACACCATTCTTGATATTTTTTGTCATTGTTCCGGGGCCATTCTTTCGATTCTCCGGTTTTGCCTGACGTGTTATTCCAAATTTCAGCCCAATCGGGCTTCTGACATCCCTTGGAGTGGCGACAGAATTCAGCCTACTTGCCTGGAACGGTTTAGTCAACTGTAGCACAAGTTGTTTCAAGAAATCGGGTTTGTGAATTTTTTTCCACAGTTTTTTATCTTGAAAATGATGTATGCGTTGATTGCCGTAACATTCATCAAGTGGAAAAAAATAGCTAAGAGCCATCTTCTTGTTCGGCGACCAATATTGTAGGATGCGCACATCTGATCCATGGAG
Organism: Melolontha melolontha; assembly: GCA_935421215.2. NCBI lineage: Eukaryota > Metazoa > Arthropoda > Insecta > Coleoptera > Scarabaeidae > Melolontha > Melolontha melolontha. The sequence continues at coordinate 36,208,725 of OW285236.1, read as the reverse complement.
TCCACTCCACCTTTCGTCGAGTTATACTATTTAATGATTTCCGGTTTTTATTCATCGTTGGTGTTCTCTTCGCCTTCTAGATGCATTGTTAAAAGTAACACGCCAGCCTTCTTCTTACGTGGAATGAAGGAAACCATGGTCATGTTTTGTTGGTGTCCATAGATGCGGCTTTTGACTTGACGTTCATTGCAGGGTTGAAATGATGGTGGTATCTCTCGCTTGCTTTTTCTAAGTGTGCCCACTAGTGTGATGTGGTTTTTCAGCAGGCCATGTGCTAGAGGTATGCGTGTATATCAATTATCGGTTCCGGCCGCTTCCATGTATGGGGGAGATGAAACGGTACATTATTTCTTTCCTTTGCTGAGTTCTTCATGAGATATTGGCCTTCAGGTTGTTTCCACGTAGATTTCCAAATTCTAAAGGTAATAAGTCGTTGAATCTACCATCGCGAAGACCTTGATGCCGTATCGGTTCGGTTTCAACGGAAGGTACTGGCGGAAACCACAGCGTCCACGGAATCCCACCAATCGTTTATCACTGAGAACAAATCATGTATAGCACTGAGTTTATCACTTTGCATCGTGTCTTTTCTTGTGTTGACATCATCAAAACGAAGACGTCTCAGGAGGAACATGAATCGTTTTGAGGGAATGGTATCTCGAAAGATGGTGACACCGATATTATCTGTAGCCCACAGATCCAAATAGTTCAGATGAGAAGATCGAAGAACTCCTGCCATGTACAGGAGTCCTAGGAATGCTTGCAATTCTTCGACTGTCGTAGATCTCGCGTCACGTTGTCTTCCAAATTTTGGTTGAATCTTCTGGATAAAGATGATGTTGGTGCAATCCACAAGAATTTGGAGTGCACGATCGTTGAAGAAACAACTCCAAATCTCTTCAGCAGTGGTTGCGTTGATGTATTTTTGAGTTGGGCCGCTTTTCTCCTTCACGATATTCACAGCACGTGTTCTGGTTTGCTTGTGGACTGATCTCTCATACCACTTGGATTGATCTATACCAAGGAAGTATTCGGAACCACTCTGAACTTCGTTGTTTTCATCGTCACTGTCGGCTTCAATTTCACTGCAGGAATCATGATGTTCATCTGGTGGATTCTCGGGATCGATGAGTTGGCTGTGATCGTCGCAGTTATAGTTGTCATCCGCCGCGGCAGCAACACACGGAGCATCCGCAGCAGAATCCAAATTTTCTATAACGTAGTCATCGTCGTCGTCTCAGATTCTCCTAGCTTCCTCCTCCAACTGCGCCTGAGTCAAATAATGCACATATTTTGCCATTGCGGTCACGCAATATATCGCTCGCCCGGAAAAAAAATGCGCTAAATCCTTTTTGATATTTCTGCCTTTATATAGCAAATATCGTAGAAAACCCTTGGGGAAATTAGAGCGGACAGATAATAGCTATCTTAATAAGAGATAATCGCACGCGCAGGATAAGCGGATTATCGCTGAGCGCTGTTTTCAGATCAATTCAGGTTAATTAGAGCATTCTAGGAACAGATCAGGCCCAGGTACCCGCCATTCAAGGCTATGCAGGATGCAAGAGATTATTGGTAATCGCATTTTGCTAATACTTTTAAATATGTTCTTGACAATCCAAATCGATCAAATTATTATAAATAATTTCAATCAATAGAAATCTCTTCATAAAATCGTCCACACGTTAGTAAGCGCATGGGGTCATCTCTGCATTTTTGCATATAAAACGCTTCTAAATAGAGATATTGTTTACATGTCAGAGTGATCAATAGATATTCATGTAAAACAAGACCTTTTTTAGGACTCCATGCGGTATGAGATTTCAGCTTAAAAATTTCACGAAGTTATACACGGTTTTATAACCTTTGGGGTCATTTTTGACCTCGTGCGCCTAGTTAAGGCTTAACATTTTAATCATTTTAACTGTGTTGAATACAGTAACTTCAATATACGAGGGCGATTCGTAAAGTAGGTTCTGTTTTCGCTTAGTGAACAGAGATGGCAATATCGGCGCGATCGCAGTGCTGTGATGTATAGTTCAGTTCAGTATAAGTCTAATAGTGCAAGTAAGAGAATTCTTCGGATATTCTTTCGTGCTATTTTGGTAGTTTAAAATGTTTGCTGCAATTGAAAATGCCGCCAATTTGCCACTAGTTAGCTCAATCGACACCACATGGCGCTACCAGTCACTTTTGATTGATACCAAGTCGAAAATCAATAGAAAAATATAATTTTCTTTCTGCTCATAATAGTGTGGCTTTAGTTACAGATTTGGTGGTTTCAGGACAAGCAAAAAATGTTAGTCCTTTGAAATTTTGGCGCAAAATCAAAGGTAAATTCTTTTCCTCTTGTAAACTTAACCCGGGGAAATACTGTATATTTGAAAGCGTATAATTTATCCGCATCGTACATATTGCTATGAATAGTGGTTTTGAATTTCTTAATACCACTATTCACAACCAATCTGTCCAGCTTGGATATTCAGTCGGTTAGTTTTCAAGATGAGACTGCTTTTCCCTCTGGGTTCCAATCGGAAAGTTGAAAACACAATTGTATTAGTAAAATATTTGAGCGTCACTCAAAATTTATTTGAGAAATAGTAATTATGTCTTTAAGTTACTTATGAGCACAAACGAAAAAGGTTAAATTTAAAAAAATACACACAGTTAACTTTAAATGAAACTTTAATACAAAAAAAAAAAAATAAAAAAAGTGTCTTTATGAAGTATAAAGATTAATATTGCGTCATTAAACAATATTATTAAGGTAAAAATATCGCATGGAAATGACAGCTGCATGCGATAAAAACTTCCTTTAATGACTTCCGATCAAAATTAAAACTAATAAATTACAAAGATGCTTTTCAATTTCTCCCACCAGAAACAAAAATAAACAAACTGATATGACAGCCCTAACCAAACTTTTACGCATGTGCAAACACACGAAAAAAAATATGCCCTTGATATCCCAAGCGTACAAAATTTTATAGTTATAGAAAATTTTTTTATATTGCAAATTTTAAAAAACGTTCTTTGTAATTTAAATCAAATAACTAAGAATAAAATATATATATATCAAAATTAACACAATGGAAAATGCAAAATTCAATACATTCAAAATAATGATAATAATAATAATATTAAGATATCTTTAAATATAATTTACTTACGTAAATTTAAAAAAAAATATATATATATTTTCTCAAGACACATGAGGTAGAAAGCTTATAAAATTAACAATAACGAGATCAACTAACTCGTAAAAATATCGGTAATGAAATCAAACACCAACCACAAATTAATCAAAAATCACGAAGTTACTTAACAAAGATAAAGATTTATCTTATTATAAACACGTCTTTCTACACCCAGAGTACATTTGCGTCTCCTACGGATACAGCAAACCCGCTAGCTCCGTAGAAAAAATACAGTTATAAAAATCGTACACAGCAATGCACACGGCGTGCTTCAACTGCACTAGTCAAAAATATATAAGTTCAAAATAAATGTGCATTCATAAATAATATAACTTTTCAAAATATTTGCGGGGAAAAATCTATGCAATATGTATAGAGCTTTTATTATACCGACGTATTATAAAGAAACTTTGAAAACTCATGTTCGGTTAGTTAAACACAATTTCCAAACCTCTAACCCTTTTATATTCCCGTAATTTAGATCGGATTAATTTGTATGTTTAGCGTAATTATTTAAGATTCGAACTGTATATATTTACCTTAGTCGTAATACCTTAGGGTTTACGAGGCGAAAACCAGTCCCCAGTTCAAATTCTCTGCAAATTTGGTAGTTTTACGCACATCTACAGACACATAGAGGGAGAATACCCACCTAGGTAACTAATCCTTGTTAAAAGCAGTTTTACGTGCCCGGTAATCTACCCATAATACCGTTCGAGTACAATTTCCAGAATGTTAATGTATAATTAATTATATTGTTACACGAGAAATGAGGCGAACGCACGCCTACGCGTATGTGAAAGTATAATTATATATTGAGTTATCGTTTTCAGTTCTGCAATAATCACCAGAAACGAATAACGAACTAACTTTGCGCATAATATCATATTATTTCCAAAGCGTTTCATTGTTTTTGGGTATACAATTAGCGAAACCGGGGAGCGATTATAACGAAAATGGTTCAAATAACTCGTTTGTCGTAAGAATATGTAATATGGTAAATTACAGAACGTTACGTGATTAAATGTCAATTTGTGTCGGTTTGGCTTTGTTTTGCGTATCGTGTCAATCAGCAATTTACATTTTATTTCTTTCCGTATGCTAGATGGATTGGAGACTACCTGTAGTAATAACACTGTACCTATAGATCTGCAAAATTGTATACTGATTGGAATGATATAGCTTGTTTAGTCGATTTGCAATTAAGTTCATTATCGAGGAGGCGAGAAAATCTTTATGATCGTCTAAAGCCCGTTTTAGACGATGTCTATTTTGTCAGAAAATTTACCAGATAATAAGCGTTCCAAAAATAGACACCATGTAAAACAAACATTTTACGACTAATTTGCCGACTGAAATTTAATAGAAAATGTTTTATTAACCCTTGTCCGGGCAAGACATTTTACTAACGTAACCGGGCAGTTCGGGCCTGTTAGGCCCGGTGCTTTTAGTATATGTTTTTACTTACAGAATTAATGAAACAAAGAGTTTATGGGAATTATATATTTAATACCATTTATAAATAACATTAATTACTTACTGATCTTAAATTTTATTCATTTCTTGCAATTATAACACAAAACTTTTGATGAAGAATGTTCGTTACAAATGTTTTGTTTGCACTCATCACAACATTGTGTTTGTTTCCTGTCTTTTGTTTTAAGACACATGTAGCACCTTCTTCTAGAATTTGGTTTAGTTTCAGTTCTTGCTCTCTTTGCCGGCGTTGCTTCTTCACCTACAAACTCGCTGACACAGTGTTGGATGGTACGAGGAAGTCCATTCGCCTTCCTTCTTTGAATGTGCGGAAGAACTAGGTTTTCAGATACATCTACTAGAAACAATCTCCTTTTTTGGTGTTTAGCTTTATTCCAATTTGGGTACAAATTCATCCAAGTAGCATATGCTGCAATGCCGCTTACGTCGAGAAGGTTCATAAAAAATGTAAATGACCAACGATTTGTTCTGCGCTTACATGTGTATTTATGAGCCAATTGGTCTAACGTGTCCACACCACATTTTGTGCTGTTATAATAGAGAATTATTTCTGGCTTTTTTTTTATCGTCATCGTTACAGTTATTAGTATGATGCATCGTTGACAGAGCCAAAACACTTTTGTTTTTCTTTGGAACCTAGGACACTAAAGACGCTTTTTCTGTAAATCCGAAAATGGACGTTTGTTCTTCACGTTTTCTATTGGGAAAAATTTCGGTTGGGCTGAAGCGTTTATTTTTCCTTACGGTACCAACGCTCGTCAACCCATTTGTCAATAATGTTTTTGCTAATGATAAGTCCGTAAAATAATTGTCGAATGTGACATTTCTGTTTGTATTATAATACGGTTGTACGAGCTGCTCCACTACCTGTGTTGCGAGGCCCTTGGCGATTTGATTTCCTTCCTTTCCAATATAGGGAATACCATTTAGAGGATAGTAGGTTTCAGAGTCACACGCCCACCTGATCTTCATTCCATATTTGTCTGGTTTGGAAGGCATATATTGTCTAAATGGACATCTTCCTCGAAAGGGTACAAGTTGTTCGTCCACTGTGATGTTTTCTCCGGGGAGGTAGTGCTTTTTCAGATTGTTATTTACTTTATCCCAAATAACTCGAATAGGTGCAAGTTTATCGTTCTTCCTTCTTTCGGAACGTGTACCTTTGTCATCAAATCGTATAAATCGCAACAAGCTTTTGAATCGTTTCAATCCCATCGTTGCTAGAAAAATTGAAGGGCCATATAATCGATTCCATAGCACATCGTAGCTAGTATCATTAGCACTTAGGTGACCGGCAGTTAGAAGCAAACCAAGAAAAGTGCGAATTTCGATATTATCACATAGTTTCCAGGGAATATCTATCAGTACCCTCTCTGCCTCCTTGTTTGTATGTGAAGCAATTTCGGTAAGTACAGCTTCATCAATAAATAAGAGAAATGCATCAATTGGATCTTCAACAATTTTTCCCGGCGGTAAGATAACTTTATGCATTTGCGATTTTATTATATTGCACGAACGAACCCGTCCTGTCGAAGGAGGCTGGCTGCTCCACACTGAATCATCTTTAGCAACAAATTTGGAAATACTGACAACAGGAGTGTCACACAGTCCCTCACTGCCTTCTTGCACGTCTTCCGTTTCACTAGCATTAGAAAGGTGGTCCTCTTCGTCCTCATCTTCGACATCCGACTCAAAATTTACAGGCGCCTGGTCATCGTCCGATAGGTTCTCCAGTATATCTGCGAGTTCGGCGTCCGATAAAAATTTTCTAGACATTGCTGAATGATTATAACACTTTCACTATAATGCATAAACTAAAAGCAATGAACAAAAAATGTTCGTATATATACAAATAGACAGGGAACCCCTACTTTACCTAATATTACTTTCTTCGAAAAATTACGACCTATATACGTCATCAAATGTATTTGCTGCACAAATGACACAAAAATGATCGGAAACACTAATTACGTAAAGAGGATTAGAAAACAAAAACGGAAAATAAAGTTACCATAATTGCCTCAAGTATGGGCCTGCTAAGCCCGGCTTGCCCGTTAATGGGATTTTAAGTACAATCCGTCAATTAACTAACGATTATTCATAATTTAACAAATATTACTTAACAAGAAAACAGTAATTAACATTACTCACTAAGATATCGAATTTTTTATCGTCGCTTATTTTGTTAAAAATTATTGATTTTGAATTTCTAAACATGTCGTGGAGTCAGGAGCAAGTGTCGACGTTGATGGACGAAATACAAAAAGTATCCGTGTTTGTATACAGCCCGACGTATAAAACCCGTACAATAACACGTTCTCAATGTCAACCAGGCTTATCAAATTTGACATCTGTTATTTGACTTGTCAAATTTGATATAAGTTATAGGCATTAGCAGCGTATTGCTATGAATAGTGAGTTCGAAGTTGGATGTACCACTATTCACACCAACTCTGTCCAACTTTGATACTCAGTCGGTTACTTTTCTTTTAATGAGACTGCTTTCCTCTCCGAGTTTCCAATGGAAAACGTGGAAAACACAATAATGTTAGTTAACTATTCTTATATTGGACGCCACTCAAAACTTGTTTGAGAAAATATTTAATAAAGTCTTTAAGTTATTCAAAAACACAAAAGAAAAAAGGTAGAATTCAAAAACACAATGAATTTAAAGATATTTTAATACAGGAGTTAAAAAAAAATAAAAAAAAATGTCGTTATGAAGTATAAAGACTAATTTTGCATGATTTAAACAAAATTATTAAGGTAATAATATTATACGAGAATTGACCGTAACGTATAATTAAACTTCCTTATATGAATCCCGAGCAAAGTTAAAACTAATCAATTTCAAAGAAGTCTTTTAATTTCACCCCAGATACACAACTTCAAAATGTAAACAACAAATACTGACAGATCCGAAACAAATCTCTAAAACATACGCAATCGCAAGTAATAAAAAACTGCCCTTGAACACCAAGCGAACAAAATTTTTAAAGTTAAAGAAATTTTTTACGAGAAACTTTAAAATACTTTCTTTGTCATCTATATTAACTACAATTAAACTATATATATCAAAATTCACAAATGAAAATATAAATTAAAATAATGATAATAAGTAATATCTTTCTTTTACTTACGTAAATAAAAGGTGTTTTATTTTTTTACGAGACACCAGAGTCAGAAGAACGTACAATAATCACCAAATTACGAGAATAACACACTCGTAAATATCACGGTAAATGAAATCAATCACCATCCACAATTTAATTCAATTCACGAAGCTTCTAAGAAACTAATAAAATATAGAATTATATTTTACTAAATACGTCTTCACAACTCTGATAACATGAAGTGTCTAACGGAAAGATACAGGAAATCGACATACTATGACCACGCAAGTCATGTAAAATATTATAAATCAAAACAAAATTAGTGTTCATAGATAATTTCACAAAAATATACAATGTCATCGAAAATTATTAATTCAATCATAAAATAATGTTTTTCAAAAATTTTCACTAAATGTTGCGGGGAAAAATCCACTGCAGTATGTATAACCAACGAAATCTATAAATAATAGTATGAACATATTTGTCCCGTTTACGCAACTAAAAATTTCTGATTTTATGCTTGTAAGTGTTGTACGGATTTTATATGTCGCGCAGTGTACGACGTGAGAAGCTAGGCTTACAAGAATAGACATTTTCGGCAACAATATTTGTAAGCGTAATTCCTTTAATATTAGTAATTAATAATTCTTCAAATAGTTCAGTTGTCATACGTAAAAAAAATTTGTACGTAAGGGATCTTCTACTAACAATTCGCTTGTTTAGAATGTTCAAAATTCCTTCATTTTGTAATCTTCTTTTGATCCAAGACTTCATCCATACATTCCGTCTTCACTTGCTGCGTTTGTTTAAATAACTTACGATATTATTGTCGTTGCTAGTTGTCATCGCTAGCGTAGGTTATATCGAATTTCCAAGACTAATAATTACCCTATTTTACAGACACGTAAACCGTATAATGTTATTGCGACACGTAAAGGTATGTTTGAATTTGTGTTTATCTGGAAATGTCAAGCAAATGAATAAAAATAAATACAATAGATGGCGCATCGTGTTCTGCGCATCGAAAAATATTACTGTCGCGTGGATTTCTCTGTAACTTTGACAAATACGCATGTTTTTTAAGTAAGTATCGTTTTTCCACACCGCCACCGCAGCGCTGCGGTCGGCGTTCTGCGTATGCGCACCGGGGACCTACATCTCTTGCCTACGCACTGACGCCATTACAGTCTGATTCTACCTTGTTTACGTTGTTTACTGAGTGTTTAAGATGCCTCCGATAATCGTGAGTCCCGCCGACTGTGAAGTACGGGCTGTTATAAGATTTCTTAGTGCTAAAGACCTAAAACCGATCAATATCCATCGTGAGATTTGTGCAGTTTACGGACAAATCATTATGAGTGATGGAATGGTAAGAAAGTGGGTGAGAGCATTTAAAGATGGCCGCACAAATGTGCATGATGAACAACGGAGTGGGCGTCCTTCAGTCGTTAATGAAAGTTTGGTGCAGGGAGTGGACAATAAGGCGAGAGAAAACATACGCTTTACGATGTCCTCCTTGTGTGATGGCTTTCCTAATGTTTCGCGTAGTGTTTTGTATGGCATTGTGAGCGAGCGCTTGAATTACCGAAAATTGTGCTCACGTAGGGTACCGAAAATGTTGACGGATGTGCACAAAACCAAACGTTTAGGCAGTGCATTGACTTTCCTTGAGCGGTACCGCAACGACGGTGATGATTTCTTAAGCCAAATTGTTACGGGCGATGAAACATGGGTGGCCTATGTCACGCCTGAATCAAAGCAATGGAATGGCGGCATTCAGATTCACCCGGAAAAATGAAGTTTAAGCAAACAATTTCTGCCCGAAAAATCATGTGCACAGTTTTTTGGGACAGAAAATGAGTATTGCTTGTTGAATTTCTGCCTCGTAATAAGACAATCAATGCAGCAGCTTATTGTGAGACCTTGAAAAATCTGCGCCGTTCAATCCAGAATAAAAGACGAGGCAAGTTGAGCAAGGGCATCGTTTTGCTGTATGACAATGCCCGTCCGCATGTGGCTAATCAGAGCAAAGATCTCATCACATCTTTTAAATGGGAAATTCTAGATCATCCTCCGTACAGCCCTGATCTGTCGCCCAGTGACTACCATCTGTTCCTGCACTTGAAGAATCACCTGGGCGGCCAGCGTCTTCAAGACGATGACGAAGTCAAAACAGTTGTGATGCAGTGGTTAACAAGTCAGGCGGCAGACTTCTATGAGGAGGGTATTCATAAACTGCTACAACGTTATGACAAGTGCCTCAATATTGAAGGAAATTATGTAGAAAAGTAGATTAAGGTACAGGCTTTCATGTAAAAATAAAATTATTGAGATATCTTTGCACGTCTTTTTTTAATATAAAAACGGTACTTACTTAAAAACATGCATCGTAATATGATATAAGTGTAAAACATAAAAAAAATATGTCATAGGAAATTTGCTGTTTAATTTACAGGCAAATTTTTTGGCAAAGTAGACATTGTCCAGAACGGGTTTTATAGTAGAAAAGCAAGGTTGAAAATGAAATTTCTAGCGGGTTTAAGTCTGGCAATGTCAAAGCATCCATTGCTTTGCGTCTTGAAAATATGGATACTGACGATTTGATTGTCAAAATTATAATATTCTTCCAAAATATCAGAACTTCACGTTTCCGACTATTAAAACCACGGTGGGAAAGGAAAACAATGATTAGGATGCAATTCTTAGATACACTAGTAATTAGAAATAAGATAAAATATTGGAAATGGAAATTTTCCGGAAAGAAGCTAACGTCGATAGTTTTACCAGCGCAGATTCAATTAACAGTTTGCAACAAAAGACGGCTTTGTTTTAGTCAATCTGCTGCTAAACTTTCGCCTAACAAAAGAGAAATACGGGAAATAATTAGATTTCATTAAAAGTATTGCGAGATATAATGGTTTTGACCCATATAATATATAAAAATTTATGTGGGGTGTACGATCCGTATATATTCCTTTACTGTTCATCTGATTACGATGAAACTTTGCCAAATTGCTGTTTACGTGGCGGCGATGGTTTGTCTATAATAAAAGTATAACTAAACCAACATTCCTTGAGTTAAAATCAATCGCTCGAAGTGTGCGGTAATAGTTATTTACTTTATAAGTCCGGCAAATGAGATTTTACAGTTACGAGTGAGAATTTCGACTGTTTACTGTTGTGGAAAATCTTTTGCCGGGCGTATATCGTACAACGTTTTATTTCATCCTGTTACCAATTTCGTTTGAAAAAAATTTAGAATTATTTTTTAAATGTTCCAAAATCATTAAATTTGATAGAGATGGTGCAACAGAAAGAAAACAGAGATTTCAACAACTTCTTCAATTCGAAACAAAACCGTTCCTTTTCCAATTAACATTGAAGGCAATTCTGTATTCTATAATTATATATTCAACAGTAATTTTATTTCTGACGATTGGCCTACCATTTCCCCTTTTACGATTCATACTTTCTGTTTCTCTGAATAAATTCACAAAACGACGAATGGAAACACAGAAATGGTCATGTAGGACAGCGCCATTTACAAATTCGTTAAAGAATCTTCGTAGGAATCTCTCAGAGAATAAGTCCATTCACAATCGATTTTTTTGCCATTTCTTAAATAAATCTCAACCATATATCTCGTTTGCTGCTCATTAAATACATTAATCAGTCGAAGTGTTTTTAATGAGCTTTCACCGTTCCTGAAGTAAGTTGTGACAATGACAACGCGTTGTTCGACAGTAAGATGATTCATTTTCACTAACCGCAATATGTCTAGTTGACAGCTAACTAAAAACTCTCGTTACCTTGTTGGAAAATTTGATGATTTTTGCTAACATTGCCTGATATTTTCCTTGCAAATTGTGTACATTTAATCTCGTTGGTCACAGTATAATTCTGCGTATATTGTTCTACCTTGACACTAGCTCAACACGGATAATAACCTCTTAAGCTATGACATGAATTATTATTAACTCCAGTAAACGCAGAACGTCACCTTCGTTTAGATTCTTTTATGTATTACAACTGGTTTTGTACATTCCTAACCCTGGTATCATCACTGATTTTAGCTGGTTTTTATCGCATTAAGTATCGTTTCTTCAATCAAATTATTTAAGAGATTTGGTAGCAGCTTTTGCAGATGCACATACCTTGTCATGCATGCTTTGTCGTTAGTCGTGGGGTACTTTTCTACATTTCTTGTTTACCTTTCTTAATTTTCAATGATAACTTTGTCAATGGAGGGTTTACGAAGAGAAACGACTGTAGTACTCTTTCCGATCAAGTAGCAAATTTTGTTCTATCACATGATACAACCTCGTGACATCTGACGGACAAAACAGATTACGCCGATGAAAGTTATTTCTTCTCGAATAGCTAAGCTATTACAGGAAAAGAAAAAATACGCATATCACTGTCTTCGTAAACCCTCCGTTGACAAAGTCGTTAGACAGAAACGCATGCGTTTGGTGGTTGAAGCAAACGCTGGTAAATACGTAGTGTGTGTCCACGTATACAGATACAGATTTGTTTTTATTCAGATTTGTATTATTTTGTAGGAAAGCTTGATGCGAGCTCTCGCATCGATATGCTAATTTGTTTTTGGTTGTCAATTTCTGAGTAAATATTAAATTTGAGGTCAAAGGAGTGATGGAGATATACTAGTGTCGGTACTTTTTAACATTGATAGAACAGGAACCATACATTATAAGAAGCATCAGCGCTTGGCGTTCGCAGAAGACCTAGTGATTTCAGCGAGAAGTTAGGAAGTGGTAATGAACTTGTCAAAAATCTTGCAAGGGAAGACCACAAAAATGGGCTTGTGTATAAACGTGGGAAAACAATTCGAAAGCGCCGTTGACATGTGTGACGACACCGTAAAAAATATGTAATCAATGTTATGCAAATACATTGATTACATATCGTACTCGGAGGACTATTTAATGAATCAAATCGTTCAAACCAGTTTTGCGCAAACACATACATAATTTATTAATCGAGCCATTCATAATTGAGTTACTGTAACAACAATTAATAATATTCGATAAGTGTCACAAGTGCCATAAGTGTCAGAAAGTGTGATACACAAATTTCTCTCAATGAGTTTGTTGAAACTGTTAAAAATCCTTTTAAATTACGATGGAAAGTGAGTTGAGAAGGTTTGGTGGGAAAGGAGATGGAGAAATTGATGCAGAGATCACAAAACGTGTACCAGAAAACACACAAAGATCTCGTGACTCAGTTTGAATAAAGCTTAAATAAAGATTTTCATTTGTTTAAAATATTCACTTCCATAACTAGTACAATATTCTATGCAATTTTTACTATGGCCAATTCCAAATAAGAATGGACCTTTGGGAAGGATGGGCTTAATTTGAAAGCTTTTGATTGGTTAAAAGAGGGGGGGAAATTAACGCAGGCAAAATTAAGTTTATTTTGTTGTTAAATTTTATTTTACTGTTAGTACTGGTCAGGACTTCTGTCAGTGCTATTGAATTGGGTGCTCTATTAGTTGTTTATTGTGCTATTTAATATTAATATTCGTCAAAAATAGTTCTGTGTAGAGAAAAAGAAGCTTTATCAGGTCCATCGAAAAATCCTAAATAGAAATATGTAAAAAGTGGACAGATGCTATATGTGTATTTTAAGAACAAAGCTTATATGTCCAAAACAGCTGCGGTTCGCCAAATATCGAAGCAAGTAGCGATTAGCAGGAATACTGTGTTTGGCATTATCAAAGAAATTAAAATGTCTGGAGTTTCACATTTTCCTTTAAGAAAACGGGGTTACTAAGATGCTTACAATGAATTGGAAGAAACATCAAAAGGTACGATTAGAAGACGCGTGCATTAATTTTTCTTAAAAAATGAATTACCAACTTGCACAAAAATACGTGAGGATATTAGAGGAAATGCCAGTCTGCTTCCTATAAAACGAACATCGCTTTGGAGAATACTAAACAAACTAGTGAGAAAAATGCACACGTAACGACATTTTAATTAAACGAAATGATATTATCTTATAGAGAGCTCGTTATTTGACAAATATTAGAAATCTATCTGTGTAATACCTTGCATTGGTATATAGTTGACGTTTCTTGCTTAAATAAAATGTCTAAGCTTTGGTAATAATAAATATGTTAATAAACAAACGTAAAAGTCAAAAAATAATATTATATATAGATATGTAGGTATACGACCTCAATATATGACAGCAACCATATGTTCCACTTGTTTGAGATACCTGTGTAACTTACACTCAGATTGCAGCGCCATCTGGTCCATTCTTATTTGGAATCGACTATAGTTCAAAAACCGCTGCAATTTTTGTGTTACAATGGAAATGACTAAAATTAAGTTTTTTCATTGGTTAATGAACATTACATGACGGATTAATTAAAAAGGTGAAGATATCCGTAGATTGTCAATTTAATCGTTGAGTGACAGATGATATTTCACAAACTAAGTATGAATTCTACTCCGACATGATTGCTATAGTTACCTTTCTCGTTAAAAGATTTTTTTTGACTCACATACTCGTATAGTCGAGGCACGATAAGTTCCAATGCACGTCATCAAGAAATCGTCATGTGAGGTATTACACCGTTGCGGATTACACTAAATTCTCGCGTTCAAACCTAACCCAACATACTAATGTAACCTATATAATTTCTATTATTATATATATTTTACATTACTTATTATGGTATATCAGATTTGCACTACAGAATTTAGTAAGAAGCATCTGACAATATGTAAAAATGTTCGATCAGACTACAAAAACTAAAATATATCTCGACTGAAGGAAAGTTAGGTTTTATTTGTAATATTTGAATACTTCGATATTCTACGAACTATCAACATTCTACAATGGCCGAACCAATTACAACCGACATCCTCGCGGTTCATCAAATTTCTTTCCGAATAGCCAATAACAGAAACGTACTGCGATATCGAAAATGTAATAATAAAGTAATTAATTATTTTTTTTACATTCTTAACTTTGATATAACGACCGTTTGTATTAAAAAACAAATGTTACATTATCCATCGAAATCCATCAATTTAATTATTAAGTATATTGCCATAATTATATCTTAATATAAAATATTTTTAATTTATTTGTGTGGTCGCATTGCATATTTATGACTTCACTTGATTATATGTTTGACGTCACGCCAATGACGTGCATCGGAACTTATCGTGCATCGACTATATTAGATAGTATTTTTAGTATTATGCTAATAATTATTAATAATAATTTATGTAGAAGGGCGTAAGAACATAGAATCATATGTGAATGGAAAATATGAGTTGTAGGTTCGGACATGACACAAATCAAGGAAAAGCTCATCTGTTTCCTTTGATGTAACTCAAAGCATCCCCATAAGAAGTTTCTAATTCACGCCTCAACAGCTCAGTGGTCGAGCAATGGTCCGGCAAGCCAGAGGTCGTGGGTTCGATTCCTACTTGAGGGCAAATTTCTTTCTATGAGAAAATCGAATAAAATAGCGTCGTAAACTGTAGAAAGAATATTTACAATTAGATTACTTCGCGAAAACGAAATTAATTTGCTCAACTGCCGTACTACGGGCAAGATATATTCATCTGTTTCCTTTGATGTAACTCAAAGCATCCCCATAAATGTTTCTAATTCACGCCTCAACAGCTCAGTGGTCGAGCAATGGTCCGGCAAGCCAGAGGTCGTGGGTTCGATTCCTTCTTCAGGGCGAATTTTTTTCTATGAAAAATTCGAATAAAATAGCGTCGTAAAGTGTAGAAAGAATATTTACAATTACATTACTTCGCGAAAACGCAATTAATTTGCAAAAGCTAATTTATATTTTCAAAATCAAAAAGCACAGGAACTTACAACTATTGTAGAAATTAGGTTGTGTTGGGTTTTTGACTAGCTTAGACATAAATTTGTTTGATCTTATAGATGTCTATCCCAGAGGTAAATTTAAAAAATTAGAAAGTCTATCGAACTAAACGTAATTATTTATTTAAAACATTCCAACATTTGTTACTCCCTCTTATTGAATAGCCCAAAAATAAGTTAAGAACTACTGAATTTATTTTTGTAGATGTAATTCGATTGCAACATGAAAGTATTAGGATAAAAATGTATTTGTTTCTGATATCCCAAGCTTATACCAGAGTTTGTTTAATCCTAGACAAGACTTCAGAGAACACATATAAACTTTATAATCTTTAAACGTGCAAATTGTTAGTATTCAAGACTGGAAGCACTTGAAATTTTCTAAATGAAAACTTCGCTGGTAAATTTAACATTGGCTAGCGTGAAAGAAAAAGAATAGAAATAGAAAAAGAAAGATTAAAAACGACGCCGACTGATGTGCATTAACTAATAAGCTCCTCTATTATGGAGAGAGGTACCAGTAGTCGTTGTACGTGTTATATCACTACATCTGGCTGCATAAAGCTGATCCAACAGAATAGACGGAGACTCTAGAGTATTAAATTAAGCGGAGATTTAATCACCCCGTCTACAATCTCCCAGTGCACGTAACAACTCGATTTCCAATTCAGTACGACGATGACGATGACTACTATGGGGACAGGTACTTGATCATAATAATTAAAATTCTATTTTCCGCCGTTGAAACGGTAAATGCGGGTAGTACATGGAGAAGGGATGCCTTTCCTCTTGCCCGACGAGACCTCGTCTACTATTCTCGCTCGCGCAATAAAAAATACCCGAAGCGTAAGAGGTGCTTCAGACGAACCAGGATGTCTCCCGCTTGACGAGAACGAATTTTATCAATCTCGTGTTTCGTGATAAGGAATGTAATTAAGCGTGGAAAATGCGAAGGGTAGCCTGGGACGATACAAGTATACACTTGATGTTACGGAAAAGAATTTTATTTTGATATTTCCAAATGAATTCCTAATTTGGTCACATAAATTAACACTTGTAATTGTGGCTTCTGATTTTTGATAGATATTTCTGAAAATATGAGATTTTTTTCAAAATAAAAACTAGACCTGTATTAAATTTGAATAAATTTTTTTGAATCCAAGTAGCCTTTATATGATGGATATTCATAATTAATTAAATAAAAATGAAAAAACAATATTACTTAATTTCAACTTTATTGAGGTAAAATCCCATTACAATTGTTTCGGCGCACAGTGTCTTCCTCGGATGAAGTTGTATTGCAAACTAAACATAAAGAATGTTGACAAATTTAAACTTAAATGAATTATTATAATGAAAAAATAATTATACTTGGAAAGATGGTTCAATAATAGGGATCAAAGTTGACCCAGTGCGAACAAAATAAATAATCAGTTGTAAAATAGACTTAATAAAGGAGAATTGCCGAAATTCATATGATTATTGAGTAAAGGGTCTGTATTTTTATATTTCAAAATTTTCATAGATTCAAGTAAATTTAATTTTTGCGATTTATTTTCTGTGTGTAAAATTTTAAAGTTTTAATTAAAATTATGGACCTCTTCTCTCAGATGTATTGCATAATGCGAATCATTCTTCTTATTAATATAACTTCGTCAATGTTTTAGGATTATTTTAGAAAAAGATCTACCTGTCTGCCCTATGTAAAATTTAGGGCATAAACTACATTCAAGTTTGTAAACTCCCGATTTATTGTTTTTACCTATTTTTTGCTTATTGTTTTTAATGAATGGGTAACACTATATAAATATATATAAAATATTTACAAGAGTTTTAAGCCTATTGCTTAGTAATATTATTCCATATAACCTTGCCAACCAATTCCTGAGACCCTTCCTTTCCGCATCCTTTATAACAGCATCTCCCAATTTTCTCCTCGGTCTACCCCTCCTTCTCTTTCCACCAAGTAGCTTCCGTCCTATATTTTTAATTAATTCTCCTAATCTTTCAAGATGACCGAGTCACTGGGGTCGGCGAAATTTTAGGAAGTGTGTTACGGGAACTTTTCCATGCAACTGGTAAATTTCTTCATTCGTTTTCCACTCCTATCCTTCTTCTGTGCTCTTTCTTCCGACAATCCTAAATATTCTTCTCTTCCAGGCCTCCAGATTATCTTGTACTTTCTCAGTCATTATGCATAATTCGAAACCATATGTCAGAGTTGGTCTCAATACCGATTTATACAGGGTTGCTGCTGAATAGCGACAAAGCTATGCGAATCTGAAGAATAGGTATAAATGTCTAAATGGAAATCAAAAAAGAAATTTATCAAGGTCTTGCTTTTTCGGCTGCAATGTTTCTTGCTGATGATTCTTCTGCCGCCACGTTATTTCTCCTTTTTGCTCTTCCGTGGTGGAATCAAATTTTGAAAATATTGCTATCACCTCTCGCATATTTTTTCTTTGATTCCAATGAAGATACTTTCTTTAACCCTGGATAAGATACATGACGTATATACGCATTAATGGATACATGGGGTATTGAAAAACCCCACCCAGAAAGAAGACTATTATTTTGAAATAAATGTATATTGAAATACTTTGAACATAGTTATAAACTACATCTGGCTAATTATGGCATACATTGCAGACATCTAGACGATGGTCAGGGCATACAGCTTTGTGAAACTTAACACATGATGTTTTTGCACAGATAACATCTATCGCCTTTGGCCAATTTAGGCGATGGTTCTAAATTATTAGGCTGTTTTATAGACAATATATCATGTATATCTCGGCGGAGTCCCCTGTCAAATTTGTTTGATGCCTTCTTTCCATGTGTTGTCGCGTTAACTAGAATCCAAGTTCAAACACAAATTTTCTGTAAATAACTTTATCTTGTCTTTTAGCAAGCCTGAAAAGTATCATGGAATTAATACCAGCTTGATCCAACATTCCGAAAAAACATCGTAAAGGCCATCTTTGAGTTTTACGCGCTACAGTATGAGAATGTGCCATTTGATACAAAGTATCTACTCCGCACTGTCGTGGAGTTGTAAATTATTTCTGGCTTCTTTGATTCCATATTTACGATTTTTGTATAATGCATAGGTGAAATAAGGATAACAGAATTTGAAGGATACTAAAGTTGGATACTAGGATACTAAAGGATGTAAAGGATACTAAAGTTTTTTTGTCACGAAAAGCAAACTGTGAAGATAAAACATCCTTACTTCTGTTTGGTAAAAACGACTGCGGAATTTCTCTTTTGTTGTACCGAACAGTGCCCAAGAGGTTAATTTGTAGTTTTTTAGCCAGCTTGATGAACGTAAACCAATTATCCATGGTGATGTTACGAAAAGTTCGATGTATTGAAGCTGATAATGTTTTGACTAAATAGGAACCAATGAGGTCCTTGATTTTCCCTGTTTTCTTTTCCAATGTAAGGAATCGCATTAACCATGTAAAAAGTTCTGCTATCATTCATTGAAACAATCTTTATTCCATATTTGTCTGGCTTAGTTTGTATATTCACACGAAATGGGCAATGCCCTCAAAATCCGAGCAATTGCTCATCAATAGTGCAATATTCATGCGGCGTGTAACTGTCGGTACAAGTTATAATGAACAACTCCCATAATTGCCGTATAGGTGAAAACTTCTCCTCACGATTTATTTGCATTTTGTCATCAAATCTGACGCAGTTTATCAAAAATTTGAAACGATAATAGGACCTATATAGGTCCTGATCTTATATTCTTGCGTATTTATAAATATTTTTGATCTCACTTCTTCTATGTTTTCTCTCTAGTTCTGCCACTTCTTTTTTCTTGAAGTTACTTTTCTGCTTTCTGCACATATTTCTAACTTTCTTCCGTTGCAGTTTATAGTTCCTCCTATTCAAGATAGCATTGATAATGAACTAAGAAATATGTAAAATGTGTAATATATTTACTTAAGTGTCACTGTAAAGCATAATTATAGGTGTATTTAATTCCAATAGAGTATAAATGATTGTCTCTTATTCGACAATCTGCAAATTTGTATGAATTAACGTAGTATTGCTACAATGTTTAATAAATACGAAGTGTTAAATACAGTGGTAAAAAAATGTTAAAACATATCTGTATTTGTACGCATGGATATACACAACGCATACTTATTTCGCAATCGGTAGCTTCTATGTACAGTCACGTGTTTCGAACTCATCTTAGTTCTCGTCAGTGTACGTCAGAGGCTCCCAAACTTTTTTTTTCATAGACCACTTTGAAAGTTTTGCTGGTTCCGGTGGACCCCCTGCAGCTACATTTCTACCATATTCCCAAAACTCGACAAAAAATGTGAAGATTAGATCTAACTATGGAAATTTGCGTTGCGGCTGAGTTATTGGTTAATTAATTAATTGATTGTGGTGTGAGTGGATGTCAAAAAAGTAAAGTTAGCCAATCAAAAAAGTGATTCCATCCAACTTTACTCCTTTGACATCTAGTCAAAGCACAAGAAACCAATCAATTCTCACATATTTTATTTAGAAAACTCCCCATTCGGAGTGGTAAAAATAAAAAGAAAAATAGTATATTTACTTGTGTTGTATTTATTCAAATATGTAATTATTACACTATTAATTATTATTGTTATCATATTACATCGTAATAGGATAACAGTCGTAATATAATTAAAATTAAATATTAATAACGTAACGTAACTTCTACAATGACAATCACAAAATAGTCATAATTTTAGTGGGAGGGATGTACTTGATGGATTGACAGCAAATTATCAATATTTGGCTTCAGTTTTGTTAGGAATAACCGCAAATCTCCCCGTTCTGTGATATTCAATCTGCTTTGGTAAAAGGTTTGTAACGACACTAAAACTTTTGTCGACAAGATATGACGAGGGAAACGCTATCAAAAGCTTTCTCGCAATTCCCCACAGTCCAGGATATTTTTCGGGTATTTCTGCCTGCAGCCAGAATGTTTGATACCCTCTTTTAAATTTCACCTTGAGTTCCTCATTGGTGCTAAGCTCGAGTAGCTCCTCTTGTAGCTCCACTTCCGTTTCATCAAGTGGATTTATGATCCATGGTGGTATTTCCATCGTCAGAATATCTTCAAATCTGATTTTAAAGTCATCATGCAGGGCAATTAAATGTTGAACGTATGTGTGAATATCCTCATCAAGGCATTCTACCTGTGACAAGTTTGACAACTGGGAAAATTCGCGCCGACTAATATTTTGCTACATAAATTTCAATTTTACAAGAAAAGCTGAAATTACACCCTCTGTTTTTATTAAATTGAGGCTGTCCCCATGTAATTGTAAGTTAATGTCATTAAATTTGAACAAATCTGTCAAATACGCGATGTCTGCTTTTAAATTGATCAGGTTTTCTTTTAAATCTGGATCTTTACTTTCCAGAAACTCTAAAACTGATTCAAAAAGTGAGAAAAATCTTGTTAAATATGCATCTTTCGACAACCAGCGTACTTCAGTATGTAAGAGTAATTGTTGGAAGTCTTCATCATTTTCATCGCACAATTGTGCAAATAAACGCGTATTCAATGCATTGCTTCTTATTTTGTTAACTGCAGTAACAGTCGCTGAGCTTCTTAAAATATTATCTGCCTACATTGATAGGTGAACTCAAGCCAACATTTTAGTTCTTCACTATCGAAACCAGATAAATTTTCGTGGACCCCCGCTTACGAATTGTGAACCCCCATTTTTTTGTCACGCCAACGTAGACCCCGTCGAGTCTCCCGTGGACCCCTGCGGGTCCACCTGGACCACTTTGGGAATCAATGGTGTACGTGTTCGAAGATGGCAGGATAATCGACCTGCGAGAAGCCGAATTATTCATTCGTGATGTTGCTCATCGTGTATCGCGTAGTATTGCCAAAATATTTAACAAACACTAAGTGTGAAATACAGTAATAAAAAAAAATGTTAAAATAGTATCGTATGATCAAAAAGTCTTTGGATCGCTATTGCCGTGGAATTTACGAGATATCTATGAAATTATTTATTTCATTATTTCAACTAGTTTTTACATTTACTTGACAACTTTTAAGTCAGCTGGCTATAAAATATACATAAAATGCAACTAATTACCATAACCTAAAATCTATTTTATTTGTGACTTATGTGTACTTCAAACTACAGAAGTAATTAATTCTATAGATGGTTTTTACACTCCATGGCTATCGAGATCCAAAGACTTTTTGATCATATGTTATATTAAAACACAAGTTCCATAAGGCACTATTTTGCCATACGAGTTCTCTAAAGGACGAGTGCACTAAAAGGCCTTACGAAATGAGTTTTTCATACAATTTTTTCTATTTTGCATTTTTTACATTAATAAATTGAAATTATTTAATTTGAAAGTTCAGAGTTTTATTTTTATTTCCAGTATGCAGTTGGTCATATTGATACATGACATTTTCAAATTTAAATCTCGCAATTCCGCGAGATATATTACATTACATATTATTTACTAATTTTTCGTTAATATTACTTGATATTCTATTTAAAAATACAAACATGATTGACATAGATACTAATATATCTTGTCAATTGTATACAGTATACGTTGTTTGTCTAGCCTACATACATATATCATATCTGTCAAATGTACTTAAATTCTTAAAATCAAATGACAGCATGATATTTATTTCTGTGTTCGAACAACGCCAACATTAAAAAATGAAAAAAAGCGTATCGAAATAAAGCTCATTTCGATACTATTTTGGGTTTCATAATGAGTTTATTACGAACTCAAAATAGAAAAATATGTTTGTATTTGTACACATGGATATACACAACGCATACTTATTTCACAATTGATGGCTTCTATGTACAGTCACGTGTTTCGAAATCATCTTAGTTCTCATCAGCGTATGTGGAGAAACACACCAAAAACTTTGCGTCATTGCTCAAGGAGATCGTGGGTGATGTGCCTCTCTTGGAAGTTATATGTGGTGAGGCATTTCTTCATGGCATGTGACGTATAAGAATTTGGACATCACATGCCACGGATGGCTTGAAAACGTTTAAAAAAAAAATTTTTTACCTTGAAATAAGTACTTTATTGAAAAGTCACTCTTCCGTCAAACCGCGCTCATACTCAACCAATTTTAATTTTAGTACTCTAATAGATAATTTAACAAAAGCCTCATGCATCGTGCATACAACCATAAAAGAAACCTTTTGAAATACAAAAATATTTAAATTTTCCGTTCGTCATCTGTAGAAGGGACTCTACAGTACGTATCTCTATAAATTTAATATTCGTTTAAATTAACTGTACGTGATTCCGCTCCATTTAGGTCACCGGAGGCGAACGCATCGCGTCTGTTGTACACTGCAATTGTATTCGACGCAAATTGATGATCGAAACGTTTCCATGTCGGATCATGTCGGTAAACGGCAAATAACAATTCTGCGAAATGTTCAATTGAGTTCTGATTGAACCATTACCAGAATACGAAATCAGTATAGGTACGAATATACGAGTATATACATACATATACAGAAGCATTACACTAATTTTTGAATCAGAATTACTTATAAATATATAGTGATTTATTAATAAACCATTAAGTAAGAGATAGCGATTATGTTTTGTGGTTACGTTTTTACATTTAGGTAGATTATCCTATCAATAACATTAAAAAAAAAAACGTTTTGCCATATATAATCTATACATAAAACAAGTTTTGTGTAGTTTGGCCTAAATTATAAAAAAACATATTTTTTGTGCCTTTTCTAGAATCTCCTATAGTTAAGAGAACAACCAATTTATGACATAAATCCGCTTTATGAGTACAATTTGGTCTAGAAGACAACTGCTTAATTCTTTCGTTTCGAAATTAGGAGGAATCTTTTTAGTGTTGCGTATAACCTCATAGAGGGCGCCAGTAATAAAACGTCAGCTGTCAAAATTAATTTCAATCATTCGTTAGTCTGAAACTAAAGTTTCATCATGATGTGGCTAGTGATTTAGTTATAGTGAATTTTAAAAGTTTATAAGCTGGCGGAAAAATGGAATTGAGATGAGAGAATTTTCGCGCAATAATTTTTTAGAATTTTTAGACAGCATTAACTCAACAACAATATCTTGCTGGGTTGGTATCTGTTTTTGAAGATAAAGTACCACATCAATCGACAATTTCACGATGATACTGTGAATACCAACGTGGATGCACCAGTATCATCAACAAGTCCATCAAGAACAGCAGTTACCCAGAAAAACATAGATGCTGTGCGCCGACTGATTAAGGAAGGCAGACATGTGACGCATCGTGAAACTGAGACACGCATAGGTATTTCAAAGACCCCAATCCAAACGATTCCACATGATGAAGAGGGTGTGAGAAAGTTAGTTTCTTGTGGGATTCTGCATCTCCTAACCGAAGAGCAAAAGTCGGCTCGAGATAATTGGTGCAGAAAAACATTGAGCCGGTTCCATAACGGAAACTCCAAAAAACGTCTATAGCATCTTATATTATTTATTTCTATGAACTCGAAAGTAAACGTCAGTCCGTTGTTTGGGTGTTTCAAGATGAAGAGAATCCAACAAAAGTTATCCGTTTGCGAAGTGTGTCGAAAAAGACGTTGTATCAAAATTAGGTCATGTAGCTACAATTCCCATGCAAGATCGAAGAATGGTTAATGCGGATTGGTACACAACCACATGCTCGAAATAATCGCCGTGTCCCGAGGAAGGATGAAGCTATCCACAACTGCGAATCATCCTGCATCATGAAAATGCGAGTTCGCACACAGCTCGAAAGACAATTGAGTTTCTGGAGCAGCAAAATATCGAATTATTAGATCATCCTCGGTATAGTTTCAACCTAAGTCCCAACGATCTTTTTTCTCTTTTGAAATTCATGATTCGTCGGTTAGTGCAAGAATTTAGACACAAGAGTACCCTCATGTGGAAAACATGGTGGCTGACCACGTTCTGCTAGGACAGAAGCAAATTTTTAGCGAATGCTCCACAGTTTTTAAGAAGAAAATTAGAAACATCGACTCGCAGATGATCACATTGGGCTTAAGATGTATATCACTTCGGCGCATTTTACATGACTTGCACCTTTTGTCGTATAAAAATCAATTGGTGCAGGTGCTGAAACCAGTTTATTATCGGATGAGATTAGCATATGCAGTTCGTTTCTAACAATTGACCAGAGAAGAAAATGAATTCCTTAACAATTCGTGCATATGCCTCACTACATATGCTCACATGCTACATATTCCGTTCATTTAAACGTATAAGCAAAATGTCAGAATTTGGAGGAGTCAGAATCCATGAGCTATTCGTTAGAATAATTACCCTCCAAAAAAGTGACGGTGTTGTAACCTTACAGAACATTTTTTTAAAAACCCTCTTAAAAAATGCAAATGGTCTTCTAGTCACTATAACTGGACAAATATATGGAGAAATTTTGGAACGTGATACGCTCTTATGCGGCAAATAGGTCTAAAACGTGGTTTTAGCAAGATGAAGCTATATGCCACATTGCTGAAGCCACAATGCAGATTTTAATGGATATTTTTGGGAAACTTATAATTTCGAAGAGATCTGTAATCAAATTTCCGGATATGATAGTGTTCGACTTATTTTTATGGAGTTATCTGAAAGAGAGAGTGCACATAAACAAAGACCATCATGCAGCTGACGGATAAAAATAAGTTCACATTCTAGAAGTCATGCAGCATGCCTTAGAAAGAACTCGACTTTACGAGGTCGCTAATAGACGTTATTTAAATGATATAATATTCCGTAAAACTTATCTTGCATTGTTTATCTTCTTTTGTGAAAAACCGAGTAAAATTGATCAAGACACAAAAAGTTATTAGATGTTTCAAACCTGTCGTCACTTTTGGAATACTTGTACAAGCTAATACATATTTAAACCATATTTTACACTGAATTACAAAAATATCAAATTAAAAAAACTAGTATAAATTAAGAAATATATAAAAAAGACTTCTTTAATAAAAGCGATTATAAAAAGTCAGTATCTAAAGATAATGGAATCAGTGAAAAACTTTAAGCCAAATGCTTTCGCTGAGTTGTTCTTGTATCTCTCTCATCTTTTCGGGACAAAATCTAGTCCTCTCGCTCTGTTAATACCTAAGACTTAAACTTCTTCAGCTCTGTAAATAAATTACAAAATTTCTTAAGCAGGAGTTGATAAAGGCAAACTCGATTAATACTTAAATAAACGAAACAGTTTCCGTTGTTCGACTTATATACACCGAAGTTCTTCTCCACTATATTCGTTGGTGTTCCACTTCGGTCGTTACAGCCTCTCCCGAAAACATTTTAAATAATAGAACAAAAACTTTGCTCTCGCCGGATGGCACATTAAAAGATGGATGGTAAATCCAATTTAAAATTGAACGTTACATTACAGACATTTTGAAAGAGACTTTTCTCCTTAGACGTGGCTCTAATAAAAAAAAGTTCATTAAATATTCCAGAAAAGCATGCAGACAGTATAGCAACATTACTTTTATCTTTTTGAGCTCTTTATCTATTTAATATTCAAAATTCATTACTTTTTTTGGTAATTTACCTACCTTTAATATACCGTTCCAACGACTTTCATGGACATTATCATATAAAATTGATCGCGTCTTGTTATATAATTTAGAATACGATAGAGAAATTGTATTCGTTAGTTAATTTAAATAGGAGATATATACTCTGTTCACTGTAAGTTCCGATTTTTGAAAAGTCCCTCCACATTGTTGCCGGTTAACTGAAAATTACAGAATAGGTTATGTCTGATGTCACTTAATTATGGGTTGCTTTTGTATTGATCCGTGCTGATCGCGTAGTAATGAAGTAAAGAACTATTTATCAAATTTTTATTTAAATAAGTTATTCAAGTAATTTATAACTACGTACATAATATATCAAACACGAAAGAGCTACGATTTCTACCAATATCTTTCTGCACATGAAACAATTTATAATTAATGGTACACGAAATAAATTTAATAGGAGAGGGATCACATTACTTTGCGTATAATTAAAGTAGATAAGAAACAGCACAAATATTATAGGAGTGGACATAATCCAATAAATTAAGTAAAAAAAGTTTATAAAAGAACTATTTATTTCAATATTGAACGATAGAGTATCTATTTACAACAAATAGAAAATATTACGTAATATCAATGCACTAACTCTATTGCAAACATATCAAACTCATTATATATATATACGTATTACACAAATACAGTAATTAAACCACTTGCTTTAAGATCATCTGACTTGAAGCAAGCTAATTACACACAGCATTTTTAGAGACTGGTTCGAAAAGTTATATAAAGTTATATGATGCCTTTACTTAAAATTAATCGGAATCATCACTAACACTTGTATTAAAATAAATAATAAATTCTGCATTCCATTTTTATAGATAACAACACCCCGTTTCAACTAGTCTTCTATAATGCTTTCAGCATGGTTAATACAATTCTTTCACATTTTTGGTGTTACATGTTCCAGTGCATCCTGTCATAGTCTCTAAATATGCTCTGCCCGTCCCTCATATATATCTATTATTATCGTAATATTTTTTGGCAATTTCCAATACATTTTCAAATGCATTGAATGAACAATGATATGGGCGTAATCTAAATACGTTGTATCCATACTTTTCAGCCAACTTATCTGCCACATACACTTTTCTTGGTATATGCCCTAAAGTAAATAATTAAGTAGTGGTGGTTATAGAAGTAAAAAACAACTAACTGGTTAACACGTTGCAGAAGTTGTGGTTTCAAAGAGTTGTCATTACATTGTATTTTATCTTCATTTAACCTACGCTGGATGATATCAATCTTTTTCTACATAGACGTTGTGAAACTTTTTTCAGTAACACTATGGTAAGGTGCATTGTGCATGATGATCAGAGATGGCTGCTCTGATTTTTAAGTAGCTGTTCTTCAAACCATAGCAGAAAGTTACTTGAATTCATTTCCCCATGATAGTCTAGATCATTTCCTTTTGATGTAAATGTAAGCGATACTTCATGTATAAATTCTTTTCGATTACCAGCGTGAACAATAATATATCTAGAAAGCATAATATATTAATTGCTATACATTTGTAATACTAATTTTTCACTAACCTTCGCCCATAAACTTTAGTCCTTTGATAATTTGAAAATTCTGATCTTGCCCCGATAGATGTATAGTTCCATTTTGGAAAATCAATGTTTCATCTACAGAAACAGGCTCTCACAAATAATTCACATTTTTATTTTTAATGCAACCCACTAGAAAATCTACTCGAACAAGAATAAAATGAGATTGTTTCAATAGTGCTCTGCGAGGACCATCTTCTTCCAACGGAAACCAATGTTACGTAAAATTATTGTTAGAAATGTTCCACCACCATTAAAAATGCTTCTCTCTTGTAGGGTGTTATGCAAAGTGTTAAGCGTAATATGTTGTTCTGAAGGATATAAATATGATGTGATTATGATATATGATATAATGAGATACAAAAAATGGAACACTATTTCAATACATATTATATATTGTATTCCAAATAGCCATTTGATCAAAGTCCATGACTATCACACTACCTTTTGGCAAACTTAGTAATAAAGAATCACAGAGCCATTCTTCAAATCAAGATGAGGTCATATCTTCATGGTAATCTAAACTTGATGCTTTTACATTTTTGCAGATAATAGACACTGTGGACTGCACAGTATTTCTCTATATATTTTTAACCGCCACTAAGTAGTCATACCGAAGTTTTTGCAACTTGAGATAATTTCCATAATTGTACGACGTTCGTCTATAGTGTCAAACTTAAATCCAGGTTTCTTTAATGTCAGCCATAAATGTTGATAGGATGATCATTAATCCTTTCAAGAGTAGGTACAACATTTTGTCTGCTCGTAGAGTATATTTGCTTCCTAATAGTATCGATGTCATAATCATTAACTTTTCTCGACGTTTCTTTGTCACTTATTTGCTTGCGAGGACCTCCGTAACCCTTAATTACCTTATATATTGTTTCTGTAGGCATTTTTGTTAACTGCCACGTTCGCTCAATATTCTTAGTTAGTCCATCGTTATTTTCTTCCGTCAGAGTATGATAAATATTAAGAATGATCTGTTTTGCGTCTTGTGATAAATATTTTCTCTGCTATATTTCTATATCACCATCATAATTCACATCGTTCTCACTATCACTATTACTAAAATGTTGCCACATACTAATAAAAACAAAAGGGAGAAATGGTAAACTGTAACCATCTTAATGTATGCAGCAATAAATACTAACAATAAACGATTAATGAACTAAATATTATATGTATTATATACATACCCCACTACTTACCTGAATTGTATTGTTACAGTTGGTATGTTTATTATCTACGTATTAACTTATTACGTATACTACGTAACAGATAATCTTATTAAGCGGTTAGCAATACTGATAGTGTAGAGTAATACAATAATACCATATGCAAAATTATAAATAATAAATAATTAAAATCGTACTTGTTCCTGTTGCATTAATTACCTCACATACTTAATCAGATATACAGGTCACCTATGGTAATTAAATATGGAGGCCTAATTTGTAGTCAATACGGCCAATGAATTTGTACTAGGTAAACCGTATCCATTCAATAACAATGAGAGAATTATCGCCACAGGGGATGTAACAACAGTAAACACATTAAAAGTTAATTTCTTATAATTCTGAATGCACTATACGTAATACCCTTTATTTTAATATTAATATAAAAATATATTAAATAAGATTGGGCCTGTTTCTTTAATTAATTTCCCCAACCTGCAAATACGGGACACCTCTATATATCGGACATTTTAAACTCACCGCGGGTGTCCGTTATTCGGAGGTTATACTCTATCATAAATATTAACACTAATAATATGTAGAAAATATTTAGTTTTACAAGCTTATACAACTTTTTGAAAGAATAATGCGTGGGCAAGTTTACATAATATTTGCAAGAATGTAGGCCACATCGATATAGTTCATTACCCAATATAACATAGTAATATTTATGAAATAGTTACGTGCACAGGGGAAAAGGCATTTCATCCACTTCTCCCTGGAGATTAGAAGCACCAGATACGCTGCAATAATCTAGTCGATATTTAGGAAAATGCGTGTGCGCGCAACAGACCGTAGCGGCACCAGAATTCGATTAGGGACCTGGGTCATATTATACACACATACACAGATATACAAACACACACGCATTTGAATTCTCTTTCTCCGTCTTTCATGCACACACCGAACAGGTCATCCACCGTCACGATTTAGTCGCTCTCTCACTCCTAACATCTTCCATCATCTTGTCTCGGATCAACTGATCACGTTAAAGTGCGACGGGATAGGGAAGTGTTGATTAGAAGATTTGCGAACGTTCTATGCTTCCATCAGGGCGATGGAGGAAGGTTGTGAAGGTCCTTTCACTGACGCCATCCGGGTCCATCAAGATCGTCTGATCGATGCACTCAAGTCTTCGCAAATTAGATGGATGCGGATATGATCGGTTTAGAGGGCCGGAACGAAGATTGGTAATGTCCTCGATTCTGTGCTCTCTTTTGCTTTTCGTAGGTTTTATGCCCTGGAGACGTGTGGACACTGCATCAATTTTCTATTTTTCTCCATATCTGTACTGAAACGGTGACCTTTGCAGTGGAAAATAACAGACGAGATGGAGCGGTGTGTTTAAAATGCTAATGTATTTAAGTCTTCTCATCTGGTCTATCGTGTAATGTATGCATGTTAAATTTCGACGGGGGAAATATGCAAACTTCAGTCATAAATATAACGACGGTTAAACATAAAGGGGTGTATAAAAATGAAATTGTATTTTAAATATAGATATTTAAACGAGTTTATATGATGATACACATAAATGATCTTGATTTGTTTGTTACGCCCATATTTTTTATTATACCTTGAAAAATATTTGATAAAATATTACTGCGTAGGTCTGCTCATTTGCTAATTCTGATTTAATTAGATTAGATCATAACAAAATAAGCAATGAAATTATAGAAGCGCTTACAGAAAAAAGATTGGAATTCCTAGAGTAATAATGGACATGATTAATAAATAATTGAAGAATAACCAATTTCTACACGCTATTTCTACTGAATTCCTAGGGTTCTATTTTATTTTGGAGACGAAGGAAAGAGTGTTGTGAAGTCATGATGAAGAATTTCTCTGTATCAGATTTGAAATCGTTACTGTCTGTATCTTACAAACTGAAATCACTTCATATAGAACCCTGTTGAAGCCCTAAGTTTTATTCAAAAATTCTGATGCCGCGTATGAGCGACTGGCTATATTTGCTAGTTTCGGTTATCTCTCAATTGTGGAATCCTTTGATTTTTCCTATAACATTACCTGACAGAAGTACGTTAACAAGTTTACGCTATCAGATGTTATAAGTACAATATTCTTATTCTTCTTCTATTTTTTTTGGGACGGGCGCCAACACGTCCAGGCACTTGAGCGCAGTGCCTTTTGTACCACCCCCAACACATCTCTCAGTTCTACTCTGTTAGTCTTGCGTCCTCGATGAAAGCCACTAACCTCCTCAGGGGAAATTTGAGTACCCTCGTAACATTTAATAGATCTCTTCCGAATTATTTCTGCCTGAGTCCCTTCAGCTTCTCAAAAATGCATATTAAATGAAGGCTAGTTCCTCCTGTTTTCCCTGTTTTTCAGATTTCCTACACCAGGGCTCGCTAACCAAGTCCATGCTGTACAGATGCTTCCTTAAAGGACAGTGTCCGGTTATTACCCCGGTAATAATTTTAATTTTTATTTTATTACTACGAATCAAGTTGACCTTCCATTAGCCTCCATTTATTTTTATGTTCTCTTTCTTGCCATAACCGGATCTCCTTTCGGCTATGAAGTTCATATTAGTACCTTCCTTGGCCAATTCGTTGGGTAATTTATTGCCTTTAATTTCGTCTTGCCCTGACACCCATATTAGTGACACAGTATTGTCTCGTGCCAGTGTATTGAGGATCTGTTTACAATGTTTCATCAGTTTAGACCTGGTAAATGGATTCACAGAGACTTTAATAACTGCCTGACTATCAGACATTATACAAAAGTATTTTTAATAATATAAAATATTATTAAAAATGGGGTGTGAAGAACACAATACAAGTTATATATTTGTGAATGTATCTCCTCTCCAGAGCGCAAATACGTATTTCACCTTTCTACAGGATCGTCGGTACGCCCCTGCTGGAGAAGAGATACATTCAACCAAACATAACTACCTTCCTATCAACCAGAAATTATTAAGACAGAGCGTGAAAGAATATTCAGCGCTGTCTACATAATAACTGCCGAACTAAGCAACGTGTTTTTCTATAGACGGTAACAACCATATCTATAAAAAACTGTATTATTGTGTCTTCACTACTTGTCGGGCGAACCGAATGCGTATATAATAAAATAATTTGAAACGTACATGAGTGGATAAAAACCACACCAATTTGTATAATACAAAAGTATTTTTAATAATATAAAATATTATTAAAAATGGGGTGTGAAGAACACAATACAAGTTATATATTTGTGAATGTATCTCCTCTCCAGAGCGCAAATACGTATTTCACCTTTCTACAGGATCGTCGGTACGCCCCTGCTGGAGAAGAGATACATTCAACCAAACATAACTACCTTCCTATCAACCAGAAATTATTAAGACAGAGCGTGAAAGAATATTCAGCGCTGTCTACATAATAACTGCCGAACTAAGCAACGTGTTTTTCTATAGACGGTAACAACCATATCTATAAAAAACTGTATTATTGTGTCTTCACTACTTGTCGGGCGAACCGAATGCGTATATAATAAAATAATTTGAAACGTACATGAGTGGATAAAAACCACACCAATTTGTATAATACAAAAGTATTTTTAATAATATAAAATATTATTAAAAATGGGGTGTGAAGAACACAATACAAGTTATATATTTGTGAATGTATTTCCTCTCCAGAGACGCAAATACGTATTTCACCCTTCTATAGGATCGTCGGTACGCCCCTGCTGGAGAAGAGATACATTCAACCAAACATAACTACCTTGCTATCAACCAGAAATTATTAAGACAGAGCGTGAAAGAATATTCAGCGCTGTCTACATAATAACTGCCGAACTAAGGAACGTGTTTTTCTATATATTTGTATTATACAAATTGGTGTGGTTTTTACCCACTCATGTATGTTTCAAATTATTTTGTTATATCAGACATTATGTTGATTTTTTTTGATTGCGCAGCCGGCTACCTGAATTTCCTCGGCACAGGCTGCGACTCCAATCAATTTGGCTTGGAAAATCATTGTATGTTTCCCCAGACTTAACGATATCTTCCTTCTGGGATACATTCCACACATACGTGTATCGGCGCTTCGATTGGATTGCGATCCATCCGTATACAAGGGGCCGGCACCACAATCACTCGAGCGACTTTTGGCTATATAGATATAGTCAGCTTAACTGACTATACCTCAGAATCTCAGGTGTCGGCATTTTAAATACCGGTTCTTCGAGTATAGTTCCTGTGGTATCTGTATTAGTCATGGCCCCAGTTTTTACGGAGAGAGACCCATAATGGCCTCCATGGAGACAGCTCCTCTGCTGTTCATAGCTTCTGTGATTCCCAAAAGAGCCTATCGCTGGAGAGTTGTGAGGAGCCCCACCGACGATGTCAGCTCCGTCCTCTTCCACCAGGCAACTGCCCCATAGGTAATTGTTAGTAAGTACAATATTATTTACGTGATTAGAAAACTAATACCCGAATTGTACTGACTTCGGTACGATATGTGTTGTTCCATTAAATACGCACCTTGGAAATCATTAATGACAACTTAAAAACAGTGGTTTTTGAACATCTCTAAAATGCTTCCAAGTCAATCTACATAAACTAGTCAAAAAATAAAAGACCTTGTTATTTGACACTTTCACTGATTATCCATATCTGTCTGCTAATGCATGAAATATTATTTTTGTTCACAAATTGCGGCCGTGCACAGATCCACACGAAAATGATTTATCTCTCGACATGGAATCGAATTTTTCTAGTAAAACGTATATTATAAATTTTGTTTACATTACAATAATTAGGTTAATTAATTATAAATGTTCTTAGTAATAATAAAATTACTTCTAAATAATAGAAATATTGTCTAATATTGAAGATTTTAACTTCTTTTTCGCCTTCAAGTACAAAAAAAGTTAAAAAGAAAGAAATTATAAAGATCAATATTAGAACTAAATCCGGATTAAAAAGCAAGAAGAAAACGCTGTAAATGATCGTAATGAAATTGCAGGTTTATCAAAATTATATTTTTCTATATTATAAATAAAGCTAATACTAATTTCAACGCTTAATTATTTTAAAACAACTCGTATGATTAGATGCTGTCAAGTTAATAATTCTATCATTTTGAATTGGTATTGAAAGCCAACTTCATCTGATCGGTTTATTAATTATCATTCTTATCATTCCCTCAATCAGAAGCATAATACCGTCGTAGCTATGAGAAACAGAAAAGCACATATATGCCATGAAACCTTTCTAAAGGACAATCTTAAAGGACTTTTCACCATCTTCGTCAGCAATGGTTATGCTAAGCATATACTTAATAAATTGATATATAGCTCAAACTTTTATGAGGTCCCTACTGAGAACGTTCCTGTAGACAGTGTGATTTACAGAAAAATCCCATACATTGGTGGTCTTACTCATATAATTGTACTACTCATTTAACAATTTAATAACATTAAAATAGCTAAATACAACACCTATGCTTTGAAGAAGTTGTATAGTAAGACTAATGACATAACTCTTTCTTTTTAAATAGTCATGTTGTATACAGCATACCATGTTCGCGTTGTTGTGGCGTTTATATAGGTCAGACATTGCAATGGCTAAAACAGTATCTCACACAGCATAAAAGTGATGTCCGTATTGGAAAGAGATCTTGTACATTGGTGGACCATGCACTTGATCTTGACCATACATTTAATTTCGTCAACGTTAAGTTCTTAGACGTTGAAAACAACCGTAAAAAAGAACCTTTTTAGAAATGGTCCACATTAACAGAGACACAAATGACGTTAAATATAGTTCTGATACTAACGGACTAAGTATAATTTATTACAATATATACAGGGTGAGTTTTTTGAATGTTTAGCATTGGGATCTCAGAAACTACTGAAGATAGAAAAACGCTCAAATAGGGAAAGATGCGCAGTTTTACGAGTTTGATTTAAAACTGCTTTTGTTTCTCCGATAACTTTCATGGTTTATTAGATATTCAAAGAAAACTAAATTTTACGATTTTCTTTAAACATGCTTAGCATCGTTAATAGTAATTTTAGAGAAAAAGTGTTCAGACAAAAGTTTTAGATAATTTTACGCCAAATAAAACTGCGTAGCTAATATTTTTTTTTCGTTCACCATTATCGAGTTATGACACAAACTTGTGTTTTTTTAAATAGAAACCATAGTTGGTTTTGACATCATTAAAAAAATTATTTTTTTCTGATTACAATGATATAAGGTTTGATATGGTTATTTTTAAAAATAAAGAGGATATAGACATTTCTATGATTGCTAACTTTATAAGATAAAAACTTAAATAAAAAATGTTTGGTGTTTTGTAATTTAAAAAACGAAAAATCTGAGTTACAATAGTGTTCGTTGAAACAGTCGAGATAAATATATTAACATTGCTTTCATGTTGAGTCACAGAAGTGGGAGCTGTTAATTTTTACTTTTAAGTCAAGTTAATTGTCAAACATTGACAATTAACTATTAATTAATTTAATTGTAACTTAACTATAAGCGGTGCAAACGGCCGTTAATCATAAGTTTGCATTGGCTATGGAATTTTCTAACGTAGAAAAGCGTGATATGGTTGAATGTTACATTCAGTGCCAGAAAAATTCTACTAAAGCTGCTGAAGTTTATTTTGAAAATTATTTTGATCGACGTCAGCCATCGCTACCTACTTTTAAGAGATTATGGGATAATTTAGCAGATTATGGTTCGTTCGTTAAACCAAAATCAAAAAAAGGGATGGATGAAGATAGAGAAATAAACATATTAGCAAGTGTCGCTCAGAATCCATCTACATCGACCCGACAAAATTCAACAGAAATGGGCTCCTCTCAACGCACTATTGTCAGAGTGTTGAAGAAGCATAAATTTCGTCCCTACAAATTATCAGTATCACAAACTTTACATGAAGGTGATAACATCAGACGAACAGCTTTTTGTAGATGGTTTAAAGATCAGTGTCAAAACGATCCACACTTTTCAATGAAAATATTATGGACTGATGAATCTCGTTTCACAAATTGTGGAATGTTTAATAGGCACAATGAGCACATATGGTCTCAAACAAATCCACTTCACGTTGAACATAGGAGACCACAAATTAAATTTGGGTTTAATGTTTGGTGTGGTGTTAAAGGATCAACTGTTCTTCCTCCTTTTATTTTTGATGGATCACTAACTGCCAATCGTTATCTTAATTTTTTACAACAAGATTTCGAGGAAATGTTAGATAATTTAAATTTAAGAACCCGAGCAATGCTGCAATGGTTTCAACATGACGGAGCGCCTCCGCACAATCAACTGAATGTTAGAAATTATTTAAATTTGAACTTCCCTAATAAATGGATAGGACGAAATGCACCCATTGAATGGCCGGCCGGCTAGATCCCCTGATTTATCAATTTTGAATTTTTTCTTATGGGGTGTACTAAAGGACACAGTATACAAAAGAACATATGAAACAATCGACGATTTAAGAGAAGCTGCCTTAGTTGCTTTTAATAACATCGATAGGCGTAAAGTCCGCAATGCTACAAATTCTGTTGTGAAGAGATGCAATTTGTGTATTAATAATAATGGAGGTATCTTTGAACATTAATAATGTTGTGTGCCCTTAATAGAAGTTCTTATAGTTTTCATTTTATTACTACATAAGATTTCAAAATAAGTCTTCGTTTGGTTTGTATTTTATCAGTTCGAAATTCAATTGTTTTCCATAAAAACCATAAAAATGTCTATAACCTCTTTATTTTTTTAAATAACCATATCAAACCTTATATCATTGTAATCAGCAAAAAATAAGCTTTTTAATGATGTCAAAACCAACTATGGTTTCCATTTAAAAAAACACAAGTTTGTATCATAACTCGATAATGGTGAACGAAAAAAAAATACTAGCTACGTAGTTTTATTTGGCGTAAAATTATCTAAAACTTTTGTCTGAACACTTTTTCTCTAAAATTACTATTAATATCTAATAAGCCATGAAAGTTATCGGAGAAACAAAAGCAGTTTTAAATCAAACTCGTAAAACTGCGCATCTTTCCCCATTTAAGCGTTTTTCTAGCTCCAGTAGTTTCTGAGATCCCAATGCTAAACATTCAAAAAAACTCACCCTGTATATTCGGTTTGGCGGCTAATTGACCATCTAAAATTTTTTGTTAATTTGTCCTGGTATTGTTAAATTTATAGCGTATTGTTTTTGGTTTTGATATTCTTGTGACTTTAGTTTTTTGCCATATATTTCGTTTTATCTTTTAACTTTTACATATACATGTTTTTAAAGGTTGATGTGATACCTTGTAACTATAGTTGCATTAATATTTTAAATTTAATCAATTTTAATATGTTTGTGTACGTCACTCTCATTTTTTAACTTTACATTCTGTTAGTGCTTTGTTAATACTTTATACACTAATTTATTTAATGTCTTGTTCATTAATCTTGTAGTATCTACTGAAGAAGCAACAAACTAGTGAAATATAGAGAAAAAAAAATAAATGAGTTTTAATTGACAGACTGCTTGCCCTTTTTAAATTTATTATTAACCTATATATATATATATATATATATATATATATATATAGTAAACCTAATCAGTAGGCGATTAAAGGTCTGTATATTACTTCAAAATATATGTATTTAAAAAACTCTACATGTTTCGGCAGTTCGCCTTTATCAGGAAAATACAAATATAAATGACATAAAGGTCATTTATATTTGTATTCTCTTGATAAAGGCGAACTGCCGAAACATGTAGAGTTTTTTAAATACATATATTTTGCAGTAATATACAGACCTTTAA
This sequence comes from Melolontha melolontha, assembly GCA_935421215.2. NCBI lineage: Eukaryota > Metazoa > Arthropoda > Insecta > Coleoptera > Scarabaeidae > Melolontha > Melolontha melolontha. The sequence continues at coordinate 36,170,823 of OW285236.1, read as the reverse complement.
TCGCCTACTGATTAGGTTTACCATATCATACCAAGGTCACGAAGTTATTATATATATATATATATATATAATCAAAAATTAATTAAAATTCGGGTAAGCGGTCAATTAAAAAACTCTTTTATTAAATTACCCTATATTTCGCGACAGACTTTGTCGCTTCTTCTGGGGTAACTACAAGATTAATGAGAAAAATAACAAAAAAATAAATAAGAGTATAAAACAGTAGTAAAAATACTTACAATATGTAGAGTTAAAAAATAATAAAATTGACGTACAAAATATAAAAATGATTAGATATAAAATATAAAGTAACTATAGAAACAAGCCTTAAGAACTTTTAAAAAACATATATATGAAAAGTTAAAACATGAAAAATAAAAAATATAATGCAATATAAATTAAAACAATATATGGAACAAATAACAAAACGATTTAAGATCGTCAACTAACAGTCAAACTCAGTATATTAAAATAAATTATACTAAGACCATTAGTATCAGATCTATAATTTATGTTATTTGTGTCTCTGTTGATGTGGACCATTTCTAAAAAAGTTCTTTTTTTATGGTTATTTTGAACGTCTAAGATTTTAACGTCAACAAAATTGAAAGTATGGTCACGATCAAGTGCATGGTCCACCAATCCACAAGATCTCTTACCAATACGGACATCACTTTTATGTTGAGTAATGCGCTGTTTTAGCCACTGTGATGTCTGACCTATATAAACGCCACAACAATCCGAACATGCTATCCTGTAGACAACATGACTATTTAAAAAGAAAGGTGTTATGTCTTGTATCTTACTATACAACTTCTTCAAGGTATGGGTGTTGTATTTAGCAATTTTAATATTATTAAATTGTTTAAAATGTGATACAATTGTTTGAGTAAGACCGCCAATGTATGGGATTTTTTTGTAAATCACACTGTCTGCAGGAATGTCCTCAGTAGGGCCATCAAAAAAGTTTGAGCTAAATATCAATTTATTTAGTATATGCTTAGGATAGCCATTGTTGACAAAGATGTTGAAAAGTACTTTAAGATTGTCATTTAAAAAGGTTTTATGACAAATATGTGATATTCGGTTTCTCATACCTATAATGGTGTTATACTTCTGATTGAGAGGATGATGAGAGTGATAATTAATGAACCGATCAGATGAAGTTGGTTTTCTATACCAATTCAAAATGATACAATTATTAACGTCACGAATTACTAAAACGTCCAAGAAGGGCACGCTATTGTTATTTTCTTTTTCCACAGTAAATTGTAACTGTTTGTTGTAGCTATTATCTTGTGCATTGGTGAACCATGCACTTGATCGTGACCATACTTTCAATTTTGTTGACGTTAAAATCTTAGACGCTGAAAATAACCATAAAAAAAGGACTTTTTTAGAAATGGTACACATCAACAGAGACACAAATAACATAAATTATAGATCTGATACTAATGGTCTTAGTATAATTTATTTTAATATACTGGGTTTGACTGTTAGTTGACGATCTTAAATCGTTTTGTTATTTGTTCCATATATTGTTTTAATTTATATTGCATTATATTTGTTATTTTTCATGTTTTAACTTTTCATATATATGTTTTTTAAAAGTTCTTAAGGCTTGTTTCTATAGTTACTTTATTTTTTTATATCTAATCATTTTTATATTTTGTACGTCAATTTCATTATTTTTTAACTCTACATTTTGTAAGTATTTTTACTACTGTTTTATACTCTTATTTATTTTTTGTCATTTTTCTCATTAATCTTGTAGTTACCCCAGAAGAAGCGACAAAGTCTGTCGCGAAATATAGGGTAATTTAATAAAGGAGTTTTTTAATTGACCGCTTACCCGAATTTTAATTAATTTTTGATAATCTATCACGGTCGATAATTTCTTTTCAATTATATATATATATATATATATATACATATATATATATATTGTAATAACGCGGAATGCTGAGAAATAAAAATAAATGAAAAATAAAATGAAATAACAAAATGCTAGCTCGAAAACTTCAGATATTAAAATAATAATTGCAAAGATTCTGCTTAATCTCAAGGGTCTAAAAGTAAGTTCTCCATACACAAATAGACTTCTACTAATACATGAAATAATACGAAAGCGTCAAATTTATGTATAAATATATATTTAAATGAAATTATATCAATTATCACAAGATACAAATATAACTATCAAATCTGACATATAAATATAAAGGAAAATGACGTTTGAGATGACGTGAGTTTATAACGTGTATAGAAAAGTAATATCAAGCAATGTTATATCTTTAACAAATTATTATATAACAATTACACTTAAATACCTGAAGAATATGTTAAAATTTTGGAGATCACAATTTTCAATATGTTCTTTGTATGAAGTTCACAGGAAAATTTCTATCTAATACGTCAAGAATGAATGTCCGTTGCTCGATTCAAATTTCTGGATAATATCCTAGTCGCTGCGTTGCTTATAATCCAAATTAGCAGAGTAAACCACCAGGTTATGTTCAATATGGGATCCAGATGAGTTGTTCTTATTCCAAGATGATTCAAAAGAAATCTGATTTCTTCTTTAAAAGTGTTCCTTTGATATAAATATAATCTTCCGTATTCAAATGTATGATTAAATTCTCCTTATATGATTAATACATCCAGAATACTTATTAAAACATTTCCTTATGTACAATATACGTCCATAAGCATTTTGTATAGGAATATAAATGGAATATTGATAAAAAGACTCAAATTATAAAATGCAGATAAAGATCTCTTTCAATCAGTCAAAATAATAATAATAAAAATTATGTTTTTTCGTCGTCAAGACTCCTAACAGCAATTTTGTAAAAGTAAAAATCAGATATTCTACGAAAATTCGTGCAAAGGTTACTAAAATAATTTAAAAGATAATATTATAGAAAATCCACTCACGTAATCTCAATTACAAATCTTGTAAATGAAATTCACATAAGACAAACAGATAATAAAATATGAGAAATAATATCAAAATTACAAAATTCTTACTATAAAAAAATACTTTACAAATCTTAACATTCAAGATATAACATTGTTGAAACTGAAAACTTATTAGTAAAAGAATTAATTAAGAGGGTAGGTTGACTCACAACAATATATATATATATATATATATATACATATATATATATATATATATATATATATATATATATATATATATATATATATAATTTCGAAGTAATGCAATAAATTTTTAATTGCAAATAATATTCCGAAACGATAACATTACTAGAAGTAGGTTGTTAGGTTTTAATAGTCAATGTACATTTATCGTGATCGTTTTCCATAAATAACAGCAATGACTACACTGTCGTTTAAACGGACAATCCTCGAGGTAAAACAGACTAATTTCGTTTGCCTTCATCCGTTTCCCTTTATATCGTCACGAAACCATCGTACTGATATGACATCAAAACCTCCGACAGATGGGATAGTTATAGTTTATAGTTAACGTATATCTATGTGGTATAAACGCTATGCAATTCCTGCCCGATAACGCGAAGCCACCGGCAACCACTTAGCTAATGGTATATCCCGCGGGAACCTATTCTGATGAGGTACCCACTTAATAGATACATGTCATCCGAAATCCCTTTGATACCTCTCTCTCTATGTGTATGCGAGTGCGGGTCCTTTCTCCCGCAAATAACTTAAATGGAAGTTTGAAACCCCCTCTAGTGCTATCAAAATTATGAACACGTTGCCAATTTACGATCGGTTCTAGCGTTTTGTGCGGGAAATGCGACCGTCCGGTTATCCCGGTCGGCCATAACTAACCCTTTTCTCTGTCTGGAGACTATTTTCGGGGAGACGGACTATGGGTAAGCGGGAGAAAGAGGGCCATTTAGGAAACGCTCTCCTCGGATGACCGCCGATCTGGTACGGAAATGGACGCTGGGGGGAACGAATGGTGGAAATGAAATTTGTGAATTTATTGTGTAAATATCTGAGTTTGGCGCTCGGTTTTGGAATATTGGACATTTGAATGGCATTGTCAGATTACTTGCTACTTTATAGAGTTTAAATTTCGAAGATGATTGAACGTTTAATAAAACTTTACGTTTAAATTAAAATATTAGAAAGTCAATATTTTTTTCCTCTTTAATCGTACAGATCGGATCTTCATAATAGAAGAAAAGATTTAGCCGGCATGTTAATAATACAGGATATCGCTGCATATAATATTCATTGAAGTATGCAGTGCTTTAAATGAAATAGGTATTCCTACCAAAATATGAAAATTCATAAAAATAATTGGAAGCAGTGAACAACAAAATAGTATTATTTAACATAGTCGTAGAAAAAATGATTAGAAATATCAAATTAAAAGTAAAAAAAAAAAAACGATTTACAGCGTGATCACTAGAGCTGAGGATGTTTGCGGTACGGCAGGACCGTATGTAGTGCATCCCCACATTTAACTATTTATCTAAATATTCTCTGAAATGATTTGCCGGATCTCATAAATTAATAGAGTGATATTTTAGTAGGCACTGGATATTGTTATTATACAAAATCATAATAGCCATTTGTATTTATGGATCATAAATAATAATACGCATGTATTTGTATTTGGTTGTGAATTCAATTTAAACTTAAAACGAATCGTAATATTTTAACGACAAGCCGTCCTTACAATACATGCATTCGAGACAAAGTGTGTCACCTTATAGGACGAAACTTGCTTTATCTTTGTGGGCGATTTCAGTAAAATATAAATACAGATATAAATCTGTTGTTTAACAGATTTGTATCAATATGTATTCATTGCTTCACTAGCTTGACTGATGACGCCTAGATGGCATAAACATATGTATTAAGCAGAAGTAAATGCTGAAAATACGAGGTGTATTGTCCAGAGATATGTAAATTATTTACATGTCTGTTTCATATTGTAACGTTATAATTTTCTCATAAACTAAAGTATATACAAATTAAAAACAGGTTTATATTGGTAAAACAATAGGGTCAAATCACTTCAACTGCCACTTGTGAAATTGATTCTTTGAGCTTCTGGATAGTCGTAGGATGATTTAAAAATACCTTTTATTTAAGATAGCCCCATAACCAATAATTTACCGGATTAATGTCTGGAGAACGCGCTGGCTAAGGATTGGAAAAGTTTCTGCTTATGATACGATTGCTTAACAGATTTTTTATTGGAGTGTAAATATGGGCGCCATTTTACATGAACATGATATTTTCAATATCGTAATTGTGCAATCTTCGGATGAAATAATTTCGCAGCATGGTAAAATATCGTTCTTCAGTAACTGTAACTGTTTTTAATTGCCCATTTGGATTTTCTTAAAAAAAGTATGGTTCTAAAATGAATGTGAACTAAATCCACACGGCTATTTTCAAATCATGAATCCCTTGCTGAATTACAGTATGCAGATGATTCTCCGACCAAATCCTACAATTGTTCGTATTAACACCCCCACATACAATTTTGAAACGTACTGTACAAAACACTTTTTCGTTATTCACACGAAGTTCAGGGTTAAATTTTTGACTAGCTAATGTACCACTATTAACTTTCGGCATATGATTGAACTGACGTTTTCACTGTACACTCGTATTTACGATTGTTTGGGTGATTCGTCGTTTGAAAGCACAGACTTACTTTTATGAATGAAACCACAACCTTTACTGTACGAAGTAGAACTGCCGCTTTTGAGATAAGTCTATAAGATAATTAATATAATAAGATAAGTTTATAATACCTCGAAAATTTTAAATTAGACAGAGTGACGCATAATTTATTAAAATTCCATACGATGACCGTACTTGAATAGTATCTTAAATAAATAGCGTTAACGCGTACAATACCGCATTATCACTTTTAACGATCAAACGCAAAGTGGCTATTGTCCTTTTCAATTTAAGGTAATTCTAGAGGCTTGCGCGTGCATTTGACTACTATTAAAAATAAAACCGGGAATTCCTACTATTCACAATCTATACGAACTGAGAATTCGTACATTCTTTAGGCAATGAGTTGAAAATTCGAAAGTTGCTGCCACAGTTTACTAGCCACCATCAAAATTTTCCTGCACGGGTGTCGAAAAGAAAACGCACTGTTAGTGAATTAATAAATTATGCAAATTTTAAGCGCCACATCTCCCGTAACAGGAAGGGAAGGCCCAGAGGATTTTATTTACATTTGATTATGTATTTATTAATGTAAATTGTGTTTTACAATTTATGTGTAATGCTTTTTTTTTATTATTTAAATATATGAACAATAAAAAACAGAAATTTTGCGTTAATATACAAAATTCTGCATATTATATGCAAAATATGCACACTTGCATATAATCTGGTGTTTAATGATCTGTATTATTTTCAATTACCTTACAGTTGATCTTTAACTGATCAAACTAATGTAGACTATTTTAAAGATTTCCTAAATCAATGACTGAAAATTGTATAACGTTATTCGCCTTAGAAATAATACAAAAAGACTTTACATTTCCAGAGAAATTATTGTTTTCAACGATGCCAGCATTCTTCGTTTAACATTGGGTTGATACATAGGTTGTTGCGTTCTTAAAAAAAAAACAAATAAATGAACTAATCGAGAATATATTTTTCTACATTATTTACGACTGCCTCTCAACAATATGGTAATTTTTCGACTCCACATCTCAAGAAATTTGGTGGTTTGGAAGTGAAGAAGCTGTCAAGCGAAATTTAAAACGAAATATCGTTACTGAAGGAGATTTCTCGAAGGTTGTTTGATAAAACGCGTATTAGATGGAAATCTGACAAAGCGAGATCTGAAGAATAAGGCGAATGTGAAATCATCTTCCAATCAAGTTCTTAAATAGATGCTTTTGTGCCAAATGACTTAACGATGTTTTCGCGGTCTATTTCCTTGAATTGCGATCTCAAGTCGACAGAGGTCTTCATATTAAGTCTGAGCAGTGACGGCTTCATGCCTCAGTAGAAATTCATACTAGACAACACCTTCTTCGTTCTACCAGATGCACAACCTCAGCTTATGCGGATAGATATTCGCTTTTTCTGGGGTATTTTTTAGGGTTAAGCCGTCATTTCTTATTTCTGATGTTAAAAGGAAGGCACCATTGCTCGTCGCAAGAAACAGTTTGGGACAAAATCGCTGATATTGTGAATGAGTTAAACGGTAGCGACCTAGTAAGAGGCACAAATGTTGACACGTTGATTCTTTTTGCTTTCGCTCAAAACATGCAATGACCAAACTCCAGTTTTTGGGGTACAATGTAGACTGCCCCCTTGTGGTGTATCCTGGAAACGTGACTTGTCACGGCTAAATACACTATTAGGTTGTTAGAACTAAAGGAATACCTAGCAATGAAAGAATCAGCATGAACAGCGAAATTCCAGCAAATTAATCTCTTCAGAACCCATTGATAAGGGACATAGGAAACGCCCTGAAGATCTTACAACTGAACATTGAAGGCTTGAGCAGATCTAAATCTGAATATTTACTGAGGCTCTTGAATGATCATTCAACAGACACCTTGTACCGACGAAACGCAACCTAGCAGTAGATGCAAACTATCAGGATACTCCCTGGCAGTAGCTACCCATCGCGCGACCTATGGAACAGCTACCTATACAAGGTGTGTATAAATTGTCGCAAAAGCTATACGTAGCGACATTCTTCGTTCGGTTTTGAATAAAAAATCTTAATGTTAAAATGTCGTATCATGCTTCGTAAATTCGTAAATGTCAAAATTTGACAGTAATGATTTTGATTGAACTCACTTTGAAATACAAACTTATTGTTCTACAACGTTGCCAAATGTGTTTTTCGTGGAAGTACGTTAATGAATAAATGTTTAAAACAAGCTTTTAAATAAAAAAGAAAACGTTTACGAAATAATACTAGTAAAAATTTTTTCTTTAAACTAAATTGCATCTATCTCTATTAACAGATATCGAAGAGCAAAGGTTAGTTACGCACTAAAAGTTTGAACTTCAAGAACCCCGTGAAAACAAACGAAGCATGATACGACATTTTAACATTCAGAACCAAACGAAGAAGGTCGCTGCGTGTAGCTTTTGCGACAATTTATACACACGTTATATATACATGTTAGTTAATGCTGTATTTCATGTGCCATACGAAATAAATAAATAATCAAGTTTTTAAACTTTACCCATGGAATGTAAATGTTATATTATGCTGGATCTGTACTATAGATTATAATAACCAATTTCCAAGTTGATTTCGTTGCCATGAATTATAAAAAGCGTTCAAATAAGCTTTGCCTCTAGTAGGCCATTCCTTTAAAAACGTATGATTATTAATAATTTAAATTTGCATTAGTTGTCAATTAGACAGATGCATAGTTGACAAAAATTGCTTTGTAATTTAAAATTGATTTAACATGGTTTTTACTATACAACACAAATCATTCATGCTAGAATCTTATTTTCGAAACGGACGTAAGATTGACGGACAATGGCAGTATTCTCTTCAAGATTGGTTAGAAGAATTTAGAATTTAGTCGAAGGAGAATTATTGGCCCTATTTTTTTTAACGGAACCTTAACAGGAGAAAGGTATCGACAAGAAATTATTATGCCATTTATCGAACAGCTTGACGACGAAAAACACAGGGTTACTTTCAACAAGACGGAGCTAGAGCACACACAGCAGGTGAAACAATTAATATTCTGCAGCAATTTTTTCAAAATCGGTTGATAAGTTTAAACACTGAACATTAATTTCCACCAAGATCTTGTGACATTACCCCATGTGATTTCTTTTTATGGCCATTCTTAAAGAACTCAATTTATCAAGTACAGATACCTGATCTTGCAGGCCTTCAAATCAGAATTGCTGAAAGAATTAATGGAATTGACAATGCGATACTACAAAACACTTTTTCCTCCATTAGAAGAAGATGTGAGAAATGTTTCGAACAAGGTGGTGGACAATTTGAACAATTTTTATAAAATTTTGCTTGTTTGTTGGAAATAAGCATATTTCATTCACTTAAAAATGTTCGTTTTATTATTTTGACATCTGTCATTTCAATCAAATATCTCATCTCATAACCAACAAAATTCCTATTAAAATTAGTAACAAGCTAAGACATAATCATAATTTCCAAGGGCTACTTTGAGGTAAAATTTATTTGAATTCTTTGTAGTTATTATCAGGATAAAATAAAACAAATTTTAATGAATTTAACTTTTTAATTAACACTGTAACGGTCGCTTCGCTAATAATTTGTCCAATAAATTTGCTGCATTGAACATCCTTAAACGGGAAACCGAAAACACAAATCATAATAGAGAACTTAAGATTATCAAATCTATAAAGAATAAATCTACACATAATTCGCTAGTTTTTACTCGAGCGGATAAAGGGAAAACGGTTGTAGCAATGAACAGAGTAAATTATTTGAATAAAACGAATGAGTTTTTAGTAATGAATAAATTTGAAATAATTAATAGAGATCCTACAGAAAAATTTCAACAAACTCTAAAAACAGTTATAAGAAATTCTGCTAATCTTTTTAGTGAAAAGGAACAAAATAGTTTAATCATTATGAACCCTCAACCCCCAAAATTATATTCCCTTATTAAATTACATAAAGAAAATTCGTCCGATTCGTCCGGTTGTTTCATATGTGACAGCTCCGTCCTACAAACTCTCGAAAAGGCTTATAGATATCATTATTAAATATACAGGATAACGTCTAACACAAAACTCATTTCCTTTGACGTTCAAAATTTATTCCCTAGTATCCCTCCAGAAAAAACGGTTATTTTAGTAAAAGATCTTCTCCATAAAAATAATGTAAATCCAATAATTATTAATGAAATTCTTGATTTACTAAACATATGCATAGAACAAAATTACTTTCAATTAATGAAAACATATACACTTGCAAAGAAGGTTTAATCATGGGTAATCCCCTAAGTCCGTTATTAGCTGAGATTTTTATGGATCATCTTGAAAATTCAATTTAAAAAAATCCTCTTTTTCAAAATGTATTATTTTGGTACAGATATGTAGATGATATATTACTAGGTTTCATAGGAACAAAGAGACAATTAAATTTATTATTTGATTATATTAATACATTGCATCACAATATTAAGTTTACAATGGAACAGGAAACAAATAATAGTATTAATTTTCTCGATTTAACGATTACTAGAATTAACAACAAATGTAACTTTGCAATTTACCACAAACCGTCAACTACAGATATAACTATTCATAACACTTCTTGCCATCCGATACAACACAAATTAGCGGCTTATCACAGTCTTATACATAGATTAATCAATACTCCGTTGAACCAAACAAATTTCGAGAAAGAGTTAAATTTAATTAAACAAATAGCTATCAACAATGGATATAAAAGGAATATAATAGATAACATTTTAAATAAAAAACTCCTTACAAAAGCCATATCACAAGTTTACCCAATATTAAATAATATCAAAAATTTAAAATGATCACGTTTATAGGCTCTTCAAGCACAAAAATTTGTAAATATTTAAGAAAGTTTGACATTAATACAGCGTATAGAACTAACAACAATTTATCCAAATTTATAGAAAACAATAAAGATTTAACAAACAACAATAAAAAGTCAGGAGTCTATGAGTTAGCCTGCGGTAGTTGCCTTATGACGTATATCGGACAGACAGGCAGATCGTTTGAAATACGCATCAAAGAACATTTTTCTTCATTTAGAAATAATAAAAGTGACTCTTAATATGCGTCTCATATTAATTCAACGAACCACAATTTTAACAAAGAATTTAAAATATTACACGTAGAAAATAAGGGCAAAAAACTTAATTTATTAGAGTCACTTGAAATTAATAAATTAAAGAGAACCGACAAGATCCTAAATGATCAACTAGAAACAAATAATTCACTCTTACTCAATTTATTTATTTGATATTCAGACAGTCACATATTATATTTTTCCATAGAATTTCTTTACCTCGCTGCAATATAATGTAAACCCCTAGTTTTATTACTTGAGAACAGTATTGTATAAACCGTAGTGAAAGTTTTGTGCATATACATTTTAGTAATAAAAAGTACCCATTCCTTCAAATATTTAAAATAAAACATGTGTTTGTTACCGTATGCTTGTGTTAAAAAAATTTGTAAATAAGTTAGTTATATGTCTGATGAAGCTCAAGTTGGAGCGAAACGACCGTTACAGTGTTAATTAAAAAGTGAAATTCATTAAAATTTGTTTTATTTTATCCTGATAATAGTTATAATGGAATTTCATCAAGCAAAGGCTGAAACAATTATATATGAATTATATTGTTGAGATGATCGTCATCAAAGTCAGATGGTCTTCTATAACGTTGGGAATCGATTATGTCAAAATTGTCTTGTTACGGTTTCTCTGTCATCCAATGCATTAATTCCTCTGCTGAATTCAAACAAAATGACATGTCAGAAATGCTCATTTTCTTTTTTATTTGGCGACCTATTTTCTTTTGTCAATAATTAATACAATCTTTGCACATATTCTTTCATTTTAAAAACCAAAAATGCTTCGAACATATGCGTCAATCTGATCTATATGCTTAGAATTTTTGTAAAAATAAAATGTGAAAAAAAAGAAGAGCAGTAAAGAATATCTTTGCCTCTTCCGCACTTAAACCTACATTTATTTGTTTTTGTATATGTGCATACCGCCAATTGAATTATTATTATTATTTTATCAAGAACAGCGTATACGTGTCATGGAAGATTCTTTCTAAGTATTGCCCAATAAATATGAGGAATTATAGGTTATTAAATATACACAGTTATTTACTTGTGCTATTCGTAACATGAAAAATACTCTGGCTGCAATTAACGGATTGAACTTATAATGCGTCTAATAGAGAGAGAATGGAGAAATTAGTGTATTCGGCTGACGCTAATGTAAAAGCGTGCTACGCCTGTCAAAATCAGGCCTAATTCGTGACTAGCGTGGATGACCGTGAACCACGTGACCTCATCCGCTTATACCCTGCAGGCATGAATTTTAAAACGTGATGTAAACAAACCACAAAACCACACGATACTTCAGCCTGCTGTGTTCATTGTGTCGCTGTTTATAACGACTATTGCCCATATATGGCACGAATGATGAATCTGCTCGTTCCTTAGTCGTTGCCAATATTTTGATAGGTGTTTAAAATACGTTTCCGGTGTTGTTTTATTTTTTAATAAATATGCGATTCGCGACATTATTATTATTGTTTTTTATGTCTCCATGTAAGTTTTATTAGCTACCCACGTGGGTACGAGTATTAAATCAAAGTTGTGATCATATGCAATAAGACAGGACTTAAATTATTATTAAATAACTTAAAAAATAATTGGTGAAACGTGTTAAATGAACAAGAAGTCTTTAATTTAAATTCCTTATTTTGTATTTTACAGAAAATTCATGAAAATTGTTTCCAAAAAACAGAGTATTAATTAAAATACTAACTTTGTTTTGTATATGGGGTCGGCGTTAGGGAAAGTAGCTTTTCGTTTTCAGGAAAGCTATTTTGATATAATATAAGTGATGATTTGTGATTTATGTGTGTGGAAAGGTAGTCCACGAGGGTAGCACCGATTATTTCTGCAAACTAATAAAACAAAATAGTGTAGTCAAAAATTATTTTTATTATTGTTTTTCAAAATATATGCCCTTAAACTCAATGCATCTAGACATTCGATAAAACCAGTTATCATGGCATAAATTCCACTCCTCTTGAGTCACTTCAGATATAAGACTTTTGAAGCTCTCCACTGCATCTTCTGGGCTTGCAAATCGTACACCACGCATTTTATCCTTTAGTCTTGGAAATAGAAAGAAATCTGAAATTGCCAGGTCCGGAATATATGGCGGATAATATAGTGATTTTAATCTCGAAGCTTTCAAAAATTCATTTGTTTGACGCACAGTGTGACTTGACGCATTGTCGTGATGAAGGACAATCTCCGATCTAGGACGTCGTAAATGAGCCTTTTCAACATCTGGCAGAGATACTGTCGTAAACCATTCTGCGGTCACCTTACGTTTATTTTCAAGCACAACTGTTGTGATAGGTCCTGATTTGAGAAAAGCTGACTACCATTTAATTTCCAAGACTACGAGATTTTTTCACTTTGACTGGATGAAGTTCTGTTGGAAACACCCATTGAGCCGACTGCCGTTTTGATTCCGGTTTAAATGCATATATCCAGTAATGATAATGTAAACTACTTTAGACCTACCTCCATCGCATTTCTTAAGCGTATTTTTACACTATTCCACTCGGTATTGTCGTTGTTCCTGTGTTAAATTATGAGGTATCCAACGACAACAGACTTTCCTCACACACGACCTATTATGTAACATCTTGTTTATTGCAGTCATGCCAATACCCAAGGTACTCCTAATAATCCTATACGTGACCCGATTGTCGTCTTGAATCTTTCTCGTACGGCGTCTACATTTGTTTTAGTAACAGCTGAGGTTGGCCTTCGTCACTAAGTGAAACCCTTCGAAATTTAAATTCGTTATTCCAGTTGTAAACACTCCTCTTGAGAAGGAGCTTGATCACCAAATGCAGCACGAAGTCTTGAAAGAACTTTTAAAATCATAGTAAATAATGGCTCTAAAATGTTCTCTAGTTAAATGAATTTTTACTGCAGACCACTCGGTTTGAAATTAGCTTGCAAAAAAACTATTGCAGTTATCAAAACGAAATTCGAACTGTCAAAATAGAAAACAATAAACATTTGTTTCATAGCATGTTTGATTCCTTTGATTCAGTAGAAATATTAGTTTGCAGAAATAATCAGTGCTCACACTAAGTTTTCCTGAGACTCACATTCTATGGTTAAAGACAAAAAATTATCTTTTGATTAAAAAGAAACATACTAGATTCTGCTTTAAAAATATATAGAACCCCCTATTACATTAATATTATTTCGAAAACTAAGTTGTCATTTTCAGTTGGTAGAAATAGTAGTGTCGAAGGGATACAGCATGATGCTAACACATGAAGGTCGCAAAATAATTTTTCTTGTCTTTAAAATATACTGAATTGTTAAGCTCTAATAAAAGAGAAATAATTCACAGTGTAGTCACAATAAGATATGCAAGGAATACTGTCTAGCAAAGACATCAATTTCATTTTAAAATGTGTTGGAATGTGTGGATAAAGCAAGTGGTACTAGGGTTTGCGTGTTCATAAAAGCTGTCACCAAACAATTAACAAAATAACACTACTCCATCTTACAAACCGTGGCATGGGTAGATGTTTCTCGAGACGGTGTAAGACGTCAAGCATCAATATACGTTCATTTTCGAACAGTCAATACAAAGTTAGTTGCCAGAAAAAATATTTATAATTGTAACATCACAAAGTATGAGACGATTTCAAATTTTAGAAAATCCAATAGGGATAAAGTAGAAATGTGGAAACAATAGATCCTTCTTAGGACACATTTCATATATATATATATATATATAGATAATTTTTTAGCCGTTCATTTAATATATCATTTGATAAATTCTTGGAGTTTTCGGCTAAGAAATTATCTACATATATTAATAGCTAAGGAGTAAAAATTAGCAATTTAAAACTTCAAAACTGACATCTTAATTATTAACATCGTCGCCTTGTAAGGCTTTTCTAATAAACTTGAACCAAGTTCTATCGTAGCTTAATTGGTAAAAGCGACGGTCCGGCAAACTGTAGACTTGGGTTCAAGTCCAATTTATCCAATGACATATTAAATGATCGTCTAAGAAATTATCTATATATATATATATAGATAATTTCTTAGACGACCATTTAATATATCATTGGATAAATTGGACTTTATATATATATATATATATATATATATATATATATATAGTAAACCTAATCAGTAGGCGATTAAAGGTCTGTATATTACTTCAAAATATATGTATTTAAAAAACTCTACATGTTTCGGCTGTGTACGCCTTTATCACAGCCGAAACATGTAGAGTTTTTTAAATACATATATTTTTCAAGAGAATACAAAATATATATATTTTGTATTCTCTTGAAAAATGCGTATACAGCCGAAACATGTAGAGTTTTTTAAATACATATATTTTGAAGTAATATACAGACCTTTAATCGCCTACTGATTAGGTTTACTATATATATATATATATATATATATATATATATATATATATATATATATATATATATTGTATTGGGGCAAACTGCACCCTTATTCCAGCAACTATAATGGGAAAAACAGTATTAACAATTATAAAACTCACAGAAGAAGGGTTAAATTGGCGGATTTAATTTGTAAAATTAGTATCGAAATGTATATAAATTAATATGACGATAACTTTGTATACTTTAAATTAACCTATTTTTATTTCTAAACTTACTTTTATATTTTTATTTTCAATTTCATAATTCAAATCTTTAGCGCGAAATAACAGATATCTAATTTATCTACATCAATATTTTGTATCGATACTAGTTAGACACGCCTACTTTTTAAAATGCAATTAACCCGCGAAAATGTTATTTTCTACACACAAATACAACATAACCTTATATTGGTAAGCATGTTCTGACAGCTTGAAAAATATTTTATAAATTTAATTATTATGACAAATTTATCATATTGTTTATATTTTTCTTGTTTAAGGATTTAGTAAAAGTAAAACTTCGAGGCTATTTTACAATATTAACTAGGCTTTGAAAATAAATAACCGGTATCGGCGTCTTTTCCTAAAAATCTAATAACGAATGGCCGTAATTTTGTTCATCTCCTAAGAAAATTTGTATAAAAATTAAAATACCTGTGATATAATTACAAATTAATGCTGAATCGAAATATTAATACTTGGCTCATCTTTTGAAAACAAATCTGAAGTCAATCGCTTGAAAACATAAAATTCGAGACGAGCACCTTTAATATTGGAGTTCTGACGAGGAGGCAGAATCGAAGCCGTTTTACGCCGCAGACGCCGTCATCAAAAATTGGAGGACCAGCACTTTGTATTTTCCCGATCACATCGCTTTCATTCTGGATAACTACAGAGTTCGTTGAAAAACAGGTCCATTTCTATCATTATCCTACAATAAAGTCGAAAAAGTTAATATTATTTAATTAAAACAAATTATTTAATATAACAAAATCCTGAATTTTACTTTTATTCACATCTTAGACATTCACATTATAGTTATCTCACATAAATTATTTAAACATAGTAGTACTTGCCTGAATTGTTGTGTAAACAGTTTTAATTTAATATAAGACCATATATCATAACTGCACATAACCTTTTAGTATAATACACAAGTGCATTATTTGTAGTTTTTAAAATTTGTCGCTAAGCAGATATATTTGTTCAAGTTACAGATTCCTTATTTATTTCAATAAATTATTTATTTTTATTACCCCTAACTCACTCTTTTATTTGCTAGTGTAAAGTTGTAAGAGTTATTTTATATTAGATTTATCAATTAAAACACCATACAAAGGAATAAACATTCACATTTTATCGTCGAAGATCCTGTGGAGTCAAATTTTATTTATTTCTTGCTCACGACTGCTAGTTGGAATATTAAGAAAATAGATAGCGTTGATCTAAGTATATTCTCATATTAAAGGCGCCCAACTATAAATTCAAATCTATTTACTTTTACTTTCTTAAACTTTGATTACTTATCAACATTTATCATTCATTTATTCATATTTAGATCTTCAGCGTTACTTCATTTGACGAACCAACGTGGTGGCATTTTTATTACACCGTCTCAACGTCTTACTACAATATATATATATATATATATATATATATATATATATATATATTTAGTGTTTATAAGAATTTTATTTTTCTTATTTTTTTTATTGGCCGTGTCTTAATATTAAAAATAATAGATTTTTTATTGGTTTTAGCGACCTTTATTCAATTTTGATGTTTTTACGACGTTTCGACTTTTATTAATTCAGTCTTCTTCAAGTAACTGGAAACAAGAATATTACAATGAAAAACATGAGAACTGTGTTGGTTTCGTGTGATGGACATAACAATTAAATTAACAATTTTAAATTTAAAATTAGGTTAAAAAATGAATTACAAATTAAGTTAACATTTAACGTTGAAGATTAAATTAAAATTAAATTAAAATAGCTTGAATGGATAGGTAGGGAGACGTTAAAGTGATTAACGTCTGTATGAATAAACTGGAAATTTGAATTACACTACAAATATAGTAAAGAGAACAAAGAAATGACAATAAACTCACTGTTGTTGTTTGTTGGTTTTCAAGGGTACGCATTTTGTGCACACATGTGCTTTATATATATATATATATATATATATATATATATATATATATATATATATATATATATATATTCATTCATTAATATAAAACATAAAAGGACGTATAATAAATAGCAAACCAAATGATAAAATATAGTGAAGCTGGTACATTAAATAGCCCTTACGTTGGGCCGACAATTAATATAAGCTGTTAAGGTGTAAATACAAATGCATGTGAATATTACGTTAAAAATACCAAAAAGTTGTAAATCAATTGGTAGAGTAATTTTAAAATAATTCTAATATATATATTCAAGTGTGGTTACAAATATTACCGAAAGATAGAGTTGCGTTTAATACGTTATAGTTGTCACATGTGTATAATTCAATTTGTAAATAAACGTACATAAATGATTTATAATTAACCTATACAGCTTCTTCCTCGTACAAACCCTTGTTGTTAATTTCTTAAGAGTAATTTTATGTTATATGTCCGACTAGCAGAACAATGAGACTCTATTTAGTGCTTTATAAAGATAATAGTTTTGCGGGATCGGTACTCAACTAGAATATGTGTGCAGGTGGAAAACAAATTATTAAGTATTTGTATATTCTGGATGTAAAGTCTTCTAAATAAAACGAGAGAGTGATAAGCAAATGTAAATGATTTAATAGGTGTTTCGATAAACCAGGTAAGTGGTTAACATGATAATAGTATAAATTTTAATCTACATAAAAGTCACGTGATCAGTTAAATTCAATAAGTTTAGGTTAAGTGATGATATTCTATGATAACGTGCTAAATTGAATCTATCTAACTTAAACTTTTTAAAATAAAATCAAAGGAACTGTATTCTTCTAATTCTTTAAAAGTATTTTAATTATAAATTAACTTATTAGGCATACCTATGGTAATATCTACGATAGTGTTTATAAAGTAAAATTAATTTAAAAAATTCTATTTTTTAAGGATATATAAATAAATAATAGTCAAGTTGGATACAGTTTGGATTATGGTGGTTAGGTGTTTTGTTTGAAATTCCAATATTCGGGATACAGGACTTGGGCAGCGTGAAATTTCTAGGAGCGTCCCTGTTGGCTTCGGTTAGTTCGGATGGTGTCTCCGGGGTATGATAATTTCGTTTTATAACGAACTGGAAGGTTTGTGGATACGGAAAATACGTCGAACGGTGATTGGTAAGTAGGTGATGTGTTGATTATACTCGTAGTATGGTTTTTATACTTTATTTTATGTTTTTTTTCTAAATTTCAGAGCGGCACTTTTTGAATACGTCGGCGTGTTTTTGGAATTTTCAACAACATGACGCCAACTATCGTTTGTTTTCAATGCTGGCTTCTCATTCGTATTTCTTGTATGTATTTATATAATCTCGTTATAAATATTAGTAAAAGTAATAATTTATTAACACTTATCGTTTTGATTTTTACAAAAATTATATTTTTTATTTTATTATATAAATAATTGTCATTGGAATGTTAAAAGTTTCATTTTATGCCTATTTTTAATTGGGATATTTCCCGCTATATACAATTTTGAATCTGTACAGTTTTTCCTAAAATATATGTGACATTAATAATCAATCAACTAAGTTAAAAATCTTCGGTAACATAAAATATAGAAAGAAAATGACTTGGGCAAATGAGCACATGTAAATAAATAAATATGAGATTTAAATTTAAGCAATTAAAACGCGAAATTAACTTTATTGATGTGACAGGTGAAAAATGCAGTTCCAAATATCTCTTAAGTTCGAAAATTAACATTCTAACTATAAAACGATCTGTATTTCATAACTTTCGGGGATCCTTACGTGTAGGCTTGACCTACCACAATATATATATATATATATATATATATATATAATATGGTTACATAATCTTAGAAATTTCATCACCTAACATTACACATAATAGCATTCACTTAAAGGGACAAGCCAAACATGTTCTCCTTTGTTAAACAGGAAACGATAATTTTGTATGTAATTCAACCCTACCTTTCTAATTGGAAAATAATTTCTAATCTGAAAAAAACTCTAAAAGGAGAGTTTTACATATTGACTTGCTCACGAGGGTAAATTGCGAAGTTCAGAAAACGCATATTACCTAAAAAACATATTTAACGTTATAATTTAAATATTGAAATGTAAACTACAACGTCAAACAAATAATTGATTATGGCAACAATGAGGCACCATTTCCTCTATAACAGACATCGCTATCTGGCTACTCTATCAGATTAGAAGTATATCGATTTTAAATATTTCATCCAATTATGAAACTTTTGTATCGTTCTGTTACTGCAAAAATCACGACTCCATCAATAATTTCGATATCCGATTGAAACAGATCGAACAGACAAAGGCTCTCGGATAATGATGTTGTTCCCTTGACGTATATCAATTGAATACACATTTCGCCTGACTCAATGTATGTGGCAGGCTAATTGGATTCAAATTTCATATTGTCGATTATAACTAGTGGAGTAAAATGTTAGTCTTGTGAATGTACAGCACGAAAATTTGACAGAAATTTTTCTTATTAATTATGTAGTACAACAGACTGAGTTACAAGTTACCATTTATAAATGTTTTTCATATTTCCGTAATTTTAATAAGCTTACACATTTACGTAGGTATTTCTTGAAATTCGTTATTATATCTTTTCGGTACGATTTATTCATTAAGTACATTTCTTATACATCGTGGGAGCGAAGGGTATAGCGCAGATATAGGTCTCCGTCACCGTATACACCCATACCATGTCTTATTACAAACAGTAGGCGTAGTTCATATCGTAAACTGATTATTGACGGCAGACTATGTGCCCACACTGTCAAATTTAATAATAATATGTTTATAACTGAGAAGGATTGTTCGACGTTGAGAGATGTTATATTTGCATAGTTAAAGTGCTCTTTGTATCTGTACAATGGATCTTCAGTATTGGTAAAAAGTTGCCCTAATTTTGTAAAATCTACATTTTTATCTAATACACCTTATGTGTATTATTAAATTTAACAGTGTGGGGCACATAGTCTGCCGTCTTCTGAACCAACAAGACATAAAGTTAACAAATGCTGATAGCAGATATGTAATAAAGCTAAAATGGCACCCCATTTTCACTCATTGAAATGCCAGAATTAGAGAGAATGATAAAATTCAAAATTAAGAATTAAATAGACATAAAAATTATACTGTTATAAATTGCGCTGCCAAGCCGGACCTGCTTACAATAAGGAGAGCGATTTAAAGTATTAATTAATAATGACTCTAATGAGTCATGCAGGCGCAGACACAGAGTCGGTTTCAACTTTCTGTAGTCAGTGCCCTAGCGATCGCGGAAGGTGAATGTAGACGAGCGTCTTTCACATTTAGATGCCTGTTACTTATACTTTACTATTTCGATAGATCTAGAAACACTTCTTTTCAATTGTTTATATTACTTATTCATTTCTGTTGTATCAGAAATTCTTCTTTTTTATTTATTTTGATTTCAGAGTTTTTTTAGTATTTTTTTATAGAAAAAATATTAAGTTGGGTTTTATCAGTACTTCTTCCATTTTTTTAATACATATACAGGCTGATTCAAATTAAGTGCGCACTATTGCTATCTCTGTTATTATTGATTCTAGAAAGTAGGTTAAATTAGCAAAGTATTAGTGATTTTAACATTGATTAGCATGCAGTTCTTGAAAAAAATTGAATAACGCATTTTCGAGAAATTTTGAAATTTATAATTTTCTTAAATGGAACAGCCTGTATATTTTTTAAAATTCTGAATGCTAATGTTCCTTGTAATATAAAAGTTTCAATACACTATTGTCCTAAAACGAATAATAAAGTAGTTATAGCAGTTTCTATTTCCTTCTAAATGTTGTCATTGCTCCGCTAACTTTTGACAAAACCGATACATATTTTGTGTTTAATGTTTATTTTAACATATTACAGTTTACAAAATTAAATTAAAAAGAAGGAAGTACATGTATAATTTATAAATACTGCTCAAAGGTGTCACCTTCCTGCTCAATACATTTTCGTGCCCGCTTCAGTACACTCTGGGTGGCTCTTAAGATTGTCCTTCTATCTAATTGGCGAAAAACTTCTCTGACCTTGTCTTGCAATTCGCGTACGTTGTCGTAGCGCGTTTTGTACACATCATTTTTTTAAGAATCCCCAAAGAAAAAAGTGTAAAGGTGAGAGGTCAGGGGAGCGTGCTGGCCATTGAATTGGACCATTTGTACCAATCCCCTTTTCGGCAAAGGTGGTGTCGATGTGCACTAGGTGATAGTTGTCTGTAGGAGCTCCGTTCTGCTGAAAATATAAATTTTGGCGCATCAGGTAATTGGCGTTATCAAGGAAATCTTCTAGAACGTTACGAATAAATTCCAGATATCTGTTTCCTGTCAACGTACCATTTTAGAACAGTGGGCCAACGACTACCGAACCAATTAATCCGCACCAAACGTTAAAACTAAATCGAACTTGTGCAGCATGTGGACGAATTATTAATAAATTTTCTTGATACCAGTAGTGACTATTTTTCTTATTAAGCATGCCTCTATTTGAAGAATTTGTTTCGTCACTCCATAAAATACACTGTGCTCCATTCAAATTTTCATCACAAAAACTAACAAACCAATCACAGAAAGTTATTCTCCTGGCTGTAATGTTTGAGAGATTCTGAACTTAAGGGGATATACTTATGCCTTTTCAAAATTCTTTGAACTGATGAATAACTTAATGCCAATTTCTTAGTAGCATCCCTAATGGAAAATTCGCGATGGGCTTCAAAATATGCTAACACTGTAATTTCTACTTCTTCGTTGACGACGATATTTTTCTTTGTTCTTTTCTTTCTAAATAAGCAATCATGCAGTCTAAACTGATTGTAAAGTTTTCGAAAGTAACGTCGATCTGGCTGCTGTCGTAAAGGATTGTGTTCAGCATAATATTCGCTAGTTCTTATTGAATTTTTACGACATAAAATGTATGCTTCCAACATATCGCATTTCTCCAAATGAGGAAATACCATAGTGAAATATTGTCAAACACTAAGCAACGAAAGTAAAACCAAAATGTTTAGAAAAATAAATAGAGAACTAATGAACACAACACAAAATAAAAAAAAAATTTTTTATAACAACGTTCGAAAGATTTATATTCAGTACGTTATTGACATTTACAAAGGGCATACTATTTGCTCTGTTTAATGTGAAAGAAGCCTACTACTGATTTTACAGAATGAAAGATTATCTTTGACATCAACTAGATTCTACCGTAAATACTATATTATTCGTTTTAGGACAATAATGTATTGAAACTTTTATATTACAAAGAACATTGGCATTCAGAATTTAAAAAATATACAGGCTGTTCCATTTAAAAAAATTATAAATTTCAAAATTTCTCGAAAATGCGTTATTCAATTCTTTTTTCATGAACTGCATGCTAATCAATGTTATCAATCAATAGTGCGCACTTAATTTGAATCAGCCTGTATATTATCATTTTTTATATATAGCATTTTACTATGGCCCCTCCAAAACGTCCTCATGAAGAACTGTTACGCAGCTGGATTAAAGATCTTGGTTTTTTTGAAATTGTTAGTGATACAGAGATTAATTGTAAAATTTGTTAAAATACATTTAAATATTTACAAAGTCGACATTAACCGCGCATCTAAATACTAAAATGCATAGCGCTCAACCGAGTACATCAACAGACAGTTTTCATACAGACCTCTGTAAAGCCTTTTTTGCGGCAAATATAGCCTTCAGAAAATTGGACAATACAGTCCTTAGACAGTTTTTTATAGCGAAATATAACGGGTGTTCATTTGAAAAGACAATCTAGGTTACTTTGAAATTTTGATAGAATAAGACGCAAATATATTAGTATGTGTTTGTTATTCCGTAAACGTAAATCCAAATGACATTTGATAATGTCAATCACAAATATCAGTTACTGCATAAAATAATCTTGCGTTGATTCTGGTTTAAATAACGAAATTTTGAACGGAGGATTTTAATGTGCATTGATCTTGAAGGACATTTTCAACATTTGTTATAGTTTTCAATAAATACCTATTATTTGTTATTTATTTGTAACGGGTATTCAGAAACATTCGAAGTCAAGTGGGCTCTGAACAAAAAATTGTATATCTTTACTTAAGTATTAATATACTAATTTGATAACCTATAAAATTGTATTAAGTAAATGTATCAATCTATCTCAGACATGACTTCATATTTTCAAGGACTACTTTGACTTCGAATGTTTCTGAACACCCGTTATGTATAAAACTGTCAAAATATACCACTTCGTAGGTTAAGTAGTAAATTTTAATTTACGACATACTTCAAAATGTTCTCAGTAAATCACATGCTACTAGATTGACTTTTCAAATGAACACTTGTTACACCTAAACATATTCCTGATGAATCAAGTCTTCGAAAAACATATGCTCCAAAAATATATAAAGAAGTTATTAGTTAAATAAAAAACGAAATAAAAGACCATTACTTCTGGATCAGCGCAGATGAAATTACAGAATTACTAGGTAGAGGTATAATTAATATTATTATCGGCGTTTTACATCCCGAAATACCCACAGTACCCTATTTAATAGTAACTAAAGTAATCGAGCAGGTAGTCGAAATTATTGTTAGTGCTGTTGATAACATACTGATAGTGATGTGAACCACGAAAAAGCCTTGCTGTTTGTGAGTGATGCAGCAGCATATATGATAAAGGCTCGTAAACTAATGAAGGAAAGATTCCACTATATTTTACATCACACATGTGCCACACATGCATTGCATAGAATTGCAGAGTTTATTATAGAGGAATTCCCTAATTTCAACGAATTAATTAGTACCACTAAAAAGGTCTTTCTAAAAGCGCCAACACGAATTTCGTTGTACAAACAAAAATATCCGTATCTTCCACTTCCTCCTTTTCTAGTTGTGACTAGGTGGGAAACATGGTTAGAAGCAAGTTCGTTTTACTACTATAATCTGGAAAATGTTGCAAGTGTAGTGGACAATTTAGAGGAGGATGCGCAAAGCCTTATCAAATGTAAAACTATTTTAAAAGATTCTTCCTTAAAAAATAATTTAAATTTTATTCATGAGCATTTTCGCAACTTACCTAAACAAATTGAATATTTTGAAACGCAAGCGATAAAACTGGAAGATGGAATTAAAACTTTAAACAATATTCTAAATAACTTTAAAAATATTTCTATAGAGTTTGGTTTCCGCTTAAATAATAATATTGAGGCAATATTCGATCATAGCCCTTATTTTAATGTCCTGGAAGGGTGTTTTTAGTAATGTTCAAAATACGAAAATCGATAGATATATTAAATTTAATGATTACTATTTCTATGTGCCACTCAATAGCTTTGATGTTGAGCGAAGTTTTTTTATATTTAAAGACTACTGTCTAATAAGAGAACGCACTTTACAGAACAAAGTTTAGAATACATTGTAATAATTAATGTGAATAAAAAATGTTTGCTGTGGCTTGACTAAGCATTCACTTTAACTATAGGTGATATCATTTATTTCAAGTTTATATTTCTTAAATATTTTGAATTTTTTCACTGTATAAAGTAAATGCATTTTGTATATATATCCGGAATTAATTTCAATTCAAGTTAATTTAAATTCATTTAACTTCAGTGTTTTATTTATTTTCGTAAAAATAAATTTCCGTATATACATTTCATTGCCTTCATTACGACTCTGGCAAAATATATTTCACAACTCCGCCTGTTTGCATGAGAAGACGTACAAATAGGCAATTTTTATCAATACCATCGCGCTATAACATCCATATATACATGTTAAGTTGATCGATTGTACATTGTCAACAGCGATGAATCATACCCGATACGGGATAGCGCCGTTTCCGCAGTCTAGTGATGATGCATGAGCATCAAAAGTCCAGGTCGTATGTAGTATACTGAAATAAATGTTTAATACCTAAAACTTATTTAATAAAAGAAAACACAATAACGTTGCCCTTAAAGTTACTTTTAATATTCACATAAAATATCGAGGTTTGAAATATATTAAATTAATCAAAGGACGACGAATATAATAATCAAGGAACGACGAATAAGTATTTGAAGGATAACACATAATAAATACACACTGAAATGTAAGTTAGTTATTTCGTAAATTAATGGCTCCGTAAATGTAATTAAAATAATATCTGTATCGAATAATACATAGGTAACTTTTGTATGATGTTGCGATCGACCATGTACTTCACTATGTATTCTTGAAAAAGTATGTGTAATGAGAGATGTTTATCTCATGGCAGCCAGGAAAGAAAGAGAAACATGTTACTTCAGGAAATGCTCGAGACCAAGGAAGAGTTTGTGTAAGGGAAAACTAGTGGTAGAAGGACAGTTTTACAATCTAGTTTATTGAATTATATTGCAACTAAGAATTAAGAATTAATTAAAGACACGAGCTAAAGGGTTAGGATATCAATGAACGTATTATCATTAAAATATTCCTTTCGAAAAATACTTTAAAATATCAGGCATGATATGGTTTAGATAATATTTACAATAGTTATTTAAATGTGAATCTGAAAATCTGAACTTGTATTATGTTCTCCACACCCGAGTTTAATAATATTTCTATATTATTAGAAATGTTTATATTTTATACAAAATATGGTGAGGTTTTACCTACTCAAATACGTTTCGAATTACATTGTTATTAAATTTTCTCTATAAAGGGTACGTTTTTCACCGAACACCGAACATTTTTGTCCTATTTGCCTCAAAAATATATACTTTTTACTGGGTCATTTGTTTCTTCCTCACACAGTATAATTCATGCCTTTGCATCACCAACTGCTTAACGCCATTACAGGAAGCATTGGGAAGCCATGAGTTATTATTATGCCTTTGAACGTGGAGTGACTTAAGATATTTTGCTGTCGGCACTCACCTTGAACGCGAAGAAGACCCACAAAAATCACAAAAATCTTCTCGGAAAGCAAACCTCGAATTCTGACCCCTCTAGGTAATCGATCATAATTATTCCAAGGATATCCCAAATAAAAACTGAAGGAAGAATTTTTCCAGCGAATTTTTGAACTCAAAACTACTTAGGCCTTGGAGAATCATGATACTTCCACTCCATCGACTGCTGTTTTGCTTTTGGGTCGTAGAAATGGATCCATGTTTCATTCGTAGCTAGAAAACGGTTCAAAAAATCTGGATCTCCTTCAAAATGAACGCAGATTGGCCGTGATGGGTTCACTCTTGTTCGTTTGTGTTCGGTGTTCAAGTATTTAGGAATCCTTTTTGCAGAAATTTTTTTCATATCTAAATCGACGTGAAATTTTCGATGAATGCATTCATATGAAATTTTTAGTGCTTAAAATATATGTTTCAGCACAATTCGATGGTCTGATAATATCATGTCATGATCTGTATCAATATTTTCTGGAGTGGACACCGAAATCAGTCGTCCTGGCCGCTTCTCATCTTCAACGGAAAGCTTTCCTCCTTTGAATGATGCATTCCAAGTTTTGACAGTCGCATATATTGGGCATTGATCGCTAAGTGTTTTAAGTATATCTAAATTTCCTTACCACTTAACCTCTTCAAATACTTATTTGATAATGCCTCAATACTCCAATTTATCGATTTTCGCATTTGGATTCGACATGTTTTCTTTCAAAATTTACAGCACAGCAATACTTCAACTTTTTGACGTAGAATTTTACAGTGACAGTTCTAAAATGACACTATTTCTTGTCATTATAACAAGATTTTGTTGTGTTCAAGGAAGATAGCCTAAGCTAACTAGATATCAATACCCCCTCGTATGTAGAAGATGGAATATTATTCCAATTAATCTCCTTTAAAGAGAATACCATATTTTTAATATTATTCAAAATGTAAACAATTGAATGCAGGCATTGCTTTTAAAACTGCAGGAAATCAATTTTAGAGAAGAATATTTAAATTCTCAAATTTCAAACAAAAGATTTAGTAATGAAAGAAAAACAAAGATTATTTTTCCCATCTACTTTTACACTCAATTAGACGGAAGAGTCTTTAGTTCGTTAATAAATATTCTATGTCTATTGCTTTCAGAAGACAGTGTTAGTCCATTAGAGTGTAACTTATAAGGTTCATTAAATTGAATTGAATAAATAATTGGCCGCTTGTTGCAGTGAAATCTGCCAGTCAAAAGGAAACGGGATTATCGAGGAAAGAAAGAAACCATTAAATATAGATATAAACGCTGACGACTGCACGAGACATTCGAAATTGTCCAATTTATCACTTGATTGACAGTATTTTAACCATACGAGATAGAAATATACATAGATATATTAAAAATGCACAGTTTTCACGTCACATTTCGTCCCTTCTATCGGATAAGGGAACACTTCACATTTCAACTTACTATCTCTGTAACACGTAATTCCATCAAAAATTTCCTCTTTCATACTCCGGGGCATTTAATTTAATATATTTGGCGTTGAATTCTCGCCTGGTAATAAAAAATTTAATATAGGGAGAAAGAATGAATATCGGAAAAAGTAAACTGTTTACTTTAAAAATAGTTTATGGACTTAGATGCCGTTATGTTCCGGGATTTCGAGCGCTGCCGTCGCCGCCGTTTCTGCTTTGGCTGGCCCCTTTATTGTTAGCCTGGATTTTTACGATTTTTTAAACACGCGTGGTCCTTATAAAAGATAAGGGGATAATAAAACCGCATTTAATGTCCGGGTCCAAATCTGCAATATCTTATTTGTGTAAGTGGTTTAATGGTCTATGTTAGAATAAAACAAATATAAAAATAAAAACATATTGGTCTAGGACTATAAAAGTGCCGTTATTGGGTAACAAAGGCATGTATTAATCTAATAGAATTTCAAAGGTTTCGGGGTTTTATCGTGATTGTTAGCGTTGCGCATAAATGAAGAGGATATTTCTGTCTATATCTTGTCCTACAGAGGTATCGTATAGAATTTTATCAATGAGACTTCCATTCATTCAACATAGTTACCAATAAATGTAATAATTCTAGTTTGTTATTATTATTTTTTAGATAAATACAGACACGTCAAACAATAGCTATTTAAGTCACAAGGAATGTAAGGACTTAT
This sequence comes from Melolontha melolontha, assembly GCA_935421215.2. Taxonomy (NCBI): domain Eukaryota; kingdom Metazoa; phylum Arthropoda; class Insecta; order Coleoptera; family Scarabaeidae; genus Melolontha; species Melolontha melolontha. The sequence continues at coordinate 36,142,317 of OW285236.1, read as the reverse complement.
TAACATTCGAGGTAGGCACATACAAGCTGAGAAGCCCAAGCTTGTTGCCTGCAACGAATGTTCATAGTCGATACATTTTGTGTGATTTATTATAGTTTTACTGCTGTCAGAAATTAATCTATATTTTTTAAGAAATCGTTTTGGCTTTCAACTGTCAGAATTAATTTGGATTTGAAACCCTTTTCATGAATCGTGTTACCTGTGTTATCATGTCATACAAATACTTGACATTATAAACAAACCGAGAAGATTATTGAAAATGCTTGAAACGCTGGAAATCAATTCGGAACGGAGATTGATGAAATAGTACAGTACAGTAATTTCTTGGAGATCTACAGAAAAGAGTATTGGAAATTGATTTATGATAAAGAAGGTTCTTACTTATTTCGTAAGTGCTGAACCATGAATATCGTACAATAAACAAATGTTCAGATGACTGTTAACTTTGCATTTTTAAATAAAGGATTACATTACGTTTCAGTTCATACAACAGCTTTTTAGTGAGTGGACACGTTTTCTTTATTCAAAATGCCTTACCGATTTTCTTCTCAAGAGAATGCGGACATGTATTTTGTGTATCGCTACTGTAACGGCAGTGCACGTCAAGCAGTTATTCAATACCGACATCGCTTTCCCGATAGGCGCATTCCTCATGACAGAACGTTTCTGGAAGTACACAGACAATTTCGGGAATGCGGACTGCGTGATTATCTTTTCGACCGAGGAGTAAATTTGCCAGCAGACTTAGAGGAAGAAGCAGTAGCTATTGTTACAAGGGATCCAACTCTCAGTGAACGTCGAATCGCTAGAGAACTAGGAGTGCCACGAACGACAGTTTGGCGAATTTTAAAACGTGAGGGCTTATATCCATATCACTATCGCAGGGGGCACGGTTTGCTTGTGGCGGACCACTATGCTCGTCTAGTTTATTTTACCTGGATATTAAGACAGTCACCGCTTCATTTTAATTTCTGCAGAACAGTCCTCTGGATAGATGAATCTACGTTCACGAGAAGTGCTGTTACAAATCTGAGAAACCTGCACACGTGGTCCTCAGAAAATCCCAATACTATAGGCCCATCTAAATTTCAACACGAATTTTCTTTTAACGTTTGGGCGGCCCTAATCGATGGCTTGTTGATTGGTCCTGTCGTTCTTCCTGGGAGATTAAATGTGGACAATTACCTTCAATTTCTTATTGACGAACTGCCAGGTCTTTTAGAGGATGTCGCACTGAATGCTCGACGAGACATGTGGTTTCACATGGATGGGGCACCACCACATTTCGGAATTGCTGTCCGAAATTGGGTTAACGTCAATTATCCAAGACGGATTGGTCGAGGTGGTCCTGTTGCATGGCTACCCAGATCACCCGATCTTAATCCCCTCTTTTATTTATGGGGGTACATTAAAAATTTAGTCTACGCACAAGTTTCGAACACAAGAGAAGAATTGTTGGATCCTATTCACCTGGCTGCCGAGCAAATACCACAAAACAAGTATAAAATTCGGATAAGCACTTCGTCTGTTAGCTTACGGACAGAAGCCTGCATTCAACAAAGAGGTGAATATTTCGAAACAATTATTAATTGAACTTTTTTAAATGAAATAAGTAGGAATCTTCTTTATCATAAATCAATTTTGTAGATCTCCAAGAAATTACTGTATGCATTACGATACGTGTTTATTTATTTTAGGATAACATTTTATTATTCGACGGACCTGTTAATGAATCGTATAACTTTTTTAAATAAAATCAGTTTTTATTGACTTTAGGATAACATTTTTTTTCATGATGTGACAATCACATTCATAGATCTGTAACTTTTAAACAAATAAAAATGGATATACAAGTTTTGCGTTTTTGTTCCTTGAAATGACGTCTACTTTACACTCCTAAAATTTGAACATAACTATACGGGATAATAAAAATTTTCAGTTTTGATATTCCTAATTTTTACTCCAAATAAACTTTTGAACCAGAATTATGAGTTGTTCACTATTATCCTAGGAATTTTCATAATAATATTAAGTTTCGTTGGCAAGACGAAACTACAAAAAAAATGTTACCGTCGACTTACTCGCTATATTACTAGGGTCGTATCACTGATTTACATGATTGGCAGCATGAAAAATATTTTAAGAGAATTTGAAGTTATACGAGAGGGTATTGATAAATTATTAGCCTACTATTAAAACAATTTAAAGTTGTGAATAGGATATTTTATTATACAAAGTAGTCTTCTTTTAAATTAATACACTAAATACAGCATAATAAACTTTTACATATCCATTTCGAATGAGCTTTATTTAAAAAAAAAAGAAATTTCTCCTACTAATGGCAACTCCCAAATTGGTTTTCTAGTATATTTTTCAAAAAACCTTTCACCACTAGATGTCTCCGTGCAAAATTCTCTATAGATGCATTTACATTTTTCCAAAATTTATTTGATTCAGACATTTTAGTAAAAAAATTCTTCAACACCCAAATCTACTTCAATATCTCCAACCACTTGTAAACTTCTATCAACTCTATTATCTTTCGCCAATTCACTTTCTTCCATTATCAAGGAACCACTACTATCTTTTTCCAATTGACTTTCTTCCACTATTAAAGAACATAAAGAACTCTGTGGTACTTCACTAAACTTCCGCTTCAACATATTCTTTAATACTAGCATCCATTTAACACAAGCAAACTTTATATACCCTGACATTGTCCCAACCCTGAGATTCTTCTTCATTTTTCTCACTATTATTTTGTCTTTAATTTTTAATCTTAAAATTGCTCCTCACCCTGTATAGGGTTGGTCATCCTCAGCCGATTCTAACACCTCCTCATTGACCTTGATCGTCAATATACATGCGATCATGGTCAATGAGGAGCTGTTAGAAGCGGCTGAGATTACTTGTAACGCCTTTAATCTTTCTAAAAGAAAATATTTTTCTTGGCCTGCAAACGAGCCTCTACAGCTTTTATTACCTCTTCATTACACAAAAATTGACGTCCTTTTCAACTTTCTTTCAATTGAAGGAACAGATAATAGTCTGTGCAGGCTAAGTCTGGGGAATAGGGCTGGTGTTTCAGTAATTCGAACCCTAGATCCCGAATTGTATTCATGGTAATGCGCAATTTGTATGCATTGTCCTGCAAAAGCAACACATTTTCGCTAACATGCCACGTCTTGTTTCCTTAACTTTCTCTCTCAGGGTGGTTAGTAATTTAGAATAAGAATCTCCAGTGATGGTCTGACCTCTTTTTAGGTAATTTTTACTATTTTCAAGGAAATAATTCAAAACAAGTAAATAACATTCTCAACACTAATGATAGGCTTCTTGATTTGGTGTTTGGTAATCTTGAGGAAACTGAGTAGCCCCTACTCAGTTTCCGCAATCCTGTACCTTCTGTTATGACTTCCGCAAAGTTAATTATCCACAAATTATCAATAATCTTAACAATTTTGATTGGTCTATTCTGAATTCATACTCAGATATTAATTTAGCTCTTAATAAGTTTTACGATTGTCTTTATGATATACTTGATAAGTCAGTCCCTAAAGTATGTTCCTACTAACTCTAATTTTCCTCTTTGGTTGACACCTGAAATAAAGAAAAATATAAAAACTAAAGAACATTATAGACAGAAATGGCGTACTAATGGAAGTGAAATTTTCTATCAGGAGTTTAAAAGAATGAAGTTTTCGGTTAAGGAACAGATAAAGTCTGCTTATGTTGAATATCTGGCTAATATGGAGAATTCAATTCGGGAAAATTTGGTGGAATTCTGGAAGTATATTAACTATAGAAAAGGAGGAACTAGAAGCCCTGGCGGACTTTATTATCATGAATGCGAATTTAGTGATCCTCAGGGGATAGTTGATGGGTTTGCTGAAGTTTTTTCTCCATGTATCTCTAACTGAAATTGAAAAAATTATGTCTGCTTTTCCAGATAAGACAACAATGTGTGATGATTCGATATCCAGTTGCTTTATTCGTAAAGTGTTAGCAAAGCCGTTACAGATCGTCATTAATTTGGCTCTGAAAACGTGTGCTTTTTCTGATCGATGGAAGAAAGCTAGAGTTACACCGGTTCACAAGAAGGGTGATGTATCGCGCTTGGAAAATTATAGACCCATAGCGATTTTGCCAAATTATTGAGCAGATTTTATACAACACTATTCTTTATAATACTCATCCATATATATCCAGTAACCAATATGGATTCTTGCCATTGCCGTCTACCGTTACTAATCTAACGATAGTGACTCAAAATATTTGTTAGGTATTGGATAATAATAGTCAACTAGACGTTATATACACTGACCTTTCTCGAACCTTCGATACTATTGACCATCAGATTTTATTAAACAAATTGAGTGCTTTCAGCTTCAGTCCGTCTGCGTTAGAATTTATTGTGAATAGAGTTAACTATGTATTTTAAACGGCTTTCTCTCTTACCAATTCATTTCAACATCTGGTGTGCCTCAGGGCTCTAATCTTGGATCTCTTCTTTTTCTGACTTTCATTAATGATCTCCTCACATCTTTCAATTGTTCTGTGCTGGCCTACGCTGATGACACTAAATTATACTTATTCGTCGAATCACAGAATGATGTTGATGTCTTGCAAGATAATATTAATGTGTTTGCGGATTGGTGTAATAAAAACAAGATCAAGATTAATGTGAACAAATGCCGCGTGTTGTATCTTACACGCGTAAAATTAATAAACTGGAGTCAGCATATTGGTGACCAAAAGTTAGTGAAAAGGAATTCCATGAGTGATCTTGGCGTCAAATTCCACTCGGATATGAGTAGATATATTATGGGGTTCTAGGCCAAAATCCCGTGTATTTTCTTATGGAGGCTCATTTTGCATTTTTGAGGGTGAAACGCCAATGCATATGCGCCAACCCCAACTCCTACCTGCCTTTGAAATAGACAGATCTCAAAAATGCATAATGAACCTCCATATGAAAATACATAGGACTTTGGCCTAGAATCCCCATAGTATATCTACTGATATGTCCTTTAACTCGCACCTTTCGGATATTATCTCATCTGCTTCTAGAATGTTGGGCTTCGTTATGAGGTCTACCAGTCAGTTTCAGGATTTAACTGTTCTGAAATCGCTGTACCAGGCTTTTGTTTTGAGTAGATTGGAGTATGCTTCGGTAATATGGTCTCTTTACTACTCAACGCATGACTCCTCACTGGAACGGGTTCAAAGGGGATTTGTGAAATAGCTTTCTTTCAGCTGTGATGGTAGATATCCCGAAAGAAATATTGACTACAACCGCTTTCTATACAGATATAATTTCAAATCTTTAAAACATCGTCGAGAGGTTAATGCTGCGCGATTTATGTGTGAGTTGATTGATTGTCGAATTGACTCGCCTGAAATATTAAACTTATGGATTTTCACGTGCCTCGAATGACGTCAAGATCGCACCAAGAGCTAGAACTAACGCGCTACTAAGAGCTCCAATTAATTTTATGTACCAATGTGCGGATAATATTTGTGGTGATATTTTTGCGAGAGGTGTTTAGATTACATTTTTGTTTTAGTTTATTAGCGCACTTGCTTATTTTATTTCGTATATTTATATTTTTTATTTTTATGTAATTCAGCACACATCTGTTTCTTTCTTCTATTTCTCTTTTCTTTCTTTATGTATTGGTCCTAGATATGGAATTATCTGTTTGGCAATAAAGTTTATTATTATTATTAGTCCCTCGTATTAAAATATAATGGAAATATTTTCTAAATAGGTGATTTCGTTTATGGAATGTCGTATTGTAGGGAATACTGATGTTTGCAAGAGATATACATATTTAAATTAACTTTTGGAATAAACAGAGCTTAAATATTGCATATTTTAATAAGAATCTAAAAAACATATAAAATGAAACATACGAAATATATTAGATGCAAAACTTAAACATTAATGTATTTAACGTAGAGCGAAATATGTATAAATAATCCAAAACATATTTAATATGATCAGATGGATAATTAGTCGTGTCGAAGCAAAAGTCTGCTTTCCTTATTTTGCCTCTTTGGAACGTCGCTTTCTCTATATCCCCGGTGTTGATAATGATAGCCTATCTCTATACAAGTCTCATAGTTAGTCGAAGGGAAATACGCAAGAGAAAAACGACCGAACAGAAGGGAACGCAGAGGATCGCTTTTCGCGTTATTTCCTCCTTTTGTGTTTATCTCCGCGTTGTCTTGTTTGCTCATGCCTTTCAGGGTAATTAGAAGATTCGTTTTTAACGAGTTGCTGTTTTGCATATAGAGCGAGAATCGAGAAACTTTACTTCTGGGCTTTAACGTCCATTGGGCGAGTCTAATACAAATCGGTAGGCTCATCTACAGCAGATGTTGTTCCTTGTAATACGGCTATTATATTTACGATATTATCAATATTAATGATATTCCTGAAACTAAAATTTTTAATTCAAGACGAAGAAACTGTTAGCGCTATTTATACCCTGCGTATTAATTTCTAATAATCATTTTTTTGACACTCTGTGATCTATATCCTTATACTTAATGATACTGAATTTATATAAAAGAAATGTAACAATTAACTTTATTAAAAAGATTATTAAATTAAAATTACCAAATTTAGAATGCCTCTAGTGTAACATGAAGTGGTTCGATAACCCTTTATAAATAAATTAAAGATTATAGGTATCGATATCATACACCAATTAAATAATTAGGTATTTTAATACAGAAAAAAAATTAATGAATCTATTTCTAATTTATATTCAAAATTTACATTTGTCTTTTCCATTGTGAGACATCGAATAAAACTATCTGCAGTTTTCACTAATTGGTGTGATACAAAAAAGAACGCTAATCTCGTGGTGAAGACTGGGACGGGATAATATCTCACGTAATATGACTTGACAACTTCCTGTTAAGTCCTTGGTAAACCTTGCTAAGTTATTGTATAGCTCTTGCTAAGTCCTCCAATAAATTCAAGAAAGAAAGCCAACATTAGGAACAGAAACAAAATAATGATGGAAAAAATGCCTTTACACAAGGACATCGGTATAAACCACTCACCTTATGTATGTAAATTCGGATGAAACAAAAAGTTTCAGGCCATCTGCTTCGCTAATTAATCCGTAATAATACGTTACATACGACGATTAAAACAACCGTTTGCACTAAATGACTATTGTTTTATATAAACCAATATCACTATAATCCACTAAGCGAGTGAAACCATACTTTAATTCAGTTATACAAGTTGGATTCCTAGCGACACATGGACCTGTTGACTTGTTATTTCACCAAAACTATTCGCACAACAAGAGAAGAGAAACATCATATGTTCGCGCTTTTATAGGGTCAATTGCATAGTTCGTGCAATAACTTAAATAAAGATGGAAACCCCCATCAAGAAAATGATAAAAATGAATATCTTGATTAACATTAACATTAAAGCTACTGTCATAAGTAGATAGAAAAAACAAGACAAAATCTTTCGGTTTATCTCCGCGTTGTCTTGTTAAAGAAACTTTATTTCAGAGCTTTAACGTCCATTGGACCAGTCCAATACACATTGACAGCAGATGTTGTTCCTTGTAATATGGCTATTACGTTTACGATATTATCAATATTAATGTTAATCCTGAAACTAAAATTTTAATTCAGGACGAAGAAGCTGTTAGTGCTAATTATATCTTGTGTATTAATTTTCAATTTTTTAATTTATTTGTTTTACAGTAATTAAGGCAAATACAAAAATTTGTAAATTCATTATTAGTTTATTCTATTCACACACTAAAGTATTTAATTTTAAATGGACCTATCCATAAAACAAATAAAAATAAGCAAAGTCGAGAATGCAATTATGAAAAAACTCAATACAACAAAAGCCCTTGGATTAGAGTTAATCAGTCTAAAACTACTTAAGGAGTTGCTAACCGAATGCTTTAGGCTATTGACATACATATACAATGCCAAAATTAAACTAGGCTATTTCCCGAATGTCTAGAGGGTTGCTCAGCTAATAATGATTCCAAAACCTAGAAAGAAACCTGAAGAAGCGTAACTTTATTATTGACAGACCAAACTCCACACATATGCTGCAACCTCTGGATGTAGGTTTGTTAAAATCTTTGAAAATGAAATGGAAAACCGAAGTTCAAAATTTCAAAACACATTGTTGCATAGCGACGAAGACGAGTGTCAGTTTGTTGTAATTGTCAAACTGACACGACTTGATGTCGCTATGCAGGAAGTATGAGTGAAATTATCGATATTAATTCAAAGCTCTTATGGTATTTGATTAGATTATTTCATGTAAATGAAATTTATCTGAAGTTTTTATTTACTAATTCATACTGTAAAATATTTGTATTTCCGGGTTGTTTTAAATAAAACAAACAGTAATTTAAACACACTATACTAACAATCAAACCAAAATACACTAAGTAACACTTAAAGCTATTAACAAGAGTATCTATTTTATATATTAGTATTTATTTACATTTATATAATATCACACGACGGCGATTACTCGTTGAATGCCTTAATCCCTTCCTGGCGGCTTATATATAGGGCGCCACATATTCGACTTCTCTCGTCTTATTCTAGATCGTCCGGGAGACTTGATGATGTATTCGGGGCGTGATTCGGTTCGTATGACGTGTCGTCAGATGACTCACAAGGTATTATATATTTAGACTGCGGAACTGGCACTATCTCGTATCGGGTGTGATTCATCGGTGCCGACAATGTACAACCGCTCAACTTAACAATATCATGAATGTTATAACGCGATACTATTGATAAAAAGTTGTCTGTTTGTACGTCTTTCAATGCAAACAGACGGAGTGCGAAATATATTTCGCCAGAGTCGTAATAAAGCCAATGAGATGTATATACGGAAATTTATTTTTAGGAAAATAAATAAAACACTGAAGTTAAATGAATTTAAATTTACTTGAATTCAAATTAATTCAAGATATATATATATACACAAATGCATATACTTTATACAGTGCAAAAATTCAAAATATGGAAAAAGCATAAACTTGAAATTAATTATATCACCTATAATTAAAGTGAATGCTTTGTCACACCACGGTAAACATTTTTTATTAACATTAATTATTACAATATATTCTAAATTTTGTTCTGTAAAGTGAGTTCTTTTATTGGACAGTATGTCTTTAAATTTAATATATCTACCGATTTCCGTATTTTGAACATTACTACAAAAGCCTTTCAGGACATTAAAATCAGGGCTGCATCAATCTAATTATTAAGGGAAACCGACTCTATCTTGGCACCTGCATGACTCATTAGAGGATAGCATCTGTTCCGCAGTCTAATTATTATACACGACAAATTGACGTTTTACTTTTTTTGGTATTAGCTGGTGCAATTTCTTTCAATTTTTTCAATCGATTCTTCTCCAAATCTAATCTTTTTCTTATAACAGCAAAATCACTTTTTGACAAAATTTTAGAAATGTTTACCTTTGTTTCCATTTTCTTGACCAACCGCTATGATTCTACTATGAAGTCGAAATCCTAATTATCGAAAAATTATCAGTGGTAATATAACAAGTGCAATACAAATTATCTATAATTTTTGGAAAATCTGACCGAATGCAATTGTCAATTCAATTTCAGTTTAACATGCATGAGTTTAAGTTGATTAAAAATTATCAATTTATTTTTATTGCACGAATTATATTTAACGGAAAATTTCATGAATCAATTAAATCCTGTAGTGAACAGGGCAAATGAAACTATTGGTGGGGTAAGTTAAAATGTTTTTTCTTTTGTTGTGTATTAATTATTTTGTTGAAGATTATACAAAAAACTGTTATCAAAAAGAGGTGCCAACGTCAGAACAAATCGTCTATTTCTTATACCAAATGCAGAATGGAGAAATAAAAGCAATTGGTGCAAAAATATACCAGTTGGGAGAGATATCGTACACAAATACTTGACATCTTCATAAATGAGCTACACGATGATAAGCTACAAGACGGCTATTTCCAACATCGCATGTAGCCCATGATACTATAGCTTACCTCGAATAATTTTTTGACAACTGACTAATTGGTAGGGATCGTTGGCCATCACGCTCCCCAGACGTAACTCCATTAGATTTCCACTTATTCGGTTATCAAAAATCTAAAGTGTTTAGAAATCGGCACCATAATCTAGAAGAATTAGAAGCAACCATTGTAGAAGAAATTGATAATATATACCAAGATACTTCAACGGATATTTGAAAATATGAGGAGAGAGTAAATTATTGTTTAGATGCTAACGGCAGGCATTTTGAACATTTGCTGAAAAATATATTTAAGAATCTGTGTTATCTGTTTTGATTGTTAAACACTGTTATGTGAAAATTGTTTTATACTTATGTAGTTGCTTATTATATGTAAGTGTTTCAATTAAATAAACTAAGATTTTGTGTTCTTTTGAGTTTATTGTTAGCGTAAGTTAATTCTATACACTCCAAAGTACAATTTTTATTTAGCAATTAATAGTACCGTTAACAGTCCCATTTGAAACGCCACTGGAGAAATATCATAATAGTAAACCCTCAGTACAACCAATTTTAGGAAAAATTTGTAAGGCGGCAAATTCAAACTATCCTGAATCATTTATGATCGCACTGTACTATACTGCTATGTATTGTATAGGTAATATTTTGGGTATAATGTGAATCGCAGGTTATATTCTTTGTAGCAAATTTTCATTACTAGTCTATTGTCAAATTATATATTGCTGTCATTCCATGTATATTTATTATTCATTTTACAATAATTTATTCATATTAATTTTCCAAGATACTATAAGCATAACTAATTCATACGCCACCTAGATCTGTGATTTATTAATACCTACGTCAGACGTTTTGTACGGGTGTTACCTATACATTACTGTAAGTAAATCGCAATATTATTAATGAGATGGAAATAATAGTTGGTGACATAGATAAATGCAACGAGACTCGGTGCGCTATATTGCAAATGGTTGGTGCACGTGCTGTGCTGTTCTAAATTTGCGTAAGAGGTAAAGTTATAAGATTATTGCAGAGTTTCATTACGTTAAGTGTCGTACGAGATTGCAAGTTTCGATACATGTCATTCCTACATGTCTTTCTTAAATGCAAAATTTCATTTGCAGTTTAGTAGTTTTATTTGTCGCTTGTTTATTGAAGGTTGTTGGAAGCAGTATACCTATATTTTAAAGTAAGGACATACTTACGTCAAGGATCTATGTTTAGTGAATACGAACAGTGGAAGTAAAAGAAGAGATCAATTTAGATTAGATTTTGTAATACGATAAGCCGAAGATACTATGATTACAAAATATTTCGAGAACGAAATCATATTGAATGTAATTAAAGTGTAGTAATAATAAATAGAATGTCAGCGTTAAGTTCAATTAAAAAGTAAATAAAGTAGGAATTCTAGTTTTGAGTTTCTTTGGTCGCTTAGGTATTAATAAAAACAAAGGCTGTTCCATTTAAAAAAAGTATAACTTATTGTTATATTCTTTTTAAACATTTAGTATATTTGAAAATTACTTCAAATGATACTTCTTCCCTAATTTTCGTGCCTAAAATTTTATTACAATATGTTTTTTAATTTAACAGATATTTACATGGCTCCATACATTTATGAAGCGCTTGTAGTCATTACATATGCTAACTTTGGAGGCTGATCTTAAAAACTAAAAGCTATTGTATACACTTAGATTAGCCAAATTCCTAGTTGTCGACAAGACTAAGTCCAGTATTACGTGTCTTGAATTCAAAACGGAGTTTAGTTAGTAGTAATCAAACTAAGGTGAGGAGGTGTGGGATTATAAATTGAAATAAATGAAAGTGTTGGGAAAATGAGAATTTTTTTCCCAGAATTTTTTTTAAAATTTGTAAATAGTTTCATGACATTAGTAATGGAAAATGATTTCTGGCATATGACCACCATGAGAGCGTCAGAGGTATGTTCTCCTGAAGCACCAATTTTATACTACTTTTCGAGCATTTGAGGCCCTATGTCACGAATGGTGCGCTCGATATTGACTTCTAAGGCTGCAATAGTTGTTCGCTTGTTCCCATAGACCAATGACTTCAAATAGCCTAACAGGAAATAGTTCAAATGCGTCAAATCACATGATCTAGGAGCCCGGTCTGTAGGTCCATTTCTGGAGATAATCTTACACTTCCTTTAATAAAACGGTTGTTTCACGGGAAGTATGGCATGTAGCACCGTCTTGCTGAAACCAAAGGTCTTCCAGACCATGTTCACGCAATTTTCGTAGCAAAAAATCGTTGAGCATGGCTCTATTGTAATAACTAAAGTAGGACATTCATTTCTACATATTCAATGTAATACTTGTTTGACGAAACACGTCCTCATTAATTGTTGCATATTTCGCATTCTTGTTTAATTGAGTAACTAGGTTAGTATAACATTAAGTAAGTAAGTAGGTTAGGACATGATATATAAACTGAGGACAGAAGAGAACGAGTTAGCTTCGTAAATTTAATCTAATCTTATACATGTGAACACCGTAATATATAATGTTGTTAAGTATTTATTAAACGTTGTTTTTATATTGTTTCCGAGTGTATTATTCATTACATCAATAAAACCGGCCTTTAATGAGCCCACCTCGGAGATGAAGCCGTAACGAGGACCAGGGGACATCACATGGCGATCCTGCCAGTCACTTCTGATATCACACTATACTTTAATTGAGTAACTAGGTTAATATAACATTAAGTAAGTAAGTAGGTTTGGATATGATATATAAACTGAGGACAGGAGAGAACGAGTTAGTCTTGTAAATTTAATCTAATCAATCTTGTACATGTGAACACCATAATATGTAATGTTGTTAAGTATTTATTAAACGTTGTTTGTATATTATTTCCGAGTGTATTATTTATTACATGAATAAAACCGGCCTCTAATGAGCTCGCGTCGGAGATGAAGCAGTAAAACGAGGACCAGGGGACATTACATGGCGATCCTCCTAGCCACTTCTAACATCACACTGTACTGGCGCCATTGATGGTGACAGTTCGATTTTCTTCGTATTTGAAGTATGGCCCGATTATGTCTCTGGCCCACAAACCTCACCAAGCAGTGCATTCGGAGTGCATCGGTAGTTAATGAGTCACCTGTGGATTAGTGTCGCTCCAAATGCGACAAGATTGCTTATTTACAAAGCCACTGAGCCAGAAGTGAGCCTCATGCCTGAACGCTTATAAACTTATAACTTATAAATTTTCATACGGCCAATTACTGAACTGACGTCGAAAACGATAGTCGGTTGGCTTAAATTCTTGCATAAATTTAATCTTGTAGGCACGTAAGCCTTGCACAAAATCTTCCACAAAGTCGATGGGTGCAGGCCAAGTTCTTGTGCCCGACGACAAATCGATGAATTTGGATCATCCTCAACACTGGCCTCAACGGCGACGATATTTTCTTCACTGGGCACTCTATGCAATTTCGTGGGTGCACGGGAGTTCAAGAGAGTAAATTGAGTGTGAAATTTTCAATTGTGTTGCGAATAGTCCTCTCAGTTAGTCGATGATGTTTGCTGTAAATTGGGCGAAGCGCTCTGTGAACATTTTTACTGAACACTGATTTTGGAAATAAATTTCCACAATTTCTAAACGCTCTTCGGATGTAAGTCTTTGTATTATGAAATGTCAAACTATACTGAATAAAATGGCGGTATGACTTGTCAAGTTAACTGTCATAATATCGGAGTTTCTCCCTATTGAAAAAAGGTCTTAAAAAACACACATTATATATTGCGCATAATCATATGTTCGTCAATATGGTCGTCCAGATTTGTTTGTTACATTCACATGTAATCCGAAATGGACTGAGATCAAATAACATCTATTGTCAAGTCAATCGCCATGATCTTATTGCACAGATATCTAAGAAGAACAATTATTAATGGATTTCATTATTTATTTGGAGAAGCACGGTACTGGATGCTTTTAAATGAATGACCAAAAAGGGGAGCGAGCACAACATGCCCATATTTTGATTTGGTTGATCAGCAAAATTACACCTGACGAGATAAATAACTTGATTTCAGCAGAAATTCCTGATTCAACTGGCGATTCTAAATTATTTGAAAGGGTAACAAAAATATATGATTCGCGGTCCATATGGTGTTCAAAACATGAACCCACCATGTATGACTGATACAAAATGCACAAAACGTTATCCAAGAGTATTGCGCCCAGAAACTATTATGGCAATGATGGTTGTCCACAATCAATAAGTACTGTTATAAATCAAGATGAAGCAGTAAATTATCCAACTGAATTCTTAAATACACTTAATTTATCTGGGTTGACACCCCACATCATGAATCGGAAGGTAGATGTTCCTATCATTCTTCTTAGAAACATTGACTCTTTGTGATGGTACCAGATTGGCAGTTAAAAGTTTATTAAACAATCTCGTCGAAGCAACAATTTTAATTGGTAAATTCAAAGAAGATGTGCTATATCAATAACACCAATGGATATGCCAATCCAATTCAAACGATTGTAATTTAGAATTAATATATACTCAAATCCAGCAATAGCAACGCATTCCCGGGTTCAGCTAGTGTATTATAAAATATATTCAATTAATACTGAAACATTACTTAGCTCCAACAAAAATCTAGGCCAATCAAAGCGAAATTAATAATCGTTTATAACTTCGTAAGGAGCGTTTCTGAAATTGTACTTCCGTCCATTTTCTTTACTCATAAAAGGTACAGGAGATTTTAGTGGGATCTTCACAAATAATGCAGGATAATGATAATCTAGCGGCACGAAATTATAAATACTCGGTAGTACAGGAGCAGAGCTAGTTGTCGACAAGACTAAGCCCAGAATTACATTTCTTGAATTCAAAATATAAAACAAAAACTACAAACAAACCGAATAGCTTTAACATGAGCAAGGTAACAATTTATTATTAAAAATTGAGTCATGAAGTGCAATTTATTCCTTCTAATATGACAGCTTACAGGCTTACAGTTCCTTAATTTATCCCTTGTACATGACATATTCCGTAACCGATACTCGCGTCAACCATAAACTGTACTTACAATGTATAAAAGTGCGAAAATCGTGGGAATAGGTATGTATTCGCAGGTATGTATGTGTATAAATGTATGCATGCGCGTTTATGTGGACAAGTAGGGATTTATGTCCGTTCTGAATCATCCATCATAGCGGAGGGATTAAACGATATATCTAGTCAGATTACGTAGAGTTGGATGCGCCGAACGTGAATCGTGCGCAATGCCAGACGTTATTAATTATACACTCCCTTCTATGGCGGGGTAGGTAGATACCATATAGGCAAAAAGGTCGGGAAATGTAGACAGACAGGCAAGAGAGGTATATGCGAATTCAAGCACCTGTGCAACTTGTTAATATATGCATGCGCTACTGTCTCTGGTCCACCACTATCGTTTCGAAGGATTTTCACTGTTATTTAAAAGACATGGAATGTAACTTATACTTAATTTATATTTAACATACGAAAGAATGAGTGCGAGTAAGACTGAAATATTTTTAAAAACTCGTCTTTAAACGTTTCCTTTGTCATTTTGTGTGGTGGATACTTAAAGCTAGGATACATTCTATATAATAATATAATAATTAAATTGAATCGGGACTAACTCCACAATCTCGACATTTTGAGATTTACGTGTATTAGTATATTTTGAAACCCTACGGATCGAATGGTGATGAAAGGAACTAACTCCGATTTGACGTTACCTTGTTTTATCTAACAGTTAAAATCGAGTCGGTGGAGAAAGGAACTAAGTGCTGAAGTTAGTTCCCTTTAATCCCAATTTCGCGACTGAATCAGCTGTTTATATTTATACATAAAGATATGCGCATTTGGTTTATATTGTAAATGCGCTTTGTATATTGTAACCTATAAAATATTATAATATTGTGCAACGTTGGGTGGGACATTCGTTTACTGAAATATTTTAAAAGTATCCTGTATTTGAAATGGAAGCTGAAGAAGGCAACATTGATATCATCCGAAAAGGGAAAAAGCGAATTAGGGAACCTGAGACTTGGAAATGTAACGTTAGAAAATTTAAAAAACTGAAAGGGGAACAATATATTACTTGTAAAGGAAGAACTGTCCCAAAAAAATCTATTGTGACTCCCATATGCAGGTAACTTCATATATCAATGTTAGAGCTCGTTTAGTGACTAGCTACAATATTACGGTTATTCAAACATATTTTGACTTTCAGTTGTAAAATGGGATGTTACCGCAAATTTTTTGAACAAGATCAGATAATGGTGTTGACCCAGTTTCACGATTTGGAATCGAAAAATGAACAAGACCTACACTTACAACGTTTAATTGAGTGTTTTGACATTAAACGTCGACGAGGAAAGAAGGAGAAGCGTAAGGCTAGTTTCAAATTTTTCATTTTACGGAAAAGTGATAGAATCCAGGTATGCCGAAAAGCTTTTCTGAATCTGCATGTTATTAGCCAGAAACGTGTTTTCCGTATCTGTACTCTACTTAAGCAAAATACTACCCCACGAGACAAAAGAGGGTATAACGTTAAATCTCACGCGATTTCTGGAGAGACATGTAAAAAAATATACGACCACATTCGTTCATTTCCAAGTAAAACTACGCATCATGGCACCAACGAACTAGAGTATTTAGATGCAAGGCTTAATGTGAAAATTATGTACAATCTTTTTCAATCAAAATATCGGGACATCAACATTAAATATGCATTTTATTTAAAATACTTTAGCGAAAACTTTAAGTTAAGATTTGGTCGCCCCCAAATAGATGTATGCTCTACATGCGAAGAACTGGAAACTAAGCTAAAAAATACACATTTATCTCAAGCAGCAAAGTTAGCTATACAAGGTGAAATTCAGGTTCACAAAAGAAGAAGTAAAAAATTTTACAATGCAATCAAAGCTGCTAGAGAACTCTGCAAGTCTGATAATTCGGTGTGTGGCATTGTGTTTGATTTTATGCAGAATTTGCCGTTGCCACATATCCCTGTGCAAGAAATTTTTTACATGCAGCAAATATGGGTCTATACTTTCTGTGTAACGAATCTAAAAGATAATTCCTCCAGAATCTATCTGTACCTTGAAGGAACAGCTAAGAAGGGTGCCAATGAGGTGTGTAGTTTTCTTATGGACTACATTAACGACTGTGTTCCAAAAACCGCAAAAACTTTATATCTCTTCTCCGATTCGTGCCCAGGACAGAATAGGAATCATACGTTTATACGTACCTGCATGGGATTGGTTGAATCAAAAAGATTTAAAACTATTGTGCAGAGATTCCCAATACGAGGATATTCCTTTTTGGATTGTGATAGGACCTTCGGCCTTTTCAAACGTCGCATTAACAAAGTGGTTCGTATTTATCACCCAATGGAATATGTTGAACTTATAGCTAATTCCAAGTCCAACATATCAGTTAAGGTAGTACAAGGAGAGGACATAAAAGATTTCAACAGATGGTGGCCCAGTCTGTTTAAAAAGAACTGTTTGTCTCTAGAGTCTTACGGCAGAAACGTTCCACGCCATCTAAAGCAAGCTTTTACACCAGCGTCATTCATGGAGTTTAAATATCTCACCTCTGGTCAACTACAGGTATCAGTGTATATAGGAGGTCTGCAAAAGCACAGATTCAATCTATATCAACCTGGATCAAGACCAGATGCATCAAACATTTTTGATTAGCTATTATCCGCATACCCTGAAGGAAAGGTACCTGTTAAGCAGAACAAAATAGATGCTGTAAAGGAGCTTATAAGATATATTCCGGAGAGCAATGCAAGAGACAAGCAATTTTATGAAGATTACTTAACATGGCCTACTACCAACACTGACAACAATCTCTAGAATATATACCATGAGTTTTGTATTTTTAAAAACTGTTTACAAGCTGAATAAACCTTTTCTTATAAGTAAAATTGTTTTTTGTCAGAGTTTGGTATTAAAAGGAACTAACTCCATCGCCCTTTTTTCGTAATTTTGAACTTATTATGACCCTAACCAAATAAATTCTAAGCTGTAATTGATCCTTGACTTAACAACATCGCTTCAGGCAAAAGCTATTTTCATTAGAACGTTCAACAAGGCTGTGAGACAAACTTTTGTATTTTCCCAAAATTTAAGTTTTGCGGAGTTAGTTCCTTTCAAAACTCACCGATTCAATTGTTTAACAGGTCAGACAATACAAACAAATAATAAATATAATACATATTGCTGTGTACTTTAATTCTAAAATAGGCTCGTGAATCGTCACAAACACACATATTTTTTTGTTTAGACTCTTATGAATTGTTCTCAGGGTTTTTATATTCAAAATGGGTTCTTTTGCAACTAGGCCTTTCATCCAGTGTAATAAGGAGAGAAATACGATAAGAAGATAAAATTTAATACATTTATTGTTCACAACTTAAAACATAACACGTAAAACATAAATGAATTTTTAAATATGAAAAATATTATCAAAATATTTTGATTTCAAAAGCAACAAAGTATGTAAATCTTTGTGTCTAAGTAAATATCTAAGAATATAACTTTGAAGGTTTTAAATCAATTTTGTAAACACACCTGTGTATCACCTTAGACCAGTCAGTATAATACTCTACAAAATACCAAGGTATGACGCAGTGTTTCTATTTTTAAATTGACAAAGCAGTGAAGCTTGTGGATTTATTGATAGTTCTTCCAAAATTGCAATATTTTAAAAAGAAGAGTGCTATTTCATATTCATGTGACGAGAATATACCCTACCACTTAATTTCACAAACTTGGTTTTATTTGAAATCTTAATTACATAATGAAGATCGTTATTTATGAGTCAAAATCCAGATATTTTTAAATTCTCGTGAGACCTTACCCAACTTGCGATTTAAAAGATGATGTGTTATTTCTTCTGTCTTAAAAACGGGTATTAGAATTAATTCGCAAATAATTATAATCAATAATCAATTTAAAATTAGTAATCTTAGAATTTTTAATTTGCAAGCTTTAAAATATTAAACACATTTAATATAGCGTACCCAAATATCTGACCACTGGTTTCAATGGATTTCAAGAAAGCCATATACAGGGTGAGTCGTGAAGAATCGACCAAACTGTATTCTACAGGTGAAAGTAATGTAAAGAAACTCAAATGTTGCTATCCGATTTTTATTTGTTTTCGAGTTATAGCGTAATTAAAAATAAACAAAATTTCAAACCTTGAAGTTTTTGTATTTTATTGGTATTATCGTTCTTTATAATATATTTTCAAAAATACCGCCATTCATTTCAAAACATTTTTTACATCGTCTACCAAGGGCGCTGGTTGCGTTCCTGATTGCATCAGGTTGATGTTTGATATTGTCAGCAGCATTCATAATCCGTTGAATTAGTGCTTCACGAGTGTTCACTTTTACTTGATACACTTCATTTTTTAACCAGCCCCATAAACAATAATCGAGTGGCGTGGGGTCTGGGGACCTAGGAGGCCAACCAATGTCACTACCACGTCCAATCCAACTCCCTGGAAACCTTTCAGCCAAATGTTGCCTGATTGCACGAGCGTAATGTGCAGGCGCTCCATCGTGATGGTAGAAGATTTGGATTCTGATGTTTATGGGAACATCCTCTAGCAATCCGTGCAGTTCATTTTCTAAAAAATGTAAATAGGTGTCTCCCGTGAGGCGATTCCCAAAAATGTAAGGACCAATTAAAAAAACATCGATCATACCACACCACACGTTTACCGAAAATTTATGTTGAAAGTTACTTTCGACTGTTGCGTGTGGATTTTCGTCTGACCATACATGCTGGTTATGACAATTGTTAATACCGTCACGGGTGAATGTCGCTTCATCCGTAAACAGTATACGCGATACAAAACGAGGATTATCATTTATCCATCGACAAAATTCCATACGTCTACGATTATCATCTCGTTGTGGTGCTGTACTCTTTGTACATGGTACGGACGAAAGCCATGCTCGTGGCGTGTTTTTATCACCCTTGTTTGTGGAATGCCCAATTGAATACTACTTCTCCTTGAGCTGGTAGTTGCGTCTTCTTCTAATACATCCAGAATATCTTCTACTTCTTGTAATTGTTGTCGACTGCCTCGTTCAGATATTATGTTTACACTGGGAAGCTTTCCGGTCGTGTTGAATACACTAATAAATACAGTTTTATTAGGATGTCTGTGATGTGGAAACCGTTGACGATATTCATTAGCAGCAGCTGTAGCATTCCCATCACAAAATCCATAAACAAACACCATATTAGCATATTCTAAATTAGAATAAGTGTGTGGCATTTTAGTTTGTTACACTATAGTCGTACAAACGTCAAGTCAATGTCACAATACCCGAACACAATGTTATAATTTACTCCAAGGTATAGGGAACATTTTTTATGATGGCAGCGCCCTCACTATATCAACGATGAACTAGAGGTAGTGACATTACACGCATTAGACATACAAACCACTCTACATTATTTCTCGACTGCTTTCAATGTCACTACCGCTAGTTCGGAAAACCACGAACAGGTAGCGCTTCAGCTAGGAAGACTTCCCTATAATGAATTGCTACCGTGGTTTCACTGTTTTTACGAATACATACATAAACATGGTATACTAAATCTACATTTTTAATTACGCTATAACTCGAAAACAAATAAAAATCGGATAACAACATTTGAGTTTTTCTACATTACTTTCACCAGTAGAATACACTCCTTGAGTTTGGTCGATTCCTCACGACTCACCCTGTATATACAACGTGTTCACACTTAAACCTGCACCATTGGTAACTCCGTTATTATTGGAGCTAGGAAGTCGTCCAAATTAGCAAACTAGTAGGATTTTTCCTGGCGGTTATGACGATGAAAACAAAAAAACTATTGAGCGTTTTTCAGATATTTGACAAAATGTAATTTTTAAAATGGAACACCCTATTTATTTTTATGCGGTTGAATAAAGAATTTAGTTCTGAATAAAAATGTTAAAAAAAATTGTAAATAAAAAGTTATCACGTGATTTCTTAATCATTGCATTTTGTTTAAAAAAATTGATGGAAAACGTAGCATGTTTCACATGTTTATCTAATTGAAGTTATCTTCAGATATTAAATAAAATAATATCATAAACATCCTTAAAATTTGCTTACTTTATCACTAAAACGTAAGTTTTCAAATGAGATACCGTGCATTTTTAGGGATTTAGGATTTGTTTTTAGGGATGCCTAACGAAATTTCTAATTAAATAATATGTACCGATTATTGTAGACTATTCTCTTGTTGAACGGATGAAAATAATTTTTGTATAGGTCCGAGAAGGTTTGTTCATAATATTCCTAAATGAATTCAAACGAAACGTTGTGTTTTTAACGAAATTTATTTTGATTTCGTCCACGAAACTTAAGAATAACAAATAAAAGAATAGTGAACACTTATCAATCAACATACATAACTAAAATAATTGTTCGAAGGTACCACCTTCTTGGTCCAGACACTTGCGGGCTCTTTTCTGAGTGCAGCGCGTGGCTTTGAGAAGGGTCCTTCCATCAATATTCCGAATAATGGCCGTAATGCTATTTTGAAGTTCTTCCACATTTTGGTAACGATGTTGATAAACTTCATTTTTCACTCGGCCCCATAAAAAAAAATCTAGCGGAGTTAGATCTGGTGAGCGTGGGGGCCACAGAACTGGTCCATGAGTTCCAATCCAACGGGGTCCAAACAGTCTCTCCAGTAATGCGTTAACGATATGGTGATTTTGAGCCGGTGCACCGTCTTGTTGGAAGTATATCCGCGGCCTATCCATCAAGTTCACGTTGTCCACGAAATCTTCCAATACATGAGACATAAAGTCCTCATATCTCTCTCCCGTCAATGAGCCGCGGTAAAAAAAAGGACCCACAATTTTAGATCCAATCATACCACACCAAACATTAAGGCTGAACCGATGTTGTGGATTAGTGGGATGAGCCAAAAAAGGATTTCCCCGACTCCAAAATGATAGTTTTTTCGATTAAACATTCCCTAATTAGAGAAGTTACTCTCATCCGACCATAAAACATATGGAGGAAAATTTGGATCTTCTTCACATTTATGTAGGAACCATTCACAAAATTCCATTCTTCCTATATCATCATTAAGATGCAAAGTTTGTACTGGCCGATATTTGTATGGCTCAAAATTATATTTTTTCAAAATTTTATGAATCGTTCCCAATGAAAGGTCTATTTCTACTGTATGAGAGGTACATACTGAATTGGAAACAAAAAAAAAACAGCAACTGTGAATAAAACTAACATAACGCTCTCCATATGATTTTTTTACATAGTAAATTCCATGATCCCCAAATGGGGATCAAGGTGTTTTGTACTATATTTTTTATAAAAAATATTATATTTGCTCACCTGTTATCCTAATATCAACTAAAGGAATGTATTATTACTTGAGTTCACAAAACTGACATAAAATTAATCAAATAAGCACAAAAAATATTATTAGATATAATGTAAATATTCGACCATCAACTTTTGTGTATAGGTTATAAAATAACGTGCATAACATGCTTACAGGGTTACCAACACTAAAATATAAAATTTTTCTAGAAAGTACAGAGTATTCATGTTCAGTTAGTATACATTACACTCAAGATAATAACATTTTAAAATATATTAAAAAATAAAATTCGCGAATCCCCATTTGGGGATCAGGGAAGCTAATGGGTTAACTGCCAAGCTTCATTGAAATCGGTATATCCGGGTTAGGGGTTTGTCTTGTAAGTTATAACCCTTTCAAAATAATAAATAGTTACTGCACAAGCAAATGGTATCGATGAAATGTTATTTCAACCTGGAGTTATTAAATTTCTATAGTATACAAGTGTAGCGCCGTACGGTGTGAGTAGTACAATCTGTAGAGCAAGTAATGCACGCCATTTATGACAAAACCATTGCTCAAAGGATAAATGGAATGGAACGGGAATGATGATGCAATGGCAGCTCTCTTGGTGGTAGTAGCACTGCTGCACGGATGCAATATCGGTACGAGAGATAATGGCGAAATATTCTTGTACTCCAGAGTCTCTGCTAATTAGTCCATAACACGCTAATTATGTTCTCAAAGGACGCGACAAGCCATCGTCAGCAAGCGCTGCAGTAATTAAAAAACTCTGGAAAATACTTTTCACGTTGCCGACTTGTTTTTTTCTACTTTTCGCAGTAAAAACGAAGCCACTCGACTGATGAAAATGCACGAGAATTATAATCCCACCTGTCGTTAGTGCAGACGAATCCTTGTGCATGTCGCGAAAGGAGGAAAAAAGTATAACACAAAAAAACATTTTAACGGAGGTATTTTTACATTTCGAGTTCAGTTTTTCTTTTGTAATTATGTGGTGACGAATTATGCATTCAAAAAATATTTGCCCCGTGTAATTTAATATTTTAATGTAGATATATACGTGTCTAATAGTATATTAAGATACAAGTTTTATAAGACATGATTTTTTCGCACGAGTTCAAGGTTTAGAAAACGAGCCGTAGGCAAGTTTTCTAATGAACGAGTGCGCAAAAGTGTCTTATGAAACGTGTATTTTATACTATTTTTTCTATTCCGTCTTTTAAATATTAAAAAATGTTTAAAATAATAGTCATGTTCAATACGAATATTTTAGATATTTTATTTTTATGATGTTGGTTGCACTGACTTATAATTTGAAGATTTCAAATATTTGAAATATTGTAATGTGTTTGAAATTTAAATCTTAGATTAATTTATGTAACTAATCTAACATCAGAATGGATAAAATAAGTAATTGCACGCCGCCAGAGCTTCGGAAACTTGCAGAAGACAATTTGGAAAATCCTCAGCCAAAAAAATTTCGACACATTTTTAAAAAGGAATATAACCAATTTATAACTTGGTGTAAAGAAAATAACATCGTGACTATTACAGAAAACATTATGATTGCCTATTTTGACAAAGAAAATAAAATAAAAAAGGCATCCTTGTGGTCCAAATATTCGATGTTAAAATGTTTGAATATTTATAAAAATACAGATATCTCAAAATTTTCTAAACTAATAGCGTATTTGAAAAGATTGTCTGGCTATGAGCCTGGCTATGAGCCTAAGAAATCGAAGATTTTAGAAATAGAGCACATTAACCGATTTATAATAGAAGCCGATGATAAAACATATTTAGCAATGATAGTAAGTAATAAAAACATAATTGTAGTAGTATTTTACTAACTTTGTACATTATATTGTTATAATAGTCATATTAAAATTATGTTAGGTCATTCTTATAATGGGCTTTAATGGAGCTTGCCGTCGTGAAGAAATAACAAACATGATTATAGATGATATACAGTTTAAAAATTATGTCATAATGGTTGACGTGCTTAACTCAAAGGTTATGAATTGATTTAGTGAAAAAATATTATCATATTCGTGCCAGTTATTTTACACATAGGCGTTTCTTCCTGCAATATAGAAATGGCTTGTGTGTAATTTTCCAATAGGTATTAATACAATAGGAAAACTACCAAAAAGTATTGCTACTTACTTGAAATTACCTAATCTTGAACTCTTCACTGGACATTGCTTTAGACGATCCAGTGTAACACATTTGGCTAATAGTGGAGGAGATTTAATTACAATTAAGCGCCATGGAAGATGGAAATCTTCCGCTGTGGCTGAAGATTACATTGAGAGACAAAATATATATTTTTCTATTTTGCGTTCGAAATGAACTCATTATGACACCCAAAACAGTATCGAGCGAAATGAGCTTCATTTCGATACGCTTTTTTTCATTTTTCAATGTTAGCGTTGTTCGAACACAGAAATAAATATCATTGCTGTCATTTGATTTTATATCAGGTAATGTTAACGAAAATTAATAAATAATATGTAATATAATACACTTCGCAGATAGCAAGATTTAAATTTGAAAATGTCAAGTATCAATATGACCAACTGCATGCTTTATATAAAAATAAAACTCTTAACTTTCAAATCAAATAATTACAATTTATTAATGCAAGAAATGCAATATAGAAAAAATAGTATAAAAAACTCGCTTCATAAGGCCTTTTGCCGCACTCGCTCTTTAGAAAACTCCCCTCGTTTTCTAAACTGATCTCGTGCGGCAAAATGGTGCCTTACGAAACTTGTTTTTTAAAATATTATGTCAATTATATAAATGATTTCATGATTTGTTCGAGTACGCTTTCATAAGAGGCTGTTTATAATTTTACTATCGTCTAACTTTCAGTTTGACAGATATAGTTGCTTAGAAAAGACATATTTAGTAAAAGTAAAATCGATAAAATCGCTCTTCGTGGTGCAATTCAGTACTCTTTTTTTACTACTGAGACTTTGGCGGATATCCAGAAAACATTGGGCAACGATGCTCTTTTGAAGGCCACAACTTGTCGTTTGTTTTAAACGCCTTACACTTGAATTTTGAAGACGAAGAATATACTGGACTACCGAAATGAGTTGCCGTTCCAGAAAGAGTTCATGATGTTGTGCCACGTGACCAATGAGTGAAAGTGGAAGAGATTGCCAAGACTATGTGCACGGCTGCTGAACGTGTACACCACATTTCACATGTCGAATTAGCTGACAATTTCTAACGTGACTAAGGACACTAAAAAATTATTGCTTTCCGTTTAGGGTAGATACTGGCAGAGACGCTTGTAATTCGAGCAATGAAGTGTGTTTATATCAACTAAAAAGTTGTAAATATTATTAGCGACAGACAACATAGTTCTAATCCCTCGAATGGGGTTCTTTATACAAAGGAGTTACAGTAACACGAACTATCTTACGGCACAAACGCAGTCTCGATAAAATATCGAACGCTACATAGATTCAAGAAAGATTTTGATAAGTATATATTATAGAGTCCAGCGTCATTCGCCGGCGTCCTCATTGATTGCGACAAAATAACGTAACAATTGTCCCATCTGATATAATCCACTTACGTATTGCTCTTCAAATCTAGTATTTCGGGCCTATGTTCACGAATATTCCCATCATTTGATTGATGGGTCTTCTCATCAGTTAAAGCAACTGTGTTCCAAAAACACTGCTACTGTTTTTAGCGGTGGAATAATTTCCTATTTGTGACTCTTTAATTTTTCTGCAGTTCCGTCTTCAACAGTTGAAAACGAATCAGGAAAATTAGTTTCAACTGTATTTTCTCTTAAATAATTAACAAGCCTGCAGTTGTTATTAAGCAAAAAACCGTTGCATTCTGCCACAAAAGCTACAGTTGAGAGAGAGGCGGAAGAAGTAATGACGACACTGCCGCTATCGTTACTTCTTCCGCTTGATACACATTTTCTTGATGTAGTTTCTTTCAGTTCCCAACGTTTCACAAGCCACATTATTGCGGATGTAGCAACATTAAAATATTGTGTAACTGTTTTGTACCTTCTAATCGCTCACATCTCCTAATTTACTTAAAACTTTTACTTTTTGAAGATCTGTTAAGTGTATATTATTATGTGACGTTTACTATGACAGTTGGCAATGTAAAATGTCATTTAAAATGTTATTTAGATTTAGAAACATTTTAGGTGTACTCGTATTCCATGCACCGAGTACATGGTTGGATACTGTGGAAATGTCATATCAAATATTTCGGTTGGCGGGCGCGAAAGGTTATAATCAAATTGAAGGTGCTTGAATGGTAAAGTGGGAAACAACTTGGAATCTCATATCCTCCTTCTTTTCGGGGTGATTGTTATTAGGTGATGTTGGCGGCGGGTGTCGACCAAGTACCTAGTAAAACGGCGGGAACAACAGTGGGGTGCGAGTAATCTTTCGACTGAACGCAATCGGCCTAATTTAATTAAGAGAGTCGTAACTCATACATGGACGGTTGAAT
Source organism: Melolontha melolontha (assembly GCA_935421215.2). Lineage (NCBI taxonomy): Eukaryota > Metazoa > Arthropoda > Insecta > Coleoptera > Scarabaeidae > Melolontha > Melolontha melolontha. Next base: position 36,115,335 of record OW285236.1, on the reverse strand, counting down.
GCGTGACTAGGAGATGCGTAAAACGCCGACCGGCGCCCGGAGGGGTTGCGATGCTCAGCGTTACTCCTACGCGTACGAAAATTTCTATTTATTGAACCCTAGAAAGACGATAAATAATTTTCATGTGATAATTGTATTTTCTACGAAGATTTTGCTTTTAATAGCATCCTTATACATAACTTTGTTCGATGTTTACGGACCATAACTTAGCTTTGGAGATTAAGTATTTCATCAGTTTAATTCATCGTTAACACATATTACAAATGTACGTTATAATTTAATGCAGTTAATTCCTTAAATTTAAATTTTATACATTGGAAATATGTTATTCAATTAAATAGCTGCGATTAAAGTTTTACATTAAAGTTAATTTATTCATGTGTCACGATCGTGACAACATTTAGTAATAGAACCGAAACACAAGAATGTGTAACGTAGACCACAAGTAAGTTTAGGTTCAAGTGAACAATTTAATAGATCAAAATGTACAACTACTTTATTTTAATTGTAGACAATTCTATTAATTTATTAATTTGTATACTTGAGTTCGTTCAAATATCTTGAAAATTAAAACTCGATTAATAATAAACGTAGTAGGTTGTCAGTCTGAGTATCGTATAGTAGGATGGAAATAGATGTAGGAAAAAATGGAAGGAACAGGCAAAATAGTTCATGCCATTCCAAATAAGAATGGAACCAGATGGCGCTGCAATCTGATTGCAATTTACACAGAAATTTCAAACAAGTAGAACATATGGTTGCTGTCATATGTTGAGGTTATATAGTATCAATCCATTCGATGTTTCGACTTACGCCATTAATTATTATCCACATGAACCAAATCAACACTTCTGGCTCAAATTCATTACTATAAAATAAACTGTATTTAAAAGTAAACTGCTTTAAGATTATGTTCACATCCTAAATATTCTAAATTTTATAACATTTTTTATTCATTAGCTATAATTAGCTACGAGTATATTTATTAAAATTAATTTTAATAACACGTCAAGAACAGCATGGTTATGAATGAAATTTTCCGTGATGTCAATCATTCATCTCATGTCATGTAGGTTATGTATTTATTCAAAGAACCAAAATATTCAACAACAAATCATGCCATTCTGAATATAGAAGACATAAAATGTATTTGTTTACTATAAAAGCTTATTTAATTTAGAAGAACCATTGCAAATTTAAAATGATCGAATTTCCTTCAAATAATATTTTAAGATGCACTAATTAGCACTAATAGAATAAACCGGAATAAAACTCAACCTGCATATTGCAAAAAGTAACACAACCTATGATGTTCATTCGTTAAGAAAAAGAACTGATAAATCTTACTCATGTTTCATGGCAGTGTTTTAACATTATTTTATTTAGGCTTATATTTAGATGCTGTGTAAAATTTTGACGATTTAGTCTGCTTTTATTTACTTTCAATAAATGCTTTTTTTTCTATGTCTGAGCTTGATCTTGAGCAACTGTATCTAATGCAACACCTTTTGTAAGTAAGCAATAAACAAAAATTTTTCTAGTGTATTTTGCTAAAAAAATAACTTGAAATGTTTAATTAACTTATTTCAAAACAATAACAAACAATTCAATATATAACTTTTAAGAAGAATATAATAAATACTTCAAAAGCTGCATTTATATTTATTAGAGGTGCTTAATTTAGTTTCTCTCTTTGAGAAAAGTTCAAGACATTAAACACAAGTTGCTGGGATTATGAATTCAAAGGTTTTCCATGCATATCTGTAATAAATGTAAATTCTTAACCTTTAACCAATAAATAACTTAGTGAAAAGAATACTTACTAAAAACGTATTAAAAATAGTTTTTTGTAGATAGATAGATCAATTATTTGCTAGACAGAAAGAAAATTAATTAGAAAAGCAATAAAACGAAAATAAACCAAAGGAAGATGTCAAACGTCAAAATTTAATTATTCGACTATCGTACTACAGGGATGTCATGGCGGGTGGATGACCGCATGTTATCTCTGTCTATCTTATTGGTCTTGCGGCGAAGACAATCCCACATTTTCGTTTCAGTGTTTTATCTTTGTTTAACCATTGGGCTTTGAATGAAATGAGAACACATTGCAAGTGCCTATGTCCGTGATAACGCCACGCAACTAATGGCGTGAGTCAAAACATCGCGTGGACAGATACTATCTAGCATCTGTCCACTTAATTACAATGCAAATCATATGAAATATATATGAAATCATATGATCATATGAAATCATATGATATATATATATATATATATATATATATATATATATATATATATATTAATAGCTAAAGAAATAAGAATTAGCAATTTCAAGCTTTCAAAAAATAACATTTGAATATTAACATCGGTGCCTGATAAGGGGGTTGAAATAAACTTGAGACCATCTCCATTGTGGCTCAGTTGGTTAGAGCGATGGTCCAGCGAAAATTTTTCAAATAAAATTTCGTATGATTAGCTTTGTAATTTGTAGACAGCAATGTTTATATTCACACTTACTTCGCAAGATAACATACTAATTTGAAAATATTTAATATGAAACCCGAAAACTCCAAGAATTTATCAAATGATATATATATATATATATATATATATATATATATTGTAAATTCAATTTGTTGGCGATGTAAGGGCCTGGTTTTACGTCAAAATATATATATAAATATATAAAAAATATATATATTTAAAGCAACCCTACATGTTTCGGCAAATGATCGTATATTGTATAATCGTATAAATGACAGTATATTAATATACATCATATACTCTCACAAGGCATCATTTGCCAAAACATGTAGGGTTGTTTTAAATATATATATTTTGAAGTAAAACCAGACCTTAAATAGCCAACAAATTGAATTTACCATAACATACAAAGGTCACGAATTAATTATCTATATATATATATATATACATATATATATATATATATATATATATATATATATATATATATATATATATATATGGTAAACTTAATAAGTCGGCGATTAAAGGTCTGGTTTATTACTTCAAAGTATATATATTTAAAACAACCCTACATGTTTCGGCACTGATGCCCTTGTCAAGGATATAAATAATATATATACTTTGAAGTAATAAACCAGACCTTTAATCGCCGACTTATTAAGTTTACCATATCATACCAAGGTCACGAAAATATTATATTTATATATATATATATATATATATATATATATATATATATATATATATATTTGTTTTCTTTCAGGTTTCAGTTTACGAGTAACCAGAAGCAGAAGTAGACAGTTTGAAACGTTTCAAAAAGAGTAAAAACACATGTGGGTGGCGTTTCCTTAAGAGAGGTATCTTTTCAGTCGATATATTTGTATTTTTAAGTCAGTGTGTACGTGGACGGTGTGTAAAGTTGTTGCGTGATCAGTTGTGCTAGCTTTACTGTGCCCCACGTACGACACCTTGATTAGTGGTTATACCTACTGAAGATGATGACAACTTAGTTATCGAAATACGTATTTAGGATACGATTAATAATTGTGGTAAGGAGTTATATACCTTTTCAAGTTTTTACTTAACTACAGTCTCTAAAGAAAGACTTTTTACGATAATTAGAGACTATTATCATCATAACATAAATAAAACTATTGCTTTTAGAATTACTTCCATTAATCCTGCATTTTCCTGTTATGCATTGTCAAAGGATGAACAGAATAGGAATACGATTGTGTAATTTCTGCCAGAGTTATTGTTTAGCAATAATTCTCTAAAATAAGAAAACGCTTAATTTTATACAAATTTGCAACTTAATTGTTCGTACCTTCTATCTTAGAAAGTCAAATAATGATCAGCATGACTTGACTCATTTCTGTTAATTAATAAAATTTCAAGTGATGTTACAATTACTTACAAACGGAAATATCTTTTGACGTAAACTGGCATTTGCGTGTACGATAACTAATAAAATTATGCTAAGTGAATGTGTCATTAACGCACTTTATATCAGACATGACTCCAAATTTCCGTGGATTGACTCCGAATTTTTTTGAATGTCCAATATAGCATTAATAGATACATTCTGGAATGAAAGTTTATGTAATTTATTGGAATTTTAGGTAGTTTTACAAGACAGGACACATTTTTGATAAAGCTGTTCTGCGATAAAATTTTTAATGCTTATTTTCCTAAAACTGTTAAATTAATAATAAAAATAAATAAATAATGCAATAGTTTACAGTTTTAGATATTTAATTTCTAGTTAGTTGTGCATTTGTGTACTATTATTCAGTCAAGTTTTTTAGTTTTTACGAACTACAGCCTCTAAATCTTATAAATTTAGAAAACATTCTTTTCAACGCTATTTTAATGTCTCCTTAGTATATAAAGTCTTCTATAAATATTTAAACAATGTAAAATCAGTAGTAGACGTGGATAATCTTATCTATAATAATCAAAGCGGACACTATACCCATGTAAAATTTTTCGCATGTCACTGCGACAGCAGAAATCATTTATTCAATCATATCTACATTGTAATTCCAATCAGGATCGACCGAATTACGGTTTTCTGGAAAACCATTCTTCTCCATGTTTTAAAATAGTAAGAAATGCGAATTTATATTTGAACATGTACTGGAAACTAGATTTAAACTTCAGAAGTAATCCCGTTTGAATTTTGACATAAGGCGCAATAATTACTGAAAAATATACTTCTTAGTCAAACGGTTACGAAATTTTCCGTTAACAAAAGAGAGATATGAAATAGAACTAGATTTCATTAAAAACATCGCGAGGTATAATGGCTTTGACATAGAAATAATCAATAAATTAATTAGAAAAACGAAATTAAAAAAGACAATTCGCGAATCCACAAATTTGGTATATCAAAGTAACCAGGAGAAAAAGTACATGTGTTTACCATACCATCCCATCACGGAAAACATTAATAGAGTTTATTACAAACGGCGGCTTTGTTGGATATTGGGATATGGATGTGCCGTGCTAATAATAATATGAATTATTTAAAATAAAATAATTAGTGGTGCTGGTGAAGTTTCATCAAAGTGCCAGGACGTGCGTGATATTGGTTAATTTAAATAAATATACAACAACTTACTTACTAAATAAAACATAGGAGCGTTGTCCTTAAAGTTTGTATTTATATTTACATAAGAAAGAAATTGAAATTGATATATTTAAAAGTAATTAAACAAAAGTAATATATTCACGAGGAGCGGTAAATAATTAATTGAAAATTAACACAAAATACACTGAAAACGAACGTTAAATTTAGTAGTAAATTTGATATTAATTAATTACGATTAATATAAAATAATCTCTGTATCGAACAATACAGAGTTACCTTTGTGTGGCGATGATGGTCACGTGGCCTTCGAATATATACCTGATCAAGCATATGTAGAGCGATGTTTGGCCGGAGGAATAAGAAATTAATTAGTTTAAATTAATGTGAATTAATATGGATTCGTTTAAAAGAATAATATATATAGATCAATACAGATTACTTTAGAAGCGAAAGACATCGGGCGGCGTGGCATCGTGTACTTGAACAGCACGATAAGTAAGATGTTTAAGATATTTAACCTACGAAGGTTCTAAGAGAAGATATCTGATAGTTTGTGTCGATAGAACACTGGTTTTAGAAAACGGTCTGTTTTATGACCTAAGTCGAAGAGAGGGTCGATATCTTGAATAATAATTAATAAGAAGCGCGACCTGAAGAGGTGTTCTATCGATGGCATAAATATTATTAAAATATCCCCTGTGAAACAAGCTTTCTAATGATATGAAACACTATAGGAGATGTACGTAATTCAATTAAAACAATTTAAAATGAAATATATATAGAAATTCCACAGGGTCAGGTAGAAACCAAGGGTCTCGGTTAAGGATATAACAAAAGAAATGCTTTCTCTTTGCAAACGAATATGTACAGAAAAATGTCTTCAGTTAAGTATTTTAAATCGAGATATTTAAAGAAGAAATATTATTTAAAAATAAATTAAAATATTTTTGTATGCTGAGCGTAACAATTTGTTAAAGAACGAGGTCTCCAAGTTGCCCTTCGGTCTGAAAATACCATCAAAAGTTTCCTAGGGAATCCCAAAGATAAGTTAATTTGAATTTGAAATCAGGTATATACGAAATTAATTGCGATGATTGTAATTTGAAATATATAGGCCAAACGAAACGATCAATAATAACTAGGTTTAAAGAACACAAATCACATATTAAATTCAATAGACCAGAAAAATCACTGGTTGCCAATGACTCTTTAAATACACAACACAATATGTGGTTAAAACTTGTCAAAGCCATTAATAATCGTCGAGATCTTGACGTATATGAAAGCATTCATATCGTTAAAAGAAAATACTATTAATATAGATAAGGGTCCGATCCCATATAGTTGTCTCTTTTCATTCTTAGAAAATAAGTAGAAAGGTTGTAGACGCGCAGAGAGAGAATAAACACATGTGGTTGCCGTTTCCTTAAGAGAGGTAATTTTGTCGTAATTTTTAGTCGATATATTTTTTTATTTTAAGTCAGTGTATACGTGGCCGCCATATAAAGTTGTTACGTGATCAGATGCGAGTTTTGCTGTGCCCCATGTGCGACACTCTATTTAGTAGTTTTACCTACTGATGATGATAGCTTAGTTGTCGAAATACGTATTTAGGATACGACTAGTAATTGTAGTAAGTGGTTATATACCTTTTTTATATTTTTACTGACAACATGGTTAATGACACGACGCGATGTGGGGTAATAATAAAAGTTAATGATAGTAGATAAAGTTTTATTCAATATTTGTATTGTAATTCATATTACTTTAACATATTGCGCCGCAATAAGAATATTTACAATACTTATATCGTAAATAACTATTATAATTCAATAATTGTCTAGACCTAGACAATTAATGAAAATGTTTCATTATTGAATTTCATAGCATTATTATGAAATGAAATAAAATCCTTTGAATATTTAAGCTTTGGTATTTCGCATTAACTACAAGACCATTTAGAATTTATAGGATCGTGAAAAACTAATTAAAGGACAGAGCATGGTACACTAAGCAACTGATTTGGTAATATTTGTTTCACGAAATTGAAAATAAATATTTTGCTACTTGGTTTAACTAAACTACTCGCAAACTGGTTAAATTTCCGCTGCTTGAGCACACACACGCTCATTCAATAGGGAGAAACCGAAATAAAACGAGTAAGCCGAGCCGTACACTTTCAAACGGAATAAATTCCTCAGCAGACTGGCACTTTTCTCTTTTCCTCTAGAGAAAATCACCGCATTGCATTTAGTGATTTTTAAAAGGGGAAATTTGTCCATTGCATGACTGCTCTTGTGGCTGGCAAATCGCGAACGAATAACAAAAACAAAAAAGAATAAACGAGAATAATAAAATAAAAACAAATAACGATTCTGTTTTAAAGAGTACGGTTTACAAAATTCCACTGCCGTTCTGTTCGCTGGCTTCGGTCTTAGCTAACATTGAAAAGGGGTTGTATTCTACCTCTCGCTAGTTTGCGGGGTTCGATTATTAACTTTGCTGTACGGCACACGAATCTATAAATCCCGTCGTTCATTTGAAATATACCATCGTTTGTAAGTGTCTAACCAGGAGATAGTGTGGCTTGAAAAATGTTGCCACTTAATGACCTAGGTCAGACGTTGAATAGCATGCTTTTGAAGTCTGTAAATGTGTTTCGTCTGGTTATTTTGCAACAAAATAAATTGATATTAATTGTCTCTATTTGTCTTGATATGGGAGCATGAAATATTTCTGATTAATTTAAAAATATGTGCATTGGCTAAGTGTTAAGTAAAATAAGTTAGATGCCATAGGTGGAGCACGCAATATTGAAACAATAGACTTTATAAATATATTAATTTCTGTTTGTTGTTGAGTTGTTTCGGGACAGAATTAATTAAGATTAGGTATCCGAAGCTAATGAAATGAGAAATAATAATAATAATAATATACCTTTATTCGTTAAGACACACAAAATGTATACGAAACTTCACAAATGCATGAATAAAATACAAAATTTGTATATATAAAATAATAAACATATAATTAAAATGATTTTCAAGATCATAGCACATAATTCTTTCTAAAAAAATCTTAAACTTTATAGAACACTTTCTTTATTAGTAGTTCCTTGAATCGGTATTTGAATTGTTTTGTTGACAATGATTTTAAAGTCTTTGGCAAGTGGTTGTTAATTTTGATACACTGGTGGAGTTCATTTCTTTGTATTTTAGCTAAATGAGAACGTGGAGGACATAAATATGACTCAGAAGTCCCTCTTGTACTATAGCTATGCTTGAGTTCACATTTAGTAAAAAAATCAGAATAATGCATTTTGACAAACAATGCGCACCGCCAAATGTATACCGGGGGTAGGGTAAGTATTTTTTGATTCCTAAAATTGTTCCTACAAGTATCTCGTGGGTTGATGTTAAATATAGATCTAATACATGCCTTTTGAATTACGAAAATTTGTCCCACATCAACTGAATTTCCCAAAAAGATAACACCATATGCAAGTCCAGAATGCACGTAGGCATAATATGCACTCACCGCGGCATCCGCACTAACACTAAGCGAAACCACTCCCAGAGCGTAACAAAAACCACTCAATTTAACTGCCAGCCGTTCGACGTATGCCTTCCATAATAGTTGGGAATTCAAGGTCCATCCCAAGAAGTCGGTCTCCTCACTAAAGGCAACTTGCACATCCCTGTATCCGATTTCAATTTCCATTCCTTTGGCGCCAAATCTTATTAGATTCGTTTTACTTACATTCATTTTTAAATTGTTTCTTGTAAACCAATGCTCAAAGCATGACAAGTGCGTCGTTAACAATTCTGCAGCATTTTCTTCTGTTTTTGCTTTTACTACTGATGAAGAGTCATCGGCAAATTGTACAGTTGGGCATGTAGCTACTGCTGGTAGGTCATTTATACATAAAAGGAAGAATAATGGACCTAAAATTGATCCCCGTGGCACGCCATAATGAACATTGCCTCATTCAGATCGTACCTCTTGTCCAGAAATTTTATTGGCACTGACATACTGCCTCCTACCCGAAAGATATGAACCAATCCACTCAAATGCCCTTCCACGAAAACCAATGATCTCCAACTTATCAAGAAGCACTCCATGATCTACATTATCAAATGCCTTTGACAAGTCCATGAACATGCAGATAGTTGTTTCTCCACTGCTCAATCCATTCGAAATCTCTTCCAGTAACTGGAACATGGCCCTCGAGGTAGATCGGCCTTTTATAAATCTGTGTGTTATTTAATATTCCATGTTTATTAATGAAATTTGTCATTCTGGAAAACATAAGCTTCTCTAGAATTTTTGATAAGTTTGAGACCAACGCTATAGGACGGTAATTATCAAATACCGACCTATCACCCTTTTTATACACTGGTTTTATTATGCTAGATTTCATCTTATCTGGGTATTGACCCTTCAAAAAAGAGAGATTTGCTATATGTTGCAGCGGTACTGCTAGACTCTCTGCACAGTATTTTATAAGAGTAGTAGGTACTACGTCATCTCCTACAGATTTTGTATCATTCAAACTGTAAATTGTTTGTTTTATTTCGTCGAGATGTGTAAAATGAAGCGAACATGTCTCAGAAATGTATTTGATGTTTTCATACATAGGTCCACAATTATTATTGTTTATATTTGCACAAACTTTCATAAAATATTCATTTAGATCTGTTAATACTTCTTCTGTACTTTTATTACCATTACAGAATTTTTGTACATTGAAACTCATTTTCTTTTTTATACCATTTATATTCTTTACTACATCCCACGATGCTTTTGCCTTATTGTTTGAATTAATTATTTATGCTGAATATGTTTTCTTCTTCGAGGCTTGAATTTCCCACCGCAATAGCTTACAGTAGTCGGTGTACACTGTTTTTTGTACTCTATTACTTACCATAGCTTCGTAAAGTTGCCTCTTAATTTTTGACATAATTTTGATATTTTCTGTCAACCAGCATTTTCCTGTATTTCCTGAAACTCCGATAACCTTTCTATTTGAATATTTTTCTATAATATTCATTAAAATTTCTAGAAATTTATTATAGCAATTGTCAATCTCCTCATTTACTGTAAAGAACCTTTTTTCGATTTTATTGGTATTCACTTACAATGATTTCGAATTCGTCAATGATATTGTCTGTGCTTGATGATCTAACAAACCCGACGTTAGTACTTCGCTGCTATAGGATGTAACGTTTGTAAATATATTATCAATAAGAGTCTGACTAGTGTTTGTGATTCTAGTAGGTTTGTAAATAGATTGTTTAAGATTGTGAGTTCTTAATATATCCATGAGTCTATCAGATTTTTTATCTTTCTCGAGGAGGTCGAAATTAAAATCTCCACAAAGCAAGATTTGATACTTCGGATTTACCTCTTTCAATACAGTTTGCAGGAGAACAAAGAAATCATCAACGTTTTCTGTCGGGGGCGTGTATATATTTATAATAATTGTATTCATATTAGTTTGTTTGACAGGGCTACACTCGAATACATGTTCTAGGCTTTTATCTTTTAGAGATATCAGTTCAACATATTCGTTGCCACTCTCGATCAGTATACATGATCCACCACATTGCATCAGTGTCTGCCGTAACAAGACGCAAGTTCATAACCAGTAATGATTATATTTGATATTTTCATTGGGTTCTAACCAGTGCTCAGTCTGAGTAATAACTTTTATATTTGTATTTAAGCTCTCTATAAATATTAGCAAATCGTCAATTTTATTTCTTACACTTCGTATATTTTGATGTACCAATGTAAATACATTTTTCATTTTAGTCATGTTCCTGTCATGTGAACGCGAAATGGCGCAATTGTTTTCAACAATTTTGTCGTTGTTTGTATTACTATTTTCTATAAAAAATCCTTGCTGTCATTTGCTTTATCATTACTTCTGTAGTTTCTATAGTAATTTAATATTGCATGTTCCGGCCACAAGTCTGGAGAGAAAACTTTCTCTGTGTCCCTACTTGTTACTCCAAATTTAAAAGCTGCAATATTTTTAGATCTTATATTTAGTCTAAACACTCATTAATTTCTATAGAATTTTGTCTTAGCATCTTTATGATACATTCTTCTGTTGTTTCTATATGTAATCTTGAAACGAAAAGCCAATTTTTCTTTTCTATTGCTTTCAATGTGGAATTGCTATATTTGTACCTATTATTGGTTTTGATTTATTTTTAAGGGATTTGTTTTTATTCGCTGCATCGTCATTGTTTTGTTTTTGATTCCTGTTTTTATTCGTAGTTTTTTTTAATAAATAAATAATTACTTATAGAAGCTGAGGGGATGGTATGTAATTTAGTTGAATATTTTAACTCATTATCGTTAATTGTACATAGTTAATTGCATATTAAATGGTTCTAAAAGATATCATAACTTGGGTATAATAAGTACCAGTACAAATGTATTTGTATTAATACCTCGAATTAATATTGAAAGGAGTAATAATTAACTCATGAAAATTGTTTATTTCAAGCTTTATTTATTATAAATATTAATAACAAATTTCGTACGATTAGATACGTTTATTCTAGCAGAAAAAGAAGAAGCGAAATTATTGCCTTCAATGTAATTATAAATACTATTGGTTTTTATTCCAAAAATTTGACAGGATATATATTTTTTTTTTGTAAAGAGGTTTGTACATAACCCTCCGCACCGCTACTCGACTTCCACCCTCCATGTCTCATCAGCGTTTGTATGTTGGTACAAGCTTCTGCGAGTAGCGAGGCGGAGGACCTCCGAAAGCAGTGGATCGTAAATTGTTCAGAGTTTCATAATACTAGAAATATTGCAATTTCTTTAGGTATGCGCCCAAAAGTATTAATACCTATTGCTTGAGAAGTGCATTTTCCATTTTTATAAAATACGAAAAACCGGTGGACGAAGGCGAAAATATTTTTGAAAACAATCAAAACAGTCAAAATTCGTGATGTTTCCTTTAATAATAGCAAATTCTCTTAAAATATTGGTTTTAGTATTTGGTATTCTAATTTTAATAAATGTTGTTTTATCTATTATATCAGTCACTTTTAATTGCATTAATTTTTCTCTACGGCACGCACCGAAACCACCAAGAATTAAACAAACCTACAAAGATAATGACATAATGGGACGGTATGTAATTTAGTTAAATATTTTATCTCATTATCGTTAATTGAACATAGTAACGCATATTAAACGATTCTAATTATCATAACTTGAGTTATAATAAGTTCAAAAGTCTTCAGAAATGGTGGAGGCGCCGGTTTTTCAGTTATTTACCAATAAAAATGTATTTAAAGTGGATGTTCGGTCAATATAGTTTTAATTTGTATATTTAGTTTTATTTAAATATAATCAAATAGATTCAGCTGTATTTATTTTATGTATTTAATCATAATACAAAAGTATTTTTAATAATATAAAATATTATTAAAAATGGGTTGTGAAGAACACAATACAAGTTATGTATTTGCAGCAGGGCAGCAGGGGCGTACCGACGATCCTGTAGAAAGGTGAAATACGTATCTGCGTCTCTGGAGAGGAGATACATTCACAAATACATAACTTGTATTGTGTTCTTCACACCACATTTTTAATAATATTTTATATCATTAAAAATACTTTTGTATTATACAAATTGGTGTGGTTTTACCCACTCATGTATGTTTCAAATTATTTTGTTATATACGCATTCGGTTCGCCCGACAAGTAGTGAAGACACGATAATACAGTTTTTTATAGATGTGGTTGTTACCGTCTATAGAAACACGTTGCTTAGTTCGGCAGTTATTATGTAGACAGCGCTGAATATTCTTTCACGCTCTGTCTTAATAATTTCTGTTTGATAGCAAGGTAGTTATGTTTGGTTGAATGTATCTCTTCTCCAGCAGGGGCGTACCGACGATCCTGTAGAAAGGTGAAATACGTATCTGCGTCTCTGGAGAGGAGATACATTCACAAATACATAACTTGTATTGTGTTCTTCACACCCCATTTTTAATAATATTTTATATTATTAAAAATACTTTTGTATTATACAAATTGGTGTGGTTTTACCCACTCATGTATGATTCAAATTATTTTGTTATTTAATCATAGGTTTAAATTGTATATTAATTGTAAATATAAAGTGTATCGAAAGGTATTGGAGTTTTCCACGTGTTTATTTTTGTAAATTACCTAGGCCTGGTTACGTATTATATTGCTTTATGTATTGTTTTGTTTTCTACGGCCTTAAAATTATTTATTCAATACAGGTACAACCTTCTTTTAAGTCCGTTCATTTGCTTGTTTGTTGTAAACCTTTACAATAGCATAAGTTTTATTGTTACATTTCATGTATTTTGTTTAACGTATTCATATTTTACAATAGGTTAGAGATCTCGGTTTATTACATGTTTCCTGTATCCTTAGAATATTATACGATATCTCTAACCCACTTCCTGTTTATTGCAATTTACTTACTTGGTAGATTGCCATTCAATATCCATTGTATTGTTTATTTAGTATTTAATATTTATTTTATTTCCCCATAATTAAGGTTTCATGCGCATATTGTTTATTTCAATACATTTATGACGTTGGTAAACTACACCATACACTTTTACTTGAAGAAGGGTAAAATATTTGTATGGAAATTTCTGTATAATCAATTTAGTTGTCTTCTCCCTCGCTTTTAACTGGCGGGGACGAAACATTTTTTGCAAAAATAAGTTAAAACAAAATTTAATTCCAACCCAGATCTCAGCGATCTCACTACAAGAATATATTATGTATTAGCCAGTTTCTCGGCCTTTACTTTTAAGACCAGATTCATGCACTTGTATTAAGTTTCACGGAACTCCAAGATTAAATTAATTAATTATCTTGTAAATAAATTAGTGTTATTGAAATTATTGCATTATTTCAACACAAATCGATACATACCGAAAACTTAAAACGAGAAGCAATAAACCTGGGAGATATTAAATAATTTAGAGGTGTACTATGTTTACTAATAATTATAAATTATTTATAATACTACATTCTTAGGCATATACAGAGTTTTCCAATAAGCGTGACAGAACTTTTAAATCAGATACAATGATAATTACAAGTATGAATAATAATAATAATTCACTTCGAATGCGATAACCTATACACCGCAATAATAAAAGCAGACCAAAATCAGACACCATCTGCTAGAAATGCAATTTACACCTGAAATCATAGACCATATTACTGCAGGATGTAAAACACTAGCAAGAACAAAATGTTACAGTAGACATAATAATGGATGTAAAATACTACTCCAAATAATAGCACAAAACTACAACCTAGTCAATGGTACACCTATACTCTATTATAAATATACATCTACAAGAATTCTCGGAAATCAAAGATACAAACTCTATTGGTACGAGTATATCACAATTCATACAGACCAACAAATTTCAGCTGATAGACGAAACATAGTACTTGAAGATAAAGGGGAACACATCACATAACGTGCCTTCAAAAACTATCACCATGCTTTTTTTAATGGTTGGTGACAGTGCACGTATTCTATCACATACGTATAATTTTGATAGTTTGGTTATGTCATGTAAATGTGTGTAATAATTATTAATTTAGTTTTTAAAAAACAATTTATCACAATAGTCAAAATTAATAGAAAATAATGCTAAAGCAGATGTTGGAACTGTTGACAATTATTTTGAAAAAGTTGAACTCCACGCTTCATGCATTCAAAGCCATTTATTAGGGATTCTTGGATTATGTTAGCACAAGAATTCATAAAAGCATTACGAAGCTTTTCGATTGTGTGTTGTGTGGTCATGAAAATGGGATTCTTTAAATATGGAAAAATAAAATAGTCTAAAATTGTCAAATCTGGAGAACTTGGAGGAAAATTAAAAATTCTTGCAAAGAATAGCTTCTCGTGATTTGTGCGCTGGTGCATAATCTTGCTGGAAATATTCTTCGGCAAGTTCGTCATCATGAAGTTCATTAATAAGCGGCTCCAATAATTCATTTCGATATCTTTCTCCAGTTATGGTTTGATTAAAAAATAAAGGCCCAATAATTCGTCTTCTTGAAATTGCTAGCCAGACGCCTATTTTGTGTGGATGTAGCGTAGTTTCCACAAATTCATGTGGGTTTTCTGCAGACCAAATTCTCATATTTTGCTTGTTTAAATATCCTGAAAGATGGAACCAAGCCTCATCCGAAAAGAAGAGTTTGTCGAGAATGTCATTATTATATATGTTATTCAAAAACCATAGACAATACTGTGTTCTCGTAAAAAATCTACCTGTTTAAGCTCCGAATCTGCTTTAATAACTTCAAGTCCATTTTTAAAATAGCATGATATGTTCCGCTGACAATTGAACTTGCTGCGATAGTTTTGCGATAGATTTTTTGAGTTCTCCATTCGACGTCGAATAGCCTCTATGCAATTTGCTGTCAGTTTTCTAGATGCTCTACCGCCAAGTTTACGAGTTATTGCCCCCACCCCCACAAAATTTGATAACACAAACGCGAATATATTTTTGCAGTTGTGCGTAAGTAACTGGCAGATTAGGATACTGGAAGTCTTGTAAGCACTGATTGGTGGAATAAACCCAACCTCCATTTTCTATTTTTTGTCAAGTTCTGTAGTAACTATGAATAATAAATATTTTATTTTGTAGCTCTAACATTATAATAAAATAATTTAAAAAATATCAGGGTTTATAAATTGAATTTATGTATGACAACTATCAGAATTTGAAGTTTTCTAGAGCCTCGCATGTGACCAACCCTTGATTACTTAATTACTTAAAAAACAGTCGACTATAATGAGGAATGTTTTTGGAGGCACGCTCAGACAAGTTCGAACCGATAGAACTGATGATTATGCTACGTAACAATCGCAAATTCGGACTATCGAATCATGCAGTCCGGATTACAAGGTACATAATTTAACCTTGATGTCAATCCGGACTACCAAAATATCCGGATTATCGCTCTCCGGATTATCGAGTCTCTACTGTATTTATACCCTGTCTGCCTGGTAGACTTTTAACGTGGTGCGGTTTCTGGTTTGTTAGTTTTCTAGGTGCTCTACCGCCAAGTTTACGAGTTATTGCCCCCAATCCCACCAAATTTGATAACACAAACTCGAATATGTTTTTGCAGTTGTGCGTAAGTAACTGGCAAGATTAGGATACTGGAAATCTTGTAAGCACTGATTAGTGGAATAAACCCAATCTCCATTTTCTATTTTTGGTCCAGTTTTGTAGTAACTATGAATAATAAATATTTTATTTTGTAGCTCTAACATTATAATAAAATAATTTTAAGAATATCAGCGTTTATAAATTGAATTTATGTATGACAACTGTCAGAATTTGTTTTCTTCGAGTTAGAACCGATAGAACTGATGACCATGCTACGTAACGATCACAAATTCGGACTATCGAATCATGCAGTCCGGATTACAAGGTACATAATTTAACCTTGATGTCAATCCGGACTACCAAAATCTCCGGATTATCGCTCTCCAGATTATCGAGTCTCTGCTGTATTTATACACCTGCCTGCCTGGTAGACTTATAACGTGGTGCGTTTTTCGTAAGACAACCTGTATATACAACCCAGAGTACACAGAAATATGTATGGATGTAAATATTGTTTATTTGGTTGCCATTCTATGTAAATGAAATGCATTTATGCATATATTCAAATTAATTTTGGTTTGTCTTGTAATCAGAATAATCCGTTGTGTAAATTAAATTGTTATTGTGTTCTCTATGTCAAACTTCCTAATTTAACGAGGTAGTATTTTAAAGTTAATACATTTAGATAAAAATATTCGTAACGATATTTAAAGAATTAAGTATCAAGTTATTGTCACATCACCTATTGCTATTAGTAAATGAGCCAATTTAAATAAATAATAAAAATATTTTTGGAATTTAAAATTAATGTCTACAACTTGAATCATTTTGATATGAAATATTATCCAGAATAGAAACTGAAAGAATTTTTAGCCCGTCGTAGTTTTTCAGCAAATCAAGTAAAAAGCATCTAGAACGAAATACACCAATCATGTAAAATACCATCACAATGACAGCGTGTCACATCTAAAGAGCGTAGCAGTTAAATGGGAAAACGGAGGCAACAAAAGTCGTCACAAAGCGAACGTAGTAGACGACGGCGACGACAACGAGGACCTGAAAAATCCTTTCATTCGTCTTGATCAGATGAAATAAAGCTGCAGAGCGTCACCGTGAATTGCTCGGTATCCAATGCAATTGTCACATTGTGTAAGGCGACAGACGTTGGGGCGGCGGCGAAAGGTGATGGTCGACGGGCTGGCTTCTTCTCTTTTAAAGGTCTGTTTGACGTTACCAACAGTAACGTCGTCTTATCCACACAACTCTAACTACTAGGGAAGCCGTTTTATTCGTGCGCGATCGTTGCGCCACTAGTACTCACGAAATGTCAGTGTGAGTCATGCTGTTGACCCCCTCCCGCTATTTCATAGCAACCCAAATGTTAGACTCAGTTATCGGTGGAGAAGGTTACTGTAAGGCCCTGACGCGAATTAGGTAATCTGGTTAAGAGGATCTCGGGCGAAACATTACCGAACTTTCGACGATAAATTTCGGACTGGAATCAACCCTTTAGATACCCCCGTATCGCCAACCATTACTATCGTTCTCGGTACTATTTATTATCGCCTTTATTATTATTATTGTTATTATTATAACGCGTAATGTTTACGCAAAACTGTGCTGTGGTAATAAAGTATTTTAAGATCGCCGGGCCCGTACGCGGTATCTTTATGTGTTCATAACGAGATTAAGTTCTAGGGAAACTCTGCACATATGCGCGATTACAAGTTGAACAATTAACCCCATCATATGTGGTTATTTAATTATACGGGATGCTTTTTAATATTCAGATATTATATACAATTTAGAAATTTAATACAAATGGGGACGTTTGTTTGGAATTAAAAAATTACAAAATTTATTTGCTTTTTCTATGGTTCAAACCAAATAAGGAAAAAAATATGCAAATTGAAATATAAAAAAAACCTGATTTATTCTAATATTGTTTAATATTTACTTAACTTAATTGATTGGGGAGATATGTGTTGAAATTTTATTACAATAATTAATAACACGACGTATTATTAACGGTTTTGTAGTACGCTCTTGATGAAACATGATGAATATTCGAATTTAACATTAGCTGTTTCACAACTTTATTAGATTTTTCTAATAAACTACACAAAAATGAACACCAATTAGATATTGATTCTTGGTTTCCCTGATACAATCGGTCACCGAGGCTATATTTACGAAGATTTTTACATTTTCAGAATACATCAATATGTCATAGTCGATGGTTTCTGGAAGGTCGTTGATGAATAACAAAAACAGCAGTAATCCCAAATTAAAACCTTAGGGAACTCCAGATGTGTTAAGTTTTTGAGTGAAAATATAAAAAATTCGCGATCCGTTAAGTAAGACTTAAGTAACTGAATAAGGAAGTTATTCTGAAATCGAAGGTTCGGAGATTCTTCAAAGGAGGAGTGTCATGATCAATACGATCAAAAGATTTTGACAAGTCAGTGTAGATCATATCAACATAACTTTGATCTTAAAAAAATTCATACAGAAATATTTTGCATAAAGTGACCTAAATTAATTATAGTTTATCCCTTATCAGCGAAATCATGCTGATTTAAAGATATATGACTTGCAATAGCAAAGTAAATATGTTTATTGTAAATGGAAATCACAAATATTTTAGCCCCGTTCGACGATATCGAAAGTTATGTAGAATTCAATAAAATTCAGTCACAAATTAATTGCAAAATTGATGAAATAATCTGTAACAATTCCTTTACAAGTTTAAACTCTACTTAAGTGAGAAAATCGGAGAAAAGGAAAAAGCAAATCAACTTATATATTTCTTTCGAGCGAGATATGATCGCTTAGTACTATTCTGTCCTTTTCTTTCTTGGCATAGGAAAAGTGCATTAGTTTTCCATCCAGCTCATATATCAACGTCATAATACGTATCAGATTCTGCAATATTCGACCGAATGCCTGGAATTTTTTCCCCGGACATTCCTTATCGAGGGTCGCCTTGGCATAACTTTACTGGCGTTAACTTCCATTATACACACAAATAAAGGAGAGAACGAAAAAATAGGGGTAGAAATGAATGTTATAAAATAATTAGATAGTATCTATTGTTATGTATAAAATATGAAATTGAATTATGTTTATCTAAATCTTGACAACTAAATTATTCTCTTTTGTAATTTTGGTGTGCTAGTAATAATAGCCTTGTGTGCGTAAAATAAATTTTTTAAAGTCTATTATAATAATCTTGGAAAAGCCATCAATGATTTAGAACTTTATTTAATTTAATATTAAATATTACACAGTGTATTCAAGAAGTTCTGAGATTGGTTGTGAATATAATACGAGCAGTAAAAGTGATTAAACGCGATTAACGTTAGTTTAATGTGCATACGAAGGATACTGCTAAAATTCGCCGAATCAAGTACTCCTTCAATTGCCAGCATTCCACAATTATCATATTCGTAAAATTTGACATTTTTAACCTATAATTCAGTTGACAGTTCGATTTAAAACCGAACAGATTTGTCTCAACAGAATTTAACAAAGTAATAACAAGTGTTCATTTGAAAAGTCAATCTAGCAGCATGTGATTTACTGAGAACATTTTGAAGTATGTCGTAAATTAAAATTTAGTCGTATATTTTGAAAGTTTCATACATAAAAATAAATAAAAAAATAATAGGTATTTATTGAAAACTATAACAAATGTTGAAAATGTTGTCCTTCAAGATCAATGCACTTTAAAATCCTCCGTTCAAAATTTCTGATGATATTCTGCAACATTACTGGATTGTTATTAATTTCCATGCATTTCTGTTCGATTCTCTGTAGCATATCATTCAAATTCAATATAGGTGTTTATTTTTTTTAAATAAGGCCACCAAAAGAAGTCGCAAGGTGTTAAATCGCATGACCGTGCAGGCCAGGCAATTTCAGTATTTCGACTAATTATACGCTCATCAAAAAATTCTCTTAAATAATCCAAAGATTCTGCAGTACAGTGACAAGGTGCTCCGTCTTGTTGGAAATATGCATTTTGAAGTTCATCATCATGCAACTGATTGACAAATAGTTGTAA
This sequence comes from Melolontha melolontha, assembly GCA_935421215.2. Classification (NCBI taxonomy): domain Eukaryota; kingdom Metazoa; phylum Arthropoda; class Insecta; order Coleoptera; family Scarabaeidae; genus Melolontha; species Melolontha melolontha. Next base: position 36,095,018 of record OW285236.1, on the reverse strand, counting down.
AATTTCCGTACGTTACCTTTGAGCATTTAACGTTCCCTGAAAAAATATTGGTCCAATGATTCGCCTTTGGCTTATCGCTGCCCAAACACCAATTTTCTCTGGATGTAGCGATTCTTCATTAATTACATGTGGATTTTCACTACTCCAAATTCTTGTATTTTGTGAATTTAGGTATCCCGTTTTATAAAACCATACTTTATTAGTAAAGATGACTCTTTGCGAAAGTTCTCCATTATTGTTCATATTTACAAACCAATTACAAAACTGTAGTCTACGTGGGTAATGAATTTCTAACAATTCTTATACTGCTGTGACACGGTATGGATAAAGTTGCATATCTTTTTTTAATAACATGTGAGTTGTACCCACAGAAAGGTTTATTTGTTGACTCAAATGTCGAACAGATGTTTGTGATTCATTTTCCATTATTTCTTCAACACGATTGACAACTTGAGGTGTACGTTTCTTAACTGCTCCGCTGACTGATTTTCTTAAGAGACTACCAGTTTCAGAAAAAAGTTTTAAAGTTCTATCCAAAGTATTCTTAAATTGTATATAATCTATTACAAAATGTGGAAACTCAACTTGAAATTCTACCATGCATTCTTGAACTGAATAAACCCATAAATCATCAATTTTATTACCACTTCGAAAATAAGCCTGGACTAGAAAAATTTTATGTTCTAAAGTGAAAGCCATTTTAAAACTGAGAAGCAATTTATTTAAACCAGAATCGACGCACGATTATTTTATGCACTAACTGATATTTGTGATTGACATTATCAAATGTCATTTGGATTTACGTTTGCGGAACAACAAACAGATACTAATATATTTGCGTCTTATTCTATCAAAATTTCAAAGTAACCTAGATTGACTTTTCAAATGAACACACGTTAGTTTTGTAAAAAATGGAAATTTTCAATCGTGATTTTCGAGCGATGATTTTTTACGATTTTCGATACGGTTTGACACCAAAGCACTGTGTGGGAAAGCTTAGTTCGGTATTTGAGAATGAAGCACCATGCAAAACTATGGTTTGTAAATAATTTGCAGAATTCAATCGTGGAAGATCAACGTTTGGTGACGATTTTCGTGAAGGGCGTCCATGCACCTCTGTTGTTGCGAAAAATATCGATGCTGTGCGTGAAATGATTTTATCAGATCGACATTTGACATACAGTGAAATAGAAGCGTCCTTAGGCATTGCGTCGAAACAAATACATACGATTTTGCACGCATCATTTACATGTCAGGAAGCTTTCCAGTCGTTGGATCCCTCAAAATTTAAAAGACGAGCAAAAACAGGCAACTGTCAAGTGGTGCAAGGAAATGTTAAAAAAATTTGATTGTGGTCGTTGAAACTCTGTATATAACATTGTAACAGGTGCCGAATCCTGGATATATTCATATGTGCTTCAAACTAAACAGCAATCGACTGTATGGGTGTTTCAAAATGAACCTAAACCAACAATAGTGGTACGGTCACGAAGCGTTTCGAAAAGAATTATTGCTTGTTTCTTTGGAAAAACGGATCATATTGCAACTGTTGCATTAGAGGATCGGCGAACAATTAATGCTGACTGGTATACGTCAATTTGTTGGCCGGAAGATATCGATGAAGTCAGAGAAAGTAACATAAACCGACGACTCATTGTTCATCATGACAATGCAAGCGCTCACACAGCACGACAAACTGTCGAGTTTTTGACCAACAGGAACATTGAATTAATAACTCATTGCTCATATTCACCCGACTTAGTGCCCAATGACTTCTTCTGATTCCGAAACATCAAAAGAATAAAATGCATGGAAAGCGGTTTTCATCGCGCGAAGAGGCTGTTGAAGAATTTAAATCACTGGTTTTGGAGATACCTCGCTCAGAATGGATAAAGTGTTTTGAAGATTGGTTTTATAGGATGAAAAAGTGTGTACATCTTAAAGGGGAGTATTTTGAGAAACAGTAAAGCGATTTATATAACGTAATTTGTTTTGTTTCATAATTTTCCGCGAGTTTTAGCAGTGGCTTGTCCACTTTTTAGCCATTTGTAACTACCAGCAATGCGTATGTTTTGTCTTTCCATATGGGAGTAATTCATTTGGATGTACTATTGCGATTATTCAAAGCTGCACGGTTTTTCGCTACTAAGGCAATTTCTAAATTTTATTTTAAATTTTTGTTCAAATAATTTAAAAATAAATAATTCAATAATTAGAAGATATATTTATTTAATAAACTAACATTAGAATTTTAGGAACCTATTAATACTTTATAATCGCACCATTTGCTGCGACTACACTTTCAAGCCTACTTCTCATAGACAAAACTAAAGAATATCGGAATTATTTTGTAAATTTTTTCATGACTCTTGTATACATCCCCACAACTTCTCTGCATTTCTTGGCCGGAAATTTCGATTATTAATTTTTTCAATAATATACCACCAAATATTTCGTTGGATTCAAATCCGGAACTTTTACACCCATGGTCAGACGTCAGTATCATTCTCTGCCATCCATTCTGGCACAACACGTACAGTGTGTACACAGCAATTATCCTATAAGTTATAAGATACGGCATAAGTTATTATATTACAACAATGAATAATTAGTAATCTGTTGAAAAATAAAATGATTAGTATAAACAGGACGCATTTCTCTAAAATTTGTAAATAGTTTTGAATATTTAATTCATCTTGAAAATAATAAAATAAAATAAACCAATAACTTTGTTATACCACTATAGCCACATGTAATAGTGACCGCGGTTTCGACATACAATGTCATTATCAAACTGCAAAAGGTTCCAGGCCTACAAAGATTTTATAAATGACACAAAAATATATGGGGGTGGTTTATGATGTTATTTAAAATTACTACTATATACTTAACTATTATATACAACATTGGAAAAGAGGTGTATATATAAGATCCAACTGGTCGTTAAGAACAATATCTATTATGTTGTTTCCGCTTTTAAAAATTTCAAGTGACACTAAAAATTTAATTTACGACCCTTCTCGGCCAAATGCAATATTTTATGATGACCAAATGTATGCCTTTCAGTAATAAGATGGTTTGCGAATGTTGAATCTGTCTTCTTTAGTTTATATGACCTCATGTGTTCTTTTACCCGTATAATAAAACTTCGACCAGTCTGACGTATTATACACTTTTACAATCATTACAATATAATTTGTACACTCCTGATTTATTATTGATATCTGTTTTTGGTTTTGCGTTAAAAATGAAATTGCTTGTTTTCACATATAGTTTGTAAGCTATACTAACATTACTATTATTTTTTGAAATTGTATTTCCAATTAGCTCGCTTATTTTACCGAAATAAGTTAACGAGACAAATTGTTTCAAATTAGCACTATCTTTAGGATATACTAACCTAAGGGCCACTGGTAACTGTTTTTTCTTTAGTATACTGTCAATTACGCTACTTTTAATAACTATTGTTTACCGCTATTTGCTTTATAGTATTGATTTCACGAACAAAAGATTCATTAGACAAAGGAATATTTAATGCTCTATGTATCATAGAATTAAAAAATGAATGTTTGTGTGTCTTAGGGTGTAGTGAATCTTTGGGAATAATGCAATCAGTGAAAGTAGGTTTACGATATATATCAAATTTTAAGCTCTGATATAATTTGTTTAATTTTAAATCCTGGAAGTTAATACTGTTATTCGCTTCTATTTCTACTGTAAAATTGATATTAGAATGGATTGAATTTATGTACTTCAGAAATGTTTGTAGTTGTCTATGAGTACCCTTAAAGCAAGCTAGGATGTCGTCTACATACCGATACCAAAATTTAATATGTTTTTTACCTAGTTGTGATGAAAGAATTATTGCTATGATAATTGCCAACCTTCGAAGCGGAGACGGCACTTAAAGAAGAAGAAGATGAAAGAATTTTTTCTGTAATATGCTTCATGAAAATTTCAGCTAATAGAGGACTTAGAGGTGAGCCCATTGCCAGACCTTCTGTTTGTTTGTAGAATTTGTTGTTAAATGTAAAGTAACTTTGGTTGGTGAGTAACTCCGTTAGAGATATGATTTCGTGTATAACAACCGGGTTTGTATTTTTCTTTACTAATATGTTTTCTACTAACCTTAAGCATTCCTTATGTGGTATTTTTGAAAACATGTTGGAAACATCAAATGATACCAGGATTTCTGTCTTTTGTATATTACAATCTTTTAATTTAGCTGTTAACTGTATTGCGTTTTTTTTATGGAAGAGCTATCTGTAAATTCGGTATATTGTCTAATTATTATGTTTAATTTTTCGGCTAATTTTTTATTGGGGCAAGAAATAAACGAAACAACGAAGCACCCATCAGACCAGTTGTTTCGCTTTTTTTCCAATGTTGTATATAATAGTTAAGTATATAGTAGTAATTTTAAATAACATCATAAACCACCCCCATATATTTTTGTGTCATTTATAAGATCTATGTAGGCCTGTAACTTTTGCAGTTTGATAATGACATTGTATGTCGAAACCGCGGTCACTATTACATGTGAATAAAGTGGTATAACAAAGTTATTGTTTTATTTTATTTTATTATTTTCAAAATGAATTAACACAAAGTTACGGCTACCAGTATTAATTTAATTCATCTCTCATGTAATATTCATTAACCAATAAAAAAACTTAATTTTAGTAATTCCCATGGATACGTAAAAATTGCACCGTAGATTGTACTGAATACTTTAAATAAATGAAAACCTTAATTTAAAGTTTATTCAAATTGAGTCATAAGATCTTTTTGTATTTTCGGGTACATTTTTTGTGATCTCTGCATCAATTTCCCCATAATCTTTCTCGCCAAATCTTCTCAACTCACTTTCCCTTGTAATTTGAAACGATTTTTAACAGTTTTTTAACAAACTAATTGAGAGAATATAGGATTGCTTCAGCCTTTACTTCATCAAATTCCATTAGAACTACTATCAGTATAAAATAAAGCAAATTTTAGTGAATTTCACTGAGCTTCGTCAGGCATATGTCTGACGAAGCTCAGGTTGAAGCGAAACGATCGTTACTGCGGAAAGTAAAAAGCAGTGAAATTCATTAAAATTTGTTTTATTTTATCCCGAGAATAGTTATTGAGAGACATTTGTGTGGGATGGCTTCTGACACTTATGACACTTGTCTTTTGACCTGAAATATTGTTGTTACAGTAACGCAGTCTTGAATGGCTTGATTGATTATTTAATTTGCGTACAACGGGTTTGAAGAATTTGATTGATTAAATAGTCCTCCGAATACGATTCGTAATCAATGGCATGCAAATCATTTTTGCGGTGGTGTCGCTCATGTAAACGGCGTTTATGAATTCGACTCTTCAAATTCGAATTCAAATTCATATCGCAGCTCCGTTTACATTCGTAGCATCATAACAAAGATAATAATCGACATAACATAGTATTATAACTGAGAGTTAAATCTCCCGTTAATCCGAAGCATGAACCAGGGCCATTCACACTTATCCATGCCCCACACATTCACAAAATACCGACCACTTCGCATTACAGGCTAAATATAGTTTTCGCAAAATCGCTAATTTCTTGGTCGATATACTCGTAACCTACCATTATTGCAAGACTAAAATGTCTACGGAACAATTTCTCAGTTCTAAGGCTCTCATACAACGACGAGCAGTGATCACAAAGCCAGGAAAATTTTATTTCTCTTTGGCTCTTATTGGCATATCGAAAAGATTTTCGCATAAATAATTTACAAGAGCCTCCTCCTGTGCAGAAAGAGATACCTTTCCAACATTTCGTCTTGGAGGACGCTTCAGTCGCTGCCGTTCCACTCAAGTTTTTTTAATTTACAAAATGCAGCTCTTACTGACGTTCAAATCTTAAGCAACTTGCTATGAAGACCATCTTGCTTATAATTTGGCCATTTCTCCAGCTTTTTGTTCGAAATTTTCGAAACTTATTGCAAAGTCTGTAAAATATCGTTGAAATATTTCAAAAAATCGCACCTAGAACGTCACAGCATCACAAACACATACACGGGTATTAGACTCTTTGGAATCTGACAATTTTAACGAAAAACTGCATGAAACTTTAATGCCGGCAAATATTCCATTAAATAAACTTAACAATCCCACCTTCAAAACATTTCTCCAAAAATATACTGGTCGAAATATTCCTGATGAATCCACCTTACGCAAATATTATGTTTCCCAGTGCTATACGAAAGCAGTAGAACGCATTAGAAGCCATCTTTCAAATCAGTACCTATGGATAAGTGCCGACGAAACTGTCGATATATTAGGACGCTGTCTGGTAAATGTAGCTGGTGTACTATATCTATTCCATATAAAGCATATGCAACAGTAGTTAAAACCATTTAGGAGAATATGTACCAGATTCTTCATTTGGACGCAGTGTTTAATAGAAATCCAGATTTAATAACAATGCGGCAATTGTGTATGGGGACAATACCACAACATCTAAGTGCAAAATACGCGGAAATAAAAGAATATTTCCAGTATGCACCTATAACCAGTTGCGATTTAGAAAGGACGTTTTCCTTCTGCGAGGATTTATTTCATTCAAAGAGAACAAATTTTACAGAAGAGAACCTTGAGAAAGTATTGCTAGTTAATATTAATACTCCTTTACTCAACTTGAACAACAAAATGAACAAATAAAAATGTATATCATATTTTATAGATCACCACCCGTTTATTTTCCCATTATATAAATAAAATTGAAAACTGCTCTCTGGTCCCCACTAATTATTTAAAGGTGAAAGGTTGTCATTATACCTTTATGGTGCATCCTGTTCTACAACTGAATTTATAGGAAACATATTTTCAATTTTCAATGCACGAGTAATTTAGAGGGCATTAATACAATCGAAATTATTTAGAACCTTCCGAAAGAAATGTATATTCTTTTATAAACAGTACCAATTATATTATAATGGAAAGCAGTAATAGGACGAATAAATAAGAAGTAGCAAAGCATCGTAAAAGCTTGCATCGATAACATTCTGCAAATAATTGAGGAACTCATTAAAAGCATTGACTAAATTATATAAAATAGAAAAATACGAAAATTCAATTACAAGATACTGTATTTCTATTTTCTATTTTTTTCTGAAAAAGTCACTGCTGCCGTAATAAAGAAAATAATCGCCTATTTGTTTCAGTTCAATTAATATAGTATTTGTGAGTATTTTACGATTTTTAGAATTAATAACCATAATTTTAGAGTAATAACTGAGTGGTGTAATTTCGTTTCCAGACATTGCAAAAAACATAAATAAAGTTGATTTACAGATTGCTGAGTGCAGGAGTGTGCAATAGAAATTAATTAGAACTCAAACGGAGCCACATGCCAATTAATTTGTCCACTGCTAGCGAATGTCACGAAAAATGACATCAGCGCCGGAAAGGCAATAATGATTCCGGCGTTCAAACTAGATTAAACGCTGGGCAGCGGTCCTCCAGTTCATCTTGACATCTGACCCTAGCGCGATTATAACTTCTAAATGTGTATAATGCAAACAACGGAAGTCGCCTACACTACTGTGTGGAACAACAGACCCCTGCATCTAAACTGAATTTTCTAATTACGCTGTTTTCAATTAACTTTAATTGCCGTTAAAGACCAAATTTAAATAAACGTAGAGGTGGGTTATATTACACTTCAATTTTATACGAAATATGTATTTGTTTGTCTAATTATTAGATGGCCTAAGACCGGGTCAAGCACAAAATTAGTTAATGAAGCTATTCATTTACCAGATTCCAGAAAAATTATAAGTTCATTAAAAAAAGTAAATTTATGCTTGCTTAAATCCGTAATGAGGAAATTAAAAAAAAAAATCTAAATCTACCGTATTATCATTAATTTTTTAAATTAAGCCGCTGCGTCACTAATATAAATGATGTTCTTGAAAGGAAAAGATAACGTATGAAAAATCTTGAATCAATTACGGCGCGAATTTCAAAATTAAAAATCTTTATGGAAATTGCATCGTAAATTTTCCCTCGAATTTCGGATCATACGAATCGACTAAAATGAGTTGACCGAACTCAAGTGTTATTATTATGTTAGAAAATTAGCCGTAACAAGATCTAGAAGAAGGTTGTTACAATTGGTTACGGTTTTAAATTGTTTAAGATTTAAAAGGCTACATAAACAATTGCAAGTGTCGTTAGTGGCACAACTAGTTGTCTAGCGATTCGACGTACAATGACACTAAGAGTTGGATCCCTTGTAACAATAGCTACTGCTTCTTTCTCTAAATCTGCTGGAAAATTTACTCCATGGTCGAAAAGATAATCACGCAGTCCGCATTCCCGAAATTGTCTGTGTACTTCCAGAAACGTTCTGTAACGAGGAATGCGCCTATCGGGAAACCGATGTCGGTATTCAATAACTGCTTGACGTGCACTGCCGTTACAGTAGCCATACACAAAATGCATGTCCGCATACTCTTGAGAAGAAAATTGGTAAGGCATTTTGAATAAAGAAAACGTGTCCACTCACTAATAAGCTGTAGTATGAACTGAAACGTAATGTAATCCTTTATTAAAAAATGCAACGTTAACAGTCATCTGAACATTTGTTTATTGCATGATATTCATGGTTCAGCACTTACGAAATAAGTAAGAACCTTCTTTATCATAAATCAATTTCCAGTACTCTTTTTTGTAGATCTCCAAGAAATTACTGTATGCACTACGACACGTGTTTATTTATTTAAGATAACATTTTATTATGCGATGTTAACAATAATAGGCCTGTTGTTGAAACGTATAACTTTTTTTTTAAATAAAATCAGTTTGTATTGACTTTAGGATTACATTTTTTTTTCATGATCTGACAATCACATTCATAGATCTGTAACTTTGAAACAAATAAAAATGGATATACAAGTTTTGCGTTCTTGTTACTTGAAATGAAGTCTACTTTACACTCCTAAAATTTGAACATAACGATACGGGGCAGCTTGTATAGTTAAAAATTCCGAATTTACTCATGACATTCATATTTGTCTTCTACTCCCGGTTTGACAGGAAATGTTTCCTATTACATTTTTTTAAATACAACACCCTGTATATTGTTGCAATTTCGGAAAGAGAATTAAAAACTACGTTCAGAAATGTAATTTTTTTTTATTGAATTGGTTCAGCTTTTACTTAATGAAGATCCATAATTTAAAATAGAACTACGGTTCAAATCTTCACTTTTTAATATTTAATCGTAACACGACAATTGTTTCGCCGGCACAGTGGCTTCCTCAGGTACTTACAGCTAAAGAGTACGTTCCAAACAAAATTAAAAAAAAAATATATATATATATATATATATATATATATAATCAGGAAGATTGGTATTATTTACAACGTTTTTAAAGAAATCTATGAATTTACACAAGTATTGTCGGTAGTGAGATAATGTGGCTCATTTGGTCGGCCCTAACTGTTATATTATAGGGTATTAAACATGTTTACGAATAAAATTTGTTTTAATAAACTAAATATATATTTTTGTTATCGCCTAAACAGATTTTAAGTGAATAAATTTAACAAAGGCGAGTTATTTAAATCTAATTGGTCATTAAGTAAAATTTGTGAGTGTTTTAATTTATTGATTTCGAAACTTTCCAGTAAATTCAATTTTGCAGAATTTGAAAATCTTTATTGAAAGTGTGGTTTTCTCTTCTAATAGATGATTCGCAAAAGTGGAATCTTGTTTTTTATTTCTAAACGAAGAACAATGTTCGACAATGCGTTTTTCAAACGATCTTCCTGTTTGACATATATCTTACCGCATCCACACATTAACTTATAGACTCCAGACTTCTTATTTTTGTCTGTTTTGTCTGTTTTATCTTTATTGTTTTTAATGTTTGAATAAATTATTATTAGTTTTGAAAACCGTGTTAATATTAAGTTTTTTTAAATAACTTAAATATGCTTATTAGGTATCCCAGTGTACGTGTGTAATCTAAATTTTGAAATTTGCTTATTCTTTATTGCAGGATATACCATAGAGGTTGCTTTTTTCAAAAGTTTTTTTGTTAGCATATTTTCAATTAAAGTATCTGTGTAGCCGTTATTGATAGCTATTTGTTTTACTAAATTTAATACTTTCTCATAATTTTCTTTGGATAGCGGATAATTAATCAATCAATGTAAAAAACTATGGAAACTCGCTAATTTGTGTTGCATGGGATAAGTGTAAATATCTCTGTTATATGCCGTTTACGATTCAAAGACATGCACGTCATCTGTGATGTCAAAACAATGTTGCGAAATCACTTGCAAGATTCATTGGAAACATCGATTTGTTTATATTTTAGGTTAGGGTAGTAAACGCTTATGTCAAACTTGCAGTATTTAGGTTATAAGTGCGATATGTAATATGGAATTATAGCAAAATACAAATACGATTTTGCTTCTCTCTCAGCTGGTAAAGGCAGCAATGGTACATTATTATCGCGTTTTGCTTCACAGTTCCCAACAAGTCGCTTACATTGACTGCAAAACGCTTTCGGTATTGCAAACCAAGAGTAGACAAACAGACGCCAAATATGGCAGAACGATATCTATCACTGAGCATTAGCACCAACATAAATATGTATTCACAGTCATGTTGTTTATTGTTTTTGTGTTGGTGACTCCGAAAATTCCGTTGATGACATGCACTTCTTCGAATCGTGAACTGCATATACTTTACAACTTTTATCAAAAATTTTTTTTTGTCATTATTTTGTGTGTACTATTTTCAGTTAAAAATAAAGCTCCAATTTTTTTATCACCCTGTATAGCATTTCATTAAAAAATATATAATGCGTATGTTGACGTCACTAACAGATGCAGTCATTTAAAATCAGCTCAATTTAAAATAAAAGTTGACCTGTTTAAGCGTTTTACAAAAACATCATTCATTTTGGAATTACACACATATAGATAGATTAGATTTAGTTTGATGTTGCTACTAAAGATGATTGTCCAAATATGTATGCAGTTTAATATTTTTTCTCCAATTGTCAAAAACAGTGACGTTTTTTTCATTATTTAACAGCTAAAAAAAGTTTCTTTTCTTCAAACGTAGTAAAATATGATTATTACTGAATTCATAACGAATTCATAAAAGAAATAATTAATTTTTTTACTAGTAAAAAAATTAAACCGACCTATCATAACTCTTGAAAGTGACTCAACGATTATTTGATAACTGTCGAATATTTACGAAATGGGCGAAGAACGACACCAGCATTAATGAAAATCGCGAATCAAGCTGCTGCAACAGTAATCCCGACCAAATCGCGTAAAGTGTATGAAAATTCGTATGAAAAATTTCTGAAGTGGACTAAAGAATAAAATGTCAACAACTTCACCGAAAACGTTTTGGTTTATCGAAAAATTTGAAAAGCTCCACATTATGGGCACAATATTCAATGATTAAAGCTCAATTAAACTTAGCACATAATGTAAATATTGGAAAGTATAACAAACTGTCAGTATTTTTTAAGCATGAAAGCGAAGGTTATAATCCGAAAAAATCTAAGGTACTGTGTAAAGCGAAAATTGACAATATCCTACTTAATACACCGAACAGAGAATATTTAGCTGCCAAGGTACAATTGCGGCATTAAAAAACGAATACACTTGAAATTTTTCTGTGTAATTGTGATTTTTTTTCAAAAGCCAACTGTATTTTATATTGCAATTTAATCGCGATATAAAAGTCATATTGATATGCCACAATTAAGTGTTATCCAAAAAAAAAAAACAAATAATTACTTTAATAGGAGAAGGAGATACACTTTTATTAGAAATATAGATTATGGTAATTTATATGAATTTTCGTTTGACGTTTTAAAAGAGTCAAAATTGACATAGACTGATTTACATTATTAAAATATTGCAAAATCTAACCTAAAGAGTTGAACGCGTTTTCTAATGCCGCAATTGTTGGTATAAGTCTCAGTGCGCAATATAAAATTTTCGCCAAACCTTCTTTTAAGTTGCATTAATTTTTGGAATTACTGGTGGATGCGGTTGTGATAAGCTCCTGCATATGAAAATAGATGACATTAAGGATTTAGGAAATTTAGTTTTAGTTAATACACCCAATACCAAAACAAACAATGCCCGTTCTTTTACTATAACCGGAGACTTTTACATAAATATGTACGGAGAGTATGCTGCTCTTCGTCCAAAAGCCACAAACTTGACCACATTTCAACTTCACCATGTTGTAGTGGGAATACACAAAATATCAAGCATAGCTAAAGAAATTGCTTCCTACTTTAAACTGCCGGATCCGTCGCAATATACCGGTCATTATCTTCGACGTACTTCAACTACACTTCTTGTGAATAACGGTGAAGATATTACTTGTTTAAAAAGACGCTGAGGATGGAAATTCACTAGTGTTGCTGAAGGTTACTTAGACGAATCTATATCAAATAAAAAAACTACAGCAAGACTATTGAATCTAACGGATTACAGCTTCCATACCACTGGGGTCTAGTACCACTGAAAATAGAGTTTAAGCAACTCCTACTACTATTATCAACACTGAAAGTAGAATCGAAGCAATTACTTCTATCAACACCGACATTGAAATAGGCAATAGTGACTTCAATATACAAAATTGTTCTGTTAATAATTGTACTTTCAATATGACTATAAATAAATAAAAGTTTACACAAAGTAATTTGACAGTTGTTTGACAGACATATAAAACCTATATTTAAGCAACTATAACGTATGATATATTTAAATGTGTAGCTCACAAGAACGGTAAAAATCATTTGAAGAAAAAAATAGTATACATCACTTTTTGTGTCTCGCCCAGTTTGCACTGCCTCGGCTATCGGCTCGACACAAAAATGACAGCTTTCTACTCCTAGTAATGTAATATAATAATCCATCGAAAAAATTCATAATTGGAGTAGACTGTCAAATTGGGTTGCTTCCACATAATGACATTTATTATTTGACATTTTGACATTGAAACTATAAGTTTGTGTCAAATTTTTCAAAACTCTTATTAAGAAAATTAAATTTATTTAAAAAATGGTATTCAACATAGAACAAAAAGCAAAAATTATCGAATGTTACTTCCGTACATGTGTGAAAGTAAATGGCGTGTGGAAGTATTCACTTACGGAATGCATGGCTGATTTTAGTGAAGAACACCCTGAATTAGTGTTTGACTACAATGATTTTAACAATGTTTTGACAAATTATGTAAAGCTATTCAGAGAGACTGGTAGCGTCGGTCGAAAAACTGGGAGTGGATGGCCATCTAAACGCACAGCTGATAATATTGAAGCCCTTCGGCATATTATTGATGAAAATCCAAAAACATTCATTTCAGTAGTGACCCAACAAACAAATTTATCTTATGGTATGTGCCAATTCATTCTTAAAAAAGTCTTACATTGTCATCCATACAAGCTGCAATGTTTTCATGAACTTTATCCAGTGGATTATTTAAGACGAGTGGAATTTGTCAATGGTTTCAAAATAATCTACACAATCAGGATATCCTTAACACAGTTTTTTTCTCGGATGAGGCCTGGTTTTATCTTTCTGGATATGTTAATTCACAGAATATGAGGTGTTGCTCCTCCGAAAATCCTCATTTTTTTGTTGAAAAACATTGCATCCCCAAAAAGTTGGTGTTTGGGTTGGAATATGTCGAAGAAGATTGGTGGGTCCCATTTTTTTCGAAGGTACACTTACTGCTGCGCGATATCGCAATGAGATCCTCGGCTCATTCATAAATCAACTGGATGATGAGGAATTACAAAATGGGTATTTCCAACAAGATGGTGCAACAGCACATACGACCAGAGAAACACTTCAATATCTGAGAGAATTTTTTGATAACAGAATAATAAGCAGGAACACTGAAATCCCATATCCAACTAGGTCTTGCGATTTAAACATATGTGATTTTTTCGTATGGCCATACATCAAAAATTCGATTTATTCAACGCCAATTCATAATCTAGAACAACTGAGAATTCGCATAACAGAAAAGTGTGAAGAGATCAACAACTCACCGCAATTGCTGCATAAAGTTTTTGCTGGATTGCGGAGAAGAGTTGGTTTGTGTTTAGATGTAAATGGACAACATTTTCAACAACTTCTGTAGCTATATGTAAATTTTGATTATGATTTCGATATTAAATAAATTATTTGTTTTCTTTTTTGTTGTAGTATCATTTAAGTGCCATAACCTTTTTTTACAATGAAACCAAATGAAACTGTCAAGCATCAAGTAATGTGTCATTATGTGGAAGTGGTTAAAGTACCAACCCAATTTCACAGTCTACTCCAATTATGAATTTTTTCGATGGCTCGTTACTATTTTCCACTGTTTCTTCTTTTTTTCATTGTGAAATTTCATTGTGTAATTTACACTCGTAACTAAGACAACTCAGCCCAATTGCCGTAGCCGCCGTAATTATGTAGGTGACATTTTTTTTATTTATATTAATCTATAATTTTAAATTACTACAATTGGAGAAAAAAACGTTGTTTACGTCACGTGTGCAAGGCAGTTTTTGAGTTTTCGAATGTATTTTTTGTCTCGACAAGAAACTCAACATTCTTAAACACAAAAAAACCTATGCTTTGTACACTTAATATAAAAATAACTATATTTGTTCGATGTGGAGTATGAAACAAAAAAAATTGTGTGGTAAGAATTCCAAGTTCTAAAAACAATCCTATAGTTAAAGTGTTAATAATAAGAACTTCAAATATTACACTTCTTTTACTTCAAGACTAGTTTAAATATCTTCGTAATTCTTTTGTTTATCCTTTATAAAGGGGGATATAAAACTAAGGAAGTCAACTGAAATTAACCATACTTATATTCGATTCTCCTCTGCGAAATCTCAACCATCCAACTGCTAGAATACTTATCATCAAATACATCTGACTTAACTGCCGGATGAGCTTCGGCATTCCGCGGAGATTTCCAGTCGAGAAAACCGAAACACATTATTAGCATTACAATCTCCTTCGGATCGCTGCGCCCAACACGCTCTTTCTAATAAATACGTGTACAAATTGCGCGCGGCAACGGCATCGGCTGCGGTGGCCAGAATTTAAGTTTCGCTATTCCCATTTGCGTTCCCCTGAAGGAGCACAAGTGCCTGACAGCTACATGGATGGTATAATAGTGGTGGCAGGTAGGAGACGGAACGGTTGGAAAATAACTTTATTCAGCGCGAAACAGGTTACAGGAATCGATGAAACATGGTCTCGTCTTGAATTTAAAGAAGTTTATTTTTAACGTTACGGCGGAAAAGATATTAGCTTTGTCGGCGATAAGGCGAAATACAATATTAGGTATGTGTATCCCGTGAATAGTAGCTCTAATGCATGGCTGAGTTTTAGAAAATGGAATATCGATCGAACTTGAGAATATTAAATGCGAAATGCTATGTGAACTTATGACATTATTTTTCATAATTTGACAAAAAAATTCCTCTAGTTTTCTTAACTAGCATTCTAATAAAGTAAGACGAGCCGACCACCGTAATGTAATTATTTGAAACACGTTAAATACGTTATAAAGTTGAATTCTCTTACACCTTTTGTATCACTAAGCTCTGATTATGTACCAGCATATTTTCTTTACGTAGCGAGTAAAGTCTTTCTTTGGAGACTCTGGTTAAGTAAAAACTTTAAAAAAAAGGTATAAAACCCTTTACCACAATTAATAATCGTATCCTAAATACGTATTTCTACAACTAAATTGTCATCATCAGTAGGTAAAACCACTAATCAATGTGTCGAATATGAGGCACAGTACAGCTAACACACGAATCGCGCATAACTTCCGGACTAGGGATCGACAACTGAACGAAATTTAAGGCGAGACAATAACAAATCTATTCTTTTTGTTATTGTAGGTCAACTTTAAGCTATTTATACTATATACAGTTTTTTTATAATATAGTCCATCACACACTGACGTGACAAATTTTTTTTAGATATCTATGTCATTTTCTTTCTGGCTTATGAGAGGAAATTTTGGGAAACTATTTTGGGTATATATTGTATATAATTTAATCTTTCGATTTTTCATGCGTTATCTTTCTATTTCGCGGACACCCTATATACCAATCCAACCTCGTACATTTTTTTAATATAATAAATGTGTTTTTTATAATAACGAGCCATCGAAAAAATTCATAATTGGAGTAGACTGTGAAATTGGGTTGGTACTATAACCACTTCCACATAATGACATTTATTATTTGACATTGAAACTATAAGTTTGTGTCAAACTTTTCAAAACTCTTATTAACCCCTTGAGACCTGATTTTTTTTTTCTACTATAGAAAAATCTTTTTTTGACTGATTTGAGGTCTTAGGTAACTCTGTAAGCCATTTATATGATTTTTTGTATTTTTTTATTTTTTTGAATTTGTTTTTGAAAATGTACATAGCAATGTACATATGGTCTGAAATAAAACAACTAACTAAAATTCTATACATTTATATAAAAATTTAAAATAAAAGAAATAACAATTAAAAGTGTGCTAATTTCGGTAGAAAGTTACGAAGCAGTTTCTATTTCTTACAAGGCATAAATGTACTCCGCACTTGTCACAGAATATATGGGATCTACCCTTGCACCCTTGCATTTTACATCTTGTAGCTTCTTTTTTATCATCAAATTGAGGCATGTGATCCACCCTATCCGTTTGAATTTCATGGAAAGGCCGCATTTCCACATGATTTCTTCTTGGCGGTGGTACCACAGCAGGAGAAGACGATGTCGATGGCCGTCCTCTTTTGTTAGGTTCAACATTCCTGCCCAATTTGATCAAACTTTCCGCAGCGTGAATGCGAAAATCTAATAAATGTAGTACACTTTTAGTTGGTACGTTACACTTTGTACAATCTTTTTTATATTCTAGCCAACTGTTGACCAAAGCAAAATCTATCATATGCATGGCTACACGAAGAGTCCATTTTCGTGATCTAATGAAAATTCTATATAAACTTATTAACTGATCTAACAGATCTACACCTCCCATACTTTGATTATAATCTTTTATTATCTCAGGTCTCTCGATCGTTGTATATTTAGCTTCTTTCTTATCCCACCTTTTAGCCTTATCTTCTACACCTTTTCCTACATAATTTGATGCTAAGCAAACCGTTCTATTATCACACCATTTAACTATAACTACACCATCTGTGCTAATTACCTCCTCAGAGAAGCCTCTTCCTTCCTTTTTTATCGCTTTGTTACTAGTAAGAGGGAGTTTAAAAAATCTATTCAGTCGTATAGTTCCTGCAGCCAAAATCCCTTTTTCTGTTAACTCATTGAGTAACTTATAGGAAGAAAAGTAATTATCATAAAATAACTTATGACCAGACTTAGTAATACTTTGAGCTAAATGTAGAACAACACTGGCAGCTTGTCCAAATCTTGTTAGATTTTTCTCATCTAACGGAGTTGATTTACCCTGATAAAACAAAAAATCATACGCCTGTCCACTTTGGCCGCATAAAACAAAATTTTTAATTTCCAATGGACAAGGTTTGCCCGTTATATACTGATATTTATAGCTCCGGTGAAAGGAATTATCTGTTCGTCAACGCAAAGGTGACGTTCTAAAACCAACTGACGGCACCGGTTTTTTATGGCATTTATCAAAGGCCGAACTTTAGCTAAACGATCATTGGTTTGTGGTGATATTTCCAAGTTATACACAACGTGAAGACCCCTTGACATGTTATCTAGAAATACTCGCAATCCAATAGCTCGATCCCAAAACATTCGAATTTTGGGAAATTTATTAAGAGATCCAATCATTATATGTAACGCAATCAGTGTCTGTATTTCAGATTTTGATGTTGGTCTAAGATGCATCTCATTCTGAATTGCATACATATTAGTGTACATCGCCATATCTTCAAACAGTTTTTCAGGCACATATCTTAAAAAATAATGCACCGGATAATGTGGTTCTGTAACATAATCTTCCGTCTCTGGCTCCCACACTCGTTCTACTGTCTGAATAGTGCCTTTCATCCATGCTACGCGATTATCTCTTTTATATTGTTCCGTAAGATGTTCGTTTCCCTCTTCAGCATTCAACTCGTCATTATTATCATCATTCGACTCTTCAGGCTCCTGATTGTCGTCTGGACCAAATTCCATCCCTGCTACAGTATCAGGCCCTCGCCCAACTCTTCGATATTCTTGATTCATCACAATTTCATCTTCCTCTTCACTGTCACCAGCTCCCACTTCGATACCTGATAAATCGTGTGCTTGTAATAAATCTATAAGTTCTTGAACATCATTTGGATTAGATAAATTATATGTTGGCTTCAGTTTATCCATTTCTTCTTCTTTCTGAGTGCTTTGTCTGAAATTTTATCTATAACCATTTAATGGTATTGATACCATTTGTACATGCTCATGTACAAACAACAACACCAAAGGAGACCATTTGTACATGGTCATGTACGAAAAGTTTTTTCAACTTTGCAAGTGAAAAATTGAGGCAATCACTGCTTTTATAACACAAATAGTTATTTTGATATATACATTTTATCACAATATTTTTTTACAAAGACATTATCATGTATGTACTAATTATATAGACAAATTGTACTTACCACGTGAACAACGGCAAACACAGAGGTAAGGTAGAAGTGTAAAACATATAGTGTCACTCTCGATTAATAAATTAATTAGAAAAACGAATTTAAAAAAGACAATCCGCGAATCCACAAGTTTGATATCTCAATGTAACCAGGACAAAAAGTACTTGTGTTTACCATACCATCCAATCACGGAAAACATTGTTGATAAAGAACAAGGTTTCCAAGTTGCTTTTAGGTCCGAAAATATCATCAAAAGTCTCCTAGGTAATACCAAAGATAAAGTAAATTTGAATTTGAAATCAGGTATATACGAAATTAATTGCGACGATTGTAATTTGAAATATATAGGTCAAACGAAACGTTCAATATTAATCCGTTTTAAAGAACACATATCGCATATAAAATTTAATAGACCAGAAAAATCGAACGTCGCAAATGCATTGGACAAGGATCATAACGTCTCGATAAAAGAGTTAAAACTTGTCAAAAATATCAACAACCTCAGAGATATCGATGCATACGTTAGCATTCACACCGTTGAAAACAAATTTAATAAGTTTAACTCGAGCAGCGGTCCTATCCTTTTTTCATTCTTAGAAAAGATGTAGAAATGTTGAGGGCATTGAGAATAAGCAGATGGTGATGCCGTTTTCTTAACCCTTGTCTGCATGACCGGGGTCCTTTGGCGACCACAGCACCACATTTTTCTTCACAGTTGCCTACCCTGAATTAGTAGGCGTTTGGCCGTCCATCTATTTGTCATTTGCAGTTTGAGGTTATGTTGTGCAGTGGTAGTTTGACTATAAGTTTTTCCCTGTTCTAATTAAAGTTAAATTAGGTAAGTGGGGTCTGTAAAGGACCCCATCTGTGCTTTTGCGTACTAAATATAACATTTTAATATACACCTGTTTTTTCTAGTTTTTGAAAAGAATGAGTCGTTTAGATCGTCGGCGTCCATTGACTAGCACAGAGTTGACCCATCTTGCTGAAAATATCGAAGATTTGTCGGATATAGAAGATGAATATGATGTCGATTTTCAAGAAATTCTTTCTGAGTCCGAAGATAACTTCGAAAGTCAGAGCGAAGAAGATTCCGATGAATTACCAGATGAAAGTAATACTGAAGAATTTCATTGTACTCAGTACGTTGCCAAGTCAGGTTTGAAGTGGAATAGTTTACCTTTTCGCAGTAGTAAAACGCCACTGCGAAATTTAGTAAATGCACGTCCTGGGCCGACGCCGTTTGCCGAAGAAGCAAATGATTCTATAGATATTTTCAATTTATTCATTACAAATGAAATGAAAGATATTATATGTCGTTATACAAATGAAGAAGCAAAGAAGAATTATGCAGAATGGAATAAAAAAAAACCTAATTCACCAATGAATTGGATAGATTTAGGAAAGGGTGAACTAGATTGCTTCTTCGGTGTACTTATAAAAGCAGGTGGATTGAGATGCAGGAAAGAATCCACGCGTGAAATGTGGACAAGAGATTCCTCTATACGCCGCCCATTTTTTTTGTTCAGCTATGTCTGTCAACAGATTTGACGAAATATCAAGATTCTTAAGATTTGACGATAAGACTACAAGAATTAACAGAAAGAAGGAAGATAAACTGGCGGCTATTAGAGAGATTTGGGACTTATTTGTAAGAAATTGCAAAATAATGTTTGAACCTTACGAATCTCTTACAGTGGATGAACAACTAGTATGTTTTAGGGGCAGATGTCCCTTTAGACAATACATAAAATCAAAGCCTGGTCGCTACGGCATAAA
The DNA here is from genome assembly GCA_935421215.2 of Melolontha melolontha. Lineage (NCBI taxonomy): Eukaryota > Metazoa > Arthropoda > Insecta > Coleoptera > Scarabaeidae > Melolontha > Melolontha melolontha. The sequence continues at coordinate 36,074,576 of OW285236.1, read as the reverse complement.
AGTCTGGGCACTTGCTTACGTAAGGATTTCCTATTTATGTAATCTTCAGGTTTACTGTGGTCGTCTTCCAAGTGGAGTGAGGGAAAGAGAACAAGGAATGCGTGTAGTAAAAGATATGGTTGAACCATATTTCGGTAGCTGGAGAGGCATAACTACAGATAATTTCTTTACAAGTGCACCTTTAGCGAATTATTTGTTGAGCAAAGGACTTACATTGCTTGGAACGGTTCGAAAAAATAAAACTGATACGCCACCTCAACTCAATGTAATCTCAAGACCAGTTCATTCATCCATGTTCGCTTTCACAATGGATGTAAGCATGGTATCGTACATTCCAAAAAAGGGCAGAATGGTTCATTTGTTGTCTACACAACATCAAGACGATAACGTATCTCCTGAAAGCGAAAATAAGCCTATTATGATACTAGACTACAACGAAACTAAAGGTGCAGTTGACAACGCAGATAAATAGATTCGAGAATTTTCATGCGCTCGTAGAACACTACGATAGCCTTATAGACTATTCATGAATATTCTAGATATATGTGCCATGAATACATTTGTAATATTCAATGAAAAACACCCCGAATGGAGAAAACAAAATAAAGCCAGACTTGTTACTTCTTGTTACAACTGGGAGACAAATTAACTCGTGGAGACATGGAAAAACGGGCTCAAAATAGAAAACTTCCAATATTTGTAAAAACAGCACTCCAGGATTGTGGTATTGCCTTAGCAGAAACAAATTTAGATTCACAGAGACATGAAGAAAGAACCACTTCGATAAAAAGGGTAGATGCTATAAATGTCCAAGAGACAAAGACAAGAAGGTTAACATAAAATGTAAGGACTGCCACAAATTTGTTTGTGACGCACATAGAAAAAAAGAGACAGTAACGATTTGTCTTCCATGCCTTTCATTAAAATAATGTTTTCCATTAAATTTTCTTTTTTAAAGTTATATGTAATTTCAAGGCATTGTGAAATCTAATGTTTTCTTTACACATTTTTGTTTTGTTCTAATATAAAAATAACTGTACAACCATCATATTATATGTAACTTCGATAAAATTCAATTTTAAGACTTTTTTTAAATTTTAATTTGTCTTAAAGTACCTTAAATCTAAAAAAAAATGGGGTCTCGACAGGACCCCACGTATGTGGTTACGTACGCATTAGTCTGTCATGCACACAAGGGTTAGAAAGAGTAAGTTGACATAATTTTAGTTTGTATATTTACATTAAAGTCTGTGTATGCGCGGACGCGTGTAAAGTTGTATGCGATTCTGTGCGTTATCTTTACTGTGCATCATGTTAAACAGTTTGATTAGTGGTTTTACCCACAGATGACGATAACTTAGTTGTCGAAATACGTATTTAGGATACGATTATTAATTGTGGTAAGGGGTTTTCTACCTTTTTTGAGTATATAGCGTGTGTTTGCAGTAAAAAGCGCTTCTCGCATCCTATTCACCACAAATCTTTGTTGTTGCAGTCATCTGACGGTAGGGTCTGGAATGTTCCAAGATGTTAATTCAAAAAATTCTCGCATTACTTTTGTTTTTGTATTTGTTATAATAAGTCTGAAAACTGATTCCTCATCTATCTCGTTTTTTCTTAGCGTATTTGTCAGTTTCTCTCATTGGCAAGCTCCACTTAATTCAATAATCATAACTACTTTTGTACAACGTGTGCAGTGACAGCCGTACAATGTCAGTTCCGAACGAAACATACTCCAAATTTGAAGTGCGAGCGGTCATTCGTTTTTTGTATGTAAATAATGAACACCCACCATAATTCATAAAAAAATACTGAAGACTTACGGAGAAGGCGTTATGAATCAAAAACAAGTTAGTGTTTGGTGTAAAGTTAAAAAGTGGTTGAAAATACGGGAAATTGCTCTACTGACCGGCATTCCTAAAAGCTCTGTTCATGAAATCGAATATGAATTACGCCATCGAAAAGTGTAAACGAGATGGGTACGAAAACGGTTGACTGACCAATACAAAATGCAACGAATGGCGACAGCAATGAAACTTTTAACGCGCTATCGTTAGGAAAACGGATTTCTAGAATCTATAGTTACAGGAGACGAAACGTGGGTATACCACCATACCGCCGAATCAAAAAAAGACTGGATGACGTGGAAGCATCCGAGTTAACCAACACCGAAAAATTTAAAGTTTTTGCTTATAGAGTTTTAACCACCGAAAATGACAATCGGCAACGATATTTATTGTCACACACTCGAAAAACTACTCGCAGCCATTCGATAGAAACGAAGAGGAAGGTTGACGAAAGGAATTAGGTTGTTGCATGACAATGCAAGACCGCACACCTCAAATCAGACGAAGGCCTGGCTTCAGAAACATAATTGGGAAGTTATTTTCCATCTGCACCATAGTCCAGACCTGGCTCCTCCTGATTTTCACTTGTTTGGGCCGTTGAAAGCTCATTTATCGGGTAAAAGGTTTGAAAATGACGACGAACTGCAAGGATGAAATACGACAGTATTTTAGAACTTTGAATAGCATTATTTACGAAGAGGGTATATAGAAGCTTGTGCCTCGCTGGGATAAGTGCCTTAACATTGGTGGCGATTATGTTGAAATGTGGAAATTATGTTGTAGCTAACAGTTCAGGCTTTTACTTAGTGTATTGTAATAACTCGATATACGGTCATGTGTATGTGTAACACTTTGGCAAGGCGACAGCCTCGCCTGTAATACAAAACATTAACGTGTTATTCAAACACGACCTTACTCCGTATTTGTTGCACACACAAGGCTATGCATCAGGGTTGTACATTTGTTCTAGAAACAACTTGTAAGTTAGACAAGGATCTTTCTCTGATATATAAAGGCAATAGTTTAAGTCATAGGGATAGTAACAACCAGTCAGTGGTACGAACTGTGGGTACATCTTAATAACCACGTTCTACCCTGTCTAAGTTGAACTAAGTATAATGTGTATATCTTGTAAATAGTATTGTTATTCATTTTATAAGCGTTGATTAATTATAGTATGTAAACCGAACTTCGAATGTGTATCATTTAATTCTCCGCTCAGCCTCGAACCTGCACAACAATGTGGCCGCACAAACGGCACACATTACAGTATGTTTGATTTCTATAAATAAATTAGTCTGTCTGTAATTCGCAAATGTACATTAGTAACCGGAAATCCGTCGTATAATGTTTCACCAAGAACCTACTGCAACATCCATTAACAACATTCCGTAATAGCATGTGTGGCTAGGCAATATATGCAGGTATTCAGCGCGTATGCGCAAAACGGTGGTACAAAACCGCAGAGGCTATAAATACTCCAATTTATTCAAGAAGATGGTACCCAAAAAACGATCTAATTGTCCAGGTTAAGGGTTCTAAAAGACATTATCGTATCTAACGCATATATTTTCAATATTCTTATAAAAGCGCTCGCTTCGTTACCCCAATATTCGCTGGTATTTTCCCTTATACTTCGGTGCATTCGTTTATCCATTATTTATAAATCTGAAATAATTCCTTGCTGGTATTAATTTTGGCAAAGTAACTTTCACAATAAAGGCATGCGAACATTTTACACCCTACATAAACAAGAAGGGTAAGTAAATACCAACGTTACGAACGCATCAAGAATTCCAGCAAGTGAGTCCTGTCAGTGAGTGTGTCACCTTCAAGCTGATGTTCCCCATGAACATGCCGCGCGCATTTGTCGTTCATCCACTGACTTCGATCGAGGACCTACTAACAATATCGACACTTTTATTGTCATCGAAGTCAGAACACGTAACTCATATCATTTTTATCGATTTCGCATTTCGTGTCTCTTTTTGACGCTTCGGTTTTATTATACGCCCAATAAATAACTTTTGAGGTTATAAATTTATTAATAACACTTACAGCAGGAAGCTAGACTATTCTTCTGCATTTATTTCATACAAATAATGTCAAATAATATTTCGAATTTCTCGATCAAGAGTTTAGTAAGTTTAATGATGATAACAACTGAAGCAAAATAGATATTATTATTAGAGTTGAGGATGTTTGCGGTACGGCAGGACCGTATGTAGTGCATCCCCACATTTAACTATTTATCTAAATATTCTCTGAAATGATTTGCCGGATCTCATAAATTAATAGAGTGATATTTTAGTATGCACTGGATATTGTTATTATACAAAATCATAATAGCCATTTGTATTTATGGATCATAAATAATAATACGCATGTATTTGTATTTGGTTGTGAATTCAATTTAAACTTAAAACGAATCGTAATATTTTAACGACAAGCCGTCCTTACAATACATGCATTCGAGACAAAGTGTGCACTCTACGAATAACTTCCATAATTGATCGAAAATGGACATTTTGGAGCTGAAGTAAAGCCCCTATTCTTAGAAAATTTTATTACTGTCGTTATAAACTATTATTATAAACAACAAAGGCCTTTTATTAGTGTTGAAGTTTTAGTTTCATTGAATTTCCATGTTGTAAGTAGTCAATTGTAAAGTGTTCATGTAAATTTAACTAAAATCCAGAAAAACACATTCTGATAATATATTACTAGATTAGAAGCTGTGTTTATTACTATTTATTATATTATTTTTGTAACCAAATGCAATAAAAGCTACGAAAACAAAAGAAACCTCGATTTATTAAAATCTTGTCACACAGCCTTTCAAAGCCTGGCAGCACATATTTTGCATATATTTTATATATACTACCTACTTGAACTAGGTGAATGAAGTTAGAAGTTATAAGTTATAACTTCTAACTTCATTCACCTAGTTCAAGTAGGTAGTATATATAAAATATATGCAAAATATGTGCTGCCAGGCTTTGAAAGGCTGTGTGACAAGATTTTAATAAATCGAGGTTTCTTTTGTTTTCGTAGCTTTTATTGCATTTGGTTATAAAAATAATATAATAAATAGTAATAAACACAGCTTCTAATCTAGTAATATATTATCAGAATGTGTTTTTCTGGATTTTAGTTAAATTTACACCTTGTTTTAGAATATTGTGAATGAACACTTTACAATTGACTACTTACAACATGGAAATTCAATGAAACTAAAACTTCAACACTAATAAAAGGCCTTTGTTGTTTATAATAGTAGTTCATAACGACAGTAATAAAATTTTCTAAGAATAGGGGATTTACTTCAGCTCCAAAATGTCCATTTTCGATCAATTATGGAAGTTATTCGTAGAGTTGCACACTTTGTCTCGAATGCATGTATTGTAAGGACGGCTTGTCGTTAAAATATTACGATTCGTTTTAAGTTTAAATTGAATTCACAACCAAATACAAATACATGCGTATTATTATTTATGATCCATAAATACAAATGGCTATTATGATTTTGTATAATAACAATATCCAGTGCATACTAAAATATCACTCTATTAATTTATGAGATCCGGCAAATCATTTCAGAGAATTTAGATAAATAGTTAAATGTGGGGATGCTACATACGGTCCTGCCGTACCGCAAACATCCTCAGCTCTAATTATTATCTAATAGATAATAACAGCTACATTGTTCAACATAAAAAGAGAATTACAAACAAAAGTGTATCTGCAGTATAATTGTGACTAAAAAGGTGCGAAAATTTATTGAAAAAACTGTAGAAGACAAAATATTGCTCTAAAATACAAAAGCAGTGGCCGTAATCTAAGTTAAAGTAAAAAAAAAACAAAAAATTTCCAATGTTTCCATGAATTGCGACATATATGCTTTACTAAGTTATGGATTTTTGCTAATGAAATGTTGAATGTTTTCAATGAACGGATTGAATGATTCTGGATTTAAAAATTAACCAGAATGGAAGAGAAGGTTCAATCAATTTTGTTTCAAAATAAATGAAGCAGAAGCTTTGTACCATTTTGGGTCATTTCGATCATTAGGCAAATTCTATAAATGTTATGTGCTTTCCTTAAGAAAAAAGTCATAATTTTCAAAAGAGAGGTACTTTAAGAAGCATTTTTGCATATTTTTGATACACTATGGAAGAGCAGCACCTCAATTTATCTACTGCATAAGTGGAGGAAGCGCTGCGTGGAATCAAGAAGCTTAAATCGAATATGACTTCTGGTGATGACGGTGATTTCATCTACGGGATTATGCAGTTGTACTTGTCACCCACTTACCGCAATATTTAATTTATAAGTATGTACTTCACTACTGGAGGATCAGTAGAATTACTTTTGTACTTAAGAAAGGTGATTGTTATAATATCTGTAACTACAGACTTATTAATATTCTTTACAATTTTTCAAAAGTGTTTGAGTACGCGCTTTAAGAGAAGCTATATGGTTACATTGAATCTTTTCTTTCAATTAATCAACATGATAACGAAATAAAACAAAACACTTTTTTCACAAAAATAGTTTTAGTAAAGTAAATGTACATTTCGTGTGCTCTGCACACATCATCCGTAGTACTGTTTAAACATAATATCTACCAGACAATATATAATATGAAAATACATCATCTACAGAATATTAGAGGTAGGGTGAAAACAAATTAATGAAAAATTACAATGAATCTTAAAACTAATACAATTTCTAAGAATGAGTTCATGGGGAAATATCAAATATCTATGAAATAAATGGGGCATCGGGTTTTACTAACGGCAAAAGAAATAGGGATTACAATGTAAAATATTAATGTGAATGAAGAATTTATTACCTATTTACAAGATGTCTTAAGTATTTAATGATGTCGGTATACATGCTAACAGTTTATTATTGAGGGGTGAAATATCATTATTTAAAAGATAATATTTGTGTTTTTTCATGTATATGGTTTCCCACATGTCTAAATTTCTATTACTGCTTTTTTAACTAAACTTAAATTTTCTAAATTAAGAGAAAAATAGAGCTAATGCTGACTTTTCTATGTTGTGTAATTTAACATGAGCCATGTGTTCTTTGTATCGCGTTTGAACATTTCTTCTGGTTTGCCCGATGTATAATTTTGGACAAGAATTACAACTTATTTGGTCAATGCCCGACTCTTTCAACGGATCTGTGCTAATAATTTTTGTTTTTAGACACTGTTGTCATTATTGTTGGAGAAAGCTGCAATTAAATTGTATTTTTTTAAACAGTTTTATTACGCTGTTATGCCAATTTTTATGAAATAATATCTTACAGTATTTTTTATTGTTGTTCAAAGTGTCTGGTGTTAGAGTGACTTTTGAAGTTTTCTAATTTGTTTTTAATTTTCAATACTAATTGTTTGTCGTAACCAATCGATTCCGAAATTTTAACTATGTAGTCTAATTCTTTCTTAAAATTCATAGGAGATAGAGGGATTGGCAGTAATCTGGTGATTAAAAAATAAAAACTGCTCTCTTTATATTTGTGAAAAGTGTACGAGTGTGTACTTTTTTGTGGATGTCAAATTGAAAAGTATTGTCTGATAATGAAATTTTTAAATCTAAAAGGGTAAAGTTTTATATTTTTCTAATTCGTGCGTGGAACGTATTGAAGGATATTGTTTATTTAAAATATTTAAGAAAGCCTCTGGTATCATTGCAAACACATCATCTACATATCTTGCCCAAAACTTAGAAAGAATGCCACAATTAGCTTTGACTTTGTTTTCAAATTTATTCAAAAATAGGTTTGCTAAGAAAGGTGATAGAGGTTTGCCCATAGCTGTGCCATGTGTTTGTTTACAGAAGTTATTGTTGAAAGAAAAAGTGTTTTGATCCATGCAAAGTGTTGTTTGTTTTATGTATTCGTCTATTAAATCTGAAGAGATCGAATTGAATTCTAGAAAGTCTTTAAGCATAATTAAAGTAGTATCTATCGGAACACTTGGAAACAGGGACACTACATCAAAGGAAATAATAATCATTTGACCCTACATTTACATCATTTAATTTGGTCCGACTTATTTAAAATAGAAAGGTCGTGTTTAAACTTGAATTTACTGAATTCCTTAACCAACCATTAGACAATTTCATAAGTGGGAGAGTTTATGTTCGAGACAATTGGGCGATTAGAATTCCCTGGTTTGTGGATTTTTGGTAGCCAATATACTCGTAAATGTGGTATTTTTGGTTTACTAGTTTTGTTAGAGGCAGATTTACTGTTACTAGCTTGGCGAAACTCACGCAGGATATACGTGAACCATTGGATGCTCGACGACACTAAATCGATTTTAGTAAAAGGTTCGATACAATTGATCACTTTCCACTGTTGTCAAAGTTACAATCTATTGGTGCTTCACCGAAAACTGTATCGTTTTTCAAAACCTATTTACTGAATCGGACAATGTATAATGTAGCGGATATGATTCCAATCCATTTACCACTGGCGTTTCACAAAGCTCCGATTTGGATCCGCTGCTTTTCAGTGATTATATTAACGATCTCTTGATGCTTCTAGACTGTAAATTTCTCACGTATGCAGATGACTTAAAATTCTTTAATAATATCACTTCTCCGCCAAATTGCCTAATTCTGCAGAGAAATTACTTATTCACGACTGGTATACAAATAATCAAATGTGATTAAATGCTGAGAAATGTGCTATTCTTTTCTTCTCTAGACGCTCACGTATTATTTCCTTTAGTTATACAGTTTTCAATGACATGATTCCTAGTGTCTCACAATTTCTAGATCTTGGCGTGCTCTTTGATTCTAATTTGTCGCGACGCAAATCATTTGGTAGATAATAACCATAGTTTCAACGAATAGTTTGAGATTCTTCATGAAGAAAATGAAAGTATATCTTTAGAGATTAACAAACGCAAATATTCAGATAATTTATCAAATGATAAAGTGGACCTTAATCCCTCACCATTGTTAAAACTATATTATTTATTGAGACAGGTTTTCCCTAATCTAACAATTACCTCTTTATAAGTAAATAGGCAATGAACTTTGCCTAGTCTGATGTTAATAATAGATATCATTAGACTTTAGAAATTGTATTTAAAATCAATAGTTCATTCGTTTCTTCGCTTCGTTCACAGGAAATTGCCCACAGGTCGGTATCCATAATTCAATCAAACGGAAACGTTTTACATGGTCATTGCATGTAAATTTTACGTTTTCATCTCCATTAATAGACATTGGAGAATCGAAATCGTTGGTAGTTGCAGACTTAGGTGTCGGATGTCTAAATTCTGTCTTCTTCGCAAGGGTAGATCAAATTAGGTCGGAGTTCGTATAAGAAATGCCGTCAGAAGGTACTATACTTGCCAGAAAGGGACTTTTCCTCTAACAAGCCTTTCAAACTCTAAAGTCGGTAAACGGCAAATCTATTAAATATTTCACGCTCTACGATAGGATCTGCATAAGCGATTAATACTCAAAGTCGCAGATCTTGTGAAAAAGAACTACCTCTTATACGAAGATTCACACACTACTACTACTACAAAGGTATTTTTAATAATATAAAATATTATTAAAAATCTGGTGTGAAGAACACAAATGCAGGTTCACTATTAATATTTTCTGTGAACGTGTCCGAATATATCCTATCCCCAGAGACGTAGATACGTACTTCGCTTTTCTACAAGCTCATCGGTACGCCCCTGCTGGAGAAAGGATATTTCCAGACACATTCACAGAAAAGAACCACCTCGCCCTATCACCGTAATTATCCAGACCGAGCGCAGAAGTAAATTCGGCGCTACCTGTTGTCAGACAGCCGAAGTACCTCGCATACCGTCCACATAATTAATGTGAAGTAACGACGCCCTTCCAAAGAGGTTAGCACAGCCAACTCTCTAGAAAACTGCATTTTGTTTGTGCCTTCACTCATACTACGGCTTAACCGCATGTGTAATGTATCAGAATAATTGAAACATACATGAGTAGGTAAACCCCACCAGTTTTGTATAATACAAAGGTATTTTTAATAATATAAAATATTATTAAAAATCTGGTGAACCTGCATTTGTGTTCTTCACACCAGATTTTTAATAATATTTTATATTATTAAAAATACCTTTGTATTATACGAAACTGGTGGGGTTTACCTACTCATGTATGTTTCAATTATTCTGATACACTACTACTACTGACAACTGGATACGATCGCCGCCTCTGTACGAACGCTCTACCCGCCCCGGATGCAATCGGAAACGATAGGAGGGCGATAAAATTACAAAATTTTGAAATCAGAGGGCGATATAGTACGCGTAGTACGAAAATAATTCGCAAATCGTATACTGGGACGCGACCATAAGAATATAAAAAAGAAAGGAAAATTACGAATGTAACATGATGCTAGACTTTTCTGTACTGTTGTTAAGTTGATACTGTTTTACAAAAACAAAATATACCACTACTTCTAACTATTATAATTAAAATAAGCGTATTCGTTGAATATTGCATTGTTTGACGTCATAACGGGGAATATCTGTGTTATTAATTCGCGGAAATGCTACTAACAAGCAACAATATCCAAGATTTACGATAGGGTCTTAAAGATCTTACTAATAAATAAAAGTTAGAAATGGAATTTTATTGCATGTACCTATTTGGGAAACGTGAGACTATTATACATATTTAGTTAACAATGGGTGGTCTGTTTAAATATCATCTCTTGAATGCGTTCACTGATAATCCTAGGTAATGAAACAAGTTGTCTAAATTATAAAGTAGATAATAAATAAATTTGCAAATGTAGAGGATTCTTGGAATCTGAAGAAAATTTTATACTTTGAATATGGTAATAAAGCATATTATATAGTGGTTTAAACTTGAAAATGCACGTTAAATATTTATAAAATTGGAAATGTTATGAGGAAATACGACATTGGAAACTACTATAATTTAGATTCACTTGAAGACAGTCTCTCGTGCACAAATTAGATCTTTCGTAGCAATTTTCATTTTATAATTTTTATACCTTTTTACCCCCTGTATATCTTGCACTTGAAATATTCACACGAATACATTTGACAGAATTATTTCCATTCTTAAGTAGAAATGTTTCAAAATTATGAAAACGTAATATCACGGGAATGTAAAAAAAAACTCATTTCACATCACTATGTTTGATACGGGCGTATAACAATATTTTCGCAGTACTCGTATTATGAATGTCTGTGTTCCGTAGTTTCAGCGCCGAAGATGTCGGTTATGAAAGTTCTAAAAGAAAATGTAAACACGTTAACTTGGGAAAACAGTTTGAATTTTGCCGGCGGCAGCGAGCTGCTTTTATTTCAAAAATAATAATTCTTCTGTCATATTTCTCGGCTGTTCGTTTCGTTCAGTTTCCAAGTTAAAATATTAGAAAGTATATATTCAGATGTTGTTCGGGGGTGTTTGCGTATATATTTCCTTTCATTTTCTTTCTACTTTAATTTATGGCGTACCTATATAGAGGTATTTTGGGATTATGGTATCTTTTACTTTGAGCTTATGTTAATATCAACGTATAAGTTTGTATTACTATGAGCACTGAAAATTTTTAGATACTCTACTGGAAAAGATGCATTTATTTTATAGTTCTGAGAAATGTTATTTTTCATGTTATACTCTTCTTTTTGAAGCAATCTTAAAAGTACTGGTGTCAGTTTTATTATTTGAAATTTAAACATTTAATAGGCAAGATATATTACTGTCTATATATACATACATATATACGAGTATATATATATAATAGAAATATGTAAGATTAGAGCTCAATCGCTTCTATATTTTATCAATCTCCGTGTGTAAACCCCGTCGTTGTCGTTTGTTTGTGTATTTTTTTCCATAGCTGGATTATTTTGTAATTTTATGTGCATGTTGAAAATAATTTATGTTAGTAACCAATAAATTAATTATCATAACTACTTCAATATTTACCTAAATTAACATTGAGATTTTAACATGTATATTTGACAGCAATATAAACATTGGTTGACCATATCTCACGTACCTAATAAAATGTCTTTGCCGCTCTTTGATTTTTAAAAAGTGCTGCTAAGCCAAAGTAATTTACTAATTATTCTGCAATTATTTAAATCCTAAATTATCAAGTTTCTTGCTAACAAACAGCTGATATTAATGAATGAAATGAAATAATGGATTTTTAAAGAATTTTTAAGTAAATTTAGAAACGCAGACCTGATATTTTAAGATATTTCATATTTATAATTTTAATGAATCATATAGCTGTCAGATTCAACCTTTAAAATTGCACTATTACTTAATTATCATGTAATTATTTAATTTATATTTCTTGTTAATTTCCACAGGTATTATTGCTTTACCACAATATATATATATATATATATATATATATATATATATATATATATATATATATTATAGTGAAACAATCGTGAGATGAAATGAGAAGAGAAATAAATAATGAAATTAATAAATAAATTTAATGATATGTGAATGAGAGAAAAATAAGAGATGTAATGAAAAAGAAAACACTTTAGAGAACAGATAAAATACAATTTAATAAACATTAATAATAATACATTACACCTCTAAAGAATTTACCCCCCCCCCTATATAGTTCTTAGTACAAGTGTACTTAACAAAGAAAAAACAACGGTGTGAATGATGGTTTAAATAAGCTAATTCTGTTAGTATTACGATTAATATATGATCAGAGGTAGGTTGATATAATATATAGATAAGTTTCCAAACAATTTATCAGTTAAATAATTTCCTTTAGGAGGATTGAAAGAATTTAAAAAATACAAATCAGAGCAATCGATGTGATTTAACCTCAATCTTGAAAATGTTCACTATGTAAATAAGATCTTATCTCAGGGCTAATTAAAGGTAAGTCGTGACTTAATTAACAACCAATATATCTATACAAATGCTAGCTCAGTAATTTTCATATTAATAATCGGATAAGAGGTATTTAATACAGTGAAGCTGTACTATCTACGATCAACTAAAACAATACAAAATAAATGCTTTATTAATTTGTAGGGTAAATTCTACCTTAACTTAAGGGCACTGTAAAGCTCATAACAAATAGTAGCCTGGCTTGGACATGGACCATCGGTAAGGATCTCGGAGCTGCTTACAGGTGTAGGACTTTCGGAATTCTGGCAGGTAATAGGATATACAGCACGTTTTAACAGGATAGCTTTCATACAATTAAATTAAAACAAGAATTAGAAGGATAATAGTCTCAGGTTACTGTCTCGATACTCGTCTGATATGTATTCAAAATACACTTCGTAATTAGGTAAATTTGTAATTCCAACGTAGTATTAAATTGGAAATGATAATATTCTTGATATTTCAGCTTCTATATGGAATTTAAAACTTAGAAAATCGCTTTTTAAAACTTGAAGACGCCTAATTATATGTCGAAGCCACGCTTTTACGAACGTTGTTTTTTTTTATTCTCTATTTTTTTTCGTTACCTGCGATACCACGTTCTAATAATGTCAACGATATCTACCTTGGAAAAAATATACCGCCGAAACACAAAAGGCGTGGTCAATTTGAAATATGAATGAATTTCTAATTTTAAGAGTGTTTAATTAACAGAAGGTATTTAAATATTCAATAATAATAATAGACAATAAGTTAAAAGAAAAATAGACATTTGATATAGTAGATTACTACATGAAAGATAACCCTACTGTTGTTATTGTAACCTAGATGTCGCGATAAGACATAGTTTTATTTAATATGCTTTAAAATTTGAATAATTTAAACTCAAATTATTAACAACTTGTTTGTTCACATAAATTATAACAGAAGAACCAGCTTAATATATATATATATATATATATAGTAGATTCAATTAGTTGGCGATTTAAGGTCTGGTTTTACTTAAAAATGTATATATTTGAAATAATCTTACATATTTCGGCAAATGATGCCTTTCTCAAAGAATTTAAATTTATTTTAAATTCTTAAATACATACATTTTTAAGTAAAACAAGACTTTAAATCGCCAACTAATTGAATCTACCATAACATACTAAGGTCAAGAAATAATTATCTTTATATATATATATATATATATATATATATATATATATATATATATATATATATATATATATAACAATTGATAAATTATTGGAGTTTTTCGGCTTTTGTATGAAATATTTACAAATATCAAGTTAGTATGTATGTAATTGCAAAGTAAGGGAGGATGTAAACATTGCTGTCTACAAATTACAAAGCAAATAATACGAATTTTTTTTTAATTGAAAAATATTGTCTATGTTGGGACTCGAACCCAAGTCTACAGTTTGCCGGACTGTCGGTTTTACCACTCACCCACAATAGACCTAGGTTCAAGCAATTTAGAAATGCATTATAAAGTAACAGTGTTAATGAATCAGATGTCAAGTTGAAAGCAGAAGTCAGCTAAATAGCTTGAACCTAGGTCTATTATGGGTGAGTGGTAAAACCGACAGTCCGCAAACTGTAACTGACTTCTGCTTTCAACTTGACATCTGATTCATTAACACTGTTACTTTATAATGCATATCTAAATAGCTTGAACCTAGGTCTATTGTGGGTGAGTGGTAAAACCGACAGTCCGGCAAACTGTAGACTTGGGTTCGAGTCCCAACATAGACAATATTTTTCAATTAAAAAAAAATTCGTATGATTTGCTTTGTAATTTGTAGACAGCAATGTTTACATCCTCCCTTACTTTGCAATTACATACATACTAACTTGATATTTGTAAATATTTCATATAAAAGCCGAAAAACTCCAATAATTTATCAATTGTTATATTTAATAAACGGCTAAGAAATTATCTAAACACTTATATATATATATATATATATATATATATATATATATATATATAACATTTGATAAATTATTGGAGTTTTTCGGCTTTTTATATGAAATATTTACAAATATTAAATTTATATTTCATATAAAAAGCCGAAAAGCTCCAATAATTTATCAAATGTTATATTTAATGAACGGCTAAGAAATTATCTAAACCCTTATATATATATATATATATATATATATATATATATATATATATAGAGGTAATTATTTCGACACCTTTGTATGTTATGGTAAATTTAATTAGTTGGCGATTTAAGGTCTGGTTTTACTCAAAAATGCATATATTCAAAACAATCTTACATGTTCGGGCAAGTGATGCCTTTTTCAAAGAATATATATAAATGACAGTATATTAATGACATTAATATACTGTCATTTATAATGTATATTATACTATTAGTAGTACCCAACGTATAATTCTCCTCGAATCTTGGATAAACTCGTAAACCTTCCGCTGTTAGAAGATTGGAACGTCTTTTCATCGGATAATTCCACGTTGTTCCAAAATTCTTCGCCGTGATTTAAATATTCCTTTGCAAACCGCATTCTCCAGCGCGTATTTTCTGCCGCCAAAAAAATATTGCGGACAGCAGCACAGTTTTTTGAGCGAGCTTGTTTTAAACGCATTTGAGCTGTTCTGATAGACCCTGGGAATAGTGTTTCTTCTCGTGCTTTCACAGCCGTTCCAAAAGAGTTTTGACGGATATATTCTACGAAAGCATTGTCTTCGCTTTCATTAGGGACCTTCCCTACACCATGTAACTTTTACTGACATTTAAATCAGTAGCCACTCCACTTAAAGGTCAAATTTCTTCCAATTTTGCTATAGCCCTCGACTTTTGAGCCTCAGTTAAATGCTCAGGTATTTAAAAAAAAAATTATTGGACAATTATTATTACTATCTGTCAAATTTAAATGCGACAAACGACTATGATGCAAAATGTAAATTACACCATTAAATTTGTCGTGCACATTTGGGTTTCGTCAACCGTACCTATAATAGAAGCACGTACAACCGAAGCCCCTTCCATTGCGACACTGCGTTTGCTCCAAAATGGGCATCCTTAGTAGTAAATAACTTCAAGAATACTGGTGCAATTCACAGTAATTCTACTAAAGAAATGCCCAAACAATTACAATGCGAAATTACAATCCAATCTTGCATATACATCAAAAAGGTTTTTGTTTTAATTTTAAACATAGAAATATGTCTTCGTCTACCATATAAAATACTGTAATCTAATTTTCCTTGCCCTTGTTAGTTGTGAGATGTTTTAAAAAATCCATTAAAACCAACCAAGTGTAAAATCATAAACAACAAATTTTTTAAGAAGCATTAGCATTTATTATTTTTGAGAGCCTCTTTGACATCTACAGCTTTTAAAGCTTTTCAATGTCACCGTCCCCGTTGTCGAAAATAGAAAAGTTTCCAAATTAAAATAATAAAACTTTGAGACTATGAAGAAGTGTCAGCCAGACGAGGATAAGGGACCTTTTTCGCCTTTAACTTTAGCCTTTTATAACCGCACTTTTCTTCCATCTTCCGCTCCCACAGGATTAATTTTTCATCGAAATTATAAATTGTTGTGTTAAATTTACTGCGCGCCGTGATAAAATTAAATATTAACTTACGAGCGAAGAATAATTAGGAAGAGATCTTCCTCCTCTACTCGCCTTGTCACTGAAACGGCCGACGGAGCAGGGCGACCGTTAGGAGGAGTTAGGGAATTATTCTCCCGGAATTTTCATTAATTAAGCATTCAGACCGGGAAGAGAACAACCCAGCTACCATTTCTGTATCATTTCAATTTTGCGCCCGACATTCCGCAATCGAACGATTTAGGAGCGAGAACTGGAGTTTGAAGAAAGGTGGAATGGGGGAGGAGTAGACGAAGAGCGAGACAGAGGGTTTAAACTGAGTAGAACAATATATATATATATATATATATATATATATATATATATATATATACATATTGCTATGGATTTCCCCCCAATAAATAGTAAAAATTTATTTAAAAATGAATGTAATATTATTTTGGATATCTGTGTATATCCGTATGTATTTATGTGTATGCAAAAAACTTGTATGTTTGAAGGACGGCTTTTTGCGAAAGCGAGGTCAGACACAAGTTAACAGTTGACGAGAGCGTAGATTTTTATTTAAGATAGATAATTATCTATTGTAAATTCGGGTTGTTTTGAGTTTAATCGTTGATGTGATTGTATTTCAATTTCCCGTATATATTTTACGAGTTTGTTAGTCTCGTAATTTTGAATTTTTAATTTAATTACGATTCTCGTTAATGTGTCTCACATTGTTTTTTATGTAAGTAAAAATATATATATTTTTTAAAAGATATCTTATTATATTTAAAAGAGTTGAATATTTATTTCGCTTATATTTAATTTTGTTGTATTGAGATTTAGTCTTAGTTAATTGATTTAGATAACAAAGATGATTTTTAACATTTCTAAGTAAAAAACAGTAAATGTAAAATTTTATACGTTGAGATTTCAAGGGCATTTTTTTTTGACATGTAAGTGCGCATGTTTTTAGAGTTTTGTTCGAGCTGTTAAGTTTGTTTATTTATATTGTTCTCTGGGGAGAAATTAGAAATATTCTTTGTGATTTAGCTTATTTTGTTTATTCCGAAGCCTGGAAAAGTAACATATACCCACCCTAAATCGTTTAGACCAATTAGTCTTACATCTTTTATGTTGAAGATTATGGAAAAAATGATATATTTAAATATTAAAGAAGGGACTCTGGATAGATCTCCTCTACACCCACTGCAATGGGCATATCAGATGGGAAAATCAGGTGCAAACACTACAAGGAAATTGCACTTGCAGTCTTCTTAGACATAGAGGGAGCTTTCGATAACACCTCGTTGTCTTCTATTATTCAATCTTTAGGAGATCGAAAAATAAAAAGCACCACATGCAACTGGGTTCATAACATGCTGCGTAGCAGAGTAGTTCATGCCCAAATGCAAAACAAAACGATCTCCATGAGGACAACAAAAGGGTGTCCTCAAAGAGGCGTATTGTCACCACTACTATGGAGTCTAGTAGTGGATAATCTCCTCAGGACATTAAATGACCAGGGAATATGGACGCAGGGGTTCGCCGATGACATTGTCATAGTGTCCCAGGGGAAATTCCCGGGGACAGTGACGAGCATCATGCGAAATGCTCTGCGAATTGTACAAAGATGGTGCCTTGAGGAGGGATTAACTGTCAATCCTCAAAAAACCAAGTTGGTAGCTTTTACCAACATGAGAAAACTAAATGATCTGGGCAGCGTAAAGCTGTTTGGACAAGAGTTAGAACTAACCAATGAAGTGAAATATCTAGGCATAACACTTGATGCGAAACTGAATTGGAGCTGACACCTAGCCAAAGTGGCAGACAGGGCGGTGCAGCTCTTCTGGAGATGCAGAAGAGCTGTTGGTAAGACCTGGGGACTAGAACCAAATGTGGTACACTGGTTGTACACAGCAGTAATAGGACCAACGATTACCGATAGGGCAGTTATCTGGTGGAGGAGGACGGAGCGGACATCGTCGGTGGGGCTCCTCACGACTCTCCAGCGACAGGCTCTGTTGGGAATCACGGGAGCTATAAACAGCACGGGAACCGCTTCCATGGAGGCCATCGTGTGTCTCCCTCTGATGGAACTATTTATAAGGGCGGAGGCAATGGCTGCGATACTGAGGCTGAAGGCCAATGTCGAATGGTATCCTAATAAGGTTGTAGGGAGCCATAGAGACATCACAGGAACTATACTGGAAGAGCCGATATTTCAAATGCCGGTGGACAGTATGGCACTTGAGATTATGTTTACAGCTAAGCTGAACATACTTATAGCGACCAGGGAACAGGCAAAAAGTCGCTCGATCGATTGTGGTGCCGGCACCTGATACACTGATGGATCACAATCTAGTCAGGGGGCAGGTGAAGGCATATGCGGAATGTGCCCTAGAAGGAAGATATCGATATGTCTGGGGAAACATATTACGGTTTTCCAGGCCAAATTGTTAGCAGTCGCAGCCTGCGCCGATGAAATTCGGGAAGCCGGCTGCGCAAGCAAAAAAATTAACATAATGACTGATAGTCAGGCGGCTATTAAAGCCATTATGAACCCATCTTCCAGGTCTAAGCTGGTGAAATATTGTAAACATGTCCTCAATAACCTTGCACAAGACAATACAGTGTCACTGATATGGGTGCCAGGACATGAGGGAATTAAAGGCAATGAGATAGCCGACAAACAGGCCAAAGAAGGTACTAATAGGAACTTCATAGGACCAGAACCTGTATGTGGAATCACTAAGGATTCCGATAAAAGGGAGATCTGGTTATGGCTAGAAAAAGAACATAAAAATAAATGGAGGTTAACGGAAGGTCAACTCCATACCAAAACACTACTAGGGGGGCTGGACGGAAAGTTTTCAGCCAACCTAATTCGTAGTAGCAAAAGAGAAATTAAAATAATTACCGGGTTAATGACCGGACATTGTCCTTTAAGGAAGCATTTGTACACCATGGGCTTGGTTAGCGAGCCCTGGTGTAGGAGATGTGAAAAACAGGAGGAAACTAACCTTCATGTAATATATATAATATATTTACATATATTACAGAAATATTTCGGGAGAGATCTATTGGATCCTTCGAGTGTACTCAAACTTCCCCTGAGGAGGATAGTGGCTTTTATCGAGGACACAAGACTAACAGAGTGGAATTGAGAGATCTATTGGGGATAGTACAAAGAGCAGTGTGCTCAAGTGCCTGGACGTGGTGGCGTCCAACCTAAAACAGAGAAGAAGAAGCTTAGTGGTAAAAGCGTGGTCCGGCAAACAGGACGTAGGTTCGAATCCTACGTAAGGGCGAATTTTTTTTTTCGTTAAAAAGAATTTGATTAATTAGCGTTGTAAATGTAGACAGCAGCATTTATTTCAAACTTCAGTCCCTTCGATTAATTTGTTAACCAGTGTTATTAAATTTATGATAAATATCTTTACTGTAAAAATAATACCAAATAAACAATTTTGAGATAAAATTACAAAACGGTATTTGGTAAATGAGAAAAGAAATCCACCCAAAGAGAAACAAAAAGTTCAACAAACAAATGTACAACTTCGCTGATGCGTATTTCTGTTTAGAATCTTGAAACTTTTGTAACGTTTCGCTTCTTTAATTTCCTGCGCCTATTCTAGATAATTGCTGATAATTTCACCGTAGTACTACATCGCTGAAATGTTGACATTAGGAAAGGCGAAGAGGGTTGGAAAGGGAGATTGGCGGAGGAGAAATAACAGTGGCAGACGAAGAAGTACAGCAAATTGTGACCGAAATATATTTTTGCGACGAAAGTCAGATGGCGAATTCGGGCCTGATTTTAATGAACTTAATTGTAAGTGATGTAACTTGCGGAACTGATTCGCGACGTTGGAGGTGGAGGTAGATAGGTACGAAGAAGGAAAGAGATACAGGCAAATAGGGTGGCGTTTCGCTTTCTCGACGAAGTTGGGACTTGGGAAACCGCAAATTGCCTTAAATATTTGATTGCTTATTAATTCCCCCACGCGACAGCATGGAAGACATTGATGAATGAATAAGTTCGGTGGTCGAATAATGAGGGTAGTAATTGAATTTATTAGTTTTGTAAATCACGGCAAATCAGGTTTATGAAGACTTTACTAAATAATATGACTCTTAATAATACTAATATTTAAATGCTTAAAGATAAAGAATTAATTAGTTTTAATTAATAAGACACTGTTAACTATAAAATGTTTCTCGATTTAAATAAATATTTTCGTATTAGTAGAGCACAAGTAAAACAATTTGGGATGTTTAGGGTAATCTTGTTGAAAATAGTTTGTGCAGCGTGAGACAACCAAGAGGTTGGGAGTTCTTGTAAAGCGTTTCTGGATAGAAATAATGGAGTTGACAGCTAATGAAAATAAAATTGATTTAATTAATATTGTAAACACAGCATACGTTTCGCTCCACTGTGCCTTCATCAGGTGATGATAAATAACGTGCCTTCAAAAACTTTCCTCATAAGAGACGGCCATACTTTTTGATAATGGTTGGTGACAGTACAAGTAATCTGTCACAAACGTATAGTTTTGAATGAGCATGGCCGTCTCTAATGAAGAAAGTTTTTGAAGCCACGTTACATGTCTTATACACAAGCTTCACTACTGTAGTATTAACCCTGGAACGCTACACTTATTTTCAGGACTTAATCTGCTACAGTGGGGTCCAGGTCTACCCCAAATAAAAGTTAGCTAATTTTTGTCAATAAATGTGTTTATTTAAATATAACGCAAAAACAAGTTCAAATAACTTTCTACATTTGGGTTTATTCAGCAAAATAGTATTTTATTATCACTCCGCACAAGTTGGACAAATTTTCTTTTGATGTTGTAAACAAATAAATTTTCTGCATATATCGCAGTTGACCCTCGATTTTCGGTCTTGGTTTCTGTGGCAAAATGAACATCTACCGGTTGTAGCAGGTGGCCTTGTTAGTACTTCTACTGGAGGTGTTATTTTTAGTACATTGCATATAGTTTGGCGGAGTTCACGCCTCATAGTTGAAGTTTGCAAGCGACTTTGCATATGAGGTTTCACTAAATCAAGTGCAAGTTTTTTCAGGTAATCTCTTCTGTTTTTGACAATTTCTTTATTTGGTGCATTCGAACCTCTTAAAAGTACCAACGAGTTATATCCCACAATATTTAGCAAATTATAAAACAGGCATAATGGCCAACGGCGTGTTTTTCTACTAGTAGAATAAGTGTGGCACAGTTTGTCCAAAGTGTCCACTCCTCCCTTGGTGGAATTATAAAATTCTATAATTTCTGGTAATTGGGTGGTATTTGACTCATCACCTTGTTCATGCATTGTTGAAAGCATGATAACAGTTTTTTTCTTAGTTTTTGATGGACAATATGATAATAATATAAGTTGGTCACTATAGCAAAACATGGCGGAGTTTATCTGCCTCTCCTTGAGGTCCAAGAATGATGGAGGAATTTCTGTTTTATTTTTCTTCAGTGTACCTACAACTGTAATTTTTTTTTCTAAAAGGTTTTTGCCGTCGGCACAGATGTGAACCGGTTGTCCATTGTCAGATTTCTATTGGTTCCTTGAAAAGAAGTGGTAAGTTTATCGCAATAATACTGGGCAACAGGAATATTAGATGGTGTGGAGTTTTTGCCTATATAAACTTCAGCGTCGAGTACATAAGCCGTTTTAGCATCACAGCACCACATCACAATTTTAATCCCATATTTATCGGGTTTTGAAGGAATATACATTTTGAAAGGACATCGGCCACGAAATCCAACCAATTGTTCATCAATTGTGGTGTACTCCGAAGGTACATATAAGTTTTTCATTTTGTTTATAGATCTCTCAAAAACTTCTCGAAATGCTGCAAGGTTGTCGATTTCTCTTCTTTCAGCTCTGGTGTTTTTATCGTCAAACCGGAGGCAGTTTACTAAAAATCTAAATCGTGCTTCGGGCATTGTTGCTTGAAAACTTTAAACTTATCTTGGTCTGCAAGCTGTATCTGTGCCAAGGGTACATCGTCCTCAGAATCATAGACGGGTGGTAAGGAATCCTGAGGTTGGACTGGAATAGAGGAAACTCTTGGGTCGTCTTCAGTTTCAGACTATTTGTTCTCTTCGAGGTCCTCTCTAAAATCTGGTATAATAACATCGTCCTCATCGAAATATGGGCATACCATTGTCTTTATCAAAGAGTTCTTTTGTAAATACTCCATTCATCTTCATTACGCCGGCATAATAGAATAAACCAAAGAGAGCCATCATTTCAATATTATCTGTGTCTCTGGTTTAGGAAGGTTTATTAGCTATTGGTGTATCTTCTGTATCACTATTGCCCATTTCTTTGCCATTTTTCAATCTTTGAATTTTTATTTCTTTGTTGGTATGTTCTGTTATCGAATCCAGATTTTCTCTGGTGAAACATAATTGCCACGCTTCTATTCCTGATTGTATTTGTCCTGATTCATTTTTATTTCCGGGTAAATGCATAACAAGATTTCTTTTTGGTGTACGATGAACTGCTCCTTTCACACTTGACCATTTGAATCCATTTTTGCCCCTTAGTTTGGTGGAAACCTTGAAAACTTTAAACTTATCTTGGTCTGCAAGCTGTATCTGTGCCAAGGGTACATCGTCCTCAGAATCATAGACGGGTGGTAAGGAATCCTGAGGTTGGACTGGAATAGAGGAAACTCTTGGGTCGTCTTCAGTTTCAGACTCTTTGTTCTCTTCGAGGTCCTCTCTAAAATCTGGTATAATAACATCGTCCTCATCGATCTGGTCCTGAGAACCCTCGCAATCAGAATCATAAAGGATACGGTGTATTTCAGCTAGATCATCAGAATTATATATATATATATATATATATATATATATATATATATATATATAATTGAGTTGAACTCAATTATATGATATTTGTATACTGTCATTTATATTTTATATCCTTGATAAAGGCATCATTGCCGAAACATGTAGGGTTGTTTTAAATATATATATACATACTTTAAAGTAAAGCCAGACCTAGCTAGACTAGCGCAGTTTGTGCAAGCCGTTTGCATTGCTGTGTACGATATTTCTAACTGTATTTTTTTATACGAAGCCTACGTGCTTCATGTGGACTAACCAGATGCAAATGTGCAGTGTAGTAAGAAAGGTGTGCTTATTGAAAGATAAATCTTTATCTTTGTTATAGTAATTTCGGTTTTTGTTGTTTGATTTAATTGTGTTATTGTGCTTGAGTATGTCATTACCAATTCATTTACGAGTTTGTGAATCTCGTAATTGATTATTAATACTTTCTTACTCACCGTGTCTCGAGTTTATATATATATTTTTTACGTAAGTTATATATTCTTTAAAGATATCTTATTATATTTAAAAGAGTTTAATACTGTATTTTCTAATTGTATTATTATTATCGTTTTTATTTGATCTTAGATATTTGATATAAATGACAAAGAAGGTTTTTAAAATTTCTAATATAAAAATTCTGTAACTATAAAATTTTATTTCGTTTGGTTTTCAAGGGAATTTTTTGTTACATGTGAGCGCGTATGTAGTAGATTTTCATCATTGTCAAACTTTATACAGTGTGTTTCTCTGGGGAGAAATTAAAAAGCATCTTTGTAATTTATTAGTCTTAATTTTGATCGGCTATCATAAAGGAAGATTTTTATCGTATGCTGCGGTCACTTCCGATATTTTTATATTTTTACCTTAATAATATTGTTAAATGAGGCAATATTAATCATTATATTTTTTAAAGATTTTTTTTTTATTTTTTTAAATTTTTTGTATTAAAGCTTCATACTTTATTGTGTATTTTTATTAAACCTTATTTCAAGAAGTTTACAAGTAACTTAAAGAAATATAATTATAACATTTGTCAATATTCTTTTACTGGCGCATTATAAATTTGTAGAAGAGAAAAAACACGTTTTCCAATTGGAACCCTGAGAGGAAAGCAGTCACATTTTTTGAAATTAAACCGACTGAGTATCCTAGCTGGATAGATTTATTGTGAATAGTGGTATATTCAATTGCAAAGCCACTATTCATAGCAATATGTTTACCATATGTTCTACTTGTTTCAAATTACAAAATTTATCTTGCGTAAATTGTACCGAGATTACAGTGCCATCTGCTCCTTTTTTAGATTGAATAGAGTATAGATACTTTAAAATTTGGATCATTAATTTGCGACGTACAACAAATATCAGTAACGAAGCCATATATAAACAAAATAAAGTTAAATAATATAGGATTTCATTAAAAACATTCTGCAAAGGATTATTTAAAAGATTTCATATCTGATTTACATTATAAATACTCCAAAGAATATAAATATAAAATTCTGCTTACATTTTATATAAACAGAGGAACCAGTAGAATTCGAATTTTTAATCACAAATATTCCTACATACCTACGATCGCACACCAAAATATATTAAAATTTGGGTTCAAATAGAACATGACATTAAAAATTCATAAGCCAAAAAGATACTGAGAGTATTTTATCTCGTTTTCCTTACGCAATCGGGCATCCACTCGCAAAATTAGAGTTCCCGGTTCCTGGAAATGCCGGTTGGAATACAAAACACGCACAGCGAAACTCCGAACAACAGCAGTGCGTGCCGAAAAACTATACTGCTATAGGGAGCAGAGCTTTTTACTTTACTGCCGACTTCTGACTTTTAATTTCATCGTAGATTAAGCAACGAACATGGTCTATTTGTAATTTGGACATCGTTTAATTAGTACAGTGCTCTGTTGAATCTGAATAGGTACGTAACATAAGTCAAATACTATGACCTTTCTCCGATAAATATAATAAAAAAATATGTATACGTTTTCAAAATAATGTTCATCGAAAATAATAAATAAAATAAAACAATAACTTTGTTATATCACTTTATACACATGTAATTGTGACCGCGATTTCGACATACAATGTCATTATCAAACTGCAAAAGTTACAGGCCTACATAGATCTTATAAATGACACAAAAATATATGGGGGTGGTTTATGATGTTATTTAAAATTACTACTATATACTTAACTATTATATACAACATTGGAAAAGAGGTGTATATATAAGATCCAACTGGTCGTTAAGAACAATATCTATTGTGTTGTTTCCGCTTTTAAAAATTTCATTTTTGCATTTGGAATTTGGCATTTGCAAATAACAATCGAATTAGCAGTATCTTAGGTAAAGCCAAAGTTACAAATATTCTGAAAAACAACTCAACATCTCGCAATAATCAGTCAGACAGACGAGCATTGCAAAGTATTAAAAAACAACCTCACGATAACAAAAGCAGATAAAGGAAATTCGTCTGTAATATTAACTAAAGGTGATTATGAAAATAAAGTTAGGAAACGACAATACTATCATAGAATTGAAAAAGGACCCCACTAAAGAGTATCAGGCAGAAATTAAAGAATGTGTCAAAAATTGTAATGCAGTAATCTCAAACACAGGTAAGTACAAACTTTTCCATATGAATCCTTCCCCGCCTAAATTATACGGTTTAGTAAAAATTCACAAAGAGGAAGCACCCATCAGACCAGTTGTTTCGTTTATTTCTTGCCCCAATAAAAAATTAGCCGAAAAATTAAACATAATAATTAGACAATATACCGAATTTACAGATAGCTCTTCTATAAAAAACGCAATACAGTTAACAGCTAAATTAAAAGATTGTAATATACAAAAGACAGAAATCCTGGTATCAGTTGATGTTTCCAACATGTTTTCAAAAATACCACATAAGGAATGCTTAAAGTTAATAGAAAACATATTAGTAAAGAAAAATACAAACCCGGTTGTTATACACGAAATCATATCTCTAACGCAGTTAGTCACCAACCAAAGTTACTTTACATTTAACAACAAATTCTACAAACAAACAGAAGGTCTGGCAAAGGGCTCACCTCTAAGTCCTCTATTAGCTGAAATTTTCATGAAGCATATTACAGAAAAAATTCTTCATCACAACTAGGTAAAAAACATATTAAATTTTGGTATCGGTATGTAGACGACATCCCAGCTTGCTTTAAGGGTACTCATAGACAACTACAAACATTTTTGAACTACATAAATTCAATCCATTCTAATATCAATTTTACAGTAGAAATAGAAGAGAATAACAGTATTAACTTCCTGGATTTAAATTAAACAAATTAGATCAGTGCTTAAAATTTGATATATATCGTAAACCTACTTTCACTGATTGCATTATTCCCAAAGATTCACTACACCCTAAGACACACAAACATTACTTTTTTAATTCTATGATACATAGAGCATTAAATATTCCTTTGTCTAATGAATTTTTTGTTCGTGAAATCAATACTATAAAACAAATAGCGGTAAACAATAGTTATAAAAGTAGCGTAATTGACAGTATATTAAAGAAAAAACAGTTACAAGTGGCCCTTAGTTTAGTATATCCTAACGATAGTGCTAATTTTAAACAATTTGTCTCGTTAACTTACTTCGGTAAAATAATCGACCAAATTGGAAATATAATTTCAAAAAATAATAGTAATGTTAGTATAGCTTACAAACCATATGTAAAAACAAGCAATTTCATTTTTAACGCAAAATCTAAAACAGATATCAGTAATAAATCAGGAGTGTACAAATTATATTGTAATGATTGTAAAAGCGTATATATAGGTCAGACTGGTCGAAGTTTTATTATACGGGTAAAAGAACACATGAGGTCATAAAAATTTGGTCATCATAAAATATTGCATTTGGCCGAGAAAGGTTGTAAATTAAACCTTTTAGAGTCACTTGAAATTTTTAAAAGCGGAAACAACACAATAGATATATTAATAAGATCTATATAGGCCTGTAACTTTTGCAGTTTGATAATGACATTGTATTTCGAAACCGCGGTCACTATTACATTTGAATAAAGTGGTATAACAAAGTTATTGTTTTATTTTATTTATTATTTTCAAAATGAATTACCACAAAGTTACGGCTACCAGTATTAATGTTTTTCGTTTTATCGTTGATGCTCCTCAGTATAAGCCAAATTACGTGTGATACATCGTTACCTTTTAATGCCCCTTATTAAAATGTGATCAGTACTCTTAGTGCAAAATACAGTGATGGACCAGCTACTTGCACTCTAAGGTTGTGTGATTTAACACCTTTCAATTTCTAGCTATAAAGCTACATGAAGCTACTGGTTTATTCTGATAAACCAGCAACAATTGACGCCATGGAGATCAAGGTTGTTCGTGTTATTCCTGACATACAGACAGCAATGCTCAAAAAAGTTACCCGAAATTCGACTTCCAGAATACTCTTTGCTAAAGAAGCCGCGGCATGCCCAAAATAAGTTTCAAATGTTAATGCCATTAACTAATCTTTGGAATTAAAAAATTATTCAGTATATCGGGCTTAAAAGATACATTATACCGAGTGTCCTTGAAATAAAAAGACAACGTGTGATAAATGGAAAGATGTAATTATATAGAACATAAATTCAAAATATTTTCCAAAATTCCCTCTCATAAGCGACAAAAAAATGATAAAAATATTTAAAAAATTTGGTCACGTCACTGTGCAATCGCTGTAGCGTATGTGTATGTGATGTATTTATTATTTAAACATTCCGAGTTTTTGAATTCATAGGCGTCACGTAATACAATTTTCAGGTTTTAAATTTTAGGGTTTGTGACGTAATTGACCAACAATATTTTAGATTTATGTACTATATAATTACATCTTCCCATTTATCATACGTTTTCTCTTTATTTCAAGGACATCTTGCATATACAAGTGTCCCGTATCGCTATGTTAAAATTTTAGGAGTGTAAAGTAGACTTCATTTCAAGTAACAAAAACGCAAAACTTGTATATCTATTTTTATATAAATGGGATTTAAGTAAAACACTTATACTAATTTCCAGTATATATTACACTTTATTATATGTATTAATAAATTGACGACATGTTTCGCTACGATGTAGCTTCTTCAGATCTTATATTACTACTGAACACGCTCTTCACAAATGTATGTTTTTTTTCTAAACTATTTCAATGGGGGTTGCACTTGTCTACATTAGAATCGTCTCTTACCGATATACCGAGACGGATATATATAGAAGCCGATGTCGGTATTCTGTAACTGCTTGACGTGCACTGCCGTTGCAGTAGCCATACACAAAATACATGTCCGCATACTCTTGAGAAGAAAATCGGTAAGGCATTTAATAATCTGTTGTATGAACTGAAACGTAATGTAATCCTTTATTAAAAAATGCAAAATTAACAGTCATCTGAACATTTGTTTATTGTATGATATTCATGGTTCAGGACTTACGAAATAAGTAAGAACCTTCTTTATCATAAACCAATTTCCAGTACTCTTTTTTGTAGATGTCCAAGAAATTACTGTATGCACTGCGACACGTGTTTATTTATTTTAGGATAACATTTTAGTATGCGACGTTAACAATCACAGGCCTGTTATTGAATCGTATAACTTTTTTAAATAAAATCAGTTTGTATTGACTTTAGGATTACATTTTTTTTCATGATCTGACAATCACATTCATAGATCTGTAACTTTGAAGCAAATAAAAATGGATATACAAGTTTAGCGTTTTTGTTACTTGAAATGAAGTCTACTTTACACTCCTAAAATTTGAACATAACGATACGGGACACTTTGTATATATATATATATATATATATATATATATATATGTATATAATAAAAAGGTTTTTTTTTTGGTTTTAGCGACCTTTATGAAATAAAACAAATTATTTGTGAAGAAACGACGTTTCGACCTTTATTAATTTCCGGTCTTTGTCAAGTTCCATATAGAAACTGTAAAGGAACAAAAGATTATGTTTTAATGCTATTTTATATGAAAGATTTGAAGACTAAAAACTCGCCAAATGTTATATTTGTTAACAACTGTTTTCAAATGCATACACTATCTTAAATTATATACTTAAAAAATTTGTTTCTTTTTTCTTTTCATGGTTATTTTTTAATCGGATGTGTGTTATAAACTGAAAAATTTTGTGTGCCCTTTTCTGTAAGTGAAACGATCTTGTTTTATTGTGTCTTTGTGTGAAATTTAATTTTTTTATTTTTGTTATCTTGACATATTTTAAAAATTTATTTTTGGTTTTTTTAACATCTGCTCGGATATTGTAAATGGAGGTATATTATTTGATAAGTGGATAATAAACTTTTGAAAGTCCATCTATTTCGTTTCGATAATTAACTGTGTTATTATTAATTATATATATTATTTAATATATGTATCATTTCTAAAATTTACCTGGTTTTCGTGTTATTACGTTTTGTTAGTATTTTTGTATTATCAAAATCAAAATTGTGTTTAAATCTTGCTTGATGTTTTTTAAAGGATATTTGTGTCCTTTTAATCTTTCTTGAAGTTGCTGTTTTGTTTACCCTATGTAAACTTTGTCACAGTCTTTGCAGCGTCGATTATATACTGTATGTGGTTGTTTAAGTGTTGATGTTGGGGGTCTTTTAATTTTTTGTATAGAAATTTTAGGTTTCTCTCGTTTTGGTGTTCTAATTTAAAATTAAATGGTTTGATTACATTGTTCAGTCTTTCGGATAATCCAGTTATGTAGCGTGGAGGGATGTATGTTGGTTTAATTGACATAGTATTAGTATTTTGATATTTAGTTTTATTATTTATTATATATCTTGTTAAGTCTGTGTTTTATAATGTCTTTTACAAAATGTAGTGGATAATTGTTTTTCGTTAAAATAGTTTTAACATATAATTTAAGATTTTGAAAACAGCTATTAACAAATAGAACAATTGGTGAGTTTTTAGTTTACAAATCTTTCATATAAAATAGTATTAAAATATAATCTTTTGTTCCTCTACAGTTTCTGTATGGAACTTGACAAAGACCAGAAATTAATAAAGGTCGAAACGTCGTTTTTTCACAAATAATTTGTTTATTTAACAAACGTCGCTTAAACCAAAAAAATAACTTTCTATGTATTATAATTATACGGCCAATAAGAAACCTTAGTTTTTTATAAACATCGAATATATATATATATATATATATATATATATATATATATATATATCGTTTGATAAATTCTTGGAGTTTTCGGCTTTTATATTAAATATTTTAAATATTTTCAAATTAGTATGTTATTTTGCGAGGTAAATGTGAATATAAACATTGCTGTCTACAAATTTCAAACGCAAATCATGCGAAATTTAATTGAACAATTTTGTACACGTTGCGACTTGAATCCAAGTCTACGATTTGCCGGACCGTCGCTCTAACCAACTGAGCTACGATAAACCTTTTTACAAGATTATTAGAAACGCCTTATAAGACGACGAAATTAATAATTCAGATGTCAGTTTTAAAAGCAGATGTCAGTTTTGAAAGCAGATGTCAGTTTTGAAAATTTGAAATTGTTAATTTTTACTACTTAGCTATTAATATATGTATGTAGATAATGTCTTAGTTGTGCATAGGGACGGTCCGGTAATCCGTAGACTTGGGTTCAAGGCCGAACGTGGACAAAATTTTTCAAATAAATTTCGTATGATTTGCGTTGTAATTTGTAGACAGCACATGTACCAGGCGAAATAACATACTAATTTGAAAATAATTAAAAGATTTAATATAAAAGCCGTAAACTCCAAGAATTTATCAATTGATATATTAAATGAACGGCTAAGAAATTATCTACATATGTGTATATATATATGGGTAAGTGTATATCAACAGCCAAATATAATTTAAATTATAGCCTATAAATGGTTGGAATAGATTTTCTTAGAGTTTTATGTGCTTAAACGAACCGTTTTATATTACGAATATGTCGCAATAAAATATTAATGGTTTGTATGGATTTCGTCTATTATTTCCATGCATTTTATTCGTTAAATTTGAATGAGAATTTATTCAGTGAAACGTCTTATCAGATTAATAGTATTACTCTACTGTTTCTATCTTTATTTCTGTTACCGTCTGTCTCTCTATTTTGCTCTCTTTGCCTATATGTTCGAGCTTCTTCACAATTTACGACTCTGTACGTGTAATGTATTCGCGTAGAAATGTTATGTTCATTTAGTCAATCTTGCATAGGGAAATCTTGTTTACATTATTTAGTGCGATGTTTGTTTCAACGGAATGAGTTTTCACCTACTACCTTTTATGTACGGAATGTCTACTATTCAGGAAATTTACGGACGCCAAGAATTGCGAAAATTGTCCTGTCTAAGAGATGAAAATTCTATGAGATCGTATGTATGCGAACCGATGCACTAAGACAATGAGGTGAAATGCAGATGCCTTTGTAATATGTTGTGTTTTGTTTTGTTAAGAGAAGGTGGGAACACGATCTGATAAATATTGAAATGTATTAAGAAATTATTGAAGTTACAATTAATTTTTTAATGGCATTTGAAAAAAAACTATTAAAATATCTTTGTCAAAGTTTTATCCGTTATAGTAAATATATACCTGTTTTAGAAACTAAGTTGCCATCGTCAGTAAGCGGTATTAAGCTATTCTAATTAAAACCGTTCGCTTCAGAAATTTTATTACCCCTGATGTTATTAGATTTCTGATTTATCTCAGCTTAATTGCTCAAGATTTTCAATATTCATAATCCATAATAATGCCTAGAAATTGCCAAGCTAGTTTAAGTATTTGGGGTGGCTTATTGGGTTAACGACTGGTAAGGTTACGTCAGAACAAATTTCTTTTATTTATATTTTTTCACTTTTTTAAATTTATTATTTTATTATTATTAAATTCACGATGAAAAAAGAACACTTGGTTATATGTTTCACTAAAATTTTATTTACATAAAATAAGACAATTGTTTCGGACCCTGCAGTCCATTTTCAATTAACATAAGAATAAATTTTCTAAAGTATATATAGATGTATGTAACTACAAAATAGAGAAGGGATAACGTTACTAACAAATTTTCGTGCAAATGGAAAAGGGGGGTAATTTAAGATATAATATAATTATTCAATAACTAATTAAATTCAAATAACTGCCCTCATTAACGGCGAAAGGCAAAACTCTGTTTGCTCGTTTACAATGTTTAACGACTTATTTTTCGCCTTTGAAATTTCTAATATTTCCAGGAGATTTAATCGTAATCCTTTTGAAGAAGAGTGTAATATATTAAAATTATCCGATGAGATCTTATGGTTGTTATCAATGCAGTGTTCTGAAATCCCTGAGCATTTCCTAGAATTTAAAATGGCTTTTTTGTGTTCAGTAATACGAGTGTGAAAACTTCTACCTGTTTGCCCGATATAAAACGCATCACAGGTCATGCAATTGACTTTGTATATTCCACATTTTTGTGTTTTTTCAAATCTATCTTTATTGCTGGCCCATAATTTACCTAAATTAAATTTATTTACTGAAATAGTTTTTATGTTGTTTTTTGTTAATCTATTAGTGATTTTATTCGAGGTCCTACCTATATAATTTATGAACCTATGTTTAGGAGATTCTTTTTGAGAAGAAGCATACAAAAAACTATTAATTTGTTGACGTTTTTTCTTTTTCATAATATTGTCTATTATGTCTGGGGTGAAGCCATTATTTATAGCCAAACACTTCAGGGTATTGACTTCTTTATCATAATTTGGTTTAGATAGAGGTAAATGTAAAAGTCTGTGTATAAAGCTGTTAAACGAAGATATTTTTATACTGTTTGACTGATTGCTATCTGCTGAAATAAGGGTATCTGTGAAAGTATGTTTTCTATAAATGCTATAATCTAATTTATTATTCAGTTTCTTTAACGTGAGATCTAAGAAGTTAAAGCAGTTAACCTTCTCTTTTTCTATTGTAAATTGTATTTTGTTATTGATAGTATTTAAATGATTGAAGAAGAGATCTAACTGTCTATTTATACCTGTCCAAACACATATAATGTCATCTACGTATCTAAACCATTTGTGAATGTGACGTAAATGTGGGATATTTGAATTAAACAAATTATCTTCAAAATTTGACATAAAAATTTCCGCTAAGAGGCAAGACAATGGGAAGCCCATTGCTAGGCCATCTTTTTGGCTGTAAAAGGAGTTGTTAAAGCTGAAGTAATTTTGTTTAATACAAACATTTAGAATATTACGTAGTTCTATCTTACTGTCACCTGTTAATGTACTCTTGGCTATTAAATCATTTAAAATTACATTTAGTTCGTTAATAGGGATGGAGGGATATAAGCTACAGACATCAAATGAAACCAATTTAAAGTTACTTGGTAGACCACCTGAATCTAATTTCTTCGCTAGATCTAAAGAGTTTTTTATGCTAAATTTAAATTTAAGTTGTAAAAGATCTGGTAAAATGTTGTTCATGATTTACATAGCTTATACGCTGGAGCCTGGACATATGAAACGACCGGTCTCATCGGGCAATTCTGCTTGTGAAGTTTGGGGAGGCCGTATAACAAATGGGCGTTAGGGTTCATGATATTTAAGGTGTATGAATTGTTAGGTGTGATTATGTGACTACTATTCTTCAAAAGTGATTTTATATCTCGCTGAAATGACCACGTTGGATCGTTTTTTAATAATAAGAAATTGTCATTGGCGATAACATCTGCGATTTTTTGTAAATATACCTTTTTCTCTAAAACGGCGATTGTGTTACCTTTATCAGCTTTTGTTAATACTAAGTGGTTTTCTTTGATTTTGAGTGAAATTTCTTTTATGACATTTGACTCTGTTTTGTCTATTTTTGGTTTGCAATCCCTTATGTAACCGCTGCAAATTTGTTTTTCTAGATTTAAAGTGTCTACATTTGTAATATTATTCAGAGCTATTTCAGTGTTAATCGCTAACATTTCTATATCTTTCTGACATTGAATATTCGGGCAGTATTTGAGACCTTTATTTAATAATGTCATCTGATCAATTTAATATATTACACTCTTCTTCAAAAGGATTACGATTAAATCTCCTGGAAATATTAGAAATTTCAAAGGCGAAAAATAAGTCGTTAAACATTGTAAACGAGCAAACAGAGTTTAGCCTTTCGCCGTTAATGAGGGCAGTTATTTGAATTTAATTAGTTATTGAATAATTATATTATATCTTAAATTACCCCCCTTTTCATTTGCATGAAAATTTGTTAGTAACGTTATCCCTTCTCTATTTTGTAGTTACATACATCTATTTATACTTTAGAAAATTTATTCTTATGTTAATTGAAAATGGACTGCAGAGTCCGAAACAATTGTCTTATTTTATGTAAATAAAATTTTAGTGAAACATATAACCAAGTGTTCTTTTTTCATCGTGAATTTATCAAGATGTTTCACCAAGTGCTAAGCGAGAGTTCAATCAATTTATTATTATTATTTTTATTACTTTTTTTCTATTTATTTATTTATTATTTTTTTATTTTTTATTATTTTTTCATATTTTGTCGTACCACATAAATGGAAAGAATTATTTAGATTTTCTACAACAACAGCTTCTAGAATTTGTTGATGACTTGCCATTAAATCTCCGACAAAATATTATTTTTATGCACGACAAGGTAGGTTCTCACTATCTACGAATTCTTGGATTGGTAAG
Organism: Melolontha melolontha; assembly: GCA_935421215.2. Classification (NCBI taxonomy): domain Eukaryota; kingdom Metazoa; phylum Arthropoda; class Insecta; order Coleoptera; family Scarabaeidae; genus Melolontha; species Melolontha melolontha. The sequence goes on along the minus strand of OW285236.1, from coordinate 36,039,598 downwards.
GGTGGTCCAATATCTTGCCCAACTCGATCGCCAGATCTGACGCCTTACGATTTAAACGTAGGTGTAGGTTTCCGCGGTCGTTTTCTAAATGTAGATCTCGGTTTGTGGGTTGGAACCTCGTCGGTTAAGCGTAATTGACAACGTTTCGTTCACTGTTGTTAGGAACGTCTTCAGGGCTGTACGTAGATGTTCGTCGATTCGACGAAGAAGAATGACGTTCTTCAAGCTACTGCGAATCGACGAACATCTACTACAGCCCTGAAGATCTCCCTTGTAACAGTGGACGAAACGTTGGCAATTACGCCTAACACGACGTGATTCCAATCCAGAAACCGAGATCTACAGATTGCGATTTATTTTTGTGGGTTGTTTTGCAGTCGTTAGCTTATCAAACACCTGTGATCGATGTTAATGAATTGAGAAACCGTGAACTTTAAACTACTCAACAAGTAACACAGCAATTGTTACGCTACATCGTTCGGTCAATAGCAATGCGTGCCGAAGAATGTATGTTCGAGCAAATGTTATACGTTTCTAATTGTATAATATTAAAAAGTTCACATGTTAAATTTTTCATTTTTTAAATTTCTCAAATTAAGAAAATATCAGTCAGATTAAGAAATGGTAAAGGAACATTCGTTTCAGTTTTTGATGATTAACGTTGTCCCATAGTCTGTGTCCGTGAATTTTTTAACACCCTGTATATATGTATCCACTTAATATCAATATTTTATTAAAATGTAAGATTGGATTGTAAAGATGCTACGTATTTATACTACGTACTACTATTTATGCTACGTTTCATATGATCAAGTATCTATTCCCACATTCCAGGTGTACAGGAGCGATCGCTTAATCTATTCCCACATTCCAAGCGATCGCTTAACTAGGGGACGATGTTGCAATATACGTTAAAAACACAATTCAGTCTCACTTTGTATGCTCTTGAATATGTTTTTATTAACTTCAAAACGAGTGTAGGTATGTATGCTCTCGGTTTTGTTATATAGGGTGCCCGGTCCTTATGTTGCGGGTTCAATTGAGTTATTAGAATCTATTACAATGGAAATAATTCCTACGGTCGATGAATTTCTTTGCTTACGTGATTTCAATATTAATCTATTTAATGTAGTTTCAAACAATGTATTAAAATTTAATTCCTTTTGCGACTCATTAGGTTTGATACGCATTGTAACCGAACCCACTAGAATAACACCATTTAGTAGTACACTTATTGAAATAGTTTTAGTTAGTGACCCATTACTGGTGACTAACATCAGAATAATAGATATACACAGTTTATCCGATCATAAGGGTGCGTCTTGTGCAAGTTAAATATTTCAATTCCGCCGTATTAGGAGCATCTTCAATCAATACCTTGTATTATAGTTAACATTCTGAACTTACTGCAAATGAGAATTAATGAATATTAAATCTCATTTTTACATGTCAATGTCGCCTTATGTGATGCATTAATAACTACAATCCGACAAACCAAGTTTGTACTAGCATGTATAACACACCTCGTCGCGACTACGTTCTTACAGGTTGTTAGGATAATTAAAAATTAGTGAAAAGCTATTTCCATCATCGAGAACGTACAGACGCGTTTCGCCTTAATTGAGGCTTATCAATGTACGGTATCTCAAAGACAGTCACAGCTTTTCACTTCTCTACTTCGTGTATATATAGTTAACATTCTGAACTTACTGCAAATGAGAATTAATGAATATTAAATCGCATTTTTACATGTCAATGTCGCCTTATGTGATGCATTAATAACTACAATCCGACAAACCAAGTTTGTACTAGCATGTACTACATGTGTACTAGACTGTCTTTGAGATACCGTACATTGATAAGCCTCAATTAAGGTGAAACGCGTCTGTACGTTCTCGATGATGGAAATAGCTTTTCACTAATTTTTAATTATCCTAATAACCTGTAAGAACGAAGTCGCGACGAGGTGTGTTATACATGCTAGTACAAACTTGGTTTGTCGGATTGTAGTTATTAATGCATCACATAAGGCGACATTGACATGTAAAAATGAGATTTAATATTCATTAATTCTCATTTGCAGTAAGTTCAGAATGTTGACTATATTTACACGAAGTAGAGAAGTGAAAAGCTGTGACTGTCTTTGAGATACCGTACATTGATAAGCCTCAATTAAGGCGAACCGCGTCTGTACGTTCTCGATGATGGAAATAGCTTTTCACTAATTTTTAATTATCCTAACAACCTTGTATTATGTATATAATATGAGCGACAGGAATATGACAATCGAATACTTAAATTATAATATTATAGATTTATACAACAACCACGCTGCCCTTAAGACGGTTCACATAAGCAAACCGAAGGCGCTTTGATTTACCGATGTTATTGCTAAATTAATCAAAACACGTAGAATTGCACTTTCTAAATTGAAATCGTCGAGTTCTGAGGCGAACTGGACTTACTACAAGGAAATTAGAAATTATACAACCTTTGCAGTCAGACTGGAGAAAAAGGCTTACTTGGAATTTGTTGGTATGCCAAACAATGTTCGATTAACCTGAAATGCTTTAACCAATCTAAATATATCCAGAAAGAAAACTAATAGGGATATTCCAGTTCATTTTAGTAATGTCGACGAAATTAATAACTATTTCGTATCATTTGGTTCTGTAGCGCAATCCTCGGCTGACGCTCTCTCTTTTTGTAGTAACAATAAATTTAACGCATCCAGATTTTCTTTCAATCTAATCAGTACATTCGATGTTATGAGATACGTCACGGAAATTAAAAGTAATGCATGTGGCATGGTATTAGTACGCAAGTGCTAAAACTATGTATACCCGAACTAGCAGAATATATCCGTTACTTAATAAACAGGTGTTTCGTCATACGTACCTTTCCTGATACTTGGTGTTAATCACAGATTAAACATCAACTAATCTAAATAAAATAGTGTAATTTATATTTTATATTTATCATACCGTATATGTTACGTATTATAATTAGTATTATTAATCTAAGTAAGATAGTGTAGTTCATATTTTACATTAATTGATGTAGCAGACACTTCTTGGTGAAACATTTTGTAATTAACAAATTATTATAAAAACACACTTGGCTATTTCACAATTTTTTTATTAGATCTATGTCTAACATATGTTTCGGCTGTTATGCCATTGTCAAAGAGTATCTTAAAACTAACTTACAATACGTGTCCTTTTAACTTTTATACCTATATTTTAGTGCTAGGGTGCTGGTTGGGACATATTTACAATCACGTCTATTATGGGAGTGTTAACAAATTCTAACTGTGTATTCGTAATTATTCTATTTTGTTTTTGTGATTTTTTAATTTCTAGTATTTCTAATAAATCTAGTCTTCTACTTTTTATTACGTTATGTAACACGGTGGAGCTATTCATATCGGGCAAATGGTTTTGTTCGATACAGTGTGTCGAAAAACCTGTGTTTTTATTACTATACTTTATATCTCTTACGTGTTCGGATATGCGTTTTTTAATGGATCTTCCACTTTGCCCTATATATATAGCTTCACAGTCATTACATTTTATTGTGTATACTCCTGATTTTTCTATATTTTCTATTTTATCTTTGTTATTATTTAACATTGTACCTAATTTTGTTTTATTGCTACATATGATTTGAATATCTAATTTTCTTAATATTTTGTTTACTTTGTCTGTGATTTGGGGGATATATGTAATTGCGTGCCAAATGGGTTTATTTTCTTTTATTTCCGGATATAAGAATTTTTTCTGAATATTCTTTTGTTCTTTTCGATTTAATATTTTGTCTACTATGTTGGGATTGTATCCATTATTTTCTGCTATTTTTTTAATATATATTATTTCTTCTTTAAAAGCCTCAGTATTCAATGGTATGTGAGTTGCTCTATGTATATAACTGTGGAATGTTGACATTTTTATTTTAGTATCTTGTTTCGCTTCCGCATGTATTATATTATCTGGAAATGTTGGTTTTCTGTAAATTTTATATGCTAGATTGTTATTGTTTCTGTATATGGTAATATCTAAAAAATTTAATTTGTTATTTTCTTCTTTGTCTATTGTGAATTGTATTTTGGGGTTTAATGAGTTTAATAATTTCAAGAATTCTGTTAGTTGCCTGTCTGTACCTATCCAGATGCAAATTATATCATCGACATACCTGGCCCAGAAAAGGATTTGTTTGATTAAGTTGTTATTTCTGTTAAATAGACCTATTTCAAAGTTATGCATATAAATGTTAGCCAATATTGGGCTGAGAGGATTTCCCATAGGTAATCCTTCTACTTGTGAATATATCTCATTATTAAATTTGAAGTAATTTTGATCTAGGATTAACTTTAATAACTCTTTTAATTGTGTTTTCTCTATGTTGTCTGAAATATTATCATTAATTTGGTTTTCTATTATGTCTTTTATCTCTTGAATTGGTATTGAAGTGAACAGGCTTTTAATATCGAAGGATACTAATTTTGCGTTATTTGGTAAAGTGATTTCTTTTAATTTATTGGTTAATTCAATAGTGTTTTTTATTGCATAATCGGATTTGAACTTTATTTTTTCCGGTAATGTTTTACTTAAATATTTACATAGTTTATATGAGGGTGCATTTACATATGATACTACTGGTCTCATTGGGGTGTTATTTTTATGTAATTTCGGTTGGCCATATAACCTTGGGATACTCGGGTTCATTACTGTTAAGTTTTTGTTTTTTAGATTACTGTTATTATTTAATAGCTGTCTTATTTTGGTTTGGTATTTATTAGTGGGGTCGTTTTTTAATTTTTTGAATTCATTTGTGTTGAGTAATTCATAAATTTTATCATTGTATTTAGGTCTTTCTAATATCGTAACTGTATTTCCTTTATCTGCTTTTGTAATTACTAGGTTGTTATCATTTAATTTCTTTTTTATAGTTTTTATGTTGCGGTTTTCAACTATGTTTTTATTGTTCTTTTCTAATTTTTTATATTCTGTTACTATTATTTTCTTTATTTTTTCTTTTTCTAAGTTATGTCCTTCTATTGGTTTTAAAGCTAATTCTAAATCTACTGCTAAGTTATTAATATCATTTTTATTATTAATATCTGGGTTGTATTTCAAACCTTTTTCCAATAATTTAGTTTCTGACTTTGAAAACTGTGTTGTGGTGAGATTTATTAGTTTTGGATAAAATTTTATGTTATCTGCTATTTTATTAGGTACAATGTTACTGGATATCAAAGATAACTTACTATTTCTTAGATTTCCTAATTTCCTTAACTGAGTTTTATGTTGTTCGTGACTTTTTTGATTTACTTCTTCTCGGATCTCTCGGTCTATATTATCGAATATTATTGGGTGTAGAATTTGAATTAGTTTCATATGGATAATTTTTTGATGTAATTTTAAGTTGTTTCTTCGGATATACCATTTCTTTGTTTCTTTTTGTAACCATATTTTGTAACTCTGTTGTATTGTGTCTTTTGCTTCTTTACTTTTGTTATGACATGTTGTTTTCATAAATTTCGGGATGAGGCTTTCTTTATCGCATTGTCTATTGAACCATATGTGATTGTTACATTTACGTATTTTAAGTAACGTTTTTCGATAAATTGCTGCTAATTTTACTTCGCTTGCTTGTTGCATTTCATTAATTGATGTAGCAGACACTTCTTGGTGAAACATTTTGTAATTAACAAATTATTATAAAAACACACTTGGCTATTTCACAATTTTTTTATTAGATCTATGTCTAACATATGTTTCGGCTGTTATGCCATTGTCAAAGAGTATCTTAAAACTAACTTACAATACGTGTCCTTTTAACTTTTATACCTATATTTTAGTGCTAGGGTGCTGGTTGGGACATATTTACAATCACGTCTATTATGGGAGTGTTAACAAATTCTAACTGTGTATTCGTAATTATTCTATTTTGTTTTTGTGATTTTTTAATTTCTAGTATTTCTAATAAATCTAGTCTTCTACTTTTTATTACGTTATGTAACACGGTGGAGCTATTCATATCGGGCAAATGGTTTTGTTCGATACAGTGTGTCGAAAAACCTGTGTTTTTATTACTATACTTTATATCTCTTACGTGTTCGGATATGCGTTTTTTAATGGATCTTCCACTTTGCCCTATATATATAGCATAACAGCCGAAACATATGTTAGACATAGATCTAATAAAAAAAATTGTGAAATAGCCAAGTGTGTTTTTATAATAATTTGTTAAGTTCATATTTTACAATTATCGTACTGTATATGTTACGTATTATGTATATTGTAGCGATCAAATAATTTGCATATCCAAATACAGTATTTAATCTAAACTAGTTCAGTATGCTGCTGACTCCTTAAACAACCATAGGTCAGATATTGAAAATAAACCAGTTTAATATTCTAAACAGTCATCGCATAAAAATTGTGAAACATAAGAATTATGAGAACATTAAAATGCATTATAAGCATCTGTGTAAATACCGTAATTAAATTAGGTTATATCAATGACACCGCAACAATTATTAAATGTCCTCAATGTTTAATTACACTTATTTAATGTATATAAAATTAACATGTTTAGAACCGCTAGAATAAAATTTGTATATAGAATTTGTATGTATACTATAATTTTTGTTAAATAAATCATTAAGAAATGTACTGTTCTTTAATCAACTATTCACTTGTAAACAGGCGGTCATACACCTACTGTGCTAGATAAATAATCCATCTAGTTTTACTGATCTGCGACCTAAAAGTATTTTGCCTGTGTTGTCAAAAATTATGGAGAAAGAAATGTCACCGTAGGTTCGACAATTTTTGCAATCAGATGCAATTAACAGATTTTTCCAATCAGCAGATGCATTCAGCATATATCAAAACTTAGCTACCTTGGCTTTAATGTAGATGCCTGTGACTTGCTTACATCCTACCTTGCAAACAGGCGCCAAAGGATTTGCATCAATAACATTTATTCAACTGAGGTTCGTGTCATCTCAGGTGATCTACAGGGATATTATTAGACCATTACTTTTTATTTTATATACCGCAAGCTTTGCTAGCTAGACTTTGAGACATTGAACACCTTACTTATATGCGGATGACACTTTACTGTACTTTTAATATTGGTCAATTACCGGAGTATGTCGCTTCAATAAACTCAGATTTGGACACTTTGGTGGATTTCCGGTGACCATTGCTTAAAAGTGAACCACTCGAAGTCACAGGTGTTCGTATTTTCTAAATGTAAACATGGGGCCGTGCACACGGTCTGGATATAACGGTTGATGGGCACAGGCTTGCGATTACAGAGACTGTGAATAATTTAGGCTGGATCATTGGCAACAACTTAAGATTTACAGCTCATGTTCACAAATTTACCCAGAAATTCATTGCCGTATTAAAGTGTGTGTATAGTAACAGGAAAATTATGAATACTTGCCTTAGGGCTATGCTCTGTAATTCATTAATTTTATCATGCTTCGACTTCTGTGAGGTCGTGTACGACCTGTGCTTAGACAACGATGAATAGGGTTTAAAGACTGCAAAATGCATGCATTCGATTTATTTTCAGTTTAAGAAGATATGATCACATCTCTTATTTGTTGGATGAATTGGGGTGGCTTAATATGGATAGACGAAGATATTTGCATTTTTGTTCTTTTGTCCATAAAGGATTATTATCTATTGCGCCAAGTTATGTTGCGATCCTTCTAACCAGGAGGAGTGCAATACATTCTACGAGCCCTAACAACTTAATGTTCGGACGATACCAATTTTTGGAAATATATTCTAGTTTTCTATTTGAGAGTTTGTAATTTGATTTAATATTCACTTATTTAGCTTTGGCACACAATGAAAGATTATATTTATCAAATGAATAGATTTTACTCAAACTACATAGAAGCTTAACAAATTAAGAAACGAACAAATTACATTACACTAACAAATTACACTATTTGACAACTTAATGTTCGGACGATAATTTATTAGATGACTTAAAACGAAGTCACATCACCTCTGATCTTTATAATAACTTTTATTCTGGCTGGAATAGATGCCACAAGTAACCTGCAATATTCGGGTGTAAAGGATTCCCAAATTTCTGAGAGTTTTGTCTTTAATTCACATATTGTTCGTTGAGGATTGTTCCTTAAGTAGCTTTTCATGCAGTACCACAAGGTCTTAATAACATTGAGGTCTGGATTGCTTGAAGGCCATGCTACAACTCTCATGTCATGTTTCTCAAATCGTTTTATTGTTGATTTTGCCGTCTGGAATGATGCCCTATCCTGTTGAAAAATGTAGTCTCTATCAGAATAGAGCTATTTTACACTAGGAATGAGGCTATTGTTCAGAATTTGTTGATATTTATTGGTATTAATATATCCATCTATTGTCTTCATCTTTTCTACACCCTTTCCAGGCATACATCCCCAAATCATAACCCCCTTTGCAAAAGTCCTTTCTAAACAGTCCTTATTAAAAGCTTTAGTTTTATCCCGAACAATACGTTTCCTATTGTAACCTACAGAAACGTCGTATTTGGACTCGTCGCTAAATATGACTTTGGACCAGTCATCTACTGTTGGTGTAATTTAGACTTAGCCCAGATTAAACGATTTTTGATTTTGGCTTTTGCTAAAGTGGTTTTTCTTTCGCGTATAGTAAAATCTTTTACAATTAAAGAAAACTCAAATACATAATATATTAGTATATTTGAATTATGCTTTATAAAAACCGAGTCCTGATTTGTGGATCCACTGCCTGCAACATTCTCGCGAAATTCTCACACCAGTTTCTGCATTGAAGCGAGCAGTTACATCCCTTAGGGTGGGTTTTACATATTTTTGTTGTCTTGTAATTCTGTAAGTTATTTTTTTTTTGGTTGTCCAGTACTTTTACCTCGATTTTCGTATTTGTTTCTCCATAATATTTAATAATGTCTCCTATAGTGGATTTCGCCAAGTTTTTGCAAATTTTTTCCAATTAAGCTCATGCTTTTCCCTTCATTGTACTGCTTCACCATAATTTCGCGAATTTTCTTTGAAGTAGGTTCACCCCGACCCAATTTTAAAAGCACAAATGAAGTATAATCAAAAATCAACGCTTACGAGAGTGATAAATGTCAAATCTGTTATAACAATCATTACAATTTTGTTAAAAAGAAAGTCGTCCGAATATTAAGTTGTCAGTGTCATTTACTAGGATTTTCATTTTTTCATTTTAAAAATTGTACTTTTTAAAGAAGAACAGTTATTCTATGTCAGAAATGATTTGAAATTGTGTATTTACCAAATCAGAAATAAAAATGGATAATTAACAATTTTAAGTATTTACAAAAAAATATTAACTATAAAAATTAGTATTATTCGAACATTAAGTTGTTAGGGCACTCTTTCAGAGATCTTTTTCGTATGCAGCTCCGACTAATTATAATGTCCTTCCGGAGGACCTCAAGTCTTGTGTCAGTGTAAATGTTTTTTAAAGTAAACTGAACCCATTTGCTGCTGGAAGAGATGGCTTCACATACGAATAGTACACAGTGCTGATTGCATATTTTTGTAATTATTAGTATAGATTCTGTTACCTCTTGTCCCTTAGCTTTTCTTTTTCCTCCCTCTTCTTGTCTCTTTTCCATTATATATTTTTTACATTTCTTATTAAACGTGTGTTATTATTAGAGCAGACCAATTTCCGTGCGCGCCCTGTACGCCGATGTGAGGATGATTGTATTGCATCAGAACTAATAAAAAGCATTCAGTATGTGCTTGGTACTTGCTTAGACTGCGTGTAAGTGTAAGCATACGTAATAAAATGTCGTCGACACATAAATCGAGAAAACGACCGTTGTCAGACGAAGTGAATAAGTTTATTGTAGATTTCCCGGACTTAATATACGATGGCTAAAAATTAAATGTTTAGTGTGCAATAGATATCTAATGTGTCGGTCAAAAACACATTGTAAAGAACACGTAAGCAGTTCGAAGCACAATAATAACAAAATTAATCGACAACAGTTTATACATGAACTATGTGTAACTATGATTGTGTGTACACTGCCGTTTACCTTGTTAAGTAATGATTTATTTATTTCTTTTTGGAATAAATACGCGAATCAAACATTGCCGAGCACGTCAATGTTACAAAGGAATTTACCATCGGTGCGTAAACAGGTTGAAAATAAAATCAAAGCCGAACTGAAAAATAAAAAACTGTGGTTATGTGTGTACGAAACAACTGACAGCAAAACACAATCTGTAGTTAATGTGATGGCGCGTAATATGGAACCACATCAACCAATGTCGTCAATTTTATTAGCATCCAGACGACTAGAACAATGAAATGCCGAAAAAATTTCAGAGGTGCTATTAGATACTTTGGAAAAATTTAAACTTTCGAAAGACCAAGTATTAATGTTTATGACCGATGGTGTCGCAACCATGTGTTCTGTAGGCCGGTCTCTTAGAAAATATTGTCCTAACTTGTTACATATTACTTGTAAACTCCATGCTCTACACCTTGTGGCAGAACAGGTTCGTAGATGTTATCCAGAGGTAGATGCTTTAATATCGAGTACAAAGGCAGTATTCCTGAAATCTCCAAAACGTATTCGGAAATTTCACGAATTGTGTCCCCATACCCCTGAGCCACCACAGCCGATTCTGACACGTTGGGGTACATGGTTACGGGCGCGGTTTTACTATCATGAATATTTTGAAAAAATTAAGGACGTGGTTTTATCATTCGATTCGAAAGAAAGTGCAGCTATCAATACAAGCCAGAAAAAATTTCAAGATGCCCATATTAAAATGGATTTACATAGTATTTGTGAGAATTACTAGGGACTAGAAGAAGCAATAACAAAATTAGAAAATTCGTCGCTCTCGTTAGAGGAATCACTGCAAATCGTTAAAGATGTTCACGCACAACTGTGTGCTGTAGAAGACGCAAAAAGTGAAAGTGTTCTAATTAAATTTGAAAGTGTTTTAGACAGAAATGCAGATTTTGACACCTTAACACGTATTTGTGAGGGCACGTCTACAGATGCGTTAGGTTGCTTAAAAAAGTATTTTGATTATGCGAATATAACATCGCTAGATGTAGAACGCTCGTTTTCCGAATATAAACATATTTTTTCATCACGGCGGACATGTTTTTCAGAAATAACCTTAGAAACGCATCTGATGTTGAAAATATACAATCGAGTTTCTCCACTTTGTCAATCCTTGGAAGACGCTTAAAACGGTAAGTGTTTTTTTAAATCCTCTGTCGTGCACACAATCACTGATTTAATACATTTCCATTTTATTTACAGGTACATACAACGCTGCTATAATATGTACTATTCTTATTTTTCGTGTGTTTATGCATATTACTTTAATAGCAGAAAACAAAATGTATATTTAATTATTTCTGATGGAATAAGTGTCTCTACTTCTATACCTATATCGGTAACAAGCTCATGTTGCGAATATATTACGAATTACACTCCCATACCGGCGCTCATGGCGCGCACGGAAATTGGTCTGCTCTAGTTATTATATTTGTTAGATGCATACATGTTTAGTTTAAGTTGAAATATTATTTATTAGCTTATTGCTTTGTATTAAATGTATGTAAATAATGGTTGAGGAGAACAGCTTGGCTGGACTCCGCCAAATAAAGTCCTTTATTATTATTATTATTATTATTATATAGATAGAGTCTTATGCGAATTCCCTGTTACGTTCCGCTAAAATATTTCAAAATAAAAGACAGCAATTTTAATAAAACAAAAATAAACTGTTACTTCAAATGAAACAAAATTTATAACTCATTTCTTAAAACAAAAATATTTACATTAAAAAGTAAGTATTTGCTAATAAAGTTGTTTGAAACAGAATTTTTCACCGTGTTATTAATTAAAGAAACGTGTATTTCGAACTTGCCTTTTGAATATACTCCAAATAAAAACTCGTAGACGTTCTATGTGAATCAATATTTCTCTCTCCCTTCTTATATTTCTTTTTCTGCTTATAAAAATTTCATCGCGAAGTCAAGGATTTGCTGTATAAAGTATATAATATATACTTCCTTATAGGAGTTGGTCACGACCAAACATAAACAATTTGAACTGTTCTTGAACAAAAAATTTATCGTGTTTTTTTATTTTATTTTAGAAACATGTTTTTACATCCATATTGCTTTGCTCCTTCGTTCCTTTTGATGTTACACGTTAACTGCCACATTTATTTTAAAAATTGCTAGTATTTTACTGGGGTTGTTCTATTTGTTTAACTCTTAAGTGGTACGGCGAAATAAATTTGTAGAAATGGTCTAGTGGGGTCTCCACGGACCCCAGACTAAAATATCTTAAAAAACACACATAACTTTTTGTCAAATGTTTTATTTAGAACTCCAAAGCATATTCATGACTACATAGTATAGAATAGTTTAAAAACATTGTCAACAAACTACATTTCTATGAATGTCGCATATGTGATTTCGACATTTTTTGACCCACTTGCTTATTGTCTTGGGCATCTTGGCAGGTGGCATCTTGATTTTCGGTTCAGATTCAGTAGAGAGTCCAATAAGTTCGTTAATTCGTCTGTCAGCTCACGAGAAAGTGATTCAATTTACGGCGCTTAATATGGGGCTTCGCTAAAGCCATTCCATGTTTTTCTTTAAATATTTCTTCGGGCTCTATCGTCTACGTAATGGTGCTCTAATTAAATTACGCAGACTTTATAGGCGATGCTATTGGTGATAGACAAGTCTTGACATGTTTATGCAGCTATCCAGTGCAATATCGTTCAGTCTGATTCAAGTGTTTGACCGATATAGATGCATTTTCGTAGTACTTACTGTTTATGTAACTATGGAAGACGCAGCTAAATCTCAAAGAGCAATAATTTTCTTTTTGTGGAAAGAGGGTGTGAAAATATCCGCAAGGAGTGTTTGGTGAGTCTGCAGAATCTAACAGTACTGTATATCATTGGATCAATCGTTTTAAAAGTGGTAGAACATCATTAGAAAACGATCCAGGTAGTGGTCGCCCGAGAACGTCGGTAAATGAAAGAAACATTACTGCCATGGAGAACCTATTGAAAGAGGACAGACGATGACTATTTCTTAAATTAATGTATGCCCAGGAATAAGTACACGACAAGTTCATGAGATCTTATATGATTGTTTGGGCGTAAGCAAGGTTTTAGCCCGCTGGGTGTCAAGGCTGTTGGGACCAGAACAGAATCTTAATAGGTCTAACATTTATCATCAACTTCAAGAGCTATGTGATGAATTTTAGCAACGGATATTAACCACTGACGAAATGTGGATTCCCTATTTCAATCCTGAGACCAAAAGTCAATCCAAGGTGTAAACCCAAAGAAGGGCCTCCAATCAAGGCGCATGCAGTTCCATCTGTTGGAAAGGTAATGCTAACTGTATTCTGGGATTGCGAAGGGGGATTATTTATATGGATTACTTGGCGAAAGGTAGTACAATTAACGCAGAATATTATTCGAACTTATTACACATTACACTATGGCAGGCACTTATCAGAAAATGGCCTGGAAAGTTGGATAAGCGTCCGTTATTGCAACAGGATAATGTAAGAACGATTTACGATGGGAATTGTTTTCGCATCCACCTTATTCACCGGATCTCGCACCGAGTGATTTTCATATGTTCCCAGATTTGAAAAAACCTTTACGGGATGTTCGTTTTGAGAGTTTAACTGACGTAAAACGTGCCATAAATAGGTGGATTGAGGAGACGCCGAAAAAGTTCTTTGAGGACGGGTTAAAAAAATTAATTTATTGTTGGGATAAATGTATTCAATTAAGTGGCAATTATGTTGAAAAACTACATTGTAATACTGATGAAAATTGACAAAATAAAATTATAGCCAAATTCCTAGAACTTTGAAAACATCCCTCGTGTTTTAGTCCATGATAATATCAAGTTTATTTGTTATCTTGTTGCGTTTCTGATCCTGATGCATCTTGAAGAGCATTACTACAGTCTGATTTTTCTTGGGTACATAAAAAAAATAGTTATATTTTCATTATATCCGAATACAGACGATGATATAGTTCGTGTTCTATTTTTCTTAAACTCGGGAGGAATTTAGGGTTTATTTTGCTTCAAAGTGCCTACAACTGTCAAATGTTTGGCTCTCAGTACATTACGCAGTTCTATGGACATACACCAATTATCGCTAGTGATATTCCTATTTGTATTTTCAATTGGAGGTGTAAATTTTAGAACAGTATAAGGTGGTATTGATACTATTCTGTCAATTGTATCTCTTTCTGTGTACACAAATTCATTATACAACTTGAAATTTCTAGAATCACATAGACAAACTATTTTTAAACTATATTTTGACGGCTGTTTAGGGATGTACATCCGAATCCTGCATCCACCGCGAAAAGGGACTAACATTTCGTCTATGGTAAGATTGACACCGGGGGGATACTTTTGCACATTGGATAAAAAGAGATTCCATGTTTCCCTCACTGCAGCTAAATTGTCGTTTGCTCTTCTAGCTTCTCTTGCAGTACAACAATCAAACTTCAAACAAGACAAAATAAGCATAAATCGAGGAGCGCTCATAGTGGCAAGGAAAATATCACGAGCTGTTCCATCCTCAGCAAAAAGTCTTAAGATACTTTCATGGTTGGATTTCATTACGCCAGACAAATAAAGAAAACCAATAAAAGCTCTCAATTTGATCATATCTCGAGGTTTGGTAAACGTTGGCTGGGGAGATTTATGCTGAAGTCTTGCTATTTCCATTTTATTGTTGGCACTTGTCAATATTATTTTCAAAAATTCGTTTGTTATAAATATCTGCCACAAGGAGAGTATATGGGGTGGATCAATATTTTTTGCCTCATTTCTCAAATCTTGATTTATACTCATTGCTCTATCTGTCAAATATGACTTCATAAACCTGAGTAGAGAATCGTTTGACCCAAATGATGACAATTTTTGTATGAGTATAGTGTGGTCGATGGTATTAAATGCATGACTGACGTCCGTATAAATAACATCATATTTATTTATTTATTTATTTATTTATTATTTATTACCCAACAGAATTATAATTTCATTTACAGGATAAAATCAAAACAAAATTGTAAATCATACACGTAACAACTACTAAAATGGTTGTTGTTTTTCAAAGGTTGCTATGATTCAATTTTTACTTTGTATACCGCTGGGAAAGTCCTGGGTAACTTCACGATTTATTTCATTTTATCTCCATACTGAAAAATTTCCGGACACCAGTTTATTGATAAAAAATGTTTATTTAAGTGCCCTCTATCATTTCTGAAAATTAGGAACAGTTATTGTTTGACATACTGTACAAAAAATCCACATTAATAATTTAATTGGATTGCTACAAATGCAACCATTCTTAGAAATAGTTATGTAGATCTTACAGTGGGATAATGTAGTATGTTGCTATTTTATTTAAACCATTTATTTTAATCTTTAAATAGTAAAATGTGATGGCTTCCAAATGAAATGAAAAAAATATATATTCTGATAGTAGGTGCGAAGAAATAAAGAGTGGTTTTTCTTTAGTTTAATATTGTTATTATTTAGTTGTTCCACCTTGAGCTATCATAACAGCCTTACTTCTACGAGGGATACCTAGGGGAAATTGAACTTATTTTTTAAAATTTATTTATTTAATATCTAAATTAAAAAAATTTCAATCCTCTCAAAGTACCCCCCACAGGCATTAATACACTTATCCAATGAATCTTTTATTCTATTGCTCAAAGCATTTTTTAAATTCATCTTCAGTAATGCCCGACAGCGAACGCCTCCGCCGTTTTTCTTCACTTCAACAACATTGGGAAAATGTTTTCCTTTCATGTCTCTTTTCATTCGGGGAAATAAAAAAAGTCGCAAGGCGGGCAGCATTAGGTGAATGGAGGAGTGGGGTACAGGGGTTATGATATTTTTGGCCAAAAATTGGCGCACAGTCAGGGTTGTGAGCAGGGACATTATCATGGTGGACATATCAATCGCTGGACTGCCACAAATCTGGCCTCTTCGGCCGCAAACTGTTGCTCAATCTTTTCAAAACCTCAAGGTAGAAAGCCTGGTTAATTATCTGACCCGGTGAGACAAATTCTTAATGGACCACTCCTCTCGTATCGGAGAAACAAATCAGCATTGTTTTGACGTTTGATTTCGCTTCACGAGCTTTTTTGGGGCGAGGCGAACTTGAAATATTACACTGGCTTGATTGCTGTTTCGTTTCAGGGTCGAAACTATAGCACTATGATTCGTCAACTGTGTTGACCTTGGAAGAAAAGTTTGGATCATTTCGGTTCTCTTCTTTCAAAGCAATGCTTGGACAATGCTTGCTTTCGTTTAGCAGTCGAGGCATGAATTTGATAGCCATCCTTTTCATGATCAAATCTTCTGTTAAAATTCTCTAAAGTGAACTCCAAGTCACTTCAGTTTATTGATTTAGAAAATGGATGAAACGACAGAACAAACAATTTGTGTAAAATTTTGTTTTAAAACTGAGAAATCAGCTTCGAAGACCTTGAAAACAGGAATCGGAGATAAATGTCTGCGATTGCATTAAGGAAAATTCGCACAAGGTTCGAACGAAAAGAAGCTTACAGAGTTAACAGTTCGTGCCTTATTCAAGAAATTTGAAGAGACGAGCTCTGTTATCGATAAGATATTAATCGTCCTCGTCGTGTTCAGTCAAATGCCAATATTGCTGTAGCGAAAAAAAGTGTACTTTGGAACGTACATTCCCAAAGATGTCTATATCGACCCCCCAGGGGTCAACTACAACCTGCAAGGGGTCTATCTCTGCGAAAAAAAATTGGGGGTCCACGATAGTGCACCTCATTCAAGCAAATTGTAACTTAAATTTTGGCTTTACATGAATGGAATAATCCACATACACAGATAGTACTATCGAATTAAAAAAAGGTAGTACAGTGGTGAAGTTATATATAAAGTCAATTTTTACATTACATTTTAGTTTTGTGACATTGCTAACGTACTTAAAATCGTAGCAACGTGCAAAAGACATTTTTGACACTTAAATAATGCTTTCTTAGAAGTACATACATCTATTCATTTATTTTAAATTATAAATCTACCTATAACAACAAGTACTATTAGAAAACAAAAAAAAGTATTACAAAGAGTTAACTTCCTAAGTAAAAAAATAAAGAAGCCTAAAACAATATCCAATATTCAAGTTAATAATATATATGAATATAAACAAAAGTCTGCATAAGTGATTAAAACTAATAAAAACAAAAAAAAAGGCAAGAACATCCAGGAATTAATTGTCAAGATACATACATCCTACAACGGATATATACAGTGAATTTCACTTAAGATGCAATATACAAACATGTATAGGTTTTTTATTTTCATAGAAACTAGGTAATACATTCTTACATTGTCCCACGTAAAATGCAACATATCAATATAATTTGACATTAGTTAGGTCAAAAGTAGCAGTATTTCTATTTCGATATTAGTTTAGTATCAATCTTAAATGATATACACAAAGAAAGAGAGAACTCAGTTAGTCATCTTTCGGGATTCAATTCAATAAACGATATTTATCGCGAAATGTAGTTTTAATCCTAAAACACTACATTGAATTAAATAGGCTTTACTGTCAATAATTTGACAAAACAACCATGAAAGATATCATATCGATCATAACTATTGTTTTGGTGAATGTGGCTGGGTTTTACACTTCTGCGTAATCACGGGTCGTAAATCCGCAATAGCTAAACTTCGTTGAATATTGTCGTTAATTCAACTTTGAATATAAGTTCTTCTTTCGCTCAGTAGTTCGCAGAATAAAAAAGACACTTGTTGAAGTCACAACACTCTTTAATTATTAAATTATAAACAAAAACTAAATTTACATAAGTGGCAGCAAAATATATAATTACAAAAAAACACTCGGTTACATATTTAATTTCAGTAACGCTTTGAAGTTGCTGGGAATAGCGCGTGTATTCCCTTTGATGGATCTTAGCAAACTTAAACTATATTATTCAAAATATTAGGCGAGTAAGGGTAAATGCCAATCATAGACACTTATGATTGGTCGAAAAAACTAGTTACATGGGTTTATCCAGACGGGACTTGAGAGAAATCGTGTCTCCGAAATGGTATTGTTTAATACCAGAGTCCTTTGATAATGTGACCGTAATAAAACTTGTAAAGGTTCGTCTGTTTGAACGGACAACGGCGTGTTTATTACAATAGGCGGTAAACTTTTGATTTTAACATTAAAAGGCTTAACTGGGGTGCCTATACATACGGTGACCTTAGCGGCTATACCTTAAGTCGGAACAATACAAGATAGTAAAAGGCCTGGATGAATGATCATAAACTAAGTTGATAAATTCCTGTTAAATACATTTTGTAAAAGGGATGTTATAATATTGAGGTCAACGCTGTCATAAACGTTAATAACGGGGAATGCCTGTTCCTTCTAAATGAAATGATAAAATTCAAAATTAAAAAGAAATCTTAGAATACCTAGAATTACATGCCTATAATTAAATTGATTAATTAAAAAACTTATTGATTAAAAACGTTGTCCAGGTTTCTGGACAACTATTACATATTGCATTTTATGTGGGACAGCGCAAGTGCATAGTATTTTCGAATCTATGGTTACTACATTCATATATTGCAAGTTACATGAAATTCTCGTATATATATAACAAGCTTTCATTTGAAAAGTCAATCTATTAGCATGTGATTTACTGAGAACATTTTGAAATATGTCGTAAATTAAAATTTACTACTTAACCTACGAAGTCGTATATTTTGACAGTTTCATACATACAAATAAAATAACAAATAATAGGTATTTATTGAAAACTATAACAAATGTTGAAAATGTTGTCCTTCAAGATCAATGCACTTTAAAATCCTCCGTTCAAAATTTCTGATGATAATCTGCAACATTACTGGATTGTTATTAATTTACATGCATTTCTGTTCGATTCTCTGTAGCATATCATTCAAATTCAATATAGGTGTTCGAAATATGTTCTTTTTTAGATAAGGCCACAAAAAGAAGTCGCAAGGTGTTAAATCGCATGAACGTGCAGGCCAGGCAATTTCAGTATTTCGACTAATTATACGTTCACCAAAAAATTCTCTTAAATAAGCCAAAGATTCTGCAGTACAGTGACAAGGTGCTCCGTCTTGTTGGAAGTATGCATTTTGAAGTTCATCATCATGCAACTGATTGACAAATGGTTGTAAAATTTCCGTACGGTCCCTTTGAGCATTTAACGTTCCCTGAAAAAATATTATCGCTGCCCAAACACCAATTTTCTCTCGATGTAGCGATTCTTCATTAATTACATGTGGATTTTCACTACTCCAAATTCTTGTATTTTGTGAATTTAGGTATCCCGTTCTATAAAACCATGCTTCATCAGTAAAGATGACTATTTGCGAAAGTTCTCCATTATTGTTCACATTTACAAACCAATTACAAAACTGTAGTCTATGTGGGTAATCAATTTCTGACAATTCTTGTACTGCTGTGACATGGTATGCATAAAGTTGCATATCTTTTTTTAATAACTTGTGAGTTGTACCAACGGAAAGGTTTATTTGTTGACTCAAATGATGAACAGATGTTTGTGGTTCATTTTCCATTATTTCTTCAACACGATTGACAACTTGAGGTGTACATTTCTTAACTGCTCCGCTGCCTGATTTTCTTAATAGACTAATAGTTTCAGAAAAAAGTTTTAAAGTTCTATCCAAAGTATTCTTAAATTGTATATAATCTATTACAAAATGTGGAAACTCAACTTGAAATTCTACCATGCAATCTTGAACTGAATAAACCCATAAACCATCAATTTTATTACCACTTCGAAAATAAGCCTGGACTAAAAAAATTTTATGTTCTAAAGTGAAAGCCATTTTAAAACTGAGAAGCAATTTATTTAAACCAGAATCGACGCACGATTATTTTATGAACTAACTGATATTTGTGATTGACATTATCAAATGTCATTTGGATTTATGTTTACGGAACAACAAACACATACTAATATATTTGCGTCTTATTCAATCAAAATTTCAAAGTAACCTAGATTGACTTTTCAAATGAACACTTGTTATATCGCAGATAATAGAGAAGTCGCTTGAAAGTCAACAAACCACAGAAATGTATATTCACTTAGGAAGAAACCTGATTGAAGTTGCTGCTCTTAACGTAGACAGGAGACCTAACCAACACATTGGTTCGAGGAAAAGGAAGATAGAAAGTACGAGAAGGACGTGTGAAGAATGGCGGGGCAAGAAAATATTGAATAGCATTGTCTAAAGCTTCAGTATATTTTGGGTTATGCAGCACAAGTTTGTTAGAATGGAGCGATTTTTCACAAATCCATGCTGTGAAGGAGAAATAAAGGACAGACATTTGAACGAGAGAATTTTGTGCAGAACGGATTCAAAGATTTTCGCAAAACAGAAATAATATCTATTGTCCCATAATTAGAGACGTCAATGTCATCACCTTTTTTAAATACAGGACGAATTCTAGCGATTTTCCAAGCTTGTGGCAACGAAGACGTTTGTTTGAATTGAAGAGTTTAGCTAGTGGATGAACAAAAACATAGGCGTAGTACTTAACCAAATACGTTGGAATATTATCGTCTCCAGCAGTTTATTTATTCTTCAGTTTCCCAACGGTCTCGATGATATCATGCTGTGTAACAGAAGAAAAGCCGATAAGCGAATAACTATTAATAGTATCGGTCTTAAGTGACGCATTATCGGAGTTTCTAGAAAGATAAACTTGTGCAAATGTAGATGCGAAGCCGTCAACAATGGTTTGTGGTTCGGAATATTCCTGATTATTAAAATGTAAGTTACTTGGAATTCTAGACATGTTGCGTTTTGAATTAACGAACGCCCTGAATTGAAGCAGATTATAATTATTAACAATTTTTTTCTTTTATGTCTTGTGTGTAACATGTCTAGGGGCTAGAAATTTCCGTTTTAGTAATTCTTCGAATTCTCTTAAACTCTGTATACCAACATCGCAACATCAACTACGTACAATCCTACTCATCAGTGGGTAGACTGAAATGTTTCCCGGCTTCAGACTGTGGAATAATATAATAAAAAAAAATTAACGTAAATTTTTACGAATAGAATAAAGTCGTACCTAGCTAGATTTCTATAATACCAAGTATCAAGAAGAAAACAAAAAAAAAGAAAATAATTTATTCCTACAACAGATTAACATAATCCAATTACAGGATAAAAAATTAAATAA
This sequence comes from Melolontha melolontha, assembly GCA_935421215.2. Taxonomy (NCBI): domain Eukaryota; kingdom Metazoa; phylum Arthropoda; class Insecta; order Coleoptera; family Scarabaeidae; genus Melolontha; species Melolontha melolontha. The sequence goes on along the minus strand of OW285236.1, from coordinate 36,018,259 downwards.
TAGGCAAAACTAAAAACTAATTAATTATTATTAATTACGAAAGTACAGTACAGTTTTATATGAAAAAGCAAAGAAAGGAAAGTTATTAATAGAAGCTGAATAAGCTAATGTGCTATAAACTTTTCTATATTATAGAGATATAGGAATTAAGCTAGAAACATAATGCCAAAAATAAAATAAAAAGAACAGTAAATTATATAAACAAGTATGAGTAACTTATTACCCGAACATAGGATAACATTTAAAATTTGTTAGAAAGCTGCTTTAAAATTCCTTACGGCTGTTCTATTGATTTTGTTTGCCTCAATTTGTTTTATCTGTGAATAGGCAGCTAAAAAAGATACAAACATCAATAATATACTACGTCAGATACATAAACTCAAGTGCCTAGAACGAAGAGCATTTTGAATGTTTCTATAATACTGGCACAGGAGACTGCACGTTATGTGCAGAAGAAGCATTGATAAAACTGCCACAATCATAAAAATCTTGATGGATGGATAATAAAAATCGTATAAACTGTGACAACTAAATGAAAGAAATAAAAATTTTACGCACATTTGCACTGGGGATTCATTTTGATGGCATATTTTTATCTGATTTTCGATTGCTTTAGTAAAAGGCCTTAGCAAAATGTAGATATTATAAATACCTTGAAATACATACGTGATGCTTTTTCTGATATAATATTAGTATAACTGTTTATTGTCAAGAATGTGTCTATATTTACATTTTTCCTGGTAATGTAATCTGTATGAAATCAGTATATAATAAATTTGTTATACAGCCCAAGTTAATAATCTATTAAAGAAAACTGGAATTTTTTTCTGGTTTTGTACTTATGGAGTATAGGTCTTTCACGATAACAGACGACACATGTGACAAATAGTTACTTCATAGCAAGCAATATTTAACCCTTAACTGGTGACGTGCTTTTATTAGAGCGTAACTAGTGACGTGGGGTCCCTCAGTACCCCACACTTAAAAGCAGCATAAAAAAAATTTAAGGTTTTCAAGTAATTTTGAGAAACTGTTTTCTTTAATATCATTCACATAATAAATATTTAATAACATTTTACAAACACAATATTTTGTTTTACGCTAAAAGTGATATACAGAAGAAAAAAAGATATATTTTGTAATGCGTTTAATTTTTATTAAAATAAACTGAAAGAGACATTAACAAAAATATAAAACATTAAAAAAAATAAATTTAACATAGTATTCTACTAAAATGTCAAAAAGTTTTCAGAACAAATCTTTGATAAAAAAAATCACAACATCTGAATAAACTAATAATCACCGCAATCTTTACAAATTTTTTGTTCAATTTGCACATATTGCAACTTTACATATCTTACACAGTGTACTAGTCTTTTTATCAGCTCCTCTAGGACATTTCCCACAACGTCTTCTCTTATTGTCGACTACCTCAGCTACATTACCAATTTCTGTTAGAGGTTTCTGTACTATTCTGCCAATAGAAAGGCGTATTTCTCGTAGAATAGATGTGTTCCGAAGTCTTCTGTTAAGGTGTTCTTCAACCAATTGAAATGACAGCCTTTTTATGAAATTTAGTATGGATATGCTGTCATTACCCCTAAAACAACCATATAGAACATAGGCATTTACGAATAGAAATAAAACTACGGTTTTAATCTTCACTGTTACTCTTTATTCGTAAAACGACAATTGTTTCGCCAGCACAGTGGCTTCAATTCAATAGGCATTTACACTTGAGATGTCAAGTATGGTATGAAACACTGCCATCGGCCACCTCCTCGTCCTTCTACTAGTGGTATAATTGGAACAGCGTTGGTTCAGACTATCAACTCCACCCTTAGCCAAATTATAAAATGCTATAATCTCCGTTTTTTTACTGTCATCATCAGTGTTGATGGTGTGGTGCATTGAGGATATCATGAGAGTTGCTTTCTTTATTTTTGGAACATACAACAACAAAGTCATATCATCTGTAAACCCATACACGACAGACGTTTTTTTTCTAGTTTTACTAGGTTGAAACTCTGGGGGTATCATTCTTTTGTTTTTTTTTACTGTCCCAACGTAAGTTAAATTGTGTGTTTTTAGTGACTGAACCAGTTCATCTGACGAAAACCAATTATCGGCAGTAATGTTTCTATTGGATCCGTAAATTGGTTTGCATAGCCGTATGACCGACTGCGTTGGCACAGCTAATTTTCTCTCGGCATCAGACAGGTCGCGACCGTCACTGGATTTTCCTGTATATATGTACGCATTATACATGTAAGATGTTCGTGCGTCAGCTAAGATCATAATTTTTAAGCCGTACTTATTTGGCTTATTTGGCATATACATTCGAAATTTTCATCTGCCCCTGAAAGCCAACAACATATCATCGATACAAGCATAATGGCCTAGACAGTAACACTATTGTGAATTAGCAACGAGTTGGTCAAATAGGCTGGATATCGCTGCAGCTTTGTCACCAAGTCATCAGCATTGTCGAATCTCAAATTAGACAAGATTATCAGAAATCGTTTAAGTGACATTGTGTTTCTAAATATATCACGACCAGTGCCATGCGTTGCAAATATAGCCTCTAGGTGCTCGTGGTTTGATTTAAAGGCTCCTGAGTAGTAAAGGAGGCCTAAAAATGCTTTCATTTCAATTGTATCTATATCTTTTAATTGAGGTTTGTCTTCCCTCTTGTAGTTTATCCTTTCTCTGCTTAATTTTTCATTTGTCCTGTTTACTACTTCCTCTATCATTTCATCAGTAAACGAATGCTTCCAAATACTATAGGGATCTGCATTGTTATTCAAAGTTCTCATAGGCCCTCGCAATCCTGGTAAAAACCTAACAATATTGTGAGCTTCCGTTTTTTTATTCCGTGCAGGTTCACACTTTGACCATTTCATTCTATTTTTCCCATAAAAAGCTCGACTATTTTCTTCATATTCATTTTCAACATATTCATTTTCAACGGGCAGGTCATTATCATCGCTAGCATAACTTGTGTCATCAACATCATTTACAGGTTCTTCGTCTGAACTATTATTCACTTGATCAAGATCTTCCTTATTTGTACTATCTTCATTTTCTGATTCCTCAAACCACCTGAGTACTGTACTTTCGAAATTTAGGTCTCCGTACCGAACTACTTTCGGATTATTCGCCATTATTCTAAAAATAAATAACACTAACTAAGGAAATCGAATGTTTCGCTGTAAAATAACTGGTGACCCCAAGACCCCACGTTGTCTTTACTTACCTATATCTCAAATAGCATTCAGAAGACCGACGTGAATTGGTTGGCACTACACTTACAACTGATCAACTTGAAGGTACTGAAGTGCCGGTTTATATTCGCGCATGCGCCTAGAAATTATGTGAGCTTGAATAGTCTCTGGGGTCTCCGGTGGCACCACGTCACCAGTTAAGGGTTAAATTACAATAATACCTAATAATCCTAGTAATTCTCTCTATTAAGTGAATATATTATCTTACCAGAACTGGGCATAGTTGCCAGCTTGAATTCTGCCAAATGACATTCGAATTATTTGTTTACAACGTATTTATAACTTTCGATTTAACTGAATTCATACATCGATACTATATACAAGATCAGTTGTTTTCACAAGTAAATCATGCAGAAAGCGTTAGGTAAACAAGCGAAAAAAATTATTCTATCGGGTATTTAGAAAAAGAACGCGCTAATAATGGACCATTACTCCCGCTTTCTGCTGTTCGACAGGTAATATTTTCTATTATTTATATTACAAACATTTTAACACTAATAATTTTTATTACAGAAAGTAGCAAATGCTTTAAATATTCATATTGCCACAATAAATAAAATATCATCTGCGTCATAAATGTTGATGGTTTTCATCAATGTGCTATTAGAAACACAGTTTATGACATGTATAAAAACAGTAAGTTTCACTTATATTTATAAAATAAATATTTCAAAAATGTTTAAGTATATCAATACGTTATGCACTTATTACGCATTTGTTACAAATGACACAGACATGCAATATATATATATATATATATATATATCTGTAACTGTACACATGGACAATACACCTAGTATTTTCAGCATTTACTTCTGCTTAAGACACGTGTTTCTGCCATCTATAGGCGTCATCAGTCAAGCTAGTGAAGAAATGTAATACAAATGATACAAATCATTTTAAGAACAGATTTGTATCTGTACATACATTTACGCTGAAATCGCCTACAAGATATAGCTAATTTCGTCCTATAAGGTGGCACTATTTAATAAGTGACATCTAACGGACGAAAGAGACTATGCCGAAAAAGGCGACCTTTCGCTTGACTAGCTATGCTAGTACATAAGCGAAAAAATACGTATAGGTAGGTGTAGTCCATTAACGCGAGCCATGTGGCGGTAAATATACAAAAAGGTTTAAGTATATCAATACGTTATGCAAGTATTACGCATTTGTTACAAATGACACAGACATGCAATATACATATCTGTAGGTAACTGTACACATGGAAAATACACCTCGTATTTTCAGCATTTACTTCTGCTTAAGATGTCGCTTTTTTCGGCATAATCTCTTTCGTCCGTCAGATGTTACTTATTAAATAGTGCCACCTTATAGGACGAAATTTGGTATATCTTGTAGGCGATTTCAGCGTAAATGTATATACAGATACAAATTTGTTCTTAAAATAATTTGTATCATTTGTATTACATTGCTTCACTAGCTTGACTGATGACGCCTATAGATGGCAGAAACACGTGTCTTAAGCAGAAGTAAATGCTGAAAATACGAGGTGTATTGTCCATGTGTACAGTTACAGATATGTATATTGCATGTCTGTGTCATTTGTAACAAATGCGTAATACGTGCATAACGTATTGATATACCTTTTTGTATATTTACCGCCATCTGGCTCGTGTTAATGGACTACATCTACCTATACGTATTTTTTCGCTTATGTACTAGCATAGCTAGTCAAGCGAAAGGTCGCTTTTTTCGGCATAGTCTCTTTCGTACGTCAGATGTCACTTATTAAATAGTGCTACCTTATAGGACGAAATTTGCTATACCTTGTAGGCGATTTCAGCGTAAATGTATATACAGATACAAATCTGTTCTTAATATGATTTGTATCATTTGTATTACATTGCTTCACAAGCTTGACTGATGACGCCTATAGATGGCAGAAACACGTGTCTTAAGCAGAAGTAAATGCTGAAAATACGAGGTGTATTGTCCATGTGTACAGTTACAGACATAAATATTTCAATTCATTACAGAACAGCATATTACTATGTCATTTTTGAATAATACCCTCACAGAAAAGGAACTTTTTTCTTGTGGTAATCCATCTTTATGGAAAATATATGTAATAGATTTTAATTACAAGAAGGGTGATATTGTATTAAAACGTATTACATTCTTGCAACAATATGTTCGTATGAAACATGAAAATTTACATTTTATGAAATTTACATGAAGATGGTTCTTCGACTTCGACCTTATCATTGTATATTTAACCCCATAGACTCGTATGGGGTATAATAAAAACATATTACAAAAATAACATAGGAAAATATGGTAGGAAAGAAGAAGAATGTGTAAGATTATGGAACGAGGCATTAAACCAAGTAACCCCTGACATTTAGGTTGATAGCATTAGCCATTGCGACAAAAGAAATTAAAAATAGTTGGATAAGGAAGTGGGCTTCGAAGGGCAAGACATATTACCATTTATTATAATCAATGAAAGTAATTCTGATTCTGAAGACCGCGTAAATGTTGAATAAAACTAGTGTTTCATATTAATATTGTTTTCATTTTATTTATATCATACGTTTATCACAATGTTACAAGCCCTTTAATCCCTATGTGTATAGATTTTCTGTGTATTAATTTTGTATATGTCGTCTAAAATAAATAAATTAAGTAATTTTGATTGAGAGGACGGCGTAAATGTTGAATAAATCTAGTATTTCATTTTAACATTGCTTTCGTTTTATTTATATAATATGTTACCAGTCCTTGAATTTCTAATATATGTATAGATTTTTTGTGTATTATTTTTGTATATATAGTCTAAAATGAATAAATTCATATATACATTTTGATTTTGTTTGTATTTTTTTTTGTATATTTAATCAAATAAAGCATATTCATTATTATTAATACGAGTTGAAAATATTTTAAAATGACCTAAATCTAAGCTCAGATTATTTACCAACAGCTTATTCAAAGCAATGGAGATTTGTCAACCCTGTTTTGTAACTATTTATTACGTGACTCGTCTGTTATCGTGAAAGACCTATATATAGGAAAAGTTCACGAAATATTCTCTTTAACAAAGTAGTCTTTGGTCGACATGTGAAAAATATATTTTTGGAAACTTGTCATTTATTGACATTATTCTAATCAATGTTTGAATTTCTTTTTAATTCCAATAGTGCAGCAATTTTGTCTTCATTGACAATTAGCATTTGTTATGACACTTGTGACTATAAAAGAGGACTTGGGCAAAATATTTTAAATAAGTATACTGCTTAGATATACATTAACAATTATTAATCATTTTTATTTAACTAAAACAAATTATAACGTATTCTGATTGTAGGTATCCTAAGTAAATCTGATCACTAAATCAGATAGATTTAATTTCTTGATTCTGAACAGCACTATACTTACAAGCGCAGAAAATACCCGTGATCAAAGACAATGTTAATTTAAGCCAGAACATTGTTTCCAATAATCAAAGAATTACAGTGAAGTTTATAGTAGTAGCATAGGCCTTCTGGATAGATAATGTCGATATATTTTTTAAAATAACTCGGACAATGAAAGCCGTTTCATTGTCCGAAATCAGAGAAAATACTAAGAAAATTCAAGTCAAAAGTAAAAGTACGGAATGATGGTATAAGAACCCCTACCGCGGCCAAGATTATGGTGATAATTTTTTGAATTCCGAAAAGGTTCTTCTGTTGATTTATCACATGGGTACGCCATTATAGACCAGTATTATGAAGACTTTGTCCTGAAAGTTCGTGAGGCAATAAATCAATTTAAGTGCGAAAGATTTGACGACGTACTAGCCCAAAAGAGATGGATTTTGGGCTAGTACGTCACCAACTACAGTCGTCTATTTTGTAATGTATAGCAAGCGCCAATTAATTTGGCGCGAGGAGGGGGTGCGCAGAAGCCGTTTTTAAAACGTCCACCCCCACTACTCAAGTAATTGTCAGAATACATTTGTCATTGACGGTTGACTGAACATAATGTCCTTGCTAGGGGATCAAAAAGTGATACACGCTCAGAGGTTAGAATTATCTGACATTTGATGTAAAACCAAATACAAATCTCCCCACTACTTCTAATCCTGCGCGAACTTACCCCTCCTCGCGCCAACTTAATTGGCGTTTGCTATACATGTAATCTTCTCTATTCGTCGCGTTCAATTGTTATATGGTTCCCGACCGTTAATTGGAACTGTGGATTGTATTTGTGTCGAAACTTGCTAAATAGTTGTTTATCTAATATGTGAAGCCGAATATTACAGGTTATCAACATTAACAATAAATCACACATAAATTGACTTTGCTAGGTCACGCCCTGTTTTCTATTTCGATGTTGCATAGAATTTGCGCGACGTGTACAGTCGAATTTGCTCCAGCATATTAACGGTTTATCGCATATTTTACGCATTACTTTCGCTCAATCGAAGAATAAATCACCAAATTCACACACAAACTTTTTGGCTTGGTGCACGTTTAAAGGCTTTCTGGGCTTTCGCACGTACGACATACGTTATTATTAAATTAAAACGTTTCAACTAACAGTGGAAAGTCTAACATACAGCCATGGATTGCAAATAAATACTCATTATCTACTGATATCATTATAAAAAAATGAACTGTAATCTCCAACCAAAAAATGTCTAAAAAAAATAAATACTCACTACATTTACGAAGAAAATAACACGTTATTCAGAAATAGTATTATTTACATACAATATGGCTGAAGTTTCATTTTTTTTGGGATATATTCCAAAAAATTCAACAAATAAAATAGTAAAAATTTTTTCTAATAAAAGTTGTCTAGTAACGCCAAAAAAAAATTTATAACAGCTCAATGTTTTCAAGTTTCACTGTACAAATTTCATACATAATAGGTTAGTAACCGATGAGTGGCCGTAACGATATCAAACTGTGTCAGGGTCAAGTTTAATATGTGAGACTGCAGTTTACTGTGTACATGTGATAGAATGAAATGCCCGGTTTATTTGTATACTTAGTGACGTCAAGCGAAACAATGCGTGCAATTTTTCGCAGATAAAATATTAGTTCAACGGTATTTTTCGTAGTAATAAGACGTTAGTTTTACTTTATTGCTAGTTGAAAAATATTTTTGTATGAACATAAAATGGCATACCACTTTACCAATAGTGAGTTAGTTGATATTATTTTGATTTACTGTGAATGTCAACAGAATAGTCATGCAGCGCGTAGTAGATATTCTGAATTATTTCCGAATCGACATTTACCATCGGCACCTACGTTAAAAGCAGTTGTTCAACGGGCTCGCGATACCGGAGAATTACAACCTCGACGCCGAGATACTGGTCCAGGACGTGCTGAAAACGTTTTAGCTGCTGAAGAAGAGATTTGGGAGGCAATAGAAAATGATCCAACGTTAAGCACACGACACCTTGCTAATCGGTTTAACGTATCACAGTTTGTTGTTTGGCGAACCTTAAGAGAAGCCCAACTTTATCCTTTTCACTACCGACAAGTGCAAACATTAAACCCTCGTGATTATCCGGCTCGGGTACAATTTTGTGAATGGTTGCTTCAAAGAAATCGCGAGGGCGAAAATTTCTTATTTAATATTCTCTTTACAGACGAAGCTACTTTTACACGTGAAGGGACTTATAATCTGCATAATCTGCATCAGTGGGCAATAGACAATCCTCGTGCGGTCCTTCGGGTGCATAATCAACAGCGATTTTCGCTAAATTTATGGGCGGGAATAATAGATAACTTTATCGTCGGCCCGTTTATTCTCCCTGCTCGTGTTAATGGCCAAACTTATTTAGAATTCTTACAACATAATTTACAACCGCTGTTAGAAGATGTCCCCCTTAATATTAGATATCGGATGTGGTTTCAAAATGATGGTGCTCCGGCACATTTTACACACACTGTTCGTAGACATTTAAATTACTGTGTATCAAGATCATTGGATTGGACGCGGGGGTACTGTCGCATGGCCACCGCGTTCTCCTGACTTAAATCCGCTGGACTTTTTCTTCTGGGGCTATTTAAAACAACTGGTGTATGTGAATGAAATAGATACCATCGATGAATTGCAAAATCGTGTGAATGAAGCAAGTGCTTTAATACGGGAGCAAAATGTACTTCAGCGTGTCAACGAAGCACTCATTCGACGTTTGAAGTTGTGTGTGCGAGTCGGTGGGGGAAACTTCGAACACCTGTTGTAGACATTAACTATCCTAAAAATATCGTTTTTTTTACTATTATTAATTTTTTTTTTTTTAAATTTTTAAATCAAAAATGTTATTGTTTTCAAGTTTGTTTTATGTTATTTAAGTTAACAAAAGGAAACTTCAGTCATACTGTATATTTTAAGATACCTTTAGTAAGTATAAGCTTGTAAAATACTCTGTATTATAAAAAGCAATAGTTTCAACTCAACAGCAAACGCTTCTAATCAAAACACGTAAAATATATGAGTAATTCTTTGCACGCTGGAACACAAAAAATTCCCGGAAGTAAAAAGGGAGATAAATTTTATTCTCGTGATTAAAAATGTAAAACACAAATTACCAAAAATGAGAATTTATGTAAAAAAATTAAAGAAAAAAACAAATTTGCATATAATAGGCGGTCAAAACGAAAGAGAAAAATCAAAGTTTGAAATTAATTTAGCGTGGTAGGAAGATGTTTCCGAGAAGCAAGAACTACGAGATATAAAGCGCTGGACGCAGCAAAAGAGGATTATTTATTGGTTTATTTTCGATATTCATTATTCATTCTTTAATTAATTTTATTTGATTTAAAACTGTTTAAGAATAAATAATATATTTGTTGTAATTATTATCGTTATCATCATAAATATTACTGTGAAATTTTCACAAACTTTTAAAGATATATTTATTACGGACGCAACATGTACAAAAAGGAATTTGATAAAACGTATGCGAAACATAGTTTCAAGTAAGTAAAAGTTTTACACACAATAGTAGTTGGAGTCTATAAAACTGAAATAGTTTTTTTTAAATGCATATGAATTATTAATTTGGATTAATTAATAATAAAGACACTTCTGAAGGGTAGATTTATGTCAGATCTCTGAGTAAGACAAGTAGGAAGTAAGTTTACACGTGTGATCTCAGGATATATGTGCTATTGAAATTTTGCAATCAAAGATTCATTGATAGGCATAAGGAACATACAATTTCATATGCAGTGTGAAGATAGACGTCCTATTCTGTAGGAAATAGACTTCCACTTAAATAGACCTTGAATAGCACACTCAACTTAGAAACAAAGTATGAGTAGAAAGCAAGATGTCCATATTTGAAAGAGTCGGGACAGACACCTTGAGTGCCAAGCTTAACGTTAAGAGGGCAAATACCCCCTTTGTTGAGTGAAATACTAAAGCGTGATAATTGGAGAAATTCAATTGAATTCAAGACAAAGACACCAACCATTTGTGTGTTTTAATGAATAAATTTATATAAAATATAATAAATAAATAAATAAATAATTTTTAAGTTTTAAGTTAAGGAATGAGATGTTTTAAGTTCAAGATAAAATGATCTGTAACAGTAAAAATATAAAATAAAAGGATTTTAATCATGTACGTCTTGTATTATTTCTTTACGTTTACATTGGATGCTGAGCCTAGTTAAGTAGAACTCAAAAAGGTAGCCCTGAGATACACAAACAATGTACAGAGTCAAAAGAAAAATATGCTTGAGTGACTGCCCACACATACTCATTTATACAGAAATAATATACACGGTAGTGATAAACATTTTGCGAGTGATTTCTTAACAGATTTATCAGTAAATCAAAATTCTCATTCATTATTTGGTTTTCTCGGACTTGGTAAATATTTGTTTGAAGAAAAATTTGGACAAGTATATCCAATGCCAAAAAAAAATAGATACGGTAAAACTACTGGTGAATTAACTAGCGGACAACGCCAATACGCTGATAGACAACGACAACTTGGACGTGATTATCAAATCGCTCGTAAAAGAGGATTTACAGGAAATTGGCACGATTGGCTACGTTCACAAGGAAACAGTACTACAGGAGTACCACCGGTAGAACCTGTTGCACCAAGACGTTCAACGCCTAATCAAATACAAAGACCTCCTATTGCGGGAAGTTCGAGAGACGATTTTGGTGATTTTAAGAGAGCAGAATCAGCGCAAGAAGCTCCTTCCGATATTCTACAAGATATTGGTAATATTTTCGATGAAAGCATGCAAATGGATGAAGATGTTATTATGCCAAACGCCAATAATTCCGGCAGTAGTGCTGGTGGGGGTATTAGTAATGCTATCGGTAACCTTGAAACTGCTACTAAATATTTGACGATTCCTAGATCAATCGGTATGAAAGATGTAACAATGCGTTTTACCAAATCAAGAATATTTTATTCTTATGGTTATGCTTTTCAACAATTAGAACAGAAACAGGTTGTTGATAATGTCGATAAAGGTGATCGACTGGAATTGTGTACTCAATTTTGTGCTTTATTAGCTGACATGCTTGGCTTTTATATTGATTTATCTGAATTTATAATACTAAATGGAACTGTTATTAGTTGCATTATTAAATACAAATATTACGGTCATTCATCAAGGTCTCCGAACTGCTTTTGATTATGGTACGACTTTGACAGGTACCGCTACTTCTGAACATGTTTCAATAGGATGTTCTGGTATTGGTTTAAATAAAGAAGTTTGCAGCCGACATGGCTCATATAATAGTGAAGCTTCCGCACCAATGAAACCAACTGGTGTCAATGATTTCAATGGAGAAGTTGTTACGTGCTCGTAGCTACGTCCTCGTTTTGGTTGCGAATTAGCGTCTTCTTTTATTTTATTCCGTTATGTTTATTTTGAACTGAACTGTAATACTTTCGCTTGCGTGTGTATATCTTCACATACAATAATTACGTATTAGTTTTTCTTCGTGGTCTTCCTACCCTCTCAATTCTCTAGTGGCGATAACTTCTAGACGGAAGAGACTGAGATCCCTATCGATAGAGAGAAGGTCGGTGGTTGTCATTCGTCATTGTTTTGTAACGGCTTACTGAAGGGCTTGAATGCTTTAAGTAGTATTCTGGTTTTTTTTTTGGCAGCCCTCTCGTTTGAGCGAGGTTATAATTAAGTCGCTACAATTTTAATTGTGTCTACAATTACCCGACAAGGGTTTCTTTATGACGATTAGAGCCGATTGATTCCTTCTCAACGATATACTATATTGCGTTGTTAACCTGGTTATCCTGGTGTCTTTTTCTCTACCGACGCACAAGTCGTTAACAGGAACGAAGCCGACGACACTCACGAACATCCCCGCTTGCAGGAAAGAGACGGACACGCAGCTAAGTCTTTAAAAATATTTGTTTTTTAATTTAAACTGTAATGTTTTGCAATTAGTTTTCTTTGTTGAAATTTTTTTGATTCAATTTTTTCTTTGTTAGTTATTTAAATTAGTAATTGCGTCATTTTCAATTTTTATTTAGTTAATTCAATTGCCTTTCTAACTAGTATATCTCATTTAATATTGTTGTACGCTTTATTTTGTTTGTTAAATTTATTTCGACGGAGTTTTATTTAAATAACACATCTGTTCCTTACGGGGACAAAAACTCATTTTTGCTTCTAAAATATCAAGGGAGTTGTTTTTTTTTGCTGCGTTTTCTTTAGCGTAGAAAACGTGTGTATTATTTTGTGTGTATTAACCCATTTGTTCCCACAACTTTTTTTTTTACAAAATTTCAATAAGGTCGTTTTTTTCTTATTAAAGGTATGCCCAAAGAACAAAATATGACAGTTTTTCGATAAATTTTTGAATAGAACATGAAAAAAAGGTATGTACTCAAATGAGTACAACGGGAATATATGGACGTTAATGAAAATATAAATTATATAATATTGAGCTAATTTATTTTAGTGATTTACAATAGAAAATGTTATTCACTATGGAACTTTATAAAACATTCCCTTTCTAAACAAAGTGTAACATTACACTTCATACAAATCCACCTAGCTCGTTGATGGCACTTGCGACAGCGCAATTGCTTTTCAATTTTTTTGGGAAAATGCCCTCTTTGATCTTCTACAATACTTCTTGGGACAGTGCTTGGGTGCCTGGAGTGTTGAGCTTTCTCAAAAACTCTCAAGTAATGCCTTGATATACTTCTTATAAAGTTGAGCAAATCCATATTACCGCCTGCCAATGAATGTAACCTCCAGGCGTTGATTGCTGCAACATTCAGCATGTGGGTCCAAAGGGGCCACCACAACTTCTTACCTTGGATGGACACTCGGTAATTATTTACAGATTGGTCTAGCAAGTCTACGCCGCCCATAGCTGAATTATAATTGGCAAAGAGACGAGGTTGAGGTACATCAATTTTTTCTTTCTGTTCCTTGGACCAACGTTTTACATTTGAAAGGGGATAAATACTGTCGTAATTGGTTATCATAGACACGATACTGTTGTCCTCCCATTTTACTAGAAGTAATGAATGTTCTTTATCGTATTTGTATTGAAAAAAACCGCGATTTTCTTTTTTCAATTTCTGCTGATCAGACAAAGGACATTTTTTTGTGCGATTGTCCCTCACTGTCCCCGTCGCTCTATAGCCCAAGTCCCTAAGATTTTTCAACAAACCGTGACTTGTGAAGTAGTTGTTGAAAAATATTATATGATCTTGCGGTTCTGTCACTACTTCTAATAAGTCCAACACAACTTTAGACCCTAAAGGCAAATTTTGATCCGTCCCTTTTCTATTTTGTTTTGCCCCACTGTAGGTATCGAACTGATAGCAATAACCAGAAGAACTGCAAATTATCCAGTCTTTATAGCCGAAACGCACTGGCTTTCCACGGATAAATTGTTTTGACGAGTGATGTCCGAAGTATTTTACCATAGCCTCGTCAATGGAGAGCTTGTCATGGAATATACCCCACAGCATGAATCGCTTATTCAGTTTTTCCATGAGAGGACGAATTTTATACATCTTGTCGTTTTTATCAACTGTTTCGTTATTTGCTAAATGAAAGTATTTTTTTATTTCATAATATTTATTGCGGGACATACTACCTCTAACTAGTGGTATATTTAGATCTTCATCTGTACACCAATATAATTTCTCTCTTGGTAATCGATGATATCCAGTGTATAATAAGATACCTATAAATATTTTTATCTCGTTGTTTGTTACAGTAAATGAATGATTGTTTTGCTGAGCAGCATATCTCTGGGTTTCTTTGGTAATATAAGTTATTATTTCATCGTCAAATAATTTTTCAAAATTCTAGACAGGATTTAGTCCTGCTAATTCTTGTTTGACAATATCTTCGCGAGCTAAATATCCATTTCCTTGGCTCATTGTGATATCAATTATTTCGTCAGTCCAATTTGGTTCTTTTTCTGCAATTTTTCCCGTTTTCGTAGATGATTCGCCAGTATTACTAATACTGCGTAACATAATCAACGGAATATTATCTTCTGGGTCACTCTCTGTACTGTCCTGAGAAAGAATTTCAACAGCACCAGGAACATCGAATGGGAGGGTATCTGCTTGAATATCATCTTCATCGATATCGTCCTCATCTGTTTGATAATCGGCATCCGGTGGTATTATAACGATATCAATATCTTTTTCATTTTCAGTAATATCGTCTATGGCAGCTTGCAAATTCTGGTAGGATCTGCCATAAAACATATTAGTGCTGATGGGCTTGGGATCCATAGTAATTTATCTACAAAAAATAAATACAGCTCTAACAACGTATTGTTCCCGCTGTACTCATATGAGTACACCTATATGTAAATATGAAAAAATACAAGTGCATATATTTTATGTAAAATTCACAAAAATAATAGTAAAACATACATACCTCAGTAACTAATTTTAGTAGAATAAAATGCTTTTTTTTATAGATAGGTAAAAAATAACAAAAAGTTAGACAGTCACACTGGCACAATTTGTAGCAAAAAGTAAGGTTACGTTTTCCATACATAAAAGCGACATCTAGTGGCTAATTTCTAAAATAATATTCCTTCTTTAGTGTACTTTGCACCGCCACTAAGCATAGAACTCTGAATGTACCATATGGAGCCTAAAAAAATATTTCATTAACCGTACTCAAATGGGTACACTGGGAACAAATGGGTTAAACACGTTAGAATAAAACTTGTTTTCTAGATTTGTAAATCTGTACATTAAAATTTTAGTATTGCATATTCCTTCTTTTAATTTTAAGCTTTCATTAATAATTTTTTTTTCTCTAATTATATCTAACCGTTAACTCTAATTGATTATATCCTCAGACCACAACTTTGCGAATTTTACACAAATTTATTTCTTATCAATATTTACATGTAACAAAATCTCTCTATATGTACCGGGTCTGTGTGTGAACTATCTGTGCACAAACGGTCTGTTAACATACTTAATTTTTCTTTTTTTGTAACTAGCAAATTTAATTCTTTTTTTTTAATTATTTTAAGTTGGTGTCGTAAATAAAGTCTGATTACATATGGCTGAAATCCACCTTTTCCTTTCTTTATTTCTTTTTACGTTTCGGACGACCTGGTTGCGTCTCCTACCCGCTGCGCGTCTAGCCTACTTTTTATGATCACCATTTCCGAATTCTACGACGTCTAGCGGTTCTAAATTCGGTGGCGCCCTTTACCACCGTATTTCGTGTCTTGAAGTACTTTTGGGTCTCCCCACCCTAGGGCTGAGGCTGTCTCTAAAGCCGGGTGGGCCGCTAGATGTTAACAGGGCCGGGTAGCTGAGGCAATCCTCGCTTCCCGAAACTGGAGTTCCTCTATTTTCTATTGTCTCGATATACAGAGCGTAGCAAAGTATTTTTAAGAAAATTACACGGTACAAATAATTTCGATCCTACTCAATTGAGAATGAATTTAGGCATTCCTCGTAATGTTAATATGTATTTCGTTCTTGTTAGTGATTTACCAGCACATAATACTGGTAAATATCAACGTAATATTTGTGGTTGGCCTGCCATTGACAAAATGTATGATCGATGGACTTTTATGCCATTTATCATATACTCCATATTATTCAACAAGCAAATCTCACAGCAATATGTTTATATAAACTTTCTTGTTTATTTTGTGCTAGAGAACATATACTTATAATAGCGCCATATAATTCCGAAATACGCTGTATATATCTCAACTTTTACTAATTTTTAAAATGTTTCAATGCCTTTATATGTATGTATCTGTATAATCGATTAGGAAAAACAAATATAAATTTTCAATACAAATTTATTTATTGATGTCTGTTATTTTTGTATTAAATTAACTGCCAACGAATATACATTTAACTACCCCCCACAAAAAAGAAACTATAAATATTAACGTATATACGTAGAAATAATATTAACTTGAGGCAGTATATATAATGAAAAAAAGATAATACTGACTTCAATATACATAATAAGCGCATCGCGTGTTGTAAATCAAAGAAGAACTAATAATATCATGGAATTACATTAAATATAATTTAGCTATAGAGGCTCGCTTCTTTTATGAAAAGGCATCCGTCTGTATATAAATATAAAAACGACCTTCTTAAAAAAAGTGTGTTCGCCATAAAAAATTCGATAAATAAAAGTGAGCGGCTCCACAATAATGGAACACAGAACCCAGCATGTGGTCTTAATAACTACAATCGATAAATCACATTGTTAATATACGAGAGTCAGATTTGGCACCCTGCGGAATTTATGAATTCCTTGGCATGTGTAGTTTTTGCGTTCTATATATATATATAGATATAACATGACAAATTATCATAATTCCATTCTAAAGAAGATTATTTCAATGCGTGTGTCTGAAATTTAATTTCTATATAAATTGGATTATTTAAATAAAAGTATTTTTCATTCTTTGTTAGATATTTCATATTAAAATTCGAATTATATTTTTTATTTCCACATTAGTTGTAATCAGTAATTTTCAACACAACTACACATTACTATTAATAACAGCAATACTAACTAATTGTTTGAGGAGATTCTTCTTGAAAACTCATTACAATAATTACTAACACAACGTTTATGTTTCAAAAAGATACAAGATTAGGCAGAAACGACGGACGTTTCTAGTACTAATACCATGTGGCGAGATAGATGAGCGGCAGATGGCGCTCGATTGGTGAGAACTTAGTATTTTATGCAAATAATTTTCAGTTAAGGCCATGGCGTCGTGAGCGATCAACCGTCGCGTTTTTTGCATGAAATAGTTTCGTAAAGAATAACGAGTCCATTTCGTCGCCATTTCAACGTGTACAAAAATCGGACTGTTCCCATTTGTAACACCAGTCTGTGGTGAATTAAGGTACTTCGTAAACGAGGTACTCTACTGAATAAAAAAATCGCCAGTGCCTCTAGGAACGACACGTACCCCAGAAAATATGGAAAGTGTCACCAAAACTAGCTGTGCAGTCCTCGTATATCTGCTAAGGGGCACTCTTCTGAAATTGGCCCGGTAAGGTATATCTTGTATATAGACCTGCATATATACCCATATAAATTGGCCATTGTGATGAAGTTGAAACCAAAAGATTAATACAAAGGTATTTTTAATAATATAAAATATTATTAAAAATCTGGTGTGAAGAACACAAATACAGGTTCACTATTAATATTTTTGTGAACGTGTCCGAACATATCGCTCCCCAGAAACGTAGATACGCATTTCGCCTTTCTACAGGCTCATCGGTACGCCCCTGCTGGAGAAAGGATATCCTCAGACACATTCACAAAAAGGAACCACATCGTCACATCACAGAAATTATCCAGACCGAGCGTAGAAGTAAATTCAGCGCTGCCTGTTGTCAGACAGCCGAAGTACCTCGCCCCGTCCACATAACCAATGTGAAGTAACGACGCCCTTCCAAAGGTAATATTTTATATTATTAAAAATACCTTTGTATTATACAAAACTGGTGGGGTTTACCTACTCATGTATGTTTCAATTATTCTGATACCAAAAGATTACGCTGAGCGACTAAACTTTTCACGTCAGATGGAAGCAATTCTTGAGGTAAATGCCTATCTCATTCTGTTCATGAGTGATGAAGCTCATTTTCATATCGATGCCGTGGTGAATTAACAGAACTGTCGGTATTGGGCTTCTGAAATTCCGAGAGAACTGCACGAAATACCGCTACACAGCCACAAAGTAGAGGTTTGGTGCACTGTCGGTATTTTTTCCACGACGATAATGGTGCTGCTGTTACCGTGAACTCGGAGTGCTATATCGAGGTGATATACAATTTATTTTTCCCTGAATTACAAAGAAATCGTTTTATCATCCGACGTGTGTGGTTTCAGCAGGATAGAGCGATAGCCCACGCAGCCAGAGTATCGATGAATGTTATTCATACTCTCCTTCACGATCGCCTCGTTTCCAGGTTTGGTGACATCCACTGGCCTCCTCGGTCACCTGATTTGGTTTTCCTTGTAGGTTCACCTAAAGAACACGGACATACGAACACAAACCCGCACATTTGAATATCTGAAAGAAGCTGTTCGCGTTGAAGTCACTCAAATTGATAGAACGATGTTGGAAAGAGTGTTTGCAAACTCCGTAGAACACCTAAAGAAATTCATTAACGAAAACGAACACCTCATGCAAGATGTTATTTTCCACACTTGATTTTATCAAATGCTATGTCATTACGAACTCAAATCTGTCAGTAGATTTTTTTTAAATAAAAAAGTATCAATTTAATAACATTTTAAAAAACGTCCGCCATTTCTGAAATGTAGACACTACATATTACTGTGAAATATCACATTGAAAGAAATTAAATAAATTTAATGAGGTATAAATGAATCAAACATAGCATGAATAGATCTAGATAAAACTAAATCAATATAGGTGGTGTCTTTTGAAATGCACTTTGTATATAACATGACAATTTTACATTAAACACATGTAAATAGATTAGAGGTTATAATGAATTTGGACAATAATTGAGGGCTCCAGTGCAAGAACCAGGTATGTCCAA
Organism: Melolontha melolontha; assembly: GCA_935421215.2. Taxonomy (NCBI): domain Eukaryota; kingdom Metazoa; phylum Arthropoda; class Insecta; order Coleoptera; family Scarabaeidae; genus Melolontha; species Melolontha melolontha. The sequence continues at coordinate 35,998,940 of OW285236.1, read as the reverse complement.
AATGCGAAATTTTACAGGGGGCGAAAAAAACACTTCTATACATTTACGTTTCATAAATTTGTATTTTTTAAGTTTCGTGCCGAATTCAGGCTGCAAATAACGAAACCTACAATAGGTATAATTTGGCTTTAAACAATGGTAAAAAAATTATCATGATGTTAATAATGGAGAAACCTGGTTTTTGTCCATTATTATTAAAAAAAATTGATCGCTGACAACTTTATTATTTTTTTATTATCAAACGGGCGTACACATGAAACAGAACATAATCTGGAAATAAAATACTAACAAAAAGAAAACACTAAAACTAATTTTGGTGCATTTTCGCAACACATAAAACTGGAAATTGTCTCATCATTCTGAGTCACTATATTCAGAATAGTCCGAACCTGCATTCTCTGCCACTTCTGCTTTTGATTGACTTTGTGCTGCTTCAATGTTATTATAGAACCACATATCGCATTGTGCCACATATGCTCTAGCGAGATCCATTACATGCTTAAATTTATGTGGTTTTAAAATCCGTTTGTTTGTGTATAGAAGTACTTTATCATTAGCCGGCAAAGAAGAGTTTTCACCTTTTTTCAAGATTACGAAACTTGAATATGCTGGTATCCCAACAGTTATACTATACTGTATATCGGGAATTTCCTGAGAGTCATATTTAAATAGTCTATACTTTGATATCGCAAACTTATCTTTTTTTGTAGAGACTGTTTTGCGAAATATTGGTAGGAAGTGGTCCTTGAAGTTTATAATCATGCCCTGAGTAACGTTTATGATTTCAAATTTCTTTCCTGCTTCACGGATAATTTTGTGATACTCTTCAGGTAAATAAATCCGGTCATATGTCTTCTTCTTAATCTCTATGGCGCCGAAGCTTCTGTCGCAGGGCAAAAAGCTGTGGCCCTGTTCAGGAAACCAATGTGTAATAGTGGCAAATTTTCCAAGTTTTACGACGGTGAATAGGAACTGGATTAATACGTAATTTTTGTTTTGAGAACTGCAGTTGTCCGAAAACAAATAGATATGCTTGACTTCCGATCTAATAAAATTGTTAAAGAAGTGATGTAAAAAGCTAATCACTTGATTTTGCCCTTTAGCTCCTACTGTCTCATCATAAACATAAAAATATCTTGTATTTGAACTGTCAACGTGTATACAAAAATTTTACACCCATAGCTGTATTTTATAAAACACATCACCGCTTGGAGCTATTGGAAGTGGCATATTTTGTTGAAAGTCGAATGTAACCACCTCAACAGAAGGATCTTCACAAGCAAGCTGGGACTTTGTCTTCAAATCTTTATAAAATGTTTCTGCTTTGGTGACATGTAAATCTTTTAAAGTCTGAAGAGCCCTTCTTTCTTCTTCGTTATCGGCAGATTCTATTTTTTTCAGTAACATATCACACATTGAATCGATTCTGCCTTTACTTGATGTAAATCCATATCAAATGATAAAAACACACAATGTTGTATTAGATTTACACTTTATTTAATAATAATACCTAATGACTATATAACAGCTGTTTCACCGTACAACGGTTTCTTCGGATATAACGGATGTACTTATAATATAATTTATGTTATCTATATGTATCCCTACTAAAAGAGGCGGGTAAAAATATTTCGGTTTCCAATTTCTGAGAATACCATTAAGTAATAAAATAAAAAATATTTACGTTTAAGTAAAATGTTTTATAGTACCGCTTGTTATATCCGAAGAAACCGTTGTACGGTGAAACAGCTGTTATATAGTTATTATTATTATTAAATAAAGTGTAAATCTAATACAACATTGTATGTTTTTATCATTTAACATATCACACTTTGAGCAGGTGTCTGACTTTGGCTTGCCGAAAGAAAGTTTAAAATTCTCTATAAAATATTTTCTATAAAAGTCATACTTAACTTTAGGATTAGCTGCTTTGCTTTCTTGCAGCAAAGCATATTGTTCGGGTTCATATTTCTGCAGATACAAGTTGTGCATTTTTGCTGTGTTCAAGTTTGATGATAAATATTTATGTTTGACGTTGTCCTTTCTACTGTAGTGAGATATATATCTGGGGAAACTGTTAATGTGTCCTGCAATTTGATGTAAGACTACATCTTCGATCTTATTTGGCCTGTTTTGGTGAAGTCCTCTTGCATCTACAGGTGCTGTACAGGAGGTTTTTAAATGATTTGCCACTCTCTCTCAAGGCGACTTTTGGCTATATCGAAAATTGAGAGCATCGCGTTCTTACAAACTCTGTAGTCATCTGCGTGATTTGTTATCTAAAAAATTAATAAAAATGAACTATACGAAAGAGCCATTTACCAAGAATTTTTGTGTGTGTATTGTCTTGTTATTAACAACTTTTATAGCAGAGACAAACATTACTTACAACGTATTCATACGAACCAGTCTTAGGTTTGCCAGCTCCGGATCCAGGTCTATGCCTCTTTACAGCCTTAACTTTTATAAGCCTAGCCAAGAAAGAGTCTTGTAGGTCGATTTCAGCTGGTAGAAAGATTCTCGTACTTTATGTCTAACTTCTGCGGTAATTTTTTCAAAACACTTTAACCTACACGAAGACAGCTTTCCTGCTTTCTTTGCAGGCACAACATAACCACTAGTATTTACGTATTCCAAGACATGAGTTCTACACTTTTTTGATATAGATCTCTTCCATCGGTGTTTCAATATGATTCTTTTTTTACCCTTCTGGGGATTCGCATTATGTCGAATTTCATCATCATCAGATTCTAATTCCGCCTCCGAAACAATAAAATCTTCATCATTATCGGTGTTTGTACTTTCAAACGGTTCTTCCGCATATTCAGACTCGGAAGTTGACATGATATAATATGTTACCAATATATAGCAACAAACAACACGTATGTAAATCACTACGTACTTTCCAGCACAGCAAAACAAACGTAAAACATAACCTAACTAACAATGTTATGAAAGAATATGCGCCTGCGTCCAGTAAAAAGTCGACGAATTGTATGCTGCAAGAACAAGGTATATCCAGGAGATATCTCATTATTGCACAGTAAAATTTATATGGTATCTCCATTCGCTAATATATCTAAGCAACGCCGCGGAGGAGATATACTGTTTGTGTAACGAACGATAGAGAATTTTAAAATAGACATATCCGTATATAAAACTCCTTTTCCCAAAACAGTGGAGATACCTGGTTCTTGCACTGGGTATCAATATTCAGTCTTGATACGGATCCAAGTTCTTCTTTATGCATTAGTTACATTATTAGTAATATTTGTCTCAGATTTGTTGATATTGTATGAAACATATCTATTATTATGATAGGAATTTGTATTGATTCATTTAGGACAAGAATTATAAAAACATCTGGTATTAACAGCAAAAATAGTGTAACCTGAAAAACAATAAATGCCTATAACGAATGGGAACAAGAAATATTTGGCAATTGCAAATGAAATTTCGTACGAAAATTTAAACAAACAAAACAGCTGTCATTTCGATAAAAGGTAAAATGCATCAAAATGCGCATGCCTACAATAAGATATGAGCAGTTTTAGTAAGATAGATTCGCATTCGTCTCAAATACGTAAAAAGCATGCGAAAGGCAAAGAATGAAAAATACGAAGGACATCTAACAAAACACAGTGAATTTCTGCAGGTTGATGAAACTAAACACTAAACAAGTCCAATTAAGTTTAATAAAAAATAAATCGTAAGTACACTAACACTAAACAAGTCAAATTTGAACCAAATTACTAATAAGCGTAAGAACGATAATAATACACAGAAAATGACAGTTAAACTTAATTATTTACTGTCAAAGTGTCATGTAATGTCAATTAAATTCGAAAATTGACGAAAATCTCCAACAAAATAACAAAACATAAGGTGGGTGGTTAATTCTACCGCTGAGTGTATATAATGCAGTGGTCATATCAACTATATCGTAGGGACCTCTGAGACTTACCTAGCTAATAGCCACTAACAACAAAAAAAAAGCAAACTAACTGCAGCCGAAATGAAATATCTCAAGAAAATAACATGGTGAAAAATCTAGAAAAGGGGATATAAGAGAAAGATTAATAAATAGTAGTCTTTTTGTTAAAAAGTTAGTCATTTTTATTGACAATATTTAAACGAAAGATAAACGCAATTCATTATATACAGCATCAATTGTTGTAAGTTAAAACAATAACTTGTAAATTATTTTAAAATTTCTATTTCATCAAATAAAAAGTAGATACTTCTTAATGTCGCATTAGTCCATTTTACTCTTGGTTAACCTGTAATTGTCGTCATTTATGAAGTTTTAGTGCAGCGCAAAAAGCCTGTATTCTTGGCCGTTTTCCAGACGTTGCCTTGCATGAAAACGACGGAATAGAAAAATTGTATCGCATTTTCATTCGGTTGACTTAATTCGGAAATTTTCCGTGGAAGTGTATTTCTGAATCATTTAGTCGGACTAATTTGAAACACGGACTAGTGAATTAATAGTTCACTTTAGAAATAATTTAACTTGCAATTTTATTATGTGCTTCAACGAATATTAAAATAGTATATTAAACATAAGTTTCGTAATGCACCATTTTGTCGCATGAATACGATAAAAGGCATTTTTAAAGTAGTTTTATATACTAATTTTTCGATTTTGCATTTTCTAAATTAATAGATTATTTAATTTGACAGTTCAGAGTTTTATTTTGATATAAAGTATGCAGTTGGTCACATTCAGACTTGACATTTTCAAATTTAAATATTGCTATCCGCGAAATATTATTTATTAATTTTCGTTAACATTACTTGATATTTTATTTAAAAATATAAAACATGAGTGACATAGAAACTAATATGTCTTGCATTCCACCACTATTACGTGAAGTAGCTGAAAGAACAATTACGAATTAATTACCTGAAAAGTAAAGTGATGTATATGGAAATTGCTAGCAGTATTTTGAAACTTGGTGAACAGAAAATAAAGACTGTATAATCGGAAAATGTATTTTGAAATATAAAGCAAAATGAAAACGTTCTCTCGCGCTGAAACGCCAAGTTTCAGCGCGACAATATTTTTACAGTCTCAATTAGCTCCTTGGAAAAGCCCGGAGTGGTTTTTGAAACTAAATTCGAGACAAAAAAAAATTTGAACTATCGAAAATTGCGCTAAAATTGAAACTTCGACTTTGGGCCACCACCTTATCTCCGAAACTAAACCGCCCATAGCGATCATCCGCACATCTGCGGATGCGGATCGAGACCACGAATCGTTGAAAACCAGAAGGCTTTGTCGACGCACGGTTTCGGAATTATGTCTGAAATAACAGAATTTCACCGGAAGAATTCGGTAGCATTGCGAAAGTTCTGTCTGCTGTAGCGGCTAAACGGTTTGTCCTATGTAGGCGAACTTTGGCTCGTTTTAATATTTTCGGCGAACATTTTACTTCGCCGTCAATTTCAGACAATAAATGAGGGAGTTACGGCATTTTGAATATTTCCCAATTGTTTTGAAGAACCTCAGGCGATGGAATTTGAAAATTCCAAAAACCAAAGTGTCGATTTTCGGCGTTTCGATACTGTGACTTTATGTATTTTGGGCGCTGATAACGATAAACAAAACTGCACCCGCCTATCTCTTTTGGTTTTCGAGATATTTGCGAAAAACGGTATACACCCCGACAACACCAAATTTCACCGCGACAATGTTTGTACGGCTTTATTTAGCTCCTTGGGAACCCCTTTAGTGGTTTTTAATTCGAAATTCGAGAAAAACTTTTTTCAAACTCTCGAAAATTGCACTAAAATTGAAACTTCTATTCATGGGCCACCACTGTATCTCCGAAACTAAACTATCCAGGGCAATCACTCGCACACCTACGGATGTGGACCAACACCCCGAATCGATTGCTGAGAACAGAAAGGCTCTGCCAGTTTTGGGGTTATGTCGCTAGAAAAATCCGTAAGTATTGCGAAATTTCTGTCTGCTGTAGCGTCCAAACGGTTCGTCCTAAGGAGACGCACTTGGGCTCGTTTTAATCGTTTCGTCGAACACTTTAATTCACCGCAAAGTTCACGTCGAATGGACAATAAATGAGGGAATTATTTTCCCAAGCTGCGATCTAAAAGAAATCTAAAATTTTAGACGTGGAAGAAATTATTAAATTTCTGGAGGAAGTTAGTGATACATTATAAGTACGATGAAATTTTATCTATAAATGATAAACGTAAATTTTGCGATAGTTCTCAATTCAGGTCGTTTTAATAATGAGTCACACTGGTGCTTGTAGGCGAGAAGAAATATTAAATAATATGTCAGTACGCGACATAGTATATAAAGGTTTATGTTATTATTGTAAAAGTACCTAAAACAAGAAATAATATTACAACAGTTTTCGCAATTGCTGATAATGTATGGATTAATTTTCTAAAGAAATATACTATATCATGACTAAAAAATATTACTTATCAATGATTTTCTGTCACATATCGCAATGGTTACTACACATAATCTCCAATCGGGATTAACACAATCGGAAAAATGCCTAAATTTATTTAAAGTTTTCTTAAATTGCTTAATACAAAACTTTTTACAGGGAATTGTTTCAGATATTCTAGTGTCTCACATCTAGCAAATGTAGGTAGCAATTTAGTAATGCTAAATCGTCATCGAGGATGGAAATTATAAGCAGTAACAGAAGATTACATTGATACATCCATCACAGGCAAATACGTCAAGCAAACCTTCCAAAGTTGAACTATCTAGTAATTCCGAGGAACACGAAATTTGTTCATTTATGCGTTAAATATAAGTAAATCTAGGGTATAGAATTGAAATATAACAGCTAAAATTTTATCAATATTCAACGTTCATTTTCAAATAGAAACCATTTAAATGACACCGCTCGTTTTATCACCTAGTTTTATTAATGAACAAATTCAATAGACGGTGTTTAATCTGGCCTTCTATACTTAAGGGTGCATTTCCTAAATAGGTATCAATAAATTCTATTACTAAACAATGAAATTTATTCGGGACTGCGTACTTAGATTTACAACTAATACTTAATTAGTAATAATATTTTAAGATTAGATTGTTAAACTCTATTGTAAACCTTCGTATTGTTGCCAGTAGGTACAGTTCCGTTCATATAAATCTGGGACAATTTTAATTTTCGATTGTAAATGTAGGTTATAAATAGTCAAAATTATAATTAAAATAGAAATAAAACTACGGTTCAAATCTTCACTTTTTAATATTTAATCGTAACACGACAATTGTTTCGCCAGCACACGGGCTTCCTCAGTTATAATTGTCAAAGTGCAACAGTCTGTCAACTTATTAGGTTTTTCACAGACATTTTTATAGTAAAATGGCTAGAAACTGACAGTCATTGAAAAAGCGCGAATTACTTCAAAAATAGAAGAAGCTTGGTCGATAAGAATGACTTCACGGCATTTTAACCTTAATAAAAATACAGCGTTTGCAATTAAGAAACGGTGGGAAAACGAAATGACCTTAAAAGGAAGGACTGCTACATGGCTGTTCAACAGGAAACCAACTGTTGAAGAGGATATGGAACTTATAGATTATATAAGAGATCGTCCATTTGATACTGCAAGAAACGCTGTGATAAACAAAAATTTTCCCGTCATCAGAGTTACAGCATGCAGAAGATTATTAAAATCTGATTTAAAATGTCGTGTTGCTGCAAGGAAGCCGAACTTAACTAATGAGCAGAAACAATCACGACTATTATTTGCTTTAAATTATAGTAATAATGATTTGAATTTTTTGAATCGGGTCTATCGGCAACGGGGAACTCGTTTCCATGAGGAATATCGTCGTTCCAGAAGAACTTCTGGAAGATTCTCAGTTAATGTTTAGGCTTGGATCAGTTCTCAAGGTTTAGGAATGTATTGGCGAATTGAAAACAGTTTTAACGCGATTGCCTACAGAGACATAACGGCTGTTCATTTGAAAAGTCAATCTAGTAGCATGTGATTTACTGAGAACATTTTGAAGTATGTCGTAAATTAAAATTTACTACTTAACCTACAAAGACTTATATTTTGACAGTTTCATACATTCAAATAAATAACAAATGTGACTAACATTATCAAATGTCATTTGGATTTACGTTTACGGAACAACAAACACATACTAATATATATGCGTCTTATTCTATCAAAATTTCAAAGTAACCTATATTGACTTTTCAAATGAACACACGTTACTAGAATATATCATATTTCCAACTGTCAATCACATATTCGCCAATCCCGACTTTATATTTCAGCACGATAATTGTCCGGTTCATACTGCTAGAATTATAAGGTACTTGGCTAGGAACTGATAACATCGAGGTTTTGCTGTGGCCTAGCAATAGTTCGGACTTAAATCCGATCGAGAATGTTTGGGGACTCATGGTAAAGATAATCAATAAACAAAGAGCTCAACTAGAAAACGCCGAAGTATTATGGCAATGGATTGAAGAAGTATGGGAGGAATTGACAAATAACGATTATTTAGGCCATTTCTTGATAAATTCCATACAAAGAAGACTGGTAGAAGTTATTGAAAGAAATGTGGCCAAACAAAATATTAAATTTATTTTTTGTAAAGTTATTTCTTTATTATTAATGTTTTTTTTATTAAGTCAAACCTATTGTTTACTTTCTTTCATTACTTCTTATTTCTATTAAATGATAACAAATGTTTCATATTGTTAACAATCATCAATACTTTTAATGAAGTCTAATTACAACTATCATGCTGAAATCCACAGTTACAACAACAAACAAATTGTTCCAGATTTATTTGAACAAGTGGAATTAAAAGTTACGTTATAAGAGTTGTCCCAGATTTATTTGAACAGAACTGTACGATTTACGAAGTATTGATTACATGGAAATTTTCCCTAATTATGTCGTTAACCAATACAATGTACAACAATGTACATGGTTTGTTGTATTAGTGGTAGATTTTACCTACATGCAGTGTTTTTAACACCAAGAAAATCAGTATCATATTAACATCAAGAGACACCAGCCGCAACAACAGTACAGTAGTTACCACCAAGAAACATACAGTCACATTCTAACAAGTTAATTCAACAATATATTAATTAACAGTATAGGATTTAATTTTAAGTTTAACATTAATTGTTTCGTTTGTGAGATTTACCTGGATAAATGAGGTTTGTGACTTTTACTAAATAAATAAATATACAGAAACCACACTTAAGTTGCAACCAAAAAAAAATAGAGAACAATTATACGGAAGTTACGCCCCGTGAGAGGTGGGTCAAGAAACAAAATATACAAGGACAATATAACGAAGCAAAACTTTGTTGCGAAGCAAAATTGTAAATTATAATAAATGCTTAAGACACATTCAACATTCATGTATATATGTACAATAATTGTTCCCATGATACATGTTACCATTTACAATGATCACATTGCTAAGATAAATTGAACTTGTTAAGTTTCTGTTGTCAATTTAGACAATACACAATGTTTGGGTAGCATTTTTATTTTCTATGTATATAATTTCCGTCAATGTACTTAAATTCTTAAATTCAAATAACAGCAATAAGATATTTATTTCTGCGTTCGAACAATGCTAACAATGAGAAATGCAGACTAGCTCGATTCAATGGAAGATTGCAACACGTGCACCCTGAGTAACGCTAAATGAGCTAGAGCAAACTTTGGCAGTCAGACATCGTCGCATCTCCTGGCTAGTATACGTGCACCCACGCGCTTCATAGTCTTTCAACCATGGCCCTTCTCAGAACCAAACGACAGGAAGTCTCTGAAAAATATTACAACTTTGCACCTCCCACCATCCTCAGAAAGGAACGCCAGATAAGAGAATATAGTGGGGCATAAAATCAGGACTAGCCTGTATATGTACATGTGTCGTTGTTTAGATCTGAATCCATGTAAGCCATACACGAAATAAATAAATGAAAAATAAAAAAAGCGTATCGAAATTAGGCTCATTTTGACACTGCTTTAGCTTTCATAATTTCATTACGAACGTAAAATAGAAAAAAATATCCTTCGATACCCGTATATGTTCTTTCATTGTATAAACTTATTTTCATTGTCTACTGCATGATCTATGGCCTTTCGGTTCTTACGCGAACTATTTCAGGAACTAGAGAAAATAATATAAAACAAACAACCTCTGCTTTATCTCGGGTAATGTTAGCGAATTTATAAACTAGGGCAGACTATTATTTTAATACATTACCAGAGTTTCAATACGTGTAGTTTTAGTTGAGTTTGTTTTCCTAAATCTCTTTCCGCTTAGGTGTGTATGTTGAATACAACACATGTTCAACTGATAGATAGTAATTCTGCTAAAACGAAATAGGTGAAACTTGTTCTATTATAGGAACTAAATAGTTAAAATTTTCACTTTATTAATATTTGTTGGTAAAACCACAATTGCTTCGCCAACACAGTAACTTCGTCAGGGTACTTACTAGAGTACGTTACAAACTAACAACTGTATACATAAATACATAAAGGTTAATATTATTTTACAGTCTTTAAAATGTTAGAATTTAAACAAATATTAGAGTAAAAATGTGTGTCTCATTTCATCAGCTCTTACTGTTATACTACTGGGTACTAAACATATTTACAAATACAATTTTTTAATAAAGTAAATGTGAGTTTTAATTGTCATCTAAACGGTTACTTTAACTGATTAAATTTAACGAAGGCAAGTTATTCAAATACTACTGATTGTTAAGTAAAATTTGTGATTGTATTAATTTATTAATTTCTAAACCTTCCTGTAAATTTAGTTTTGTGCCTTTATTTTCTAAATATACATTTTGAGAATCATTATTGAATGAGTGGCTTTCTTCTATTAGATGTTGGACAAAAGTTTAAATTTTAGGAGTGTAAAGTAGACTTCATTTCGAGTAACAAAAACGCGAAACTTGTGTATCCGTTCTTGTTTGTTTCAAAGTTACAGATCTATGGACGTGATTGTCAGATCATGAAAAAAAATGTAATCCCAAAGTCAATAAAAACTGATTTTATTTAAAAAAGTTCAATTAATTAATAGTTTCGAAATGTCCATCTCCTTATTGAATACATGCTTGTGCCCTTAAGCCAACAGAAGAAGTACTTATTCGAATTTCATACTCCTTTTGTCGGATTTGCTCGGCAGCCAGGTAAATACGATCCAACAACTCTTCTCTTGTGTTTGAATCTTGCGCGTAGACTAAATTTTTCATGTACCCCTATAAATAAAAGTCAAGGGGATTAAGATCGGGTGATCTGGGTGGCCATGCAACAGGACCACCTCGACCAATCCATCTTGGATAATTGACGTTAACCCAATTTCGGACTGTAATTCCGAAATATGGTGGTGCCTCATCCATGTGAAAGCACATGTCTCGTCGAACATTCAGTGGGACATCCTCTAAAAGACCTGGCAGTTCGTCAATAAGAAATTGAAGGTAATTGTCTGCACTTAACCTCCCAGGAAGAACGACAGGACCAATCAACAAGTCATCGATTAGAGCCGCCCAAACGTTAATAGAAAATTCATGTTGAAATTTAGATGGGCGTATGGCTTTGGGATTTTCTGATGACCACCTGTGCAGGCTTCTCAGATTTGTAACACCACTTCTCGTGAACGTAGATTCATCTGTCCAGAGGGCTGTTTTGCAGAAATTAAAATGAAGCCGTGACTGTCTTAATATCCAGGTAGAATAAGCAAGACGAGCATAGTGGTATACCTCAAGCAAATCGTGTCCCCTGCGATGGTGATATGGATATAAGCCCTCACGTTTTAAAATTCGCCAAACTGTCGTGCGTGGTACTCCTAGCTTTCTAGCGATTCGACGTACACTGAGAGTTGGATCCCTTGTAACAATAGCTACTGCTTCTTCCTCTAAGTCTGCTGGCAAATTTACTCCTCGGTCGAAAAGAGAATCACGCAGTCCGCGTTCCCGAAATTGTCTGTGTACTTCCAGAAACGTTCTGTAATGAGGAATGCGTCTATTGCGAAACCGATGTCGGTATTCAATAATTGCTTGACGTGCACTGCCGTTACAGTAGCCATACACAAAATGCATGTCCGCATACTCTTGAGAAGAAAATCGGTAAGGCATTTTGAAGAAATAAAACGTGTCCACTCGCTAATAAGCTGTTGTATGAACTGAAACGTAATGTAATCCTTTATTAAAAAATGCAACGTTAACAGTTATCTGAACATTTGTTTATTGTATGGTATTCATGGTTCAGCACTTACGAAATAAGTAAGAATCTTCTTTACCATAAATCAATTTTTTACTACTATTTTTTGTAGAGCTCCAAGAAATTTCTGTATGCACTACGACACGTGTTTATTTATTTTTATTATGCGACATTAACAATCACAGGCCTGTTATTGAATCGTATAACTTTTTTTTAAATAAAATCAGTTTGTATTGACTTTAGGATTACATTGTTTTTCATGATCTGACAATCACATTCACAGATCTGTAACTTTGAAACAAATAAAAATGGATATACAAGTTTTGCGTTTTTGTTACTTGAAATGAAGTCTACTTTACACTCCAAAAATTTTAAAACAACGATACGGGCCATCATGTATATAAAAGTAGTGTATAGGATAGTTTATGGAAAAATGTTGACCCAGTTTTAGTAGTAAGCGGTCATTTGTATTACGTAAGTAGATTCCTGCTAAGCGATCAAAGTATTGTAATTTCCATTAGTGTGTTATATGATTTGACTCGGATAGATGGCGTTCGGTGTATTACTCTCACTCAGGTTTTTTTTGCTGACGCTGAACAAGTTGTGTAGAGGTGAAGGTACTGAAAATTCCATTAGTGCGTTATATGATTTGAGTCGGATAGATAGCGTTCGGTGTATTACTCTATCAAGATTTTTGTTGACGCTGTTCGAACATGTTGAATCTAGTCTAGAGGGAATGGTAAGTACTTTAAATTCCATTAGTGCGTCATGTGATTTGTCGCGAATAATTAGTGTTCGGTGTATCACTTCGTAAAATAATTAGTATTGGACCAGAAATAAATAAGTGGTAAAGAGAAAGGCCTCTAACTCAAAATGAATTGTTTGCGGCACTTTATGCGTCTGACGATATAAATATAGAAGCAATTTGTAGTAATGCAGATGAGGATTATGTCGGAGAAATACGTAAGATTGTAGGTGATGGTGACTTATGTTTTATGTACCGATGAAGAAGCTAACGTAGAAGGTAATATCGAAGTAAGTGGAAAAACTCACATAGTGTCAGATAGGGCTTGGAAGTACATCGCTGATAGATCATCCTCCAAAAAATCCTCCTAACAAACAGCAGCATGAATATATCTACCATATTAGATGCTTTCGAGTTGTTTATTTCTGATGATATAGTAAATATAATCGTGCATCATACAAACAAAAGATGATGTCAAGAGTAGGAACGAAAATTATGAATCAGAGAAACGACTCGAATTGCGAAACATTGCGAAACTATTTCGCTTTTTTGGTCTTTTGCCACTCAGTGGTCGCTTTAGGGAATCACGGGAAGATCCTGCTAACCTATGGAATGAAAACGAAGCTTGTAGTTGGAATATGTATCAAGCTACAATGACAATGATTTGAATGTGAATGACATGCGGTTTCAACAAGGTGGAACCACATGTCACGCAGCTCGTGAAACAATAATTTTACTTAACACCAAATTTCCTGGTCATGTTATTTCCCAGAAGGCCGACCTGGGTTGGCCACCTAGGTCTTGTCGAAGGACAAGACCTAGGACAAGATTAGGTCTCTTGTGATCTAACCCCACTAGATTGTTTTTGGTGAAGTTATATGAAGAAAACGGTTTAATGCAGTAAAACTGTTACGCTGCCAGAAACAAAGGAGAATATCAGGCGTGCAAATGCTGAAATAGAGTCGCAGTTATATGAAAGCATGATGAAAAATTTCACTAAAAGAGTGGTGTCATGTCAGCGGAATCGTGGAGGGCATTTGGCTGATATAATTTTTCATATATAATTGCTGAGTTCGTACTTTAAAATGATAGCAATGAAATTCCGATTTATCCAATATTTTAAACGTAGGTGTAGGTTTACGCGGTCGTTCTCTAGATGTAGATCTCGGTTTCCGGGTTGAAACCGCGTCGAATTAGGCGTATTGCCAACGTTTCGCCCACTGTTGCAAAGGACATCTTCAGGACTGTAAGTAGATGTACGTCGTTTCGCAGTAGCTTGAAGAATTACACAATATTTTGTTTTTTTTTCCGAAACTCGGTATCCGGAAATTCAATTTGGATCATCCTTTAGAAATTCATATGAATTTAAGGCAAATAAGTAATAGAGGCAAAATACATTTAGATAATTTTCCGTTTAATATTAACAAAATAAATTGAGCTAATGAATGCATTATTGTAGCTATATTGCAAATGGAAATTCAAATTGCAATGCTTATAATTAAACCTCCTCTACATATTTACTAAACTTCATTTTACACGAATCATTTTATACAATGAATGCTATTAGATTACGTACACGTATCTTTTGCTTCGCCTAGCCAGGAAGGGACACAAGGACCCTTTATAGAAGGAACTTAAGGGAAAGCGTTTCGATGGAGATGATTTGAACTGGGATAAATGAATATCCCGAGACGAGGTATCTGTCTCCCATTGAACGTGAGCTGCCTAGTCATTACCGACTCGGGCCTTATCGCTGGCGTCTATCAGAAATTTCCGACTAATTTCATCATTGAAGAGCGTCATAACTCGCCTTTGTCATTGCGGAAAGTGGACTTGCTGATATCAGCTGACCGGGACAAATCGTTTAAAGGAGAACGGAATTTAAGATCGAGAGCAATTGATTATCAATCTGAGGAAATGAACGGATTCTGTTATGAATAGAATAATAAAAAGCTAAATAATTTGTATTCAACGTTTGTATTCAATGAAAAAGATAATATTTGAAACTGTGCATACATTATATACAGGGATTGACTGAAATATTATTGACCTCGATTATATATTGCGTTACTATTGATAAAGTATCTTATCTTTTAATTCGGGATAGCTATTTAAGTATTAATGGTAAATGTTAAATTTAAAACATCCTACCACCACGTAGCTGGTTGTATACGACTCTCAGGTAAGCATACTATTATAAATAAATAGTAGTACGGTTAGTTCACTTTTACAAATTAATATTAATACGTTGTAAAATAGATTTGGTCTCTCTGTCATTTTTAGTTGATTTGGTCGATTAAGTATGAACTGACCTGTATATTGTAGATTTTCATTTATTATACAACAAGACACTTGAAAATACTCGATTATACGAGACATATAGCCTGAAACACTACCATCTTTGCTTGTGTAAAGTCTGTGGCTAGGAGGTCCTTTTTCTATTGCTCATGATGAGAACTTAATTATCGAAACTGTATTCATGACTTTAAGCTCTAAAAGCTTACAGATTTTTATATGTGAACTGCATATTTCATAAAAACTTAAAAAAAAGGTATATAACCCCTTTCCACAATTATTAATCGTATCCTAAATACGTATTTCGACAACTAAGTTGTCATCGTCAGTAGGTAAAACCACTAATCAAGGTGTCGCACATGGGGCACAGTAAAGCTAGAACAACGCCTACGCAACAAATACTTTACACGGCGTCCACGTATAAACTAATTTAAACATGCAAATATATCCAACGAAAAGATCGACAAATTTACCTCTCTTAGGGAAACGGCATTCACATATGTTTATACTCCAATTTGAAATATATCGAACGAAAGATCGACAAAAATTACCTCTCTTAAGGAAACGGCACTCAACATGTGTTGAAACTTCAATTTAAAACGTCGACGACCCTTTTATGGTTCTAACAATGAAAAGAGACGAGTGAAGGGGATCGGTCCTTTATCACCGTTATGGAGTGTTGTATGTTTTCAGCGATATGTATACTTTCGTAGGCGTCAAGATCGCGGGGGTTATTAATGCCCTTGACCAGCTTTAACTCTTTAATCGACACATTGTGTAGTGTACTTAAAGCATGGTTGGCAACGTTAGATTTATCCGGTCTATTGTATTTAATATGTGATATGTGTTCTTTAAACCGGGTTATTATTGGTCGTTTTGTTTGGCCTATATATTTCAAATTACAATCATCGCAACTAATTTCGTATATACCTGATTTCGAATTAAAATTAACTCTATCTTTAGTATTCCCTAGGAGACTTTTGATAGTATTTTCGGACCAAAAGGCAACTTGGAGACCTCTTTCTTTCACAACTTTATTAATATTTTTTGTGATGAGGAGGTATGGTAAACACATGTACTTTTTCTCCTGGTTACTTTGAGATATCAAACTTGTGGATTCGCGGATTGTATTTTTTATTTTTGTTTTTCTAATTAATTTATTGATTATTTCTATGTCAAAGCCATTATATGTCGCGATGTTTTTAATGAAATCCAGTTCTATTTCATATCTCTCTTTTGTTAACGGAAAATTTAGTAACCGATTGACTAAGAAATTAAAGGAAGCTGTCTTATATTGATAACAATGATTTGAATCCGCGATGATGAATCTATTAATATTGGTTTCTTTCCGGAAAATATCGATTTCTATTTTATGTTTATTCCTAATCAGTAAAGTATCTAAAAATGGTATCTTGCCTTGTGTTCCTTTTCCACCGTAAATTTAATCGTCGGAAATTTCAAATTTAATAGATTAACGAACATCTAATTCGCATTTCCGTGTATCAAAAATCGCGAGAATGTCATCTACGTACCTAATCCAGACTCTCGGGAAATATTTAGCGTTATTTTTATATTCTACTTCAAATTGACTCATGAATAAATTGGCCATGAAAGGAGATAGGCAGTTACCCATTGTTGTGCCTTGTTTCTGTTCATAAAATTTTTCTCCTACTTGGAAACAATTTTGCGTAATGCACAGTGTTGTCAATCTCATGTATTCTTTTATTTTTGAAGGTTCAATGTTATCTTGTGGAACAAGCTTTCTAGATATTTCTTAGTCTCTGGAATAGATACCGAGGGGAATAAAGACGTTACATCGAATGAAACTAAAATTTCCCCGGCTTCCAGATCACAATCTTTAATTAATTTAACAAATTCTACGGAATTACTAACTGACAAATTTTCTGGTTTTACGGGTAAATTTTTAAATTCATTCACTAACCATTTGGAAATCAAGTAAGTAGGTGAGTTGATACCTGAAACGATAGGTCTCATCGAGTTACCTGGTTTATGTATCTTGGGCAAACAATACATTCTTGGTACTAAAGGATTACTAACATTCAATTTATACTTTTTGTAGAATTTATTAAAATTGGACATTTCTTTAACGCGTCTTTTGTGTCACTAATTATTTTAGGTAACGGGTTTCTCTTAATTTCTACATACGGACCTTCGGCAATTAAATTTTTGACTCTTTGAAAATAGTCGATTTTGTCCATAATGACTAACTTGTTCCCTTTCTCTGCTTTTAGGTAAAAACAGTCCTTCGATCTTAGAGTTTTAATGATATTCCATTCTTTATTGACAGACTTCTGTTTGTGCTGCTGCAAATTCTTATCGATTTGGGTTTTACAGATAGGATTTTGCAGCGATAAGAATTTGCAGCAGCACAAACAGAAGTCTGTCATAGAAATAATCAATAAATTAATTAGAAAAACAAAAATAAAAAATACAATCCGCGAATCCACAAGTTTGATATCTCAAAGTAACCAGGAGAAAAAGTACATGTGTTTACCATACCTCCCCATCACGAAAAATATTAATAAATTTGTGAAAGAAAGAGGTATCCAAGTTGCCTTTCGGTCCGAAAATACTATCAAAAGTCTCCCAGGGAATACTAAAGATAGAGTTAATTTTAATTCGAAATCAGGTATATACGAAATTAGTTGCGATGATTGTAATTTGAAATATATAGGCCAAACAAAACGACCAATAATAACCCGGTTTAAAGAACACATATCACATATTAAATACAATAGACCGGATAAATCTAACGTTGCCCACCATGCTTTAAGTACAGTACACAATGTGTCGATTAAAGGGTTAAAGCTGGTCAAGGGCATTAATAACCCCCGCGATCTTGACGCCTACGAAAGTATACATATCGCTAAAAACATAAACACTCCATGAACGGTGATAAAGGACCGATCCCCTTCACTTGTCTCTTTTCATTGTTAGAACCATAAAAGGGTCGTCGACGTTTTAAATTGAAGTATTAACACATGTTGAGTGCCGTTTCCTTAGGAGAGGTAATTTTTGTTGATCTTTCGTTCGATATATTTCAAATTGGAGTATAAATATATGTGAATGCCGTTTCCCTAAGAAAGGTAAGTCTGTCGATCTTTTCGTTGGATTTATTTGCATGTTAAATTAGTCTATACGTGGACGCCGTGTAAAGTAGTTGTTGCATAAGCGGTGTTCTAGCTTTACTGTGCCCCATGTGCGACACCTTGATTAGTTGTTTTACCTACTGATGATGACAACTTAGTTGTCGAAATACGTATTTAGGATACGATTAATAATTGTGGTAAGGGGTTATATATCTTTTTTTAAGTTTTTACTTAATCACAGTCTCCAAAGAAAGACTTTGTATATTTCAGTTTCATAGGTGAATTTTATTTCCACAACACATCTACAAGAAATCACTCGAAATAATCAATAAACATGAACAAGCTGATGAGAATATTGCAAATATCGAATATCTTTATTATATCCGCGATAGAAGTTGATTGTCAGATTTGGCCTCTCTGTCAATTTTAGTTGATTTGGTCGATTAAGTATGAACTGACCTGTATATCGTAGATTTTCATATATTATACAACAAGACACTTGAAAATACTCGATTACACGAGACATATTGCCTGAAACACCACGAGACCAAAGGTCGAGTGGTGTTTTTTTAGGCATACGTCGAGTTTAGAGAATTTTCAAGTATCGAGTTGAATTCAGGTAGACTATATCATGAAAATAAAAAGAAAAAAAGTGCGAAACGCGCCATAATGATAACTAACAATTCAGTACTGTAAAATTATTGAAGTCGAAATCATAGTAATCTAACCGTAGTTTTGGCAGCTAATATACAAGAGTTCGTATATTCGATTATACAAAGGTTCGTATATTCGATTTGCGTCATAATATGTCAATAACCGCTGTAATACATGACAACTACGGAAAATCCTGCATTTTCTTTTCATGAACATTTATTCCATCGTTAGTTGAAATAGTATTATTTAAATGTAATTAAAATTGCGATATATTTCACGTGAATGTGTAGGCAGCCTTGTTTACATCAAAGTTTGGTTTATTATCGTTTATATGTTTCGGGGGTAGATGGCGTGTATTTTATTTTCAATAAGATGGAGAAGTCTGTATTGTAAACATTTTAATTGAGTAAATTGTAACAATTCTTGTGCGAATTATTATGTAACGTTAACTAGATTGGCTTATGGCTTTGTCTTTTGTGAATTTTATTAGAATTATCATGTGGCTGTTGCTTTTAATTTCCTTTTAGTCGGTTGAATTGCGTAGTGATATCTGGTGTCTATTTTCGAGACAAAAGTCTTTTAATAAAAATTCTTTATATAGTAGTAATTAATTAAAGTTCTTTATTGATTGGGTTTTGTGATTTATTGCCTTAATTTTTATGTAGCAAAATGTCTTTTCTAAGTACGTAGTTCATTTGTATTTCTTCTTTTGAGACGACTCATCTGTCACTTGGTTTAAGAACTATAAATCCTCTCTATATAAGCATTGAATTAGTTAGATCTACCTCTTTTGCTGTCGAAATTTTCATCTAGTAACAAGGCGTACTGAAGACGTATTTGTCAATGGATAATTTTATAATGGCTTTTTAAATACCACATGGTTGCTACGCTTCATGTGGTTTTACAGTCATTATAATTTATATAATCGGCAGAAATGGTATATTTGAGTTAATGGAAGTGCCGTTTTCGTTATTTTTTTTTTACGGATATAGTTTCTATTGAAATCACGTAGCAAAATATACCGTATGGAACTGGGGTGAGAGAACGGCGAGGAGGTAAACGATACCCCACCAGTACACTAGATAAGAGAGAAGAGACTGTCATAGCACCAGGCGCCAGGAGTGTCTGTGCTCAGTCCGATCAGATACATTCACAATAGATGTGCAGAGTAAATATATGTAGAACATCGATTGTAATGGCAATATACACAACCAGAAAAAAATTATTTAACTCATATGTTTATTCTTTATCATACCATAGAATTGCGTTTTGATTTTGTTAGCAAACTTTTTATTTTTTTCGATGTAGCGGTTATGTATAAGTACTTTTCACCTGAAATCCATATTACAGGTTTATGCAATTTTCTAATAGGTACACAGAATTTTTTCTTTTCTGTGATGAAATTATGCGTTCGTTTTCTCAGAATATTTCTAATTTTCTCTTCAAGTGCAGCATTTTATTTAGTTACGTTAGCATATTTTTAATTTTTTTTTTTTTTTTTTATATTTTCCTTAATGTAGCGTTTGTACATAACCGGAATTTAATTATGTATGCAACCACAGGTTTGTGCTATTTATAAATACGCAGATTTTTCTCTCGTTTTGGTGGAATTATGCGTTTATTTTCTCTGAATATTTTTATTTTTTTTATTATACAGCATTTCTGCATTTTTATCATTATTATCTGCTGTGCAAGACCTCTTACCTTTAAAATACGTTCCGTACACACACGCAATACGTATGTGTATAGCACATCTACTCCTGACGTATCATTGCTTATCCAACCATACGTATGTGTATATCAAACCTACATCTGACCTATACTTAGGCTGACCTATGCTTATCTAATCAAATTCTACACTATACATTCAATAAACATATCGGAGAAGTCAAGCGGCGTTCTCTTACCTCGTTTACATATGGTATAACGATGCTTTGATAAATATTACTACTAAAGTAAAATCCAATAAAAAAAATTTTATTTTTAAATTCTTGTTTATTTTTATATAACAAATCCAAATACAAAAAAAAAACTAGTAATATTATAACAATAAAACTATTTATTTATATCTGCTATTGCTTCGCGAATCCGGGCAAGTCCGCGGGCGAATCCGCCAAGTGTCAAATGGCCCGGAATTTAGTCAGTTTGTGAATGTCTGAGAGGACTTGGAGGATAGAAGGGTGGTCAGAGATTCGGCAATTCTACGAAGTATTAGAGCCAGCTTTTTATGGGTGTTCGATCTGACCTGGAATCAATGTTTACGAGCTGGCTCGTGAATTCTAATTTAGTTCTCGTGACTTTCAGTATTGTGTTTTTTTTGTTTTTGACTTCTGCGATGTGAGTTATTTTGTGTTGCCAATGTGAACGGAATTAATAAACCTTTTAGAAAATTAACTTTCATGATATTTATTCCTAGAAAAATTTTTAATTTAAAACTTGACAATTGTAACAGTTCTTTAATTATTACTTTTTATGTTTTTAATTTAATAATTTAAGTATCTTTTTGTATAGGTGTTATTTAAAGACTAACGGCCGGTATTATAAACTGATATTAAAAGTAATTTTAGTTAAAAGACATTTAAATTAAGTGTTCTTCAAATTAGAGGTTCCGTATTATGAAATGTATTTAAGCAGCATTTAACTAAATGAGATATTTACGAAGGATAACAGAAATATTTGCAAGAAGTAAAAATTCATACAATAATGAAATCCTCTTTCAAAAATCACAATATATTTTGAAGATATATAAAAATTTTGAAAATTTACTCGTAGAGAAATTAATATTAAACAGAAAATGTATAAAAGAAATTTGCTGCCATCTGGCATCGTGTTAATGGACTTACACCTATATACGTATTTTTTTCCATTCTGTACCGGCATAGCTGGACGAGAGAAAATCGGTACTTTCGGCATAGTCTCTTTTGTCAGTCAAATGTCAAATGAAAATACAAGGTGTATGTTCATGTGTACAGATACAAATGTGTGGAATGCATATCTGTTTCATTTGTAGAAAATATATAGGTTCTAATGGATGTAAGTACACAGAAATTTCGAGGTTATGTAAGTATATCTGAGTTACAGAAGTACATGCAAACATGTATATACATAAATACGCATGCGTTAATTCTCGTTTTAGTACTTGAGTACTCAAATTCAGGCATTTAGGTTTAAATGCGTGTTTAGAGTTAAATGTGCTTTTAAACATGTTGCCGTAAGTATTTAAAAATTGAATATCTGCAATTACGAGAGAAATAAAAAACTACTTGCTACTTGAGACTTTGGTAAGTCTCTTCCATTTATGTATCCATATTTAAATACGATAAGTACCTCCAATAAGTACTTAATGCATTTTTTATTTTCAAGTGACTTTTCAATTTGGCTACATTGAAATAATTTTTCTGTGAGTGTTTTCTTAATTTGTAATAAGCGACCATTTTCTATTGAAATGTCGTCTTCTGGGTTCTATCGAAGAATAATATTTGAAGAGATTATATTTTTAAAAGAATCTGTGACGTAATGCTTAATTGGTACTTCTAACGATTGTGCAAAAGTAGTTAATTATAATAACTACTATATCGTTACAAGCTTTTCAATATTATTATAAATTATTAGAAATTATAAATTTATTTTTCATCGTTGAAAGGTAATATTGCAAACCGCTTTTATACCATCTAATAAATTTATTAAAGAATGAAATGCGAAAATTATAAGTCGTTTATATGACTCGAATATAGAGTTCTAAAAAATTTAAATTATGGCGTTAAATTTAAAAATGAAAAAAGAAACTGTTTTATTCTATTGTTACGATTTATCGAATATTTCCATTATAAGCTCACTGCAATTTGCTGGCTGAATTAGTAATCACCCCAGGTAATCATTAAATATAACAGGTTTGACCTATCCAATATGGATATTATTGTTTTTAAATCAGGATGAAGCACTACAAAGAACAATAGCAGTAACTGTTTGTATTACGAGTTAACATGTAATTAAATATGAATAATTCACAATACCTTGAAAAGATGAACTTATTATTCCGAAGACGCGTGAATGAAATGACATTTATTTGTGTTAATTAGTGGTTCGTTCGATTTTCAAGGTTCGCATTTAAATAAACATTATATATGTCGTATTTTTTTAATTTTTATTTAATTAAGTAGTTTATATGTTAATCTATAAGAAGAAAGAAACTACATAGAAGCAGCGGTACGTTTATTTCTAATGTAATTATTATTTATATACACTACTGCTCAAAAGTGTTTGGGCACCTTCATAAAATCATAGTTTTTAAAAATACAAATAAAAAAAATGTGAATATTTTCACATTTTTTGGCATCGGATGCATTGACTAAATTAATAGCCAAATGTCCAAATTATAAGCCGTTCTTATATAAAAAAAAAGAGGAGGCCACGTAGATGAGACAAAAATTTAAAAATTGTAAATATTTTTGTCTCATCTACGTGGCCTCTTCTTTTTTTTATAAGAACGGCTTATAATTTGGACATTTGGCTATTAATTTAGTCAATGCTTCCGATGCCATTTGTGTCCATGCCTCTTGTGGCTTACTCCACATATCAATGGCAGATATTGGTGGTATTTTCCGTTCCTTCCGATCGAGTTCTTCCCGCAGTAGCTCGATTGGATTTAAATCGGGACTTTAGGGAGGACGTTCTATAACCTGTATTCTGTTGAGAGTTCTAGTTGAATCTGTAATACCTTTTTCTGATATTTCTGGAGTATTTCGATATTATTAGTGTACTCTATATCCCATAACTGGACACCATGTGTCCAGATTGGTTTCAGAATCCTTTATACACTAGTATTATATGTTGAGCACTTGTGACAACAATAAAAAATACTGTAAAATGTCATTTCATAAAAATTGGCATAACAGCGTAATAAAACTATTTAAAAAATACAATTTAATTGCCGCTTTCTCCAACAATAATAAGGTACAACAGTGTCTAAAAACAAAAATATTGTTAACACAGATCCGTTGAAAGAGTCGGGCATTTACAAAATAAGTTGTAATTCTTGTCGAAAATTATACATCGGGCAAACCAGAAGAAATGTTCAAACACAATACAAAGAACTCATTTTAAATTACACAACATAGAAAAGTCAGCATTAGCTCTACATCATACAGATACAGGTCACAACTTCAATTTAGAAAACGTTAGTTTAGTTAAAAAAAAGTAGTAATAGAAATTTAGACATGTGAAAAGCCATGTACATGAAAAAACACAAAAATTATCTTGTAAATAATGGTGTTTCACCCCTCAATAATAAACTCTTAACATGTATATCATACTTAAGACATATTGTAAACAGGTACTAAATTCTTCATTCGCATTAATATTTTATATTATAATCCCTAATCCTTCAACCCGATGCCTTCCTTTGTTTCATAGATATTTGGTATTTCCTGATGAACTCATTCTCAGAAATTGGATTAGTTTTAAGATTCATTGTAATTTTTCATTAATTTGTTTTCAACCTACCTCTAATTTTTTGTAAATGATGTATTTTCATATTAAAAATTGTCTCCTAGATATCATGTTGAAACAGTACTACTGATGATGTGTGCAGAGCACATAAAATGTGCATTTAGTTTATTAAAACTATTTTTGTGAAGAAAGTGTTTTGTTTTATTTCGTTACCTTTATACACTAGTAGTTTCTTTTCAACGTGAAGTTTCTTTCGATAATCCTGTAAAGTTGGTTTAACTTTAGCCCTAATCGTGTTCGCTTTGTGGAGATATGTTTCCCTCATGTGAGTGTCTTATCCAAGTACATAGTAGCTATCTGACATCTTTGAGTTGAGGGATATTACAGTTATCAATTGGAACAGGCCGATATGTTTCTGTACAACTATTAATATCTTCGTGTATTTTGTTCGCTAGCCTATGTATTTGCTAGTTTGGTTGCATTTGCTAATTGGTGATCAGGAATAATATTTTTTTATATTTATTGCCGATTGCAGCCTAGCTATATATATTTTTTCAAATGGCTTTAATAGAGCTCATAATAAACTGACAGCACGATAAGAAGTGATTTTTTCAGGCTTGTTTCCAGGTTTTGGAATTATTATTATCTGAGCAACTCTCCAGATATTCGGAAAATAGCCTAGTTAAATTATGCTATTGTGTATGTATGTCATTAGTGTAAAGCATTCGCTTGACAGCTCTTTAAGATATTTTTCAGTGATTAAGTCTAATTCAGGAGCCCTTTTATGTTAAGTTTTTGAACATTACATACGTGGCTTCGCTTATTATTTGTTTTATGGGTAGGGCTATTTAGTCGCCAACTCCTTAAGAAGTTTTCCAGTGATTAAGTCGAATCCAGGGATCTTTTTAAGTTGAGTTTTTGATAACTATATTCTTGGCTTCGCTTATCTTTATTTGTTTTATGGGCAGTATTATTTCAAATGGCGATTCCATTAATTTCTCTATTTCCTTGTCGGTAGTTTTTCAGAATTGAAGGGTTAGAATACATCCTTGAGATAGGCAGCAAATATTTCTTGTATTTTCTTCAGCATCCCTTTCCCAATTATTGCCATTTCAAACAGAAGGATTTGATTGTTTTGGTCTTTTTATTAATTTGGCCGCTTTGGCTGCTTTCCACAAGCATGCCATAGTCTTTTTAACGGCACATAATGACTGAGGGAAGATATTCGAGATATTTTCGATTTTTTCTGCTTGATATTAATTTTGCAATTTTTTAAATAATTATTGAGAAACAGCATTGAGAACACTTGCCTAGTAGTAGAAGGGTTTGAAAAGTTAACAACTTTTATAGTTGACAAGTAGAATTTATATGACAGTTTGTTATAGTGCGTTCTCTTAGTATCGTTGTTAGTTTTCTGAATTTCTTCGTTGTTCAGTATTGTGTTTTGACTACGTTCGATTTCGTTAATACTCAATATGCCTACTACATACACCCCCAATGAATATGTAGACATGTTTTTAATTTATGGACAATGTAATATGAATTCCCGAGAAGTAGCATGCGTTTATCAATAACGATTTCCAGAACGTGCGCATTTGTCGCATATGACTTTCAGTAAAGTGAAGTCAAAGATGAGAATTGGATCGTTTCCTAATAATGTAAAACAGGAATCTTCGAGCAATTGTTAGAAACAAAGGAAATATTGTCAACGTTTTGACCTTTTCTGTTTCTGTTCTGTTCGTACTCTGTTATAGTTGAAACTGGAATTAATAGAATCATCGTACACCGAATTTTAAAAACACACAGGTACCGTCCATTTAAAATTCATTTAGTTCAAGGATTGGCGCCGAACTATTTCCAAAGAAGGCTTTACCTCATTACACGATTACATGTTTTAGTAGAAGAAAATTTAAATATCTTTAACTATATGGTCGTTACTTGTTCGAATTTCAATTAATAAAATGCACAAAATCACTACACGTTATGCTCACACTTGGCATTATATACTTGACAAAATCACTTTGTGAGCCAAATATATTTTTATTAAATATTTTTGGATATTCAAACTAAGTGTTTTTGTGCATATCCCTAAAGTAAATTATATTTATTTATGTTAGTTTATCTAGTAATAATCGTAATAACTTGAAAAGAACTTAATAATATACTAATAATAATATTAGTCTTTATTGTCCAACAGTTGGATACCATTAATAGCACGAAATTAAATGCACACGAATCAATAACTTTACTAAATAAAAATTAAGTAAAATAAAATAAAATAAGAAAAACCATTATATACATGTTATATACATGTTATATACATGTTGAATTATACATGTAAATATTGTTACACTTCGTATATATAAGAATGTTTAATTTAATTTTAAATTATATTTCTTCAAAAATATTTCGAATTTAAAAATATTAGTTCAGACTTAGACATTTTCTGTCCATATTTCGTATTCGCAAAGAGAAAGTCTTTCTTATCTTATCATTCTTGTCTATTGACCCTTCCAAAAATCTACCTGACTAAGAACGGTCACCAAGTATCTAACGTTCGGTTACAATTCCAACAACGCATTTCGTTTTTAAGCCTAGTTATTAATTAATTACGTGCTCTTCTTTATAATTATATCATGATGCATATCATTTTAAAGATTCTCTCACAAGGGATATTTGATGATATTTATTTCTTCGACATCACAACTTCTTGGATCGCGCTTTTAATTATTTCTTAATTCAAAACATCGTCAGCTTCATTTTTTTCTCAACTATGAGCCATAAAAACCTTTTTCGACAATGAGTGCTCTCTTCTACACAAATTCCTTCTACTGCTTAAAACTTTCGTATATCTTACTCCACGTGCTGTTCAAACCTACAACACGCCGTCCGGCGTTCTTTGTTTCCACAACATGTCCGGCTGCGGCACGTTTTCAAGGTAACTCTGTACTGTTCTGTAGAGACTATTTTATTTACTCTAGTTCACATTAATTTAATTAATTATCTTTCTTTCCAGTGCGTAATTTTTGTATGTTAATTTTTAGATACTTATTCAACGTTCCTTGTATATATTACTTTCATTTAATTACTTTTAAATATATCAACACTCAATTTCTTTCGTGTAAATATTAAATAAAAACATTAACATTATACACGTCCTGGATCATCTTTGATGCATCACCATCACATAATTAATTATTTTAAATAATTCCCTTTATTGTTAGCACACCCGCCTCAACCCAACTAGCGTGTTTTTCATAATATATGCAACGCTCAAATTAAATGATTTGTACAAGGTGGTGCAAAAGTAATTCCATAATGTGAATTGGCTTCCATTTTGTTAGGAATTGTAAAAATTGGGCTCTGTTATCACGGAAAGTTTATTTGAAGGCGTAAAATTGATAATATTAAGATGAAGAAATGATATCGGTCAAATAACCACCTCCTGAGTTAATGCAGATTTGTGCTCGTTTTATGGCATTTTGAATTGTTGTTCGCAAAACATCAGGCTCGAAATTGGTGGTTTCTTCTTCAATATTGGCTTCCTTCTGGCAATATTCTGGAGCTATGAATGCCGTTTCCACAATAATGGCATTGTTAGCATTACTGGTCAAGCCAAAATCCACATTGAATGTAAAAAGCACGCTTCCAGACAGTGTGGGGAACCAACGTTTGGTGTGGCTTTATCAATGGTTATTTAGTTGGTCCTTATTTTTATGAGACCGGACCTAATCGGACAGCGTTATTTAAACTTTCTACAAAATCTGTTGCCATGCTTAATGCAAAATATCCCTTTCGAAGAAATAAGAACAGTGATTTGCCATTCACCTTAGAACGCACGTATTGTCAACTATTACTACTTAATGATTTGCCCTAATGGTTGGATTGTCCACAGAGGCCCTATTCTTTGTTCTGCGCGTTTTCCGAACTTGTCGCCTTTGCTTCTTGATTTCTTCCTTTGGATCTATTTAAAGAAAATTGTATATTCTGGTCGTTCTGTTAACTTGGATGATTTGAAAAATAAAATTCATCGATTTTGCCAAAAGATAACCCGAGAAATAAGAACTTCCGCATGTAACAAAGCGTTAACGCGCCGTTTGGACGCTTGTGTACAGACAGGTGCCGCACAATTCGAGCACCTGTTGTAAGATTTTTCTTCTTTAGTTGTTTTCTATCATTTGTATTATTTTTTAGCAAATAATGATTAAAACACCTTCCGTTAAAATAACGTGTCTCTGTGGTGTTCATAGAAGTTTCTCAATAATTATTTCAAAAACAGCAAAAAAAATGATTCAGGTCAGAGCTTTTTGCGTCTTCTTGATTAATATTATGCTGCATTCAAAAATTTTGGGTTCTATAAAAAAAAGTTTGCGTTCAAATGACCTACAAGGCGAGAACTAAATGCTATAGACCTTAAGAGGTAAAGCAACTTTCATTTCAAATATTTATTCGTGAATATACCGGATGAGGAGTTGTAGTCTGTAAACTAAAATCAGGGACACCGGTATATGCTGATACATTTAACTACATCTAATAAAATTGTTATTTTCTAACAGTGTAAATCCAATTACGAATAATTTTTATTTCATCTTTAAGTTGACGAAAATTAAATTGGCTTATTGCTTACGGCCTCAAAAATATCAAAACGAGATTCCCCGCTTAAAATAAAAAAAGGGCTCGCTCTAGCGCCAACCCCAGGTCAACGGGAGATCGAATTCCAAATAAGCCGACAACACAACGCAACGGAACAAACAAAATAAAAATTTTATCGAATTTGTTATTTGGAGAAGCCGATCATCGTCAACATCATCGTCGTCCCTGATCGGTAAACAGAAGACTTTTTTCCCTCTGGCGTTTTGTTAATTTCGCGATTTCGCAATATCAGAAAATCCCCGGAAAAAATCTGATAGTCCTGCAGTGTCCATTACGAGAGAGAAGTTGCCCTGTCATCAATTTTTCCCTGCGTATAATACTCGCACACACTCGCAGGGACAACATATACATGCACAAGAAAAACTACCACTGAAAAGCTGGAATTACGCGCACGTTACGTCGTTGACTGTATATTTTCCGAGCTGCCGTCGGCGTTATATTTTTTCCTGCCTTTTTTCCCTCTTCTCCTCTACGTTTTCGCTGTTGTTTCGATGTTCGCTGCTTTATTAACTGTGCACAGGCGAAAACGACATCAGCACATCATAAATGTTTTCGGAAAAAGGAAAAGAAACAGAAGAACTCATTGGTGTGCGTGTGCGGGTACGGTGCCCTCTTGCGGTCATTATCCCAGATAAACTGACCAGCAGCAGTTACACCAGTTCGCCCCCCTGCTGCCTTTACTAGTCGAACCTCAACCCACCACCCTCAGCTAGCCACCCTACGAAAGCCGGATGTGCGATCGATAGTTCGCACTCAACGCACGCACTTCTTGAACTGCAGATGTGACTTTGCTGCTGTTGCTGCCTGTTGGTTGTGAAGTGGATCACTCGAGGCGAAAGTGCATTTTCGTTCTATGAGTGCCTTCTAGGTACTTTCACGAATATATACCATTTAGTTGAACGGTATTGGGTGAAAAGAACATTTGTTCTATACTTGCGTCAAGGCATTTCGTTTGTGGGGTACTGAAAATAGAACCCGATGCAATAGAAACCCTAATTCTATCTATAGCTGTAATAACTCGAGACAAAAACGTTTCAAGAAGTAGGTAGAACATTTTTAATAATTTTTTAATGGCATTCATTAAATCTGACCATGGAATCGACTCATGCTTTAATTATCTTTGATTATTTGCTTCTAATGGCATTTTCATTTTCACAAAAAGCGTTTTTATAAAATAAGAGTAGACAAAATCAAGTACGCCAAATATATAAATCAAGCATAACGACTTCGACTGGTGTCAATTTGACAATTAAACCACTCCAGCCCTACGGGCTGTCGTGATTTAAATGCTTGTCAAACTGACACTCGTCTTCGTCGCTATGCAACAAGCATTCGTGAAATTATCGATAAATTCAAAGCTCTTATGGTATTACTACAGAAAATTGGTTGATAAAAATCTGACAGTTTATGACAGCTCATAGAAAATAATTTGATACTGCTTGAAATAATACAAAATCGGTACGCCTGTCAACGCGTTCTTAATGAATGAATATAAATCTTAAACGAATGGAGTTAGATCAAACTATTTTCCCATTAGATATTGAAGAAGTCATAAGTAGAGCTTCCATAAACTTGCTGCCGTCTAAGTCTAAACAGCAATATGAAACAGCATATAATCGATTTATGGAATGGCGTAAAATTATGAATGTGTTTGGTAAATATGGTGAAACTGTATTGTTAGCGTATTTCGAACAAAACTTAATGTTGAGTATACAACAAAATCATGATATAAGTATATATTACAAATTAATAGCATTTCTGAAACACAAAGAGGAAGGTTATCGACCAAAAAAATCAAATAGTAAAAATCGACAAGTCTATAGCAAGCATCAGATAAAAAGTATTTGATGTATAAGGTAGATGTAAGGTAAGTATAACATTAATATACTATTTATATAACGGGTGATCATTTGAAAAGTTAATCTAGTGGCATGTGATTTACTGAGAACATTTTAAAGTATGTCGTAAATTAAAATTTACTACTTAACCTTATATACCAAATATAAATGACAGAATATAAATGTCATTTATATTCTGTCATTTATATTTTGTATACTCTTGATAAAGGCGTACCGCCGAAACATGTAGAGTTTTTAAAATACATATATTTTGAAGTAATATACAGACCTTTAATCGCCTACTGATTAGGTTTACCATATCATACCAAGGTCACGAAGTTATTATATATATATATATATATATATACCAGGTGATTCAGTTTGGTATTCGCCCACCTGTAACTTTTTTACCTTTAGAAACAAGTATAATAAACCATATATATTCGTAAATCCGATGGCAAAGCCTATTGGATGGGATCAACAATTTATCTTTGCAATGACATCTGTCAAAAAAGTGACTGTCAACTTCTTTTTCAAATGACACCCTGTATATTTTTTTGCACCATTTAATAGGTATTTTATTTCTAATTCCAATTATGTATCACTATGATAAAATAATAAAAAACAATCACAAAAATAATAAAAGTTTATTCAGATGCGTAACAAGTAGATGACGATGAAAACAAATGTTAGGAAAATTTATTTAATAATTTTAGCAAAAAAACTTAGTTCATCAAATGCTCGAAATGTGCACCGTTCATCTCAAGACACATTTCAGCCCTATGTAATACCTCCTGAGTACAGACACGCAAAAGAACTTCTTGAGTCAAGTGACGACATTCTTGTTTTATTCTATTCTGCAGATCTTTGAAATCAACTAGAGGTGTTGTATAAACCCTCCCCTTAAGATATGGCCACAGAAAGAAATCAAGTGGCATGAGATCCGGAGATCTGGGAGGCCACTTTACTTCCACACTACGATTTCCAATCCATCTCCCAGTATAAACTTCATTTAAATAATTGGTGACAATTCTACCGCCATGAGCTGGTGCGCCGTCTTGTTGTAATATCAGATTTGACCGTATTTGTAACGGAACATCGTCCATATATTCGTATAATTCCTCCCTTGAAAATTGTAGATACCTTCCGCCGTGAGTGTGCCTTCATAAAATTTTAGTCCAATAATTTTTCCATTAAGGATGCCACACCACACATTTATTCCCCAAACATTTTGAAAATTGGTTTCTCGAAGCCAGTAAGGATTATGTTCTGACCAATAGTGGCAATTGTGGCAATTCACTTTTCCATTGTTATGAAATCGAGATTCGTCTGACCACATGATAAGATGTAAATTCCCAACTTCGTGGGCATAGTTCAGCCAGGCTATAAAGTTTACCCGTTCGCCGTAATCTCGAGGAAGCAAAGCTTGATGTACGTGAATTTTAAATGAATGCAGTTTATTATCTTTCAAAATCCGTTGAATTGACAAAAAAGGAATATCAGTTTCATCGGCTATTTGCCGAATGGATATGTGGGGATCAACACTTACTCGAGGTAAAACTGCAATTGCATTGTCTTCATTTCTTGTAGTCCTTGGTCTAAAA
The DNA here is from genome assembly GCA_935421215.2 of Melolontha melolontha. NCBI lineage: Eukaryota > Metazoa > Arthropoda > Insecta > Coleoptera > Scarabaeidae > Melolontha > Melolontha melolontha. The sequence continues at coordinate 35,966,374 of OW285236.1, read as the reverse complement.
GCACTTCTCTTCTTCTTGAAACTCCCAAATGTACCCAAATTTCTTGCTAGTTTTGCAAATAATTTGTCAGATGGCAATGATCTCTCTGGATACCGTTGTTGGTATATTCGTCTAGCGACCTTACTATTTTTTTGGCATTCCCCATAGATTAAAATCATATCTAACTTCTCTTGGTTTGAATACACAGCCATTTTTTAAAGAAATTACAACTAAGTGACGCGCCGTGATATTTGTTGTTGACAGTTAAAAGTGAATTGAAATTATTTTCATGGGTAAATATTTTTTTCCTAGAACTTACAATATCTCCACGATTTTAGTGATTAATTCTGTTACTCTATCCAAAAGTAAAGAGTGTGATACATATTTGGAATTAGAAATAAAATACCTATTAAATGTTGCAAAAAAATATACAGGGTGTCATTTGAAAAAAAAAAGTTGACAGTCACTTTTTTGACAGATGTCATCGTAAAGATAAATTGATCATTCTATCCGATAGGTTTTACCATAGGATTTACGAATATATATGGTTTATTATACTTTTTTCTAAAGGTAAAAAAGTTACAGGTGGGCGAATACCAAACTGAATCACCTGGTATATATATATATATACATATATAAGGTAAACTTAATAAGTCGGCGATTAAAGGTCTGGTTTACTTCAGAGTATATATATTTAAAACAACCCTACATGTTTCGGCAATACGCGTTTGTCAAGAGAATACAAAATATAAATGACAGAATATAAATGTCAAATAATTAAGTTGCTATGGTTTAAATTATTCAAAGATACATTCCAATAATAATAATAAATCATGCCTTAGTATTCCAAAAAATAGATAGCAAGGTGTGAAAATATGTGTTGTTCGCTGCTAGAAGCTTGTGTCTCTTTCTGGGTATGAACCTCTGAGTTGGTTGCTGCTGGCAGCAGATTTTGTATTTTTGTGACCGCGTAAGTGTATGGTTTTGTATGTTAGTGCGCTCGTGTGTGTGTTTAAAATATAAATGCATTTATATTTTTTATTCCCTTGACAAAGGCATCATTGCCGAAACATGTAGGTTTGTTTTAAATATATATACTTTGAAGTAATGAACCAGACCTTTAATCGCCGACTTATTAAGTTTACCTTATATATATATATATATATATATATATATATAATATTTTCGTGACCTTGCTATGATAAGGTAAACTTAATAAGTCGGCGATTAAAGGTCTGGTTCATTACTTCAAAGTATATATATTTAAAATAACTACATGTTTCGGCAATGATGCCTTTGTCAAGAGAATACAAAATATAAATGACAGAATATAAATGTCAAATAATTGAGTTGCTATGGTTTAAATTATTCAAAGATACATTCCAATAATAATAATAAATCATGCCTTAGTATTCCAAAAAATAGATAGCAAGGTGTGAACATATGTGTTATACGCTGCCAGCAGCTTGTGTCTCTTTCTGGGTATGAATTTGTGTGTTGGTTGCTGCTGGCAGCTTGCGTCTCTCTCTGGGTGTGTGATTTTGTATTTGTGTGACCGCGTAAGTGTAGGGTTTTGTATGTTAGTGCGCTCGTGCGTGTGTTTAGTGACCAGTCTCGTAAATTTAGAGAGATCGGATAACCAGCCGTTGCGTAGGGCCGCCAACCCTTTCCCGGCAACTTCTTTACTTTTCCGAGCAGTACTTCGACGGCCCGACCCCCGTCCCAACGAGGCAAGGCGCAGACCAGCGAAGCGCACCCTGCACGGGGTTGCTCATCGCCAACCGAGGGAACACTCTTAGTGGCTACCTCAGTCGACGACGGTCACACTTTGTGCCATCTTAACGATTTCCGCAAAAGCGGGGGCAATGCACACACGTCGAACGCGTGTGTGCTGTTAACAGCAGCCTAGCCAGGTTGCCGCCCAGGACCGGTCCTAGTGGTGTGCGCATTGCGCGGCGCCGTGATTTGCGCCGCGTAGCTTGGTCCCTCACTCCTGCTGTTAACAGCACTCACACGTTCGACGTGTGTGCATTGCCCCCGCTTTTGCGGAAATCGTTAAGATGGCACAAAGTGTGACCGTCGTCGACTGAGGTAGCCACTAAGAGTGTTCCCTCGGTTGGCGATGAGCAACCCCGTGCAGGGTGCCCTTCGCTGGTCTGCGCCTTGCCTCGTTGGGGCGGGGGTCGGGCCGTCGAAGTACTGCTCGGAAAAGTAAAGAAGTTGCCGGGAAAGGGTTGGCGGCCCTACGCAACGACTGGTTATCCGATCTCTCTAAATTTACGCGACTGGTCACTAAACACACGCACGAGCGCACTAACATACAAAACCCTACACTTACGCGGTCACACAAATACAAAATCACACACCCAGAGGGAGACGCAAGCTGCCAGCAGCAACTAACACACAAACTCATACCCAGAAAGAGACAGAAGCTGCTGGCAGCGAACAACACATATTCACACCTTGCTATCTATTTTTTGGAATACTAAGGCCTGATTTATTATTATTATTGGAATGTATCTTTGAATAATTTAAACCATAGCAACTCAATTATTTGACATTTATATTCTGTCATTTATATTTTTTATTCCCTTGACAAAGGCATCATTGCCGAAACATGTAGGGTTGTTTTAAATATATATACTTTGAAGTAATTAACCAGACCTTTAATCGCCCACTTATTAATTATATATATATATATATATATATATATATATATATATATATATATATATGTATACTGTGGCGAGACAAAGTAGATAATCGTAACTGGAAACAAGAGGAAAAAGAATTAAAATATGTACACAATTGTAGATTAAGTGATAACAAACTCAAACCTTACATTACCAGTATGATTTATTAAATAAGTTAATAACGCGTATTTAATTTTGGAATTTATTTTATAATTTTTATTAATATCAGCTTTCCATATTTCAGTAATAATATTTATTTATAAAATTAAATATTCGAAAATAATTAAGTTATTCTATAATATTAAATTTATATGGAAGACTTTTGTCTTTTGACTTATGTCATTCCGTGCGAATTCAATATTTGTATATATGCGCATATGAAGTTAATAGAAATTGGAACTAACCTAAATGTTATCTCTAAATTAATATTATTAATTTTAAAAGCTATCTAAACGTTTATTTCATTTAAATTAATTATTCTAGAAAAGATAAATTAAATACTTATTTCTATACCAATTTGGACGGATGCAGGCCTATCAAGAAACAATGGATAGTTGGCGTCATTTGAGGAAACTTGTAATAGAACGCTTGGTTTGGTCAACTCTAAGTTTAAAATTTAAGAAGAAGAGAAATAAACATAGTATTCATTCGAAATTTACGACGAAAAATAAATAGTGCGACATATTGATGCGAAAATTGAACCCCTCACAAGCCATTAGAGGTTAGAAAACTTCAAGTCAAGAATACATCCATTTCCACCCATACATGATTCTACAAAAAGGCCTTAAATACTGTTTTCCTGAATGACATAGCTTCCTGCATATCCTTTGAACTTTTAAGTATTTAGACCTCTTTATCTATAAGAAAACATTCAAAATTCACATAAACATTTTAATCAGCTTTAGATACATTTTAAAAATTAAATCATGAAATATTACTCAAAATATATCTACCTGATAATGAATGGTCCCGTTTAATATTCATTTTAGCACAAAAGTTAAGTTATTTTCTATCATAATCACGTTTCACCTATGTATTTCACCATAACCATAATCATATGTTAGTCACGTGATCCTGTAATATAATTACCACCTGATCGACATGTTTTATATAATTTGATATCGTAATATGGAAATATTAACTTAGTAATTAATATTTACACTTTTATTTGTATTTGTAAGTTCAGAATAAGTGATTTTTTTTTCTTATTTGCAATATAGTAAATTTGATTGTCGTTTTAAGTAATTAATATTAAAATCTGATCTGATTACTCCTGAATTTGTTTCTGTAAGAATCTCATTCTCATAAAGCCCAGAATTCAATTAAGAAAGACCGAAACTCAATTAAATAATCCATTATAACTGAGATATCGGAATTTGAATATATGCACCACTTCGTAAATAGTCGGAAATTATATGTACTAAAACTAGGTGTTTATCATTGTATACGACATCTCCTACAAACCGAGGGAACCAGCTTCGCCGATAAGGTAAGAACCTGTCATATGTATTTCTTATTGTAAAAATAATAAAAATATATTTGCATGCCAACGATATTTATTGTTTTATGTTTTATGAGTTACATGCTAATTATCATTATTAAATATCTATTATCCGGCAGCATAAAGTATACCTAATTATTACTTTTGTATGTTCAAATCAAAATATGATTATAAGTTAAATACTATATTATGTAACAAATAACGCTGATAAACGATATGATAAAACCTTTGCGCATATTATTTTAGCTCTAAATATTTATATACAATACGATATTCTGTTCTTACATCTTAATTTTAAAAATATCCCTATACGATTTTAAGCAGTGTATATATATATATATATATATATATATATATACATGGTTTCGACTCGAAAATAGTAACTAACCTAATTAAGAAACATGGTTACAAAATTAACTTTACTGTATCAGTTTGTAGAAATTTAAATGACGCTTCAAAAATCATTCTCTTCAAATCGCGTTTAGATCATCAAATTCACTAAAATCACTTTTAGGTAGCACCAATGATGAAATTGAAGTAGGACGATAGTCAATTTATGAAATAAATTGTAACGATTGTAAACAAAAATACATGGGACAAACCAAACGTTCCATTTCAACTCGTTAAAAGGAACATATTTCCCATTTTAGATTAAATGGACCTGTAAAATCTAGAGTTGCCCGATTTATTTGGCACAGACCACTCAATGTCTTCAAATAATCTTAAATTCATTGAAACAGCAAATAATTACAAAGAATGAGATAGCTACGATAGTATTTATACACATAATAATAAGTGTATTTCAATGAATTCCGACAATGGACCAATTCCTCTGTCCAGTATTTATATTTTATTTTGACTTTCATTTTAACGCTTCATACTTCTTTAATTTTTGTGCTAGGTTTGAGTTGTACGAGTATATAAGGGTTTATTCGATGTTAGGAATTTAGTGTTATCCCACTGGAAATTTGATGAAGAGCATATTTTCAAAGGTTGTACCGTATCCAAAGATGCTGCGCTTAATACTATTTTTCTTTAGCAGATTATTCTACCGAAGATGGCAATTTAGTTGCCGAAACAACTACATAGAGTTTGTTGATTTACATTGTGGTTACGGATTTTTTTTTGTTTCTGTCTGTTTCAGGTTTCAAGCCACAATTCCTACCAATTCGAAAAGTTACGAATACTTTACAGAGCTCAACGGCGAGTACATTAAGCGTATTTTCTATCTCAGAAAGGCTAAAAATTAACTTCTTTCTAATTTAGGTTTCAAAAGAAACCAACGTCAACAGATTTATAACCGCAGATTCGAACCATACTTTTCAGCACAAGAGTGCCTCTTTCTTACCGAAAAGAAACCAACGTCAATAGATTTATAACCGCAGATTCAAACCATACTTTTCAGCACAAGAGTGCCTCTTAAAATTTTCTTATCAATCGTTTGTTAAGCATGCCATTGACAAAGGATAGATATGAAAAGGAATTAACTTTAATTAAGAAAATCGCGAGTTACAACGGTTTCGATTTAGAAATAATGAACAAGCTAGTTAGAAAACATAAAGTAAGAAAAACAATTCAGGATTCCACATGTTTGCTACCTCAAATTGATTCGAGCAAAAAATTTATTATTAGTTTACCGTTTCACGAAACTACGAAAAATTTAAGTAAAACCTTTAAACAGTATAATGTTCAAGTAGCATTTCGGTCGAATAACCCCCTAAAATCTCTCTTAGGCAACGCGAAAGACAAAGTTGAGGTAAACAACAAATCTGGAATCTATGAAATAAATTGTAAGGATTGTAATAAAAAATTTGTCGGCCAAACAAAACGTTCGATTCTAACTCGTTATAAAGAACATGTTTCGCATATTAGATTCAATAGACCAGAAAAATCAAGTGTTGTCCGACATATTCTTGAATCAGATCACAACGTAATATCTGACTGTCTGAGATTAATAGAAAACGTCACACGCCCTCGCGAATTAGATAGTTTTGAGAGCATTTTTATCTTTAAAAATAGGAATAACGTAATTAACGCAGATTTGGGTCCTATACCAGGTTCTTCTTTATTTGAGTTAATTGACAGTTAGATGTTATTAAAGCAAGAAAAATAGGAAAACCATTAAAATATAAAAAACATTCGAATTCATGGAATTTATTTTTAAATTCGTTTCATTACAATATTTGCCATTAAAATATTCTGACTCAACATTAATTTCCAAATTTATATTTTCAACATAATTTAAGGATTACTTTCATAATTGGATTCTTAATGTATGTTAAATTACGGCATTTATAATATTTCTAAACGGTTTTTCTATAGAATTTACAAATAATAGGTTAATGCTCTTGCATGAATAGGTGGGGTTTACCAAAATGTAGGTAATTTTTGCAGCATTTAAGATTGAAGAATTTAGTGTTAAACTAGAAGACGTTCAGAACAGTCCTTCTGTGAGTGTTTCTGTGCGTTCAAGTGTTACATTGTTTTTTCTACTGAAGATGACAACGTGGTTGTGGAAATACGTATTTAGAATCATTAAATTCTATTGTGGTAAGGGGTTTTTTAATTTTATTATTCACTTATAAGCCACAGTCTCTGATTTGTTAGTTAGTTTTTGTATCTTTTGTTTTAGTGCATACAGCACTTGAGTCTTAAAGGTGCGAATTACCATAACAAAGTCGAATTACACAGTAAAATGTATACAAGTAATTTCTATATGCATCTTATTCCCGCGAATGTACCAAATGCATGTTCCTTTTACCATGAAGTAAATGCAGTATGTGTGTAAATATATAGTTTTCGTGGCTCAGCGTTTACAAACAGATCTCATTTTAGTATTTACACAGCAAGTATAGAATACGCCCTTAGTGAAATTGTAGCTGCATTTCAAATTTACTTTTTCACAGGAAGGAATATACGTGTTTATATGCATATACGAATATATACAAAATTGAAGTGCACCAAATTGTTTACTCACGGACTACATCTCGTTTATTTCCGCAATCAGATCCGCGCCAGTTGATGCTAATGATTTCCAAACATTCGATAATTAACGGGCTTCAGATTTGAGGATAAATTTGCTCAGCACATATGATACCGGTCGCATTTTGTTTGCGATGATTTGGCGTAGTACACACTCTCGACATTTTTCAATTATAGTCTGAACCGGACGCATTTTTGGTATATTCGCGTACATACGAACAAATCTATGCGAGATAATTGATAGGGTTAGAATTGAGAAGTCGATATTACATTTCTGTTTTTTATTTTCGCATTTTAATTCCCAGCTTAATTAACCCCCTGGTGCCTGGTAAATAAAGTTGATTGGTCCGACTTATTAATCAAATAAATCGATTATTTGCGCTCCAACGGCGATGTTACAACAGTCGCGATGATACTACATGACAAAATAAGAAAAACGAACTTACCGGTAGTGCAAGGAGGAAAAGCAGCTTACCTGAAAATAAAAGATTTAAATGTAAAATAATGTTTTGAGTTATAGTTTGGAAATAGAAAAATTGGAATGAAAGAAATTTATTACACTAAAATTAGCAGCAGAATATTACATAGCGTAGTACCATGTACGGTATGCGCCAAAATAAACAACACTGAAATTACTGAAGTATATTATTTATTACTTATACATTATTATGTCTATAGAATACATGTTCAAAATGTGCGCCATGGCGTTGTAGGCACTGCTCATAACGGTTACGCAGATTGTCAAACATATTCGAGAACACAGGTTGCCGCATATTCCTGAAAAAGGAGACGATCTTCTCACGTAAATGATTAACAGTTCTGGGTGGGTCTGTACCGCTGAAGACTTGCTCCTTTAACATACCCCATACGTAGGCATCCGGTGGTGTAAGATCGGGGGAATGTGATGGGTAGTTGAAATTAGAATTGCGGGAAATGATGCGTCCTTCAAAAGTTTCCTGCAGCAATGCTATCGATTGTCGAGCAGTGTGACTGGTCGCCCCGTCCTGTTGAAACCACTGCTCTTCCATCCGAAGGTCCCTGGCACGACAAAACCCTCTGAGATCTTGGACAAATGGCGTTACCACAATGTTTCTCTAACGTTCCTGGTTAACAGTAAGAGGTGTGCCATCATCATCCTCAATGAAATACGGACCAATCACACCGTGTGCTGACACTGCACACCATATCGTCACACGGGCACTATGTAGCGGTTTTTGGATAATCACGTCTGGCTTACCGAAACCAAGGAAGCGAGTTGTTTGTTTATTGATGTAACCCTCCAAGTGAATATGACTTTCGTCTGAGAACCACACATTATTTAAGAAACCTGGATCCTCGTACAACATAGCCAAAAATTGTCCACAATACGCAACCCTGGCGTTCATATCTTGGTTTGACAATCGTTGTCCAACTTGAATTCGGTACGGAAATCCACATACATCTTTGAACAAACGCCGAATCGACGCACTGCTGATATTCAACTTATATTCCGTTCGCCGAAGACTTCGGTTCGGTGATTGCAAAACCTGATTGAGGACACGTCTATGGTTCCCATTCGTTCTCACAGTTACTGGCCTACCAGACCCTCCCTTCCGTTGGCACGACACACTGCCAGAACGACGAAATTTCTCAACAATAGAAAGCATAACTTTGTTGGTAGGTGCCTCTTTATGAAATTGATCGCGATATGTTTCCGTCACTAACTTCAAACTCGGTCCACCTTGTTTGCCTTTTCCGTACGATCGAAAATAATGCTCGACGATAAACACTTTTTCCTCAGTCGTGAGACCCATTCTCAACTATAACATCACATAACAACGTTCTTTGCACTACTAAAAACACATAACGCTGCTAGTATCATACGTCAAAAAGCAGACATGCGCATAACAATGGCACGCATTTCAGTGTTGTTTATTTTGGCGAATACCGTATATTAAAATATCGAAGTAGACGACTAGATGGTGGATAGACTAGATTCTTAAAAACATATTTTATTTATTTGTCTCAGGGATGGATGCCATATAATTTGTTTAAAATTTAAATTTTAAATAAGAGTGTATGTTATGTTTTGAAATATATAAAAAAACGTCTGCGGATGTGTGACCAATCGTACAATGTTAAGTGGACATTGTAGCCCCACGCTATGGGCGCCAAAACAATAAATAAAAGTGTAAGTGACAAATCATTAGGTTTTTAGGTACCCTTTTTAATGTAGAGATAATGTGTATCACCACGTTTCAGTATCTGTTAATTCTATTGTTGTGGAATGCTGCTGGATAGGTTCCTTTAATGGAGGTAATAACGTAGCCGATAAACTGGTCAAAGAACGTTCTAAGAGCAACTTCATAGGACCAGAACCGGTATGTGGAGTCGCCTAGGATTCCGCTAGAAGAGAGATCTGGTTGTGGCTATTAAGAGAACGTAAAAGTAAATGAAGGCTAACACAAGGTTAACTCCATACTAGGGACCTAGATGTTAGGTTTTGAGCAAAGACAATTCGCAGTAATAAAAAAGAAATTATTACCAATAACCTGACATTGTCCTTTAAGCAAGCATCTGTACAGCATGGGCTTGGTTAGCGAGCCCTGGTGTAGGAGATGTGAAAAACATGAGTAAACTAGGTTTAATGTAATACGTACTTGTGAGGAGCTGAAGGCAAACATGTATAAGCATGCTCGGCCCAGCCAGTTTCAATATTCTGTTAATCGGACTGTATATATAATTTTTGGTTTGATACTGTCTTAGAGGATGCGTACGCAGAATCTTTCAAAAAGAGTAGGGGGAACTATGCGTACCTTATTCACGTTTATTCTGAAGGTCAGCGAGTTGCCAACGGGTTTACTGGAACTGCTTCTAATTTTCAATTTTGGCATTATCTTTTTTGAGTAATTATTGCAAAATTAGACGCCCTGAAGAGGGATAGACGGAAGACAATATATGCTGGTTCAAGTTAAGACTCTCGTAATTTGAACTCAAAACTTCCGCTTGGGTGTCGAATATAACTACCTTCCTTGGGTAGGCATCTAAACTCTGAAGGATCACGTGGTGGGGAGCGGAAAACCGCACGGCATTTTTAGCATGTGGAGGAGGTAGCAGATTCGCGGCATCTGCCACAGATTCGGCCTCCCTACAGACCATCAGTAAAAGTTAACTGCCTCTTAAGTAATTGTTGGCATCCGGGAGACGCCGGAATTAACTAATTTGCAACTGTAACCGTCTAAGTCAAGAATCTGAAAGGATCCACGGCTATTTTGTTAAACATATAGATTCCCTTTGTTGAATTACTGAATAATTGAAAATTTCACTGTGTATTTTGTAATTTAAAGTTAGTAATTTGGTTTTCGATGTTTCACTTATTTTTGCATAGTTTAAGTTACTTAATTTTGTTTCCCCGAACGTACATAAATATATTGCATTGCTAGGACTATGTATTTATGTTGTAAATTTTATTTTCATTGAATAACTAATTAAACTGACGTTTCTTTTCGCGCTCTAAGGGCTAATGAAATTTAATTTAATTTGGCTGAGAGAATTTAAAGTAATTATTTATGTGTCTTTTGGTTTTTACCTTAAAATCATTTTGTTGAGATGCGTTACGAAAATTTATGCTATTGTTAAAGGTCCTTAACTTTTCTTTGTACCTCTTTTCTTTTGACGGGGGAACTTTCTTTTAATAATTTTAATATATGCTACTTTTAATACAAAGGTATTTTTAATAATATAAAATATTATTAAAAATCTGGTGTGAAGAACACAAATACAGGTTCACTATTAATATTTTTGTGAACGTGTCCGAACATATCCCTCCCCAGAGACATAGATACGTATTTCGCCTTTCTACAGGCTCATCGGTACGCCCCTGCTGGAGAAAGAATATTTTCAGACACATTCACAAAAAAAAACCACATCGCCACATCACAGAAATTATCCAGACCGGGCGTAGAAGTAAATTCAGCGCTGCCTGTTGTCAGACAGCCGAAGTACCTCGCCCCGTCCACATAACCAATGTGAAGTAACGACGCCTTTCCAAAGGTGGCACAGTCATCCCTCTAGAAACTGCATTCTGTTTGTGTCTTCACTCATACTACGGACTAACCGCAGCAGGGGCGTACCGATGAGCCTGTAGAAAGGCGAAATACGTATCTACGTTTCTGGGGAGGGATATGTTCGGACACGTTCACAAAAATATTAATAGTGAACCTGTATTTGTGTTCTTCAAACCAGATTTTTAATAATATTTTATATTATTAAAAATACCTTTGTATTATACAAAACTGGTGGGGTTTAACTACTCATGTATGTTTCAATTATTCTGATACATTACACATGCGGTTAGTCCTTAGTATGAGTGAAGACACAAACAAAATGCAGTTTCTAGAGAGAGATGGCTGTGCCACCTTTGGAAGGGCGTCGTTACTTCACATTGGTTATGTGGACGGGGCGAGGTACTTCGGCTGTCTGACAACAGGGAGCGCTGAATTTACTTCTACGCCCGGTCTGGATAATTTCTGTGATGTGGCGATATGGTTCTTTTTTGTGAATGTGTCTGGAAATATTCTTTCTCCAGCAGGGGCGTACCGATGAGCCTGTAGAAAGGCGAAATACGTATCTACGTCTCTGGGGAGGGATATGTTCGGACACGTTCACAAAAATATTAATAGTGAACCTGTATTTGTGTTCTTCACACCAGATTTTTAATAATATTTTATATTATTAAAAATACCTTTGTATTATACAAAACTGGTGGGGTTTACCTACTCATGTATGTTTCAATTATTCTGATATGCTATTTTTAGTTATTGGCAGCTATTCGTCCACCGCTTTTCTTATTTTTTGTGTATGTTTTCAACGTTAAGTTTTGAATTGATATTACTTTTATTATTTATTTAAGATTAAGATATATAAGAAATTTGGGAGAGCTCTTCCGGCTTTTCTTCTTTTTATTATTTAGTACATGGCGTTAAGATGAACTAGTTTTCCTTCGTTATTTTTTATTATTTTACAAATCTATGTTTGATTTAATTAAAAGTTTCAATGTCGAATTGATTCTTGCAGTTTTTTAAAAAAATATTTAAATGAGTGTTTGATTGACACTGTGCTTGTATTCAATATTAATAAAATTTAGCAGTTTCCTTATCGGGTTCCCTCTTTCTTTAATACCACCTGGTGGGTTTTTGTATCCTCTCCGAATTCCGTATGGCGTAGACCACAGCATACAAACCAACAATATTAAAAAAATACACAGTGGCGCCCTTTTATTGATTTTCGAGCTAGATTAATATAGTCAACGTTTCGACAGGAACCGCACGATCATCTTCACTCGAAGCCAGTGTAGGTCTGGCTCGTTGTTTTTTGTATTTGGATATAAAATCTCGCTCACCAAAGCCCAGGAGCGCTACTAAATTTTGGAAAGTTTAAAAGCCAGTTTTGGTAAAAGAGAGTTAGGATTTTGTGTAGGACAATAAGATTCCTCACTTTTCGATAAACGGGCGTTTCACTCTATGTGAAACCATAAACATAAGTTTTTAAAAAAAACTTGAGATTTTTTCATGTATTTTTCCCGAATTTAGTGAGTAAAAATCTATAAGAAACAGTATACAAATCCTGTGCAGTTTTTTGGTTGCAAACCTTTGTAATTTATAACACATCGAAATTTAGACACTCGGTTTAATTGGTAATATTACACAAGACATGCGAATTCTAATTTAAGATTTCATGTATTTTCTTATGGAAGTTAATTTTCCAATTCAAGGTCATTCAAGCCGTAATGTCATAGCTGGATCACGAAGCTAACATAACGTTTTTTCTCAGTGATTCCATTCAATCTCTCCTGTCTCCTATGCTTTACTGCCTCTTGAACCGACCTTGCAGTTTGGAAGCACTGAAAGTGTTCAAAAACTGTTTACTTCTGTTTATAAGAAGTAACAGTTTATTTTCTGGTCGGTAACTGTTCTACAAAATAAATCACAAATAGATTAACAGATAATAAACTAAAAGGTGTCCCAATAGGAACTTGGGGATTTAAATTTCACATTATTTTCAAATAAGGTAACTTAGCAACCTAATATTTGGTATATGTCATCTATAAACTTGTAAAAGTCATCATGCAACGTTTCACGACTGAAGAACGTATCCAAATTGTTCAAATTTATTATGAAAATGGTCGTTCCATTACGAACACAATTCGTCGACGTCGACTACGCGTTGTTTTTCATCAGAATCATATTCCCAGCAATACGGCAATTAGAAATTTAATGGCAAAATTTGAGCGAACTGGTTCTGTTCTCGATGTAAAGACACCACTACGTCCTCGTAACGTTCGGTCAGTTGAAAATATCGCTATGGTGAATGAAAGTGTTACCGAAAGTCCAAAAACTTCAATTCGTCATCGGTCACAGCAATTGGCCATCTCAAGATCATCTCTGCAACGAATTTTAACAAAAGACCTTCGGCTACACGCATACAAAATCTAGTTAACACAAGAATTGAAGCCCAGGGACCATCACCACCGCCGTATCTTTGCCAATTGGATTTTGGAGCAAACTGATTTTGATGACGAATTCTGTAAGCGAATCATATTCAGTGACGAAGTCCATTTTCACATAGGGGGTTACGTAAATAAACAAAACTGCCGCATTTGGGGGCGTGAAAATCCTCGAGAGATTATTGAAAAACCCATGCACCCACTACGTGTCTTCTTGGACCTTACTTTTTTGAAAATGAGAATGGAGAAGCAGAAACTGTAAATGGGGAGCGGTATCGACAGATGTTGAACAACTTTCTATGGCCTCGTTTGGAAGATATGGACCTCAACAATCTTTACTTTCAACAAGATGGGGCCACTTGTCACACTGCCAGGGAAACTCTAAATTTACTGCAGGAGAAATTCCCTCGCCGTGTGATTTCTCGTAATGGTGACGTGGATTGGCCTGCAAGATCCTGCGACATAACACCGCTGGACTTTTTCTTTTGGGGTTTCCTTAAGGATCAAGTCTACACAAATAATCCACAGACAATTGATGAATTACAAAATAACATTCGTGCGGCTATTGGCGAGATTAACTTGCATATGTGTGATAAAGTCATTGAAAATTTTAAAAAAAGAATCGCTGTGTGCAATAGAAGTCACGGTGGACATTTATCCGATACCTTGTTCCACATATAATTTTAGGGTTTCTATTTTATGTTTACGTTAATAAATCGTTGAATTTCTAAATACTACGCATGTTATTTGGAATTTAAATCGCCAAGTTCTTGTTGGGACACCTCATATTACTGAATATCTTACAAACGCAATAAAAGCTCCTAAACAGCTTTTGAACAGTTTGAATAGCTTCCAAACCGATAAAGAAGGAAAATTGTTTCAAAATGTGGTAGCTTACATTTTAACAACCGCCAAGTTTGTTACCTTACTTATTAGTGAAGGAAGAGGCGAGTAGAGGATGGAATGGAATATGTAAGTAACTACCAGAGACCGGGCGCATCAAGCCGAAATTACGATGGACCATAGAAATAGTCTGTAATGTCGTTAAGTAAAACACGCGGTTATTGAATAGCACTATTCATTCGGTTAACCGCACTTCCGTTTTTTTGTTGTTGAATTGTGAATATTACAGTAAAATTCCTATCTTCATGGGCGTAGATAGAAGCGTGAGGAATTTTTATAATTTACTTTATTTATTAGTATATATTTCGTAAGATAAATAAAGTACGGTAAGTTAGTTTCTTTTTTTTCATTGTTTTAAGTGTTTAAGTATCCAGTGAATTTCAATAACTTACGCATACATTTTTAATTATCATTTATTTAGATCTAGGACGTTGTTTAAGTTACTTTATTAATGAACGTGCCGTTTCCCGGTTGACGGTGATCTTCTCACGTGAACAGCCTTTCGTGGACATATAACTCCTCCGTCGCTAAGTCGAGACGTTCACGAAGTTAAGTTGAGTGAATGATCTCTGGCTACATCCATTTACATCTGTGCTTCATTGGTGGTCTTGGATATCTTCTTTCCTCGTTTCATGGATTTATATAACAGAATAATACCTATAACTATTAATACAATTATTATTAATACTGTCCAAATTGTTATAGGCCTTTCATGGAAACCAACTTCAGTAACATCTTGTAATTCGGGTTTTAGAATTTGGAGATTTTCATGTAACCGTGTTAAGTTGTTGAAATTTATTACTTGTAATTCGCTTTTAACATTTTGTTCCATTATATATCTCGAATATTATATTGACTTTAGGCATTTTGATGAATTTATTTCTTTATGCGTTGACTCCAATACTCCAATGAGAAGATTGTCATTGATTTTTGCAAAACAATTATATAAAATTTCTATTATTTAAGTACCCTTTATTATTTGCATTTCTCTGTTATTTCCGCAAAGTTTTGTTATTTTTATTTGACTTGGCGCAATTACCAACCATTGATTTTGTTGTAATTTTGTTATTTCTAAATGTTCGTATTTTACTTTCTTATATTCGCAGGTACTATAGTCGTTCGAAAATGTTAGTAACTGAACTTCACAGGGTGAATCTTTTCCTATCCATTTACTTTGTTGATAATCACAGATAAATTCTTCATAATTAATATCGAGACAATTTCTGATCGTCTTTGTTGTACTCCCGATTCTTCCGCGGGATTATGTACAGAACGTGTAGTAACAATTAACGGAGTAAGTGAATGGACACAAAGTGTAATATGCACAGTTTCTTAAACGACGACATTGAATTTATGAAATATTTTAGGGTAGAATTGTATGAAACGGTACCTCTGTATATGCGAGTTTGAATTATGGGTTGTAATTTATTGTGTATTAGGTGTAAATTTTCCTATAGATGTAATTACATCTCATTAAATATCTTGATGGATCACGCCGATTCGTTTGGTGCGAAATTCCTGTTTATTTCTTTTGTAGCGTTTTCATACAAGATTCCCTTTTGAATACGAATGCATCTGCCGTTAAGTAAACACGCTTAATTAAAAAGGTTGTTAATGGTTTTTTCGTAAATATAAAAAT
This sequence comes from Melolontha melolontha, assembly GCA_935421215.2. Lineage (NCBI taxonomy): Eukaryota > Metazoa > Arthropoda > Insecta > Coleoptera > Scarabaeidae > Melolontha > Melolontha melolontha. The sequence continues at coordinate 35,950,193 of OW285236.1, read as the reverse complement.
TACAGCCTTCGATAAAGTTTGAGTATAATTAATAACAGGTAATTATCGTGATTTGTACGCAAATTAAATTGAGGCAAAGTATTATAACAACCATATGAAGTAAATTAACTTTTACTTTGGAAATAAACTGCTCGTCAAAAGTTATTAGTAAACCTGGGATTATATAAAAATACATATTTTTTATTTGTGATATGTTTACCAAAATTATTGCAGATCAATACGGATCACGTGAAAACAAAGCATTTGCGACTACTTTTGTTTTGCATATAAATACTGCTTTGAGCATATTTCATATAAAATTGAATATTTGTTCATATTTATTAATTTATTTCTACAGTGCACCGTAAGAAATATGTATATAAAACCATTTATTCATAATTAGAGCAGACCAATTTCCGTGCGCGCCATGTGCGCCGATGTGAGGATGATTGTATTGCATCAGAACTAATAAAATGCATTCAGTATGTGTTTGGTACTTGCTTAGACTGCATGTAAGTGTAAGCATACGTAATCAAATGTCGGCGACACATAAATCGAGAAAACGACCGTTGTCAGACGAAGTGAATAAGTTTATTATGGATTTCCCGGACTTAATATACGATGGCTCAAAAATTAAATGTTTAGTGTGCAATAAATATCTAATGTGTTGGTCAAAAAACACATTGTAAAGAACACGTAAGCGTATCGAAGCACAATAATAACAAAATTAATCGACAACAGTTTATACATGAACTATGTGTAACTAAGATTGTGTGCACACTGCCGTTTACCTTGCTAAGTAATGATTCATTTATTTCATTTTGGAATAAATACGCGAATCAAACATTACCGAGCACGACAACGTTACGAAGGAATTTACCATCGGTGCGTAAATCGTTGCTGAATTTGCATACTTTTGGTCATTGATAACTAAATACTAGGTTTTAAGTTTAATATAAATATATTCGGTAGAATTATAATGGAGAGGAATAGGATACAATTGATAATAATTATATTGATCGGACTCAACGAATGGGATTTGGATAATAAAAGTGATTTCTTTGTTTTTAATATAAGCATTTATTTTTATTATATTTTCGATTAAATGTCAATTTTCTATCTTTGCATCCATAGGTAACTTTAGATTTTCAGGTACTGATAAATTTGCTATTTCACTTATTAAATCTTGTGGTTTGATTATTGAAGAGTGAAACACTTGTTGTTTAGCGAACGTTAATTCATTTGTAATGGTATCCAATATCTCGTTTACTATATTTGTTAGTAATATCAATTGATCGAATGCTATATAAATAATTATTCTGTTTCCCGTAATCTGTGAGACTTTTGTCTCTAACAATTTTAGTCTATTTTCTAACAATATCTGATTATCTTGTATTATTCTAACGGTATTATTAAAGATTTGGATTGATTTTGTAACTAGAGTAATTTGTTTCTGTGATACTTGCTTTATTTTATTTTGATTTTTTTTATTATACCTTGTATTACCTCATCGTACCTTCTAGAATCTTCTTCGTCCAAATTACCTGTTAATGCTTTTACGATATTACCGAGGAAATTAAATGCTCCTCTTACTATTCTCTTATGTTGATTCGGTAAAATTTGTCCAAGTTTTAATTTCATAAATTTGATTTCGTATTTTAGGATATTTCCATAATTTATTATTTCCATATTCCTAATATATTCCCAATCTTCTTTATTTAATAACGTATTCATATGATTAAACTGATTCTCTATTTCGTTTATTTCTTCAATGAAATTGTCTTAAGTTATAAATGTTAATAAAATTCCAATATCTTTGTATATTTTGTGCGGTTCCTAATTTTACATATAATAATCTTAGACGATTCGAGTGATCTCTAACATAATCACGATAATATTTCTTATCGTAATAAATTTCGGAAGGATCACTTGCGTATGACTGTATGTTCATTTCAAAGGTGTTAAATTTGTTGTTGCATGTATAGAATTATTATATGCGATAATGGCAAGTTTTATTATTAACTTTATCTCTTACTAGCGGATACCCGGCGTGTGCTACTACGCTAAAAAAATGAAATAATGTGGGAGGGGCCACGCCCTCTTGAAATATCAAAGATATATAGCCGTAAACCTAATCTGGACTATTACCTTTCTAATGAAACCGGTTTGGATCACATCGGTTGGATAGTTTCAGAGTCTATAAAGGACAAACAAACATTTTTTGTATTTTATATATATAGATTCGCTGTGTCCGTTGATCTTTGCTTTGGTCGTGTAATTTTTTATTTTATTTTAACAAGATATCCGAATTATGTAACACACATTTTGCATATTTTTCTTGTTGATAAAACTAGGTGCAGCAGATAAATTTTTTCGTTGTAAAATAATTCATTGGCCTCTTTCTTTAGAAATGTGGTCACATATGACATGGAACAAGGTAGAGAATGGCATCGTGAAACAATGGCGAGTTAGATTAAGGGTCAAACTGATTGTATGCCCATTGCCATTAATTCCAAAATTTATTGCAAAGTCTGTAAAATATCAAAGAAAAAAAATTCAAAGAAATCGCACGTAAACCGTCACACAGCATAGCAAACACATACAGAGAAATTAGACCCGTTCGAATTTAACAATTTTAACGAAATATACTGGTCGAAATGTTCCTGATGAATTCACCTTACCCAAATACTATGTTTCTAAGTGCTACAAGAAAGTGGATAAGTGCCGACAAAACTGTTGATATATTAGGACGCTGTGTGGTAAATAATCAGTGACAGTGCTGCATATATGTTAAAAATAGGCAGACTATTAAAGGAATCATGTCCTAATATGCTACATATTACTTGTGTAGCACTTGCTGTCCCCAGAATCTGCGAATATATCAGAGACACCTTTCCGGAGGTTGATAGACTTGCATCCTATTTTTAAAAAGTTTTCATAAAAACACGTGAGAGCAGCTCCTTACAGGAAAAAACTTCCATCTCTGTCGCTGCCTCCCTCTTCAGTAATAACTAGATCGGGAACATGGTTGGAAGCTACTAGTTTTTATGCAGAGAATGTCGATAGTTTACAAAATTTCCTTGCATGTTTAAATGACGATGCTCGAAGTATGTCTTAGTGCAAGAAACTAATGCAAATTCTAAATTAAAAAAATCAGTTGAACTTTCTTCAGGAACACTTTGGAAATTTGCCAAAACAAATCACTTATTTTGAAAATCAAAATCTCAAATTAAATGATACACAGGCCTGCATTTTTCAATTCTTTGAATGTTGATTTAAAAATTTTAACTGTTTTCTAGTTTTCTAGTAATTGGGTAGCGCTGATTTCAAATCTGCTTTTTTTTTGTATCACGTAAGGTTATTTTTCAAACCAGTAAAATCAAAAAATATAGAAAAAACACGATTTATTTCATTTATAAGCTAGTTTTATATTATATTTAAAAAAATACAAAAATATACACATAGAAACTATTAGAAATAGTTATTTATTCTTTAAGTTTCTTAAAAAAACGTTTTCGTTTTTCAGAAAAGCTTCGTTTGGTTGTTTTTCTGTCACATTCAGCTAAAGGAAGATCTGAAGGAAGTTTCTGGGGCAAGCAAATTTTTTTGTTTCAACTTAGACCCCAGTACTTCAGAAAAATCTTTTGAAAGTCCCAAATCTCTTACTAAATCATTCAGTTTGGCTTGTGAAAATAGCTGAGGTTGGTTTTGACCTGAGGTTGATGGTTCAAAATCACTATCCATCTGTACGGAGCCGGAAGTTGAAGAGGTTTCAATATCTTCTTGTAGTACTTTGGTGGTATAGGTATGTACATGATCACTGTGAGGAACTGGTCTGATAGCTGATTTAATATTGTTTGGGTACAAAATATATTTCAAAATTTTTCTATTATGCCCCTTAATATCACAAAGACAAAAGTAGCAATCTTCATGATGATTTTGCGGTTCTCTCCAAACCATCGGTATTCCAAAAGGAAGGCTTTTTCTATTCCCTTTGGTCCAATGTCTTAAACTTTCTTCACATACCTTACAAACAACGTGCGGTGCTCAATCTTTATCTTGATTTCCTAATTTGATTTTTAAATAAGCATAATATGCATTTTTCACAAATTCACCAATTGGTCTCTACTTTTTCAAGACGAAATATCCACAAATATACCAGAAATCATCTGGTTTGTTTTTGCAAACCGGCTAGACATATTTTTAAGAAATGTTTATTTATCAAATACCACCCACAACACTAAAGACAAATTAATTTTACTTGTTTATTGATCGACACTCAGAGCTATAATGAAGTAAATGACATTAAAATATACATTTTGTTTGAAGTGATAAACTTGAAATCCTTCTTCGCAATAAAGTGAAAGCATAATAAATAGGATTTAGCAGGTAGAAATTCCAGGAAATCTTGTCCAAAATTAATACATGTAATAAAAGATTTACATCAGATAATGAGAGCCTATTTAACAAATTTCTTTAAAACCACAACAGAAAATAATTTTTGGGTTAATACCTAGAATTTGAAGTAGTACATTCATTTTAAAATGTATTAAAACGCCTATTATAAGAGTTTTTTATATTTTTTTCTTTTTCTTTTGTGCAAAAAAAAATCTGTGGGTGGTAGAGACCAACTGTATTTTAATTAGTTATTGCTATATAAAAACTAAGCTTAACAAACAAAAATCACGTCATCACAAATTTTATGCAGGCCTGTGTAATCAGTGACAGTGCTGCATTTATGATAAATAGGCAGACTATTAAAGGAAACATGTCCTAATATGCTACATATTACTTGTGTAGCACTTACTCTCCCCAGAATCTGTGAATATATCAGAGACACCTTTCCGGAAGTTGATAGACTTGTATCCTATTTTAAAAAAGTTTTCAGAAAAACACTTGAGAGCTGCTCTTTACAGGGAAAAACTTCTATCTCTGTCATTGCCTCCCTCTTCAGTAATAACTAGATGGGGAACATGGTTGGAAGCTACTAGTTTTTATGCAGAGAATGTCGATAGTTTACAAAATTTCCTTGCATGTTTAAACGACGATGCTCGAAGTATGTCTTAGTGCAAGAAATTAATGCAAATTCCAAATTTAAAATATCAGTTGAACTTTCTTCAAGAACACTTTGGAAATTTGCCAAAACAAATCACTTATTTTGAAAATCAAAATCTCAAATTAAATGATGGATTAACCACATTAGATGTGGCTATTAATAATTTGATATAATATTCCAAGGGACTTCGGATGTGGCCTTCGGCAAAAGTAAGACGCAGTTTTTAATTGAAATCCAGATTTAATAACATTGCGGCGATTGTGTATGGGGACGATGCTTCGAAATCTAACTGCTAAATACCCTGAAATAAAAGAATATTTCCAGTATGCACCTATAATCAGTTGGGATGTAGAAAGGACGTTTTCTATCTACAAGGACGTATTTCATTCAAAGAGAACATATTTTACAGAAGAGAACCTTGCGAAAGTATTGTTAATATTAATACTCCTTTACTCAACTTGAACTACAAAATAAACAAATATAAATATATTTTGAATTTCATAGATCACAACCTGTTTGTTTTCCAATTATATAAATAAAATTAAAAACTATTTAAAAATACAAATTTTCAATAGTACGCCCGTGGGCGATGAGTCATGGACCTCTCGTGTCCGGTCCCTAGTAATTACATAATAACCGACGTAAAGTTGCGCGGATGTAAACTGAGCACCAAGTATATGGATTTACCTGCCCTGCAAAAAGGATTGCTTAATCCTACAGGTAATCTAGGCACCAGTACCGTTCGGGTAATGATCGATTTAAAGCTTAAAGTAAGAAATTAAACGTTAATAAATTAAGGAATTTCCTAATTACCAAATAGATTATTTCAAATGTATTTTTATTTGTACATCTATTGTGGGCGGGCCTCTATTGTATTATGCTATAACATATTCTATATATAAGGAAACATTTAGTTTGTGTATTTAGTTATTTCTATCTTGTTTGCGGCGTTTGCTTAAAGTAAGAAATTATATCCGCTTCTCAGTCTCGAGTTTTGTTGCACTCTGTTAAGAATTATGGAGGTCTCTTTCGTGGACAGTAACAACGGAAAATGTTTGCTAGTGGTTAACAAGTACACCTTTTCAAAACAGAAAGTGTTGAATTGCGGCGAAGTATTTTGGCGTTGTACAAAAAAAACCTTAAATTGTCCCGCAAAAGTGTTTACGCTTGGTGCAGAAAATTTAGTGAGCAGAAGCCAGCTAGAACATAATCATGAACAGAATCAGAGTAAAATAAACCTAAAAGTGATTTCAAATGCGTGTAAACGTTGATGATATTTCCGAAAAACCAGCGAAAATTATTCGTCGTGAACTAGCTAAGGAACTGCCGGAAACAATTACGATAACAGATTTCACTTATATCCGAAGAAATTTGTACAATGCAAGGAGAAAATTTCTTCCTGGGCCGTTACCACAAAATAAGACAGAAGTCCATGATATAGTGGAAGCTGCTAATGTTAAAACAAGCAAGGATGAAAGTTTCGTTTTTATAAACTGTCCAGTGAGCAATATCATAGTGTTTTCTTGTGAAACGAATGCTAGAAGTGTATGTGGAATGCGTAAAGTGTACATGGACGGTACATTTTCGTAATGTACAAAATATTTTTTACAATTATCAATCCACGGACTTAATAATGGACATTATATTCCATTGATGTTTTGTTTGTTGCCTGATAAACGCAGTGAAACGTATGCAACATTATTTGAAATGCTAACAAAAGAAATCTTTCGACGTCACTCTACAATATTACGACCAGCTGAAGTTTTTGTAGATTTTGAGAAAAGCATTCACACAGCGGTTCGCGCTATATGGCCATCAGCACAAATCTATGGTTGCCGTTTCCATTTGCACCAATCGTGGTTCAGGAAAATCCAAATTTGGGTTTAACAGCAGAATTTAGGAACACAGATTCCGAAGTAGGAAAATGGCTGCGATATACATTTGGATTAACGTATTTGAATCCTGACGAAGTAGGCGATTGTTTCGCCTTAGATTTGTTTGCTAAAAAACCTGCTCAAGCACAGGCTGACGAATACGCCGATTATTTATTGGAGACATACATAGAAGACGATGCTCCTTTTTCTCCACATATGTGGGCTACTGCAACTCCATTGATCACTAACACCACAAACGCATGCGAAGCGTTTCATTCCAAACTAAATGAGTCATTTTATTCAACACATCCATCTATTTATATTTTTATCGAAAAGCTTAAGGAATTTCAAATAGACACTTATGTTAAAATTCAAAGTGTACACACACCAGCAAGAGTTAAAGACACACGCGCAAAACAAAAATTAAGAACTCTAAATGAACTGTGTGAACAACAATATCACGATTACACTTTGTGAAGTGTATATCATTTTATTCATCAGTATGACTTCAAATACACTATTTTTTTATTATAGTTTTTATATAATTAAGTATTTGCTTTTATTATTGTTTTCATATGAGTACATATTTTTTATTTTCTATCTTCTTGCTGTACTTCAACTTGAAATACACTATTTCTGTATTATTGTTTTTGTTTGCTTTATACGGTGCCCAGTTTACATAGACCCCCTGCGAGTACATTTTTAGCTAGTGCCCGAATTACCAACGAAATTAAAATTTCAGGTAGGTTAGTGCCCAATTTACATCCAGCCGTAAAGTTAGCTGCTTAATTTCCATAAGAAACTACACAGGATTTAGATCTAGAATTCGCATATTTAATCTAATATGTTTTTCCAAAAGTAATATTTACTATTTATTTGTTGATAATTCAAATAATACAATGAAACTTTCTTAATTTTACTCATTTTCTATCGAATTAACTTGAAATTAATTATTAATTAATTAAACAGTATCTTGTTATTATGCCAGTTTTAATATGTGTTTCAGTTAAGTTTCAGTTTGTTCATAAAACAAATACCTCACATTTAATATGTATTAAGCGTTCAATATTACCAAATGAAATTCGCGATTGTCTAGATAGTGCAGCTAATTTTCCAATTACGCGCGATCATCCATCGAAGCGCTTAATGAAAACACATTCATTTGTACATAACCGACGCAAAACTATTTTCAGACCTCTCCCTCTTCCCCCGTGTAACCCCTATCGCACCCCCTTGGATTTTAATCAAACTGACCGCACTCGATTTCATTGTGTCGACGCAGAGAAGTTTATTATTTCACCAGTTCGCTCTACCGTTATATTTCAAAATGCACTGCTGGGTTATTATTTACATGCCTATTGACAGGATATTGGGGCAAATTCTATCTGAACCATAATAATAAAATCATTATTACCATGCAGTGGAATTTATTTCACAAACAAAGCCCATTTAATAATGTAGTACAGTATAACGTAAAAGCGAACTAGAACAAAATAAATGTAAAATATGTGATAATATGGAAAAGAATAAATATAAAATTTGTGTTTGTTTAATTTATATTAATCTATAGATGATTTAAATACTATTCCGATGTGTCAACATTCAGTGTTTATGTAAATGTGAAGTAATTGAAAATTATTAATTGATTGTACCGTCAGGCTCTTGGTGAAACATTTTGACGAATACAAATTAAATTAAAACACACCTGGTACAGTTTTTCAAATTTATATTTATTATTTATGTACGGCCACCAGCATGGAATTCCAGACAACTAGTATAGCAGTTTTTTCAAAATATTTACTATTGTAAACTTGTATTTTACTGTCACTTGTTGCTTTAGGTTATGTGTTAATGTCATGCGTGCGTAAGTCATAAACAATTCAATAAAAATTGTCAAGACACTGAAGAAATTTAATGTTTAAATAAGTATACAATTATATCAGTATTTTATTGAAGCACCATTATGATCTAATACCAATTGCAGTCGTCTCCTCATTGTTTGGATTAAGTCTCTTGTGTCACAATTTTCAGTGGCATCTTCCCAAGCACCTTGAAGGGTTTGCTAAAGCTCGTTTCTATTCATCGGTCTAAAATTATATCTATATAGCTTTTTGACGATATATCCCCAAACATTTTCAGTTGGGTTCAAGGCTGGACTTTTCGCAGGCTACCGCAAAACTTGAATATTTTTGGTAGTCAGCCATTTCCTAATGGTTATGGTGTATGACATGGGCAATTATAATGTTGAAATGTAAAGTTACCATTTGGAAAACTTTCCAAAGACCGAAGGTAGCATTATTACACTTTCTAATAAGTTTCTATATACAAGTCACGTTAATCGTTCTTCGATTTGATGCCAAATCCCTAATCTTTCAGAAGTCATCCATGCCCACACGTTAACGGATAATCTGCCGCTCGATCGATCTTACTGGACATACATACCGATTATAACTAGAGCTAAAAACCTTTCAATTTCTGAAAACAACAGTACTCCAAAAATCTTCGTCACGATTTCAATAGAAATTAGTGGATGTGGATTAGTAGATGTGCCTATTTATTTATGCTACACTACAATGGTTTCTTGGCGGCAATTTGACATCTTAATCTATGCTCAATTATTCTTCTCCCAGCAGTCCACCTATATCCAGGAAAATATGTTAGGGATTTCGCTTGAGAATTTAGAAAAGCATTTAATTGTAAATGTCTACAATACTGCACAAAAGCAAATATAAATACAAAGAGTTACATTGTTTGGCTTACTTATTCTTATTATTATTATACATGTATTTTGTAAAACTTCCAATAAAATATTGATATAGTACATATTTGTGATATCTCTAAATTTATACTGACATTATTTAATATTTTGAAAATAATTTAGTTCCGTAACTATCACTTAAACTTTACATCTTTTTGCATATTTTAATAAAAGATCTGCATACTTTCATCGAATTTTGGAAACATATTGTTATAGTACAGCTCATACCCACGGTACATAAACAATTTAATTATATTGTCCCAAGAATGTAATATCTAAGAAATAATGTTAATGAAAACGTTAATGATTAAGTAAATGATATGTAAACACGATGTAAGATCAAATTAGTTTTTTTATCATGATACCTTATTTGGATATTTTTATTTGCGTAATTATTTTATTTGGTCATTTTTTAATTTATCATAGCTTAATATCGCGTGAAATCAAGAATTTTAAAACTAATTAATATTAAAATATTTATGTACAAATAATTTTGAACATCATTGTTAATTTAACTTTTGGCTGAACCTTGTAAAAAGTATGCAACTGTGATCACGTGAGGGTATTATAGTAGAATAAAAATAGGCTCTTATAAAAATAACCAATGTTGACATACGAACAAGAAACCCACAGAAATATCCGCAAAGTTAATTTATTAAAATGGACAAATTTACTTTATCTATATTATTTGGAGTTATAGCAGAATTTTAGAAAAATATAATCAATTATCACTAACTTCCCGTGGTAGTCATGACAACAAAACAAAAGTTGTTTACGAAGAGACTTTTACACGACTTGTAATAGAAACGATGTTTTTCGACGCATCATTTTTAAAATTGATTAAAAACCAATACGTAAGCCTAATTTAATTATAAATGTCGCTTTAAAAATATAGTAAAGGTAAATACCTTAATTGAAGACTCTCTCTGATAGAAAAAGCAACATTTTTTCTATAACAATTATCAAAAATTTCACTATTTCAAAGCCAGTTAATTTTGGAAGCATTGCCTTAAAAGAATTACATAAACAATATTCAGAACACCAAGAACCATCTAAAAGTGGTAAATTAATTAAACCGGATCCATTACTTTCAAGAACTTATTCCGAAAGCAGCCCTACGTAAAGGAAATTCTCCAGTCCTACGTAAAGAGTGCCACAAACAACCAACCTTTCCAGAACCAGCCTGGTATTTCCTGAACTCCTATCAACCTTTTATATATAGGGCCTGAAAACTTCATGCTCTCCGTTAATAACAGGTACTCCCAGGTGGAAATAGATATGCATATTTTCTAAAAGATAATACCTCATTTGTTAAATCATATTATTAAATATCATTAAACTCACGTTATCTTGGGCCAAAATACCATTTTCAAACAACATATATTCATAGTATTTCATTGTCAGTATAGTCACTTCTAACATAACCTTAATTTTTTTATTTTGATTACTTTTCGAGCCATATGGTTATAGTATAGGCAACCATATATAATTAGTAAAAGGGGGTAAATAAGCAACCCTATATTGTTTAATGCTTTTGACATAGTATATTAAGTGCATGTTTGTATCTTGTAGAAAAAAAATTAATAATTGTTTTAATTATATTTATTTTTTACTCTATGAAATCATTTTTGTTTTATGTATGTTTGTGAACTGTTTGGGTATCTAGAACCTACCACATAGCCTGAGATTAAGAAGCGCTCTTGTTTTAAATATTGGCCTATTTAAGGCTTACGAAATTGAGCTAGTTATATTGATATTTCATTAAATTATAAACACTAACATTTTGAGAGAGCGGCACATAGTAACAATATATACGCATATAATACAGTTTCCGTGCGTATATAATTCCCAGCTTTAATAAGCATATATCCGAATAATTGAAACATACATGAGTAGGTAAACCCCACCAGTTTTGTATAATACAAAGGTATTTTTAATAATATAAAATATTATTAAAAATCTGGTGTGAAGAACACAAATACAGGTTCACTATTAATGTATGAGTATGAGTGAAGACACAAACAAAATGCAGTTTTCTAGAGAGATTGGCTGTGCCACCTTTGGAAGGGCGTCGTTACTTCACATTGGTTATGTGGACGGGGTGAGGTACTTCGGCTATCTGACAACAGGCAGCGCCGAATTTACTTCTGCGCCCGGTCTGGATAATTACGGTGATAGGGCGACGTGGTTCTTTTTTGTGAATGTGTCTGGGAATATCCTTTCTCCAGCAGGGGCGTACCGATGAGCCTGTAGAAAGGTGAAATACGTATCTACGTCTCTGGGGATAGGATATATTCGGACACGTTCACAAAAAATATTAAAAGTGAACCTGTATTTGTGTTCTTCACACCATATTTTTAATAATATTTTATATTATTAAAAATACCTTTGTATTAAGAATATATCCACCTGTAACGATGTCATAGACATCCTAGAAATATGCAAGCATATCTGAATCTCATTATACGTTACATGACGATTTTCTTCAATTGTTCAACGTACAGCATCGATATTTTCCGTAACAACCTTGTTTGTTCCTTAAGCGAAGTACTACTGCATTTGAATTCTTGAAACCAGCGTCTTTGATGGCGCTTCTTCACCAAAAGCAGAAATAAGATGCTCTATCCATTGACTGATATTCTAGTAATCGGACAAAAACGTCATATTTTTGACACATTGCAGTATTCCAGTGCACATCCATCATTTATCAAACTAAAGAGCGTTGCAAGATTTACAAAACTTCTCGACTGTCCCTCGTAGATACTGATGGTAAGATTATTTAGTTTACTTTAGTTAATCTTTTGATGATATCGCAAGGTAAAAAGAACTGTGAATCTATAGGAAGAGTGTTTTAATTAAAAAAATAATATTAACTAAAAATCTTTCGATAAAAATTTTAACGAAGTGGTAACTTTTTCTTTTAAATAGAGAGAGTGCAGGGTCAAAGGAAAAAGGAGGGAATCTAGAAGAGGAAAAAGGGTGTGTCGGAAAAAACAAAACGAAGGAAATTTGACAAATAAAGGAGCTACGTGAGAAACTCAAGGTTGTCGTAAGCGCAAATTAATTTCCTTTAAGACATAAGCAAAGGAAATCCTGAGACTGGCAAAAGTACGCAATAATTGGAAAGTTCCAAAGCTCTTTTCTGCACGGCGGACACGGCGGCTTTACTTTGAGAAGGATGACAACAAAGTGAACGACTGGATGATCGATCATGAAAAAGGAGAAAAAGGATAAAAACGTTAGTCTGCTTTTTTATTTCTCTTCGGATTACAAACTCAGCGTTTTCTTTCTATAAACAGATAAGTATTATACAAACACATGCAGAATTTAATAATTCAAATATTCCAGAAACTGGAATCGTGTTTTCTTTGCACGTTAATACATATTCGAATTATTGATATCTAATATTGATGGAAGCCTCTGGACGACATAAAGGATAAATTGAAAATAGAATTCAGTAGTAACTTAGCGGTTGTTATTTGTTTATTGTACCCAAGATGCTTACATTGAATCATATTCATAATTGAAAAGGAACGATGGATTTTAAAAAAAAATGAGAAACCTAGCATAAATAAATAAAACACACATAAGATGTTTTAGATTTACACTTTATTAATAAGATAATGACAGCTGTTTCGCTAACACAGTAGCTTCTTCAAATTAAACTTAAGACTAAAGATACATACAATATACAGCTTTAAATCAGGTAGTTGACCCAAGTTAAAATTCTAGTAACTATTACATTTATATTTATTGCTTTTTGAAAACTATACTATGTCCTACTTGTGTGAGGTTTAAGTTTAATAATATAACATAAGCAACTAAGAAACAATATTTCAATGGGTGAACAGATTTAACAGTGGGGATGAATTCAAGTCTAATTTATCGTTTAGTAACATTTCTGAGTTTTTGAGTTTATTAATTTCTAAAGACTCTAAACAATTTAGTTTTCTACCTTTATTTTCTACATGTATCATATCGAATTGTAAATTGAATTCGTGTTCATTCTCTATTAAATGATTACAGTAGGTTGAATCAGTTTTCTTATTTATATAAGAATGATAATGGTCTTGGATTCGTTTTTTTAAACGTTCTACCTGTCTGACCAATATATGTTTTGGTACATGATCCGCATGATAACTTATAGACTCCTGATTTATTGTCTTTGGTAGTTTTTTCTTTATTATTTTTAATATATTTGGCTAGATTATTATTAGTTTCATAAGCGATATTAATGTTTTATTTTTTAAGGAATTTTGATAATTTAAGTTGCTGTTGACCTATGTAAGTAAATGATTTAAACTGCTTGTCTGACTCCACTTTAATGAGCGGGTACACCTCCCTTAATAATTTATTGACAGATTTTTTAAAAATTAATTTATCTATTAGATTTGGGTCATATCCATTGTTGTGAGCGATTTGTTTTATAATATTATATTCTTTATTATAGTCTTCATTGGACATCGGGATGTTAATAAGTCTATGTGTCATGCTGTGAAAAGCCGCTACCTTGTGTTAGACCGGGTGGTTAGATTTATTATGTATCGTAGTATCTGTATGAGCCACTTTGTGGTAAATAGAAAAATGAACCCTATTGTTTACACGTTTTAAAGTGAGAGCCAGAAAGATAGAACGATAGAAAAGGAGCTTAACAATAGTATACACTTTCTGCTATTTCTGCTATCTTACATAAGAAAATTTTCAAGAAATAATTCATTAAATGTTTAGGAACAACTCCATTGAAAAACAAAAACAAATGAACGGCAAAAACAAAGATTTTGTTGTTCAAACATCTTCAGGTATCAAGGTAAATGCTCAAAATTCCATGCATTTATTACTTGACAATAAGCTAGTCTACAAATGCTCGAGATACCTGTGACCGCTTTAATTTTTACTAATATGTATGTTTCCAACAATTGCATTCGCGCAGTAAATGTCAGTGTGACTCGTGTCAGTGTCAGGTCAATTCCATTTTTAGTGGAATTATAAAAAGTGATAATTTCGGGTTTCGCCGTTTCTCCCGTAACTTCATCGATTGAACTATCGTGATGGAGTGTTGAAAAAAGCAAAACATTTTTGGCTTTCCTCTGTTGATATGATACTCAAGTGATATCCTTCTAGAAGCCAAACAGTGATGAAGGTATTTCCCGAGATCTCGTGTCCAAAAATGCTGCCCGTAATTCGCGCTTATTTTTTTAACGGTTCGTACAGCTGTCAGTTGATATTCATTCAACTGGCGAGTCAATAAAGGATAACTAGTAAACCAATTGTCAAAGGTTATATTTCTTTTACTACTAGTGTATGGCGAAATCAAACTTAAAACAAGATCCACCGTTTTATTTGTCATTTTGTACGGACCCTCTGGTTTTGTACAACAGTATTTAATGTATAATAGCATCGCGAATCTGCTACTGCAAATATTTTAGAAGACAACTCTAATCGGAGCCAGCTTATCGACGGACTTGCGTTCTTCACGTGTGTCCTGATTGTCAAAACGCGTGCACTGAAATAATAATTGAAAACCTTTCAGAGACATAGGTTTTCTAAATATCGGTAGTCCCGTGTCATCACTTGACCACATATCTTCTAGACTCTGTCGAGAACTTTTATTGATGCCTGCAAGATACAGCAACCCAAATACAGCTTTAATTTCTTCGATGTTAGTTTCTCTTACGCTGTAGTAGTGATTGTCATCATAATGTTCTCTGATAGAGTTAATTTTGTAATTGGTACGTTTTGCTATATCCTCTATAATCACTTGATCTACAAATAAATTCCAACAGTCACGTAAGTTTTAGCGCCTTTAGCGTATAGTTCTACGCCTGGAAAATAGGTAATATTTTCTGCTCTTGTTCGGACAGTAGGGAGGCTATGTATCTTTATCCACTTGGTACGTTTATCTTTTCCCGAGTAAGATCGTGGATTGTTCGGCTTCATCTGCGCCTCTTTCTTTACCGCCAGCTTGCTGCGTATCTGTGTTATGGGAACTCTCGCTAAGATGATCAGACACGTCCTCACTATCACAAATTTCCTTATTTTAATATTCACTATCACTCTCAAATTCTTTCCACAATTGTGCAAGTCTCTCTTGTTCTTTCTCGTAACTCAACATTTCTGTTTGTCGCTCTCAATCGTTTATATCAGTAAAAGACATTCAGTTGTTGGCCCTTCAAAAACTTACGCGACTGGTGTGGTGGGGTGTGACATACCCAGAACAAAGTTTCTGCAATTTTGTTCAGCCGATAACATTAAAATTGCAGATCTCTTTTCACAACTTGAAAGTTTGATCTTTTAGCTACAGTTGTTGAAAATCAGATGGTGCTACAATGACATCTATCACGAAATTACTTTAATTTTTGAAGTTTGGGCCACACCAACGAAGGGTTAAATGAGCCATTCCAAATTTTTTATTTAAAATAGCGATTTTCAAGACATCTTGAATCTGCAACCTTGTCTGAAGCCTACCAACATCTCATCTAGTAACGGAATTACTTACTGTATACTATCACAGTTCTTGACGAATGTTTTAAATATAAAAGATATCGCAGTGCTATCAGGTAAATGTTAATGTCTGATCCGGATACTGTCAAACCTAAGACAGGCTACTATAACATAAAAGCGCTTACAAGACATTTTGAAACGAAATACATCCCTTCCTATACCATCTGCAGCAAATAAAGATTGAAGTTTCTCATTACCTGACTTGAAAGTTTGAGTATATAAAAATAAACCGAGAAATGCCTCGAAAAACATTAGGTTCTTTGAATTTGAGACTGTACCCATCAAGCTTTTCATGTGTCCATGTGAGTATTTCATCGAAAATATCATCGGTGAACATAAAATTCTAGACTTCTATTAGACTTCTTATTATTCAAATGTCTAGCAGCACCTTTTAGCCCAGGCAAATGAGTTACAATATTATGAGCTCGCGTTCGGTGTATCTTTTGACCATTTACACCTACTCTTGCCATAATAATATTCCTTGGTGGTAGATGGATACTGTTCCTGTACATGTAATTCCACTTCTAAACGAGCTTCACCCTCTGATAATAATGATTCTTCAGCGTCTGTTTGATGATTACTTTCAATAAAAAAATCATCTATCTCACCGCTTTCATAACTGTCTGAACCAATTTCATTATATTACCTTAATACAGAGTCTTCGAAATTCAAATCAGTAGCACGAACACGTTTTTATACAAGCATTTTAAAATAAAAAGGCGAGTTTATAATATGTTAAATATCCACTTATGTTTAAAAAATACTGATAAATATGTAAAGGCTGTTGTATAATTTATATCTGGCTCTCGAAGAACAACATGTTAGGGTTGTATTTAGCTCGTGAAGGGCCATGTATAAATTTGTGTCTTGATCCACTGCGTGAGAAATGGATAACTTCCGTAGGAGCTGGTTATTTATTTTGACTGTGTGTCTCTTGTTGTTAATATGATACTGTTTGATATGAATGTTATGAAGGGAATGTTCCGTGCTGTTGTTTAGTTGATACTGTTCTGTTATTGAGTTTATACTGGTAATCCGACTCGAAGGACTAGGTGTATAACTTATATCCGGTTCGAAGGACGAAATTTATATCCGGGTCATGTATAATTTGTGCCTTGATCCACCGTTCACGGGGTGTAACTTCCGCATAAGCTGATTATTTATATTGGTTGATGGTAGTTACAGTGGAACATGGTATGTTTTCTGCGTCTGTTTTCAGGGATATTTTATTTATTTAACAAAAAACACTTAATTTAATCTCAGGAAGGTAATCTCACAGATTTAATACTTAATGTAAACTTAAAATATAGATTCTTTACTTTTATATGAGACTGTATGTCTCTTGTTGTTAATATGATATTGTCTAATATTAATGTTATGAAGAGAATGTTCTATACTGTTGCTGAGTTTTCTGTGCTGTTGTTTAGTTGATACTGTTCTGTTCTGTCCTGTCTTAAAAGTAGGTAAAAATATGCCACTATCCCTAAAAACTATTATATAATTCAATGCGCGTATTGTTGTACATTGTATTTACATAAGGTGTTCAATTCGTAGAAATTGTACCTTCTGGCAACAAAGCCAGGTTCACGATAGAATTTTAAATGTTACTAATAAACAAATATGTACAATAAAATTTCATTACTAGTTAAGTATTAATTGCTGTTGTAGATCTAAATATGTAGTTCTGATGGATTCATTGTTCAGTAATGGACCCTACTGTATATATTTAGAGCTTAACAAATGATGGTCAGATTAACCATCGCGTATGGAATTTGTTCATTAATAACCCTAGGTAATAATATAAGTGGTCTAATGTATAAAGTAATAAAATTGTAAATTGTAAAATTGTAAAGATGCCAATTCTTAGAATCTAAAGAAAGTTTTATCATTTGAATAGGATAATAAAAGTATGTTATAAAGTGGTTTAACTTAAAAATGCACTTTGAATATTTATAAAATTGGAAATGTAATACATAGTTTAATTCTTTATCCTAGATTTACTTAAATATATCAAATTTGGCTTTACGATGAAACAGCTGTTTCAATAGAAAGTTACTATTTTGGATTACCCGTCATTTTTCACATAATGAATGTGGACGTTAGAAGTATTGTGTAGATACAGTAAAGGATGGCTCCAGGAGTAACAATCGTGAAAACTTATTGTGAAAGTTGTGGTTCGAATGTTATTGTCTAGTGAAATTTTCGTAAAATATTTGGACGTAATTAGACACCACAAATTAACAATATTAAACAGTTAAAGAAATTGAAAATACGTTTTTTATTGTTTAATATAAAATAAAATCATTACAATTGCAAGAATGTGATAAGAGTACAGTCTTTCTCTCTGAATAAATCAATCCCTGAACACAACGTAACCGCTTTTTTTACACGCGCGCACGTCTCAGGCTTCACCCTTTCATCTACAGCACAACCATTCACTTAAACTGTTGTGCGTCAACGACGCAAAGCTAGGTCTTCTTCAGTATGTAGAGGCTTACGTATAAAAGGATCATTCAAAAGCTGTATACAAAACCTCATTTCTCTTTTCCTCTTTGTATAGAGCGACGCCTGATTCAGGGATTTTTCACGATTATCTTTTTCAGGGTTAGTTGTTAACTTAAATAAAGTACGGCATTATTTTCAAAGTAAAATATCGAAAATGTGTGCGGTCATTGTAGATGAAGCATTTTGCCCTATATCAATCTGAAATTGTAATCCTTATTTTGAGTGGAACTTTATGTGAAGTCTGACGTTTTGTAAATTTTTATAATGGCCTTCCCTAAATACTACCTTACCTGTCAAGAGCAGTTATATAATGCGGATGTAGCCAGAAACGTTTTGAATAAAAATCATAGTTCTGGGAACAAATATGTATGAATACTTGAAATCCGTGTTCGTAAAAAATGACAGGAGGGATAATAAACTCCGACCCATGTCATACACAAAATACATTTTCCTATAAATTTTTCCACCAATGCCGGTTTCAGGGCCCCTTAAATTCTTTGTACACTAGACGTTTGTAGGTATATTTTTTCAATGAAATCCCACCTTTGACGTAAATGTTTAATATCAGAAATATTGGGGAAAACGTAACGTTAGAAAAGATTTATATTTTTGGAATTCTACCATTCTACTACATTTTGTTTTGCAGGGCTAACATTCTCCATACTTACGAGGCACAACCCAGAAATTCCCGGAATGCGAAATAACACGAAATTGTTCCTACAACCTATTCACTACAATCTCCTTCAAAGTACTATTCTACCGCATAAATACACCCTGCGATTTTTTCCATGTCTAGAATCAGTCTTCGCGTGTTCAACACTACTTGTGATTTGCTCTGGATCTTCTCAATTGTCTTAAAATGGACCCCTTGAGCAGTTTCAACTTCGGAAACAGGAAGCAGTCACAAATGGGGAGGATCTGTGGAGTAGGGAGGCTGGAATTAGTGTACCGCATTCTTCGCTGAGGCTAGAAACTAACGAACAATAAGTTATGTGTAGGTTCATGCATTGTCGTGGTGCAGGATCCACGAATTGTTACACCACTCGGCAGGCCACTTGCGTCGAATGTTTTCTCTTAATCGCCGAAGAACATCGCAATAAAAAATCGTCCATTAACTGTTTCACCTGGTGGGAGAAATTCTTTGTGCACGATGCCATCAGCTTCAAAGGAGCAAATGAACACTTCGACTTGACGTTGCTTCGAACTTTCCGTGCTTTCTTGGGTCGTGGTGACAAACGCGTCTTCCACTGTGATGACCATTGAACAATATACGAGGGTAACTTGAAAAATTCGGTAACTAGCTATGAGATGGCGCTATGTAAAGGCAATCTTTGTTAAATTTAAAATAAAAGTTAAAATAATTTAGACTTCATGTCAATCTGTCAAGTAGTTTGTTGTACACACTCGTTCAAAGCAGAGTACTTTTGTCGCTTCTTCTTCTTCTTCTTCCTCTTCTTCTTCTACTTCTTCTTCTTAAAAATGGACAATATCGAAATCCACGCAGTGATTAAATACCTGTGGAAAAAATATTCTTTTCCTAGAGAAATTCATGCAGATATGGTAAATGTATCAGGCGGGAAAGCTCCTTGTTTTAAGACTATTTGCAAATGGGTGAACGAATATAAAAAAGGTCGTACGAGCGTAAATGCCGATCCCTGTTCTGGACGTCCTAAAACAGCCACTTCTGCAGAAAGTGTGCAAAAAGTGTTGAAATTTGTGGAAATTGATCGCCGATACACATTGCAAGATATTGCTGAGGCTACACGCGTCTCCAGAGAACGGGTGTCGTACATTTTAAATGTTGAATTAGACATGTCTAAGCGGTGTGCTAGATGAGTGCCTCGTCTACTAACAACACAGCAAAAACTCAAACGCGTCGAATGTTCTACAGCCATTTTGGAGTGGTTTCGCCAAAATCCAACAGATTTTTTGCGCAAATTTGTGACGTACGATGAAATTTTGGTCCACCACTACACATTAGAAAATAAACAGGAATCAAAACAGTGGACTAAACGTGGTGAACCTGCTCCAAAAAAGGCCAGTTAGTCCGGCAGGAAAGGTGATGACTTCCGTTTTCTGGGATGCGAAGCTAATCTTGCTTATCGACTACCTGCCAAAGGGACAAACGATTACTGCACTATACTACTCTAAACTTTTGGATCGATTGAAGGCAGCTATCGTCGAAAAAACGCCCGGAAGAAAGCGTAAAAAAAGTATTTTCAATTGAGACAATGCTCCAGTTCATACGAGCGGAAATGTCAAAGAAAAATTGGCCAAATTAAAGTTCGAAACGCTTGAGAATCCCCCTTATTCGCCGGATTAAGCTCCGTCGGACTATGATCTGTTCCCCAAACTGAATAAACATCTTGGCGGTATGAGATTTGCTTCGGAAGAGGAGCTGATAGCTGCCGTTGAGCACTATTTTGTGTAGCTCGAGGAAAATGAGTACTGTGAAGGCACAAAGAAACTTGAGCATCGACTAAATAAATGTATTGATCTTGACGAAGATTATGTCAAAAAATAAAACACATTTCACGGAAATATTGTTTTTTGTTATACTTTAATTACCGAATTTTTAAGCTCACCGTCGGACTATACGTAATTGAATGGGACGCGGTTCGAAAACGTAGTGAGGCAAATGCTAAATATATGCAACCCGCAATTAGGAGGGCTTATTATCTCACTCTTACTCAGTATGATACTATGAATCTTGCGCATTTAATTATTAATTATTATTACTATTGTAAATTACAACACAATAATAGATTAAAAATAAATTATAAACTAAAAGTCAAAATAACAAACAGCCGATTTTCGAAAAAATTATAGGTGGCTCGTTTTTCTTGCACCAGAGTGTACATCAAAAGGAAAAATAGGTCTCTGTGACCCAGCTGTAGTATTAGTGTAACAATTTTCATATAGTAATACTTGAGGGTTAATAATTAAAATGTAATACTGCAAATTAATCTTCTACAGTAATAGGTTTTTTTATTGAACGGTCTGTATACTTGGTTATGCATACTCGTACATGTGATATATGTACAAGTAAATAGTTTACATACTGCGTTAAAGTCACAACAACACTCAAGACAGGTTAAAGATCACCGTCTAGATAAAATTGCTACGTCGTAATATTCCCTTGCTCGCTTAACGAGCCGCTTTTGTTTGATATAAACCATTTAGTCCATAACAATTTAGTTTTATTTATAGGTTCGGAGTACGTCAGTTGAAAGCATCCATTAGATACAGGGCAGGGAACAGTTTAAGGAAAGTATAAAGCTCAAGGACGACGGGTGGTCGTACGAAAAGAAGAAGACTTCGTCCTAAGGATCGTGGCGATCAGCAGGAAGACGAAGCATCGCCACAGAAACGATTATGATTATGAGCGGTGATTCAGACCACTTTGCTGAGAGGACGCCTTCTGCACATTTTCTCGACGAAAACTCCCTGAATGGTGTTGGGTACAGTTCGATTCTTGCTTATGTGTGCGTGTTTTCCTCGTACGTGCAGATGTATGAGTATTCTTTGAGCGAATATGGAGTCGATGATCCTGAAAGGAAGTTAAACTGAAAGACGCAAAAAATTGAATGTCCCATGGGAAAAAGAACGAGATATTTTATAGAAATAAATATATAATTTAAGTAGACCGTATGTACATTATGTTTTGGTTCATGGGTATATGGCTCTCTCATAAATTCTTATTACAATCTTAAAATAAATATTTCAGAATAGCCCTTTTTTTATTGGTAAATTATTTTGCTTGTTTAAAACTATACATGACAGAATGTGAATTTTAAAATTGATATTTTGTAATACTTATCTATAAGAACAAGCATGCCATTCATTTTAAAATGTGTATTATTAATCTGTATAGAATATCAATACCAGTCAAAAAAATTTAAAAGGCTTTATAGTACACAAAATAGAGTCTAATATGATTTTTGTTGATCCAATAGAAATAAATATATTTCTTTAAATATTGTAAATAATGCAGCAGTCAAATTTAGTCCAATACCATAGGTTAGATATATTTCAAGCTACGATGAAAGAAAAATACGTCAATCAGAAGATATAACAGAACAGTCAATTAATCGATAAGAAAAGAAAGATATGACATGTGGCTCTATAATATGAAGGCGTGAATTCTAAAGAAGACGCAGCGTCGGACGTTAGAGAAGGACAGAATAAATGAAAGAGGCAGATAGCATGCGGTCTTGAGAAAAACGGAACACTTAAAAATTAAGATAAAAACACATTTAAAACATTAAACACAGTTAGAAAGAAATATTAAGAAAAGTAAACCAATACAAGAACAAAATTTTTTAAATATGGAATATCATCTAGAAGAGTATATAACTTACAAATGTATTTAAAAAAGAATTGACGTCACAGGTGGTATATATAGAAAATTTCTCAAGAAAAGGACAAAAATGATATTGAATTTATATCATTAGAATTATTATATTTTTAATTTAAAGAGAATTATTATTTTACTTTGCAGATAATAATGAATTCAATGGGTCAATAATGTAATGAAGGTATCCAAGACTTTGAAGTTCATTAAAATAACTTTATAAGATTATTTGTTTTATGTGGACATCTATTTGATCGCGTATAATTTAAATTACTGTTTTAAGGCAGAAGATATAACACAGATATCTCTTATATTGTAAGTAGAGTAAGTTCTTACGAACATTTAAAGGATATCTGTTTTTTTTTGAACTCGCAGTTAAAACTATCATTAAATATTTTAAATATGAATTAAGATAAATTGTGTGTGTTATTAACTATTTTATGTGGTACACATTCTGCTCTTTTGTAATATTATCACTTTATAGAACTACTAATTCCATAAATTTTACAATTTATCAATTTTAAAATAAAAACACTGTGTCATTCTTTAAGATTTTGTAGAGTATAAAGCTCACTGGTCTAAAGTAATACACAGCTGTGTTTTGGGAGATTTATTGAAATCTAATCTTCGTTCAAGGTCATATTTTTGGACATAGATATGAGTATATTCTGACTAGATATAAAATTTGCATACCATGTTTTATTAACAAAGAAAAATTGTATATTCTACGGCTATGGAATAACGACGTCAAAATATGTTTTGCCGATCCCTAATGATGATTTATGTTTAATAATTGACGATTCATATTAATTAATTGGTGCCCTTTTTGAAAATCAAAAGTACACAGCAATATGCACGAAATGATGTTATTTAAGTCATTGCAGGCTTTTGAGAAATATTAAGGATCGCTAGTGTAATAGATTATTTTCAATATTGTTTCCGTATGTGTCATGTGCCACTTCTACTCCGATGACTAGGTCGGTGTATTTTTCTATTAACAGTGTATATACTTATTTATTGACATGCCGCTGTCCCCGAAAACCTAGATGCTTTCATTGCCCAGGGTTTTCTTAAAATTGTACATGTATGTTTCCTTTCAATTTATTTTTATTCCTTTCTAAGAGGCGAGCATATATATTTATTATATATATTTATATATAAGTTACTCTTGATGTTCTCGCGGACGTATGATGAAGGTGTGGTTTCTCGGGTTCTTGGCCGCGTGTGAGTTTTGTCCTGAAACTATTTACTCTACGTTTCAAAGAGATCGCACTCGTCATCTTCAGGAGCTAGTCGGTCTGTCGCTGGTTAGAGCTGGAGATCGTCTGTTGTGCGCCTAGCACTACCTCTTGTTATATGCTGCTGTGTCGGGAGGGGGCGTCCCACTATTGACGTCATGCGTGCGCGGCTTCGTGTAATTGGTCCGAGTGCCTGTAAGCTCCCTGGTCGGTCCGTGTGTCTGTGTAGGGGTTGCGATCTGTCGGGATTTGGTGGTGTTTTTATCTGTCGGTGAGCTAGGAGCGGTTTCCATGTATGTGGCAAGCTCTGGCCGTCGTCACGTTTATTTAAGCACTTAAGACGCTTTTCTATTTCTATCGCTTCTCTTGTAATTCTCGTCGTTAGGTTTTCACTTTTGACTAGGATCTTCGTGTTTTCAAAGTCGTTAGAGTGCCCTGTCAGAAGTTTATGTTGTGCAAACGATGACGTTACTTCTTTCTTGACGACCGCCTTTCTGTGTTCTTCTCTTCTCACGCTAACTCGCCTCTTTGTCTGCCCCACATATGATTGATCACACACTGAACATGGTATTTCGTAAACGCCCTGACGACAGAATTCCTCTAGAAGATCAGGGCGTTTACGAAATACCATCTTCAGTGTGTGATCAATCATATGTGGGGCAGACAAACAGGCGAGTTAGCATGAGAAGAGAAGAACACCGAAACGCGGTCGTCAAGAAAGAAGTAACGTCAT
This sequence comes from Melolontha melolontha, assembly GCA_935421215.2. Classification (NCBI taxonomy): domain Eukaryota; kingdom Metazoa; phylum Arthropoda; class Insecta; order Coleoptera; family Scarabaeidae; genus Melolontha; species Melolontha melolontha. Next base: position 35,925,195 of record OW285236.1, on the reverse strand, counting down.
CGTTAGCACAACATAAACTTCTGACAGGGCACTCTATCGACTTAGAAAACTCGAAGGTCCTAGCCAAAAGTGAAAACTTAACGACGAGAATTACAAGAGAAGCTATACAAATAGAAAAGCGTCCTAAGTGCTTAAATAAACGTGACGACGGCCAGCGCTTGCCGCATACATGGAAACCGCTCCTAGCTCACCGACAGATAAAAACACAACCAAATCCCGACAGATCGCAACCCCTACACAGACACACGGACCGACCAGGGAACTTACAGGCACTCGGACCAATTACACGAAGCCGCGCACGGATGACGTCAATGGTGGGACGCCCCCTCCCGACACAGCAGCATATAACAAGAGGTAGTGCTAGGCGCACAACAGACGATCTCCAGCTCTAACCAGCGACAGACCGACTAGCTCCTGAAGATGACGAGTGCGATCTCGTTGAAACGTAGAGTAAATAGTCCTTTTCAGGACAAAACTCACACGCGGCCAAGAACCCGAGAAACTTCACCTTTATATATAATTGTATATATGGCGAAATTCTGCTTTTTTGTGTATATTCAATTTCTTTACTATTGTTAAGTCTAATTTACTTATCATTTTAATAATAAAATAATTTGAAACATAATTGAGTAGGTAAAACCTCACCTGTATAATACAAAAGTATTTTTAATAATATAAAATATTGTTAAAAATCAGGTTGGGAAGAACACAATACAAGTTCATATATTTGTGAATGTATCTTCTCCAGAGACGTAGGTATGTATTTCACCTTTCTACAGGATCATCGGTACGCCCCTGCTGGAGGAGAGACACATTCACAAAAATAACTATTTCGCTATTTCACAGAAATTATTAAGACGGAGAGTAGAAGAATATTTAGCGCTATCTACATAACAACTGCAGAACTAGCAAAATGTTTCCATCAGACAGTAAGAACTGCATCTGTAGAAACTGTATTATTATTGTGTTCTTCACACCCCATTTTTAATATTTTGTATTATTAAAAATACTTTTGCATTATACAAATTGGTGAGGCTTTACCTACTCAAGAATGTTTCAAATATTTTGAAATAAAATAAAGTTAAATAAATATAGTTTTTGATTAAAAACATTCTGCAAGGAATTACTCAAAAAATTCCATATGTGATATACATTATAAATAGGTACTCCAAATAATATAAATATATCTCTCTATTGAACTTACACACACGCATACGTTACAGCGTATGTGTGTGTGTGTGTTACATAGGTAAGAGTTGTCGATGTTATAGAAACTACAACACTAACATAACATTATTTTATTGCTAGTGTTCAGTAACCTTAATTCAATCAAAGTGTTTAACTTGGGGCATAGTAATGCAAACACATCGCGCACAACTTTACGCGGCGTCCAGGTATACACTGTATCAGTGGATACGTGGACGCCGTGTAAAGTTGTGTGTCCACGTATACATTGATACAGTGTGTTAATTTTACTGTGCCCCATGTTCAACACTTTTATTAGTTGCTTTTCCTACTGATAATGACAACTCAGTTGTCGAAATACGTATTCAGGATACGATTGTTAATTGTGGTAAGGGGTTTTATATCTTTTTTTGAATTTTTACTTAACTACAGTCTCCAAAGAAAGAATTATTATAATTATTCTTGTTGTTATTAAAACTTTGATAAGGGTGCACTTTTAAACGATCTGGAAACGTGGTAAGTTAACGACACTACTGCGCAAGACGCGTCCCCGCCAACTTTACTTCCCCGATATGTTTATTCAATGTATAATGTAGCATTTGATTGCACAAATAATAGGGATAAGTCAGAAATAGGTGTGGTATATACATATGTATTGCCTATGTACTCGTATTTCTATCGTATCTATCATCGACGTATCTGATCAGACTGGGTACAGACATATCTGGCGCCTGACATGTTACCTCCCATCCCTCTTAATTAGTGTACTGGTGGGGTATCGTTCACGTCTCCGCCGTTAGCTCACCGCGTTTACAAATGGTATACCTGCTTGTGTGATTTTCTACAAAAATATCAGAAGAAGATGTAAGAGGACAGAGTGTTATGCTTTATAGTGTGTCAACTTAGTTATCGAAAATGACTATGGGATACAAATATTAGTGCGATAAGCTTTTATTTACTTTTTTAAGTTTTTATTTAGCCAATGTCTTCAATGAAAGACTTTTCATATAATAAACAACAGCGTTCATGCAATCGCATGATTTTTGCGTCGAACCAATATACCGTGTTGTCATAAAGTTTGGAAGCGTTGTCCAATCATTCCAACCCATACGTTAACTTTTCCTCTGCGCTGAGTATGACACGCTTGAGTCCAATGCGGATTGTTCTGCGACCAATATCTGCAATTATGGCGGTGAACAGATCCATTTAGGCAGAACGTAGCTTCATCTGAGAAGACGATGCTTTCCAAGAAATTTGTATTTTGGTCACAACGTAACATTACGTCTTCACAGAACTGCAGTCGACGATCTTCGTCATCCTCATCTAATTCCTGTACAAGTTGAACTTTGTAAGGACGATAGTGTTCTTTTTTAAATAAGTTGACCACAAATGAGTGAGCCACCTGATTGGCTAACGCAAGTTGTCTGGTGGAAACATGATGCCTTTCTTCTGCTTCTAGAAGCACATTTAATTTCACATCTTCTCCTACTTGAGGTCTACCTTGCCGTGGTCTATCTTTTACGGATCCAGTTTCGGTAAACTTTCCAACTAGTTTTGTCACCGTAGACCTGGTAATTGGAGGTCTATCAGGGTGTTCATGGTTAAACAATTCGCATGCTTCTGCATGCGTTCTTTGCCTGTCCCCATACCCAACCATAATTAAAATTTCGATTCTTTCTCGCTCAGAAAAATGTGCCATTTTTTTATATTAGCGAAAATGAACAATTTTTACGCAATATCTCAAAAATTTAACGTCAAAAATAGAAGTAAATAATTCAACAATGTTGTCGCCATAGAAACAATTTCAAACTAAAATTTTTGTACATAAATTGTATAAAAAGAAGCAAGAATGACATAAAGAAATATCTTGCAAAAAAGTGCGTGTTTTCGTTTTTGTAAATTTTTTGCATAGTAACATGAGTGCATGTGCTTTTGACGATCCGGTTTGTTCAAGAAGAATATTTAAGTCCTCACACAAGACAGAAGTGTGAAAAAAACTTACTTACATATTTCAGTAAATTTTGTAAGCTTAATTAGTTTTTGAAATCTTCAATTTTTGGGCGATAATTTTAATTAAGAAATGATCTGCCACATCATGTCAATTTTTTAAATAAATTAAACTTCTTTGGCCCTTTTTTGTGAAACTATTTAATGTTAAATAAGATTTTTTAATAAGTAATTGGCCGATTGGGAAGACGAATTTCTTTTGACCTGGAGCGAATAACGCAGATTACTATTGATCGCAAAGCATTTACACTCGGCTGGGACAGTGTCAGTTGGTTGGTGGGGTCCATTTTGAAAATTTACGTTAACTGTTACAATAAATTTAAGTTCAGATGTATTTTTTTTAATTTAATTTTAATTTTGTACAAAAATAAAATTTTCGTATTTTTTTCAAAAAAATTGTGATGCAACATACCAATTGTTTTATATCACTATTTAGTGGATATAAAGATCTACCAAAAACGAGAAAAAAATAATATGGTTGCCATTTAAAGAAAGTGTTGATAGCGTCATCACTCGAAAACCAATGACGTCATAGAAAAAAATTGTATGTCAAAAATGGCGTTTTAAAAAAGGAAATTTTCCTGTCCGAGCGTTTTTCCTAAAAATGTAAAATAATGCGGTTATAAGCTTGGTTCCAAACTTTATGACCACACTGTATAAAATTATTCTCTATTTTTGGGTAAAATCTATCTAATTAATGCTTCCTATGAATTAATGCTGACATGTTACGCATTTCACATGGATATTAATTTAAATAAGAAAGTAGCTTTTTCTCCTCTCTTCGTCTAAATTATAACAGTCGCCGCCATACTCTATTTATTTCGTTTCATTTATTCGCGTACTTGCACGCTGCCGAACCGTTTTTCTATATACATTTCGTACAATTTCTGTCACGAAAACTATTACGCTTTATAGTGTTTGTTTCTGGAAATTGCATTTTCGTTTCCGGGTTTTATGCTGGTGTGTCTCTTCCGTCGTATTTTTATTATTTTCCCTAGTCGGTCGACGACTAGCGTCGTAGCCGTCGCAGTCGCTGAACGTTTATTATATTTATAAGTTATTTATACCGCTTTGTATGACAGCCACACGACGATTTTTATGGATTATACGATCGCCATAAAGTTTGCACAATATCCAGTAATTATTTTTCAGCTCCATTTGTGCATTTTAGGTTATCGAAATACTATAAGTATATAGATTAAATGTGAGCTGTATGTTCGACAAACTTCGCAGAATGTAGAGGAAACGACCGTTTAAATAAAGTAAATTCGAAGAAGATATTATTTTCAGAGTACTTATGTAAAAGAGTGCACTTAGAAATGCAATCAGGACGAAGGACTTTTAAAGACACTATTGTATTATTGTTTTTGCGGAACTCGATACTATAAATACTTCCCGGCAATTTTAATACTTGCTATTTCTCAGTGTTCTTATTGTTTCTTAAGAGATAATTATATTATTAGTTCTTTCTTTATTACTGATGTGTCGAAGTGTTTTTTGTAATATTTACGATGTACAGGCCTATAACAAAACGGTTGACGATCTAAACTCGCAGCTCGGTATTATAATACTAATAATAATAATAATATACTTTAATACTCAACAGCCTACGCCCTATTGCAAGGTACATTATACCATGAGCTTAACATAATGCTGTACATACTCCAACCGACGTTGTTATGGAGACCATTCAATAGATGTGCATATTACAGGTGTATGGTATGTTACACGAAGTTACTGAATAATTTAAAATCGTACATTGTCAATTTAGTGAATGTTGTTATGGTTACTTAAAAGAAAAATATTTTTTGAGCACAGTGAATAATTTAAAATTGTACATACGAAAAGCACGCTAGTTTAACTTATTTTGTGTTTTAATTTATAATACATTTAGTAGGTACATCTTAAAACACATTTCTTCAAAAAAACCTTAAAATAAAACTTTTACTAATTCTACGCAAGATGTTCAAAAATATTGCCGTTAACAGCCAAACAGTAGCCTAATCTATTATAAAATTCACTTAAAACGTTGCTTATTTGATGAGGGGTAATTCCCCGAGAAGCCCCCTGAATATCATTTTTGAGCTCTTCAATGCTTCCTAGAGGAGCATTGTTGTACACTGAAGATTTCACCCTTCCCCAGTAAAAGAAATCCAACGGATTTAAGTCTGGAGACCTTGGTGGCCAACTAGTTGGTCCCCCTCTTCCGATCCATCGATTAGGAAATCTTTCACTTAAAATTTGGATAACATTTCTCGAATAATGAGGCGGTGCGCCATCGCATTGGTACCAGATTTGCTCTAAATTTTGATCATTTAATGCTGGAATAATTCTATTCCGTAATAATTGACAATATTTTTCTGCATTTAGGTTACCATCGATAAAAAATGGGCCTATCAATTGTTTCTTAACTCTCTCTACTGTCGATTGCTCCTTAAAGGCATATATTTTATATCTCGGATCCAAAAAAGTGCAAGCTAATAATATTGCATTAAATTCGATATTCTTAAATCTGAATTCTAGTCCCTCCTTTAAACTACGTATAACTTGTAGTGACTTACTTCTTAATATGGTTTCCTTGTTTTTCAATAAGTCGTCCATAATATTGAACAAACTAGCAGTAAATACAATAACTTGAGAAGCAGTCATGTAACGCTCACCACTCACAGCTTTTGTGACATTTTCAAAAATAAAATTTTAATTAAATCTTTTATAAGGTCCCATTCATCTAAACATATTTGTGGTAAGGATGTATTTAAAAGTGGAATTGTCATCCGTATTGAATCTTCCAATTCAACAAATCGTTGTAACATATAAAATGTGGAATTCCAACGAGTCTCTACGTTTTGTATAACTTTTTTCGGTGTTTCGATACCAGCACTTTTTTGTTGAGAAATTAATTTCGAGGTTGCAACAGAGCTTCTTTTAAAATGGCTAACGATTTGTTTAACTTTTGTTATAATATTTGCTATTGTATCTTCTCTTAAAGAATTTTGAACAATTATGTTGAGGGAATGGGCATAACAACTAAAGTGGCTCCATTGTAACTCTTGTGTTATTGCTCTTAACATATTAGCTGCATTATCGCTTACAGCTAATAATTTTTTTTTCTAAATCCCACTCTAATATACATTTTTTCAAATTTTCTGACAAATTCTTGCTTGTGTGACTTTCATTAAAAGGAGCACATTGTAAAAGCATGGACTTCATCTCAAAATTTTTACTTAAATAATGAGCTGTGATACCCATAAAACTATCATTATTTGTATCAGAATAATTGAAACATACATGAGTAGGTAAACCCCACCAGTTTTGTATAATACAAAGGTATTTTTAATAATATAAAATATTATTAAAAATCTGGTGTGAAGAACACAAATTTTAATACAGGTTCACTATTAATATTTTGTGAACGTGTCCGAACATATCTCTCCCCAGAGACGTAGATACGTATTTCGCCTTTCTACAGGCTCATCGGTACGCCCCTGCTGGAGAAAGAATATTTCCAGACACATTCACAAAAAAGAACCACATCTCCACATCACAGAAATTATCCAGACCGGGCGTAGAAGTAAATTCAGCGCTGCCTGTTGTCAGACAGCCGAAGTACCTCGCCCCGTCCACATAACCAATGCTTCACATTGGTTATGTGTTGCATTGAAAAGCATACAAAAATTATTTTAAACCTGTATGTATGTATGTATATCGTATGCACTTTAATTTAAAAAAAAAATCAATAAATTGCAATCTGACACCTCACTTAAAATGTAATAATTTAACTGCTATTTGTATATCCAAGTTGTGTGCCTAAGTAAACATAAAGATTACCCTGACTGATCGGACGCAAAATATGACTCACAATCGGTCGGTGTCGGAACTGATTTGTGCACCTAGTTTGCCGCGCCTAGTTCGGAACTGGAATCCGGGTAGGTGCACCTACTCCGCTCAAGGAGTAGGTTATATCATCTCTACTAGGAATAGGTCTATTTGGATACTGGACACTAAACAGAGCTGCAACTTCGCGTAACGATGATCCTTCTAAATACCACGTATAAAATTGAATTTGTTCCTCTGTTGTGTACATTGTGAGTAATTAAAAGACTCTACAAACAAATTTAACGTTTTAATACTGACAGAAGTTACACAAATTATGTTTATGTAACTGACGTAACTATGGTTTTTAGAAAAAGTTAGCTGTAATTAATCTAAAGCATGTACAGCGTTGTATAAGCTCATGGTATATACATAACATTACAGTGCAATTAAATGTACTATGGACTTGAATATTGCTGTTCATCCGGCGAGCCATTTTCAAGCAAACAGATCATCCAGCATTCTGTTGGCCACGTTTGAGAGAATATAGGTAGGAGTCCGTTTCAAGACGTTCGTCCTCGTGAAGGGAACCATAAACGTAACGTCATACTTGAAGTTCATACGAGGAACCAAAAACGACATTCGCTCCAATATGAACGGGCAGTCAATAATGTTTTTGATCAGTTTAGTTAGGAATTTCCTACAAATATTCTTCTCTCTAATTCTTAGAGATAACATGCAATGGCGTAAAAGCAAATCATCCTGGAATGCACCACGTTCCGGGTAGATACCATTAATCTTGAATGTGAGGTATTCGAAATAGTTGAGACCACAGGCATGTCACAAAGTATAGTGTTATATCAATTTACACGAAAAATTGTTTGAAAAAAATCTTGGCAAAATGGGTGCCGAAATCACTGCAATCGTGTGATCGAATCGAAGGCTAGTTTAGCACTTTTTCGTCACAATCCTAAGGAATTTCTGCGTCGCTACGGAGCTGTGAACGAAACACGGATACACTACTATACTGTAGAAATAAAGCAACAGTCGAAACAGTGGGTTTTTAAAGGCGATCCGGGTCCGAAAATGACAAGGACGGTAAAATCTACCAACAAGGTGATGGCCAGTGTGTTTGAAATGCACGTGGAATCATCTACATCGATTACTTTGAAAATATACAAACGTTAAATGAAGAGTATTATGCAACGTTATACCGGTTGAGTGAAGAAATCAAGAAGAAACTCTGGAGAATGTATACGTTGTGTATGTCAATGTACTATCGTGAGCAATTGAAAGTTAACACTTTATTATGTTGGCATGTCGAAATTTCAAAATTTATCTAATGTATACAGTACTTTTGAAGTGTCAGTGTCAGCATTTAATCATAACATAAATGACATTAGCTTGACAATTTGGTAAAATTTACGCAGCTATAATAGTGCGTTTACTTTCAATTGCTCACGATAGTACATACATACAGATACGTTTTTTTGTCATTTTTGCATTACTGTATTTATAATTGATGTTAAGTGAAACAGCGATATGGTATCTTTTATACAAGTGTCCCGTATCGTTATGTTCAAATTTTAGGAGTGTAAAGTAGCCTTCATTTCAAGTAATAAAAACGCAATACTTGTATATCCATTTTTATTTGTTTCAAAGTTACAGATCTGTGAATGTGATTGTCAGATCATGAAAAAACATGTAATCCTAAAGTCAATATAACTGATATATATATAAAAGTTAAACGATTCAATAACAGGCCTGTGATTGTTAACGTCGCATAATAAAATGTTATCCTAAAATAAATAAACACGTGTCGTAGTGCATACAGTAATTTCTTGGAGATCTACAAAAAAGAGTATTGGAAATTGATTTATGATAAAGAAGGTTCTTACTTATTTCGTAAGTGCTGAACCATGAACATCATACCATAAACAAATGTTCAGATGACTGTTAACGTTGCATTTTTTAATAAAGGATTATATTACGTTTCAGTTCATACAACAGCTTATTAGTGAGTGGACACGTTTTCTTTATTCTAAATGCCTTACCGATTTTCTTTTCAAGAGTATGCGGACATACATTTTGTGTATGGCCACTGTAACGGCAGTGCACGTCAAGCAGTTATTGAATACCGACATCGCTTTCCCGATAGGCTCAATCCTCAGTACAGAACGTTTCTGGAAGTACACAGACAATTTCGGGAATGCGGACCGCGTGATTATCTTTTCGACCGAGGAGTAAATTTGCCAACGGCCTTAGAGGAAGAAGCAGTAGCTATTGTTACAAGGGATCCAACTCGCAGTATACGTCGAATAGCTAAACAACTAGGAGTGCTACGAATGACAGTTTGGCGAATTTTAAAACGTGAGGGTTTATATCCATTTCACTATCGCAGGGGACACGCTTTGCTTGAGGCAGACCACTATGCTCGTCTAGTTTATTCTACCTGGATATTAAGACAGTCACGGCTTCATTTTAATTTCTACAGAACAGTCCTCTGGACAGATGAATCTACGTTCACGAGAAGTGGTGTTATAAATCTGAGAAACCTGCACAGGTGGTAATCAGAAAATCCCAAAGCTATACGCCCATCTAAATTTCAACATGAATTTTCTATTAACGTTTGGGCGGCCCTAATCGATGACTTGTTGATTGGTCCTGTCATTCTTCCTGGGAGGTTAAATGCGGACAATTACCTTCAATGTCTCATTGACGAACTGCCAGGTCTTTTAGAGGATGTCCCACTGAATGTCCTACGAGACATGTGGTTTCACATGGATGGTGCACCACCACATTTCGGAATTGGTGTCCGAAATTGAGTTAACGTCAATTATCCAAGATGGATTGGTCGACGTGGTCTTGTTGCATGGCCACCCAGTTCACCCGATCTTAATCCCCTTGACTTTTATTTATGGGGTACATGAAAAATTTAGTCTACGCGCAAGTTTCGAACACAAGAAAAGAGTTGTTGGAGCGTATTCACCTGGCTGCCGAGCAAATCCGACAAAACAAGTATGAAATTCGCTCCTGTTGGCAGGTGGACATTTCGAAAATATTATTAATTGAACTTTTTTAAATAAAATAAGTTTTTATTGGCTTTAGTATTACATTTTTTTTCATGATCTGACAGTCACATTCATAGATCTGTAACTTTGAAACAAATAAAAATGGATATGCAAGTTTTGCGTTTTTGTTACTTGAAATGAAGTCTACTTTACACTCCTAAAATTTAAACATAATGATAAGGTACAGCTTGTATAGTAAAGATACAATTAAAGTAATAAAATCACAACGTGCGTTGTTGAAAGTTTAAAATGCGAAGACTCATTGATGTTGACTAAACGAGCAAGAAGGAAAACACATAGAATTAGAAATATGTAAAGTAGAGGAAAAAAATATGAGAAAATTTGAAATCAAGCAAATTCACATGTAAAAAATAAATAATTGTTATGTTTGCTTATAGGAACACATTTATTGTAACTACGAGCACGAATTGTCCATTAATGTTTCCAAAATATGTTTACGTAAATGCAGAAATTAGTTTATGTATGTACATACATTCACATTTCACTTTTACGCCATAGGCTGTGGAAGAGTGTGCTAAGAGAAATAAAAAAATGAAAAATTAAACTTCATTTTAATGCACTTAATTCTGAGTTAGAACCGGAAAGTTTGCCAAGCTGAAACTTCTATATTATCTCTACGAAGACGCCAACGCAACCCAACAGCAGTGAAACAATAAGAAAGAGAAAATATCAGAAGAAGAAGATAAGCAACGTCGAAAAGTGACGTGCCTACCGCTACAATTTGTTTATGAATTCTGTAGAAGAAGTTCCCATCGTAAACAGTTATTATGCACCTGGTCTCTGGTACCAAGTTTAGTACATTTAATACAGTGCCGTATCTGCTACATTTTCGTTCGCAGACAATTTTTATATGCATTTATAAGAAAGGATAGATAGTAGCACTTTCGCCGAAAAATTACTTACTAAAATGGTATGAAATTGCAACAGTAATTTTCCTCCACATTTAATGCATTTTTTTATCTGTGAAAACCAATCTTGAAAACGCTTTCTCCAATTTTTCCGTGCTAGGTTGTTTATTTAATTTTCAAATGCGTCAATCCCTCCTTCGGCGAGTGTAAAACATAAAGCACATATATTTTCCGTGGTACTTGAGAACAAAAAGAATTCATCATCAATTTACATATCGGAGCTACTAAAGGGTTTTACAATAAGTGCGCAAGATTTGAATTGCGCGCCATTTTGGCTGTCATAATATGACACGTCAATAATTGTAAGAGATCGATAGTAAACAGATAGGATTTAGTAAACATGCAGCGCTACACGGCTACAATAATGCATCCGTGTTGATAAATATTGCTATCAAAATGGTGAAAGTTAGATTACTACAATTCCTAAGTTGCCTTTAATTTTCGGACGAAAAAATGTTTCAAATCTATCAACTGTGAAAAAAGAATAGTAATTGATAAATTCGAAAATACTGATTCAGTTAGTGATGTGAAACGTATAGCTCTGTTAACATATGATGACACTTGCGTGCTTAACAGTTTTAAGACAAAAAAGGAGGACGCAGGATGAAACGCGAGAGATAGACATATTTTAGCTACGTCTCGAGGTATACGGCACGCCCTCGTAATAGTCGTTAAGAACAAAATAACACACACTTCGCCAGAGTGTTGCTGAAAGTCCAAAGAACTCAGGTCGTCATCGTGCATAAAAATTCAGCATTTCAACAGCTATTCTTCATTTATTCTTACTAAAGATTTGCACCTCATGCTTACAGAGAACAATTGACTCAACAACTTCTGCCAATAGACCATGCATAGCGAAGAGAGTTCACCAAATGGATAATTGAACGACATAAAGTGAAAGCCTATTTTGCGCACAAAATCTTATCCAGCGATGAGGCTCATTTTCATCTCGATGGTCTTGTTAATATGCAAAAATTCCCGCATTTGAGGCTCAGAAAATCCATGATTAATCCATTAGAAACAAATGCATCCCCAAAGTCTCTGTTTAGTGTGCATTGTGATCTGGAGGAATCACTGGACTATTTTCCTTTGGAAACAAGGCAGATAATGCGTTAATGGTGAATAGTGATCGATATCGTGGCATAATAACTCAGTTCATGGTAAGCCCTTGTAAGACATGATAACCCAGTTCCAATCGGAAGATATTGTTCTTGAAGCTATTTAATTTCAGCAGGACGAGTCTTTTCCTGGTTGTGTCATCTCCTGTTCTGGTGACCAAAATTGACGGTCACGTTCTTGTGAATTAACACCTACGAACTCCTTTCTGTGGGGTTTCTTGAAGCCTCGGGATTATGCCCACGACCACTCTAGCATTCAAGGCCTGTTATTGAACATTTCGTCAAAAGAGTACGTGTCTGCCACTAAAGCCGTGGCGGCTATTTAGCAGACGCGTTGTTCTATACATAATTCCCGAATGTCTACATTATTAATCAAAAAATATTTCAATATTTTGCTATAAAAAAATCATATTTTATTTGAAATTAAAATCTTGCGCTCTTATTGTAACACCCTTTACATTTTATAGCCTTCTTCTTTGAATTAGACCGAACAGGTTCGAGTGAAAATCCTCCCTGAAGCTTGGGTTCTTTTTGAGAATTGCTTGGTTTCTTTGCATACGGCTGATCAAATTAACGTTGCCTACGACCCTTACTATGACTCCTGGCCATGTTTCTTAAGCCCTTTCCTTTTAGCCTTGAAAATTCCAAAACGAATTTCCTACCGAATAAATCCACAACCTTATTTATTATGTATTTGCTTTGGTAAACGATTTTGGTTTATACTTTGCATTCTGGGTTGATTTACCCAAGGGAGCTTCCTATATTGCAGCTTCAGAAGTTTTTATTCTCTACCTTATCTATACTATTTTCACGAGTAGCAAGGGAAATAACAGTCCGTTCTATCAAAGCCCGACCGGATAAGGCTAAATATACGGCTGAGCGATACAGAGCGATACAGCGAGCGATCCTTTTTCAATGTTTTGGGTGTTCAAATACTCAATCATTCGAGCAGCAGTGTGATCCTGAGCATTATCATGTTGCAAAATTATCCTTCCTCTTGGACGGATCATCGAACGCTTTAGAGAACTTTAGACAATCAATATGAACCATTCTGCGTTAAGAGTACGGTGGTCCTCCAGGCCTACAGTGAAAACAGCAATTAACTCCAAAAAAATGTGTCGATATGGCATTTTTCTCGAGTAATTTTTGTCGGAATCGAATCATTTTCAAAGATTCAAAATACCGATTGTTGCTTTTTGGAAACACGGCAGAATATCGAACTTTCATCAGCTGTAATGATATCGTCTACGAGATGAGAAGGATCCATTGGCAAAGCAATCTAGTGTAAGTTTGTAGCATCTATTCAATTCAATAGAAAGAAAGCTGATGTATCTTCAAACGTTTGCCTAAGATGGTATTATTTGTTTTAATACCAATCTTCAGAATTCTTTTAAAAAGCCCTTTACGTTAACATGCACGTCTTCTTCAATCATGTCCCGAGAAAGACAAATATTCTTCGCTAATAGTATATTTTGGGCTAGAAACTCAAGACAAAGGCAAATATATGGCAATTAAAGGCAGCCTGGAGAGTGAGTTAAAAGAGACATTTAATGTACAGAAGAATGGTAGAGAGGTCTTGACCTTTGAATAGGTAGAAAATTGTATATAGGTACTTAGAAGTTTTGATAGAAAATAATGATGAATGTAGCGTGGTCATAGAGATAGACTTAAGACTGACAAATAGTAATAGATGTGGAGGAGGGTTAAATAAAATAATTAAACCAAAGGAGGTCTCAAAAAAGCTGAAATAGGAAATAACATTATATAACTCGGTATTGAGACCAACTCTGAGATACGGCTACGAATTATAGAAAATGATCAAGAAAGTACAGGATAAACTGGAGATCTGGGAGAGAAGGATACCTAGTAGGATTTTCTGATGGAAGACGACGAAACAAGGATGGAAGATGTGAACGAACGAAGACATTTATAATTCAGTAATCTTGAAAGATTAGGAGAAGAGAGGTTAATTAAGGATATAGGATGAACAGTACCTGATGGAAAGAGAAAGAAGAGTAGACCGAGGAGAAAATAGAGGGATGCTGTTATAGAGGATGCGGAACTCAGGAATTGGAGATTCTTGGCGAGAGATAGGAAGAAATGGAATAACATTACCAAGCAATGGGCCTAAAATATGTCTAAACGTTTTATATGTAACTCATAATATGACATTTAAGAAGAGATCGACCACATTGAAATTCATTCTGCCAACGTTTTACGACAGCAAAGAAACACGACTTGTTGCCAAACACTCGATTGATTTCCTCAAAATATTCCTCACAGCTCAAGGCGCGTTTGAAATTATAAAAAATCAGGCTTAACAATCTTCTTTGTTCAATTTCATCACTTCTTGCGCAAATAATTACTTTATACCTTCGTAGGTTTAAAAATATTCAGGTATATTTTCCATTTATTACAGTCATAAAGCTAGTAATTAGATTAAAATGTTAAACACAATTTGTAGCAAAATAACATGACTTGCGACATAGGATCAGCGGAATGTGAGCGGCCATCGTTGAATTAACTTCAACTAACTGAACCAGCTTGTAATTTTTAAGAACACAAAAGTAGAAAGACCTTTACGAATAAACTTACTGCTTCGTTTAATTAAAAATTCGTGAAAAGTCACACCTATCCTGGAACGCACAGATGCATTGCGCTCTTATTAGTGCTTGTCAATGAGCGGTATCCTGGACAGACATAACTTTTCACTTCTATACTTCACGTATATATAGTTATTATTTTGAACTTAGTGCAAATAGGAATTAATGGCTATTGCATCATTTCTACAAGCAAATATCGACTAATGTGTCGCGTTAATTTCTACAATTTGACAAACTAAGTTTGTACCAGTATGCAGAACGCATACGTCGCGACGTCACCTTTCCCGATTGTTAGGATAATTAAAAATTCGTGAAAAGTTATACCTAGTCGGTAACGCACAGATGCATTTCGCTTTTATTGGAGCTTGTCAATGTAAGGTATTCTGGACAGACATGACTTTTCACTTCTATACTTTGTGTATATATTGTTATTATGCTTTGTGTATATATAGTTATTAATGGTTCGTTAACCTGGATTGTAAGCTACCGCAGTCGTTATTCAAGATAGCTTCTTGGATTCCGGGATGGAACTGCGTCCTTGTCTGCCTTCTGACCGATGTTTCGTCCACCGTTATGAAGGACAAATTCAGGGGTGCTACTACTGTTTCTACACTTAAATTCACGTTCAGTGCACAACTAGTGCACCAACAGTAGTAGCAGTTCTGAAGATATCCCTTGGAACTTCTTTAAAAAAAAATTGTTTTTTTTTAAATTTTTTAGTTTAACAAAACTATAGTAAATTAATTTAAAGTTTTCTGCATTAACAATTTTTTAAATCAAATCGGCGTAATTTAAAATTTTTCCACACATACTGACCTTAGTACATGCCTGGATTGGCGAACTATTCTCACCACCCTTAAGTTAAACCGACTGACTTTGCCGAGGCCGTATCTTAACGGAACAGTGTTTTGTAAATAACCTCTTGACAACGTTACTACATGTTACTACGTCTTGCCGAGCCAATTTCTCATCAAACTGAAAGCACACCACCTGCCATGCGGCGTTCGCATTAAACTTTTCTTGTACGACCTTGCTATCTCTGCGTTTTAACTGACAAAATGGTTAATTAAATTTAGAGAGACTAATTTGAAAGTGTAGTGGGACTACTGCTGAAAATATTGCGAAAGTTTCATATTTAGACACTTCCGTAATAAGAGATTATTATTGTGCAAAATTATTGTTTAACTTTGTAAGGCGTAATTTGTATTTGACATAAGTTTATAACAGATTACACACCCATACACCAAGTTTTAATTGATTAATATAATTATTAACTAAGTCAGTGTATTTATTTCTTTTTAATCTTAGAGTATTTAGGTGTTTGTTGATGTGAAAATAATTTGTCGATAATATTTCTTTTGCATATTGCCGTGACGAAAGTCTAGGAACTGTTACATCATTATGATTTGCATTAACTGTTGTCACTTGCCAGCTTCTGGTTAGTTATCTTGTTAATAAATAGTTTTTTGAATAATTGAATTGCAAATACAATAATGCGGACTCAAAGAGTCGCACAAGCAAGTTATTTTATAATTGATTAACATGATTATAGCGTGTGTTTAATTAGTACCTATTAGCTTCAAATTAAATTTAGAAAATGCACAATAGCACTATCACGTTCTGCACTCACGTATCCGAATGACCTCTAAGTGTACAGAAACTGTAGTAACGCAACCCTAAAATTGTGAAAGGCTGGTGCATGGGTTAACTCTTAATGTAGGAAAATGCTGTGTTATTACTAGAGACCGGACACGCATCAGGCCGAAATTACGATGGACCATATAAATAGTCTATAACATCGCTAAGTACTAGCTAGTTGAATAGCACTATTTATTCGGTTAGCCGCACATCTGTTTTTTATCGTTGAATTGTGACGCAATTACTTCAATATTACACTTTAATTCCTTTCTTCATCGGCGTAGATAGAAGCGTAAAGAGTTTTTATAATTGATTTTATTTATTAGTTTATATTTCGTATAACAAATAAAGTAAGGCGAGTTAGCTTCTTTTTTTCATTGTTTTAACTGCTAATTACATATTTCGTTATTTTTATAATATATCCTACTAAACAGGATCTATTATAAAAATATCGTTTCATCGAATCTACTTCTCCCAATTATTTTGACGTAAATTTCCAGTGAATTTCGTTAATTTCGCATATACATATTTTTAATTTTCATTTATTGGGATCTAGAATATTGTTAAAGTTACTTTTTCAGATATGATATGGAACAACGTCGAGAATGGTATCGTGAAACAATGGCGAGTTGGATTAAGGGTCATACTGATTGTATGTCCATAGCCAGTGATTCCGAAATTTATTGCAAAGTCTGTAAAATATCGTTAAAAAATTCCAAGAAATTGCACGTAAAACGACACTTTGCATCGCAAACACAAACACAGAAATTAAACCCGTTGGAATCTGATAATTTTAACGAAGATACTCTTTGAACTTTAATGGCGGAAAATATTCAAAAGATTGACAACTCTTTGCATGGCGCAAAATTGTTTCCAAGTTGGAGAAAAATTTTATGAACAGAAACAAGGCACAACAATGGGTAATTACCTATCTCCTTTCACAGCTAATTTAATATTAGAATTTAAAAGTAACGCTAAATATTTTCCAAGAGTCTGGATTAGGTACGTAGATAACAATTTCGTAATTTTTGATATATTGGACATGTTCGTTAAACAGTTAAATTTGAAATTTCCGACTACTAAATTCACGGTGGAAAAGGAAAACAATGATAGAATACCATTTTTAGATACGCTAGTAATTAGAAAGAAGCAAAAAATAGAAATCGATATTTTCCGGTAAGAAACCAATGTCAATAGATTCATGACCGCGGATTCAAATCATAGTTTTCAACATAAGACAGCTTCTTTTAATTTCTTAGTCAATCGGTTACAGAACTTTTCCGTTAACAAAAGAGAGATACGAAATAGATCATTAAAAGCATCGCGAGATATAATGGCTTTGATAAAAAAGAATTAATATATTAATTAGAAAAACGATTTTAAAAAAGACAATCGCCAATTCACAAGTTTGATATCTCAACGAAACGAGGAGAAAAAGTACATGTGTTTGCCAGTTCGTCCAATCACGAAAAACATTAATCGAGTTGTTAAAGAGCAAGGTCTCCAAGTTGCTTTTCGGTCCGAAAACACCATCTAAAGTTATCTAGGAAATACCAAATATAAAGTTGATTTGAATTTGAAATCAGGTATATACGAAATTAATTGTAATTTGAAATATATAGGTCAAATGAAACGCTCAATAATAACCCGTTTAAAAGAATACATATCACATACTAAATTTAATACACCAAAAAGTCGAACGTCGTAAACCATGTCAAGTTGTCAGAAACATCGACAACCCCAAAGATCTCGACGCGTACGAAAGCATTCATATCGTTCAAAACAAATTTAATACGTTTAACTCGGGCAACGGTCCTATCCCATGTAGTTATCTTTTTTCATTCTTAGAGAAGAGGTAGAAAAGGTTGAGGGCGTTGAGAATAAACACATGGTCTTGTCATGGTTGATGTAATTTTAGTTTGTGTATTTATTTTAAAGTCAGTGTATACGTGGACGCAGCGCGATTCTGTGTATTAGCTTTACTGTGCCCCAGGTTCAACATTTTGATTAGTGGTTTTACCTATTGATGATGACAACTTAGTTATCGAAATATGTATTTAGAAAACTATTATTAATTGTAGTAAGGGGTTTTATACCTATTCTGAGTAAGAAAAAATTGTTATTATTGTATTCTTGTTTTCATTTTGATGCTATAAAATGAAATCGCTGCAATTTTGAAATTGGTCGCTTATACGTGTATTTTGTTAATTTTTTTGTATTTTTCTGACGCTTGCTTTGCTCTGCAAGATGGATTAGAATAAAGAATAAATAATAAAGTTATTATTATTATTATTTAAAACTATGAATTAAATTTTTGTGTAAATAAACATTTAATAATCAAGGTACGAGGGAAAGTCAGTAATTAGGTCACAAAAAGGTATTATAAAAATAATTAGAGAAATAGTTAGCCAATAACAAGTTTTATTTTTCAACAAAGTCTCCATCTATATTAATACACTTATCCCATCGCTTTATCAATGCCCCAATTCCTGCTGCATAAAAGTGTTTGGGCTGGCGTCTGAACCACGTGCGTACCTCTTGTTGAACATCGTTGTCACCCTCGAAATGTTTGCCGCCAAGATGCTTTTTGAGTGGACCGAACAGATGATAGTCGCTTGGGGCCAGGTCGGGACTGTAAGCCGGATGTTCAAGAAGTTCCCACCCTAATTGCGCAATTCTCGCCTGGGTCTAGTGGGCCGAATGGGGCCTGGCATTATCGTGATGCAGCAATATTCCTCTCGTCAGTAGGCCTGGACGTTTTCGTCGAATTGCATCCCGAAGCAACAACAAAACTCTACAGTATGATTCAGCAGTCACGTTCATTTTTTTGTTCTGGAAATGGGCTAGGAGCACTCCCTGAGAATCCCAGAACACGGTAAGCATAACCTTAAAAGCTGAGGGCACAACCTTAAATTTCTTTGTTGACGGCGAAGAAGGATGTTTCCATTGCATTGAAGCACGCTTTGTTTCGGGTTGGTAGTGATGCACCCATGACTCATCACCAGTAACAATCCTGTTAAGCATGTTCTCCCTTTCCACTGTGTATCGAGAGAGGTGTTGCAAGGACAAGCCCATTCGAATTCTTCTGTGTTCCTCGGTCAGTTGTCTAGGTGCCCACAGTGCGCAAACTTTTCGGAATTTCAAACGATCGTGCATCAGTTCGTAGGCTAAACCATGAGAACACCCTATTGCAGTTGCTATACTGTCTATTGTTACCCGCCTGTCAGTTCGAATCATCTCTTCCACCCGTCGAAGTGTTGCATCTGTCGAAAATTTGAACGGGGCGGCCACTTCGCTGATCGTCAACAACTTTTGAGCCTCCTTGAGAGAATTTCTCGACCCAGTTATATACGGCTTTACGCGACAAACACTTTTCACCGTAAACAGGAGACATTTCCTTATGAATATCTTTTGCAGAAAGACCTTTTGCCCAGAAAAAACGCACAATAGCACGTTGTTCTTTCACAGTACAATCTTCGAGCACGGTCGCCATTTTAACACTGCTGTGTTCGCGCACACCAACTGTCACTTGAGAATTATAAAGCTGGATTGTGGTGACACCTATTGACAAATAGGGAAACAACTCACTCCTATTTTCAGCTTTCCTACAGCAGTTTGTGATTTATTTAATGACTTTCCCTCGTATATTGGAGAAAAGCAAGGTTCCTAAACTGAACCTTTTGGAACTCCTATATTTGATTGTGTTACATTTTGCTTGTGATTTAATTTTTAATTTTCTATTCAGCCGTTTTCTATATTCGGTCGCTACAATCAATATAATAAATTATGTTTTCCTGTGGCGTTTGAGTACATAAACCCTACTTATATCTATATTCTTTTTAAGCAGTTGTTTGCACAAACATAATAAAGAACGTAAATAAAGTTGGTGGAACATAAAAACGACAGTGCACACTACCAGCACTGTCGTAAACACCAACACATGCGAATAAACAGTGTAACCGAGTGAGTTACGACTTCTTACAATAGGATAGAATACAATATTATAATGACAATAATAATATCATCGTATATTTTCCAGTGCAGTGTGTATTAAATAGTCTATACCCTTGTGTATTTTTAACAATCGAGTAATAAAATTGACGCGAAACCGTGATTCACGATAGCGAACTTTAGTTCGTACTTCCAACGATAAGGAAAATTAAAAGCCACAAGGAGAATGCAACGATGCAGTTTCCCTTAAGACAGATAATTCAATTCATTTATCTGAATGTTTATCGAAGGTATCGTAATTAATTATGGTAAGTAAATGTAGAAATACAAATGGAAATAAGACCAATCAGCAGGAAGCACTAGTTTGACAAACGGTTATTCGAGTTAATATAAATATTTATTATTTTCTTTGTTTCAATTATTTTAATATCGTAGAAAATTAACAAATATCTGAATCAAGTATGTGAATTTATTTCAGGAGCTTTTTCTTTTCTGATATTTAACAGAATAGAAATAATGGGATGTTACACGCCTGTTAAGAATTTATGGATGATCGCTCTTTCCCGACACGCAATGAGCACTGTTACCACTTGATGATAAACATACTGCCATGGACTTTTCCCTGCAACATTTAGTGAAAAATATTATTTTAATATTAAATTATATTTTATGATAACTCTGTATGTTGTATGAATATTAATTGTATGTTGATTTATTTTTGAATTGTTAGGTTTTGATTAGTGCAGATCCTGGAAGCCGTTCGGACTTGCTGGGCAATATTTTTGATAGCTGTAATTTTTTATGGGTGAATGCGTGCCGCATGTATTTTTAGACACGTCTAGATACCCGAGTAAGAGGTTTGCATATTTCGAGATAAACTTTTTATCTCTTATTTCAATTAATTACGGTTTTTGTTTTTTTATTTCATTGTGGTTGTGATTGCTTTATTCATTATCGTATTTATACGAGTTTGAAAACTCGTAATTTTGATTTAATTTAATCTCTTACTTTCACGTGCTCTCAAGGTTATAAGATAAAAACCTACGTAAGTTTTATTTTATATTTATAATATTATTTCTTTACTGTATGCATTTTATTGTATTATTGTTTGCATGAACTTCTATATTTAATCTTAATAGTTGTATTAAATGACAAAGAATGTATTTTAAAAATTTCTAAGTAAAAAAGTTTCTTGAACGATAAAATTTTGCACGTTGGTGTTAAGGGCATATAGTTTTTTATGTGGATCACACATGCGTAGAGGTTAGATCGGTCTGTCACATTTTGTTGTTTACATTTTATATTGTGGGAGAAATTTAGAACACTTCTTTGTAATTTATTAGTAGTAATTTTGGTCGAAGTCATTAAGGTTTTTTGATTATATGGCCTTGTCAATACTCATATAATATTTTTGCCTTAACAATATTGTTTATTCATGCAATATTGGTCTTTATATTTTATAAAGACATTTTTTTTCTATTTTTTCATCATTGTAATAAAATTTCATTTAATTTCATTGTGTATTTGAATTCTACCTTTTTTCTGTTGTGCTTCTAAATAACTCAAAGACTTTATTAAATATTTTCTCAAACAAGTTTTGAGTGGCGTCCAATATAAGAATAGTTAACTAACATTATTGTGTTTTCCACGTTTTCCATTGGAAACCCGGAGAGGAAAGCAGTCCCATTTAAAGCAAGTAACCGACTAAGTATTTAAGCTGGACAGAGTTGGTGTGAATAGTGATTCATTCAAGCACGAACTCACTATTCATAGCATAATTTTGGCGCCCAACGTGGGGCGAACAAAGAAAAAGTAGTTTTTGGAAAGTTATATAGCACGAACTCACTATTCATAGCAATACGTATGCCACTATAGTAAGAAAATATTGCAACAGTGCCTATGCATATTGATGGGCACCTTTCTATGACACTTTTCAGCATGTTCGTATTTGAATTTAAAGTAGCAAAAATACACTTGTCAAAAAATGCATTTATAAGATGTCTGTTAGAAAGAATATTCATTTAAACAAGAGTGATTTACAAACATTTTATTGAAAGTCAAATAACAGAAAAATAATGTTAAATAAATCACAAAAAATATTATACTTATTAATTTTATTTATACAAGAACGGTATTTATGAATCTGCTAGTGCCACCAAACTTGAAACGTGAGCGCCAGAAAGATACTAAAAAAAATATTCAAAATGTTGTCCATTTGCTTCAATGCAACATTCGGCTCCGTGCAAAAGTTCACCAGAGGTAACACTTCTTAATAACTCGACATTAAGAGCTAATTCTATTTTTTAAATCTTACAAATCTGCAAGAGGCGTACGGTGTATCATAACCTTCAAATATCCCCATAGAAAATAATCTAACGTTAGATCGGGTGATCTTGCAAGCCATCTTATTGGTTCATGTGTGCCTATACACTTATTAGGGAAAATCTGATTAACATAATGAGTTACAATTCTAAAATTGTGCGCGGGTGCCCCATCATACTGAAAATAAATGTTGGCACGGTAGGCGTCACGCCGTCCATGTTCCGCGTTTTTTCTACATCACATAAATGAGGATTATATTAAATTTTTTCTCATTTTAAAATCGTCGTTAATCATTTTCAATACATCTTTGTTTGAAGCAACTTTGAGACAAATTAATTTTTTTTTCAATTTTAATAACACTTTACGAACTGTCAATAAAGTTAACAAACCTATTTGTTATTTGACTTTCAATAAAATGTTTGTGAATCACTCTTGTCTAAATGAATATTCTTTCTAACAAAAATCTTAAAAATGCATTTTTGCGAAGTGTATTTTTGTTACTAAATTCAAATACGAAATAACGATCATGCTTTTCATTTCAAATGCAATTTAACCTCTGTTTTGAGGACTAAATGCAAAGTGTTATAACAAGCCATCGAAAAAATTCATAATTGGAGTAGACTGTGAAATTGGGTTGGTACTTTAGCCTCTTCCACATAATGACACATTACTTGATGCTTGACAGTTTCATTTGACTTCATTATAAAAAAAGGTTATAGCATTAAAATGATAGTACAACAAAAAAAAAACAATTAATTTATTTAATACTGAAATCATAATCAAATTTTACATATAGCTACAGAAGTTGTTGAAAATGTTGTCCATTTACATCTAAACACAAACCAACTCTAACTTTTTAACTTAGAAAAATTTGACACAAGCTTATAGTTTCAATGTCAAATAATAAATGTCATTATGTGGAAGTGGCTAAAGTACCAACCCAATTTCACAGTCTACTCCAATTATCAATTTTTTCGATGGCTCGTTACTTCATGGGAAAGAGAATTTTCCGTAAAATTCTAATTTTGAGGAAAATGTACAGAGTGCTATTTAAAATTAAAAAGTAGGGTCATTTCCGGTTAAACCGGAAGTGAAAGAATATTAATATTAGGCTCAATTTAAAGAACATTAGGTGTATAACAGATGCCCCAAATTTCAAATTTTTATTTTATTAGATAACGGAGGTACGCCATTGGAACAACGTAACCGAGTACTACTTTGTACTACTTTATAATAATTCTTACATATAAATATAATTCTTATAACATCCTTTTGATTTAATTTACGTTAACAATTTTCTGCATGCAAGTTTTTGTTAATAATAATTATTATTATTATTCCAGTTATAATTTATATTGAAAAATAACATTTGTTAACTAATTTAAGATATCATGTTCCTTCCATCTATAATGATAGGAACTGACAAAAAAAGAAAGACAAAATTGAAGAGTTTCTCTTCTTCTCGTTCTTTTACTACAAATGGCCATTTGGAAACGTTTGATGCCTTGCAGCAGACGTGACCGAGATAGAACGAGATAAGAGAAAACTAAATGAATACGATGAAGAAGAGTTAGAAGAGGGACGATGCAAGCCGCAAGGTTAACTTGCTTTCCCATGGATTACCAGTTATATATCTCGGTGTAAGGATAAGTGTGTGTTGCTCTAGTCTTATTTTTAATAGTTTGTGTGGAAATTAATTACGGGCCAGTCTCGATTTTTAATGGCTCTTCACGTCTTCAACATAATACTTTACAATTAATAATCAATAAAAGAAAAAAAAATGATGTCTGAAAGGCCTGAATTTCATTCACCTATTGTTTGCGGCTCTTGTGTAATTATAGATTAATTATGTTATTATAAAGCATAAATAAACATAAATTTTATTTCTTCATGGTGAAGGAAAATATTAAAAGCTGACCTTAAGATAAAAAATAAGCATGTTCTTTACATATTTTTTGCACTAAAGTCTGCATATGTATTTTTAAAATTAATTCGAAGGAGAAATGAGTCCAGGCATCGGATAATTATGCGTTTGCATAAGTGCATATGCAAATGCATATTTTAGTTGCTGTTATGTATAAGTGCTATTTCTATTTTGAACCTTTTTCATTATAAATGCATGTTTGACCTTTTCTCAGCAAAGTTTTATTTTAAAACAGTCTATAACTTTACATCAATATTTAATCTTTTTGTTAGTATAATTACACTTCTGTGATTTCTGTTGTTTTCATGTTTACCGGTTAGTATTTGTTAAAACTTTTTAGCACTAATACATTTCGCATAATTGTAAAATAACACCCATTAACTGAATACTAAACGCAAATAGACACTTTATAGCAGACAATTAAATAATCTTTTAAACCATTGAATAGATAGGTGAAGTGAATAGCGAGTTAAAGCTGGATTTACTATAAACAGTCAACACAATCGTTAGTGTTTTGAAACCACAATATTTGGAAATATTAAGAGGATTACCGGGAATTACCTGGGTAATCGAACAAGAAGAAATAAATATAGTGGAGATTTCCTTTGTTTTACCAGGTAATTTTACATTATTAATTAGTATTGACATCCATCACGATACCAAAAGAAGAAAGTGTGTTGTTACACTTCGTGTATATATGAGAATATTTTAATTTAATTTTAAATTATATTTCTTCAAATATTTCGAATTTAAAATATTAATTAACTTAGCCATTTTTCTGTAATTCGTTTTCTTTCTAGAGAAAACCTTTTCTTTGCTAACCGACCCTCCGAAATCAACCTGACTGAGAACGATCACCAAGTATCAAACGTTCGGTTACAATTCTCACAAACACATTTCATTTTAACTTAGTTATTAATTTAATTACGTGCTACACGTAATTAAATTTTAATGATCTTTGTTTCAAGAATATCACAACTCTTAACTCGCGCTTTCGACGATTTCTCAATTTCTCATAACATCGTCAGTTTCATCCTTCTCCATACTCTGGGCAGTAAACCAAGAACCATTTCCAACCACTAGTGTTTTTTTACACCTAACTCATGTTTTTTCTATTTCCAACACATTGCTCAAACTCGGTACGTGCTGTTCCATCCAAGTGCCGCTCGACCTTGCTTTCCCCATGTCCGATCGCGATATGTTCAGAACACCGAGGTAATTTGTAATGTTCCAATATATATTATTCTTTAATTTAATTCACATTGATTTAGTTAATTAATTTATTTCCAGAGTAATTTTTGTATATCGATTTTTAGTTACTTGTTCATCGCACGTCATGTATATATAGCTGATTCTATTTAATCACTTTAATACATTTCAAATCGCTCAATTTTTATGTAAATATTAAATAAAACTTTAAGGACAAGGTTGTTGTATTTTATTTAGTTAATAAGTTGTAATATATTTATTTCAGTATTATTATACATATCCTGGACCTTTGATGCTCATCATCACCAACATAATTATTTAAATAATTTCCTTTATTGTTGGCACGCCGCAACCGAACCAGCAGTTTTGAACAGTGTAAGGGCAATTTTAAGTCAATTTGTGAAGGATTATAATGATTTTACACAGATGGGCGTCTGTTATTTTGTAAACACTGCGAAGTTCATATTACGGCGACAAAACGGTCACTCAGCATCCTCAAATCGGAAAACATGCAAGCAATAAAAACGTCAAAGGACAAGTAGCGAAGGAGAAGTGTTAATTTCTGATTTACTCCAGCATGGAGCTAAACAGACGGTATTCGGTGAAGAACTTTGTACGGCTTCGATTTACAATATTCCATTAGCTAAATTAAAAATGAAGTTTTTCGTAACTTTGTGGAGACGTACAAAAGAAAATATTCCAAATGAATCGACGTTAAGAAGAAATTACGTTTCCGAGTTATGTAGAACAATACTACTAAACAAATTAAGAGAAAAGTAGAGGATCATTCTATTTGGGTGCCATTGGATTAAATAACCGACGTAGAACAAAGATACCTGATATTAACAACAAATAAATTTCATTTGTAACAACCATAAATTCTTTACGTTTTGTAATTTTTATTAAATAAAAGAATTTTAAAAGCCATAACTTACTCAAATTAATGAGTTATTCAAAGAAATAAGACTGCACATCATTTGCACACATTTTTTTGATAATTTAAGATTTTTTGTAATAAATATAAGAATTCAAATTGTGCGTTAATTTTGACGGTGAATGTGTATTTGCTATGTGCCCCCACGAGGACTAGACTTGTGCCGACGAATATTCCATTATCCTAAATCTACCCAACTTACCTTCAACTTTATGGCTGCCCCGGAGATCTTATTACTAAAGAGCTAACTCAGTTATAGAGAGGGGAGGTTCTTACATAAAAAAGGGCGCCACCATGTTTTCCTTTAGCCAAC
This sequence comes from Melolontha melolontha, assembly GCA_935421215.2. Taxonomy (NCBI): domain Eukaryota; kingdom Metazoa; phylum Arthropoda; class Insecta; order Coleoptera; family Scarabaeidae; genus Melolontha; species Melolontha melolontha. The sequence goes on along the minus strand of OW285236.1, from coordinate 35,898,178 downwards.
AGAGAACACAGACTCTGCCGTAGTAAGTGAATAAATTTACTAATACTCAATAAGTTGTGAATAAAAAAACCCAGAGTTCATAAAAATAACAACTAGATTTATTGATTAAGAAACCTCATTAACAGGTACAAGTTACATACTATATGAATGAATCCCAGATTCACTCTGTATATATTCAATTGACAATTACTAAAATAAAACAAAAATTGACTTATAATAACCACCCCTTACTAAAATTGTACAATGAGTGCTTAAGGTTGAAAACAAAAAAAAATGTGCTATACCGTATGGAACAAAAAAATTCTATTCCACAGTTGGGATACCATTGATCAAAATTAATTATCGTACCTAAAACTATATGGTATTGCATCGGTAATTCATTAAAGCTTTAATTAACCTTAACATGTTCGATACACACAGTATTTGCAATACGTACTTAGGTGGTACACACAAATAGAAATTAATAATTCAGAAAAATAATTAACTGGCAATGTATTCATATAATTGGATACTCCAATCAGATAGTAATCAAAACAGGTTCAGCCTCTATATGCAAACAAAATATGTTTAAGATATATAAAAAAATTAACTTGAATGTTATTCTATAGTTGTGAATGATTACCAAATAAATGGAAAAGGTATTAATTTAAACAAAATTTAGATATTAAAATTATATCGGAATCCGTTACTGATTAAGAAAAAAAAACTACTTATTTAATTTACTCAAATTTCTTTACTTTAAACAATCTGATATGCGAGATTGATACTACTAAAATTTGAACTAGAAAACTGATTACACGATTAATGTATGAAAATGTACTTGGAATTTTACAATGAGGCAAGAAAAAAAAAATAAAATGGTGAGTAGAACACCATGATTTAGAACGCCACGCGTTCCTTCAAAATCACCATTAATATTGTTTTCCTGGACTCTGTCACAAAAAAGTTACTCTCTACACACTACCATGAGTGAAAGATGACCCTTAGATCCGATTACACTGATTTCCTGTGTCCGGGTGATTAGCTGACTGCGGATGGATCAATCTGTCGTCTAATTAGTAGATTACACCTACGGAACTCACAGCATAACCAGTCTAACGCAATTCCGCCTGTATTGCCGTTATTAGGAACTAAATAAATGAGAAAAGAAAAAAGAATAAGTGGAAGATTCCAGAGTAATATAACAAAATGGAGAAAATGCCGTGATATAATTACAGCCATTCCCTTATCTCAGAACTCACCTGAAGCAAACACGTGGGCGTAAAACTTTCAAATCCGGAGAACAATACACTCGACTAAAATTGTACCACTACTAATGAACTTATATGAAGCTAACCAATTTGTCGAATCCTGTCTGCCGCAGAACAGTTAACACTGTATCAACTCAAATTCACTTCCCAGTTTTACACTCATCGACTTACTTCAAAGCGGGACTAATAAAAAGAGAGCGCCAAGAATGATTGTCCTTTAATTTAAGCAGAGTAGACGGATACGTCATTGTTAACGAAAAAGGTACTACCCCCCATACGGGATATTGAAATAAAAGATTGATAATTACTCGGATATCATGACATGATTAAAAAGCAAATGAGGAAGCCACAACCAAAAATTCATTAATTAATTCGGATTAATTAAGGGTTTAGCAACGATTAAAATTATACCAAACGTTACAGCGATCTAGAGCAAATAGTTTAGGAGAGCCTTGCCTAGATGGCTCGCCAAACAAACCAAAAATGTAAAGACTTAATTTAATTGAAAAATGGTTATACGACAAGTTAAACGATCCTAATATGTTTACAAAATTCTAATAAAAAATATAACGACGTCCTGTTTACCTAAAATTGCCCAAAAGGAACGATAATTAAATATAAATTCAAATGTACGAACGATGACTCGCATAATATTTCAAGATGTCTAACTTGCGCATGAGTAGATCCAATGCTCCGGATTAAAAATAAACACATTAAATAAACGACTCCCCGGGGAAACGGTTATAGTGACATACAAGATATTTTAACATACAAACGTTACATGAAAATATAAGAGTTTGAAATAGCCTATGATGTTAGATAATTAGCAATTAAAGTAAATAAATTATATTAAATGATAATATTGCATTTTGAAATAGCCTATGATGACTTAGAATAAGCAATTATTTAAATAAATTATTAAAAATGCGCAAACGATGTAAGGATCATTTTTAAAGTATAACATATTTTATAATGAAGAAAAAGATAAATTATATCTGCTGACTTTAAAAGTGCTTGATAAAGTAAATAATTCAACAGTCGCTGCTTTTTTCAACGTTTCAAGTTTTCTGTAAATTATTATTAAAGTTGCTTAAAATTAAGTTAATTGCATTCATATTATTTTACATTTAACTCTCAAGACACAAGAATGGATTAAAAGATAAATTTCTTAGAGCAAATAAAAAGTACCTATCCTTAGATTATGTTGATGTGTGTATGAATCTTTTTACTTTCAAAGTCGACTTGACCGCAAATTTATTTGAACAGTTAATGCATTCAGAACATAGTATTTACACGTGTACATACATATTCTATTAAATTTTCTATTAGCCAGGCATTGTGTTAATATTAATAACGTAATAAATATTGTGTCGAAACTTGTATAGATCTTATACAACTTGAAAATGATTCAGCAGATACATTTGTTGGCGTTTCCTGAAAAATTTACATCTATTTATGCAGATCTGGAACAAATTGACATTCCATCCATCATGCATACGGTCTAGATAGGTGCGGTCTTCATGACCTTTCCGTTGCATAATTCAAGAACTCTGAATTAATACGTTCTGTGCCGCTAATTTGAAGGTAACGTGATATATTCAATTATATTTCATTCTTTGAGTGGTATTATCATTAGATTGTCAGTGACACTGCACTTTTATTCATTTACTTTACATGTATTGCACAGATAAGCATGGACATGTTTATGTACATTTTAATAACACAGAACACTGATTTTATGGAAGTAATTTTTTTAATTTAAAAGGTTTCATCTTCTTCCTACTTATATATGTTTCGAAACTACGTTATTGTGTGTCGACATCTCCGTGAATTACATGTACTGGTTTTACATATGCACTCTGATTTGTTTACTAAGAGGCGCATGCATTATGTGAAAAGTTCAAAGTAATTTTCTTGCAATTGATTGAGCAGAAACGCAATTGATTGTGTATTGACTACAAATAAAAATGCTTTTGTAAACATTTATACGGAAAAAAAGAGGAGTAAATCGGGGAATTGGATTCGACTTAAAATTTGCTTCATTTTGTCATTGTGCATGAAAAGTATTAATCTAAAGACAATATAGCCCCTGTAAATTATACATTCTGTATAATAATAAATGTGGAACAATACACCAGAAAGGGAAAGATAATGGGAGAGTGGTACTGATCAAGTAGAAAGAAATATTATCCCTCTAATATACCTAGTTAGTTTTAGTTCGGTTAGCCGTTGTATGTTACGCAAGCAAGAGTTTGTAATGTGCTTCTCATTGTCTTTAAACTAATACTTATGTTCTCCTTGGATAGCTCGAATTGTCTTACTAATGGCCGCGTTCACCATTGCGTTTAGCCCACTGTTAAAATTTAAGTAACTGTTAAGTCACTAACTGATATTCACCATTTGTAATTTGGTACCAGCCAACTGTTAATCTCTCTGTTAGTTAGCCCTAATTTATTTGAATTAAATGTAGTGGAGTTTAAAAAACGGTTTAGGTTAAGTAAAAACTGTCTTAAGACATTTGATTGAATTATTCCCAAATAAATTTCAACCACAAAACAACAAAAACCATTCAGTATCTTTGTCCGATCAAGTATTAGTAGTCTGAGGTATTTTACAAGTGGATCTTTCCAGATTAATATTGGTGACTTGTTTGGTGTGTCACAAGGGACTGTGTCATGTATTGTGGACAAAGTATCTACTGCAATAGCCCAATTGGCACCTCAATTTATAAAATTGCCGTTATTGGAAGGTGAACAATTAAGAGCCGCACGGTCATTGTATAATATAGCAGGATTTCCCAATGTAGTAAGTTGCATCGATTACACCCATGTTAAATTAAATTAAGATCTCCAGATGGTAATGATGCAGAAAGATTTCGGAGCAGAAAGGGCTGGTTCAGCATTAACACACAGGTTATTGGAAACGCCCAATTAAATATGTGTGACATAGTAGCAAGATGAATTTTCAATAATTCATTAGTGCGACCACTTTCTGAAAATGGCAGCTTCAGGCATAAATATTTCTTGGGAGATAGTGGCTATGCTTGCAAACCTTTTTTACTAACTCCTTCTGTAGAATCCTTTAATGCTGCCCAACAAAGATATAACAATGCACATATACATACAAGAAATTCAGTTGAGCGATTGTTTGGTGTATGGAAACGGCGCTTTCCGTGTTTACATCTAGGAATTAACCTAGCTCCTGTTAAGGCATGCACAGTAATTGTAGCAACAGCGGTGTTATACAATATCTGTATAGATATGAACGAAGGAGTTAAATATTCTGACTATGAAGTTGTCGATCCTGAAGAAAACATTCCCGTCATAAATACAGGGTGGCCCAAAATGACCGAAGGGGTTTTAATTCCTTATAACTTTTTTATTATATTTTTTTTTTGTTTTCAGTATTTTGTAAAGAAGACTTGGGGAATTTAAAATGGAACAGTACACAATTGAACAACGTGCCAAAATCGTTGAACTTTATTTCTCAAATCAACGATCCATTGTTTTGACTCAGCGTGCATATCGTCGTTATTTTAATGTGCGGGTTGGACCCTCAGAGTCAACAATAAACCGTCTGGTTGCAAATTTTCGAGAACAAGGGGCAGTAAGGAACCTTTCTGGTGCCGGCAGACGACGAATGGTGCACACGGATGACAATATTGAACGCGTACAGGAGAGTATTCGGGAAGATGGAGAAACATTAACCAGGAGACGTTCGACACAACTTGGCCTCTCAGGGTCGCTGCAGAGAATTTTGCATACAATAAGAATGTTTCCATACAAAATTCAGCTTGTCCAACAATTGAAACCGACAGATTACCAGCAACGACTTGATTATGCAATTTATTTTCGTCAAAAAGCAGAAGAAAATCATGATTTTATTCATAATTTAATTATGAGCGACGAAGCCCATTTCCAATTAAATGGGTTCGTTAATAGGCAAAACTGCAGGATATGGGCTATGGAAAATCCAAGAGTAGTTCAACAGCGAGAATTACACCCACTTAAGTGTAACGTTTGGTGCGATGTTTCATCGGAAAGGATAATTGGCCCATATTTTTTTGAAAATGAACACGGTGTCGCCATTTCCATCACTGGTGTTAGATATCGGACAATGTTGGAAAATTTTTTAAGGCCGGCCGCGGAAAACCATCGGCAAGTATGGTTCCAATAGGATGGAGCCACAGCGCACACTGCGAAGGACACAATGGCTCTTTTACGCGATATCTTTTGGTGAACGAATTATTTCCCGTAGAAGCGATTTTAATTGGCCTCCGCGTTCACCGGATTTAACCGCTTCAGACTGTTTCCTTTGGGGTTATTTGAAAGGAAAAGTATATATTAATAAGCCTCGAACCATACAGCAATTAAAAACTAATATACGCGACGAAATCAACAACATAACACCTGAAGTTTTGCGAAAGGTTATGGTAAATGTTTTGGAAAGAGCACGAATATGCGAAGCAGAAAATGGCCACCACTTGCGGGATATAATTTTTCATAATTAAATTAAAAATACTCTCCACTAATATACTGTATTTAAAATTAAAAAAATTTAATAATTATGTCTTAAATAAGAAGTTATGATGAACTCAAACCCCTTTGGTCATTTTGGGCCACCCTGTATAATACTAAATGAAAATATTGCTGTTAGGAATGCAGTTGTTGAAAGTATTTTTTCATAAGATTACATTCTTTGTACATATTCATATTAGAAATTATTGTGAAACGTTGTGTAAAAATAAAGTATTTTTAAACACTTTCAGTCCACCTTATTATTTACATTTACAGTCTTATAAATTTTTATTTAATTACAATTTTATAAATAATTCTATATATTATTTGTAAATGACATTATGACATTTCATAGTATACAAAACAAGTATAATTTATTTAAATTTAGTATCTGCTCTGAGTTTTTTTTATTCAACTTCTAACTCAGCAGCTCTTTTTTGTATCACTTTGATTTCATTATCCAGCTTCTTACTTCCGTCTTTAACCATGTGACAAAAATATGTTACGACATGACGCATCTATTCATATATATGAAGATAACTTACAACTATAAATGCAGGGGGAAATGCGAAGATGTTGCTATGAATTAGTCTAAATAATTAGTTACTAAACCAGCAGTTATTTTACGTTGGTGAATTTCAGCTAACCTTAACAGCGCGGCTAAACTTATCGGACTGTTAGTTAACTAGCTGTTAGTTTTAGCATGGTGAATACCGCCGTTAGTGTTTATTGCGATTTTTCTTAGCTAACTAATAATAGCTTTACCTTGCCGTGTTGTTGTACTGCGGCTTTCCTCGTCTCCTGGAAGATCATCTTTGGGTGTTTGTTAATAATGCCTTACCCTTCGTCTGAAGAAGTCTTCCAACTTGTGTTAACGGTGTCGGGGTTATACTTTTTGACAAAAAATTTGCACTACTGTTACTTGTTTCTGGTCATCATTTCTGCTTCTCGCCATATCTGTTTTCTCTTTCTCAATATTTTTCCGACTGTATGTGTCGATGTTTCTCTGGGTTTCCTATAATATTCTTCTTTACGTTCTTATATTCGCATTCCATACTCTCTTAACTGGAGAACTCTTATTAATTTCGCTATAGGTGGCGCCAGCAGCACAGTTGTCCTGTTCTATAAATTCCAGTGTAGATGTCATTTTCAATTTAGTTCGTTCTTCTTGGTTTCTGAATCTGCCTCTCTTTGTTATTCCACTTACGGTCGCTTCTATTTTAGTTTTCCGTTACCCTGCTAATGTCCATGTCTCACAACTTCATTGACATGTTAGAGTTTACCTGTATCTTTATCGATAAACATTTAATGTTGTTATACTCGACATATCTGTTTATGACACTTTTGTTTTAAACGCAGTACACTTTTATTGTTTTCTCGACTTTTTTACTGATTTTAATCTCCTGGTTTCCTGCACCTTTTATTGAAACTTTCATATATGCAAAATCTTGCACCTGTTCGATATGGACTTCGTCTATATTCGTGCCATAACGTGCGTCTCAAAAGTTTCGGCACAAATTTCTTTAGAACAATTATTTAAAAAGGAAAAATAGTTTTATGGCAATCTTTTAGAACATATATAATTAGCAGCTTTATGAGCCACAAAATTTTGGTTTTATATTAAATTGAAAGGTCTATAGTCTTCAAAAATAAGCAGTCTTTTAGGAACATCTCGCACAGGGGTTGGACCGTTTCAGCATCAATCTTACGAGTTTTTCTAAAAATCTGCCGTCTTAATTATTGCTCGTTTTCGGCTTCCAAATCTCCATCATACAATTTTTCAGACAAAATGGCTAAGAAGTCTTCAATTGACCGAGCCTACGGTAAATTTGAGGGGTTGTTGTTTTTCAAAAACAGAAATAAGAAAAGCACCCTAACCACAATATATATCAACAAATACTATATACGTATTCGGCAACTAAGTTGCCATCTTGAGTAGAATAATCTTAAAACTGAAAAAAAATGTTAAACGTAGCGTTTTTGGCTAAGGTAAACCTTAACGTAAACACGAATATTAAGAGGAAAACACGTATCCAGAACTTCTAAAATACGAATATACGAGACAATAATCCGGCCAGCTGGTCTATACTCAAGCGAAACATGGACCATGACAAAACAACAAGAAGAAAATCTGAAAGTCTGGGAAAGAAGAGTGCTTAGAAACATTTTTGGAGGAGTTAAGGAGGAAGATGGCAGGTGGCGACGAAGAACAAACACAGAGTTAGAAGAAATGTATAGAAAACCAAATATAACTCAATTAATTCGATCACGAAGAGCTAGTTGGTTGGGACATATTTCTCGGATGCCGGAACAAAGAATTGTGAAGAAAGTGTTGCACGGAGGAGAGGGTGGTAAACGAGGAAGGGGTAGGCCAAGGAAAAAGTGGTTTCAGGAAGTGCTAAAGGATATAGAGGAAGAAGGAATTGATGACTGGAGAAAAAGAGTGAGGGACCGAAAGAAATGGAAGAAAGTAGTAGAATAAATAAAAGCCAAGGGCCTCGAGGGCCTGTAGAGATGTTTTATAAAGGGTGTTTCAATAAGAGCGCAAGATTTCAGTGTTCAATAAAACATGGTTTTCTGTAGCAAAGTGTGAAATATTTATTGATTTAGAAAATATACATTTGGGAATTATGTATGAAACAAAATATCTTGTAAATGGCCGTCACGGCTTTGCTGGCGGCTTTCTTTTGACGAAATTTTCAATAACGTTATTGAATACATGTGGTGGTATTTCATTGATACAGCGTCTAATTTCGGCTTTCAATGCTTCGATGGTTGCAGGCTTATTGGCATAAACCTGTGACTTCAGATAACCCCACAGCCAGAAGTCCAAAGGCGTTAAATCTCAAGAGCGTGGAGGCCAATTCTGGTCACCAAATCGGGAAATGACACGACCAGGAGCAAACTCGTGCAAGATCGTCAATGTTTCACGGGCGGTATGACATGTGTCACCGTCCTGCTGAAACCACATGTCGTCAAGATCAATAGCTTCCAAATGAGGCACAAGAAACTGTGTTATCATAGCACGATAACGTTCGCCATTCACCGTTTCTGCATTACCTTCTTCGTTTTCGAAGAAAAGCGGTCCAATTATTCCTCCAGACCATAATGTACACCATACAGTGACCCGTTGTGGATGCATTGCTTTCTGATGAATCATTCGTGGATTTTCTAAGCCCCAAATGCGACAGTTTTGCCTATTAACGAAGCCATCGAGGTGAAAATGGGCCTCATCACTGAAAATGATTTTGTTTGCAAAATGAGCAGGTTGCTCAAGGATCCAATTGGTGAATTCTCTTCGCTGTTCATGGTCTACTGGCAGAAGTTGTTGGGTCAGTTGGATTTTGTAGGCATGCAGCTGTAAATCTTTAGTGAGAATTCGCTGAAGAGTGCCTGTTGAAATATTCAATTCTTGTGACCGATGGCGAATTGACGTCTCTGGCCTTTCTGTCACACTCTCGCGAACTGCCGTGATGTTTTGTTCTGAACGACCTCTACGAGCTCATATCGTGTGTTTCACATCACTAACCGAACCGGTACTTTCGAATTTTTCGATTATTCGTTTAACCGTAGATGAATTAGGCACATTATTTCGACCGAACATTGGACGCACTTTACGAATAGTGGCAATTAAACTTTCACCATTTTCATAATAATTTTTGACAATCAGGGCGCGTTGTTCTACCGTGTAATGCTCCATGTTTACTGACTCCCATCTGTCAACTTTCGATCTGCCACGTCATAATCATGTGACATTATGACTGTCAAACATGGCGCGCAATTCAAATCTTGCGCTCTTATTGAAACACCCATTATATATATAAACCTTAGAAGATATGCTCTTCACCAAATCGCCAGTGGGATAACACTAAATTCCAAAATTCCTTGTTTTTCAGACAAAAGGTATGTTGTGAGCATTCAGCGAACTCTGAGTTGCGCGTGCATAATGTGCAAAATGTAATATCATATTAAGCATGATTTAGGTGGATAAAATTAATTAATTTTGCTAAGCAATTGTTAATGTAACTTCTATTGTCCACAGCTTCGCTCTAACTCGTCCAACATAAGGTTCTTTACCCATCAAAAACCACCAATTGATATCGCGCACCAAACTAAAACTTTATCAGTAAATTTCGCCTTCTGCTTGTATTTTATATTGTCTGGACATTCTTCTATATTGTAGGTGTAAAAATCGTCGTTTCCTTTAATTTCGGAGTTACTTATAGTAAAATACTTTTCATCATATATAACGATTACTGATAAATATATATTTAGTTCTCTGGAAATTGTATCTTTGGAAACACCGTAATGTCGTCAAAGTTTTCTCAATAACTGTCCAATTTTATTTTTGGCACTTTCAACTAAATAGTTAGCTCTATGTCCAGTTAACAATCTCAGTCCATTCCATTCTTCGGATGATTTAGACATGGCAAAACTTGCTCATATTCTGCTATTGCACGATATATGGTTCTCCGAGACACGTTTTGATTTTCAAAAAGTTGGACTATTTGAAATTTAGGCATTTGCCCAATTAAGTTATAAACACTTTTTTTAAGGTCTAATTTATAAGCCATTACAACGTAATCGATTTCGGTTATTGAACTGTCATTCAAATGACAAATCACTGCATTACTTTTGTTTGCAAAGCCAACCCAATATTTTGATATTTTAATTTTTTTTCATAGAGTTGTATTTTGTGTCAAAACTTTTGAGACATACGTTCATTAATCTTCTGATATCGTCTTCACTTTTGGTTTCTTCTTATTTGAAATGGCAGATGTCGATTTTCACTGTTTCGATTCTAATATTTTATGTGTTCGGACTCGTTGATTATGAATAAACTAAAACTACGAAACTAAAGCTCGCTATTTAGAAAGCAAATTATAGCGAATATGGGGAAATTTATCCATGTAGTTTTCTTTAGAGGCATCGAAAACACTTGGCATTTATTATACGAGTACATTGATGGATACATATTGATACGCTGAATCGATTAATCTAAACCAGAAAGCTCTGCAATGCTTTCTTGTCGAGTTATGCCTGGAAAACGGCAAATTTCGAAACCGAAAATTGTCAATGTTTTCAAAATTAGTGTTGCCGGAACGGTAAATGGTTCGTCCTATTAGGGCATAATTATAGTAGATTTATTCCTCTCAACAAGTACTTTATTTGATCGCAAAAAGCCCAGTAATAGGATGAAAAATGAAGGAGTTGATGACCTTTTGAAATTTTTTTTACCCTTTTTACCCTCGAGTGATTAAATTAATATGTACATCTTAAAAAATGGTATAAAACTCCTCACCACAGTTAATAATCGCAGCCTAAATGCGTATTTCGACAACTAAGATGTCAGCCTCTGTAGGTAAAATGAATAATCACAGTGCTGAGCATACGACACAGTTAAGCTAACATAACGTACACTATAGTGTACACGTGGACGCGTTGTAAAGTGTTTAGCGATTCTTTGTGTTAGTTTTTGAACATGGGGCACAACCGTTTTCAACACAGTGATTATTAATTTTGCCTACTGAAGATGACAACTTAGTTGTCGAAATACGAACTTGGGATACGAGTATTAATTCTGGTAAGGGGTTTTATATCTTTTTTTAAATTTTTAATTAACTACAGTCTCCAAATAGCGACTTTTCATGTACATTTTGTTTCAGAAACGAACTTGTTCGGTCCCTCAAGAGCTTAGAACCGTTAGTGTACTGTCAGTGCAGTGTCCAGAAATCAGTTTTGAGCATAGTAAATTCATGCGAACAAAGTGATCAGTGTAGCGTAGAGTGTGCGAGATAAGTTGGAGATTAGAAAAAAATGATTACATGGACTTTATTTACGAGGTAAATCCGGAAGGTAAGTTCCGTTTGTACCTCTTGCCGCGGCAGCGCTGCGATCACAGTTCCGTGCATGCGCAGCGGTTGCTCTGAGTCAAGGAGAAAGAGATGACGCTATTTTGAGGTCACCGTTTTTAGTGTATGCTTTGTAGTGCTTGTTTAGAATGGTGGCGTTGATTGAAAATACCGCCGCCTGTGAAATTAGATCTATAAATCGTTTTCTAAATGCGAAGAACATTAAATCAGTCGACATACATTGACAAATCTGCGAGATTTATGGAAAAAATGTAATGAGCGATTAAAGAAAATCGTAAGTTTACAATTTCTGCTCATTCTATAGACTTTCCGTAAATTTCAAGATCACTTACTCATGAAGTTACTGCAAAACTGAGCTTTCGTAAACTTTGTGCTCGTTGGATACACAAAAACACTTACAAAGCAACACAAAAAACAAAGTTTAAGCAGTGCACTCTATCTCTCTATCTTTTGACACGTTACGACAATGGCCATGATGACTTTCTTTGGCAGAAAGTGACCAGGGATGAGGCTTGGGATTGCTTATGATACCCACGACAATAGATGGAATGGAGGGGCCCTTCCTCGCCAGCAAGGACTAAAGCCAAGCAAATCTTGACACCTCGAAAAACGAGCTCAACGAATATGCTACCACATGGTTGACAACACAGGGAACAACCTTTTATGAAGAAGGTATTTAAAAACTTGTGCCACGTTATGATAAATACCTTCAAAATTGTGTTAACTGTGTATAAAAATAGCCTAATGTTTATAGATTGTCTAGCAATAAATAGTTTTGCTGTATCTCTACTACATTCTTTGCATTACCAAACGGAACTTACTTTCTGGACCTACCTCGTAATTTCAATTCTCAACGCATTTTGAGGTTTTTAAATTGAAAAAAAATTATTTTTGAGTTTATGTATTTACACGCTTAGATTTCTTTGTTTAACGAATTCCTCATAAACAATTTTGTTTAAAGAGTTTACTATTCGTTAGTTTCTAATATAGAGTTTTGTCTTTGTAGTCTTTGTAAATATATTAAAGGAAAGAGAACAGACAAAGCTTGATGTATTAAGTGTAATGGTTATAATTAAATGATTTAAATAATTGGATTCGGTCATGTAGGGGTTGCCGAAAATTGGAAACTGATTCGCTGTGATTAAACTAATTACATTGTACACGGTGTAATTAAACGATATCGGCAATCGCTTTGCAAACGAATGTATAACTGTTTTTTTTTGCTACTCCGCATTTGCGTCCATACTATAAAGTTTAAGGGAGATTATCGAAAATAATGCAAACACACATATGCTTTTATTTGGATTCATATCCTAAAAATATGAGTGGTACTGTTTCATGTAAGAAGAAACAATATCAAGAAAATACATATCGGAGTATGTTAGTAGACTTCTGCTAGGTACTTGTAAGAGATACCTGATGGAATATAAATCCAACGTCGTGCAGTATATTGATGATATAACATTAACAGGCTTTTTCTAGAAAACGATTTAAGCTTTTTGTTCAGCATATTTACGTAGGATTCTACCTGCTGTTTTTGGGATATGATTGTCATGCACTTGACTGGCACAAGATAATACTGCGCCACTGACATTGGTGCCAGAACATGAGAAGATTAACGGCAATGGAATGAACTGGGGAGGACTCAAAAGTAAACTCATAGAACGAGAATCTGTATGTGGAATCTCAGGATTGATGAAAAGTGAGCATAAAAAGAGACGGAGGACGATAGTAAGTCAATTCTGAAGTAAGACGCTATTAAGAAAACTGGATTCTAAGTCTTCAGTCAACCTAAGCAGAAAAACAATTGAAATCAGTGTCGCCTCACCAGATTAAATTTGGGCGAACTACTGCCATGGCTAACGATCCTCTATGCCATAACTTCAGGAAATTGGTGTACAGAACTTTCAAAAGAATATTTAAAACGTCATATTTCTAAACGTCCCTAGGAAGGCTGGATGTTTAGTTTTCAGTCAACCTAAACAGAAAAAATTGAAATAATCGCCCAGATTTCAGCAAATGGCATCTACTAACATGGATAATGCCGCTCCAAGCCATAACTCTAAGACTGTGGTGAACAGAACTTTCAACAGGATATTGAAGATGTAAAATTTCTCCAAACAATCTGATCATATTTTATTCAGATTCTTGAATATAGTAATGAATTACTATAATCGTATCATGCTTATTCATTCTGCTATTTTTTCCTGTAGGAATTTTATGACAGATCAAACTGTCATGGCATTTTTGTTCAGTATTGTTTTGACATTTCATAATGGAAAGACTTAGCCGGGCACTTTACAAATTATTCAGCTGTATTACGAAAATAAGCGTGCTACGAGGAATGTTTTTCGTGAGCTTAGAGCAACTCATGGTCAACATACTCGGCCTACTGAACGCACAGTTCGCTATACCATCGAAAAATTTAAAACCCAGTTTTTATTATGGGATAATACGCGATCAAATGGACCACATTCAGCACATAATAAAGAAAATATAGCGGCGGTAGCTGAGAGTGTTCGTGACGACCCTGACGAATCGATTTGGCGCCGTTTTCAACAGGTTAGCTTGTCGTATGTAACAACTTGGAGTATTTTAAGTAAGGATTTTGTTTAAAAGCCTACCAAAATTAACTCGTGCAAGAATTGAAGCCAGCCGACCTTCGTCGACAAATCGTCACCGTTTCAGTCTTTAAGCTCTTGAAAAGCTTGACCAATATTTTGTTCAGAGAGGCCTATTTCTGGCTTATTGACCTCGTCAATAAGCAAAATTGCCATATTTGGCAATTTTGCTTATTGAACCCAACCCAATTTGGCTGAAGAGCAACCCGAAGAGATTCAAGAGCTGCCAATACATCCATACAAAACAACGGTTTGGTGTGGATTATGGGCAGGTAGAATCGTCGGTTCATATGGCCGGAAAGTTACTGTTAATAACGCCAGTCATCGTGCAACGGTAACGGACTATTTGCTTCCTGGTGTTAAAGCCGATGATCTCGACGACATTTGGTCCTAACAAGACAACGGGGCGCTACTTGCCACACAGCCCGTGAAACCACGGCATTATTGCGTGAACAACTAGGTGAACAGTTAATTTCACGATTCGGACCGGTGAATTAGCCGCCTAGATCATGTGATATCACACATCTAGACTTTTTCCTTAGAGGCTGCGTAAAGTTCGAAGTCTACATGGTTAAGCCGGCTATGATTGAGAAATTGGAAGCTAACATTATTCGCTACCAAATACCACTCGAAATGTTCGAACGTGTCATCGAAAATTGGAACCTCAGAATAGACCATGTTAGCCGCAGTTACGGCTAACATATGAAAGAAATAATCTTTAAAAAATAAATGTAAAGACTGGTACTTTTGTATGATGATAATGAATTGTTTTGTGCTTCTAAATAAGTCAACCATATAGATTGGTAGTGGTGGTGGTCTGGCGGAAAGGTGGCTGTTACTCGCAGCTCGCGAATACGAAAGGCCAAGATGACTTCCCGGGTGCTTCCACTAAACAATGGAAGAGCCTCCGTGGTTTTGCCAGTTTTAAGTTGTATATAATAAAAACCTCTTCATGTATTGGTGTTTTTCTTAATAACTGAAAGAAGCTAACTTTATGAATCATCCTCGTACTTCATTTTGAGATTGGTCATTATTTGGTCTTTGTTCATTTTTATTTTATGGAGTTGGACATCTTATACGAGGGATGTTTCCAAAGTTCTAGAAAATGTGCTCTAATTAAAGTACATAGAACTTAGGCAATGCTATTGGTGATAGACTAGTCTTGAGATGTTCATGCAGCTATCTAGTGCAATATCGTTCAATCTGATTCGGATGTTCGATCAATATAGACGTATTTTCGTAGTACAGTTTGTGTAACCATGAAAGACACGGCTAAATCTCAAAGGGCAATAATTTTCTTTTTCTGGAAAACGGGTGTGAAAACTTCAGAAATTATTAAACGTCTGCAAGGAGTGTTTGGTGAGTCTGCCAGAATCTAAAAGTAGGTACTGTATATCGGTAAATCCATCATTTCAAAAGTGGTAGAATATCACTAGAAGACGATCCACAACTCTTCATTTATACTTTAGTAAAAACATTCCAAATTTACACCACCTATAAAGGATTATTTTCATTCGTTTCTCCGTTAAAATACGTTGTATTATATTTACAAAAGAGCATGCAAATATTTGAAAATAAGCACTTTGATCTCCGGTAACTTTAAAGAAGCGCGTTGATAAAATACTTCCTTATAGAATATCCAACAACATATCGCTTAACAAAGGAGCAACGATTCAAAGTTTAACAAGCGGATTTACCAAGTGTACTTGTAGTTTTCGTTGCCTATAAGGCAATAACGTAAACTCGCTTTTTGATTTCACGACCTCGATGAGAGGGTTCATCTGCATTTATTACGGGGTAGAAAAGGGAGATGTACAACTACTAGGATTTTAGTACAGTCATTCCCTTCGCTCTTCCCTCTGGCGCACCGACATTCAGTAAAACCGACCGAACTCGACGAAAACTTCGCAGGTTCGCACAGATAACACCGTATAAATAATTGAATGGGATGCAAATGCCTGACGTCCCTCGGCAAATATACTGCACGGAACTAACGGTCCTCTTCGAACATGTGTGGGTACTTAAAGTTCAGGACCGTCGGTAGTGCGGTGTCGTTTATTTCAGGGGAGGGGGAATGGGGTAACCGATAAAGTCTTATTTATACGATCACCGAGAAAAGTGGGCTTTATCCACGCGTTCTGAGGTCAGATAAAGCAGTCGCACACGGGAGTATGTCTTAGGTGTGTTTAAATTTCGTGTTCCGGATTAAGTCTCTGGAAGGATGTCCGCGGTAACTTATCGATAACGCACTGGATAACGCGGTAATCGTTGTTTACTCACTTAACGCGTAGAATTTTAGACCGGGGTATAATCTAATTTGAATTTTAGAAAGGTTGCTTACGTATGTGAAAATTTATTCGACTTCTATGTAAAGCATTCCCCCAAAAGGTTACTCACATCAGATTAACAAAACCGTTCTGGTATTTACAAATAAAATCGACTAACTGAATATTAAATAAACCAATAAATAGCTTGGCTTAAATTTAGTAATAATAATGATAATAATAATAATAATAATAATAATAATAATAATAATAATTTTTGTTGCAACCTTAGACCATAAAAATATATTAGAATTAATCAAGAATTATATATTTCAACTATAAATTAAAAAAATATTCCAAATTGTGAGCTTACAGATCCCCTTTTTTGGATTGTGTACCTGCTTTAGTGTAAAAAGTAAGTTATTGTATACCCATAGACTAGGGTAATGTAACCCCTTTCAGTCAACAATAGACAGTGCTTGGGGTAACAGTAATTGGTTTTATGCCTAATGTAGTAGGTACGTAGAAAAAAATTATTTCCACAGAGATCTTTGTATTTAAATAAAAATATTAAAGTTTCAAAACTATAAATATCTAATACAGTTAAAATATTATTAGATATAAATAAACCTCTGCATAATTGGTTATTATCAACTTGTAGCAAAAGAATTTTTTTTTGTAAAATAAATACGTGGTTCAACTCATTACTGGTACTCCAAAAGATAATTCCAAATTTGAGGGGCGGACAATATACATAAAAACATGTTACCTCACTGCTAACTATCTCGCCGAGTATGCAAAGCACAAAAAAAAACAGAAAGAACTTATAGACGTAATTGTAGGTTTCCGCGGTCGTTTTCTACAAATAGATCTCGTTTTCCGTGTTGGAACCGCATCGAGTTTTCGAAAATTTGTGGACTTATTTTCAATTTATTCTTACTCTCTTGTGATATTACTTCTGATTACATTAAAAAAAAAATATGCAATCGATCATAAACTACTTTTTCAAACACTTTTGAAAAAGCTGTCAACAAATTTATGGACTGACTTAGATTAACTATTGAGCATAAAATCTATATGCCTATATGTCAGTAATTTTATTAGTGAAATTAGTGAAATGTAGCCACAGATTCGAACAGACGAGTAACAAGGTTTAAAAATTAATCTGTGATCTAATCATTGTTTAACAAATGTAACAGCAATTTGTAACTATCTTCGTCACACATTTAATGAACAAAATTTTGTAATAAATTAAATATTAATAAATATACTGGTATTAATCACGGATTTGATATTGAAGTAATCGATAAATTATTAAAACAAAACAGAGAAACTATTTTCCTATATCCTGAACAACCACCCTAACTTTCAAGTTTGTGTCTTCAAAAATACTAGAAATAATTCAATATTAAACTTTAGTGTGAACACCTGGTATATTAAAACTGTTCAATTTTGGCTTCAATACCCTTAAATATTTAAAATGTTTTATTTTTCATGTTACTATACGCCAAGAAAAAGTAAAGTAGCTCCCAAAATGTAGTTTCTATTCTTGAAATGTATGAAATTAAATTATAGTTTTTTCTTTGCTAATACATAATTACAATGTTTTGATTGCATTTTATTGTTATTCAAAAGAGAAAAACTAGACAAACATTTCATTACATTACTTTTTTTAGTTCTTTGATATTTAAGAAGCTAATTTATTACATAATTACTATAAAGAATTCTAAATAAGTATTTATTATTAAATATCCATATTTTAAACTCGCTTGTACCAAGATAGCAAGGAAAACTATAAGCTATTACTTCAGTTTATAATAAACATATACTCTTCTTTCCTTTAGGGCAATTTCGATATTTCAAGAAGAACCATCATGTTTACTAAATCCATGACGTTTTTGTAAAGATTAAAATTCGTTGAGTTTTTCATAAAATAAATCAGTATTGAAAAGCAAGCGTCATCAAACTCATCAAATACAAAATAAATTTGAACGGTAGTTTTTTATACGACGCAGAACGTCAGCAATAAAAATAAATATTCCACAATTCCATTGTGAGAGTGAATGCTTTAATATAATAGAAAAACTACGTTTGTTTGATATTCCCATAATAATTTAGTTAAAAAACAAAGCCTTTTAAACAATATTGCTTATAGTATTTGGAGACCAATAACATTCTCGAATTATTTATACAAAATAGTATTGAATGTGCCGATATTTAAATATTATATACGTACAAGGGTTTCAAAATAACAATGTTATCTTGAAAAATGAGTTGTATAGAAATCCATATAAGTCCTGTCTTAAAGAAATTTACTCGAAGATGAAAATCGCAAAATTCTAAAAGCTCTGACGTAAACAAAAAGGTACCTCAGATATAATATATTTATATTGAAAACAATTATATTATACTTTTAAATATTCTAGAAAGTAATTAAATAAATCAAAAGTTAAATATCAATGTTATAATGCAATTTATCTATCTTTATTTTGACAAAAATACCAAATAGCAATAGATCTGCTAAAGGATATACAGGGTTAGGCAAATGCATGGATCCATTCGAATATCTTTAGTATGGCTACTTAGATTTTAATAAGACTTTCTGCAATTTATTAAATGCCAATCAGGGATTCGATGAGTATATTTATATCTGAATCAGACTTCAGTTTAGTCGGAAGCGATCAAGGAAATTTGAAATAAATTGCAAATTTCTTGGAAAAAGGCATCATTTGCCGAAACATGTAAGATTGTTTTAAATATATACGTGTTGAAGTAAAACCAGACCTTAAATCGCCAAGTAATTGAATCTACTATATACAAGTGTGCCGCATCGTGATGTTTAAATTTTAGGAGTGTAAAGTAGACTTCATTTCAAGTAACAAAAACGCAAAACTTGTATATCCATTTTTATTTCTTTCAAAGTTACAGATCTATGAATATGATTGTCAGATCATGAAAAAAAATGTAATCCTAAAGTCAATAAAAACTGATTTTATATAAAAAAGTTCAATTAATAATATTTTCGAAATGTCCACCTCCTTGTTGAATGCAGGCTTGTGCACGCAAGCCAACAGAAGAAGTACTTATCCGCATTTCATACTTGTTTTGTCGGATTTGCTCGGCAGCCAGGTGAATACGATCCAACAACTCTTCTCTTGTGTTCGAAACTTGCGCGTAGACTAAATTTTTCATGTACCCCCATAAATAAAAGTCAAGGGGATTAAGATCGGGTGATCTGGGTGACCATACAACAGGACCACCTCGACCAATCCACCTTGGATAATTGACGTTAACCCAATTTCGGACAGCAAGTCCGAAATGTGGTGGTGCCCCATCTATGTGAAACCACATGTCTCGTCGAATATTCACTGGGACATCCTCTAAAAGACCTGGCAGTTCGTCAATAAGAAATTGAAGGTAATTGTCCGCATTTAACCTCCCAGCAAGAACGACAGGACCAATCAACAAGTCATCGATTAGGGCCGCCCAAACGTTAATAGAAAATTCATGTTGAAATTTAGATGGGCGTATAGCGTTGGGATTTTCTGATGACCACCTGTGCAGGTTTCTCAGATTTGTAACACCACTACCCGTGAACGTAGATTCATCTGTCCAGAGGACTGTTCTGCAGAAATTAAAATGAAGCCGTAACTGTCTTAATATCTAGGAGAATAAACTAGGCGAGCATAGTGGTCTGCCTCAAGCAAACCGTGTCCCCTGCGATAGTTATATGGATATAAGCCCTCACGTTTTAAAATTCGCCAAACTGTCGTTCGTGGCACTCCTAGTTGTCTAGCGATTCGACGTACATTGAGAGTTGGATCCCTTGTAACAATAGCTAATGCTTCTTCCTCTAAGTCTGCTGGCAAATTTACTCCTCGGTCGAAAAGATAATCACGCAGTCTGCATTCCTGAAATTGTCTGTGTATTTCCAGAAACGTTCCATAATGAGGAATGCGCCTATCGGGAAACCGATGTCGGTATTCATAAACTGCTTGACGTGCAGTGCCGTTGCAGTAGCCATACATAAAATGCATGTCCGCATACATAAGAAAATCGGTAAGGCATTTTGAATAAAGAAAACGTGTTCACTCACTAATAAGCTGTTGTATGAACTAAAATGTAATGTAATCCTTTAATAAGAAATGCAACGTTAACAGTCATCTGAATTTGCTTATTGTATGATATTCATGGTTCAGCACTTACGAAATAAGTAAGAACCTTCTTTATCATAAATCAATTTCCAGTACTATTTTTTGTAGATCTCCAAGAAATTACTGTATGCACTACGACACGTGTTTATTTATTTTAGGATAAGATTTTATTATGCGACGTTAACAATCACGGGCCTGTTATTGAATCGTATAACTTTTTTTTAAATAAAATCAGATTGTATTGACTTTAAGATTACATTTTTTTCATGATCTGACAATCTCATTCATGGATTTGTAACTTTGAAACAAATAAAAATGGAAAAATGTACAAGTTTTGCGTTTTTGTTACTTGAAATGAAGTCTACTTTACACTCCTAAAATTTGAACATAACGATACAGGACACTTGTATATATATATATATATATTTATATATATATATATATATACAAGGTGTGTATAAATTGTCGCAAAAGCTACACGTAGCGACATTCTTCGTTCGGTTCTGAATAAAAAATCTTAATGTTAAAATGTCGTATCATGCTTCGTAAATTCGTAAATATCAAAATTTGACAGTAATGATTTTGATTGAACTCACTTTCAAATACAAATTTATTGTTCTACAACGTTGCCAAATGTGTTTTTCGTGGAAGTACGTTAATGAATAAATGTTTAAAACAAGCTTTTAAATCAAAAAGAAAACGTTTACGAAATAATACTATTAAATTTTTTTTCTTTAAACTAAATTGCATCTATCTCTATTAACAGATATCGAAGAGCAAAGGTTAGTTACGCACTAAAAGTTTGAACTTCAAGAACCCCGTGAAAACAAACGAAGCATGATACGACATTTTAACATTAAGATTTTTTATTCAGAACCGAACGAAGAATGTCGCTGCGTGTAGCTTTTGCGACAATTTATACACACGTTATATATATAAATATAATATTTTCGTGACCTTGGTATGATATGGTAAATTCAATCAATTGGCGCTTAAAGGTCTGGTTTACTTCAAAGTATATATATTTAAAACAACCCTACATGTTTCGGCAATGGTGCCTTTATCAAGGATATAAAATATAAATGACAGTATACAAATGTCAAATAATTGAGTTGCTATGGATAAAATTATTCAAAGATACATTCCAATTGCATAATAATAAATCATGCCTTAGTATACCAAAAACAGATAGCAAGGTGTGAACATATGTGTTGTCCGCTGTTAGCAGCTTGTGTCTCTTTCTGGATATGAACTTGTGTGTTGGTTGCTGCTGGCAGCTTGCGTCTCTCTCATACAAAACCCTACACTTACGCGCTCACACAAACACAAAACCACACACCCATAGAGAGACGCAAGTTGCCAGCAGCAACCAACACACAAGTTCATACCCAGAAAGAGACACAAGCTGCTAGCAGCGGACAACACATATGTTCACACCTTGCAATCTGTTTTTGGAATACTAAGGCATGATTTATTATTATGCAATTGGAATGTATCTTTGAATAATTTTATCCATAGCAACTCAATTATTTGACATTTGTATACTGTCATTTATTATTTTATATCCTTGATATAGGCATCATTGCAGAAACATGTAGGGTTGTTTTAAATATATATACTTTGAAGTAAACCAGACCTTTAATCGCCAACTGATTGAATTTACTATATATATATACAAGGTATTCCCAAGGTAACAGACAAGTTTACACAATGTGTTCCAGAGGTGATTCTGAACAAAAAAGTCCATATACCTACACTTTAGCTTAATTTTTTTCTGTTCTTTAAATTTCAGAAGAAAACTGTTTCAGTAATCTATTTAATCATGAAATTACATAACAAACTAGTAAACTAATATTATAACAGTTGTTTGAAATGTTCGCCTCCTCTTTCTAAACATGGTGCTAGTATTTGGGCCATATTCTGTTTCCAGGTAATATCTGTAAGTTCATTTCGTAAGGAATCTACACCTGTAACTATTCTTTCGTTACCGCTTACCGTTACGGCTTACCGTTATAGTAAACACGATTTTTTTGCCAACTCCAAGAGATAAAGTCTAATGTCAAAAGGCCAGGAGAACGCGCAGGCCATAATACTGCCACCGTCCAGGAAAATTTTTATTTAGAAAGTCAATAATTTGCTTACTAAAATGCGGTGGAGTGCCGTCATGTTGATAAAGCATGCCGGGGCTCATGATACATATTTGTCATTTTATAAAATGGCTGGCAACATGTTTAGAAAGAAGAGGCGAACATTTCGAGCAACTGTTATAATATTAGTTTATTGATTTGTTATGTAATTTCAAGATTAAATACATTACTGAAACAGTTTTCTTCTTTTGTTAAAATCTAAAGAAACAAAAAGAAATTAAGTTAAAGTGCAAATAAACTTTTTTGTCCAGAATCACCTATAGAACGCATTGTGTAAGTTTGTCGGTTACCTCAGGGAACAGCCTGTATATATATTAATGTAATATATATATATATATATATATATATATATATATATATATATATATATATATATATATATATATATATATATATATATATATATATGTGTGTGTGTTTATGTAATTATAGTAAGATATAATATATATAATTAACTGGTTACTCTTATTTATCAGCCAAATACATTTGGATCTCCGGATGTTGAAGGGCTTATAATTAATTCGCATGAGAATAATATATTTAGGGTTCAAAAATCCACTGTTAACGTCACTTTCTAATAAATAATATTGATTCTATGTATATTTGAAATTTAATGAATTAATAAAATAACAGGCCAACGTGTAAACAAGCAATTCAGTTTATTATATCCAAGAAATATATGTTCTATGTTTCTGTACACAGATTCGTGTCAATATGGTTCAAAATTGCAAATTATCTATATGTCTATTTTTATATGAACGTAACCTAACAAATTGTGCAAATTTAAAGTTGCTTACCTAAATTAGAACATTAAGCTTATAAATACTGATGGTAAGTATTAATTAACAATAAAATATAATCCAATTTGATATTAGTAGTCGTAAATACTGAAACAGTTTACTTTAACGTACATACTTTATTCTGTTCTAGGTAGGTGTTTAAAGCGTGGTAATATTATTAAAATACCTGGCAAAAATACAGCTTGTAGGAAGGTTCTAAAGTGTCGGAAGCACCTGGATGGTGTTTTCTAGGTAAACTAGTTTTCTAACAGCATGCATGAGGTATTTCTGGTCACAAAAACAGGTCAATGGAAACAGCGTTTTTCTTAACCTCTATAGAGATAGATTATATGGAGAATTCTTCTGTGTAATCTTGAGAGATGGCTATTCTCAAGGATATTACTGAGTGAGTTATTTATATCATATTAAGAACTTTTTCGATGATTATTGTAGAGTAAAAATTATTACGTCTTAAGCGTCGTATTTTTATTAAGAATCTCCGTGTGTAAACCCCGTCGTTGTCGTTTGTTTGTGCATATACTTCCATAGCTGGGTTATTTCGTAATATTTTGTGTATTTTAACAATAATTTATTAGTTTGTCGCCGATAAATTACTTAATACTATTTCAATATTTACCTAAATTAACATTGATATTTTACATGTACATTCGATAACAATATAAACATTAATTGAACATATCTCAGGCACCTAAATAAATGTTTTTGACGCTCTAGAATTTTTGAAAAGTACAGTATGTCATAATTACTTACTGATTATTATAGCCTTATTTATATCATAAATTATAAAGTTTTACAGTAGAAAACAGCTGATATTAATTAATAATAAGGCGTTAGTGAGGGGTGCTGATAAACGCAAGTCATAAGCATGCGCAACGCGTCCTATCAAATTTGAAAGGTACATGTGCTTTCATTGACCCCCATTTGAGGTCATTTTGGATTTTATATTTACAAGCGTCTGTTGAGGTAGTTAGAAGTAGTTTTTTGTTTTATTCTTATCTTGTGTAGTTTTTGACCCCATGCGCCTAGCCAAGGGTTAAATTTAGCGCCTAAATGTCGATGGTGCTGCCTCTCACTAGCGCCTTATCAAAATATGACAAGGGTACAGCTATCTCTGTCTATAGTTTCGGATATTTTTCTTGCATGTAGTTGCCGGTTTGTATTAGTATGTGATATAGCCAAGGCTTTTATTCTCAATATTTATTTTAAGTCAGTTACTAAAATGTTTCAGCAAGAAGTGCCTGCAAGATCAATTAATGATATACAAATTGAGAGGTCTGCAATTTTTTAAATTATTTACAATTTATACAAGGTAATCTGGTAAAAGTCTGCACTCCAAAGAAAAGTAGAAGAAGGTATGTCGATATTTTAGACCAACGTGAACTCGTTTGTCGAAAATTACGTCAACTATACCTATTAACCGCTGATATATAAGCAATAATTCATATTAGTTCAACTTAAATACATCCATTAAATCACATAATAGACATCAATCTAAAATATCAATAAACTGGTCTAGTGTCCTTCAGGGCAACACTCTTAACTTTTTATATTGTTAGCGATAAAAAAAGAAACGGGAGAGCAATATGATCTAATAACAATTAAATTCGTCCAGTTCTTTTCTTTCTTTTTTTTTTTATAATACAGTAATAGTATTTATGGACGCGTTGGCCTTAACAGATAGCTTTTTTGTACGTCGCAATCGTTTGTTGTTGTGACATGCTGGAAGTAGCAATTAGTGCATTACCGCTGACAATTAATAACGACCAGCAGATGGAATTGTGCGATAAATTCAATAATTGGTAATGTCAATAATTGATACGGTTCTTTTGTTTTACTGGACTGTCAATGGAACAGATTAAGACGATTATTTATTTAGCGTTCGGAATTGCTGTTTGATGTATCTTACTTTTTTATACGGCTCCATTAAAATTATTGTTTGGCGAAAGCCGTGGGTGTGATTTTATTATTAGTTTCGGGCCGCTTTTTTTTTGCTTGTTTTTTTTTCTATACGCTGACGAGATATTGCTAGGTAATTTAAAATTGAAATGCGTATATACACAATTTAAAAGGAATTTCCTAGAATTTGTATGTTTCTGTGAATAGTTTTTACATTTCTATTATGTAGTAAAGGAAATTGGACGTTTAAGGACGTGGAAGATTAAATCTTATTCAAGGAATTAAATTGGCAAAGAGAAATGAACATTCAGAATGATTTATAAGGAAACATAGTACTTAGCTAAAGACTATAGTGTCTGCATGCTATTATATTAATAATGGCAACCACAACGCTGTTAGAGCTCCATTTAGTATACGAGGTGTTATAATTAAATAACGAGATTTGTCTGAAAATTATATCGAAGGATCGAATACCTTTTTAAAAGCAGGTTATGTAATTTATCTTTAATTTTTTGATAGTGTTTGATTTTATTTTTAGCTATTTTAGTGTATTTAAGGAATTTTAAGTTTGCTAATTTTGAGACGCGTGTTTTATCCAACAACAGTGAAAATTTCTTCTCAAAACAACTTTTTTTTCTCTCCATGACAACAATAGAATATTCGTAAAAATCGGTTTTTCTTTTACGTTTTCTGAATATATTAGCTATAAATTACATATTTCTCTTCATTGAATATTTTTCTCTCAATATTCTTTACATTACCATTCCCTTTGTATTAGTGAGTTGTATGATAAATACTTTGGCGTTATTTACATTTGACATTAACAAGGGTCATTCAAAAGTCGTTATATAAGTATATGCAAAATATTTGAACAATATTTAATTAATTATGATTTTACAATTCAGTTACATAAAATTCTCTTATGATCCATAGTTGTTGTCTTGCTGGATATTGCTATTTATTACCTATATACTCTGCATAATATTTGTTCTAGGGTCAACACTGCCCTACTACATTATATATACAATGTGTCCGGGAAAATGTGGGAAATCTCTGGGATTCAGATAGAACATTAAAAAATAAGATGACAAGTTCCCATTTTTTTTTCCTAGCGGCCCTCCCTACGGGGATAAGGCCTCCTAAAGGACGCCACTGGAAATAAATTTTTCTTGAATAACTTTTAAACTACTTATTATAATTTAATGAAAATTTAATATGATAAACAGTAGTAAGGACCTCTTAAAATACTGCCCTTAAATTTAAATTAGCATGTTTAGTTTACCAGGGGCGGACTAGGTTGTACATTTTAATGCTTACATTTTTAACACCCTGTATGATAAGGAGTTAAAAAAAAACAAATTTGGATACCTTGAACATTAGGCTAAAGAAAAGGTACTCTTGTTCATTGTCGATAAAATTAACCGTTTTCGAGGAAAAAAAAATAAACGAATTAATGTTTTATTTCTATTAAAAAGAACCATGTTTTTTATTTTTTTTGTCTGCAACAAAGTGTGATACAAAAGTCTGAAATAAAACTGTTTTCAGTACTAAAAAACGCATTGTTTTTACAAACGTTACTATGGTACCCACGAATTAATAAATATCTTGCATTGACGTGTAAATTTTAAATATTGTAATCTTTCATATTGTTAACACGTTGATCCTTTACTTCGATATTAATTTATTGAATTTTGAATATCTTGGTAAATTTAATTTGATAATGGGATACACATTTAGTGAGTATGCAGATATGCATCTTATGTACGGTCTTGCATCTTGCAATGCTTTGGAAGCAAGAAGGTTCTATGAAGATAGATATCCTAATCGCAATATTCCAAATCAGAAAACATTTCAGCGACTTGACCAACGTCTAAGAGAGACTGGTGGGCGATTCCATTTAATAAGGTAACATTATTGACTTTCTTTAATGTTTTAGGAAGTTTTGCGAAAAAAAGTACTGATGCTGGTGTGAGAAGAACAGTACGTACGGTGCAATTGGAGGAAAATATTTTGTATACTGTAGGTGATACTACTTCAATAAGCACTCGAGGATTTGCCGCACAGCTTAATACGTCAAAAACGACAATTCATGAAGTACTTAAAGAACAGTTGTTTTACCCTTATCATCTGCAAAAAGTGCACCTACTACTTCCTGAAGATTTTCCTCGTAGAATCCAGTTCGCAAACTGGCTGTTAGATCAGCAACGAACAAACCCAAACTTCATTAGCACTAGTCTTTTTACCGGTGAAGCAGGGTTTACCAAAAATGGTATTGTAAATTTACATATCTCGCATGTATGGGCTGATGAAAACCCTCATGCCACTGTCGTTCATCATTATCAACATCAGTTCCAATCAATTAATGTTTGGGCAGGAATAATTGGCAATTTTTTGATTGGACCATGCGTATTGCCGCCACGATTGAATGGTGAACTTTATTTACAGTTCCTTCAGAACGCTTTTCTGGATTCAATAGAGCATTTGCCACTTGCAACCCGCCAAAGCATGTATTTTATGCATGATGGGGCCTCACCTCATTTTAGCGTTGCTGTACGCGACCACCTGAATAACGTCTATCCAAACCGTTGGATAGGCAGAGGAGGTCCCATTGCCTGGCCTCCACGGTCTCCCGACCTAACGCCAATGGATTTTCACCTGTGGGGTCATCTTAAAACCTTGGTGTATTCCTCTCCGGTTGATACTAGGGAGGAACTTTTTTCAGAGAATCACATTTCATTGTGATGTGATAAGAAACAATGCTGGGTTGTTGTGGCGAGTACAGCAGTCCTCTATTAGTCGTACCCGCGAGTGTATCAGAGTTCACGGAGCCCATGTTGAATCCACTTATGAAGTTTTTAATTGATTATTTCTAATTAGCGTATTTAGGTTCAATCGTTGCAAGCTTTAATGAGTACATTTCTAAACATAATTTTTGTTAAGTTGCCTTTCTGGGACAAAACTGCATTTCTAAGAATCTTTGTAATTTTGTCGTATTAAATAACCTAAACTAAAACTTTTTTGTTCCTGGAATGACTTTTGTATCACACTTTGTTGAAGACAAAAAAAAATAAAAAACATGGTTCTTTTTAATAGAAATAACACATTAATTCTTTTATTTTTTTTTCCTCGAAAACGGTTCATTTTATCGACAATGAACAAGAGTACCTTTTCTTTAGCTTAATGTTCAAGGTATCCAAATTTGTTTTTTTTAACTCCTTATCATACAGGGTCTTAAAAATATAAGCATTAAAATGTACAACCTAGTCCGCCCCTGGTCAACTAAACAAGCTAATTTAAATTTAAGGGCAGTATTTTAAGAGGTCCTTACTACTGTTTATCATATTAAATTTTCATTAAATTATAATAAGTAGTTTAAAAGTTATTCAAGAAAAATTGATTTCCAGTGGCGTCCTTTAGGAGGTCGTATCTCCGTAGGGAGGGCCGCTAGGAAAAAAAAATGGTAACTTGTCATATTATTTCTTAATGTTCTGTCTGAATCCGAGAGATTTCCCACATTTCCCCGGACACATTGTATATATATATATATATATATATATATAACGTGTGCTCATTTGAAAATTCAATCTAGGTTACTTAGAAATTTTGATAGAATAAGACGCAAATATATTAGTATGTGTTTGTTGTTCCGTAAACGTAGATCCAAATGACATTTGATAATGTCAATCACAAATATCAGTTAGTGCATAAAATTGAGTCAACAAATTAACCTTTCTGTTGGTACAACTCCCAAGTTATTAAAAAAAGATATTCAACTTTATCCATACCGTGTCACAGCAGTATAAGGATTGTTAGAAATTGATTACCCACGTAGACTACAGTTTTGTAATTGGTTTGTAAATATGAATAATAATGGAGAACTTTCGCAAAGAGTCATCTTTACTGATGAAGCAAGGTTTTATAAAACGGGATACCTAAATTCACAAAATACAAGAATTTGGAGTAGTGAAAATCCACATGTAATTAATGAAGAATGGCTACATCCAGAGAAAATTGGTTTTTGGGCAGCGATAAGCCAAAGGCGAATCATTGGACCAATATTTTTTCAGGGAACATTAACTGCTCAAAGGTACCGTACGGAAATTTTACAACCATTTGTCAATCAGTTGCATGATGATGAACTTCAAAATGCATATTTCCAACAAGACGGAGCACCTTGTCACTGTATTGCAGAATCTTTGGATTATTTAAGAGAATTTTTGATGAGCGTTTAATCAATCGAGATATTGAAATTGCCTGGCCTGCACGTTCATGCGATTTAACACCTTGCGACTTCTTTTTGTGGCCTTATCTGAAAAATAACATATTTCGAACACCTACATTGAATTTAAATGATATGCTACAGAGAATCGAACAGAAATGCATGGAAATAATAACAATCCAGTAATGTTGCAGAATATCATCAGAAATTTTGAACGGAGGATTTTAAAGTGCATTTATCTTGAAGGACAACGTTTTCAACATATGTTATAGTTTTCAATAAATACCTATTATTTGTTATTTATTTGTATGCATGAAACTGTCAAAATATACGACTTCGTAGGTTAAGTAGTAAATTTTAATTTACGACATACTTCAAAATGTTCTTAGTACATCACATGCTACTAGATTGACTTTTCAAATGAACACTTGTTATATAACTTAAAATAAATTATCGACCGTACTATATTGGTTAAAATAAATTAAAAATGGGCAAGCGGTCTGTCAATTAAAACTGATTGATTTATTATTTCTATATTTCACAACGAGTTTGTTGCTTCTTCGGGAGATAAGAATGTAGAGTTCAAAAAAATGAAAGTGACGTACACGGACATTAAAATTGATTAATCAATAGATACTTCAGATCTAAACTTCTTATAGAATTCATGAAGTAAAAGATAAATATCACTGAAACCATCAAGGAATCCCCATTCAACGTGACTCAAATCTTCATAAAGGTTGGTAAAGTTTGCCTTACGAAAATTGTAATGACTCTTGTGAGTCACGGGAAATTGTAGAGGTGCTGAATGAACAAGACTATCAACTTCCACGCATAATGCAGGATGATAAAGATCTTCCGGTACAAGAGGTTGATCCTCATGAGTAATATGTTTTAAACATATTTGTCTAAATTTGTTTTCATAACTATTTGATATGTTTCCACAATGATTTGCTATTATTTGGTTTAGTTCATTGTTGACATTTAATCATATATTACATTCAAAAGATTGGGATACAACCATTTTATAATCTAGCGAAACACCTGCCAATATATGTAATGTGCATATGGTGGGTATTCCTTCTTGGCAAAAATTAAAAACAAAATCAGTTTTATGTAGCTCTTCGTTGCGAGTATATAAGAGTTCTACCTAAATGTTATACCTTGTATTTGAATAGATCTAACAACGAAGTAGTTCTCTGTAAATATTCATTATTAATTTTTATTGACAATTTCTTAATATTATATATTAAGTTTAAGTTCAGTGCCAAGTGTTAGTGTCTTCGTGTAGCTTTCTACGTACTTCCTACCTTTACTTTTGACTGATAAATTAACAGAAAACATCATCGGTTTGATGTAGCGACTGATTTTTCTTTAAATACGTATTAGTTTTCAGGGGTAATTACGGATGATTAAACTAGTGCTACCAGTACAAGTCAGAAGCAAAATGTCAGGGCATGTAATGGCAATCCCCAGTTTCACCACGTCTTGAAAAAGCGTGCAAGTCACGCTTATATTTTATGATCGTGCTGGTGTGCCATTTCAATCACAAGGGAATAGTATACGCTTTATTAAAAAGGGACAATCAGTGAAACGACACTGCTATTGCGAGATTGTGTTTGAAGAAAATACCCGAATTTTGGATCGACAATTATATTATTCGTCATGACAATGTGCCAAGTTACAGATTTTCTGATAAAAAAAGGAATTAATTATCCAGCTAGAGTATCCTAATTAATTCCTTAGATTTCCTTTTGCAAAATTAAAAAAGGTGCTAAAATGACTTTATATTAAATGAATGAATTTTCTATTATAACTGATCACAGGTCTACAAAATTAAACTTTTTGACAGATGTTTTTATTTTGAAAACTGATTTTATATAATTTTGGTAGGCTGATTTAAAAAATTCTATGCATTTATTTGTATCACGTAAGGTTTTTTTGCAAATATTAAATGAATAAAAAACGATATCTCTAAAAAAATTTATTTGTTTATTGAGTAAAAAGGTGGAATACAAGTTAAAAAAGTGGAAAAAAATACTTTACTCAGTCATTTTTAAGTGAAATCTTTGTCTTTTTGCCAGAAAGCTGCGTTGGCCAGACATTCGGTTGTATGTTTTTAAGGGCATATCCCGTTTTAACATCCAGCAGTAGTCGGCCATCATCGTTATGCTCCATCTGCCTTGGTATCGCCGTTCCATTTCTTTAATGTCTTAGTGAAACCTCTCTCCCTGTTCTTCGCTAACTGCTCCAACAGTTTCAGGAAAATACTTCAAGTGTGGAAACAGGAAATGCACTTTCAAACTCTTATTACAAACTAGACGATGAAAGTGTTGTAACATATTTTGAACAATATTTTCGTGGTTTTCGTCCTTAGAGTTCCCAAGAAACTTATCAATTACTTCTTTAAATGAAACCCAGGCGTTTTTCTCGACATTGGTCATTGTGTTTTGAAAATACTTGTCTTTGCATAATGTTCTTATCTGCGGCCCAACAAAATACCTTCTTTTAACTTGGCATCGGATAAGGCTGGAAATGTCTCGCACAAATATTTAAAACACTGTCCATTTTTGTCTAGGGCTTTAACAAACTGCTTCATCAAGCCAAGTTTGATATGGAGAGGAGGCAGTAAAACTTTTTTGGGGTCAACCAAGCTATCTCTTAATATATTTTTGCTACCAGGTGTAAGGCTTGTTCTAGAGGGCCATTCTATTTGAGTCCAATGTCTATCCCTTGCTCGACTATCCCACTCACAAATAAAGCATGGAAATTTTGTATAACCTTGTTGTCCTAGTAGCATGAACAGCACTTTAAGGTCACCACAAAGCATCCACTGATGTTCTTGGTAGTTTATTTTCTTTAAAAGAAGTTCAAAATTTTCATACGTTTCCATTAAATGTACCGAATGGGCAGCGGGAACCGAGGCCAGCTCGTTACCATTGTGCAATAAAATGCCTTTTAAACTACGCTTACTTGAGTCAATAAACAGGCGCCATTCTACTTTTACATACGGCACATTTCCTAATTTTGAAATTAAGTCAGGAATATTGTTGCAATACACTAGCGGTCCATTTTGAGTAAAATATTGACATAACTCTTTTTCGCGATCCCGGTAAAAGCTTGATGTGACGCCAGGTGCCAGTAAATGTTTCTCACGAAGTCGGGAGGCTAACAATTCGGATACATTCTTTGGAAGGTGCAAATCTTAATTAAATTAAATCATTTAGTTAGCTCTGGTTAAACACTTCGGGCTCTCTGAAACCTGGTGTGAAATCTGAGTCATCTGGGTCGCAATTAGATTCCTCTGATTCTGACGATATGACGTTTTCTAGTGCTTTTGGGGCGGTGGGTATCGGTACATCTGGTCCATGAGGAACTGGTCGAATAGCAGAGTCAAGATTGGGATACACAATTTGTTTCTTATTTTTTCTGTTGAATCCTTGAACATTACACGAACAAAAATAACAATCATCACTGTGATTTCTAGGCTCTCGCCATACCATAGGAACACCAAAGCTTAAACATTTCTTCCTACCTTTTTGCCAGTTTTTTAATGCTTCAACGCAAACGGAACAAACAGTATGAGGAGCCCAGGACTTGTCTTGGTCGCCAATTTTTACACCAAAATAAGCGTGGTATACATTTTTCAAAAAACGAAGTTATAGTTTGCCTCTGCTTTACTACGACATAACTACCACAGATATAACAAAAGTTATTCGGATTGTTCACACAATGTCTTCTTTCCATATCTATACGTTCTAGAACACTTAAAATACGCAACAACGAAGACAACAAGCGCGCGGACACAGTAGCACGACGACTAACACAACCAAACTGCACACAAGCAGGACTCTGTTGCTTTGCTGAGAAATCTAATATTAACCAGTGTTGCCAAATCACATTTAATTTCATAAAAATCAATTCATTTAAAAATCATACCTAACATGGAACAAACATATTCTTGTCATAGGTATGTATATTAATAAATTAACATTTTTAAGATATAGAGCGCTATAAAAAAATTTACGTGATAGAGCAAAAATATGGCGTTTTTTTGGAATAAGGGCCCCCAAACATATACAAATTAGCAAACAGCTTTCAAACATCAAAATCACTGTAGACCTGTGATAATCGATAGAATATATGCACCAAGAAAGTACTTGATAACTGTAAATGCTTAAATCAAATTATTACTGCCTATACACATGTTCGCCAATGCCGGGCAGTCATACTTTATGTATACTTTAGACCTGAATAGCGGTCACACCTGCTAGGTAGGCAAACATTTAGCTACATCACAACGATCATTATGACCGCCATAGCAATATGGGATGGTGTATCAGACGGTCATTATGACTTCTACGGCAGTTAACCCGTTAATTTACACTTTATTGAGGTAAAATCCCATTACAATTGTTTCAACACGCAGTGTCTGCCTTGGATGGAGTTGTATTGCAAACTAAACCTAATGGATGTTGACAAATTTTAACATAATGAATTATTATAATGAAAAAAATTAATTATACGCAGAAGGATGGTTCAATAATAATCACTTTCTATAGATAGAATAGAATAGAAAATGCCTATTATTGAACCATCCTTCTGAGTATAATTAATTTCTTTCATTATAATAATTCATTTAAGTGTAAATTTGTCAATTTTCTTTAGGTGGTTTAGTTTGCAACTTCATCCGAGGAAGAGACTGTGTGTCGAAACAATTTTAATGGGATTTTACCTCAATAAAGTGGAAATTAAGTTATATTGCATTTTCATTTTTATTTCATTATTTCTTTAGATATTTTCATGTCGAAATTTTCTTACTAATGGCAACTGCCTTAATCCCTTATCAAATATCAGGTCGATGCGAGCTTTAAAAAAATTGTTAGGCATATATCAATTATTTTAACCCATTTATGACCACTATTAGAAATATCAAGAAAAACGCAATTTTTTTATAGAATAAACGTTGTTTAGGTATTCATACATAAACATCCTTTAAGTTAAAAGAAAGATAAAACATTTATTCTTAATTTTTGTTGTGCTGCGTTAACCTTTCAGTGGGCATGCCCTTTAATTTCCCTGTATTTTAGGTAATTCAGGTTTATGCAAGTTACGGATATTTTCTTAATAGGGATTTTATCTAAAAGGCCATTTAGCTTAAAAGCTCTCTTAAATGCTATATTAAAAGACGACCGTCTCATAATCATATTGCCAATGCTTCTTAACTAAAAGGACTTTTACCTTAAATTAGTAATGTTGGTCATACTGAAAATTCGAATTGACTGATATACGCGCGTCAGATCCAAAGCATTTTCTTTCGTCGTTTAACGCTTTACTAGTGTTGTTGTATTATTAGTGCTCTTTGAACAAATTTCTTAAAATATTTTAATATTTATTTCAGGTATGTACTAAAACAGTATTTTTCTATTTGCGTTCGAAATGAACTCATTATGAAACCCAAAACAGTATCGAAATGAGCTTCATTTCGATACACTTTTTTTCATTTTTCAATGTTGGCGTTGTTCGAATACAGAAATAAATATCATTGCTGTCATTTGATTTTAAGAATTTATGTACATTTGACAAATATGATATATGTCCGTATTTTACACAAACAACGTATGTTGTATACAATTGACAACAACATATATATGTTTCTATGTCACTCATGTTTATATTTCTAAATGAAATATCAAGTAATGTTAACGAAAATTAATAAATAATATGTAATATAATATACTTCGCCGATAGCAAGATTTAAATTTGAAAATGTCAAGTATCAATGTGACCAACTGCATGCTTTATATAAAAATTAAACTCTGAACTTTCAAATTAAATAATTCCAATTTAAGCAATTTATTAATGTAAAAAACGCAAAATAGAAAAAAATAGTATAAAAAACTCGTTTCATAAGGCCTTTTGCCGCACTCGCTCTTTAGAAAACTCGCCGCTGTCGCCGCTCGTTTTCTAAACTGATCTCGTGCGGCAAAATGGTGCCTTATGAAACTTGTTTTTTAATATACTATTTTATGGAGAAAAATCATGTATTGTAGTTTAATTTCTTTTTATTTTAGAATGAATAATACGCCTAGCAAAAGAATGCGTTGCTCAAATTTCTCTAAAGAAGATCAACTTCTTTTAATTGAGGAAATTCGCAAATTTAAGAGTATAATAGAGAACAAAGTGACTAATAAAATTTCATGTAATGAAAAGGTAGATTTATGTTAATATCATGTTTTTATACATATATATAATTCGTGGTATAATTTATAGCAAGAAGCATGGAAAAAAATTGAGTAAAGTTTTAATTCCAAAGTATCTGCCAGAAGATCAGTACAACAACTAGTATCTAAATATGAAAACCTAAAAACAGAAGCTAGGAAGACAGTTGCTCAAAGGAGGCAATATCTGATGGGAACTGGTGGTGGTCCCAGTTATACATCGGAAATAGACCCAGTGTTATTGGCTGTTCTACAGCTAATAAATATGAAAACTGTTGTAGGGCTGCAATCAAACTTTGATGGTGATTTCACAATCAATGGTTCTAGGGTATTGCTTTTACACTCGTCTGCAATATAATATAATTAAGCTCATCATATTACTTTGCAGGATATCAATACAGATATAGGTCTAGATGTAATCAGCACACCTCTAGTGGAAATGGAAATTCATGAAAGTCAGGTAAGAAAATTGTTTTGCAAATATAATTTATAATAATAGAAATTTGTTTTAAGGAAAATAACTCTAATGACATTGATGCCGAACAATATTTGTCTGAGCCTGTAAGTAACTAATTTGAAGTTTTATTCAGTTATTTATGTTCAAATTTGGTAATATTTGTATATTATAAAATATATTTTAGATATCAATTACAATACAGAATGAAGAAGTACTGAATACAGTTTATGTGCGTAAATCACCATCACTTGAATTTATTTATGTTAATTCTTGGTTGTATTTAGCGACCTTTTGGCATGTTTTCGCCGCAATCAGAAGGACTTTGTACACCGTTTTATTACGGTTCATGAAATTTGGGTCCGCCATTACATTTCCGAAACCAAAAAATCATTTCAAACAATTGACAAAGAAAGATTCTCCGCCACCAAAGAAGGCAAAAACGGTTTTGTCAGCAGGCAACGTTATGGCGACTGTCTTTTTCAGATTCTCATGGAATTATCTTAGTCTACCACTTAGAAAAGGAGAAAACAATAAGCGTGGAGTATTATGCCAATTTGTTGCAACAATTAAGCGACAAAATCAAAGAGAAACGGTGTCATTTGGCAAAGAAGAATGTGCTTTTCCATCATGATAATGTAACGTGCCCATAAGTCTGCGATTGTAATGGCAAAAATTTATGAATTTGGATTTGAATAAGTACCTCATTTGCCCTGTTTCCCAGATTTGGCTCCCAGCGATTATCATCTCTTTCCAAACCTTAAAGAAATGGCTCGGCGGTAAGAGATTTTCGTCTAATTCCGAGGTAATCGCTGCTGTAAATAGCTATTTCGTACATCCATGAATGAATTTGTCGTACCTTGTACGTTATGATACAAGTACAATTCTCCTTTAATAAACCCAGAACTCTATGCATTTACCGCATGTGAACTGCTGGACTACTTTTAGAAACGATGTAAATAGAAGTTACAATTAAAAAAAAATTAAAAAGACTCATCTTTGACATGAATAAACTTTTGGATACGTTTGAACGAAAAGCATTTTCTTCACATGAAAACCATATACGAAAACCAGTGTTCGAAATATTTTAGTAGCTACTTTTGGTGACGAAAATGCTCACCACCCATTTTTTTGGTGGTGATTTCGAACACATAAAAATTGCAATCAAATACGGGTAATGAATTTAATAATTTTGCTAGTTAAATTATTTGGAGCTCGTGTTGTCATGACAAGAATAATTCGCCGATTTTGATTACTTCATCTTACTTTGTCGATGTCCTCCAGTAGTATAAAAATCAGCGTTTACGACTCTCCAAATCTCAAGAAGTTACGATTGTCGCATGTCCAGTAAAACTGAAGAAACAAGTGATAATTTGCTTCATAGCACTGCATGAACGAACAACTGTCGTAGGTTCTGGCTCACTTTGAAAGAGTCAAATGGTGGCTTTTTACTTTCAGA
The DNA here is from genome assembly GCA_935421215.2 of Melolontha melolontha. NCBI lineage: Eukaryota > Metazoa > Arthropoda > Insecta > Coleoptera > Scarabaeidae > Melolontha > Melolontha melolontha. Next base: position 35,860,306 of record OW285236.1, on the reverse strand, counting down.
ATTGTTCAAGTAAAACGAACTTTCATCACACGAAATGATGTTGTAGACTAAACCAACTAAGTTGAATTTCTTTTAGTATTCCTTGTGCTAATTAACACGTCCTTGTTTTTTTCCAGTTTCTGTCAAATTATGGAATTCAATGATTGCAAAACTTACTTACACTCAAATGCTCATGCAGAATCATGAACATTGTTTTCATGCCCCAAAAAGTATGCGACATATTGCTGTGGACTTTTCCCCGTAAATATTTTGAAAAGTTTGATTATTTATCGTTGTATATTTATTTTGGATGCCAGTGTATAATTTTTGAAATTTATTATTTATGAATGCATATTTTATTTTCAACTGATTGACTTGCTTAGTTGTAGTACGCCGCGCCGGTTACTTTGATATTTCGGCAGACACTATTGTACGCTGAGTTTAGAAGGTCATGTTTTAAAAGATAAATCTTTATCTTTGATAAGTAGCTTCGTGATCTTGATTAATTAGTTTTGGTGCTTGATTTCAATACCGATTTATTAACTAGTGTGTAGAACTCGTAATTGTTTAAATTTTAGGCTTTCTAACTCATGGTGTCTCGTGAAAAAAATAATTTTTTATTTACATAAGTAAATTATTTAAAAGATTTATTCTTATTATCATTAATATTATTATCTCGTATGTATTGATTTATATTTTATGCTTAGTTATATGAATTAAATGACAAAGAACGTTTTTTAAAATTTCTATATAAAAAATTTCTGTAACGATAAATTTTGTTCGCTTGGATTCAAGGGCATATTTTTTTCATGTGGATTGCACATACGTTAAAGGTTTGTTTCGGGCTTTCATATCTGGTTGTTTACTTTGTTTATTGTGGGAGAAATTAAAATACTTCTTTGCTATTTATTAGATTAAATTTTGCTCGGTTGCCACTAAGGAAGTTTAATTATATGCTACGGTCATTTTCATATAATAATTTTACCTTAATAATATTGTTGAATGACGCAATATTGATCTTTATACTCCATAAAGATATTTTTTTTATTCTTTTTTATTTTTGTATTAAAGTTTGATTTAAATTTATTGTGATTTTCTTTTTACCTTTGTTTAAACTCTTGTACTGGCGCTATATAAATTTGTAGAAGAGAAAAACCACGTTTTCCAATTGGAACCTTGAGGGAAGAGCAGTCTCATTTTTGAAAATTAACCGATTGAGTATCTAAGCTGGACATATTGGTTGTGAATTGTGAATAAGCAATATCTAATATCACAATTCATAGCAATACGTACTAAATCAATCATTTCATATATACCATATGTGCAAAAAATGTTTATATAAGGGCTAATAACAATACCGTGGTTGGGAAGATCTTTGATAGGTTCGGCCTGTTGTTGGTTCTACGTGTTGGTTGGATATCAGTTTCGATTCGAATTTTTATTTGACATGAATTAAATGTCATTTTCGATTTGAAGTTTTATTCGACGTGAATTAAATGTCAGTTTCAATTTTAAGTTTTATTCGACATGGTATTCTCGCAATTACATAAGCTATTCATCATTGAATCATATTTTCGTAATGGAAATCTTGAAAATGGGGAATGGATATACAGTACTCGAGCTTGCCTGGTTGAATTTCGACAACAGTTTCTTGATCTTGTGTTCTTAGAAACTGACTTTTTCAATGTGGTCTGGAATTGTGGGCGATTGTTCAGAGAAACAGGAAGCGTAACACATAAGGACGGTAGTGGCACGGTCCGTACAGCGAAGACTATTGAAAAATGTTCGGGAGATTATTAATGAAGCACCAGCAACATCTTTGCGAAGACTCACACAGCAAGTTCCTGTATCTTATGGTTCATGGAGAACAATTTTGAGGAGGGCATTAGTTGATTTCCTTACAAGATGCAGGTTTAACATGAATTCTTACAGCCTGATCATAACAGGCGCGTGTTATATTGCCAATAGTTCATCCAACATTTGTTGGACAACAATAGCCTTTTGGATTTGACATTTGCAGATAAGGCGTGGTTTCATTTATCACGGTATTTCAATTCACAAACCATGAGGTTGTGGAGTGCTGAAAATCCTCAGATATTTCGTGAGTTTCCGTTGCATTCCCAGAAAGTTGGGGTATGAATTGGTGTTTCTCGGAGACGATTGATACCCCTATTCTTTGAAGGAACCAACACTGCCCAAAGGTACCGTGACAACATCTTATATCCCTTCATAAACCAACTTCACGAAGACGAGCTACAACATGATGGTGCCACTTCTCAAATCTCCGCAATCTGTCGCTTATTTACGAATGATAGTTTGATCAGTTTACGTTGTGAGCCTGAATTTCCGCCAAGATCAGCAGATTTGACTATCCTAGATTACTTTGTTTTTCCACATTTGAAAAACATAATTTTTAAGACACCAGTGCACATAATTCCTTAGTTGCGAAAACGAATAGTTGAAAAATGTGTAAATATCACCCAAAATGCTCCGAAACGCATTTTAAAACATGAAAAGGCGTGTAAATTTATGTTTGCATGAGAATGGTGACCATTTTCAACATCTAATCTAATAAATTGAAAACAAACCCATACTTCAATCACTTGATTTTATTTGACAAGCTGATTAGCTAACATAACCAATATAATTAAAACAACTTCAAATTAAAACTGACGTTTAATTGACAACAAGCTGAGCCTATCAAAGACAGTGACCCTCTAAACCACGGCCATCTCTTATCTAAATAAATTTTGCCCAAATTTTAGCATTAAAATTACTGGGCAACCTTCACGAAATTCATCCCTGAAAGTCGTATATTCACAGTGAAATTAGACAAGCCACTTGTAAGCACTACCTTTGGGTGGTGCTTCATCCTCAAAAGTCAAGTAAACTCGATCAATTCATTGTTTCGTCGTTAAACCACATTTTAAATTATAAAAAGTTAAGGCTTCAAAATTTTCACAGAAAAGTTCCATTTTAAAAATCATGAGTCACTTAAACCACCAAATTCCAGAAATTTTTCCAGTAGCCTTCGTATTAACTAAATATACGTTGCGTAAAAATGAACTACGTAGTTCTTAATAATGAACAGAAGAGTCCAAGTACCTATCTCCAGCTAAAGCAAATATTACTTACTTGGAAAATTTATTTAATAGATTGAAATTCCCAGAAATCTTCGTACGTGCGTAGGCTGGTTAGAAATTCACGTATAATGATCAAGAGAGGCGATTCTATGATTAATTCTGAGTCGATAATCCTAGTACAGAAATGTTCAGTTGTGAAAAATTTGTTGAAAAATTTTTAAAAATTTTTTTTATCCCCGAATAAAATTAGTCCACACTACGTTGGTGTAATTCATCGTTTTATGCCAACATTTCGTCTTCAAACAGTTTTCTTTACATTAAAGGACCTATGACAACCTTGGCCAAAAATAATGCATGTAATTATTTGCGAAATTTTGACGTTCGTCAGTCTAACGTGATGCAGGTAAAACAAGATATCGTCGTACGATCAAACTAAAAGAAGGAATTTTGGAAACTGTTCATCAAGATACTAAGTGCAGCACCAGACAAATAATCCAGGAAATAAATATTCCAAGTAAGGCAACAGATCTTTCAGTGCTCACGGAAAGCCTTTTAAGGCCGTTTCATGCTACAAATTATAATCATTACGTAAACGAAAATTTGCAAGGAATAATATTTTCCAACACAATTTTAAACAAAATTCAAGAAGATTCAAACATTTGATCACTTATTTCATGGAGTGGCCAATGCATGATCACAAGAGATGGTGCTCCCGACAGTCACAATTTCTATTTTTGAGCCGATGAAAATCCCAAAACTATTCGAGAATTTGGACACCATTCCTTCCTAATAGACTAAATGTAATTGAATACCTAAATGTGTCGTAGGGAGTTTTGGATAATGTTCCATTAAATGTCAGAGCCAACATGTATTATATGCATTATGGCGCACCAGCTAATAATGTCAAAATAGCCAAAGCATGGTTGCACGAACGTTTTCCAGATAGGTGAATCTGGTGAAATGGCCCAATATCAGTGGCGGCTCTTTAATGAGAGCAAGTGAGCAATTGCACCCCCTGGAATTATGAAACAAAACAAACCAAGCGGCGACTAACTGTGAAAGAATTTATTTATTATATATATTATGTATTCATAGTTATTGACGAGGAACGTGGCACGCTAACAACGTACATATACCGATCGTCGTCACAGATATACTGAGCAAAGCCCAACTCTTGCTCTGTTAAGGCATTAACATTACATTGATGGTGGGGAGAACTGTATTTTGCCGTACTTCAATGTCGTATAATACATAGCGTTGGAGCAACTGAACCAGACTGCTCTCGGGCGTTGTTACAATGAATACGGTATCTTTTTTACAGAACAACGCGTTTTCGCGGTTAACGTATAATGAAAAAATCGCAGTAAAAAATCTTAAACGGCCGATGCCTCAATTATGTTTAGAAAATTAACAATCTGTTAAAGTTAAAGACGTTATAAGAAAATTAAAAATGAATATTTATCAGAAAAATGACTGGACAACGTCCGAAGCGGAACGCCAGTTTTCACGGCTGCAGAGAATAAAAACTTTCCTGAGAAATACAATGAAAGAAGAGAGATTAAATGCCCTTACTAATGTTATCTTGTGAAAAAAATGTATAAATGATTTCCCAAATTTTAATGAAAAAGTGATAGAACTGTTCTGCAAGTCAAAGACACGTAAAATGGACTTCGTTTATCGTCAGATGTAATTAAACTGTGTAGTGTAATATTTACTATTCCCTCAAAACAAACTCTACAATGAACAGTACATGTCTGGAACAGTACGTCGGTGAAATTTATAAGGATTGGGTAAGCGTTTTTGTATTACACTTTTTAATTTTGAAATTATGCACTCACTATGTGAACCACCGCGAGCCGCCACTGACCAATATAATGGCGTGCAATGCCGCCAGATATGAATTCTCTCAAAATGAATCATAGTGTCACTCTAGCTGACGATTATCCGTGAATATCTGACCAGCCTGTGTACCTTATACACTCTCTACATTTCACTTTAAACGTAACACGTGGAATAAGGAATATTGAAGGGTTTTTTCGAAGTAAATTTTTCAACTAATTTAAACCTATTTCAGATTACAAGGCTTAAATTACTGTGATGTTAAATTTAGAATACTACCTACAATGCAATATCTCGGCTGTAATAAAATATAGATTAGAATGGTTCTGATTTATACAGCAAAGTTTGAGTTATCAAGTCCTTAAAAAAATGGTGTTATTTTATTTTCTCCCGATAAAATATTAAAAAAGAAAACGCACAATCCATAAATTCATAGGTTTACAAGATTCTACACTGCGATACGACTACAAAAATACCACCATAATATTAATCACACTTAACATCGGACACAGAAAGCCGATACACGCTGGGAATAAAACGCACCGAGTGCGTTCTATTTTCGTAGAACAGGGCCTTCGGCGATTAATTATCGACTGGTCGGGATCAAATTGTCGAAGAGAACGAGGCCCTCTGAGTATATTCTGTACCTGGATTTCTTCTTTCTTGTCTCTCCTCCTTTCCACATCAACTCCTCTGGGCCGCTCGATTTTTTGCATTACCAGGTGTAATGGCGAGACCGAGAGGGATCGAGAATTTACTGCGTTCCATGTAAACTAAACAGTCTTTGACCACCGACTCTGCCAATATGCGCGACATATACAGAACCAGTCGCACACGCTGTTGAGGTATTATTGTATGTATTTTTGCGTAAATTATGTAAATTTTATAAATATACATTAAAGCTTTCATATTATTAAGAAGGTTGTCAGAGCAACAGAATCACTTACGTTCATTTCAAGGAATCGATTATACAGGGTTCCCCGCACTAGATTACTCATTTTATGTTTCGAATAAAATCCTTCTAAGTCGAGAAAAAAAATCTTTTAATACACTAATGTACAAGTAATTCTCTTGGACTTAAAATTGACTTAAATTTTTCTTCATTATTTAAAAATCATGTCTTTTAAATGCCCTCTATGAACATCACCACAATTTTCAATTCTGAATGCAAAATTGTGCATCACCCGGCGACGCAAATCTCTATTTATTCCTGTCATTTCTTCTTGAATGCGGTCTTTTGGTTCCTCAATTGTTGCAGTACGACTTGCATAGACCTTTGTCTTAACCCATTAACTTCCAAATTTTTATTATCGACATTTTTTGTAAATTTAAATTAAAAATAGGATTATATTAAAGGTAATAGCCTATTACCTTAGATTTGTTAGATTTGATCCCATTGGACATGTTTTGGAGCGAACGATTGATGGAAAACAAAGAAAATGTGCCATATGTGACACAAACGTTCGCAAACAGTGTAAAATATGCAATATTGAACTGCATATGGAATGTTTTCCTAATTGGCATAAATTATAAATATTTTTCTTTAGTTTGAAATGTTGGTTCAGTTTTTTTTGAATTTTTGTAACGGCAAGTGCCATGGGTCCCAAATGGGATTTAAATTTTTTTTTTTTAAATGGCGTATATTTATTTGCCAACGAATAAATTGACCTATTAGTAATAGGTAATGCAGTCCAATATTGCATTTTTTACACTGTTTGCGAACATTTGTGTCACATATGGCACATTTTCTTTGTTTTCCATCAATCGTTCGCTACAAAACATGTCCAATGGGATCAAATCTAACATCGTCAGGCACGCGGCTTTTCCTCACCTTACTAGAACTTGGTCTTTCGGCAAATTTATGATCGGATAATGATTCTTTCTTCAGATAACTTCTGGCAATAATGCGTCTAAAATCTAATAATGGGATGCTGCCATTTACTACAGTATAAAGAGCGTGGGCGTTAACAACCGCAACGTCAATCGTATTTGTGAAAAGAGGGAAATACCAGTTCTTACCTCTAAATTTGATTCGATACTTTTGCACATTCCAGTCTAACTTGTCGACCTCTCCCATATGTTTATTGTATTATCCGACAATGTTTGGTCTATCGACATGGCATTCTTTTTTTCTTTCTTACAATATCTTTTCACTTTTCTATAGGTTGCAATCCTTAGTAATTCGATAGCATTTTAACACAGCTATTGTCATTCCAAATCAACGCAAATATTTTATTTTTTTCATCATAACGATAATCATATGCCCCGCGTTCCTCTTTTTTTATGATATTATCAGATTTCAAAGGACACTTGTTCATTCTATTATAGCGTACTGTTCCAGCCGTCTTTATATAGTTCTCTCAACTTCAACAATAAATCAAAGCTGGTGAAAAAGTTATCGAAAAATATTTCATATTCTGACGGATATTGCAAAAAAGAGGTCATCTTCATTATCACAGAAGCTCCAACACCACTTACAAGTTGTACTTCTTGGCTCTTTCCTTCATAAATATCCATATGAAAACAATAGCCAGATTTAGAGCAGCACATAGTCCATTGTTGGAATCCAAATCTTATTGGTTTTCCCCTAATAAACTGTTTCAGGTAATGGTGGCCATAGTAACGCACCATTTGCTCATCTATTGAAAGTTTTTGTGCAAATATACCGAACATTTTGAAATTTGTGTTCAATTTGTTTATCAAAGGACGGATTTTAAATAGTTTGTCTTGTTTATCGCTGGTGGATATGAGACTATTGTCGTTAAAATGCAGGTTTTTTTTTATTTCCAAAAACCTGTGCTTAGGCATGCAGTTTCTAACGCATGTAAGATTTATATCTTCATCCCCCGACCAATATAACTGCTCTTGGGGCAATGAATGGTACCCTGATAGCAAAAAAATTCAAATAAACTTTTTAAGACAATTTGCGGAAAGTTCAAAGTTATGTCTGTTGTTTTGTCTAGCGTAATTTACACTTTGGATAGCTATATGGTTTAGTAAATCTTCGTCGAAAAGTTCTTCAAATATCTGAACCGGTGATTTACCTTTCAATTTTTGAATAATCTGTGATTTCAATTCAGATACATTGTTGCTTTCAAATGATGTATTAGTCAAATATATGTCCTGCTTTTTCCTCTCACTTTTTGGCAAGAATTTACCTTTTGATTTTACTATAGATGCTTGATTTTGATCAACATTCAGAACGCTGGAATGGATTTCTAGTTGTCGAGGAACGTCTTGTGGAACAGTTTTTGGCAAGAATTTACCATTTGATTTTACTGTAGATGCTTGATCTTGATCATCATTCAGAGCGCTGGAATGGATTTCTAGTCATCCAGGAACGTCTTGTGGAACAGTATCTTCTAAAATATTATCGTCAAATTCTTCGCAATCTGATATAACATCGATATTATCGGGCGGCCGTTCGACTATATCAATGACTTCTTGTTCCAGATCAGCAAAAAATTCATCATCTTTCAATATTTCTTCAAGTTCTTCGATAGTAAGGAATTTTCTAGAACCCATACTGAATTGGAAAAAAAAACAACAACTGTGAATAAAACTAACATAACGCTCTCCATATGATTTTTTTACATAGTAAATTCCATGATCCCCAAATGGGGATCAAGGTGTTTTATACTATATTTTTTATAATAAATATTATATTTGGTCACCTGTTATTCTAATATCAACTAAAGGAATGTATTAATACTTGAATTCACAAAACTGGCACAAAATTAATCAAATAAGCACAAAAAATATTATTAGAAATAATGTAAATATTCGACCATCAACTTTTGTGTATAGGTTATAAAATAACGCGCATAACATGCTTACAGGGTTACCAACACTGAAATATAAAATTTTTCTAGAAAGTACAGAGTATTCATGTTCAGTTAGTATACATTACACTAAAGATAATAACATTTTAAAATATGTTAAAAAATAAAATTCGCGAATCCCCATTTGGGGATCAGGGAAGCTAATAGGTTAAAATCAGGTGCCGTTAAGTCGGGAGACTTAAGTGGCCAAGACAAATTTCCCAATCGTGAAATTATACGGCCGTTAAAAAATTCTCGCAGAATCCTCATGGAGTTTCTGGCTATGTGAGCTGTTGCTCCATCTTGTTGGAATAACGGACTATCATTTAGTAATCTCCGTCTAATCAGTTCTGGGATGAGAAACGTTTGTAACATGTTTATCTAACGATCGGAATTGACCGTTTCAAATCGGTTACTTTCATCTTCAAAAAAAAAAAATAATGACCAATAATACCAAATGATCCTGCACCACACCAAACAACGTCGTTTAGATTATGGAGATTCTTTGAAAATAATTCGCGAGAATTTACTACTCCCCAATATCTAAAATTCTGTTTGTTAACAACGCCATTCAAATGAAAATTTGCTTCGTCGGTCATTAACAAATAGTGTATTGATTCTCGATAGCGATTTAAAAATTCTTGACAAAATGTTACCCTTGTTTTCTTATCTCGATAGCTAAGGTGTTTCGCCATTCGGTATTTGTGCCGGATGAAATATTAAATCGCTGTGAAGGATTCCTTGGATATTTGTAGAGCAAGTGATTGCCTATTAGCAGATCTGGTAAGATTCTTCGTGAAAGCAACTTTAACTCGTTCAATATTTGCAAGCGTACGTCGTTCTTCGATGTCCAGGTTTTTTAATGTTCTGCACATAATCATTTTCACGTAATTAACGAACCCATGTCACAATTGTTTTGCGCTTTGCGCGTTACTTTTATTATTATCACCAAACTGCCGCCGAAATGCACGCCGAAGTTCTTCTACTGAACCAGTTCTAATATAAATTTCCACGGAAAATACACGTTGTTACATTGAATAATCCATACTACTGAAAGATTTTATAAAATTCGTCACAAATTGTAACACTTTGTTTGTGACACTGACGCCAATTTATATTTAGCATTCGATTGGTTTGAGACAGACACCGATAAAATGTAATCCCGAAGGCTACTGAACTACTAAAGAAAAAATAATTACTGTAAAGTTTGTCTTTTCGGGTTCTTAAATAAAACTAACGGTAACTTTAGACACACACTATATTAATAATAAAAACGAAATAACCTACTAGAATAACAAAATCTTCTAGAACATTACTAGATTACGTGTGTACCAACATTGGTGCAAATATAATGTCATGTGATACTGAGTGTCAGTTTTTCCGATCATGAGTCGGTCTGTTGCTCATTCCGTGTACGTGCTGGGGCTCTGCCTGTGTCCCGAAGCGAGGGCCGTATTTATAGTAGCAGTAACTTCTCCAAGTTTTACAATTCCTGCGTTGACACAGATTGGTCGGTGAACGGTGACGTGTCGGTGGATGATAACTTTCTGTCGTTCATAAACAGTATCGTGGAGAATTTTGGGGCTTCTTTTCCTGTTGTTAAGATCAAGCCACGAAAGTCCAAGCATTGGCTGACAACAGGAATAAAAATTTCAATTAACAATAAAAAAAGTTTGTACTATATATCTAAATTTTTCAGTAGTCCACATTTCGTCGCTTACTTTAAAAATTATAAAAAAATTCTTAAGGGGATAATTAGATTATCTAAGAAGAACATTTATGCTGCCAGGATATGTTCTTCCAATAATGTACCGAGGGAAGCGTGGAGAACGGTTCGGGAATTGACCAATACCTCAAAAAAAAACGATAAAGTTACATGTGTCGAAGTAGATGACATATTGGAGGGCGACGCTAAAGTTGTCTCCGAGACACTTAATAATTATTTTACAACAATTGCTGCAGACTTAGCGCAAAAAATTAATCACGCAATTGATCCTCTATCTTATATGAAAATTAACAGGGCTAAAAATTTCTTCTTCTTCCCTACAGGTACAACTGAAATTCAACATACGATTCGGGAAATTAGGAAAGAGAATTCGGGTGGGTCGGATGGTGTTCCCATGAATATTGTCCGGTGGCTGCCTCCTTCGGCCCTTATGGCATTCGCTGATTTAATAAACTTGTCATTTCAGAGCTCTGTATTTCCTACTTGTTTCAAAATTGCAAAAATAGTTCCTGTCCATAAGGGAGGATGTGGATTTGCGCCGTCCAACTACAGGCCCATTTCCATATTGCTTGATTATCTAAAATAGTTGAAAAGATCGCGAACAGAAGAATTCGTGACTTTATTGAGGGGGGGATTTGTTGGTTAATTGTCAGTTTGGCTTCAGGCCCCACACATCTACGTCCGATGCTATTTATTATTATCTCGAGAATGCGTACAATTTCATTAACGAAAAACAGGTCGTCGCGACCATGTTTTGTGATTTGGCGAAGGCATTTGACTGCGTTCCGCACTCGCTTCTTCTCCGGAAGCTCGAATATTATGGGTTCCGGGAGGAGCGAATGACTGGTTGAGATCTTATTTGCATGGGCGTACACAATATGTTAGTCTGGGCTTTGGGACGGGTTGTGTGGAGTCTGGGATCAGGGATGTTATATGTGGTGTGCCGCAGGGTTCGGTTTTGGGTCCGACGCTTTTTCTCTTATTTATTAACGATCTTGCACTGTTGGACACTAGGGCTCACATTGCATTGTTTGCCGATGATACATCATTAACTTGGCATGCTGCGGACCCGCGATCTCTGGAGGGCCTGATGAACGACGAGATTCCGATTTTTCAGAATTGGTTTAATGCTAATGGAATTACCCTAAATTTAAGTAAAACACAACTTTTAATTCACAGGCAAAATTATGTAAGTGTGAATATTGAGATTGGTGGCATCACTTTAGAGCCTGTGAACTCCGTGAAGTTCCTTGGTCTGATTGTGGAGCCAGGCCCTTGTTGGACCGGGCATGTTCGTCGCCTTTCGTGTAGGCTCTCATCTGCTTGTTATGCGATTGGAGTGGTGCGTCGTAACCTGGGAGAGTCCACGGCTAGGACTGTATATTTTTCATTGTTTGAGTCTCGTCTACGGTATTGTATAGCATTTTGGGGATTCACGACCGCTGGGAATCTTCTTTCGATTTTTAGGTTGCAGAAGCGGGCGGTGCGGCTCTTGTGCGGGGCGGCAGCGGACGCCCACTTTCGGCCGTTGTTTGCGGATAGTGGAATCATGACGGTTTATTCATTGTTATTATACGAATCATTGTCTATCATCTTTAAAAAGCAAAGTAATATCCAGCATAGGTCTGATATTCATTCGTATGATACACGCGGCAACCAACTTCTAAATTTACCAAAGCCCGCGACAAGTGCGAGTCGCGATTCAATAGTTTATAGGGGCTTGCAGTATTTCAACAGACTGCCACTGAACATTAGGCAGTCTTTAAGCTTAAAACAGTTTCAGGGAAAATTAAAGGTGCTGCTCCTCGGGCAGGTTTTGTACTCGCTGGATAGGTTCTTTGCGGGTTGACGTTGGAATCCCTTGCTTTTATTTTTAAATTGTTTTTATTTTAAATATTGCTTTGATCATGTATTTTTTATTAGGTGACATGTATTTGTTTGTTTTGGCAACATAATCATTTACTATTATGTGTTTATACTGTAATTGTATGTGAATATTGCTTACTGTCCACGTACTGTATGTGCTTATTGACAATAAAATCTATCTATCTATGACAATATATAAACTAATTACTAACAATAAGCACATTTATGTATTTATATTTATGTAAGTTCGCTCGGGGATAACTTGGTTTGAATGCCTCCCCATCCCTTCTTCGACGGCTTATATAAACTACTCAAAAATGAATAGGGAATTAGATCTTTTTTTAACGGATCTAATTAATTCTATTAAATTTAACGTATTTTCTCAAACAATAGATAAATTAGAAGGCCCACAGTCGTTTGTGGACATTTTCTTTGGTAAATGTCTTTTCTGTGTGATAAAATATTGAATCTTGTATTTTAACCTTAAATTAATTTAGAATACAAAATTATAAAAATCGCATTTTACGTTACAGATATGTATATTGCATGTCTGTTTCATTTGTAACAAATGCGTATACGTGCATAACATATTGATATACTTAAAACTTTTTGTATATTTACCGCCATCTGGCTCGTGTTAATGGACTACACCTATACGTATTTTTTCGTTTATGTACCAGCATAGCTGGTCAAGCGAAAGGTCGCCTTTTTCGGCATAGTCTCTTTCATCCGTCAAATGTCACTTATTAAATAGTGCCACCTTATAGGACGAAATTTGCTATATCTTGTAGGCGATTTCAGCGTAAATGTATATACAGATACAAATCTGCTCTTGAAAAGATTTGTATCATTTGTATTACATTGCTTCACTAGCTTGACTGATGACGCCTATAGATGGCAGACACACGTGTCTTAAGCAGAAGTAAATGCTGAAAATACGAGGTGTATTGTCCATGTGTACAGTTACAGATATGTATATTGCATGTCTGTTTCATTTGTAAAAACCAATAATCATCAGAATTTCAATACTTTCTTTTTCAGTTAATTCATCCATTATTAATATTTGGGCGTCTACAAAGTCAACTTTGGCAGTTTAAGTCAGGTACTGAATTTTAAGTGCATGCCTTACAAAACTTAAATATAATATCAGCTTTAATTAAATATCATTGTTATTGTGCAAATCAATTGCATTTTCGCGTAGTGATGTGAATGAAATAAATGCTTTCTGCATATATGACGCTAATTATTCGAATTTTTTACTGAAAAAAAAATTGCCCTTATGCAGGATTCGAACCTACGTCGACTGGTTTGCCGGACTACGCTTTTACCATTAAACTATTAAGGGACTGCAGTTCGATTCGTCGGGAAGTCTTACATTGCATTAAGAAACAGATTTAAGACTTCCCGACGATTCGACCTTCAGTCCCTTAATGGCTTGTATCTTAAATTGTATATATTTATATGTTACATGTAAGTAAATTTAACATAAAAGAAAAAGAATAACATTTCAAATATGCATCGTCCATTTTCAAGTATAAACCATTATATGACGTACTTTATTAGCATATTCAATCAATACTGTAATATTTTCCTGAGATTCCAAGAATTTACATTTACTAATCTGTTTATTACCTGCTGGTGGAAACACATGTAGACGATACTGTTGAGGATTTTGAATTGAATATCGCTGGATACAATACCATTAGGTGTAATACAAATAACCGTAGAACTGGTGGTATATTGGTTTATCTAATGGAGTGTATTAAATTCAATGAAACATTGAACTTAAAGTTGGACTATGTGTGGACTGTTGAATTTTAGTTAAATATTAGGAAAGAAAAATATCTCATTAACGTTTTATACCATCCTCCGCAAATGAATGATAATTTATTTATAGAATTTATTAAGGATTATCTTGAAAATATTGAGGCTGACAATGTAATTATGATGGGGGATTATAATCTTTTATAATGGCGACACATTTTATACTAGAAAAATTAAGACGGTATTCTATGAAAATGGAGTGAATCAAATAGTTAATTGCCCAACAAGGATAACTCAATACAGTAGAACTCTAATAGATTATATAGTGACTAATAATAAGGAATTGAAGTGTGGGGTGCATCAAACTCCAAGAATAGGTGATCATTGTATATTATGTGTCGAACTAGATCATTATGAAAGAATCGATGAAAGATCTATGATAAAGAGGAGAAAAATTGCAACATATAATAAAGAATATTTTCAGGCAAGTATATTGCTATCTTCATGGAATAGTTCAAGTACTTGTGTTAGAGAACTGTCGAATAGTTTTACTCACACCATCGCTAAGATTTTGGATAGAATGTGTCCGATTGTGGAGACACCTCTACCAAAGATGTATACGGAAAACAAATGGATGAATCAAAAGATTATAGAAGCAATGAAACTAAGGGACCTAAGTTACAGAAGGGCGGTATTTGTAAACCAAGAACGTCAATGGAACGAATATAAAGTTTTAAGAAACAAAGTAACTCATCTCATAAAACAAGAGAAAAATTAATACTACATTAGTATTATAGACGAAAACAAATATAATAGCTACAGATTATGGAAAAATTTAAAAGCAATGTTGCCCAATAAGAAGAATAATGTAGTAGGAGAAATAGAGTTTAATAATATAAAAATAACCAATGAAAAGACATTGCCTGCAATTTCAATAAATATTTTGTAGAAAGCATTGAAGAAATAGTAAGTAACATACCTGGATCGTATAATTATTCGACAGTATTAGATGGAGTTGATAATCATACACCATTGAGTAAATTTAATAAAGTGTCAATGGGAAAGTTAAGAAATATCGTGCGGAATTTAAAGAGTTCTGGTGATATTGGTGATGGAATATCCACAAGTATTTTAATAGATGCATGTGAAGTTATTGGAAATAGACTCTTGGATGTAATAAATACCTCTATGGAAAAAGGT
This sequence comes from Melolontha melolontha, assembly GCA_935421215.2. Lineage (NCBI taxonomy): Eukaryota > Metazoa > Arthropoda > Insecta > Coleoptera > Scarabaeidae > Melolontha > Melolontha melolontha. The sequence continues at coordinate 35,845,028 of OW285236.1, read as the reverse complement.
ATATTTCCTGAAGATTGGAAGAAAACTATTATAACACCGGTACCAAAAGTTGCAAACGCAAAAAAGTGTAGTGAATTCAGACCTATTAATTGTGTGGCGCCGTATGAAAAGGTTTTGGAATTGTGTGTGAAAGAACAACTACTTGAATACTGTGATAAAAACAACGTACTTGTACCTAATCAGTCAGGATTCAGGAAGAAACATTCGTGTGAATCTGTAATAATGGATGTATGTGATAAATGGGTTAAAGAGATTGATAAAGGAAATGTAGTATTGACTGTATTTTTGGACTTTAGACGAGCGTTTGAGACTATTGACAAAAACTTGCTGTTGTGTAAACTAAATAAAATTGGTTTGTCAGGTAATGCCTTGAAATGGTTCGAGACTTATCTCTTAGGTAGGACACAAGCTGTAAAGTTTAGAAATGTGGTATCTAATGAGGTTTGCACTCAGTATGGTGTACCCCAGGGAACTGTCTTGGGACCGCTTTTATTTGTATTATATATCAATGATATGGTGAAATGTGTAGACAACTGTGAGATCCGTATGTTTGCGGACAATACCATGGTTTATGTTACTGGTAAGAATATTGACGTTATGGTTGAAAAATTAAATAATGAATTAAGTAAATTATACAAATGGTTGTGTGATAATAATATGGCGATTAATCTGGATAAAACTAAATATATGGTGATTGGGTCAAAATTTCGAATTGCAGCTGTCAATTTTGATAGTATGAATTTAACTATTAATCAATATAAATTAGAAAGGGTTGATAATATTAAATATTTAGGAGTAATGATTGATGCTAATATTAATTTGAAATCACATGTTCAATATTTATTAAATAGAATGTCACAAAAAGATTTCTTTCTAAGTAGAATAAGTAAGAATTTATCTTTGTATACTTTGTTACTGTTGTATGGGGCTATTGTGTCGCCATGTATTGACTTTTGTTCAACAGTATTGTTCAGCATAAACAATGGTGAAATGCAAAAATTACAAAAGCTGCAAAATAAGGCATTAAGAAATATATTAAAGTGCAATAAGTATACACCAATCAAGCTTATGCTCGAGGTGTTGAACCTGTTGAGTATAAGGCAATACATAGTCTACAAAACCATGATTTTTGTTTTTAAAATGAAAAACTGCATGTTACCATTTTATTTAAGTGATAGAGTAGCTGTTGTACAGGATATACATGAACACAATACAAGAAATGTAAAAGACCTTTATATAGAGCGATTTGACAGGGTTCGGACATCGAGAAACGTTTTTGTGAATGGTTTCATATTGTTTAATGCATTGCCGCAGGGTTTAAAATATTGTAATGACTTAAAAAACTTTAAGAGAAATCTGTTAGAATATGTTAAACAAAAATTTTAGTGATCCATTGAAGTTTCGATGTTGTAGCAGTGTAGATTAGTTAATTAAGTAAAATGTAAGAAATGTTATAGTTGTAAAATAGCTTTGCTAATAAAATACTTACTTACTTACTTACTTACTTACTTACTTAATACATTTAGACAGTTTCTTTATTACCTAGGGTAGTTAGTGAAAGATTTTAATAGACCTTATTGTACATAATAGGCTGACTATTGTCAAATATGTGTGTATCATAAAAATATATTATTGATGAACGAGAAGATGGAAATACATATTAAGAAGATTTATGACACCCTATTAATACATAAATAGGAAGTATATTTTATTATTATATTTATTAGTAGATCTTAGTAAGATATTTAAGACAATCCGAAACATTGGGTATTGTTTGCATATAGATACAATTTCCAAGAAGTAATAATGAATGTAAATTCCACAACAATGACTTAAAAACTCATACGCACATTTTAGTTATATAGAGGTAGGGGTAGTGATACATTTTATATATACTTGTAATACTTATACAACAAACACACTGAAGACAAGGATCGTACATTATACATACAATACATAGCAATCATTCAATATACAACAGACATACACTCTGCAACAATCATTCTGTATACAACGGACAGACAGTATACAACAATCAAACAGTAAAGAATTAATTAAATTCTTATGAATTTAGGTTTAAATGTTTTTTGTAAAATAAATAAAACATTCAGAAAACACACCAACTTTCAATATAACTGCCACTAGCCAAAAGAAATAACCAGCTTATACGGAAGTTACGCCCAGTGAGCGGTGGGTCAAACACAAAATTATACATCGTCCTTCGACAATCGAGTACAACGCAATATTCGGTATTTTGATCAGATATAAGATATACATGGAGGAATATACAACGTTTGACCGGAAAAAACTTATTACTATGTTAGGCTGGAAACATTTAAGACTACTTTCGCATATTAGCATGATGTATAAGTAAAACTCAGAAGAGATTATAAATATGACTACTGTCTGCAAGCAGATTCCTAATATTAATTTTAGAGAACCTGTGTTAATCAATATCAGGACCTAAACTTTTGGAATCACTAAATTCGCAATGATAGCTTTCAATTAAACTCGGAACTGTAATTAATACAGCACCTGCTCACTATGTACTGCTAAAAGAGAATAGCTAAAATAACGTATCTACTTGTTAAAGAATTGACGAACTTTAATTATTTCTCTGGGTGTACCGAGGCAACATTCTCTCACGACTACCGGCTTTCGGAATCATCTCCCAGTTGTCCCGGGGGGATTTTCGACCTCTTATTTGCTCAAGTTAGTCGTCTCCCCTAGCGGAAAGTTTTTAACCTAACAGATTACTACTGCAATGATGTTTACTCACAAATTTATATCTCAATGTCTACTGTGTTTCCATTCTTTAGCTATGAAATTAAATAATAATGATTACTTAATAATAGTTGTGTATATATATTCAGCTAGTTTCCAACTATTGATGTTTATGATAACTTCGGAAACTTTATGGGCATAAAATTTGTACTTTACACCAATTTGCAGAAACAAACCATTCAAATCTATTCCACGTCCTAAATGAAATTGTGTAAAATCATGATTTTATTTTGTCGGGTAAAAGTAATGGTTTGTTTTTCATATATTTTGAAAATATGGGGTCTTAAGTATATCCTAGAAGCCACTCAAATAAGGCTCTGATGTATGTTGGTTTTGTTATTTTAAAATAGTGATAAAATGATGAATGTAAAAATGTTAACCACAGGTAAGGTAAAAGTCACGAATCTTTACCGATACGTCATTTTATTACAGCAATATTCTACTGCAAAAATCAAATTAAAGTCTGTTATGTATTATATGTAGACATGGTCGCTTTTGCTAGCCGCCAGTAGTGCGGCCGCCGCGCGGTACAAGTAGACTTCATTTCAAGTAACAAAAACGCAAAACTTGTATATCCATTTTTATTTATTTCAAAGTTACAGATCTATGAATGTGATTGTCAGATCGTGAAAAAAATGTAATCCTAAAGTCAATAAAAACTGATTTTATTTAAAAAAGTTCAATTAATAATATTTTCGAAATGTCCACCTCCTTGTTGAATGCAGGCTTGTGCCCGTAAGCCAACAGAAGAAGTACTTATCCGAATTTCATACTTGTTTTGTCAGATTTGCTCGGCAACCAGGTAAATACGATCCAACAACTCTTCTCTTGTGTTTGAAACTTGCGCGTGGACTAAATTTTTCATGTACCCCCATAAATAAAAGTCATGGGGATTAAGATTGGGTGATCTGGGTGGCCATGCAACAGGATCATCTCGACTAATCAATCTTGGATAATTGACGTTAACCCAATTTCGGACAGCAATTCCGAAATGTGGTGATGCCCCATCCATGTGAAACCACATGCCTCGTCGAACATTCAGTGGGACATCCTCTAAAAGACCTGGCAGTTCGTCAATAAGAAATTGAAGATAATTGTCCACATCTAACCTCCCAGGAAGAGCGACAGGATCAATGAACAAGTCATCTATTAGGGCTTCCCAAACGTTAATAGAAAATTCATGTTGAAATTTAGATGGGCGTATACCTTTCGGATTTTCAGATGAGCACCTGTGCAGGTTTCTCAGATTTGTAACACCACTTCTCGTGAACGTAGATTCATCTGTCCAGGTAGAATAAACTAGACGAGCCTAGTGGTCTCGAGCAAACCGTGTCCCCTGCGATAGTGATATGGATATAAGCCCTCACGTTTTAAAATTCGCCAAACTGTCGTTTGTGGCACTCCAAGTTGTCTAGCGATTCGACGTTCACTGAGAGTTGGATCCCTTGTAACAATAGCTACAGCTTGTTCCTCTAAGTCTGCTGGCAAATTTACTCCTCGGTCGAAAAGATAATCACGCAGTCCGCATTCCCGAAATTTTCTCTGTACTTCCAGAAACGTTCTGTAATGAGGAATGCGCCTATCGGGAAACCGATGTCGGTATTCAATAACTGCTTGACGTACACTGCCGTTACAGTAGCTATACACAAAATGCATGTCCGCATACTCTTGAGAAGAAAATCGGTAAGGCATTGTGAATAAAGAAAACGTGTTCACTAATAATCTGTTGTATGAACAGAAACATAATGTAATCCGTTATTAAAAAATACAACGTTTAACAGTCATCGGAACATTTGTTTATTGTATGATATTCATGGTTCAGCACTTACAAAATGAGTAAGAACCTTCTTTATCATAAATCAATTTCCAGTACTCTTTTTTGTAGATCTCCAAGAAATTACTGTATCCACTACGACACGTATTTATTTATTTTAGGATAACATTTTATTATGCGACGTTAGCAATCACAGGCCTGTTATTGAATCGTATAACTTTTTTTAAATAAAATCAGTTTGTATTGAATTTAGGATTTTTTTATTATGATCTGACAATCACATTCATAGATCTGTAACTTTGTAACAAATAAAAATGGATTTACAAGTTTTGTATTTTTGTTACTTGAAATGACGTCTACTTTACACTCCTAAAATTTGAACATAACGATACGGGACACTTGTAAACGCGCGCATGCTTAATGTTTTTTTATTGTTGAGTGTGTTGTAAAATGTATAGATGAAAATTCAATTTATAAGGAGGAAATTAAGTTAAGAAATATGTACATATACTATAATGGTTCGCTAAGGTATCATCTCTAAATGTAACTAAAGAAGAAGTAAAATGCACATATAATGAAGTAGAATCGAGAAATGCACAACATGAGTATTTTTGGTTTAAGAATAGTATTAATATTGTATTTATTAATATAACCTTTTTTTATTATGCCCATTCCCAGAACACGTTTACAATCATTTGTAATTATTTATTTATTTATGTAGAAAAAATGTCACTGTATATTAAAATTGTAATCTGAAATTAGCCATAATGACGTTATGTGTGTCCATAAAGTATGGACACAAGCCCGTAATAACGTTATTGTGCATTATTTGACAAAATGCAGAGATATATCGATTAATGTTTTTTGTTAGCTATATTTAGATGCTACCATTTTGTTTTTTCCGTCGACCTTGAATAAGTTATAACGTCATTGATAATTTTTTTAAATGTCAACCCCATTTTTTTTTTGTGGATTTTGAAAGCCTTTACAATTCTTTATTCGATGATGTAAAAATTTTGGTATGTTACATTAGAAAATTTTTGAGTAATCATTTGTGTCCATAAAGTATGGACACAAGCCCGCAGTAACGTTATTGTGCATTATTTGACAAAATGCAAAGATATATTAAATATCAACCCCACTTTTTCATTGTGGATTTTGAAATCTTTTACAATTCTTAATCGATGTTGTAAAAATTTTGGTATGTTACATTAGAAAATTTTTGAGTAAACTGTGTTGTAATTCTAAGTTTTATTTTTGACATTTTCAGTATCAAATTTATAACAAATGCTCAAAATGTTTTCCTTCATTTTGTTGACAATATCCTAAGCGATGATAAATTCCATTTCGCACATTCTGTAATATTTCGGGAGTGATTAGTCTGGTTTCGTAGATGAGGCGTTGTCGTAAAACGTCCAAATTTTCCGGTTGTGTCGCATAGACTTTTCTAATGTAACACTAACACCAAAATGTTTAAATCATCGAATAAAGAATTGTAAAAGCTTTCAAAATCCATAAAAAAAATGGGGTTGACATTTAAAAAAATTATCAATGACGTCATAACTTATTCAAGGTCGACGGAAAAAACAAAATGGTAGCATCTAAATATAGCTAATAAAAAACATTAATCGACATATCTTTGCATTTTGTCAAATAATGCACAATAACGTTATTACGGGCTAGTGTCCATACTTTATGGACGCAAATGATTACTCAAAAATTTTCTAATGTAACATACCAAAATTTTTACATCATCGAATAAAGAATTGTAAATGCTTTCAAAATCCACAAAAAAAAAATGGAGTTGACATTTAAAAAAATTATCAATGACGTCATAACTTATTCAAGGTCGACGGAAAAAACAAAATTGTAGCATCTAAATATAGCTAATCAAAAACATTAATCGATATATATTTGCATTTTGTCGAATAATGCACAAAAACGTTATTACGGGCTTGTGTCCATACTTTATGGACACAGTGTATGATATATGTAAAAATGCATCAATATGAATGCTTATTTACGAGTAACATTATTTAAAAATTTTTCTAAAATAATTAATTTATATATTAGCTTTTCTATATTTGAATTATCATTTTTATTGAAACTATTTCAAATATTTCTAACCGTTCGTAACTATGTTCCTGGCGTACAGCCAAATTTTAAAGAAAAAAAGACGATCATGAAGAGAATCCTTGTATCGGGGGTTACACGAAAATCAGCAGGGGGAGAAGATGCGTTCGTGGACCCTACGAAAAGTAAAATTAAAATACAGCGGAAATATTCTTAGTGTGACTAACAAATTATTATTACTAAAAGTTACTGTGAGGGTGTATTTCATATTGGAGCCGAGATATTTTAATTTAAAGAAAATCTACTACCGACGCCGAGCAAACACACCGATATAAAACATATTTCTGCATAAAATTCGACGAAATTGGAGAAAAGGTGCTGATATATCGAAGAAATATTGTTCCGAGATTATATTCGTTCAAGGAGACTCATTCCAGGCGATTCCAGTTAGAAAATTTGGTCGTCTACAATTTTGGAGGGAAAATACGAAGCTAGTTCCCGCTAATTTAGAGGTGAATTGTCGCGCATTTTGCAAACAACTAACCAGGAGGCTGCTATCAAGACCAATAAGATTGCAGCTTGGGAAGAAAAGGCGCCAATCTGAACACTGCTAATTCAGGGTCAGGTATTTGGAAAAAGAAATATAAAATTGAATTTAAACCTGCTCTTAAAATACTTATAAAGTGATTTCTAAATAATATAACTTTTAATTTTAGTAAAAGTAGAGAATACGAAATCATTTTTAAATTGTTATTAATTTTAATAAAAGTAAATTATTCAAATAAAAATCTATATTTATACACAAATAGATATTTACATTGACATATATTCATTATTACCTTATTAAATTTTGTGCGAATAATAATGAGAAGCTAGTTTAACAAATTCTAGAGTACCAATACTGCTACTCTGGTAATTCAAAATGTAAATGATTGAAATGGAAGTGAAACGACTCGCAGACATTGATCGTACGATTTAAAGCTGCACTGTTTTCGGCCCATATCTCGGGAGGAAACTCCGCGTCTACTAATATGTAGTTATCGATTAAATAGTCTGCAAATTTTTGAAGTTTCTCATTTTGAGGTTGAAATGCACATATTTCGAAAACAAACACATCACTCACATTTTCTAGTTCTGCATTTTGCCTGTGCGGAGTTTCGTATATGGATTAGCACCAATATTTTCATGACCCCTCCCGTTGTTTAGGATTTTTTGTGCGGAGTTCTCTACTGCCCGACAGAATACAAGCTGGAAACCATGCCCAGTTCTGGTCACATAATATATTCACTTAATAGAGAAAAATACTAGGATTATTAGGTATTATTGTAATTTAAATGTTACTTGCTGCAAAGTAATTGTTTATCAAGTGCCTCGTCTGTTATCGTGAAAGACCTATATTCCCTTCAGTTAAGACATCATTCGTCCGCCTGATGAAGCCGTAGTTTGGTGAAACAATATTGCTATACTATAAATACTTTGAAAGTAAGATCTGTACAGTGTATTTATTTAACGTTGTTATTAAATAAATACATCGTAAAACGTCGAAGTGATTTAATTTAACGTGGCTGGTACATTACATATCTATCAAGATAATATAATTTAGTTATCGTTGAAAATAATATGCCAAAACTAAGAAAAATACGTCCAGCTTAATATTGATTTATCGTTGCGACGTCAAAAAACCGACCATTAAAAATCGAACGTGTATTTTTGCGACTAACACGACGATCAGCATCTGGTAATTTTTCTTCACTCGGTCGTTCACGTCGCTCATTTACTACGTCGTTGTCATCTATCCTCTCTTTCTACGCGGAGCAGTGATTTACTACGTCCTCGCACACTCCGACAACGACTATCTTACGGTCTGAGGGAAAAGATAAGAGGCAATGTCTTGCGGCCACCGGCTACTCAAACCGCGATCCGACAAAAAGTCCTGAACACGTTCATCTGTTCTATAGACTTCAGCGTCTTTAAAAAACTCAAAGAAAATGCTACCTTGCTCCATTTCTAAAACAGTTCGTCGCTATTCCCTCTCCAGACATATCGAGTCTTAATTGCACCGTGAAAACGCACGCCAATATCGGATATAAATTGGCGGCATATTCATTAGAGACAACGAGAGGGTATTTTCCAGGTTTGTTTTTTATTGGATTTTATTCCTCGTGCTTTCTTTTCTTGTATAAGAGAAAGAGAAAGATAGAGAGATAAAAAGGACGGCTGTTGCTTGCGAGTGCGAAAATAATTGGAGAAAAGTCCGAAGCTTAATTGGAAAAAATGAGGCCTGCTGGGATAAGGGACTTCGTTTGATTTATGTTCCGTCGGTTGATATTTGTAAATTGCCCTTGCAGATTAGAAAGACACAAGTAGTAAAAAAAACGTAAAACTCTTGTAACAGTTATAGATAACAATTACTGAGATCAGCAAACTCAAGGAACTTAATTATGTTACATACGAGGGGGTATTGATATACAGTTAGCCCAGACCAGTTCCGTGGATGAAAAAAATATTGCGATACCATAGCAACCAAAAGTAACATATTGTGTCAGTATAAAGTATCACGTCAAAAAATTAAACCAAACGCAATAAAATTTGAAAAAAAGGATGTTGATCGAAATTGTGAAAATCGAAAAATAGGAGTATCGAGCATCAAGTACCTGTATTTGAAGGGGTTAAGAGGTAAGCAGATTTTGAAGATATGCTTAATACCCTTGGCGATCAATGTCCTTCGTAAGCGACCGTGAAAAATTGGATTGCAAGCTTCAAAAGTGGTAAATTTTCGATTGAAGATGAACACCAACCGGGAAGACAAGTTTCTGTGTCCGTCCCCGAAATGTTCTTGACATGATTTTGTCAGACCGTCGAATTGGGCTGAAACGAATATCTGAAGCACTGAATATTTCATATGAACGCGTCCATCATATAGTTCACGTCGATTTGGACATGGGAGAAATTTCTGCAAAATGGATCTCTGAATGTTGGCCATAAGCGTGCAAGGGTGGAAGCATCGCTTTCAATTTGTGCTCTGTTTGAAAGTGATGCAGACTTTTTAAGTCGTATTGTTACTATAGATGAAACTTGGGTACATTTCTAGGACCCAGAAACAGAAACAAAGAAATCGATGGAAAGGAGACGCTCTGGTTCTTCAAGGCCTAAAATGTTTCGCGTTCAAAAGTCTGCTGGAAAAGTACTTGCTTTAGTTTTTTGGGATTGCCATGGAGTAATCATGATTGATTTTCTGGTTAAGGGTAGAACAATAACTGGGAAACATTATTCAACATTACTGACCACTCTACAAGAAAACACTATTGAGAGAAGACGCGGAAAGATATCCCAAGGTGTTTTTGCAGGACAATGCCCCTGTACACAAATCGCATGTTGCCATGCAAACAATTCGTGATTTAAGGTTCGAATTACTCGAACACTCGTCTTATTCACTAGGTCTGTCTTTCCTCAACTGACAAAAAGTTTAAAAGGTCGTAAACTTTCTTCCAACGAAGAGATGATAGAAACTGTGGAGGCCTAGATAAATTTTTTTTTTTGAAAGGTCTAGAGGCGTTGAAGGATCGCTATATTAAGAATGATAAAATATTTTGACTTTCAAATTTTGTTTGCTTCTATAGTAGGCTAAGAATTTTCGGAATAATAAACAAAAACTGTCATCGATAACTACTGACTAATTCACTTTAAAATTTACTTTATTGTTTCTTCAACTGTACCGGGTTATTCATTATAAATTACCCACCCTTTATCATCGTTATTATAGGACATACAAAAAGTGTTTCAAATAAAAGTTGTGTGGCTGTGACTGAACCTTTTACATATGCCATCAATAATACAGTGGCGTGCAGATTCAACGATATACAATAAAGATAATATATTTTTTTAATGTAATACCCTATATATTATTAAATTTTTATAATGATTTTTTCTGATTTGAAAAATATACCAAATGATACCCATGTCTTAAACCGTTTTCAAGTTATTAAATGTCGAATATCGTAGTTACTGTAATTATGGAAAAGTTAATATTTTTAAAGTAAGCTATGGAAATGACAACTATTATGTTTGATAAGTGACATTTCCTTATTAAAATAGTCGAAATGGTTTCCAGTGAGGATGAAGAAGTGCAAATATTTACCTGTTTTATACAACATGACAAAAATAAACGTGCAGCAAAAAAAGCATATAGACTGCTATCATATTATATAATAATAATAATATTTATTTAATCCAAGAATCCTACATAACAGTACAAAAAGAAGTACAAAAGAAAATAATAACTATAAGCTTAAAAAGTTTATTACAATGTTTAATAAGCCATTAAATGGTGCATGACATCTGTACGGGAGAAATGTGTATATTGTAAACAAAGCAAGATGACAGCAGGCACGTTTGGCCATAGAGGTTAGAAATTTTAAGCGTATTGGAAGCATAGAGGATATACGGAGAGCGGAATATAAGACAAAAAAAACACAGATAACAGATTATAATACGAGATTTTTGTTTTTACATGAAAATAGGAGTCCAATTCAAAATTTGCGAAATGAATCTTGTTGCTACCCAAATGTGATTGCATGTAGGGAAATATAAAACAGGAATTATAAAAACTGACAACATAGAAAAACATAGAATATGTTGAAAATTTGCTATACTTGAAAAAGTTTACGCGGCACCGAGTTTATAAAGGGAGAGAACGGCAAGAAAAGGATTCTAACGCTTGCAACAATTTTGAACAGACATAAAATTTATTTTACATATTATTTTTAATTTGAAGCATCCTTAATTTTAGTTATTTGTTTAGAACATGATTATATTTTCTTTCATTTAACTTTTTCTTTTGATTCAAAATAATTATTTGTGTAAGTAAAATGGCTCACAATAGTTTGAATTCTGCAAAAATTCAAATAAAATATTTTAAAGTGGATAATCAGTTTATATTAATTAACTATAAATTCATCATTTTAATCGAACATTTATGAAAGATATCTAAGCTACCGCGTAGGAACAAATTTCCACAAACGACCTTATGTCGTTATTTATATAATATTTTTTGTAAACACTCAACGAGAAATAAAAGTTTCAATAGAAATATAGAATCGCCTGGTGGGCACTTGTTGGATAGGGCGGTGTATTTGATCTAGAAGGGACGCATAGTATTCGTCTGTTTTAGTTTTACCTTTTTAAAGATAATCGGTAAGAAGAATCCCGATACATTTCTAAGACGCTATCCATAACAATTAGATTTTGTTTAATGCTGCCCTCTTTTATCAAGCTCTTTAATTACTGTTCCGCTCTCTCAATACATATTTTTCTGCAAAGTAGGGAATAGGATTTGAGCATGTTGGGGCGTTCCGTTGCTTTCATTGTGGAAGTTTCAATCACAAAGCTGTTGACTGTAAAGTGGAGGTGTTGTGTGAATGAGTGTGAATTACTTGCTAAAACTTGCAAAAATTTTATATTTGCTAATACCAAATTCAATTTCGATTTAGATGTAAATCACTTTATATTTGACAATAATTGCCCAACCTATGGAAGACAATTGAGAATAGAAAAACCAAAAATGCTACTAATGAATGTCAATTAAAGTATAGCAAACGCCAATTAAGTTGGCACGAGGAGCGATAAGTTCGCGCAGGATTAGAAGTAGTGGGGAGATTTGTATTTGGTTTTTCATCAAATGTCAGATAATTCTAACCTCTGAGCGTGTATCACTTTATGATCCCCTAGCAAAGACACTATGTTACGTCAAACGTCAATGACAAATGTATTCTGACAATTCCTTGAATAGTGGGGGTGGACGTTTTTAAAAACGGCTTCTGCGCACCTCCTCCTCGCGCCAACTTAATTGGCGCTTGCTATACATAAATTGTAATCATATCTATCAAGAACTGTCTATATTCCATCAGAATATACAATGTTTGGGAAATAAGGTTAGCTCATTAGAGATCATATTAGAAAATAAAAGCATAGATATAGTTTGCCTATCTGAGCATTGGTTAAAGCAATATGAAATTTGTAATACTCGTATTAAGTTATGTAATTATCTTCTCCTTAGTAACTTTTGTAGAATTCAGTCAAAAAATTGAAGGTGTTGCAATTTATGTTAATAATAATTGTAAATATAATCTTATTAGTACAGACAATTTCAGTAAATTCTGTGTAGAAATGGTTGTGGAGGTATGTGGGATAGTTTTGACATTACCGAACAAACGCCTAGTCATAATTATTGTATACAGATCCCCAAGTAATAATTTAGAATTATTTTTTGAACAATTGGGTCTACTTCTGGAGTACGTAAGCTCAAAAATTTCTTGGAGTATTGTTTTGAATGGAGACTTTAACATGGATTTTCTTGTCGTTTCGGATACTCGAGATACTTTATTGGATTTATTTAATGCTTACAACATAAAACTGCATTTACACGAAGTTACAATAATATTTACTGAAAGATGAATAATACCTTCAGTTTAGTTGAAGTAAATGAGAACGAATATGTAGATAAACTGCTACATTTCGAAGGTAAAGCCGTCCATATTTATTCCCTAGTAGTTATTCAAACATGTATGATTTTCAGAAAATTTTGAAAGTATTCTGAAAATACAATTATAAACCATATAAAACATTACCCGTACAAACTCAAAAAAGGTATTAAACCCTATACCATAATTAATAATCGTATCCTAAATACGTATTTCGACAACTAAGTTGTCATCATCAGTAGGTAAAAACCACTAACCAAAGTGTTACACATGGGGTACTGTAAAGCTAACACACAGAATCGCACACAATTTTACACGGCGTCCACGTACACTCTGACTTTAAAGTTAATACACAAACTGAAATTATGTCAACTTACCCTTCTTAAGAAAACGACAAGACCATGTGTTTATTCTCAACACCTTTAACCTTTTCCATCTCTTTTCAAAGAATGAAATGGGATAGGACCGTTGTCCGAGTTAAACGTCGAGATCTTTCGGGTTGTTGGTGTTTTTGACAAACTTTTACCGAGATGTTGTAATTCATGGCCAATGCATGATTTGCAACGTTCGATTTTTCTGGTCTTAAATTTAATACGTGATATGTGTTCTTTAAAACGGGTTATTATTGAGCGTTTCGGTTGATCTATATATTTCAAATTACAATCGTCGCAATAAATTTCGTATGTACCTGATTTCAAATTCAAATTAACTTTATCTTTGGTATTACCTAGGAGACTTTTGATGATGTTTTCGGACCAAAAAGCAACTTGGAGATCTTGTTCTTTAAGAACTCTATTAATGTTTTTCGTGATGGGATGGAATAGTAAACATATTGTTGTTTTTTTCCCCGAAGACAATTTCTAAAATTTATAATTTATTTATGTATTTTTATTTTGTAGGTCACCAGATATATATATATATATATATATATATATATATATATATATATTGAAAATTATTTAAATTTAATTCTGGTACACTTTTGTTGTTGAGGACTGTATATTTTTATATTTAGGTTTTTTGACTTGGGCAGTTTCCGGGAAGGTGTTAGGTCTGCACTGCATTTTTGATTTATCTGTACCTTTCATGTGTGGTCTATATTTCCGCCAGAGATTGATTTTGTTTCAAGTGAGAGAGTTGTGAAGAGATAAAAACTTCCTTTTTATCTTTTATTTTAATATAACTTCGGATTTCTTTTGTTTAGTGTTATGTGCATTAGTAAGTCATTATCGTTGTCATACGAGTTTTTATTTTTCTCGTATTTGGATATATTTATACCTCACTTGCAATCTCTCTAATTTTTTTTTGTGTGTGAAAATTTTACGCTAGCGTAAGTAATTTTTCTTACTATTTTATTTGTTTTTCATTGTAATTTAATTGTAATTTTGATGATTTAGATTTATGAATTTATATCTATTTTAGTTTAATAGATAGATGGTGAAGAAAACTATAAATTTTTTGTATGGGAGTTTTTTATTGTCACGTTGTTCTAGAACATTTTGAAATTCAGGTTTGGAGGGAAATTTATACTCGTGTTAGTGCGCATGAGTGAATGTTATTTACGCGTTTGACAGTTGGATCTGTGTACGTTTGAAGTTGGGGTTAATTAAACTTTGAAATTGAAAGTTTTCTAATCAATCTATTAGGATTAATTTTGCTCGCGTTTCAATTGAGGTTTTCATTGTATGCGTGTTAATTATCATACAATCTTTTTCCTCTGTGCTTCTGTATAATGTTGCAGTAGTATTCTTTACATTTGGTAAAGATTTTTTTTTGTTTTTTTTAAATAAAATATAAAATAGACTTGTGTGTATGATTACTAATTGATATAAATTTCCACGTTCCTTTACGGAAACCCTGGAAGAAGAGAAGTCTCATATAAAAAGAAAAAGCTGACTGAGTTCAAGTTCGGACAGATTGTGGTGGATAGTGGACTATCATTCATTTAAACCCACTATACACAGCAATATGTATTTCTTCTCCTGGTTACATTGAGATATCATATTTGTGGATTCGCGGATTGTCTTTTTTAAATTTGTTTTTCTAATTAATTTATTTATTTCTATGTCAAAGCCATTATAGCTCGCGATGTTTTTAATGAAATCTAGTTCTATTTGGTATCTCTCCTTTGTTAACGGAAAGCTTAGTAAACGATTGATTAAGAAATTAAAAGAAGCTGTCTTATATTGAAAACTACGATTTGAATCACGTATTTTGCGTGAATCCGTGAATCTATTGAAATTCACAAACATCCCCGCAATCTCAATAGAGACGATAGCTATACATTACATCTAACGTGAAAAACTCTATAGAATTCTACTACGAAATATTAAGCCCATACGACGCACGCGATTGGCTCACTGTCTCCAGCCAATAGCATGCCATCATCTGACCCGGTCTCCCCTATATAAGTTGTGCTGGTCTCTGTCCTAGCATTCTTCAAGTTACTGCGAAACAACTACGTACACCCCTGAAGATGTCCGTGGATGAAGCGTTGGGAATTATGTCCAACTCGACGCGATTCCAACTCGAAAATCGAGATCTACATTTAGAGAACGACCCCGGAAACCTACACCAACGTTTATTCGGTTTCCAATTATAAAAGGAGTAAGAAGGTGCATTCGCGAAGGAGGTGGACTCATTAAACATTTAATTTTATTTGTTTATATTTACCTTTAAAGTGTTCGATTATGCCCTTGTTTTGTTCTTAAAATTGATTGCTTTAATTTATGTTATGGACTTCATAAAATAAATCAAATTGTTAAAAAAAATCACAACACAGAGTCAAATAGGTTAAAAATATCTCAAAACACACCGAAGATACTAACAAATATAATTTTTAAAAAGTTAGTTTTGACACCCTGTATATTAAAAAAAAAGCTTTCAAATAGAAAGTAATATAAGGAAAGTCTCATTATTTTAGCACAAATAATACATGGTTAACGGATTGACCTACTTCTTGTAACACCCTATATATGAATAATTTTGAACGTATTGCGAAGAGACGGAAGACAAATCTTATATATTTGCTTCTTTGTTGGAAATAATTAGGAAGGAAATGTGATATAATCACATTGAGTCGTTAACTTAATCGCAAGTATATCACGTATATAAATTAAGTTTTCATAATTTATAATTCTATTAGACTTATACTTCGCTGGAAAAATTTGGGAAATTGATTATCTGCGTTGAATGGTAAGCAGACAGACGCGGATCAATTACTATAGATTCACATTTTTTCACTAATAACTGTACATTATTGAAAAAAAATTTAAATTAAAACAAGATATAAAACTTGTAACATCCAAAAACGGGAAGCACAAAAAAGGACACAAAGCGTCATGAAAGAAGAGTGAAGTCACCACCGTCGTCATCTACACGGATCCTTAAAATCCGGAGACAGGCAGTTGAAAGAAGAAGAATGGCACAGGCACGAGACACACAGAACAGCCAGCGTACATCACAGAAATTATAATGGCTTTATTAATGATGCCCAATTCAAGTTCTTCCGAGGAGAGTGTATGTCTTAGTCAGAGGCCGGTGTTACATAATTAATATAAGCAGTGGTGTATCTTTTATGCGACGTATTAAATATCAAGGCTGACTCTTTGCGAGAGAAACGACGGCTCCTTCGTCTTAATTAAATCTTCCACAGCCTTCAACTTCTCGTATAGTAGATGTAACGGTGCTGTCGAGGAAGTCGTTCAGTTTATAGACTTCGTGGCTATAGTGGAAAACAGTTGTAAATTCAACGTATTAAGCCTATCCAATTTGACACAAATTTATTATTGTGAATAAAAAACGATAAGATAAGATAAATTTAAAGTCGAAATATCAACAATGTTGTAATAAAGCAATCTATTTAAGGATTTAGACCAATTATAAAAATAACATTTTTCTTATGTGTCATATTTTACGCAGCCAAATAACAAACATTAGCAATCAACAAAGAGAAAATGTCTATTTAAAAGTATTAAATCTAACTGCAAATATATTCAAACAAACTCTTCAAAATATCTTCCTTTTAATTTTCCACAAGTTTATAATGTTTGGGCTAAATCGCCAAGAGCTGCACGTATAACGTTTATCGCTAAATCGGCAACATTATTACGAACCATAACACCAAACCCATCTTTATACCCCAATCGAAGTACGACCACATTTAAATACTTAAAACCAGCGATATGCCGTTGTCTTTGATGGTGCTTCACTATCAAATGCAGAAATTAAACATTTTATGCCCTGGTATTGAGTTAAATTACATAAAAAATAATAAGAAATCATAGCGCGAACATTTTCACAAGTTAATTCCATTTTAAAAACGATTAGAAAACTTTAAAACTGCACTCTGCACAAACTGAGTGATATTTTAGCGAACTTTTTAGCAATCGGACAAAAACATATCTTTGACACATTTTGTAGTATACCAGGGCACATGCATTATTTATCAAACTAAACAGTACTGCCAGATTCCCGAAGTTTCTCTACTAGCATCTTCTAATTATGAAAATAATAAAATAAAATAAAACAATAACTTTGTTATACCACTTTATTCACATATAATCGTGACCGCGGCTTCGACATACAATGTCATTATCAAACTGCCTGTATGTCGAAACCGCGGTCACTATTATATGTGAATAAAGTGGTGTAACAAAGTTATTGTTTTATTTTATTTTATTATTTTCAAAATGAATTACCACAAAGTTACGGCTACCAGTATTAATTTGCTCTTCTAATTATATTGATTCTCTTATGTTGCCAATAAATCTATTATAGAAATGAAAGAGAAAAAAAGTTGGTCACTTTCTAAATCCCAAAGCGTCATATTCATATTGAGGTCCTTTTCAGACAAATTATGGATTATTTTCTTTTGAGTTTAAAAGTCAGATTAGAATTCGGCTATTATATTGTGGAACTAGAAAATTAATGTTGTTTAGTAATGATGGTGCATACAAGAATTTTTAGTCATTTTGACGGCTATGGTTCACCAAAGAATCAAACTGATAGGTATTCCGTAACGTGATATGGTTAATACCCTGAGGTGGATAATATCCACTATGCTTAAAATGTAAATATTTTACAAATTTTCGCTGGACATATTCCAATAAATTAATGTATGTTGTGTAGATAGGTGACCATATGCATATTCTAATTTGGGGCGAACAAAAGTAAAATCGAGCAGGACGATAGCATCCATAGAAGAAAAAAATTTTCGAGTTCCGTATAATATAACTCAAAGTCTTGAGTGAAGAAGAAACTGTACGTATAAAATTCTAGTATCAAACGTGATACATAGGCATTTAATAGAGATGCAACGGGTTAAATGAGAGTTGTTATAACGATAGTTAAATATATACGGATTGTTCTTGGGAGTATACGTTAAGACATTGCACTTACACATATATATATATATATATATATATATATATATATATATATATATATATATATAAATATAATAACTTCGTGACCTTGGTATGATATGGTAAACCTAATCAGTAGGCGATTAAAGGTCTGTATATTATTTCAAAATATATGTATTTAAAAAACTCTACATGTTTCGGCCGTATACGCCTTTTTCAAGAGAATACAAAATATTTTGTATTCTCTTGAAAAAGGCGTATACGGCCGAAACATGTAGAGTTTTTTAAATACATATATTTTGAAATAATATACAGACCTTTAATCGCCTACTGATTAGGTTTACTATATATATATATATATATATCTAACTTATTTGGCAGTACACCAGGAATTAAATAGCCCTATCTGTGTCTAAAGAAAGATAGTCTTCTTCACCATTCTTCAGGTCGTCAGCAGAGAGTAATTTATGGCACTCAAGTATATCGCATTAGTCATTAATATAAATTAAAAAAAAGTAGCGGACCAAAGTTACTTCGCTGAGGCACACCTGAAGTAGGCAAAGAGCATTTTGATCGGTAAACATACTAAGTTCTGTTATACAGGGTGCGGCAAAACAAACAGTGCAGTTGCGATGGGCGACTACATCCGCTGTGGTGAGGATGGGAACCTAAGATTCATTGTGTCCGGTAACTCACCCACCCAGTTTACAGTCGTAGCAATGGTTTGGAACCGAGAGCATCGCGTCTTCGCCGTTCGCACGTTTTTTGAAAGCGGTCGTTCTTTCATCATCACTCAGCGGACCTTCCGACGGCACTTTAACATTCCACTTCGTGATCCCGTTCCGCACCGCAATGTTATCGCGAGTTGGGTTCGTGCGCTGGAAGAAACTGGTTCAACAAAAAGGCCTAGGGGTATGGGAAGACCCACAACAGTGAGAACTCCCGAAAATGTAGCTCTAGTGAGAGCAGCTGTTGAACAATTACCAACACGCTCTGCCCGGAGACATGCAACTGCATTAAACATGTCCGACCGCTCTGTAAGGAGGATTTTGCATAAAGATTTATTCTTCCATCCCTATAAGATTATGCTGGTTCAGGAGTTGATGGCTCCAGATTTTCAAAACCGTGTGAATCGCGCCCAAGAAATGTTAGACCATATCCCACCAAGGTCAACGTTCTTCAGTAGTGATGAAGCCCACTTCCATCTCTCTGGAGCCGTAAACAAACAGAATTTCCGTTATTGGTCGGACAATAACCCACGACAAGTTCACGAGAGACCTCTCCACTCCCAGAAAGTCACTGTCTGGTGTGCCATTTCCAAATTTGGGGTTATTGGACCATACTTTTCTGAGGAGGATGAGCGTGCAACAACCGTCACCCGTTATGTTTCGATGCGCGAAAATTTTTTTGATCCACAATTGGCACGGTTGGCTGAAGAACAAGACCTTGGGGATATTTGGTTCCAACAAGGTTCCAAGACGCCCTACGGCCCACACAGCGCAGATTTCAATGACCAAAACTGCGGCAGATGTTCCCTGCGCGCCTCGTCTCTCTGAGGGGCGACCTGGGGTGGCCGGCTAGATCACCGAATTTGAGCATTTGCGATTTTTCTTGTGGGGCTACCTCAAGGAAAAGGTTTTTCAGCATCGTCCTCACAATTTGGAAGAACTGAAGATCCGTTTTATAGAGAAAATCGCCGCCATTCCGATCGATATGTGCCAGAACGCAGTCGAAAACGCCTACATCAGTGCATCGCTTCTGGAGGACGCCATCTTGCTGATGTGATCTTTAAAACTTAAGTGAAAAAATGGGGTGTAGTACTGACTCAAGCAGAATAAACCACTTTTTCGTAAGTTGTGCCATTTTTTTTAATAGCCCATCAAAACTGCACTGTTTGTTTTGCCGCACCCTGTACAAATAAGTTCGAAACAGTGAGGATAGAGCCGGGGCAAAACCAATTAAGTCAAGTTTAATTAAAAGAATCTTTTAAGGTCGAAATCTACCGAGGTAACAATTAGGAAGTGACAGTTCTTTAAGAAACCCCAAACTAAAGATATCGAGCCTGATTTTGTAATGAAACATAGACGGGTTAAGACGAATAATTTCGAGCATCTTAGTAATCTGGCAATGAACAATAAGGTAGATATTATATCACTACAGGAAACACACTTAGAAAACAACGAATTAAACTTCGAGGAAAATTCATAGGTATAGAATTGTAGCCAGCATTTCCATCTGATGTATATTGTTAAATTAATTAACTTTGTATGCGATAAATAATAAATAATCCTGGTTGACCAGATCACAATCTGATACGATAGTGGCCTGTAATTTACTAAATTTTTTAATAAGTAAAATGTCTTTAATTTAATATAATTAAAATAGGAAGAGCGCTCGGCGCATAAGTATTTAATGGAAAATCTATTAAATGCCATTCCTTCGATTCCATTAACATTTCGAATTTATCATTTTTAGAAGGTAAATATTTCCACGCATACGTCTGTATTTTTCAAGTAAAATTTCCCATTTATCACTACTATTTATTTGCTAGAAATAGAACGTGTACGTGTTCGCTAATATCACCAACACATACGCACAAACACTCACCCGGTATTGGTTGCGTTATATTAATCAATAAATGCGTCGGTCCCCCAGGAACCGGCTTTATAAAAGAGCATTGCGTACGCTAGTAATTGGCTTCGTTGCTGCGCGAACCACGGGACACGAGGAGCAGGAACAGCGGGAACGTCAGCAGGAGGAAAAAATACGCTTCCGCAGGCTTACCGTCGACGTCCCATTATGCGTCGACATAAAAGAAACAGGAGGAATATATACATAGATGTACAGAAAAGGGGCTAACCAACATTGTGGCCAGCAATCGCCTTTACGATCTATAAATAAACACTGGATGTATCGAATAACCTACTTCGAGGGCATACCTCAAGGGTTCGAATAAATTTCGTTTAGTAATTTGGAATATTTTAACAAAGTTACAAAAAAATATGAGATTTTTATCATCGCATATTTGAAAATTGAGGTGCGTGTTTATACAATTAAGGTGTCATCTTTAGTATGTAATTTACATAAGAAAATATTGTAAATAATATACTTTCTTTGTATAAAAAAAAATGCAGAAGAATTTAAAAAAATATATGAGACTTAAAAAGGAAGACATGTAAAACTACTTAGTTGGGACTAAACAATTACATCAATCAGAGCTAGATTTATTTTTGTCTAGATAAACAAAAATTTTAAATCATTTTAAATGTATTAATCCTTGTCTCAGAATAAGGAATGATTCAAATATCCCGCCAAAAGCTACTTATTTTTCAAGAATTTCATGGCTTTTCTGCAGGCTAGTTCAATATCGATAATAATTTAGAAATATCGGCCGCCTTGCCAGTTATATTTTGTATACAGGCTGATTCATTTTCGGCCCTCACCATGGGGATCTCGCTTATTATTGGAGATAGAGTATAGGTTTAAATTTGGCAAAGTTGTTAAATTTTGTGTTTGTTATAAATCCGTAAAGAAAATAGACCTGCGACAAATGACCTTCGTTATTTAAAAAAAAAATCGCGAAAACCCCATTTTCTTCTTTTACCTGTAGCACCGACATTTGGCCTTGTAGAGAAAAAATAAAAACACATCCTTGTGGCCATTTCTAAACCTCTATCCATTGGTGTACTCTAAATTTTTATACGACGTTTCGTTTCTTTCTGGACATCATCAACTATCTAATTTCTTATAGGCGCCATATTGGATTTAGACATCTTCAGAAAGAGTTTTTTTTTCTGATTTCAATCATGTACCACATGCTGACTAAAGTTTTTGACATTAGGTTTTATTTGAAAGAATAAATTATAAGATTAAATAAGGTAGCCATGGAATTTCAATCTGTCAAACATTTCATTTATTGTTCATTAATAATACAAAAATGTCATACACTAACGAAACGAAACGAGATATGATAAGTATTTTTTATTCCTCGAACCGAAATTCAACAGTAGCGAGTACAAGATATCTACAATTATATCCACAACGACAACAGCCTCATCGTACCATTTTTCTAGATCTCGACAGAAATTTGGTCGAGAATGGATCGTTTGCTAAGCCGCGTAATGGTCAAGACAACAGGAATTTAAATGAAAATCGACAAGATATTTTACAAATGGTAAATTAAAAGCGTGTTTTCAAATTTCATGTTAATCTTGTATTTTTATAGATAAATAATAATCCATCAATTTCTACACGCGAAGTAGCATCAGAATTAAATTTGTGCCATTCCAGAGTTTGGAGAACTTTACATAAAAGTAGGTTTAAACCATACAGGATCCATGTTAGTCACTCTTTACTGCCTGGAGATAATTTGAGAAAGCTAAAATATTGTAATTGGTTAATGGGAAGGATAGAAAATTACGAAAATTTTTTAAGCAAAATCATCTGGTCAGATGAAACAAAATTTACAAATTCTGGAATGTTCAACAGAAATACGGAGCACTATTGGGCAGTACAAAATCTCCGACAAAACAGGGCTAGAAGACCACAACATCGTTTTGGAATAAACGTTTGGATGGGTATTTTGGCAAATCGTCTCTTAGGACCAGTTATGTATGAAGAACATTTAAATGGAGAAAGATATTTAAACATTTTACGTACATACGTATCTGACTATCTTGACGACAATATCCCATTAAATCAATTACAATATTTATGGTGGCAACAAGATGGCGCACCAGCACACAATGCAGCTGTTGTTAGAAATTGCTTAAATCAAGAGTTTGCAAACCGTTGGATTGGAAATAGGGGAGTTGTTGAATGGCCTGCGAGATCACCTGATTTAAGTCCGCTAGATTTTTTTTATGGGGACATGTTAAAAATAATATTTATAAAGTAGATGCGTCACAAAACATTGGAGAATTACGAGACAGACTTCAGAATGCCTTCGATGCAGTTCCTAGAAGAACTATACAAAGCCCAGTACAAAATGTCAGAAGGCGTGCCCAATTGTGCTTTACCGAAGATGGCCAGATAATTGAACATTTACTGTAATTGTTTATTGTTTACTTTTCTATGTATTTTTATTAATGGTTTTGTTATCTTGTACTCGCTACTGTTGAATTTCGTTTCGAAGAATAAAAAATACTTATCATATCTCGTTTCTCTTCGTTAGTGTATGACATTTTTGTATTATTAATGAACAATAAATGAAATGTTTGACAGATTGAAATTCCAAAGGCTACCTTATTTAATCTTATAGTTTATTCTTTCAAATAAAACCTAATGTCAAAAACTTTAGTCAGCATGTGGTACATAGTTGAAATCGGAAAAAAAAACTCTTTCTAAAGATGTCTAAATCCAATATGGCGCCTATAAGAAATTAGATAGTAGATGATGGCCAGAAAGAAACGAAACGTCGTATAAAAATTTAGAGTACACCACTGGATAGAGGTTTAAAAATGGCCACAAGGATGTGTTTTTATTTTTTCTCTACAAGGCCAAATGTACGAATGCCTACGAAAGTATACATATCGCTAAAAACAAACAACACTCTATGAACGGTGATAAAGCACCGATCCCCTTCACTTGTCTCTTTTCATTCTTAGAATTTCACAGACATTCTTCAAATTGATGTATTAACACATGTTGAGTGCCGTTTCCTTAAGAGAGGTAATTTTTGTCGATATTTCGTTCGATAGATTTCAAATTGGAGTAGAAACATATGTGAATGCCGTTTCCTTAAGAGAGGTAAGTTTGTCGATTTGGATGTACTTGCATGTTTAAATTAGTCTATACATGGACGCCGTGTAAAGTAGTTGATGCGTAAGCGGTGTGCTAGCTTTACTGTGCCCCATGTGCGACACCTTGATTAGTGGTTTTACCTACCGATGATGACAACTTAGTTGTCGAAATACGTATTTAGGATACGATTGATAATTGTGGTAAATGGTTACATACCTTTTTTAAGTTTTTACTTAGCCATAGTCTCCGAAGAAAGACTTTTCATAATTGTTTCACTTTAATTAACTCGACACGTGTTTCGTCCTCTCGATCATTATCCAAGAGCTTACAAATTAAAACTAAAATCTATAGCTACCAATACCTACTTATAAGTCTGTGCTAGTGACTTAATTACAGTGTCGATGGTTGGGGTGTTTTCGAAGTCTAATTGTGTGTTCTTGATTTCTAAGATTTCCAACACGTCTAGTTCTTTTTCCTTTAAAACTGTTGTGTAGTAATTTCTAATTGCTAATATTGAATACATGTATACAATCTATGCAATGTTCAGCAAAACCTATATTTCTGTTATTATTTAAAATCGCTTTTTTATGTTCGTTAATGCCATCCTGTATGGATCTGTCTGATTGACCAATATAGATAGCGTTACAATCACAGCAACCCACCTCGTAAATACCTAATTCTGTTTTTTTCTTTATTATTGACTAACACTTTTTCTAAATTGACTTTGTTTACTTGTATAATATTCAAACCTAACTTATCGAATTGGTTAGAAACCTTGTCGCTAACACCCGGTATGTAATTGATAGAAAGATATTGTTTGTTATTTTGCTTAAGTGTTGGACAAGTTAAGACTTGTCTCTTGTATCTTTCTAACTATTTTATTTATGAGTTGATAAAATGGTTAGAAAGAAACAACATATATCTATGACAGGGATTTCCAATATGCGATAAGAAAATAAAAATGAAAATATAGCCAAAAAGATTCAAACATTTCCTTATATCCATATACAAAATTGCATTTAGATATCTTGAACTGTTTTCGAGATATTTGACCATTTCCATAGATACTAACGACCCTGTATCTTATGTATATACCTATTGTTTGACATATAAAACGCGCCAGAATACATTTAGATCGATTAAGCTAAAAATACACTATTTATTGGGCTATAAACAAAATAATAAATTCAGGTATTGAAAATAACTGTTCGCATACCTTTAGCAAACTAAATTAAAGAAAGTATGTCACCATATTAAGATCATAAAATAATACTACCTATTGTTCTTAATGAATTTTTATGTTCAATTGAAATTAATAACCTGATGCGATAACGATTCTGAACAATAACAAAGACATGATAATATTTAGTTCAGGGCATATATTTGTGTTTGTATAAAATATTAATTAAATTTTGAGGAAAAAGACCAGATATTTCTAAATTTTTACAGTTACATGGAAATCTAATATCTAAATACTAGGTGTCCTTTAAATAAAAAGACAACGTATTAAAAATGGAAAGATGTAATTATATAAAATATAAATTCAAAATATTTTCCCAAAATTCTAACTCGTAAGCAAGAGAAAAAATTACAAAAATATTTAAAAAATTTTAGCCACGCCACTGTACGATCGACTATATTATCAAAGACGATATTTTAATGTTGACCGACAATAGCAAAAAGAACAGTTTTGTTATTGTTCATCTCATTCAGCTATTGCGTATGTAAGCATACGCTGTAGCATGAAGTGTTTATTATTTACGCACATTCTGAATATTTTGAATTCATAGGCGTCACGCAATACAGTTTTTAGGATGTTTTTAATTTCGGGGTTCGCGTCATAATTGACTATATTGATTATATTTTAGGTTTGTGTTCTCGTATATGTATAATTACATCTTTCCATTTATATGAATTTATTTATTTATTTATATAAAAAACTCAGCGTGCGAATGTTTGTGCTCGCGAAACTCGAAAAGTAGTCGGTCGATTGAAATTTGGACACATTGTTGCATTCCAATAGGCGGGTGTTTTTATAGTTAAACGAATTCTTTTTTACATGGCGCGACAAGTCTTCCAGCACCGATAAAATCTTCGATGCGCCTCGATATAAGTAGCGCTTATCTTTCGGAAACAAGCAAAACAACGATGTAACCATAACAAAGAAGAAGAAAAGAGAAGAGAATCAGTGACATACAATAATTGACCCCGTGATGAACCAAAGGGAAGTAGTGAATTTTCCAACGGAATTTCTTCTCTTGATATTCCCGGATTACTGGCACACATTTCGAATTTGAAAATTGAAGTGCCAATTACATTACTCCGAAACATCAATCAGCCAGAGTTATACAATGGCACACGATTAGTAGTTAAAAAATTGATGAACAATCTAATTGAAGCAACAATTCTTAGTGGACCTCATAAAGGTGAAGACGTACCACTTCCACGAATACCACTCATTCCGACCGACTATGACTATCAATAAAACGCAAGGGCAATCTTTGCAAGTGTGCAGTTTGAATTTAGAAAGCGATTGCTTCTCTCATGGGCGATTATACGTCGCATGCTCAAAAGTCGCTAAACCGTCTGATCTTTATACTTATGTAGAAAACGAAAAAACAAAAAATGTAGTCAATCCACCAGCTTTACAATAAAAAATATTTTTTGTAAAAAACATCGCTTTTCTTCCAAAAAAAAAATACATAAACTACAGTGTGTCGTATTTCACTCAAAGATTCGTTGTAATTGTAAATGTAATATTACGTTGTGCATTGAGAGAGAATGTTTTGAAATGTTTCATAAACGTTAATACCCAGTGTACTCATTTAAGTACAACCTTGTAATTTTTAAATAATAATAGTAGATTATGTCATTAGGCGTAAAAGTGATACTTTATGTGACGAAGCTGACCGTTTATTTTTCCGAACGAAATGAGGTACATAAATTCAGCTGAGACACATAAAGATACTTTTACGCCAAATAACATACTATTTTATGAATTAAGAAATACTGAAAAAACAAGCCTATCAACGCGAGGAAACGTACAGACGACCGTTTCGTTCTAATTGGAACTTCTCAATGCACGGCATTCCCTTTCGATGACGACCTTGCTTTTTCATCTCTATACTTTCTGTATATATATAGTTAACATTTGGAATTTACTGCAAGTGAGAATTAATGAATATTAAATCACATTCTTACATGTAAATGTCGACTTATTTAATGCGTATAAATCTACAATCCGTCAAACTAAGTTTGCACTAGTATGCAGAACACACTCTTTCGCGACAACGAACTTCCTGGTGATTAGGTTAATTAAGAATTAAGAAATACTGAAAAAACAAGCCTATCAACGCGAGGAAACGTACAGACGACCGTTTCGTTCTAATTGGAACTTCTCAATGCACGGCATTCCCTTTCGATGACGACCTTGCTTTTTCATCTCTATACTTTCTGTATATATAGTTAACATTTGGAATTTACTGCAAGTGAGAATTAATGAATATTAAATCACATTCTTACATGTAAATGTCGACTTATTTAATGCGTATAAATCTACAATCCGTCAAACTAAGTTTGCACTAGTATGCAGAACACACTCTTTCGCGACAACGAACTTCCTGGTGATTAGGTTAATTAAGAATTAAGAAATACTGAAAAAACAAGCCTATCAACGCGAGGAAACGTACAGACGACCGTTTCGTTCTAATTGGAACTTCTCAATGCACGGCATTCCCTTTCGATGACGACCTTGCTTTTTCATCTCTATACTTTCTGTATATATAGTTAACATTTGGAATTTACTGCAAGTGAGAATTAATGAATATTAAATCACATTCTTACATGTAAATGTCGACTTATTTAATGCGTATAAATCTACAATCCGTCAAACTAAGTTTGCACTAGTATGCAGAACACACTCTTTCGCGACAACGAACTTCCTGGTGATTAGGTTAATTAAGAATTAAGAAATACTGAAAAAACAAGCCTATCAACGCGAGGAAACGTACAGACGACCGTTTCGTTCTAATTGGAACTTCTCAATGCACGGCATTCCCTTTCGATGACGACCTTGCTTTTTCATCTCTATACTTTCTGTATATATAGTTAACATTTGGAATTTACTGCAAGTGAGAATTAATGAATATTAAATCACATTCTTACATGTAAATGTCGACTTATTTAATGCGTATAAATCTACAATCCGTCAAACTAAGTTTGCACTAGTATGCAGAACACACTCTTTCGCGACAACGAACTTCCTGGTGATTAGGTTAATTAAGAATTAAGAAATACTGAAAAAACAAGCCTATCAACGCGAGGAAACGTACAGACGACCGTTTCGTTCTAATTGGAACTTCTCAATGCACGGCATTCAGTATTTCTTAATTCTTAATTAACCTAATCACCAGGAAGTTCGTTGTCGCGAAAGAGTGTGTTCTGCATACTAGTGCAAACTTAGTTTGACGGATTGTAGATTTATACGCATTAAATAAGTCGACATTTACATGTAAGAATGTGATTTAATATTCATTAATTCTCACTTGCAGTAAATTCCAAATGTTAACTATATATACAGAAAGTATAGAGATGAAAAAGCAAGGTCGTCATCGAAAGGGAATGCGCACAGATATACTAGAGAAGTCAAGAGTAGGGGGGAGAGGTCCATAATTGACTACATATTAGTTGACAAAAATAACAGAAGAATTGTGAGCGACACGAAAGTAAGAAGAGGGCCGGAAATAGGAAGCGATCACTTTGTGGTTATATCAAGAATAAAAGAAAAAGTTCAAAACAAGGAAAAGCAATATATATATATGCACAGAAACAAGACCAAATAGAATCACTTAGAATATACAAATTAAGAAGTGAAGTCATTGCTGAAAAATTCCAGAAAAGGATAGCCAAAAGAGTAGAAAATATAGAAATTAATGGAACTATCGAAGAAATTTGGAATAGGTTTAAAGAAATAATAATAACTACAACGAAAGAGATATGTGGCGTAAGGAAAAATAAAAAGAAAAAACAAACAAAATGGTGGACAAATGAAATAAGACATCAAATTAAGATAAAGAAAAAAGCATGGAAAACATACTTAGCAGAACAAACAGTGGAAAAATACGATATATACAAAGAAGAAAGAAAAAAAGTGAAACATTTAGTAGTACAAGCAAAAAAGGAGACATGGAAAGAATTTGGGGAAAAGATGGAAAAAAACAGTAAAGAGAACCAAAAACTATTTTACAGAGTCTTGAAATCAGTAAGGAATGAAGAAAGGTCACAATCTACACATTATATACAAAATAAGAAGGGAGAGATCCTAAGCGATAGAATGAAGATTATAGAAAGGTGGAAAGAATACTTTCAGGAATTGTTAAGCGGAGGAGTGGAAAACGAGAATGCTAGTGAACAACAAATAATAGGAGAAGAAGAGACAGAAGAAATAATTACCATGGACGAACTGGAAGAAGCAATACAAAAACAGAAAAATGGAAAAGCGCCAGGCTGTGACAAAATAACAGCAGAAATGATAAAAAATATAGGACAAAGAGGAAGAGAATTAATGTTGAAAATATATAACAGAATATGGAGAGAAGAGGAAATACCAAACGATTGGAAGAAGTCATTGATAGTACCAATATACAAGAATAAAGGAAATAAGAAAGAATGCAATAATTACAGAGGAATATCCCTTCTAAGTACTGCAATGAAGATTCTCGAGCAAATAATAGATAAAAGACTAAGAACAAAACTCGAAAATACGTTACATGAGTCACAAAGTGGGTTTAGAAGAGGAAGGAGCACACAAGACCAAATATTCTCTGTGAAACAAATAATACAAAAAGCCTCTAGAGAACAGAAGAAAGTGTTCTTAGCATTTATAGACTTGGAAAAAGCCTTCGATAAAGTACCAAGAGAAAGATTGTGGAATGTATTAAGAGAAAGAGGTGTCAATGGCAAAATAAGACGATTAATACAGAAAATATATAACCACAATACAAAAGCTGTAATAGCTAACAATTTAGAATCCGAGATATTTAAAACAAACGAGGGACTGCGCCAAGGGGGAAGTTTGAGCCCAATGCTGTTCATTGTTTATATGGATGACATTATCAAACAGTGTGCATGTAAAAGTAAAAAGTTCAGGGTTGGACACCTTAACTTGAATGCAGTCGAAGTTTCGGAAGGGGCATTCGCAGACGATATAGTAGTTATAGCCGATAATGAGGAAGATCTGAAACGTAATTTTACAACATGGAATATGACACTAAAGGACAGTGGAATGACGATGAGTAAGAGCAAAACTAAAGTAATGGTAGTGGGAGATGAACAGGTAGATACGAAAATCGTAATAGAAGGAACTGAAATAGAACAAGTGAGAACATTCCAGTACTTGGGAGTGCGAATTGATGGAAGAGGGACCCAGGACGCTGAGATTAATCAAAGAATAGAAAAAACAACAAAGCTGTACCACAGCATGAGGAATAATTTCATTAACAAAAAAGAGATATCCCGAGAAACAAAACTAAAAGTATATAAGGCAATTTACCGACCGATATTAACATATGGCTGTGAATCCTGGATATTAAATAGAAGACAAAAGAATAAATTACAGGCAGTAGAAATGAAGTATTTAAGAAGAGTTAGAGGAGTTACAAGGATGGACAGAATAAGAAACTTGGAAATACGAAAAGATTTGAAAATGCAGTCAGTGTTAGAATACATTGAACAAAGACAGCTAGGATGGTGGGGACATTTATATAGAATGGAAAATACAAGACAAACAAGAAGGATATGGGAAGCAAGGATAATGAAAAATAAAAGAAGAGGAAGGCCAAGGACAACATGGAATGATGTCATAGCAGAAATACTGGGAAGGAAAGGCAAAACATGGACAGAAGCGAAGAACATGACAAGGAATAGAAATGAATGGAAAACGTTTATAAAAAGCTAGAAGATAAACGCCCTACACCATTGTTATGGTAATAGGGATTTTTGGATTATATATATATACGATGTAAACAAAACCAAATTAAATTGAAATTGAAGTTTGATTTTTGTTATTTTATATAATTAGGCACATAAAGTACGCAAATTTACTATTTTATCTGCTTAATTTGATAAAGTGATACTTTTACCTTGACAATGATGACAAATAAAAAATTTTTTTTGGAAATGTTGCTTTTTCTTCTTTATATGTACAAGAACTGCCAACTGTACAAAATTGCGCTATTTCACCTAACAGTTTCCGGTTGGGCATTAGTGGGGTATTATCTGTCCCTAAATTAAAAAAACATCAGCGTGAATGACGCTTATCTTCAGATGAGGAGGAGTTTTTTGAAGACTTACCAAAATTTTTTTGGAAGGTATTAGAAAAAAGTTGGAATAAGTCTGTGAATTGTTAGTGGATCATATACTGATTTTCAAAGAAGTTCAAACATCCACAAAAAGTTGACCAATTGCAATGAACTTTTTATACTAACCTGTTCTGTATCTGATAAGAAATGATAACAATATGGACAAAAAATTTAGCAGGTGCACAATTTTTTTATTTTGTTTTACCAAAAAAATTTGTTTCCAAATTTGCGTTCTCTTCAGTCATTAGGTCGATATGCCGCTTACCAAACCATTACAAACATTTAAGTGAATTCGAAAGTGCGCATTGTTTGATATGTGGGTAGCCGGTTTTTCAATAAGACAAATTTCTGACTGTATGGGACGCAGTGGGTCGAAAGTGTGCCAGTGTTGGTACAGGTGATCTGAAGAAGGAATCCATAACCGTCGTCATGGATCCAGACGACCTCCAGCAACTACAGCACGGCAAGATCGTCATTTGAGGATTGCAGCTTTACAAGAGAGGGTTTCCATAACCCGGTCGATTAAAAATGCTTGGTTGGGAGTTTTACAGCAATGAGTCTCTATGGCAACGATATATCGCAGCTTTTGAGCTTCGTTCGTATAGACCATTTTTATGTCTAACACTTCGACATTGTGCTATTCGTTTTGAGTGGTGCAACACTAAATCAAATTGTGATGGTGAATAGAATCGTGTTGCGTCCTCTGACAAGTCCCGTTTCTGTGGGTCGACAATAGTCGCAGAAGAGTAAGATGTTTTCGTGGAGAACGCAGAAATTTAGAATTTGCTGTGGAACGACATACGACTCTTACACCGAGAGCGATGGTATGGGGTGTGATAACTTACTGTAGCAATGACATACGGTAACAGGTCACCTCTAACTTTTATTGACAGAAATTTTAATGCAAATGATTACATATTGCTATGGATTTTTCCTTGCAACATTCAGTGAACATTTTTGAAAATTATTATTTTTATAGTGTACTATTATTAATGACAGTGTATGATTTTATTGTATGAACTCTAATTGTATTTTGATTTATTTTTGAATTCTTAGGTTTTGATTAGCGCAGTTCCTGGAAGCCGTTCGGACTTGCTGGGCAAAATATATTTGATAACAGTATTTTTTTTTATGTTTTGGATGCGTGCTGCATGTATCCGTTTTGTCAGACACGTCTTGGCATTCAAATAAGAGAGTTGTATATTTGGAGTTAAAACTTTTTTATCTCTTAGTTCATTTAATTACGGTTTTTGTTTTGAATTAATAGTGGTTGTGTTTATTGAGTTTATTACCGTATTTTTACGAGTTTGTATACTTGTAATTTTTGATTTATTTAATCTCTTATTTGCACGTGGTCTCAAGGTTATAAGATAAAAACCTACGTAAGTTTTATTTTACATTTATAATATTATTTCTTTATTGTATGCATTGATTGTAATATTAATTGTATGAATTTCTATATATTAGTTAATAATAGATGACAATAATAGATGATAATTTTTCGTGTCAAGTAAGTTTTTTTTTGTTATGATAAATTTCTAGAACGATTTGTATTTTCAAGGTTTGTTTTTCTATACTTGTGGTATCGCGCAGGTTTAATATTTCGGTTTGACAGTTTAATCTGTTTACATTTTTGAGTTTATTTTGGCGTGATTGAAAAAGATATCTTTGGAATTTATTTAGTTTTAATTTAGTTTCGCGAGTCATAAGAGGACGTTTAAATTTGCTTAGCTGTCACCCCCAGCAAATTAAGTTTACCTCTATGCGTAATTGTAATACACAGGTCTTTATACTTCATAAAGATTCAATTTTTTTTAATTTTTTTTTGTTAATAAACTTCAATTTAATTTTATTGTGACTTTCTTATTACCTTTGTGTGATCGATTCACTGGCGCCCATTATTTTTGTAGAAGAGAAGTACCACGTTTTCCTATTGGAAACCCGGAGATTAAAGCTGTCTCATAAAAGAAAATTAACCGATTGAGCATTAAAGTTGGACAGTGTTGTGGTGAATAGTGGTTCAGTCAACTACGGACTCACTATTCATAGCAATATGAAACGTACTGCAGCATGTTGCACTGCCATATATACGAAGTTTAATTCAAACCCTTTTCCAGCAAGAGAACGCACGTCCTCATACGGCAAGAGTTACTAAAAATATCTTACAAGAAAATAACGTTACCCTGCTACCATGACCTTCTCGGTTCCCAGACTTGTCACCAATCGAACATGTGTGGGATATGATTGGTACTCGATCATAGAGTAATTTATCTCAACCACCAAATAACCTACTTGACCTTTGTCACCAAATTCTAGAAGCCTGGGATGACATTCCCTAGGATTCTCGCGAAGAGGTATCGAATGCATACGAAACAGACGCAGACCCACTCATTATTAAATAACATTCTTATTTTATAATATTTTAGTTTGAAAATGTAATCATTTCTTAAGTTTGATCAAGCAAATATTTATGTTTAAATTTTATTAAAATTCACCAATTCCGGGTGTTCAATATTTTTTTGAAAGTATATGTTGAAAAATAAAATGTAGCTCTTTAGTTCATATCTAGATCATCTAGACCAATGTTTGGTGAAACAGTTGTAGTATATTATATAAACTTCAAACTTTAACACCAATGCTTTAATATACATTTAAATGGAGTTTTAACACGTCAATCAATTACATGTATAATAGGAAGTGATTAAAAAACATTACAAAATTTGCAATTCATGACCGCAAATTTTAGTCGTCAATCCTTATTTAAAGTTATTTTGTAATGCAAAAATGTTATCGAGTTATTATTGTAATGTTTAAACCGGATGGCTGGTTTTTTCTAACTTTTCGATTAAATCCTGCAAAAAGGAACAATAAATTCACCTCAAAATAATGCAACGTCTGTCCATTTTTCACCGGGCCCTACAACGTACGAGAAAACAAAAGAAAAAACAATTAAAAAACAAAACAACGTTCAACACGACCGCACCACGGTAGGACAGGTGGCAGGAGAAATGCACTTACGCCAGACCGGTATTAAATTTTCCGCTTGTAATGCGTCATTTTCGGACAATGTATTTTCCGTACGTGGACATTTTTAATATACGGATGGGCAATAAAACCAGCGAAAGCCAGAATATCTCCTTTATTCTATGATATGCAAATACGTTCCTGTGACAGGTAACTTAATAGCATATTCGCTGTTCTTTTATTTCTTTTAAACCGGCTGTGCGTATATTTTGAAATTTTAGATTGAAATTTGAAATGGTAATGACATTTTCTATTGTAGGATTTTTGCGTTGTTCCATTATTTTTTTATTTTAATCCAAAGAAGTATAGGGAATGTATTATTTTTGTGTTCATATTAAAATTAAAATTATTTTCTTCTTTCACCAGAAACAGTTGTGCTCAATTTACAAAGAAAATAGCCTATTGTGTCGTAGATTTTCAATGGAATTGTTTAAAATAAAAAATAATAATAAATTACAAACCTAAAATAGATGTTACTGACAGTATAAGTTAGAAATACGAGTATATATCAAAATACGTCTTTTCTCCTTCTACTTTCGACATACTAACTGGAGGAGTAGATATCGTTACCTCTTTAATTATCTTTTGTCAAATTAAAATTTATTTTGTATAACATCGAAGAAACGAAACTACCTGCGACCGAACGTTCTAGTCAAGCATCTAAAATAATTCCGGAGTATTTCTGTCGTGTTTATATTCTACATTTTAGTATAGTAATTAATCGTGTACATTTTGTATTTTAATTACATCTTAATTATTATTTAAACTTATTATTAAGTACTTGCTTTTACATGTCAAAATTATACCGAGCGCGTATCAATTGCCATAATTTTAACAGCCGCGTTTAATTCACTAGTGTAAAGGTCACATGAACCATAACGTGTGACATATCATTTTAAAGTATTTTTGCATGGAATATTTTAATCTTCTTAATTTCATTGACGTCACAATTCTGACGAATATACACAAGGAACTATGGTTTCCGGCGTAGTTTTGCATATTTTTCATCTGTTCCAGATTAATAAAACCAGGTAAACTCTGTACTGTTTAATACATATATTATTTTAATCACATTATAAAACCATTAACTTATTTTCAGTTCGTAAATACATATTCGTCGTTACCTGTACAACAATTGTTATTTAATTATTTAAGTCTATTTTAAAGTTTATTTTTTTATCTAAATCTTAGCTGAGCCCGGAAATGATTTGCTTTAGTTTAAATGAACACAATTGAAAGTTTGATAGCATTTATTATATTTAACTAAAATTAGATATTTACATATACACGTGAACTTCATTGTGAGAAGTACGTCTGGTGCTGCCATCTACATTTAAATAATAGAACTGCTACAATTCATATTATATTATTAGGCCTCTAATTTTCTTTCTACTGGGCACATCGAGAATTTCAATAGCTTTCTTCTCCGGACAAGGCGGATCATTTTGCAAACAAACTTTTTTAGTCTATAACGCACACACATATTAACGTGACCTGCATATTGCTGTGAACTGTGGTTTTGAAATTTGCTATACCACCATTCACGACAAATCTATCCAGCTAGGATATTCAGTCGGTTTATTTCCAAAAAATGGGACTGCTTTCCTCTCAGGGTTCCAATCGGAAATGTGGAATAAAATTAATTTAGTTAGGCGCCACTCAAAATTTGTTTGAGAAAAGTTATTATAATATCTTTAAGTTACTTATTTAAATGTGTAGAATGGATAATTAAATTAAAGAACACAATATAAAATTTAAATGAAAATTTAATACAAGTATAAAGATTAATATTGCATCATTTAACAATATTATAAAGGTAAAAATAACGCATGGTAATGACCGCAGCATGCGTTCAAAAACCTTTGTGACAGCCGAACAAATTAAAAATAATCTAAATTACAAAGAATATTTCTAATTTCTCCCCAGAGAACAATATAAATAAACAATCTTGACAGCTCGAAGAAAACTCTAAGAAAACATTCGCACTAACATGTCCATGAAAAAATGCCCTTGAAATACCAAAGTGCAAAATTTTACATTTACAAGTTTTTTACTTAGAAATGTTAAAAATCTTCTTTGTTATCTATGTCAAATAACTAAGACTAAATCTCAATACGACACAATTAATACAATAGAAAATACAATAACCAACTCTTTTAAATTTAATAAGATATCTTATTTAAAAAAAAAATATATTACTTACGTAAAAAATATATAAGAGACACGTAGACAAGAAAGTGTAATAAATCAAAAATTACGAGATTAAAAACTCGTAGAAATATCGGTAATTGAACTTTACATCACCAAACAACTAATCAACTCAAAATCAAACCCGAAGTTACATTAATAGATAATTATCTTTTTTAAATAAAGTGATACTCTCTTGTCAACTGTAAACTAGTGTCTGAAGTTTTCATCAAGCACGCAGGCTTCGCATAAAAAAAATACAGTTTTAAAGTTGTCCACATCTAACATACGGCGTGCACCAGCACGGCGCAAGACGAGAAATATACATAGGATACACAGATATCCAAAATAATTGTACATAGATAAATACATAAATTTATTAATATTTATGGGGAAAATCCTTAGCATTATGTATAGATAATTAAATAAAACTTTAAGAACAACGTCGTTGTGTTTACTTTATTTAGTATATACAAATATTTCAGCATACTACATACATATTGGACCTTTGATGCTCATCGTCATGTTTTAACTCATTATCAGTTATTGAATTATCGTGACAAAACACCACTCAATTAGCGTTCTGGCAACAATCTGTATTTGAGAAATATAAAAGCTAATCAGAATACTTTTTATATTACACCAACTAATGTCTCTGAGAGTAATATCGACGTTAAACATACATCTTTTGTGGGTTATAAAAATATAATTGTTGACTTATTATACCAGTATACACGGCTTTAGATTTGACCAACCAAAAGGTGTTACTAAGGCACTCTTCGATGCTTAATTTGAATCCGAAACCCGTTTTACTTGGTTAGATCTAGTTTCAGAAATAATTGGTATACTAATTTTTTACGATTTCCTTCCGTTTATGACAATTTGCGTGAAAAAAAGTAACATATCATAATTGAAGTGCAGTATAACTGAGTCAGTCATTTATATAGATTTAATTTGAATTATTTTTCAATCAAATGTTTACTCATATACGAAAAAGGCGTATGATGAAGTATTTTTTCACAATAGTCAATGGTATTATTCCACGAATGAAACAGTAAATTTTCTGTTGAAGTTTCAAGAATAGCAGCATATTTTGTAGAGACAGGTTCTCTAAATCACAAACCAAGAACGAGAAAAACTTCGGTAGAGAAATATTGTG
This sequence comes from Melolontha melolontha, assembly GCA_935421215.2. Lineage (NCBI taxonomy): Eukaryota > Metazoa > Arthropoda > Insecta > Coleoptera > Scarabaeidae > Melolontha > Melolontha melolontha. The sequence goes on along the minus strand of OW285236.1, from coordinate 35,807,082 downwards.
GAACTTGCGAAAATATAATCCACAAATTTCCAACTATTTCTGTACGACGAATTAAATTTAAGTTGAGGAACGACTGTTCTAAAAAGGGCTCTCCAAATGTTACCTTACAAATGTACCATGAACTGCTTCTGTTAGATTATGTAGATGGAGTTACATATTACCATTGGTTTAATCACAATATTGATAATCCTAAAGTTTCGGATACTTCAATTCTCAAGATATGGGCTTGTGGAGCTCAGAGAATTCTCATTATTTTTCCGAAACTGCCTCACATCTTTTAAAAATTTAAGATTGGATAGCTATTGTAATAAAACGTAAAATCTATTTAGAAAGTCCTTAGTTAATTTTCGTTTTATTAAAAATGGTTTCATTTAAAGTCGTCTTGTTTTTTGTTTAAATGCAATTTTTAAAATATAATTCCCAATGGTCAGAGGGTGGTAATCAAAAGACAAAAAAATATGTCATCTTATCTAGGCAAAAGCCGCCGATAAATTATTTTGAGACACAGGATATCTATGAACTAATTTTTAGCATATATCAAAGACAATAAATTGAAACCTGTGTCACCAAAAAGTGTTTAGAATCGTCAGTATTCCGACAGTCGCATATGTTTGATCTTCTTAGCCGTAAAACAATAGAAGTCGAGTTTCTGTAATAGAAATAATTACTCCAATATCTCGAGAACTTTGTTTAAGATGTAGAGACCACAACTACGTTCTATTGAATACCTTTGTTCTAGCACACACCGTCATATCCGTCACTGAAAAGTTTACATAGGTTATTTGTTACAGACACTCTTCAACTGTAATGGATCGTTCCCTAGACGCCTGTAAGACGCATTTATATTGTGTGCTCGAAAAGTTTTCCAAATTCCATCGTTTACAGTCGTGAACAGTCAGAAATAAGATATATGTGTTTGAAAAAATAAAAAGGGCAGTTCATTGGTTGTGTGACATTAAAATGTAAACGACCAATCATTGTATCTTGTTTGGTAACGACAATTTTGAAAAGGCGTCTTCTATGATGTTCAAGCAGATAAAAGATCTTGAAACAGAGACACTCAACAGTTAGTATATTCGTCAGTACTACGAAAATAGCCAAAAGAGCTGGGTTAAAGTAATTATTTTTCTCTTCGCATTTATATGTTCGGATGAAGATAGACATAATTTTTCGGCTATAATTCTATACTAAAAGTAGAGTTTTAAGTTAATTATTATTTTTGTGTGTATGTTCATGTAACATCAGGATTTAATTTTATGTTAAAAATTATTTATGGAATTTCGTCGTTTATTAAACAATGAGAAATAGTGAGTGTTCTTCAAAGAAAATAGAAAAGATACAAACAAGAGAAGTTCGGTGAGTCGTTAAATTTTCAGTTTACGATTTTGTTAGCAACTTCCCTCCATTTCTCATAGGAATTGTATATAGATCTATGTATTAAGTAAAAAATCAACACTGTAAATAGTTATTTTTGTACCTAGAACGTGAAATGGTACTTTTGCGTTCAAGAATGGAAGTTATTTTGCCGAGCTTTAGCGAGGCAAAATATCCATTCGAGCATTTCGCGTTCGATATACAAACAATACTTTTTCTAAAACTGCAATAGAATAAGATAATTGTGTTAGGCACAACAATTTAATTTATATTTGAAATCGTTTAGGCGCGGTGACTATCATAACGATAGCAACCTAATCTTAATACATAAAACAAAGTCTGGTTAGTTACACCATTTATAACTTAAGAACGGCTGGACCGATTTCAATGATTTCTGATTTGTAGTACTCGTCTCCGTACCGAATAGCAGAATAACTACTAAAATATCGGAAACTTCCCTGAAAAAAATTATACAGAAAATTAATTTTTAAATAAATTAGGTTAGGAAATCCGCCATCTTCCGCAATTGACAGCTTACATCACGCACGCTTATAGATTATTTGTAAACAAAGTATTCCTGAACATCATTGCTAACCACAAAAACAACAAATGGTTGAGTGAGTGAGCAATTTTGACAGTTAAGAACAAAGATGTGGATGACTTAAACTTAGTAATTCAGAATGAAATCGTTGGTACTCTGCATTCATTAAAATTTATTGACTGTGTAACGAACGAAGACGAAGCCACCAACTACCCAACTGAATTTTTAAACTCTTTGGATGTGCCTGGCTTACTACCGCACAATTTACAACTGAAGGTTGGCTCGGTAGTCAACATGCTTCGAAATCTAAACCCACCAAAACTATGCTATGGAACGCGTTTGGTGATAAGAAAACAACATCAATGTGATTCACGCGACGATACTCAAAGGAGAATTCAAAGGTCAGGAAGTTCTTATTCCGAGGATTCCGGTAATCCTAACTGATACGCCCTTTGAGTTTAAACGAATACAATTTCCTATTCATCTTGCATTCGCCATGACGATTAACAAATCATAAGGCCAATCCTTGAGTGTTTGTGCTCTGAATCTAGAAAACACATATTTTTCTCATGGTCAATTGTACGTGGCATGTTCACGTGTCGGCAAACCATCCGCTTTATTTGTTCTTGCGCCTGATAACAAAACGAAAAATGTCGTAGATCCTTCACTGAAGCGAATCAACCCGAGTGCAACCCATGCAGCAAAATACATAGCTTCAATGAAGCAAATGTCTTGCTGACACGCAATTTATTCTTAATTTTTGTACTCTTATTGAATTTTTATTTTCTTTATATATATTATCCTAATAAACTATTGAACTTAATAATTTTTTTGTATTCATTTTATTACGTTAATAAAATCCTAAATTAAGTTTAGCCAAAAGTTAACACGACATTTATTGACTGTTAGGCGGTACGAAGTTCGCCGGGTCAGCTAGTAAACAATAAATAATATTAGTTGTTTGAAAAAGTTGTTTCAGAATTATATTCATATTCTAAGAGTGTTTAATTCAAAATGAGCTTGGAAAGTGAACACGAGCATTTACCAGGGGAAATATTGTAAGCGGCACAAAGTATTGTTTCACAATTAATTCCTAAAAAACCATAAATAAGTTTCGGAAAAATGACAAATTACTTTGACATTTGTTTTATGTTCTAGAACGAAAAAGACTTTTTCGTTCTAGAACGTAAAAGTATTTCGCAGCTAAGTGACAAAAAAGACTCAGTTTGTCAACTGAAAATTTAACGAAAATGTGAATTTTTAGTGACAGTTTTTGAAAAAAAAATTTGTGTTTTATGAGATTTAAGTAAATTTGTTACGAGTTTTCGATTTGGTTATTTACCTTACCTCCGAACCACGAAGATTTCGAGGAGATCGCTACCAAAAAGAAAGATTTAATTTTATTAGTTATACAGTGGTCTCCTTGGCTGTTGGCAACGAAAAAAAAACTTAATAGTTTAATCAGTTAGTGGTAGGCATTACATACAAGTAACGAGCCATCGAAAAAAGTCACAATTGGAGTAGACTGTGAAATTGGGTTGGTACTTTAGCCACTTCCACATAATGACACATTACTTGATGCTTGACAGTTTCATTTGGTTTCATTGTAAAAAAAAGTTATGGCATTGAAATGATACTACAACAAAAAAGAAAACAAATAATTTATTTAATATCGAAATCATAATCAAAATTTACATATAGCTACAGAAATTGTCGAAAATGTTGTCCATTTATATCTAATCAAATTTAATTTTCTTAATAAGAGTTTTGAAAAATTTGACACAAGCTTATAGTTTCAATGTCAAATAATAAATGTCATTATGTGGAAGTGGCTAAAGTACCAACCCAATTTCACAGTCTACTCCAATTATGAATTTTTTCGATGGCTCGTTATTAACGACCCATAGTATTGGCAGCATTTGATGGGAATTATAATCGTAACTAACGTTACAATTGGTGCCAGCGCCGGGTAACGTTACACTATGTCCAGAAGATGAATATTATGATGTGAGTCAAGCGGCGACCTAAGTGATGACGTCACCAGCTGTGTACGTTTGTAAGTCATACGACTTTTCCGAATAGACTAGAAGGCGGAGAATCGAGAAAATCAGAAGACTATATAAACGCTCATGGAAAAGGATGATTCATTCAAGACGCGATCATAGTAAACCTATTATCGTAGACATAAATGTATATAAAAGGATATAAATACTAAACATATTAATTTTTGCTTACTATTTAGTTACTCTTAGTTATTGTGTGTTTTATGAAGTCGAACCGAACAGAAGATTATCACAATATAAAAAAATTATTCGAAGAATACCTTTTATTCTAATCTGTGTGAAGAAGAATTGATAAATATAGTCGCTCTAGATTTTACACTGTTGAAATATCAAACAATTTACACAAAATTTCAGTTCATTTGTTTCGTAGTTGAGCGTAATTGAAATTAAAGTTTAATATACATAAATCGTTGACTATATTAAAGAGTGTAAGGGGAGAATGTCTCGTATTTTAAAACTTTTATTTCACACTGTATGAACGTCACCATTATTCTAGTAGTCGCCGCCTCACAAACTGCGGTGACAACATTTTTGCAGCGCCAAAAAGATTTATCGCGTGCAAACGGGACAGTGCGGGCTATTGATAAACTTTCGTCCTCTTTCTCCTCCGCATTGGCACATACACGCGTTATAACCCCCGCACCCACATTTCAACTTTTTCAATGCTTATGCTCCACTCCACTTCCGGGTATAATCAGTGAAAAAAAGCGATTTTCTTGTTACATTAAACACAAACCACAGTTCAGTAATGATTTGATTATTTTTAATATAACTGGGACGAATTTATATCAAGAGTGACTTTTCAAAACGCTGTGCCTGTCAAATTAATTTTTTAGTAAAAGATGTCGGAAAAGATAGCTTAAAACGAAGTCTTTCCAGTGCACTAACGTCCATTCCAAATAAGAATGTACCAGTTGGTGCTGCAATCTGAGTATAATTGACACAGGAATTTCGAAGAAAGTAGATTATATGTTTGATATCATATGTGACGTTATTTACCTACTAACCTATATAAAATATTATTTTTTGACTTTTACGTTTGTTTATTGACATATTTGTTATGAAGAAAGCTTAGACTTTAATAATTTTATTCAAGCAAGAAGCGGAAAATATCTACCAATGCAAGGTGATTAGACTTATATAAAATATTTCAATCAATATCTTTGAATCTGTTATTTATTGTTTGAGTTGTTTAAATTTGTGCGTAAATAGAGTGAGAATGTGTTAAAATTACCACAGAATAAATATTTACATCGTACTTTGATTTTTCTAGAGAACAAAAGTATTGTATAGATGTAAAACTAACAAATTTAAAGGATTGATGGTGACAGTGTATTATTATTACATATTATATAATTATCATAATATTTGTGTATCGTTTCACATTATAGTATTCTACAAGATACAATTATTTTAATAGTTTCTATAATGAGACAGCAATAAGAAAATTCATTTAACTGCATATCATTTCACATAATTTGGATAAAGAAGTTTATACATCTAAAAAAAAAGGTATTTATTTTAAAATATTTTTATTTTACAAAAATAAGTAAGTACATATTAAAAAGGGTAAAACAGCAGTTTAGCGCCAAAAGATGGGTAAAACGTAAACATTTTTCAAGTTTCAGTATTTGGTTAAACGTGTGCTCGTTTCTTTAGACCAAGTTGTGACTGATTAATACTTATTTTTTTTGTTTATATATTGATGAATTGCTGCTATTATATAATGAATTTATTTTGATTTTAGCAGAAATGTGGTTTGATTAAGGTTTCAGATATATTTTCTCAATGTACTTGCTTCAGTGCCAAATATACTTTATGTATATGTGGGATTAATATATTTTTAACAAATGATATAAAATATTTTTTTTATTAATAAGAAAAAAAAAATATGTCGAAGAAGAATAAATAAAAAAGAGAAATTGTTTTGATGGGAAACTCCGTGTGTTCAGTAAAAATAAATCTTTTTCGAACACAGTAAGTGTAAAACCCCCTTTTATTAGCGTAATGTACATTAAATCTTTTACCTACATTTACATAATTGCATTAAAAAAATTATATAGTCATTTCCTACTTAGAAATTTCATTACTAATCTGCGAGTATCACAATATCTGGTAGTTACTTGACACCCAGAATGTAGAGCAATTTCTGAGGGCCCGAAACAACTTATAATCTCATGGATTTATATGGTAAATATTATTATATAATTATATTTGATTTACAGTTTATTAAGAATAGAAATAAAACTACGGTTTTAATCTTCACTTTTAATCATTACTCGTAAAACGACAATTGTTTCGCCAACACTGTTTATTTCTATTCTTAATTATGGATCTTCATCAAGTAAATGCCGAATCAATTCAATTACACTTTATTCACTGTATTTACTAAAATACAATATATAAGTATAATTATACACTGTGTCCATAAAGTATGGACACAAGCCCGTAATAACGTTATTGTGCATTATTTGACAAAATGCAAAGATACATCGATTAATGTTTTTTATTAGCTATATTTAGATGCTACTATTTTGTTTTTTCCGTCGACCTTGAATAAGTTATGACGTCATTGATAATTTTTTTAAATGTCAACCCCATTTTTTTTTTGTGGATTTTGAAAGCTTTTACAATTCTTTATTCGATGATGTAAAAATGTTGGTATGTTACATTAGAAAATTTTTGAGCAATCATTTGTGTCCATAAAGTATGGACACTAGCCCGTAATAGCGTTATTGTGCATTATTTGACAAAATGCAAAGATATGTCGATTAATGTTTTTTATTAGCTATATTTAGATGCTACCATTTTGTTTTTTCCGTCGACCTTGAATAAGTTATGACGTCATTGATAATTTTTTTAAATGTCAACCCCATTTTTTTTTATGGATTTTGAAAGCTTTTACAATTCTTTATTCGATGATTTAAACATTTTGGTATTAGTGTTACATTAGAAAAGTCTATGCGACACAACCGGAAAATTTGGACGTTTTACGACAACGCATCATCTACGAAGCCAGACTAATCACTCCCGAAATATTACAGAATGTGCGAAATGGAATTTATCATCGCTTAGGATTTTGTCAACAAAATGAAGGAAAACATTTTGAGCATTTGTTATAAATTTGATACTGAAAATGTCAAAAATAAAACTTAGAATTACAACACAGTTTACTAAAAAAATTTCTAATGTAACATACCAAAATTTTTATAACATCGATTAAGAATTGTAAAAGCTTTCAAAATCCACAAAGAAAAAGTGGGGTTGACATTTAAAAAAATATATCAATGACTTCATAACTTATTCAAGGTCGACGGAAAAAATAAAATGGTAGTATCTAAATATAGCTAATAAAAAAACATTAATCGACATATCTTTGCATTTTGTCAAATAATGCACAATAACGTTACTATGGGCTTGTGTCCATACTTTATGGACACAAATGATTACTCAAAAATTTTCTAATGTAACATACCAAAATTTTTACATAATCGAATAAAGAATTGTAAAGGCCTTCAAAGTCCACAAAAAAAAATGGGGTTGACATTTAAAAAAATTATCAATGACGTCATAACTTATTCAACGTCGACGGAAAAAAACAAAATGGTAGCATCTAAATATAGCTAACAAAAAACATTAATCGATATATCTTTGCATTTTGTCAAATAATGCACAATAACGTTATTACGGGCTTGTGTCCATACTTTATGGACACAGTGTACATACACATGTAACTAAATCAAGCACATCACACACACATAACTAAACTAAGCACACCACAGTTCATTATATTGCATATTGTTCACGAATAGATATTGAAAATTACTCATCTTCAAGATCAGAACCTGAATCTAATAAAAATTCTGAGGATGACCAAATATTTACAGTAAAAGTAAAATTTTCTAACACATTTTCAACAACATTATCTAAATCATACGTTTTGTTTTCTTCTGTTATAACGTGATAAATGCTTTTTTCCATGCGTCAACAATGTCTAATCCGTCTAATAATGAATTGCTTACTTCGTCCAATTTAAATGTCTTATTATTGGCCGCAACATGGTGCTTAACTTGCGCCCATATAAGTTCAATAGGGTTCAGATTACAGTGATATGGAGGTAAACGTAAAACTGTACCACCACTTTCTCTAGCTATTTCATTGACCACGTAAGAAACTGGATGACAGGATGCGTAATTTTTTACAAGCTCAAACAATTCAATCTTTAGCATAGAATTATCAGGTAAAATTCCTTTTGTTAAAAGCCATTCAATGAGTGCCTCCTTTTTCCATGATGAAGTAGGTGACTTTTCTGTTTTAGTAGAATGATAGGGCGCATTATCCATTACTATAACACTATTGTGCTCAAGAGAAGGTAATATATTTTGCATCTGTGCGATGAACACCTCACTATTCATATCTTCATGGTAATCTGCAGTTTTCTTGGATTCAAAGAATAACAAACCCCTATTCATAAAACCAGTCTCGCTGCCAATGTGAAGCACAATTAGTTTTCTTTCCTTTGCCAGATGGATCTTTTAAACCACTAGAAAAACCTTCAACAAATGCTTGCCTTGGAAATGCCGTATCTTTCGATATTTTTGCTTATGTTTCACCTAAATAATAGATTTTTCTCCTCTGCACTAAACTTTCTTATACTTGTCAAATAACGACGTCTCCTTAAGATAATATTATTTCGTTCAATTAATATGTTGTTTCGTGTGCGTTTTTTCCCACTTGCATCCTAGTTTCTTTAGGATTCATCTTAATATTCCATATCTCCTTCTATTCTCTTCTTATTCTATTTAATTTATTTTATTAAACAGTCTTCAGACAGTACATGGCAGCGTTATGCTTCTCTAATTTTCACATTTTCTTTTATCACGTTTTTTGGGGAATTGTAACTATTAGTCCTATTTTTTTTCTCAAATTTGTCTAAATAACGGGAGTAGTATTCGTGCCGCAATCTTCCCATTAGCTTTTAGCAATTCTGCATTAACTAGCTCTGTACTAGGGCCCATCATTTTTTATACCAATTATTACATTTCCATTTCGGTTATAGTAGGGGGGGTCCGCATTAATTTCTAGTGCTGTCACCTTATTCTCTTCCTCTGCTTTCCTTTATAGATGAAATTAACATAAATAGAGATGCAATGCAGTTATAATGAAATTAATACCCATCACTATACCCGCAATTTCACAATAACAAAACAAAATGCATATATTCTATAATGAAAACAAAATAAGTTTTGCTATTTGGCCATAGCAAATTTGATATCTTTCTCGAGAAAATTAACTATCACATGACTTTTTAAATTCAAATTCAAATTTTCAACGGAGACAACTACATAAAAGTATGCAGTTTACGTGTTTATATGAGCACATATAAAGTTGATATATAGACATGTGCTTTGTGTATATGTACTTTGTAGCACGGCAAACATCCGTATATGCAATAAACTGCACATTACGCCATAAGCGCACGTGCTATTTATGAGACGGCGAACTATATGTTTGGCAAACAAATTTCATATTCTCCTTGAATATATTTTCCCAATATCGGTTCTCTGAAAACGGTTTTGCTCGAAATATACCAGCTACTTTGTATACCTTACCTTTGATACACTTAGTTATACAACTGTATGTATTTGTACTAGCTTACAAATAGTAAGAAGACTCTTTCTGAAATCCGTTTCATCTTCTCTTATATCTCATATATATATATATATATATATATATATATATATATATATATATATATATACAGGCCAATCCAAATTAAGTGTTCACCATTGGTAACTTTGTTATTATTAAAGATACAAGATTGTTTAAATTAGCAAACTAGTAGTACTTTTAACGCTCTTTAAGATGGAAGAATTAAAAAAAAAAAAAAAGAGCAGCGCGTTTTCGAGTTTTCCCGAAAAATATGTTTTTTTCAAATGGAAACCCCTGTATATTATATCATTTTCTATTAGAAATTCAATTTTTAAACAAAAAATCTCATAAGAAATTTTTTACTGGGATTAAAAATACTTGAGATATAGTGAATAAACAAAAACAGCTAAGTCAAGTGCATTTCTATGTTTCTATGATAACGACGTTAATTCTTTCTAGTAAACGTCAAATATTAGTACAGTTTTATTAGTCTTTCACTCATAAATTTCATTTTGCTAGTTATTAATTTGACAAAAAAATGATTTTTACCCATGCAGAAAAGTGTGATATGTTAGAATCTTATTTAGTGTGCAGAAAATCCTCTAGGAGGGCAAAAGAACACTACGCTGAATTATATCCACTCCGAACACAAGCAAATGAGCAATTTTTTCTGAGACTACCGAAAATTTAGAGGCAATGAGAGTGTTTTTGCCAAAACAAGAACAAGAAGGACTTTTATAATAAGCGAGGCCACGGAAATTCTAGTTCTTGCATATTTTGAGGCCAACCGTGGGAATTCCATACTAGATATTATCAAGGAATCTGATTTGAGTCACGGTACTGTGCATAGGATTCTGAAGAAACACAAATTCATTCCTTATAAGTACAAACCAGTTCAAGTTTTCTTGCCAGGGGATCCAGAGAGAAGAATGTTTTTTGCCACTGGTATCTTAACTTTTGTCGCCAAAATGTAAACAACTTTCGTTATATTTTATGGACCGATGAATCAAATTTCTCAAATTCTGGAATGTACAATACAAAAAATCATCATTACTGGTCAAAGGAAAATCTTCTTTTAGTACATCCAAGACGCCCGCAAGTCCGTTACAGTTTTAATGTTTGGTGCGGTTTAATTGGTTCAAGGATTGTTGGTCCTTTCTTTTATGAGGGCACTCTAACTGGTGAAAGGTACATAGAATTTTTGACTGAAATTTTGAATAATTTCTTAGACGATATTGATCTCATAAGTAGACAGAATCTGCATTTTCAGCAGGATGGCGCACCTGCGCACAACTACAGAGGTACTCATCAAATTTTAAATACTATTTTTAACAATTCATGGATAGGAACAAATGGTCCTATTCAGTGGCCTCCCCGATCGCCAGATTTAACACCGCTTGATTTTTTTTATTGGGTTATTTAAAGAGAGAGATTTATAAGCAAAGGTACGAAAACGTAAACGCCCTAAAAATTGCAGTTAGTGAAAAGATAAACCAAATAGATGGTAGGACCATACTAAAAGTAGTTCGACAAGTTCAGAAACGTGTTCAAAAATGTATTGAACAACAAGGTTGTATTTTTGAACATCTTCTATGAAAAAATCAGTGATTTTTATTTTCTTTTAATGATATGTTTATGTATAAAATAAAGTTTATACAAATTATTTAGCTGTTTTTGTTTATACATTATAACTCAAGTGTTTTTAATCCCAGTAAAAAATTTCTTATAAGATTTTTTGTTTAAAAATTGAATTTCTAACAGAAAATGATATAATATACAGGGGTTTCCATTTGAAAAAAACTTATTTTTCGGGAAAACTCGAAAACGCGCTGCTCATTTGTTTTTTTTAATTGTTCCATCTTAAAGAGCGTTAAAAGTATTACTAGTTTGCTAATTTAAACAATCTTGTATCTTTAATAATAACAAAGTTACCAATGGTAAACACTTAATTTGGATTGCCCTGTATATATACCGTATGTGTTAAATATCATTAGGCATAGAGAATAAACGTATGAGTACACACAATGTATACGTATAGCAAGCGCCAATTAAGTTGGCGCGAGGAGGGGGTGCGCAGAAGCCGTTTTTAAAAACGTCCACCCCCACTACTCAAGTAATTGTCAGAATACATTTGTCATTGACGTTTAACGGAACATAATGTCTTTGCTAGGGGATCATAAAGTGATACACGGTTAGAGGTTAGAATTATCTGACATTTGATGTAAAACCAAATACAAATCTCCCCACTACTTCTAATCATGCGCGAACTTACCCCTCCTCGCGCCAACCTAATTGGCGTTTGCTATACATGAGAAAGCCAGTCCAATGCCAGCGACGACCGCGGTGACTGACAATTGTCTCCGATACTGATTGACTGGAAATTTTGCATTCAGTCTAGCTGCGGCCGTTACAGTTTGAAAGCGTACAATAAAATTAATGTATAATGGCTCTTTTTACACCCACTGAAAAGCTTCAGTTAGTAAAATGGTTTTATGCTGGCAAGTCTGCAATGGAGTGCAGGAATTTGTTTGCGCTGACTTTTGCAGACCGTTCTGTACCTTGCAGACAAACAATTTATAATATTATAAATAAATTTGAAACTTGTTTCTGTCTCAATAACTGTACGAAATGCAAACCAAGAGAGGTATCACCACAAAAAATTGAGGAAAGAGAACGGCGGGATGTATTAATATGTAGTATTGTGGAAATTGATAACACGAGATCTACTAGAAGTGCTGCCGAGGAATTGGGTACAAGTAACACAACTATTTCACGTATTTGGAAACGTAATGGTTTAAAATGTTTCAAATATTCGAAAACTCAAGAAATATTTCCCGAGGACAATTTCCGGAGAATGGAGTTTTGTCAAGACGTTATGGAAAAGATACATCGAGATGAAAATTTCGTTAAAAATATCCTCTTTACCGATGAATCAACTTTTACATTACACGGACAGCACAATCTCTCTGTTCTTCGATATTAGGCTTCGGAAAATCAAGACCGGCATTTTGCAAATCGCACTCAGTATCCTCAAAAACTAAAAGTTTGGGCAGGTATTTCAGGTGACCATTCTATATGCCCCTATTTTATTGATGGTATATTAAATGCCGACAAGTATCTTGAATTACTGAAAAATCAAATAGTTCACGCCATTCAAAACATTGAAATAAATCAGGAAATCGCTTGGTTTCAACATGATGGCTGTCCAGCACATAATGCAGTGAGGGTAAAGGAATTTCTAGGAAATTCTGTTCCTGACCGTCTTATTACTTGAACCGGAAACATTAAATGGCCCCCGCTATCTCCTGATCTATCTCCAAATGATTTATTTTTGTGGGGATATCTAAAAAATATTGTTTATGCTCATGAAGCTGGTAGAGCAGAAAATCTAGTTGCCTTGAGAGAAAAAATAACTGAGGCTGCGAATTCATTAACTGCCGACATGTTAGCAAATGCAAGAGCTAATTTCGACGACCGCCTAGAACAATGTCTTGCTGTGCAGGGAGGAATTTTTGAACCTCTTGTATAATTTATTATAATTTTTAGAATCCTTTTTTATTTATTTTATTAGGATTATTCTTTAATTTTATTAGAATTACGCTTTAGTTTATGCGATGCACCGCAGCTTAAAAATTTCCGGCATCTATTGAAAGAAATAAGAAAAGCAAATCCCTTGCAATTGGTAAATGTTATTTTAGAACGCATTACAAGTACCTATGGTGATGGTGAAATGATTACTGCTAACTTGTATTTGCGAAACAATCGGAGACAATCGTTGCCGGCCGTCGCGGTCTTCGCCGACATTGGATCGGCTTTTCCATATACATATACATCGTATGTACTCATACGTATTCCCTATGCCTAATGATATTTGACACATGCGGTATGTGCACTGGACGAACAAAATTTAGCATCGGTCACTGCTGTTGCATGCTTTATATATTTGTAAAACTAAGAAATACCATATAAGAAAAGATAAATAATGGTTTCGGCCAAATTATTTGTGCAGGCAATCAACTGGGAAGAGAGTTTGTATTTTTAAAGGAATCTTGCAGAGCGTCACTCAACGATTAAAGCTAAACGTTGCTATCTATCGTGGACAGGCGCAGTTCTGACGTAATGAAGATGGTTTGTAAGTTGTCGAAATCGGTAGCCGTAACGCACAATTTAAGGGAGCCTCTATTTATTATATATGCCTTTAGTCAATGGAGACGGGTGTGTATTGTCTAAAACAGATGAAAGGTGGCGCCACTTATTTTTGCATACGGAGGCTCGAGACTGAAAACTAAGAAAAGGGTTTGCGCGTTCGTATGCGCATGCGCCTACAGACTACTAAAACTGTGCCGAAACGACGAGCTAAAAGGAGGAAGGGGATACCTAAACATAAAATAAGAAATCGGAAAATAGCACTGGCCAACACGATTTTTGCTGACTTCTAAGCGAGACTTGTTTCTTACTAATTCGGGTTTACTGAATCCGAAATTCATATTAGTTTTTTGCCGTATCACGTCAAAATTACACTGTATACTGTACTATTCTGTTTGAAGAATCACTAATGCGGCTAAGTACATAGTTACTTACATAAGACTTGTTACGACATAAAGAAAGTATAAAACTTAATAATTCATTTATTTATTTCAATAAAATATTAGTCACGAGGATAGTGCAAGTATTTACACAATAATCATTAAAATATTACAAGAGCATTTGTAAAAGAAAGAAGAACAATCAGGGAATAAATTTTCGTTTGTAGCACTTTCTGCTGTGTATTTTTGTTTGGCAGTCACTTTAAACACTCCAACAGTAATCGGCCATCATATGCGGATCCCATCTTCCTTGCTACCGAGTTTCTATGATTTTGAAATCTTTATGAAATCTCTCGATGTGTTCATCGCTTACAGCACCTAAATTTACGGAAAACCTATCAAGATGATTATGAAGGAAATTAAGCTTTATGCTCATGTTAGAACCTAGGCTGTGAAGTTGTTTAAGCATTGATTGCATTAGATCTTTATAATTGGAGGCTTTTTTGTTTCCAAGAAAATTTTTCGCGACCATCGTGAATGAAGTCCAGGCTTCTTTCTCAGCTTCGTTCATAGGGTTGATGAAATATGGATCTCACATTAAAGTTCTAGTTTGAGGTCCATTAAATATATATACACGGTTATGATAAAGTAACGCACAAAATTCATAAAACGTACAATGTTCATTTTTGAAAAAAATGCAAAAACACGTCAAACAGTTTATTTTATTCCGCGTCTTTTAACATAAGTCAAAAAAATAAAACGTCAAAATTTGTCCAAAGTTATGACGTCATCAATATTTTTTTTAAATATGAAGCTTGGTCTTTTTTTACTTTATTTGATGAAGCTTGTTTTTCAGCATTATAAAGAAATAATTGAAGTAGGGGTCACATAAGAAAAAACTGAGAGAATTAATAAAAAAACAAAATAAACTAGTTTTTGAATTTATGAAAAGAAACTAAATATTAAAAGAATTAAAACTTAAAGTTACCTAGTAATAAAACAACTGTTTGTCAGTGTCAGTCTTACAATTAGTGTCATACCAATTTTATTATGATGGCTCCTTTAACGGAAAGAGAAAGGATAGAAATTCTAATGATGGTAGGTTACGGCGATAGACTTCGAAGTCATGAAGAAGCATGTGCTTTATTTAACGAAACACATTTTGAAAGACCTCCAATTGCTAGAAGCACAGTAAGCAGAATTGTTGCAAAATTTAATGAAACAGGAAGCGTAAGTGATGCTCCAAAATCTGGAAGACCGGGAATAAGCAACGATGCAAAGTTAGATATTTTGCTGTCATTAGAAGACAACCCTCACGCAACTATAGCAGAAATTGCTTTACAACATGTTAGTCAGTCGTTTGTAGTAAAGTTTTTAAAAAAAGAAAAACTGCACCCATACAAAGTTCAACTTGTTCACGAACTCTCAGAAGATGATCCGGACAGACGTTTGGAATTTTGTGAAATCTTCATGAGGCATTGTGACGAAAATCCAAATTTGCTTAATAGTGTAGTATTTTCAGACGAGGCAACGTTTTATTTAAGTGGTACAGTAAATCGACACAATTGTCGCTACTGGGCTCGGGAAAATCCCAACTGGATTCAGACAAAACACACCCAGCGCCCCCAAAAAATTAATGTATTGGTAGGAATCATCAGGGGAAAATTGATTGGTCCTTATTTCTTTCGTGGGAATTTAACAGCTGAGCGATATTTGGAACATCTTCGTATGGCAGTGCTTCCGAATCTAATTGCGGCATTTCCGGATCCAAATAATAGGGAAAACTTGGATCCCAGTATTTGGTTCCAACAAGATGGTGCACCACCACATTATGGTCGTAATGTTCGAATGTTTCTGGATAACCAGTTTGAAGGAAGGTGGATTGGAAGACGTGGACCAATGGAGTGGTCACCTGATCTCACCCCCCTTGATTTCTTTCTGTGGGGACATTTAAAAGTCGGGTCTACGTTAACCGACCCGACAATTTAGAAGACTTAATGGAACGAATTAGACATGAAATGACTCGTATAACTCCGCAGATGATCGAAGACTCTGTAAATCAGGTCTACCATCGTCTTGGCCTATGTCAGATAGTGAACGGGACACAGTTTGAACAATTCCTGTAAGAAATCGTTTTGGTTTAATGGACTGTTTAGTTAATTTAAATGTTATTACTATAATAAAGTTTATTTTGTTTTTTATTAATTCTCTCAGTTTTTTCTTATGTGACCCCTACTTCAAATATTTCTTAATAATGCAGAAAAACAAGCTTTATCAAATAAAGTAAAAAAAAAATAAGCTTCATATTTAAAAAAAATATTGATGACGTTATAACTTTGACAAATTTGACGTTTTATTTTTTTGACTTGTGTTAAAAGACGCGGAATAAAATAAACTGTTTGACGTGTTTTTGCATTTTTTCCAAAAATGAACATTGTACGTTTTATGAATTTTGTGCGTTACTTTATCATAACCCAGTATACAGTGTGTATAAGCCAATGGAATAAATTCATTATTTCGGTTACTGTACATATTTATAAAAAATCCCGAAACATGTCATATTTAATTTATAAATTAACATTCTTCAACGTGAAAATGCGATCCCTACCTTCAACCCCCTTCGAATGACAGGTACAACCCCCATTTTTTTAATGGGAAGTATAGGCTTGTGATATATCGCTGTAAAGGTCTCTTTATTCTCTATTCAAAAATGTTATAATTTTCATGTTTGTTGCAACAATTAAGATAGAATAAAATAAAATCATGTTGTTATCGAAATTCGCTACAATATACTCAAAAAATAATATTTAATGCAAAATGTAAAGAAAAATTTAAAACGTCAGAAAAAAATATGAATGTCAATGAAGTAGAAGCTCATTTGCGTTTATAAAGATTTAATACATACATCAAAGGCATCATTGCATTACTTACTTCCCGTTTAGGTCTTCATAATAAGAAAGTGAGTAAAAACCATACCAATGTGCTTTTTAGATGGTATCCGTTAAAAATACTTTAAAAAGTTTCTGTGGCAACATTAGTGTGTTTAAAACGCCTTAGTAAATTGTTTTGTATTTAAAAGTTGTCATTTAAATTGGCAGTTTGATAATTTTAGTTTGAATTTCGTAAAATACAATTCTGGGAAATGGTTAGATTAACGGAAATGCATAAAATAACAGTCATACAAATGATTGGTTACGGAGATAGAACCCGAACACAACAAGAAGTAACCCGCCTATTTCATGAGAAATTTCCTGATTTACCGCCTATAGCTCTAGGAACAATAAGTAAGATAGAGAAACAGTTTCGAGAGTTTGGTCATGTAAGGCAGATAAAAAAACCAGCTGCCAATGCACTGAGTGATGAAATCAAAGTAGATGTGATGCTTGAATTTATGGAAAACCCACATACATCGAGTAGACCATTTTGCATTAAATTTTATTTTTTGAGTATATTGTAGTGAATTTCGATAACAACATGATTTAATTTTATTCTATCTTAATTGTTGCAACAAACATGAAAATTATAACATTTTTGAATAGAGAATAAAGAGACCTTTACAACGATAAATCACAAGCGTATACTTCCCATTTAAAAAAATGGGGGTTGTACCTGTCATTCGAAGGGGGTTGAAGGTAGGGATCGCATTTTCACGTTGAAGAATGTTAATTTATAAATTAAATATGACATGTTTCGGGATTCTTTATAAATATGTACAGTAACCGAAATAATGAATTTATTCCATTTGGCTTATACACACTGTATATATATATATATATATATATATATATATATATATATATATAGTAAATTAAATCAGTTGGCGATTAAAGGTCTGTTTTACTTCAAGGTACATATATTTAAAAAAACCCTACATGTTTCGGCAATGATGCCTTTATCAAGGACATAAAAAATATAAATGACAGAATACAAATCTATTTGTATTGTTTTGTATTCTGTCATTTATATTTTTTATGTCCTTGATAAAGGCATCATTGCCGAAACATGTAGGGTTTTTTTTAAATATATGTACTTTGAAGTAAAACAGACCTTTAATCGCCAACTGATTTAATTTATCATATCATACCAAGGTCACGAAAATATTATATATATATATATATATATATATATATATATATATATATATATATAGGGTAAACTTAATAAGTGGGCGATTAAAGGTGTGGTTCATTTCTTCAAAGTATATATATTTAAAACGACAAAGGCATATTGCCGAAATATGTAGGGTTGTTTTAAATATATATACTTTGAAGTAATGAACCAGATCTTTAATCGCCGAATTATTACGTTTACCTTATCATACCAAGGTCACGAAGATATTATATATATATATATATATATATATATATAGTGTAGCTTAACAGGCCATTCAGGTTCAGAGCTGCTTATACTTTTCCAAATCCTTCAATCTTTCGCTCTGGTCTTCCAGTTTACCACATTCTTTTTCTCTCAAGTTTTCTAGCACTGCTTCCCTCCATTTTTTCTTGGACTTCCTCTTTTCTTCTTACCGACGGATGACAGGATACCAAAACAAACAGCATGGAGATCTTTGTTTTGGTATCCTGTCATCCGTCATTCCTTCCAAATGTCCCAGCCATCTCAGTATTCCAGCTATTATTACTTCGTCTATTTTTGGTCCTCGATATATGCTATATAATTCTTCGTTCGTTCTTCTTATATAACCTTCTTGCGTTCCACTTTCTCCAAGGATGTTTCTCAGATTTCTTCCCTCCCATCTCACTACCCTTTCTTTCTAATTTTTATTTCACCCATGTTTCATAACGATATAGTAATGTTAAAATGAATTTAGTTTTTCTTGATAGGTGCTTTGACCTGATTAAGTGGTTTACAATTCCTGCACTTTTATTAGATTTTATTATTCTCATATTGATTTCCTTTTCTTCTTCGCATCCGGCTGTTATTAGTAATGAAATTCCTCCACTCTCTCGAATTCCAAATGACCTTTTTCGTTCCTTACTTTTCAGATTTCATCATTATGTTGCTTTCCAATTCTCATTATTTTACTTTTTTCCTGATTTATCTCTAAACACATTTTACACGCCTCTTCTGTCAGCCTTTTTGTTATTTCTAACAATTCGTATTCCTTTCTTGCTATTATCGCTATGTCATCTGCATAACAAATGACTTGATGACTTTTATTTATCAAGTGTCCCTCTACCCATCAAATATGCCAGCTTTAATTTTTTCGTACCTTAGTCGTGGAAACTTTCCACATATGTACTGGAAGCAGATACCTAGCAAATCTAGAAATTTAACAAATTGATTCATAAGACCCAATTTGATGTGAAGAGGTGGAAAATTTACTTTTTCTCTGTTAACTAAAGGTTGATTTATAATATTTCTTCTCCGACATCTAGGGATGTTCTGAGAAGCCAATGTTTCTGAATCCAGTGTTTGTTTCTAGCTTGACTATCCCAGAAGCACAAAAAGCCCGAAAATTTTGTATATCCTCTTTGAAAACCAAGTAAAAACTTTACCATTTTGAAATCCACACAGAAGACCCAGTTATGGTATGTCTATCAATTCATTGAACAATTAAGAATTTGAAAATTATTTCTTGGAGACTGTGGTTAAGTAAAAACCTAAAAAGGTATATAACCCCTTACCACAATTATTAATCGTATCCTAAATACGTATTTCGACAACTAAGTTGTCATCATCAGTAGGTAAAATCCCCTAATTAAAAAGTCGAACATGGGGCACAGTAAAGCTAGAAAACCGCTTACGTAACAACTACTTTACACCGCGTCTACGTATAGACTAATTTTAACATGCGGATATAAACTGCGCAAAGGTCGAAAAGCACTTACCTCTTAGGGAAAAAGGCCTACACATATGTTTATTCTCCGAGTTGAAATATATCGAACGACAGAACGACAAACGTTTTTTTTTCTTAAGGGAACGGCACTAAACATGTCCTAATAACTTCAATTTTAAAACGACGATGACATAATTATGGTA
This sequence comes from Melolontha melolontha, assembly GCA_935421215.2. NCBI lineage: Eukaryota > Metazoa > Arthropoda > Insecta > Coleoptera > Scarabaeidae > Melolontha > Melolontha melolontha. The sequence continues at coordinate 35,786,926 of OW285236.1, read as the reverse complement.
ATAAAAATGAAAAGAGACAACTGAAAGGAATCGGTGATCTATCGCTATTCATGGAATTTAGTTTATTTTTCGCGATATATATACTTTCATAAGCATCAAGTTCGTGGGGTTTATTAATTCCTTTGACCAACTTCAACCCTGTAATCGATACATTGTATAGTGTGCTTAAAGTGTGGTTGGCTACATTCGATTTATCCGGTCTATTGTATTTAATATGTGATATGTGTTATTTAAAACGGGTTATTATTGGTCGTTTAGTGTGGCCTATATATTTCAAATTACAACCCTCGCAACTAATTTCGTATATACCTGATTTCGAATTGAAATTAACTCTATCCTAGGGAATACTAAAGATAGAGTTAATTTCAATTCGAAATCAGGTATATTCGAAATTAGTTGCGAGGATTGTAATTTGAAATATATAGGCCAAACTAAACGACCAATAATAACCCGTTTTAAAGAACACATATCACATATTAAATACAATAGACCGGATAAATCGAATGTAGCCAACCACGCTTTAAGCACACTACACAATGTATGGATTACAGGGTTGAAGTTGGTCAAAGGAATTAATAAACCCCACGAACTTGATGCTTATGAAAGTATATATATCGCGAAAAATAAACAAAATTCCATGAATAGCGATAGATCACCGATTCCTTTCAGTTGTCTCTTTTCATTTTTATTACCATAATTATGTCATCGTCGTTTTAAAATTGAAGTTATTAGGACATGTTTAGTGCCGTTCCCTTAAGAAATAGAATGTTTGCCGATCTTTCGTTCGAGATATTTCAACTCGGAGATTAGACATATGTGTAGGCCTTTTTTCCTTAAGAGGTAAGTGCTCTTCGACCTTTTCCTAGTTTATATTTGCATGGCAAAATTAGTCTATACGTGGACGCGGTGTTGCGTAAGCGGTTACCTAGCTTTACTGTGCCCCATGTGCGACTTTTTAATTAGTGGTTTTTACTTACTGATGATGACAATTTAGTTGTCGAAATACGTATTTAGGATACGATTAATAATTGTGGTAAGGGGTTATATACCTTTTTAAGTAATTAAGAATTTGCTGTATTTACTTAACGATTTTCAAGAATTTTGAAATCGGCAAACAAGAAGTGCCATAGAATGAAAATTTGACGTAATAGGGACAAATGGCTTTCATATTTGGCATTAGCGTACCAATATTAATTAAAAACAAATGTCAGATCATAGTCAGCAGAAAAAAAATTTAATTGTTGGCCACTGTTATGATTAAATTGATTCTTATTACTTCGATAGGTTCATTAATTATTCATTCATTTAATCTAGATTTCAAGCTATGACTCTTGATCATCTTACTAATAACTTAGGATATGGTATTGACATTAGTTTTATTTCCAATTCACTTACAGCGATTTATTATTATTATTGACGGCTATTTGTGAAATTGTATTCCATTCCTTTAATACTTTCAATCAATTTCAGTTATCATCGCTTGCTGTAGTATATAAATTCTCGTATTCCATATAGATAGGTACATACATTTCAGTATCATGTACGTACTCAATGCGGCGCATCCACCAAAAATTGATCGTTTTATATTGACAGGCGATGCACACGTAAACGGGGCGCCGCCACTGTTCCCAATAAAAACGACGATACAGATGTGAATTTACGGTAAATCGAGCCGCGTGTCCGTTCGCCCGTATTGCATTATCTTGCCCAGCACATAAATCACTGCCCTGACTAATGTATCATTGTGCCATAACTCATTTCTTTTGGCCACTACGTTTTTTCCCTTTTCCTACCGCTATTGCTTCTGGTGGTCCAGTCGAGACGTATTTTATTTTATTGAGGAAGGGAGGGAAAAGACCGATTAATGAGGAATGGACGGCCAAAATGGCAAAGATCTTTAAGGTTGGGCGAAGATATTTATTGGAAATATGGGTACAGCGGATATTATGGAAGTTTTATTTATTTCTGCTGGTTCGAATGGATGTTCGTGCTATTTGCGAATGTCAATAGACGTTATAAATATTTGGAAATATAATGGTAATATTTTCGCTAATGGATAAACACAATATTTTTATTTGCTACTAAGGGATAGACGAGACAGATAACGAGTAGTAAATACCAAAAGACAGACAAAACAAGTAAAAATGAATAAATACGTCCATTTCACAAATTGCCGTTTTTATCTGAAGCTGTACTTGGTATTAAGTTTGACATAACTAATTTGTTGCCAATTAAGGTGAAATAACTTTTTAAGTAATCTATATAGTTTTAGTTTTAATTAGCTATTTAATAGCTGTTGAAATTATTAACTAAAATTCCCACTAATATAAATATTATACAGGGTTACAAATGAAACAGACATACATATCTGTAACTGTATACATGGACAATATTTACACGTATCTTAAGCAGTAGTAAATGCTGAAAATACGAGGTGTATTGTCCATGTGTACAGTTACAGATATGTATATTGCATGTCTGTTTCATTTGTAACAAATGCCTAATACGTGCATAACGTATTGATATACTTAACCGTTTTGTATATTTACCGCCATCTGGCTCGTGTTAATGGACTACACCTACACGTATTTTTTCGCTTATCTAATAGCTTAGCTATTCAAGCGAAAGGTCGCCTTTTTCGGCATAGTCTCTTTCGTCCGTCAGATGTCACTTATTAAATAAGTGCCACCTTATAGGATGAAATTTGCTTTATCTTGTTAGGCGATTTTAGTAGAATGTATATACAGATACAAATCTATTCATAAAGATTTGTATCATTTGTATTACATTGCTTCCCTAGCTTGACTGACGACGCCTAGATGGCAGAAACACGTGTCTTAAGCAGAAGTAAATGCTGAAAATACGAGGTGTATTGTCCATGTGTACAGTTACAGATATGTATATTGCATGTCTGTTTTATTTGTAACAAATGCCTAATACGTGCATAACGTATTGATATACTTAACCTTTTTGTATATTATACAGGGTGATAAAAAATTGGAGCTTCATTGTTAACTGAAAATAGTACACACAAAATAATGACAAATGAATAGAAGATTGTGATAAAAGTTGTGAAGTAACAGAGATATTACGATATCTACCATATGCGAGCAACAAAGAAACACCTCCTAGAACAAATGTTCTAAGTTACCGCCTCCTGGTTGCATACAAGCTTATGCTCACTGTATCCACGAGTGGATATCTAGCTTGCTTATTGTATCTGCAGTATCTTGAAGACGTATGGCCAATAATTTGGTGTTTTCAATTTCATTATCGTTATTTCACACCAACTTTTTCATATTGTGACAGCACAGTGGGTTTTTAACTTAATAAGCAAAATGCAAATTTCAAAATTGTAATAAAAAAAGTGTGCCAACTTAGATCATAGTTAAATATTTTTCTCCGGTTAGTTCAGTTGAGCAATGATTTGTAAGACCCTTGTATATTTTAAAAAAATATACACAGGTCATTACAAGTTTCTGAATGAAGTAAATCCTATTTCTTTTATAGGATGAAATTTCTACTGTAAATGCTAAAATTAAAACGAAGGTATAAATTAAATTTTGTATTGAAACCAATAACAATAAAAAAAAAATTATATAAGACGTTAACAGCTACAGATTTTGTTAAAACTGCAAAAGCAAATGTCTTAAAATTATCTACTACTACATTATTTCCAATTGTAATTCAGAATCCTTTAGATATAGTTCAGATTAACGAGTTTTATTTCAGAAAACGTCAAGTGTAAATCATATTAGTAAGTTTTATTTCAGAATGTATCAATTGTAATTGAAATTAATAAATTTAATTTCAGAAAGTATCAATTGAAATTAAAAAATTATCAATAGAAATTCAGAGAAGGAATATTTTTGTTTACATGCACACAAGGTATAACAAAACTAAAATATAAACATAATTATAATAATTATATGGTTATACAAGTGTCCCGTATCGTTATGTTCAAATTTTAGGAGTGTAAAGTAAGTAACAAAAATGCAAAACTTGTACATCCATTTTTATTTGTTTCAAAGTTACAGATCTGTGAATGTGATTACCAGATCATGAAAAGAAATGTAATCCTAAAGTCAATACAAACTGATTTTATTTAAAAAAAGTTAGACGATTCAATAACAGGCCTGTGATTGCAAACGTCGCATAATAAAATATTATCCTAAAATAAATAAACACGTGTCGTAGTGCATACAGTAATTTCTTGGAGATCTACAGAAAAGAGTACTGGAAATAGATTGATGATAAAGAAGGTTCTTATTTATTTCGTAAGTCTGAGCCATGAATATCATACAATAAACAAATGTTCAGATGACTGTTAACGTTGCATTTTTTGATAAAGGATTACATTACGTCACAGTTCATACAACAGCTTATTAGTGAGTGGGCACGTTTTCTTTATTCAAAATGCCTTACCGATTTTCTTCTCAAGAGTATGCGGACATGCATTTTGTGTATGGCCACTGTAACGGCAGTGCACGCCAAGCAGTTATTGAATACCGACATCGGTTTCCCGATAGGCGCATTCCTCATTACAGAACATTTCTGGAAGTACACAGACAATTTCGGGAATGCGGACTGCGTGATTATCTTTTCAACCGAGGAGTAAATTTGCCATCAGACTTAGAGGAAGAAGCAGTAGCTATTGTTACAAGGGATCCAACTCTCAGTGTACGTCGAATCGCTAGACAACTAGGAGTGCCACGAACGACAGTTTGGCGAATTTTAAAACGTGAGGGCTTATATCCATATAACTATCGCAGGGGACACGGTTTGCTTGAGGCAGACCACTATGCTCGCCTAGTTTATTCTCCTAGATATTAAGACAGTCACGGCTTCATTTTAATTTCTGTGATTGTTAACGTCGCATAATAAAATGTTATCCTAAAATAAATAAACACGTGTCGTAGTGCATACAGTAATTTCGTGGAGATCTACAAAAAAGAGTACTGGAAATTGATTTATGATAAAGAAGGTTCTTACTTATTTCGTAAGTGCTGAACCATGAATATCATACAATAAGCAAATTCAGATGACTGTTAACGTTTCATTTTTTATTAAAGGATTACATTACATTTTAGTTCATACAACAGCTTATTAGTGAGTGAATACCTTTTCTTTATTCAAAATGCCTTACCGATTTTCTTATGTATGCGGACATGCATTTTATGTATGGCTACTGCAACGGCACTGCACGTCAAGCAGTTTATGAATACCGACATCGGTTTCCCGATAGGCGCATTCCTCATTATGGAACGTTTCTGGAAATGCACAGACAATTTCAGGAATGCAGACTGCGTGATTATCTTTTCGACCGAGGAGTAAATTTGCCAGCAGACTTAGAGGAAGAAGCATTAGCTATTGTTACAAGGGATCCAACTCTCAATGTACGTCGAATCGCTAGACAACTAGGAGTGCCACGAACGACAGTTCGGCGAATTTTAAAACGTGAGGGCTTATATCCATATAACTATCGCAGGGGACACGGTTTGCTTGAGGCAGACCACTATGCTCGCCTAGTTTATTCTCCTAGATATTAAGACAGTCACGGCTTCATTTTAATTTCTGCAGAACAGTCCTCTGGACACATGAATCTATGTTCACGAGAAGTGGTGTTACATATCTGAGAAACCTGGACAGGTGGTCATCAGAAAACCCAAAGCTATACGCCCATCTAAATTTCGACATGAATTTTTTATTAACATTTTTATGGCTCTAATCGATGACTTGTTGATTGGTCCTGTCGTTCTTCCTGGAAGGTTAAAAGCGGACAATTATCTTCAATTTCTTATTGATGAACTTCCAGGTCTTTTAGAGGATGTCCCACTGAATGTTCGACGAGACATGTGGTTTCACATGGATGGGGCACCAACACATTTCGGAATTTCTATCCGAAATTGGGTTAACGTCAATTATCCAAGATGGATTGTTCGAGGTGGTCCTGTTGCATGGCCACCCAGATCACCCGATCTTAATCCCCTTGACTTTTATTTATCGGGGTACATGAAAAATTTAGTTTACGCGCGAATTTCGAACACAAGAGAAGAGTTGTTGGATCGTATTCACCTGGCTACCGAGCAAATCCGACAAAACAAGTATGAAATTCGGATAAGTACTTCTTCTGTTGGCTTACGGACACAAGCCTGCATTCAACAAGGAGGTGGACTTTCCAAAACATTATTAATTGAATTTTTTTAAATAAAATCAGTTTTTATTGACTTTATGATTACATTTTTTTTCACGATCTGACCAATCACATGTATAGATCTGTAACTTTGAAACAAATAAAAATGGATATACAAATTTTGCGTTTTTGTTACTTGAAATGAAGTCTACTTTACACACCTAAAATGTGAACATAACGATAGGGGACACCTTATATATATATATATATATATATATATATATATATATATATGTATGCTTGTGTATATGTACATCGAAAGTTATTGACCAACAGCCATATCTTCCAATGTCAAAACAGCAGCATGAAATGTAGTAGAGTGCTGAACGGTACGAGCACAGTCTTCTCCAACTATCGTTGTTTTGGCTTGGTCAATAAGTTGTTCCAGATATACTAATCTTTGTTCCCCAACATAAGAAGCATTTACGTTTGGAATTCGAAGTTTTGATATAACATTTGCTTTTATTTTTAACCATAAAGTTTCAATAAGATTCAGCACGGGTGAATAAGGAGGTAATCTTAGTAAAGTTGCTCTTCCATTATTCTAATTCTCATTTATAACTATTTCGAACTTGACATGGGGCACTATCGCAAACAATTACTAAGTCTTTTAGTTGGTTACCCATGTCTTGCCACTGCTGCAAAATTGTCCTTAAGCAATTATTAGCCAATTCTGCTGTAAAGAACCCCGGCGACGCTCTAGAGAAATGATTCCAACTGCAGAAATCGCTCCTATAAGATGCACGTTCGGACCTTTCGATGCAGGAAGGAGTTGTACTGCTCTATCACCAATTTTCGAACGACCATGTGTTCTACGACAAAGTAGATTAAAGTTTGCCTCATCTACCCAAGCTATTTGTTTTCCTGCTTGAATGTATTGGTTTAGGACCTTTACATATTGTGAGCGTTTTTCCTTATTCACATTATTGTTCATATTCAACGGCACATTATGTACACCTTTTAAAGTTGGCAACCTTTTTTCTAAGTAATTTCCCACAGTAGAAATAGACACATCTTCATGAAATTCTCTTAATACTTTGGTTTGAATCTGTTTCAGCTTTAGTGTACAATCACTTTCTAACCATGAAATAATTTGAGCAATTTTGTTTTCAGTTAACAACTTGGGCTTTTTACCACCTTTTGGTAACATCTCCTGTCGGCCCGAACGAACCCAGTGAAACGGTGTTTTATACTTTATTCCTAATGCTGTAGCCAACGTAGTCCAATCTTCTCCTTTATTAGCACATACAACAATTCTTTCTCTATCTTATTATGTGTGATACATGTAAGTTGTTCTTTTAACATCTTCACTTCCAGTTAATACTTCTCTTCATATAGGACAAGTGACTTCTTTATTCGCAGCTGTAGTTAGTAAATTGTAGCACTTCGTATGAAGCAAATGCATACAAGGCAATAATCTTCTTACAGTATTCCTTGTGATTGCTATCCGACAAACACCACAATTGTCTTTAAAATTGATTATTTGCCCCAAACTTAAGATACACGCACTGAAATATAATGCAAGCAGTTCGTAGTAACTGTGATATCTAGTATTAACTATGTAAATAAAGAAATTCTGACGTTTATAAAGCCTCTTGAAAACATACACCTAAATTACAGTTACTATGTTCTGAATTACAATTGATACATTTTGAAATTAAAAGTACTAAATATCAAACACAATTGATACATTCTGAAATTAAATTTACTAATCTGATTTACAATTGACGCTTTCTGAAACTAAACTATGTAATCTGAATTACAAGTGGCGGATTCCGAATTCTTTACGGTTTCTGAAGTACAGCTGGAAATGGTGTAGCGCTTATGTACAAACAAAAAACAATGACAAATTGATTAAAAATTAATTAATGAAATTTCTTTATTGAATTTATAAAAATGCTTGCATCTTGTAAAAACGAAAAATGTAGTCTCCTGCATAATATCTAACCTGTTTCGTCTTATAAACGAAACCAATTTGTATATTATATAGTAAATATAAATACTATTCATTTTGTAATTATATATTAAAAATAAGTATTATTCATTTTATATTATATATTAAATATAAGAAATCATAGATTATAGTATTTAAATCTAAGAGTCAAGAACAAAATTAAAACCTTTGTATAATTATACAGGGTGTCCAGAAACTCTCCTGACAAACGAAGACCGGAGATTCCTCTGATAATTTTAAGACAATTAAACCCAAATTCACCTAGTCCGAAAATGCTTCCTAAGGGAGCTAGAGTTCTTTGAAGATGGCGCCTTGTATTTATTTTTTTAAATTCCTCCAGAACGCTTCTATTTAGAAAAACAAAAACTGGTATGCTTATTTATCCTACAGAGATGAATCGATTCCATCAATTGCGAATTTCTAGTACCTGTCATAGGCGTCCGTTTTGGGTAGGTCAACGGTTATTTTAAGGCATAACTTTTTTGTCTTTAACTTTTAAGCATTTGTGACACTAGATTATTAAATTTTCAGGTATTCCAGTACTAAAATGTACTCTTACTTTAAGTTGGTAGGATACACCGTTTTCTAGAAAAATCGATTTGTAAATTTTTCGTTTTTTCTTCATTAAAGTTCAATTTATTATGTACCTACTTATTTTTAGCGACGAAGTTGGCTTGGACTATCAAGGCATGGATGAAAATTAATTTAATAAATTAAAAACAAATTATTTATTACAATGGAACGAAACTAACAAAAAAAGAACAAGTATCAAAGGTAGATTGTTACAAAAGTTGATCGATGTGATGACCATTAGTCTCTATGCATAAGTTTACCCTTTTGCTTAGAGAACGCCGAATTCTTGCAAAAATTCCAAAGTTATTTCTAAATTCGTTGCAAGCATCTTGTATCCTTAGCCAGAGTTGTGCGCGATTTTGTATCGGAACGGAATAAACAAATGCTTTTATGTATCCCCAAACACAATAATCGCAAGGATTCAAATCCGGCGACCTTGCTGGCCAAGCAACTGGACCGCCTCTTCCAATCCAATGGTCTTCGTAGTTATTATCTAGAAAGTCTCGTACATTCCTGCTAAAGTGGGCCGGGCAGCCGTCCTGTAGAAACCATAAGTTTTGCCGAATATTTAAACGCACCTCATCTAACATATCAGGTAAAATATTTTGCAGGAAATGTAAGTAATCAGCACCATTTAAACGAGCAGGTAATTCCACAGGTCCAAGTAGATAGTCGTCAACTACTCCTATCCAGACGCTTATGCTAAACCTATGCTGATGCTTAAATTCTTGAACAACGTGGGGATTGTCACCAACGTACGAATAATAATGTGCATTATGTACATTAAAAATTCCATTTTTTGAGAATGTAGCTTCGTCACCAAACAAAATGTTCCGGAAGAAATCTTCATCTTGATTTTTCTGATTTTGTAACCATCTAGCGAATTCTACGCGAGCAGGAAAATCTCCTTCTAGCAGTGCTTGCACCTTTGTAAAATGAAAAGGATATAAATTTTCTTTGTGTAAGATATTTCCTACGGAAGATTTTGAAATTGTGGGGTACATGGCAGATAGTCTTCGAACGCTAATTTCTGAATTTTCCTCAACTTCCATTAAAATAACATCTTCATGTTCTGCTGTTACATCATTATGTCTCCCTGTTTCATTATTTTTTGGGACCACTGAACCTGTTTCTCTTAATCGTTGATGAAGAGCTGTAAATGTTGAGTGAGTGGGATGCTGACGATTGGGAAATTTTTCAGCGTATCTACGTTGCGCCGCTCGAGCGTTACACCTCATTTCGCCATAAACTAAATGCATATCGGCGTATTCCTCATTAGTAAAAACCATTTTTTTTTTAATTGAAATCGTTGTGTTTGAATAACACAAAGTAAAAAATGAAAAGATAAACTTCGCGAACTGACAATTTGACAATGAAAAACGTAGGTTTTACTTCTGTTGGCAGTTCAAAGCTAACTATTGCAAAAAATAAAAAATTGAACTTTAATGAAGAAAAAACGAAAAATTTACAAATCGATTTTTCTAGAAAATGGTGTATCCTACCGACTTAAAGTAAGAGTAGATTTTAGTACTGGAATACCTGAAAATTTAATAATCTAGTGTCACAAATGCTTAAAAGTTAAAGACAAAAAAGTTATGCCTTAAAATAACCGTTGACCTACCCAAAACGGACGCCTATGACCGGTACTAGAAATTCGCAATTGATGGAATCGATTCATCTCTGGAGGAATATATAAGCATACCAGTTTTTGTTTTTCTAAATAGAAGCGTTCTGGAGGAATTTAAAAAAAAATAAATACAAGGCGCCATCTTCAAAGAACTCTAGCTCCCTTAGGAAGCATTTTCGGACTAGGTGAATTTGGGTTTAATTGTCTTAAAATTATCTGAGAAAACTCCGGTCTTCGTTTGTCAGGAGAGTTTCTGGACACCCTGTATTTTGTTATTGTATTAAGATGCAAACGTTTCACTAAATTTATGATACCGCGTATTACATATTTGTCAACCTTTATTAGATACGTTTCAAATTATATTATTTTATCAGTGAACGTGCCGTGCCATGTATACAGTTAGATTCAAAAACTATCTGCAACGTTAGCTAGTTTAGTAGGCACAATTTACAAGCAAGGCGGTTCTTTGTAACTTTGCCGACCTTTTGTTCGTCATTTAGCCGCATTTTGTTAATTGTTCCAAGGTTAATTGAAGGGAAGGGTAAATTTTGCCTACAATGCTTAAAAAGTTTTTAAATAGCTCAGCGCGCGATGACAACAGTTGCAAGTCGCCAAGGCAAGTCGCCAACGCAAGTCGACAGTAGCAATTCGCCACAGAACAACGTTCTAGACAACAGTCGTAAGAACAATGTTCAAGACAACAGTCTACATTAATTAATAACAGTCGCGAGTCTTAACATAATAACGTTCTAGACAACAGTCCTAAGAACAATGTTCAAGACTGAAATCGACATTTAATATCAAGAGACACCAATCTCATATGTTATCAAAAGACAACCGTCTTTCATTATACAACAAAATTTATGTATGAAGTAATGTAAATATGTAAATAAAGGTGTTATATTGGATGTGTCGCATTTCATTAAAAACTGTCACCGAAGAGTAAATAATTAAAGCGTATACGGCCTTACAACCCATGCGCGGTGAGTCAACACAGGAGCGACGAAAAACCACGAGTTGCCCCAACATAACCTTTTTAAAAACCTTCTGTCTTTGGCGTCCTCTATTGATCATGGGTTTTAACTTGATTTTTTTTTTCAAATTATAGAAAGTTTGCAGTATTCGTCCATCATTGAAAATGAGAAAAACGAATTATTGTTGCATCCGTTGTTCGACCTGTTGTCGCTAATTAAAGTTGATATTTCAGTGTTTCTGGTTAAGGGTTATATATATGAGTAGAATGTTACAATTGACATGCAAATTCTTCCTTAGGTGCTTCTATTAATTTTCTTATATATTTTTTCAATGTCAAAAGGGAGAAACGTTAATCGAGAAATACAGACACTTCGTAACCGCAATAATGGAGACGCTGTAGGTACTAAAACTCAGAAGGCACACAATTTATTCATGTCAGTTTCCCAGCACGTCTGGTTCGTACAGCACCTATCCATTACAAACACAGTTATATGTATTTTGTAACTTTGTATTCCACCAGGCAGAGTGATGACATCGGTCGCTCTGTACCGGATTAGCGCAGATTTTACGACTGCTCCTCCTATTATGACGCGGACATTTAATTCGGGAACTATAAATCAGTGGAATACGGAAATGCGCTTATACTACTGTTCGGAGTTTGGCTGGCTGGTTGCACCATCTCGAGTACCTTTTAAAGTTTTATTGTGTCGTTCAGATGGGGCAATGAAATTCTAATAGGTATGCTGATTATTTCGTAAATTCTCTTCATTTAATACGAACTGAAACGGTGGAACGCAATAAATGCTATATACCTCTGCTGTCGGCACCGGTGGTGTATAGAGTTGGTGGTGGTGGTGGCAGCAGCCGAACTTCTACTCATTTACCAGTTTCAAAGTGAAGGAACACCGGTACCTATCGTATTTAATACGGTCTGTTGTACGGAAAAGAGCAAAGCGATTCCGTTTTTACGACTCTTTTACGTTTCGAAAGGAACGCCGTTCGAATAAAGTCGTTGAAAGGATGGCAAAATAAAACTTTTGAAGCGCGTGGAGTCTTGAACGTCTGTCGCAACGAGAATATCATTTTATACATTGATTGTATTACGGTTATTTTATTGAAAATATTCTTGTGATTAGTTTGCAATTTTCAAAATAAATAAAGCATATTATTCTATTAAATTACCTAGCCTTTTTATTTAAACTTATTTAACACTTATTGCATTCTCTTACTAATAAGAGAATTTAGCCAAACGTGTCCTTTTAATGAAACGTAGATCTGCAAGAAGCTTTGGAATAATGTGCATTCCGCTCGAGTAGAAAATAATAATAGCAATAATAATATTAGTAATAATAATAATAATAGTAGTAGAGACGCATAGATAGATTACGGAAAAATATCTGGAAATAAGAAATAATAAACAATAATAATAATAATATTATGACAGTTATGCCAGCCATCTTGTTCTCACGAACCGATGGGTTAACACACTAGCAACCAAGGACAAATTGAATCTTCTTGTGAATGGAGGAAATAATAATAACAATACTAAATCCAATCCAAAAAGCATTGAATTGGAAAGTACCTGGACCAGATAAGAGACAAAATTTCTGGTTAAAAAATTTTACATCGACGCACCTACAACTTGCTAAGTGCTTCCAATTATTGCTAGAACAACCAACCAAACTGCCAGAATTCATGACCGAGGGAAACACCTTTTTAGTTCCGAAATCTAATGCATCTGCGGAAGATCCCTCTAAATATAGACCAATTACATGTCTTCCTACATTATACAAGATGTTCACCTCGATTATATCTGAAAAGATATATGCCCATTTGGAGAATAACAACCTTTTAGAAGAGGAACAGAAAGGATGTAGAAAAGGATCAAGAGGTTGCAAAGAGCAGCTCCTGATTGACTCAGTTGTGATGAATAATGTGGTAAAAGCAAAAGAAAATCTCTACATGGCATATACAGACTATCAGAAAGCGTTTGATAGTGTACCTCACTCGTGGTTGGTAGAGATTCTTAGGTTATATAGAATTTAGGAGCACCATATTAATTTTCTTAGCTACGCCATGACTAAATGGAAGACAAGTTTGTTAATGAAAACCCCTACAGAAAGTAATGATGCAGGTAAGATCAGTATTAAAAGAGGCATATTTCAGGTAGACGCTTTGAGTCCACTGTGGTTTTGTTTAGCCTTGAAACAACTTTGTTAAATTCCCTAAATAAGGGATGTAATTTACTACAACCTGTCGTACAAATTAGTCACCTTTGGTACATGGGTGATCTCAAATTGTATGCTAGGAAAAAGAATAATCTTCGCGATCTCCTAAACTGTGTTGGCCGTTATAGTAGAGATATCAAATGAAACTTGGATTGGAAAAATGCGAAATAAGTTGCATGGAAAATGGACAATGGGTTGAACATCGTGGGTTCGAAGTGGAGGGTGGACAAGGACTAGTTATTGGAATGGAGAGCAACGACTATTATAAGTATCTTGGTTATTTGCAGGCTAGGGGAATAGAACACAATATTGCAAAAGAATTGGAAAAAGATCCGTATTTCTCTAGGCTGCGATCGTTGTTGAAAACCAGATTGTCGGCAAGAAATATGTCCAAGGCAATAAACCGCTTTGCAACTTCCGTACTTACTTATGGATTTGGAATAATTAACTGGACTGAAACTGAACTTCAAGCAATAGACATCAAGACAAGAGTAGAAGCCAGAAAATTTAGAATTCATCACCCACGTAGTGCGGTCGAAAGGTTCCACCTACCAAGAAGAGAAAGAGGTAGAGGAATACCGAGTGCTTATTGCAGGCATTATACACAGGTAAATAATTTACGAGCGTACTTTCTGCAAAAGTCGAAAGAAAGTAGATTGCATAATGCGATTGCTCAAATGGAGCAATTTTACGCCACTCAAACTGGCTAACGATGAATTCAATCCATCCACGAAAATCTTAAGTATATCCCAACAGAAAGAGAGATGGAAAATAAATCTTTACATGGCAAGTATCTGTTAAAAATCGGATCTGAAAATTTTGACACCTCAGCGTCGCAGGCATGGCTGTATACAGGTAACCTGTTTGCAGAAACAGAGGAATTCATGGCTGCCATCCAAGATCAAGTAATTCCAACGCGTTCCTATAGGAAAAAAATTCTTAAGGAGAATTTATCTTACATTAAATGTCGTGTATGCGCAGATAAGGAAGAAACAATATCATTTGATGGCAGGATGCTCTGTACTTGCCCCAAAACAATATCTCGAGAGGCACAACAGGGTTGCGAAAATATTACACCAGCTGCTCAGACAGAAGCGCTTCGTCGTATTCTGAAAATGTCCCGTATTATGAATATGAAGCACCTTCAGTTTACGAGGACGAAAATTCTCGATTATATTGGAATCGCCAAATAATCACAGATAAAACAATTCCCAACAATATTCCAGATATAATACTGACACTGAAGAAGGACAAGGTAACGTACATCATTGACATTGCTGTTCTGTTGGCAAAAAACACTGCGAGGAACTATGGTGAGAAGGTAAATAAATATTCACATCTCAGCGACGAAATCAAGAGTATGTGGAAGATGGACAAGGTCCTAATAGTCCCAATTGTGATTGGCGCAACAGGAGAAATTCCACAGAAATTACACAAGTCCATAAATATTTTGGATCTCTACCAAAAACTTTATTTAAAAATGAAAAAAAGTGTCTTGTTAGACACGGCTGCAATAATACGTCGCGTGCTAAACTAATGTTGGAGCGCGCGAACGCGGGCAACGCGGCCGGGAGGCGACATGACGGAATGGGTGGGGTGCTGATGTGGTCCTCTACTGGGTGGTAGCCTAGCATATGCGCTACCAAACTCTAGCGGGGTCTTCCCGATGGGCGGACAGGTGCCATTCCGCCTTTCCAGCAGTGGAGAGAGGAACCAAGCTACGCGGCGCAAAATACGGCGCCGCCCAATGCACACACCACTAGGACCGGTCCTGAGCGGCAACCTGGCTAGGCTGCCGTTAACAGCACACACACATTCGACGTGTGTGTAGTGCCCCCGCAATGGCGGAAAACGTTAAGATGGCACAAAGTGTGACCGTCGTCGACCGAAGTAGCCGCTAAGAGTGTTCCCTCGGTTGGCGATGAGCAACCCCGTGCAAGGTGCGATTCGCTGGTCTGCGCCTTGCCTCGATGGGGCGGGGGTCGGGCCGTCGAAGTACTGCACGGAAAAGTAAAGAAGTTGCCGGGAAAGGGTTAGCGGCCCTGCGCAACGGCTGGTTCTCCGATCTCTCAAAATTAACGCGACCGGTCACTAAACACACGCACGAGCGCGCCAACATACAACACCCCTACACTTGCGCGCTCGCACAAACACAAAAACACACACCCAGAGAGAGACGCAAGCTGCCACCAGCAACCAACACACAAGTTCATACCCAGAAAGAGACACAAGCTGGTAGCAGCGGACAACACATATGTTCACACCTTGAAGGTACTGGTAAGTATCTACTATAATCAATATTCATATAAAATAAATGAATGATAGATAACTATGCCACCCATCTTGTTCGAATGAACCGATGGGGTAAGATAATGGCAACCAAGAGCGAATGGTTCTTGTGAGTGGAAGAGATAATAATAATAATAATAATAATAATAATAATTTATAGCAATCATCCAGGATCAAGTCATTCCAACGCGTTCCTATCGGAAAAATATTCTTAAGGAGAATTTATCTGACATTAAATGTTGTTTATGAGCGAATAAGAAAGAAACAATTAATCATTTGATGCCAGGATGCTGTACTGTACTTTAAAGTGTATCTTGAAAGATACAATATGAACACCCTTCACTTCGCGAGGACGAAAACTCTCGATTATACTGTAACGTATACCATTGACATACGTGGAAGATAGACAAGGTCGTAATATTCCCAATTGTGATGGGCACAACGGAAGAAATTCCACCAGAGTTATAGAAGTCAATAAATATTTTGGATCTCCATCAGAAACTTTATCTGAAAATGCAGGAAAGTGTTTCTGGGCTTCTTCTCCTCGTGTGAAATATGTATTGAAAAGGACTCATTTTATCGACGTTTCAACGAGATTGCACTCGTTATCTGGAGTTGGTCTTGCGCTAGTCGGAGTTAGCGACCGAATCCCGTTGTTGTGAGCTGCCTCTGTTTATATACTGCTACGTCTGTGGGGGGTGTGGCTTTATGCGGCTTCGTGTGATTGGTCTGGATCTTAATGTGTTCTGTAGATTGTTTTGTTGGCATAGCGGTGTGTCGTGTTTGAGTTCAGTGTTGATATGTAGATAAGGTAGAGGGGATTTCCATGTTTGTGGCAGACGCTGGCCGTCGTCGCGTTTATTCAGACTGTTTGGTCTATTTTCTATCGCTTTTCTAATTCTTAAATCTTAGTATTATCGAAGTCGATGGTTGACCCGTTAGTAGACGATGTCGTGCCAGGGATGACGTTACCTCTTTATTGACGACTGCATTTTTGGGTTCCTCTCTCCTTACGTTTATTCGCCTGTTTGTCTGTCTCACATAGGATTGTTCACAGTTCGAAAATGGTATTTTATAAATGCCCTTTGCATAGAATTCCACTCGAAGATCATGACGTCTATTAAATACGGGCATCAGAATTGCTTTATACACAAAAACATTAACCTAAAAACATACACTTAAATCTTCAAGAGAACATACATATTTATACGACACAGCTCTTTCAAATAACATAATAACGAGAATATAATAATTTTAACTTATTGTTTTTGTCCAGTAGCGTCTCCAATAATTTATGTATAATTTTATAATTTAACAATGCTCCGTTGTGATGCATATACATACATATTTTGGTGGCTTCGGTTATAACAAATATGACACACATCAGGAAACAGGTACTCAAACAACAATTAAAGTCTAACATATCTGAAACCTTCAAATTATAACATCATTGTATAAGAAAGTAATCCTGTTTTAGTAGATTTGTACCATTGAAAAAGGAAAAACATCAATAAAACAATTGATGTTTCAAATGGACGTATAAAGCGCGAAAAAAAAACTAACGAAGTATTATATATATATATATATATATATATATATATATATATATATATATATATACATATGTATATATATATATATATATATAGATAATTATTTTTTGGCTTTTGTATTATAGGAGATTTAGTTGGTCGCCGATTTAAGGTCTGTTTTACTTTAATATGTATATATTTAAAATAATTCAACTCTTACATGTTTCATTATAAATGACTGTATATTAGTGTCATACTAATTAATGTGAAGTTGTCATGGTTAAAATTCCATTATTCAATAAATACATTCAAGTTTAATAATAATAATTCATGCCTTAGCATTCCCTAACAGCTTGACGCCAATTACAGTGGGCAATGGCTGTCAGCTGTCGGCATTCGCCTTGAACGAGAAGCAAGACCACGAAAACCTACTCTGACAGCCTAATCCCGGACCAGGCTGTCGGTATAGAATGCGGAAATAAATATATTTTACAGTATTTTTGCGGAATGCGGAAATAAATATATTTTACAGTATTTTTCTTATTAAAAAATGGACCTTGTTTAAAAATATCCCTTGTGTATATTATGGGGGAGGGGAAGGTGCTTAAAATAAATTCATTTTTATTTCATTAATATTAGGGCGAAACCCTTTCAATAATTCAGATTATTATAAAAATATCTAGATGAATATGCCACTGTACTAACAGTAAATTATTAAGAGCATATACGAGGGCCAAGCTACAATTATTGAAAGTAGAAAGATTGATACATGTTTTCAGAATTCTTAGTTTAAATATATTCAAAGTAATTGCCATCAACAATAATACACTTAACCATTCTTATATTACCCATATTTCAAAAGCGTTCAGCCAGCTGTCTTTAGGGGTACTATCAAAAAACACTTAACGGCGATGTCAATCTCTTCTTCTGACTGGAACTTTTTTCCTCTTAAATGTTTTTCTACTCAAAAAATAGCCAGAAGTCACACATCGCCAAATGCGTTGAGTAAGGAGGATGTTCTATAACTTTGGTTTTGTTTTCAGCTAAATACTGAACTGTTATCCTTGCTGTATGGGACATCGTGTTATCATGATGTAACATAATTCCCTTTGTTGGCACTTTACTGAACACAGTAGGCAAACAATTTTCAACATACCATTTAGCGGTAACTGTCTTCTGATCTTCTAATTTAATTGGGGCAACAAACCCGTACTTATAAAAAAATACTGCGTACATTGCTTTTTTCATTGCTCGCCGTTTTGTCACAATCGTAGGGGATTCCTCATCTTCATGCATCCAGATTCGTCTTTCTTGTCGAGTGGGAATATCTAAAAACGGTATAGTTTACATCAAATTATAATAATATAACTTTGAACGGCTCTAAAGCTTTTATTGCACCACCTTCTGTGATGATAATTATTATACCTGGTCTCCTTATTGAACGGGTACGGTTTAACTATTTGCAACGTATGAATCTAGGGGCCGTATTGACTATAAATTAGGGCCCTATAATATAATAATAAAACGCTGTTAATTTCAAGTATATAATAAAAAATATCTGTACATTGGGTTTATATACAAAGAAAAAACCGTGTGGAAAGATGTGTAGTGGATACATATAGATATATAAAGCTTATTTATTTGTAATATACAATAAAATTTTTATGTGTCACCGCATTTCATAAATCATCTGTGATTGAGTCGTCTTGCAAATCGGTGTTTGTGTCTGAATCGTATTGCAAATTTATAATCAAAGGTGCTACTATTTTGTACATGCGCATATATTCGTCCTCTTTTGCTATTGCGTATTTAACAGCATTTTTCCAATTTACAGCAGTTGTATGTTCCATAGCATTTTTTATGTGTGTTACACTGCTTTCAATAAATTTCGATGTTTGATTGGTTCGTCTTATGGCATTTTTCAGTTGGGCCCATATCTATTCAATGGGATTGAAAATGTAATGGTATGGTGGTAAACGCAAAATTGTATGTCCTGCTTCTTTGGCTCTGTTATCCACATAATAATCCTTTAAATATTCTTTTAGTCTTCATCACCTCTATTAATTGGTTTTTTGTATGTTGATCCTCAAAATATAAACATTTGCTTCTAAATATGTTTTAATATCTTTCTTATTATTACATTTTGTAGGAACTTTGGTTTGCTGTCGAGAATGATACGGAGCGTTGTCCATCACTATCACACTATCTTTTGGTAAATTTGGCAGCAAAGTGTCGCAAAACCATTCTTCAAATAAAGATGAGGTTATATCTTCATGGTAATCTAAACTTGAGGATTTAACATTTTTAGCAGATAATAGTGGCTGTCCGATCCATCCTTTTTCTGACTCAGCATGAAGAATGATTATTCTCTTCCCTCTCGAAACTGGCGCGTCCAACTGACACATACTTGAGCTATCCACCCAACCTTTGCAAATTGTGTGATCGGTGTCATACCATGTCTCGTCTAAATAACACATTAATCGTCCTTCCTGTCTATATCTTCTAATTGCCGTTAAGTATTCATATCGAAGTTTCTGTAACCTCGGGCTTTCCATAATTGTGCGACGTTTGTCTATAGTGCAAACTTAAGACCAGCTTTCTTTAGCGTCCGCCACAAGGTTGCTTTTAGAACAATGAATATTTATAGGCTCATCACTGATTCTTTTATGTAAGCAGTCAAGTGTAGACAACATTTCCTCTGTAGAAGGAGTATACTTGCTGCCTAATAGTATCAATTTCATACTCTTCAATTTTTCTCGGTGCTCCTTTGTCACTTCTTTGCTCTCGAGGCCCTGCATTATTCTTAATTATTTTATATATTGTTCCAAAAGACACCTTTGTTAATTGCGACGTTCGTTGAATGTTCTGGGTTTGTAGTTCGTTATTTCTTCCACCAGGGTATGATAGACATTGAAAATTATCTGTTTTGCATCTTCTGATATATGCTTTCTCTGTCGTGCTCCAACAATATTATCACTATCCACATCATAATCACTAACACTTTCAGCAAAAGGTCGCCACATTTTCGTTAAGTAAAGAGAGAAAAATCAAATATGTATACTACAGCAGTAAAGATTAACAATAAATGATAAATAGACTCAATATTAGATGTAATATATACTAACTCTCCTAACTATATTTACTTAAATTTTGTTTAATAATTATAAGCACTTATTTCATCTAAATTGTAATTTTATGACTATTTAACTATATATAATACCTATATATTCAAATTATCAACTTTTGGTACTTATATTATTATTAAATTTTATTTAATCTAAATTGCAGTAATTACTTAATTTTTACTTAAATTTTGTCATTACGTACCTCAGCAGTTTGTTTGCGTAAAGGATAATCGTATTGAGCGGCCAGGTAGTTATTGCCGCAGGTGGTTAAATAAAAGCATTAGAGCCGTTCAAAGTTATATTCTTATAATTTGAAATAAACTATACGTACGTTTCATCGCCAGTTACAATTTTAGAAATAATTTGATGGCGTCCAGCATTCAACATATCTAAAGATTGTTGACAAATTCTAACAGGCTCCGCTTTTTTGTAAATCTGTCAGATGATTGGGTGCAAACTGAGCTACAACCTTTTTCAAATGTAAATGTTCGCGCAATATTGATCTCACTTGCGAGGATCCAATCTTCAGTTTGGACTCTATCATTGCATAGGTAATCTTCTTCCATTGCTTCCCTGCAGCAATATTTTTGAGATTAACAACAGTTTTTGTGTAGAACCTAGTTACAACCTCGTTCAAATTCTTTATGCCATTTATAAACAGTAGGCAATTATAGTGCGAAATTCTCAAATGCCGATTTCAAACTTACCTCACACTCATACGCGCTCAAGCCTAGCTTGAAATCATATTAAATCATTATCCGAAAGTTCTCTCCTGATAATTCCATTTTTTCGATAGGTTATTTCTCAGACATTATTCAACCGAATTGCACAAACTAAACTGCATTTGACAGATAAAATAATGCACTATTTAATAAACAACAATTTATTTTTCATAGGTAACTAGATTTTTCTATTCTCAATAATTGTAGCTTGTCCCTCGTATTTCGCAGTTCTTATATTTCTTTATTCGACGTTTGCATAATGTTGAACGTTATACTGTCACAATGGTCACAAATAAACTACTCAAAAATGAATAGGGAATTAGATCTTTTTTTAACAGATCTAATTAATTCGATTAAATTTAACGTATTTTCTCAAACTATAGATAAATTAGAAGGTCCACAGTCGTTTGTGGACATTTTATTTGGTAAATGTCTTTTCTGTGTGATAAAATATTGAATCTTGTATTTTAACCTTAAATTAATTTAGAATACAAAATTATATAAATCGCATTTTTTGACAAGTATTATTCATTTTAAACGTCATTTCACATTTTCGCGATGCCAAGACGTAATTTAAATATAGAAACTTTTGATTTAATTGCGTTATTGCATAAGCGAGGGCAATCTGGAGCAGAAATTGCCGCAATTTTTAATGTGTCTCCAAGTGTTGTTAGTAGGGCTCTAACAAGATTCCAACAGGTAGAATCTGCAAGGAGAAGACTCGGTAGTGGATCTGAGAGGAAAACAAATCAGAGACAAGACCGCTACATACGAATTCAGACCAGGATGAATTCGTTTAGAAGTGCTGTATGGTTGCAAACACAGTTACGTGCCACCACTGGAGTTAGAGTTTCGGATCAAACCATCAGAAACCGTCTGAGGGAAATGGATCTTCATAGCTGTAGGCCTGTGAGTCGCCCAAAATTAACTAATGCCAATAGAATGGCTAGAAGAACTTGGGTTAACCAACGACTAGCAGAAAATTTTCAATGGGAGCATGGTTTATACACCGATGAATCCAGATTCTGCTTATTTAGTGATAATCGTAGAGTAAGGGTCTGGAGAACTCGAGGAGACCGTTATAGACGCGAGTTTACAAAAGCTGTGGTGCCTTTTGGCGGCGGTGGTATCATGGTGTGGGCGGGCATTAGTTTGAATGGACGTACGAACCTCAATCTCTATGAAAACAATGTCAATGGACACATATACAGAGATGACATTATTCAGAAATATGTGGCCGACTTTCGTGAGGCTGTGGATGAAAACATGGTTTTTATTGATGATAATGCAAGACCTCATCGTGCACAAATTGTAATGCAAGCAATAAATGACCCCCATATTAACCATCTACCTTTACCACGAACGTCTCCCGACTTGAATCCAATTGAGCACATTTGTGACAGACTTCAAGAACAGCTCAACGAACATAATCCACCCCCAGTTAACGTGCAACACTTGCGGAAAATTTTACCGCTGTGTTGGAGAAGAGTGTCACAAGAACACATTAATAATTGCATTATGAGTATGCCCCGAATATGTACAGCTGTGAGAGATGTCCGTGGCCATTATACACGATTTTAGAATTAATTGTTACAGAAAAATGTTTATTTTAGCTTTTGTTAAAAATGTTGCTTATTTCATTTTTGATCATTTCTTAGTAATCTAACGATTTTTCTGAATAAATATACTTGAAAATTTTAAATTGTTGTGTACAATTATGTATCTAATATAATACACTACAAATATTTACCCATACTATCTAAAAAATACAAAAAAAGTAAAAATTCCTTATTCATTTTCGAGTAGTTTAATTGAAAGGTGTTTGTACTTCCCGCTTCCTGAATAATACCTGGTATTGACAATGTGCACAATGCTAATTGTAATTTACATCGAAGACCATCAAGGTTAAAATTTCGCCGCGTATAATACGAAGAAAAATATTTATGCAGATTGCTCACTGTGCGATTAAATTTAAATATAGATTTTCAGTTCTCTTATCAAATAATTTGAATATTATATGGGTGCATGTCTACTTTATCATAATTATTAGGGAGTTGCTTTTTATTTTAAAAACATTCGACAAAAGTTCTCTGTTCGAAAGAAATGTCCACGTTTTTTATTTTGTTTGGAACCACTACATATTTTATGACTATTTAAAATTGTTTTCTTACACGAAATGTATTTTTCTTTTCATTTATTTCGAAAAATAATAAGCAGTCCCAAATGACTGTCGATATTGACACGTCGGGCTTTATACATACCTATAATACCTTATCGCATTTTAAAGATTATAAGAAAGTCGCAGAATAACACAAATTTAATCTATCATTCCTCATCAGCGCAGCACTTTACGATCCGTAATTAAATTCCACGAAAGCGAAATGCCCATCCGTCACGAAGACGGTTTATTTACTCCTAAACGGACCTCATGCATTATTTATTCTGCCCCGACACCGTTCGCCCGCTACATTGTTGTGCACACCAGAAAATTTCCAACGATTAAAATTAAGCTACGTTTTATAACGCCATCACCCCGTCAAGAGTGTGCAACTTTTACGAGCAAAAATTCCCCGCATTTATGTATTGCCTTCCCTCGTTTCGGCGGTTAAAAACAAAATTTGGAGAACTTTTAATTAATCTACGCGAAAAGGAAAGGGGATCGATATGAAATGCTTAAAACCTTAGAAAATTTTTTGATGATTTCCCTTTCCATTTGAAGAGAATAGAGACTTTCGTATGCTTTTATAAATGAATTCTTACATTTACGAGGGACACCTTTTATACTTTTACAATCGGCCACTAGATGGTACTTTTGACTAAATATGCAGTGAATTGTGGTGCTAATTGCTTATTTAACTTGGTCCACAATACACAGTAGCTTGGCCGGTCTATCTCAAGTCGGATTCGCCTTCCAGGAGCTCTTGTATCTTCAGGGTTACCCTCACAGAGTACGTAGCACAATAATAAAACAAAAGGTATTAGAAAAGAAAACAAAGATTCCCCCCATGAAGTTTTATATAAAAAAAAAAATAAAATAAGACTTTATCGAGTATAAAGCCGTACTGAAACACCTATTGTGTATCAGGGGTGAGGAAAACTTTGATACAAATGACAGTAGAAGAGAAAAAACCTCACTAAATGATCGCGAGCAAAATTAACCTAATTAAATATTGAGGAAAGCTGTCAATCTTCATTAATTACGTTATCCCTAACTAAAACGTCAACAGAACATTTCTGTATGCGCACGCATTAACTCTGACCCATGCGCACATTTAACATGGTACAAATATAATTTTCCCACCAAAATCTAACCTTCTAAAATATTACAGATAAAAAATATACTCAAAAAAATATGAAAATTTTCCTTAATATTCATCTGCCTCTAAATATATATTATACAAATATTATAACTAAATCATATCTAAATAAATGCTTACAATTACAGAAATATACGTACATTAATTAATGTAGTCATCACACTTCACAAAAATTATTAACATGAGAGATTTCAGATAGGCCGCATAAATCAAAAATTACAAGTATAAAAGACTCGTAATAAATCGAGAATTAATTTTAACACATCAGTATCACCACACTAAAACATAAACCGAAATTACTTAAATTAACTGAATAAAAAAGAAGTCTTTATCCAGCAGACAACTAATTAGACCTATCTGTTCAATAGCTGGTTAATCTCTAACTCTCCTTCTTCACGGAAATGCCTCGCTCCATACCTAATACAAAATCAAAAGACCTGCTATATCAAAGTACTTCCGCTCCACCCGGACTGCATACATCAAATCTATGTTCGAACAATCTACAGTCGTGGACAAAAATACATATTATAATAAAATTTACATAAAATATAAAATATTTTCAAATATTTTTCTGGAATAAAATACACATAAATATATAGTCTTTTATAGTTTCTTTTAATTTTTTCTTCGGGGAAAAATTCACTGCAATATGTAATCATTATATTCTTAAAGTTTGACAATAGCTTGATAGCTTAGAAATTGAGTCAGTAGTTTGTTGACAGTGATAGTTTTAAGACAGTGAGTTTGTAAAATAATGGAGATTACTCGTGCAGGTTTTCGTTGGATGACTTTTTACAATTATAAAAAGGGCCTAACTCCACAAGAATGCATTATATCGCTTCAGTCAACTTTTGGTAATGAAGCACCATCAGAGAAGACAGTTTACTTTGCAGAATTTCGTCATGGTCGTGCCTCAGTGAGTGATGAATGAATCACGTAAAGGTAGAACAAAAACTGTTGTGATTCCAAAAAACATCGATGCTGTGCGGAACATGATAAAACACGATCGACATGTGGCTTACAGTGAGGTAAAAGCATCTCTTGGCATATCGCAGACTGCAATTAATTTGATTTTGCATGAACATTTATTTGTAAAAAAAATATGTTCCAGATGGATTCCACATAGCTTGACCGAAGCACAGAAAGCAGCTCGTGTCAATTGGTGTACAGATACGGGCAAAAAATTTCGACGTAGGAACCGCAAAATTCGTATACCACATCGCCACAGGTGACGAAACATGGATATATGCGTATGAACCGGAAACCAAGCAACAATCTACTGTATGCGTGTTCCAAGACGAACCGAACCCCACAAATATTGTTTGTGCAAGGAGCACTTCCAAGAAAATGATCGCTTGTTTCTTCGGCTGTACAGGACACATCGCAACAATTCCTTTAGAGGATCGAAAAACTGTTAACGCTGAATGGTATACAGTAATTTGTTTGCCAGAAGTTATAGACGTAATCTGGAAGAACAACCGAAAACGTCGCATTATTCTTCATCACCACAATGCGAGTTCCCAAACAACACGTCTAACAGTTAACTATTAGAAGGAGAAACGCGTTGAAATAATGTCTTATTGTCTATATTCACCTGACTTGTCAGCGAATTATTTCTTTTTGTTCCCGACTGTGAAACAAAAACGGGTGGACAGCGATTTTCAACACCTCAAGAAGCAGTCGAAGCCTTTGAAAACCATGTTTCTGAGATACAACCTTCAGAGTGGAAAAAATGTCTTGAGAACTGGTGAGTACGCATGTAAAAGTATATAGGCCATAAAGGCGAATATTTTGAAAAACAATCAAATAATTTGTTCCTAAAAATGTTGTTTTCTTCCCCGATTTTGTAAAAATATAAAAAAAGGTGACCCTCGTCTAAGCGAAAAATATCTATACCTCTCTATTTTTGGATGAAATGTGTATCAAAATAGCACTGTTGCTAAATCGTAGCATGATAATGATCTAAAACAGTACTAAAGTAGATGGCAGAAGGTTAATACTTAATTGCTTTTGCTTTTACACGTAGAAGTAAACCTTCTTGTTTTTAGATATTTTGGTGAAATTATTCTTGGGGCTAAATCAATATTTTTCTCCAAATAGCCATTGATAATTAGTGTTAACCAAGATTCAGATTCTTCAGACTATAATGACAGTGTAATGTAATAATGAAAATGAACTATATATATATATATATTGTTGAACTTCTGTATAATTATATTAATTGAACATGTTGCTACAGTTATTATTAATCATACTGCAATAGAAAATGTTACATTACTTGTAAATTAACTAGTTTAATTTACTTTAGTCGGTATTATAAATATTTTTACATTCACATTATTTTAAAATTATCTATAATTATAGTTACTTAGAATAGAGCTGGAAATAAACACTAAATAGAGTTGTTATTAATTTGATAAATATTTCCTTAGGCAAAAACGTTTTAATCTGTATCCAAAGTGCTCGCTGTTTCTTTTGTGAATATCCATAATCTATTTCAAATGCAGCATCAATTATTACCTGTTCTTAAGAGAAACTCGTGAGTTGAATGTGATAAAAACTAAAAAATATAAATTTTTTATATTCTATTGTTTAATTTAACATATATATTGTTATATCATGATTAATAATATTGATTGTTATAAACTATTTCCATTCCGTTCGTATTTTATTCTAAAACATTGATATATTTATTAATTTTGTAAAATAAAAGTACTAATAAAATTGCCTTTATTAATTGACATAAATTATAAATAGTTAATTGACGAAGGAGATACTTGTTGAAACTTCATTATAACGCTAAGAAATAAGTAATTAAACTTCTAGTTTCAAAAATTCTTTTATTGTAAATACGACTACAATATTGTTTCGCCATACAATGGCTTCATCAGGTGGATGAAATACTGAATATGTACAATACAAGCTTGAATATTTATGTGAAAATTATTGGGGAAATGGTGGTGGAAAAATTTTTACAATCTTAAATTTAGTAGAGGGGAGTTGTTTAAATCTAGTTGATCATTTAAAGCTAATCCTAAACTATTGTATCTATTAATTTCTAAGTTTTCTAACAGTTCTAACAGTAACAGTAAAAAGTAAAATTTTTACTTTTTTCTTGAATGTGTAAAATTTTGAAATCTATATTAAATCTATGATAGATATCTATACAATGACTTGCGAAAGTTGAATCTGTTTTATTTTCTTTATGGCTTCTCTCGTGTTCTTTCATCCTAATTTTGAATGTCCTCCCCGTTTGTCCTATGAATACCTTATTACAATCTTCGCATGTTAACTTATATTCACCAGAGTTTGATTCTTTGTCTATTTTATCTTTGTTGTTTTTAATAATGTTCTGTATAGTATTGTCTGTTTTAAATGGTATATGTTCGTTATTAAGTTTTTTTAATGAAAGTACGAATTTTTTCCGAAATTTTTCCTAAGTAAGTGATTGAATTATAGGAATTAATTATCTTGTATTTTAATTTTGGATAAACTAAGGAAAGGGTTTTAGATTGTTGTTGGCTATTTAGGATGTTATTGACAATAGCGCAAATAGCGCAAATTTGATTACCGTCACTAGTGAGAGAAAATCCCATAACGTTAACTTTCGTCCCTAGTGACGAATGTTATTAAATTTCACTGTCGCTGTATCCCGTCATTTTTAAATCACGTCAGTTTGTGCTGTTTGTAGCTTTATCATGACTTCTTATTCAGAAAGTGATTTAGATATTCCCAATACTCCACCAGAAATAGTAAATCTAGCTGAGGAAACCTATGCCGGCTTATTACGAGAAAAATCGAGTCAGAGGTATGAAGAAGTCTATGTAAAATTCATTGAATGGAGGGCTGATAATATCGTAAATTCATATTCGGAAATTGTGCTGCTTGCACATTTTGCAAAATTGTGGGAATGTTTGAAGTCATCGACCTTATGGTCTATATATTCTGTGTATCAATGTTCAAATCATAACTAATTTAAATATGATCTGTAGTTTTATAATTTTTAATTAAAGATATAGTATTTGTTTAGATAACTTTTTTAATGCCATAGGCGAGGTCATAGAAAAAGTATAATGCTTAACTCATCGAAATCATTTTTTTAAGCTCGCGAACATTACCAAACTCTGCTTCGCCTCGTTCGGTAAACTATTTTCTCGCTTAAAAAAAAATTTACTTTCATCACTCGTTACACAATAGACTATTTCTTATGTACTTTGACAATTAAAGAAATTTATAAGCATGCAATAAACTAAGTGCCTTATATTTGAAATGTCTATTTGCTTTAATTTGGCGCCTGTTTTAAGTTTCAAGTCGATTTGGTATTTCGCGCTCAATTGCTGCATGCGCAGTGAATTTGGAGCACTAGCGATAAGCGGTAAGCATTTTACACATTTCTCGGTATTAGTGGCATATGCGCAATATGCTGCAAGCCTTGTTCTTTTTAGTGTAATCTTTCCTCAGAGCCAGTGTAACCACGAAAACCTATTCGGACAGCCTAGTCCCGGATCTAAACTCGGGACTGCCAATGTGCAGATATTTGCGACTACCGGAGGGTGAAAGGAGTTCCCATTGCCAGACTTAAACTTTTTTATTACGCTATTTTTTTAACATAAACAACGTAGCGCAAATGCTGCCAACCTTTCAAAAGTCAGTCTTCCGTCAAACAGTCTTCGTATTAGTAGAACTACATAGGTGGAATATTTAATTACAAATTATGTAAGGAAATTTTTAAGCTAAATAGTATTCCTTATTTAGTTGTAACAAAACGTCATGGTGACGTCTTGTATGGCGAAAATCAACTGCTGAATAAATTGGACAATACTTAATTAAAGCTTTGCCAATGGATAGGATCCTATAGCAAGAAGCCATTTTTCCATCCTTTTAATTCTTTTTAGTAACATCATTTATCAACTGTCAGAAATAATGATAACTTATAGTATTTCTAACGTAAGCAAGTAAAATTGCCTAAATGTCGAAAAATACTAACACATATCCCGAAAAATAAGCATTACGAAACTGACAAATGTTTTGATTTATATTTATTCCGGGCAGACATGTCTCATCCATAAAATCAATTATAAGAAGAAACAATTTCTGAAAGATGTATCCGATGTATTATATATAGATATATATATATATATATATATATATATATATATATATATATATATATATATATATATATAGAACGATATACATTTTAATGGAATTGTGTTTTTATATCGACCCTGCGTTCTATAAGCAACTTACATATAATATATAAATCCCGGTTGCCTCGCCGTCGATATAATAGCGTACAATACATATAAATCCAATACATCATCTTCCCCGTATGATTCCGCCGTCAACCGGTCAAAGCGAGCTCAAAGAAAGGCGATGATAGATTTGGCGTATTTCCGAATGACAGTTTCCACCGTGTCCCGCAGATAGATTTTAACCTTTTACGCTTAAGCCCCAACTGCAGGGACGCCTCCTTTTTGCCAAATGAAATATGGAACCATTAGTAAATTACCCGTGGATAGAGCGCCCCATAAAACCAAGAAAAAGTTCCCGGGAAATCTACCGAAGACAAAATAAATATAACTGGAGCCGACTTCTTCTCCTATACCACCGGTTACCCTATTTATCGCCTTTCAACGGAATAGCACAGATAAAATCCGAACTTCCAGAAGTGGTAAATTAATTTTTATGGTTGTACTAACAAGAAAATATAATTGTTATTCAAGACATTCTTTATGCGAGATATTTAAAATTATATTAAGAGAGACGTGAGATAATCGATACCTAATCAACCAAACTATATATACATATTGTTATGAAATCATAATTGGAAAGAGGGTTGAGACGTGAATAATTTTAGAATCAAATACTTCAAATGTTATAATAGTAAAAATCCATGCACGTTATTAACGATGATGATATTACGTGTCATAGCCAACACAGTAACGCGAATTTGGTGAAAATGGAGATGTTGATATACACAACTTTTTTATATGTAGATAAATTTAAGCATTTGACATAAGCGTTCATTAAAAAGGAATAGTGAATGACATACTTTAGAAAAACGAAAAATTAAATTTAGTTTTCGTATGTTGCATTGAAAGGTTACAAAGTGCAATGTTGTCCTATCATTTCTGTCAATTAGTTAATTTACTTTTAATACCTGTAAAATTTGCCCTCCTATTTCTTATTAATGTATTTCATACTTTTATAGTTTGAGTTACAGTTTCTAGTCATTTATTTTGTTATTGTTTTTAATTTGGTAATATTTATATAATATGCAAAAAGCTTTTTTCAAACAAAACAATATGCTAATTACATCTCTAATTAATTATTCACAAGAACTAGATAATAAAGGTCCATTGTTATCCATATATGCTATAAATGAGGTATTTAAATCTATAGTGTTTTCAAATTACTAATGTCAAATTTGAATATTCTAGCGTCTTGCTGAAGCTCTTTCTGTTAGTGTTGCAACTATAAGCAAAATCAATACACCTACTAGATCTGAGGGACAGGTTTCTAGTCCTAAGAAAGTTAAATCAAGAAAGAAACCTGTAACTTAAGTCTCGAGAACAACAGAATTTGACATTCGTGATACGATTTATGCAATGTATCAGAATTTAATTTAAATTCCATTTTCCAAGTATTAAAATATAGAAATATCTATACTGGTAGCTCATTTTCTTTTCGCATGATTTTACAAAGAATTGGTTTTCGCGTAGAAGACAATCCAAAAATAAGACTTACGGAATTACCTAATGTTGTTTTAGGACATTTACTTTTTTGGAATAATATGTAAAATATATGAATCAGATACTTGGCAGTTTGTATGTTTAGATGAAACATGGATATTCCAAAATGGAACAGTATCATGGCAAATCATGGCAAGACGGCACTAAACACAGTGTTCGTAATATAAAATCAGAGGGCTCACGTTATATTATACAACACGCAGGCTGCAGAAGTGGTTTCATTTCAGAAGCTTTGAAAATATTTAATTCTAAAACAAAAGATGAAGATTATCATGGGGAAATGAATGAAATTAGTTTTTTATCATAGTTTCAAACCAAACTAATACTAGGTTTAAAAGAACCTTCTATAAACACAATGGGCAATGTAAGTTTTCACTCGTCTTTGGAATATAAATTACCAAATAATTCTTGGAACAATGGACAAATCAAAGAGTTAACGAAACAAAATATTCCTTTTCAAGAAGATAGTTATAAGAAGGAGTTGTTAAAATTGGTGGCTTTAAATAAGCCACCTAAAACATATAAAGTTGATACTATTGCAGAAGAAACTGGTCATATGGTATTGATAGAAAATATTTGGGGTATAACAAAAAATTATTATAGCAAACATATTGGTAGGGATGGATGGGGCACTGAAAAATTCATTGCGATGTGGAAAAAAAGCATTAAGTACCATTACACCTGAAATATGGTCACGTATAATAGACCACACTGAAAAACCTATCCAACAGTAGTCGGAAAGAGAAGTAGGTGTCGATCGAGATGACATTCCAGAAGTAATAATTTCTTTCTTATATGGTATCCTCATTACCTGCATTTGCGTCTGGCTGTGGAGAGTGTTCAAAGACGATTTTTGAAGTATCTGCCTTTGAAGTGTGACGTTTTGTATCCGGAAAGAGGCACTGAATATACGTCTCTCCTGGAACGCCATTCTTTGAATTCCCTGAGTGATAGACGAGAACATCTTAGTGCAAAATTTCTCCTTATTTTACTGAATGGAAGGATTGATTGTCCGTCTCTTCTGCCACAATTAAATTTTTTGGTTCTAGGACATTTAACTAGATTGTCAGACACTTTCACTGGTCCCATCGCCAAATCCAATGTGTTTGTCAAAGCACCTTTGCTGCATATGGTACACAACCTTCACAAATTCTACTCTGATCCATTCTCTCGGTGATTTGAGATAATTTTGACTACTTTAAATGTGTTTACGAATTGTCATTTGGTATTTGTTTTGTACTTGAATTGTATTTTTAATTTTTATTATTTACTATTATTTTTTAATAGTGCCTTGTACATGTAACTATTTTATGGTACACTGTATGTATTTACTTAGGATATGTTTTGTCCTGTCATTGGAATATTTCTGTTGGACAATAAAGAATACTATTACATATTATTATTATTATTATTATTATTATTATTATTATTATCTCTTCCACTCACAAGAACCATTCGTTCTTGGTTGCCATTATCTTACCCCATCGGTTCATTCGAACAAGATGGGTGGCATAGTTATCTATCATTCATTTATTTTTATAATATTGATTATAGTAGATACTTACCAATACTTTCAGGGTGTGAACTTATGTGTTGTCCGCTGCTGGCAGCTTGCGCCTCTCTCTTGGTGTGTGGTATTGTGGTTGTGCGAGCGCGCAAGTGTAGGGGTGTTGTATTTTAGCGCGCTCGTGCATGTGTTTAGTGTCCGGTCGCGCTAATTTTGAGAGATCGGAGAACCAGCCGTTGCGCAGGGCCGCCAACCCTTTCCCGGCAACTTCTTTACTTTTCCGTGCAGTACTTCGACGGCCCGACCCCCGCCCCATCGAGGCAAGGCCCAGACCCGCGAAGCGCACCCTGCACGGGGTTACTCATCGCCAACCAATGGAACACTCTTAGCGGCTACTTTGCTCGACGACGGTCACACTTTCTGCCATCTTAACGTTTTCCGCCATTGCGGGGGCACTGCACACACGTTGAGCGTGTGTGTGCTGTTCACGGCAGCCTAGCCAGGTTACCGCCCAGGACCGGTCTTAGTGGTGTGTGCATTTCGCGGCGCCGTGTTTTGCGCCGCGTAGCTTGGTTCATTATTATTATTATTATTATTATTTTCTCCACTCACAAGAACATTCAATTTGTCCTTGGTTGCCAGTGTGTTAACCCATCGGTTCGTGAGAACAAGATGACTGGCATAACTATCATAATATTATTATTATTGTTATTTATTATTTCTTATTTCCAGGAATTTTTCCTTAACCTAAGTATGCAGCTCTCCTCCATGTGGCATGCTTCATTCTTAGTAAGCCGATAATAACACCTCCCACCATGTAGGGGGGGTTCATTTTCACGGCCCATAGGGTCCGGCGCTTTAGTTGTTATGTTGACGAAGTGGGTTGAGATGAAGGTATCTCAACAACATCCTCGCCTGCGTTCTTTGTTTCTACTGAAGCATGCCATGTTTGTGTTTCATTTCCAATTTGCTGTTTCGGTCTTTGCTGGTTAATCCTACCTGGATCCTGCTCCTCCGACCCACCACAGTATCCTTTTCGTCCAGTGTTTGGAGCAAGTGTACCTCATTGAGGCTGCTAACCCAACCGAACGATTAGCTCAGGAATCCGTGGAGTCGCTAGTCCCCAGTAACCTATCTCTAGGCTACCCTGAGCGGGTTTATTATTATTATTATTATTATTATTATTATTATTATTATTATTGTTATTATTATTATTATTATTATTATTATTATTATTATTATTATTATTATTATTAATATTAGAAGAGGACAGTAGCGAAGATAGATGTTATGCTACAGATACTAAATAACGTTTTTAATTACTGTATTAATTACTAATTATATCATATATTTCATAATTATGCTGAGACATTAATTTTTTTTTTTGTAAATGATGTGTATAATTTTGCATATTATATACCTTCCTAAATTAAATGTCTATTTCTAGAAATAAAGCATCAAATACTGTTCGTGTATTTAATAAATGGCTTGGATCATTTTATATTATTTTCTTGGTAATTATGTTAAGCAAAAAGCACCTAATTTTATAAAATTCTGATTACAAGAGTTTCAATTGACTGATATATAGGCAACACAATTAACACATATGTTAAAGAGAAAATGAATGACAACGTTGCCTAATGTGACATCATATTAAAATGATGACCTGCTTCAACTCCTTAATCTCAGGCTCTATATAAAACACTTCCTCTCTATGTAATAATACACAACTTCGATAAATTAATAATAAATAATGTGATTAATGGCGTTTCAATATTCCGAAAGCTACCTTTCCAAATATTTAAATAATACTTATTATTATTAACATGTAAAACGCACCCAAAATATTATTATGCAAAGAAACAATACATATAATTATTTAAGTAATTAAATCAGTCACAGCTTAGCAGTTTTACTAATGAATTCGTAAAATCTCATTTTAATTGACACGAGAAATAGGGAAAAAAACAATATCAAACTTTAATATCTAAACTACAGCTCAAGGTGAACGTCAATACTATAATCATATTTATGTGTACAAGATATTAAATATACTTTATTGTATATTGTTAAATACGCGCCTAGCGTCAGACACAATTGTTGAACAAGATTCATGGACAAGTTGTCCATACGGAATACAAATCACTTTAGTTTTGTCTTTCTCGCTCACCATCAAGTCGATCGCCATGTAATCGCAAATTACCGTATTGAAAGAATATAATTGGAGATGTCAATGTCAGAGGACAACTCAGGATATTGGGGGTTGCGACCCACACGTTGAGAAACTTTTACTTTAAATAATCTGCAAAGACAGTATGTCAAAGAAAAAACACATTAACACATTATAAATTCAATTAAACAGAAAGTACAAAGTAATAATCTCATTCTTCAAACAATACAGAATATGAAGAGAAAATTAATGATTTACTCAAAAATGACGAAATATTGGAAATAATAA
The DNA here is from genome assembly GCA_935421215.2 of Melolontha melolontha. NCBI lineage: Eukaryota > Metazoa > Arthropoda > Insecta > Coleoptera > Scarabaeidae > Melolontha > Melolontha melolontha. Next base: position 35,751,671 of record OW285236.1, on the reverse strand, counting down.
AAACCGAGCCAACTCAGAAATACCAACAAGACATTAACAAAATCATAAAAAAAGCATTAAAATCTTCATAATAAATACCGAGTGGCTAGAAAAAAAACGATTCCTGTTTCCATAGCTATATTATCCGAACGGATAGAGATATCAAGGTAATTTTTTTCCCCCTACAGACAAAGGACTGAGAATTATACGTCAAAAATTTCATAGGTATATGTTCTTTAATAATGGAATAACAAAAGTTTAAAGTTAACTTAAAAAATAACGATTATACGTTGATAATTTAATAAGCAACTTAAATCGAACCAACCTTTTGTTAAAATAAATAGTGACATTTGTGGTTAGTTGTCTCTTTGCAATTGGTATAGTGGCATTTCGTACAAATTAAAGTATTTTTTCTCGTAGTAATGGCACCTCATTTGACGAAGTCTGACTTAGACATAATTGCCATGTGTTATAGAGAAAAATCTGGCGCGGGAAAAGAATTGCGAGAGAGTTTCCAGGCAAAAGATGGCTACCTTCCAGCATAAGTCGTGCTATTCGACTGCTTGTAGAAACCGGATCTGTTTACAGAAAACCCGGCAGCGAAAGACCTATAACTGCTACAACTAATGAAAATTCAGAAATCGTAAGAGAATTGTCGTTGTCAGAGGAAAATCAACCGGGAACTCATTTATCTCAGCGTAAAATAACAGCCAGGCTAGGAATTAGTCGCAAGTCTATACAACTTATTCAAAAACGTATAGGTATTAAAGGCTATAAAAGGCTGCAAACTCCAGCACTTACACTTAATGCAAAAGACCGTCGATCATCAAGAGCTCTGCGACTGTACAGGCGGTTTGAGATTGCTGACCTTCGCCGTCTAATTTTTCAAGATGAAAAGGATTTTACGCTCCAAGTACCTCAAAATAGACAAAACAGCAGGGGTTATTCGACAACCAGAAATAATGCTATTCAACCAGAACGTTTGTACCACAGGAAGTCACGTTTCTCTAAAAAGCTCATTGTGTCATGTGTCATATTCTGGAACGGAAAGAGTCGCCTATTTTTTACTGATCCTCAGTTAATAAAAACAAACGCAAATAGCTACATACGACATTTGCAGTACGATTTACTACCGGAAATGTGTCGATTATACCCGAATAATGATTGTGTTTTTGTCCAGGATAGCAGAGCAGTAAAGACACAACAGTTTTTACTAGAAAACACGCCATATTTTACTGAAGCAAATCAGTGGCGGCTTATTTCTTCACACTGTAGTTCTTTAAGCATCATTCTGAATCAACGTTCCGATTATGAACGATGTTCATTCTTGTCACTGTCACTTGTCAGGATTACCTATATCGATAATAACCACCAATAAGAACAAAGATAACAAGTAATGTAAAGCGTGCGTTAGAATAGAAAAAGTACTGGATTCCTCGTGAAGCGATATAATGAATTATAATGAATGTATAGTAATGAATAATTTTGCCTCTTACATTTAGTTTTTAATACGTCGTGTCTTTATCCTAATTCTAGGTATTGCACGCATGAGGTTGCGTTGCATTTCTCACGTTAACTTTAGTACAAAAGGACGGTTCTACAACACGCTCACCATTTTTCGGTATAACGTTTCGTCACTTTACAACCATCATCAACTAAAAAATTTAAATACGGACCTGGGTTATGATTGCTACTTATCTTTATAACATTAGTGTGAGAGTATTTCTTGCCATTATCACTAATTTCTCATCAAAATTCATGATAATGAAAAAAAAACACATTACGGGCCGGGACATGGTTCAAAAAGAATTAAAACAATTGATTAAAAAAAACATGCAATTGCTGGTCAACCACTTAAAAACTTATATATGTGTAAATATTACGACGCTAATTTGTTCGATTTTTTTCTATAAAAAATTCGAATAAATTAGCGTCGTAATATGTAGAGAGCATATTTACATTTACATTACTCACGAAAAATGCAAAAAATTTGCACAATGGCCTACTACGGGCAAGATATATATCATCCGTTTCCTTGATGTAACTCAAGGCATCCCCACAAAAATTCGAATTCACTGCCTTTAATAGCTTAGTGGTTAGAGCGATGGTCCGGCCTGCCATGCACGTGGGTTCGAATCCTACTGATGGGCGAATTTTTTTCTATAAAAAATTCGAATAAATTAGCGTCGTAATATGTAGAAAGCATATTTACAATTATATTACTCGCGAAAAATGCAACAAATTTGAACTTATATAAGTCTTTAAAGTAATTATTATTTTGTTAAAATATCAAGTATGTCTTGGAAACAAAAATCAAATACCTTCGTTGATTGTTGATCTGTTAGTCTGCATTGAAAGTAAAAATGAGTTACACAAATGAAGAAAATCGTGACATGTTGAAATTGTATTTCGTACATTGCAGAAGTGCGTACCAGTGAAGTTTATCTTCAAGAATATCCGGAAAGGCGGCAGCCGCATTGCTCCCAAATGAAGAAAATCGTGATATGTTGAAACTGTATTTCACACACCGCAGAAATTCTGTGCATACCAATGAAGCTTATCTTCAAGAATTTCCGGAAAGGTGGCAGCCGCATTACTTACGCATTTTTTGCAGATTAGAACGAAATTTGGTTGAATACGGTTCTTTTCAAAAACCATGACACAAATACGGAAACATGATTAATGAAGAGGATGCTAATATATTATTAGAACAGGTTTATTTACAAAAGAGTATGTTTTTTATGCACGAGTCTATGTATTAGAAAAATTACAGATTATTGTTCATCCGAGAAAATCGACAATATATTTATCCCCGAGCAAGGTTTGGAAAATATTAAATCTAAATAAATACAAACCCCGGAAAATGCATGTGTCTTAGGGACTGCTACCTGGAGATTTGGAACTACGATTGGTTTGGTGTAACTGGCTCAGATAACAAATCAATTTAAATGGCGATTTTTTTAACTCCGTAATGTGGACAGATGAATAGAAATTTACCAATTGTGAAATGTCCAATAGAAATAATGAACATTTCTGGGCTGTAGAAAATCCATACCAGAACAGACAAGTTAGAAACCAAGTGTATTTTGGTTTAAATGTGTGGGGCAGGATTTTAAATGGTGAAGTAATAGGCTTATTTATTTATGAGCGTAATTTTAAATGGCGTTGCTTATTTCATTACTCTGGGCAATCACTTAATTATTTTTTAAAAAGTCCTGTCAGCCAATCGTAATGAGAAAAAATTTCAAATTGACCAATAGCTTCCAAATTACATTGACTATTTGCTATTAGCACACTAATGTTATAAAGATATCTAGCAATCATAAAAGCGATTTTAAAATCCAGGTCGGTATTTAAATTTTTTAGTTGATCACGGTTGTAAAGTGACGAAACGTGGTACTTAAAAATGGTGAGCACCGCTGGATGCAGCAGAAAAAGTAACTGTGAAGAAGTGGTTTTAGTTTTTCAATTCGCTGCATAACAATCAAGTTATTGAAGAAAGAAGAAAATGTAAAAATTTATTTTTTTCAAAAAAACTCAAAAAAAAACAAAAAAATATTCGTTTAGTCGTCTTGTCTCTTTGGCAATGGTAAGTTGTCTTACCGAAACATATTGCTGTGGACTTTTCCCCGCAAATATTTTGAAAAGTTTAATTATTTATGATTGTACAATTATTTTGGATGCCAGAGTATAATTTTTGAAATTTATTATTTATGAATGTATTTTTATTTTGAACTGATATTTATTTTTGACAAGTGCAGCTGTAATACGCCGTTTTGCCTTGCTGTATCCGCAGACACTTATGTACGCTGAGTTTAGAAGGTCGTGTGTTAAGAAGATAAATCTTTATCTTTGTTTTAAGTAGCTTCGTGATTTGATTTAATTGTGGATGGTGTTTGATTTCAATACCGATTTATTTACGAGTGTGTAGAACTCGTATTTGTTTAATTTTTAGGCTTTCTAACTCAGGTGTCTCGAAAAAAAATATATATTTTTTCATTTACGTAAGTAGATTATTTAAAAGATATTTTCATATTTAAAAGTGTTAATACTGTATTTTCTTATGTATAATTATTTTCGTATTGATATTTAATCTTAGTTATTTGAAATAAATGACAAAGAGGGTTTTTAAAGTTTCTATTTAAAAAAATCTGTTAACGATAAAATTTTATACGTTGGTATATCAAGGGCATTTTTTCATGTGGCTTGCACATGCGTTAGAGTTTGTTTCGGGCTGTCATATTTGGTTGTTTACTTTGTTTATTGAGGGAGAAATTAAAAAGTTTCTTTGGAAGTTATTAGTCTTAATTTTGCTCGGTTGTCACTAAGGAAGTTTTTTAACGAAACTGTCAAGGATCAAGTAATGTGTCATTATGTGGAAGTGGCTAAAGTACCAACCCAATTTCACTTATATGCTACGGTCATTTTCATATAATATTTTTACCTTAATTATATTGTTTTATGACGCAATATTAATCTTTATACTTCATAAAGATATATATTTTTTTTTATTGTTGCATTAAAGTTTCATTTAAAGTTTATTGTGTTTTTTATTTAACATTACTTCAAGAAGTTTACAAGTAACTTAAAGCAATATAATTAAAACATTTGTAAAGACTCTTTTACTGGCGCTTGATAAATTTGTAGAAGAGAAAAACCACGTTTTCCAATTGGAACCCTGAGGGAAAAGCAGTGTCATTTTGAAAATAAACCGTCTGAATATACTAGCTGGACAGATTGGTTTGAATTGTGAATTAGCAAAGTACAACATCACAATTCATAGCAATATGTTAGAGAAATCTAATAAAGTAGCGAAACAGTTAGTGATTTGATTTCTTCGAATATAAATTAAATAATAAAGAATATTACTTTTTGTTATTTTGGATTTTCTTGGATTTTTCTGTCTCAAAATTTTTAAAGGAAATTCCCACAGAATATATAGAGTTCCTTTCTAGATAGAAAATGAAACTGTTTTCATTATCTACATTTGATTTCGTCTTAATTTTTTTTTTGATTTATAAAAATACTGCAAGGGAATTTTTAATTTATTTAGTTTAGTGATCACATTTTCTGTTACATATATGTCGACATTGTACTTTTGTTTTTTGCCATACTTGAGAATTATCCTGTTGCAAAGAATCACAGTACATGTATATTCATTTCGGCTGGAACTAAGATTTTATTCCTCTTATAGCTTCTTTTTACTGAAAGCAATATAATACGAGGGACATCTTTTATATTTTTACAAGCGACCACTAGATGGTGCTTTTGACATATTGATATGAATAGTGAGTTAGTAGTTGGATGTACCACTATTCACACCAACTCTGTTATCCAGCTTAGATACTCAGTCGGTTACTTTCTTTAAGTGGGACTGCTTTCCTCTCCAGGTTTCCAATGGAAAACGTGGAAAAATAATTGAATTAATACCACAATCAGGCGCCACACAAAACTTATTTGTGAATATTGTTAGTTTTACTGAAGTTACTGTTAAGCACACAAGTAGAAAGGTAATTAAAAAGATATACACATCTTTGCTCAAATGAATCTTTAATATATATAAAAAAACAAAAAAGAAAAAAAAATTCTTTATGAAGTATAAAGAATTGTGTAATACAAACTTACACTTAGAGGTAAAAGAATTTGTTGAAAATGACAGCAAAACAAATCCAAACGTCCTCTGATTACACCCGAACTAAATTAAATCTAATAAATTGCAAAGATGTTTCTTAAATCTCACCCCTAATAAACAACTCCAAAAAGATAAACAAACAGAACTGACAGACCGAAGCAAATCTCTAACACATGCGCGTCACATATAAAAAAAAACTCTGCCCTTGAATCTCAACGTGCAAAATTTAAAGTTATAGAAAACTTTTTATATTGAAATTTTAAAATACGTTCTTTGTCATTTATATATATATATATATATATATATATCTAAGATAAAATATATATTAAAATTACCACAATGGTTAAATACAAATCAATACATACAAGAAAATAATAATAAAGATAATAAGAATGATTTCTTTTACTTACGTAAATAAAATGTATTTTTTTATACGAGACACCAGAGTTAGAAGAACGTACAAAAAAATACACTGGTGTCTAACTCTGGTGTCTCGTATAAAAAAATACATTTTATTTACGTAAGTAAAAGATATCATTCTTATTATCTTTATTATTATTTTCTTGTATGTATTGATTTGTATTTTACCATTGTGGTAATTTTGATATATATTTTATCTTAGATATATATATATATATATATATATATATATATATATATATAAATGACAAAGAACGTATTTTAAAATTTCAATATAAAAAATTTTCTATAACTTTAAATTTTCCACGTTGGGATTCAAGGGCAGAGTTTTTTTTTACATATGACTGCGCATGTGTTAGGGATTTGCTTCGGTCTGTCAGTTCTGTTTGTTTATCTTTTTTGAGTTGTTTATTAGGGGTGAGATTTAAGAAACATCTTTGCAATTTATTAGATTTAATTTAGTTCGGGTGTAATCAGAGGACGTTTGGATTTGTTTTGCGGTCATTTTCACAAATTCTTTTACCTCTAAGTGTGAGTTTGTATTACACAATTCTTTATACTTTATAAAGAATTTCTTTTTCTTTTTTCTTTTTTTATATATAGGTATTAAAGATTCATTTGAGTAAAGATGTGTATATCTTTTTAATTACCTTTCTACTTGTGTGCTAAACAGTAACTTCGGTAAAACTAACAATATTCACAAATAAATTTTGTGTGGCGCCTGATTGCGGTATTAATTCAATTATTTTTCCATGTTTTCCATTGGAAACCTGGAGAGGAAAGCAGTCCCATTTAAAGAAAGTAACCGACTGAGTATCTAAACTGGACAGAGTTGGTGTGAATAGTGGTACATCCAACTACTAACTCACTATTCATAGCAATATGTTATCACTATATTCCTAAAGTTTGACATTTATCAAAGAGAAATTCGCGATAACTTAGAAATTGAGTCAGTAGTTTGTTAACAGTGACAGTTTTAAGACAGTAAGTTTGTAAAATAATGGAGATTACTCGTGAAGATTTTCGTTGGATGACTTTTTACGATTACAAATAAGGCCCAACTCCGCAAAAATGCATTATATTACTTCGGTCAACTTTTGGTAATGAAGCACCATCAGAGAAGACAGTTTACAATTGGTTTGCAGAATTTTGTCATGGTCGTGTCTTAGTGAGTAATGAATCACGTAAAGGTCGACTAAAAGCTGTTGTGATTCTAAAAAACATCGATGCTGTGCGGAAAATGATAGAACACGATCGACATATGATCTACAGTGAGGTAGAGGCATCTCTTGGCATATCGCAGACTACAATTCATTCGACTTTACATGAACATTTATTTGTAAATAAAATAGGTTCCAGATGGATTCCACATAACTTGACCGAATCACAGAAAGCAGCTCGTGTCAATTGGTGTAAAGAGATATGCAAAAAATTCGACGTAGGGATAGCAAAATCCGTAGACAACATCGTCATAGGTGACGAAACATGAATATATTCGTATGAGCCGGAAACCAAGCAACAATCTACTGTATGGGTGTTCTAAGACGAACTGAATCCCACAAAAGTTGTACGTGCAAGGAACACTTCCAAGAAAATGATCGCTTGTTTCTTCGGCTGTACAGGACACATCGCAATAATTCCTTTAGAGGATCGAACAACTGTTAACGCTGAATGGTATACAGTAATTTGTTTGCCAAAAGTTATCGACGAAATCAGGAAGAACAACCGAAAACGTCGCATTATTCTTCATCACGACAATGCGAGTTCCCATACAGCACGTCTAACAGTTGACTATTTGAAGGAGAAAAGTGTTGAAATAATGTCTCATTGTCCATATTCACCTGACTTGTCGCCGAATGATTTCCCAACTGTGAAACAAAAAAAGCGTTGACAGCGATTTTCAACACCTCAAGAAACAGTCGAAGCTTTTGAAAACCATGTTTCTGAGATTCAACCTTCAGTGGAAAAAATGTTTTGAGAACTGGTTCCTACGCATGCAGAAGTGTATAGACCATAAAGGCGAATAAAATAGTTTGTTCCTAAAAATTTTGTTTTATTCCTAGATTTTGTAAAAATATAAGAGGTGACCCTCGTATATACCTTCCAAAGTAAATTTATCTTGTGTTAATTGTGAAAATTGTATGAATATTATACATTACAAACAATTTAGCAAGACCTTCACTTATTTTAAACCTATACAGAAATTTATTTTCGGACCACATTTAAAAATGATTTTTCGCCACTTCATGCTTTTCTAATTAACCATATTTCATTTCCTCCTCGAAATCTTCGTTTTGGTCAATTCATTCAATAAATTTAAAATTTAAGTTTGCCAGTTTTTTAACTGAACGATTGTTATGTTATTGATTTAAATTAGCTCTTCTTTTACATTTCAGATATTATAATTTCATTTTAAAATACAGAGATTTATCAATCCATTTTGACAATTTACATAAACATTAATAAATAATATTTTTATGAATAAATTATATAAATTTAACATCTTTCGGAAACACAAATCCTATCAAGTATGAATGTCAATTCTGACAAGTTTCGTTTCAATATTTATGTTTTAATAAAAATGACTTTAGTTTGATTGCAGCACCAGTTTGATTTATACTGCAATAATAAAATGGCGCATCGGTAAACATTGATGAACGCTAATGACAATATGGATTGACAAGTCGATAATTTAATAAATACTTGATTTGCAATCGGCTAGAAATCAATTTGAATTCGCATTTTTCAAGCTCATGAGGCAAACATTTCGCCTAATTTCAGAAGTTAATTCCACGTTAATAGATATATATTAGCGACTTCACGTTTAAGCAACTAATTTGGCTGTGGCTGGCATCTTTCATTGTAACTATCTTCAATTTTTCTTCATTTATGTGACAATGTTACAAATCAAATTCATATTATTTAATACCCTTAAACGCAATTGTGCAATTTGTGTGTTTAATTTTAAATGAATTTTCATCTAGTAAAAACTACATTAATTAATTTTTCAATATCGTGGTTAGAGTTATTATAATAATGGAATTATTTTCTCTTTATATATCATAATTCCATTAAATCACTAAATAATGAATTAAAAATTACTACGTACCTTCTTTTTGGAATTTGATAACAAGGAAATGTTATATATTTAATAAAATATTATAATGTAATTGTCTTTTCGGGTTCTTAAATAAAACTAACGGTAACTTTAAACACACACTATATTAATAATAAAAACGAGTAACAATATAAAAAGTAATTACTAACAATAAGCACATTTAAGTATTTATATTTATATAAGTTCAATCGGCGATAATTTGGTATCGAATGAATCTCTCCCTCCATTTCCAGTCTTTTTATAGTCTATAGACCTTCGAGAATATCCCCGAGGTTCCTCGATCTTTCTAGAGATGGTGGTATGTTCGCACATGTGAGTCATCGTTAGACTGTTCGCGAATATTGTGGATAACTCACATCACAATATATATTACGTAAATGAATATGTACTATCTAATGCAAAAAAGCGGTACAGTAGTGAAGTTATACGTAAAATCAATTTTTAATATTTTAGCATTGTGACGCTGCTAACGTACTTAAGATCGTAGTAACGTGCAAAAGTCATTTTTGACACTTATGCGTTATTTAACACTCTATGTTATTTGAATATTTATATTTGACTCCTACGTTTAATATACGGGGTTGGGCAGAAGTAACGCATCAGTCTAATAATTCCGTAAATATAAACTTTAGAATAAAATGTTGTCAACAAAAGTTTTTTGACAAGTTATTTTGTATTAGCTTCAATCATTTGCGTTTCTGTAACGTAAATGAATATGTACTATCTAATGCAAAAAAGTGGTACAGTAGTGAAGTTATACGTAAAATCAATTTTAAATATTTTAGCATTGTGACGCTGCTAACGTACTTAAGATCGTAGTAACGTGCAAAAGTCATTTTGGACACTTATGCGTTATTTAACACTCTATGTTATTTGAATATTTATATTTGACTCCTACGTTTAATATACGGGGTTGGGCAGAAGTAACGCATCAGTCTAATAATTCCGTAAATATAAACTTTAGAACAAAATGTTGTCAACAAAAGTTTTTTGACAAGTTATTTTGTATTAGCTTCAATCATTTGCGTTTCTTTTTCATGAAGATTACATATGACAGCAAAAAAAAAAATTTTTTTAAATAGAAATAATATTTTCTTTTAGAAAATTCGGAATCTTTATTAATTTCTGAATATGAGTATGTACTTTTTCATGGGGTTAGATAATAAAAATATTGAGAAAAAAATAAAATAATAAACGTACATTTGGACTAGTGCAGTGTTTTGTAGATTGTATCAGAATAATTGAAACAAACATGAGTAGGTAAACCCCACCAGTTTTGTATAATACAAAGGTATTTTTAATAATGTAAAATATTATTAAAAATCTGGTGCGAAGAACACAAATGCAGGTTCACTATGGTTCTTTTCTGTGAATGTGTCTGGAAATATCCTTTCTCCAGCAGGGGCGTACCGATGAGTTTGTAGAAAAGCGAAATACGTATCTACGTCTCTGGGGATAGGATATATTCGGACACGTTCACAGAAAATATTAATAGTGAACCAGCATTTGTGTTCTTCACACCAGATTTTTAATAATATTTTATATTATTAAAAATACCTTTGTATTATACAAAACTGGTGGGGTTTACCTACTCATGTATGTTTCAATTATTCCGATACATTACACATGCGGTTAAGCCGTAGTATGAGTGAAGGCACAAACAAAATGCAGTTTTCTAGAGAGTTTGGCTGTGCTAACCTTTGGTAGGGCGTCGTTACTTCACATTAATTATGTGGACGGTATGCGAGGTACTTCGGCTGTCTGACAACAGGTAGCGCCGAATTTACTTCTGCGCTCGGTCTGGATAATTACGGTGATAGGGCGAGATAGTTCTTTTCTGTGAATGTGTCTGGAAATATCCTTTCTCCAGCAGGGGCGTACCGATGAGCTTGTAGAAAAGCGAAATACGTATCTACGTCTCTGGGGATAGGATATATTCGGATACGTTCACAGAAAATATTAATAGTGAACCTGCATTTGTGTTCTTCACACCAGATTTTTAATAATATTTTATATTATTAAAAATACCTTTGTATTATACAAAAACTGGTGGGGTTTACCTACTCATGTATGTTTCAATTATTCTGATACATTACACATGCGGTTAAGCCGTAGTATGAGTGAAGGCACAAACAAAATGCAGTTTTCTAGAGAGTTTGGCTGTGCTAACCTTTGGAAGGGCGTCGTTACTTCACATTAATTATGTGGACGGTATGCGAGGTACTTCGGCTGTCTGACAACAGGTAGCGCCGAATTTACTCCTGCGCTCGGTCTGGATAATTACGGTGATAGGGCGAGATGGTTCTTTTCTGTGAATGTGTCTGGAAATATCCTTTCTCCAGCAGGGGCGTACCGATGAGCTTGTAGAAAAGCGAAATACGTATCTACGTCTCTGGAGATAGGACATATTCGGACACGTTCACAGAAAATATTAATAGTGAACCTGCATTTGTGTTCTTCACACCAGATTTTTAATAATATTTTATATTATTAAAAATACCTTTGTTTTGTAGTTTGCTTTGGAAATTGTAGATTTTTTGACTGTCATTGAATTATTGACGTTTCACAATAAAATAGTTTTCATCGTAAAACTTGCTTTTTTTAATACGGGTTTTGTGTGAAAATGGTCAAATTAACTACTAAAGAAGGAATAGAAATTCTTATGATGGTCGGATATGGTGACAGGCAACGTTCACATCACGAAGTTTGCACTTTATTCAATGTTTATTTGGATAGAGATCCTATAGCTCAATCAACAGTTTCGAGATTGGTTACTAAATTTAGTGAAACGGGCGATGTTAGAGATATACCTAAAGCTGGCCGACCAAAAGAAATCACTAATGAAGACCGATCTCTTCATGTTTTACTTGCTGTAACGGAAAATCCCACTAGTTCAACCACTCAACTAGGATTAGAAAATGATATGAGTAGCAGATCTATTAGACGAATATTAAAAGCGAACAAATACAAGCCCTATAAGATACACTTACTGCTCGAACTTAACGAAGATGACCCGGACAGAAGATTACAGTTTTGTGAAACAATAATGGAATTGTCCAATAACGATCGAAATTTTTTAAACATCATATTTTCTTACGAAGCTACATTTTGTCTAAACGGATTTGTAAATAGGCGTAACTGCCGTTATTGGGTGACTGAGAATCCACATTGGATGCGAGAAAATCATACACAGCATCGTCACAAACTTAATGTGTGGGCTGGCATTGTTGAGCAACGAATCATAGGTCCGTACTTCTTGGAACACAACCTAAATGGTGATGGTTACTTACATTTATTGCGTAACCATATGGTACCAGATCTGTTGATTTTATTTCCTAACGACAATCAACCAAGCATGGCAAACCGTAATCTATGGTTTCAACAAGATGGAGCACCACCACATTATGCTATTAATGTTCGACAGTATTTTGACACAATTTTGCCCGGTCGTTGAATTGGACGTCGGGGTTTTATTGATTGGCCCGCTAGGTCTCCCGATTTAAGTCCATTGGATTTCTTTCTTTGGGGACACTTGAAGTCGCAAGTATACAAGGAGAAACCCAGAAACATAGAGGATTTGAGAGCAAAAATTACTCGTGAGATACAAGCCATACCACCTACTAGCTTTCAAAATACAATTCGTCATTTTTGGGAACGTTTAAGACACTGTCAAGTAGTAGAAGGACGTCACTGAGCATTTAATTTAATTTTGTAGTTTGTTTACTTTTATTATATTCTATTTTTTCTCAATATTTTTATTATCTAACCCCATGAAAAAAGTACATATTCATATTCAGAACTTAAGAAAGATTCCGGATTGTCTAAAAAATAATATTATTTCCATTAAAAAAAAAAAAATTTTAGGCTGTCATATGTAATCATCATGAAAAAAAAAAGAAATGATTGAAGCCAACACAAAATAACTGTCAAAAAACAACATTTTGTTCTAAAGTTTATATTTACGGAATTATTCGACTGATGCGTTGCTTTTGCCCAACCCTGTTGTATACCTATATTCACGCAGCCTAATTTAAACAGATTAAAATATGACTGTACCAAATCTCAAACTAATTGAACGTTTGTCAATATGCCACCAAAATTAAATGAAATTTCGAAACCTAGAATACTAGCAAAACTTGAAAATGAATGGTCTATAAGAGCAGTCGCTAGTGCTTTAAACGTTAATGACTTTTTATGTAAAAAAGCGTTGGGAGCGAACTATCTAGAAAGGATGGATCAGGGCAACTCAAAATTTTTACCGTGGAAGAAGATACGGAGTTACTAATTTTTTTAAGGGAATCTCAATTTTCCACCGCAAAGGAAGCTAAAAATCAAAGCAATTATTATGGGCCTTTTCCCATCGTTAGCAGGTGAATAAAAACTTCGGAATTAAAATACAGAGCCGCCGCTAATAAACTATTTCTTAGCAATGAACAAACAGTTGAGAGTAATATTTTCTCTAAATGATATGTACAGAGATATTGTTTTTTGGAATAAGGTAATTTTTACGGACGAAAAAGTTTTTCAATCAACAAAAAACTCAAAACTGTGAGTTTACCGGCCAGAAAATAGTAAATTCGATGAGAAATATATAAATAATTTAAAGAAATCGGCACGATTTTCATTTAATATATGGGGTTGGATCCAGTGCAAGAGGGTCTGGAGTTTGCTGGAGAATGGATTGTAGATTTGAAACTACAAATTATTTGAATATTCTGAAAAATGTCATTTCACATTCAGCAAACTTATTACATCACGACAATTTTGTATATCAACACGACAACTGTCCGGTGCACACCGAAAATAATGTTAAAAATTGGTTTGGAACCCAAAGTATTGAAGTTTTGCGTTGGCCTGCTAATAGCCCTGACCTAACCCCAATTGAAAATATGTGTGGATTGATTCTCAAAAATAATGTTCAACCTAACAACATGGAAGAGCTATGGGAAGCTAATAATAGCACTTGGGAAGTAATAAGTCAGAAGAAATTTTTTTGACAAATTACATAGCATCAATGCATTGAAGACTGGAGGAAGTTATTCAGAAAAAAACGAAATTTCTATAAAGTATTAGAGATACAATTTTTTTATTTATCAAAATATATTTTTCTAAAAAAGCATTTATTGCTTGCTAATATTTGTTTACTCCTATTGTAAAAACAAAGCGCTTATTAAGCCAATATCACAATATCAAAAAAACGTCATCAAATTAGACACTAAGAGTTTTACTAGATTTTTTGGAAATCCTCAATTGTACGACTGCGAGCAAGAAATGTTGGTCGTTAATGTCATTCTAAAATTTGAGGAAATTGTCACAATGTAGATTTTTGCACTGATTGATTATATCCGTTGTCAATTAAATGTCAATATAAATTTGCAGTTTGTCAAACTCTTGTTTTTTGAATTATTTTTAATATGGTTTCAATATACTATTTTAACAATGTAAGGATTCTTCTTCTTCTTCTTCTTCTTCTTATGTTTTGGGTTGGACGCCAGCACGTCCAGGCACTTGAGCACACTGCCCTTTGTACTATCCCCAATAGAGCTCTCAGTTCCACTCTGTTAGTCTTGTGTCCTCGATAAAAGCCAGTATCCTCCTCAGGGGAAGTTTGAGTACACTCGAAGGATCCAATAGATCTCTCCCGAAATATTTCTGTCTGGAGTTCCTTCAGGCTAGTTTCCTCCTGTTTTTCACATCTTCTACACCAGGGCTTGCTAACCAAGCCCAATGTAAAGATTATTTACTTAATATAAACTGAACTTTCTGAAGCTACGATAGCATCTCGTCTAGGACTTGTAAAAAGTTCCGTAAATTTTATTGCTTGACGGTGGAGATAGAATATTATGTTTGATAGAAAAAAGAGGATCCGGACGTCCGAGGAAATCAACTGAAGAAAATAACCGTGCAATTGTACAAGTTACTGAAAATATTTCTTCCAGTTCCAGTTTTGGTTCACACAGCTCGGCGTCGTATACAAGCGGCTCAATTAAAAAACTATTCAGCAGCCCGAAATAACCGACTAACGCCTAGGCACAAGGAAACTAGAGTGGGATTTGCACTAAAGCACATTTTATGAGACAACAGCTTCTGGGAAAATGTTGTTCTAAGCGACGAAAAGGTGTTCAGTCATCTTCGTGTGGACGGATCCGAGTATATAGATCGCGAAACCAGCGGTTCAATAAAAAATATGCACGAAAAGTTGATGCTAGTGGAAGGTTTCCGGTGGACGTATAAGCATGGATTTCCACAAAAGTCCTAGCATATTATTACGAATTGATGAGCTTCTGACAAGTTATGTTCATATCAATATTTTAGAAAACGTCTCGTTACCCTCAACTAGACAAATTTTTCCAGAATAAGTGATTTTATTTATCAACACGAGAATTGTTCCATCCATACAGCTTGCAAGATAATAGAATGGTTTTGAAATAATAATATAACAGCACTGGATTGGCCGAGTTTGTGTCTTGACCTTAACCCTATAGAGAATATGTGGGGCATATTGGTACAGAACATACAGAAACGTAGAGTAAGGCCTCAAAATAAAGATGAACTATTCGCTGTTATATATAACGCTTGGCATGATCTGACACAAAAATACTTTAGAAAACTATGCCTTTCCATGATCAATCGTTTGGCAAAAGTTATTGAGGCCAATGGAGAAGCAACAAAATATTGAATTTTCGTAGTTGTTAGTTTGCAAATGTAGTTTCTTACCATATTTACTTTATTTCACTATTGTTTATTTATTTTTTCTAAACATATTGAATAATTTCCACATTTTTGATACCTTTTAGATTGAGAAAGTTGTTCAGTCTTCAACTGTGGAGAAAACTCTTTCTCCATGGGTACCGACCAATGAGACGACGAGATTTTACTTTTCTTCACGGGCAATATTTATCTGTTGACATTTGTCATTGAATCTGTGTTTTATATACCAAATATCAAGACAAAATGTAAATTGAAGATTATATCGAAAAATTATACCCCGTCTTGACCTCTTGCCACAAAAGTCGCAACAGAAGTACGAATCAAGTTACAAAACTTTTATAGATTGGTACTGCACGAAGAACACGAATTCATTTTCTGAAAATCTTCTCTTGGCTTATTTCTCCGGCCTAGCAGAGAAATACAAATCCTCATTATGGTTTCAATATTCTATGCTTATATCTACTCTGAGCATTCACAACAATATGAATCTTGTAACCTACTCCAAGTTATGTGCATTTTTGAAAAGAAGATCCACAAAATCAAATGCATTCACTGCCAAATAAATTAATGAATCTTTATGCAAAGCTCCAGATGAAATATATGTCGCAACAAGGGTAACATATTAACTTCTTAATAATATTCTGCCATGTGTAACTATATGTATATTTTTTAAGGTTGCTCTTATAATGGGCATAATGGGTATTTGCAAAACTAGTGAAATACATGCCATGAAAGTGAATGATTTTGCTGACAAAATTAAGTCAGTCACCATTCCCCTCACGAAAACCAAAATTATACGTAAATTCATCACAACTGGTAAATTTTATAATTTTGTTCAAAAATATATTAATCTACGTCCGCCAAATGTGTCGAGCGATAATTTTTTCTAAGCTATCAGAAAGGCAAGTGCGCTAATCAAAATATAGGTGCCAGTCAACAAGATTTCCAAACTTTGGCGAGATATAGTCAACTATTTAAAACTACCGGAAGCTGAAAAGTATACTGGACACTGTTTCCGAAGATCGTCAGCTGCAATACTAGTAGATGCAGTTGCCGATATAACAGCTTTGAAAAGGCACTGAGGGTTTCCACATCAGTAGTCAAAGGTAATATACACTCGGGAGCAAAAATCGACCCAGACTGCACACTCGCATTAAATTACCTCTGGCACAAAAACTAACACTTAAATTCCACTTTTGCTTTCAAAATCTGTAAGTTCAGGATCTTAGCTTTAAAATGAGTGCATATTCTTTTAACTTACGCTTCTTATACACTTAGACTATCCTACAATTTGTTGTGATCGATAATCACAAGATATTGTATAAGTTGACATCATTGTTCTTTGCAGGCCAGTAGGTCGTTTAAAAGGCTTTCTACCGTATCAACGCGTATTAGTTGGCTGTCAAACGTCAACCGGTATACATTTCCGTCAGCTACATTTAGGAATATTAGCTGCTAATGGATACTACAACCGAAGTAGCGGCTCAAGCGGTTGCATTATTGCAACAAGGCCATAATCAACGGGAGGTCGCTCGTGTGCTGCACATGAGTCAGTCTGCCGTGTCAAGAGTTTACCGAAGATACCAGGAGAATGGTAGCTTTCATCGAAGAAGAGGTTCCGGCAGAAAGCGGTGCACAGTAATGAGAGATGACCGTTTCATTGTCCAGAGCTATTCAAGAAATCGGGCTCTCACCGGCGTAGAAATTCAACGGGAGCTCAGAGAAACGCGGGGAGTGGCTGTTAGTCGGTGGACAGTCAGAAGACGACTCAAGGCAGCTAACCTTAGTCCAAAAAGGCCAGCTACGGGTTCAAAATTGACCCCAGCCCATCGAGCAGCTCGTCTCCGTTTCGCAAGAGAGCATGTTGATTGGGCAAACGAGCAATGGCGCTCTGTACTGTTCTCGGATTAAAGCAGAGTGTGTTTGCACGGCAGTGACAGAAGAGGAAAAGTATACAGAAGGCCGGGAGAAAGATTCGCACAATGCTGCATAACAGAAAAGGTGGCTTTTGGAGGAGGTTCCTGTATGGTGTAGGCTGTCATTTCTGTGGGCGCAAAAACCGAGCTGGTTTTTATTGAAACCAGCGGCCGAGCAGGAGGTTTGACTGTGAACCGATACATCCAAGAAATTCTAGAGAACCATGTCGTTCCTTACGTTGGTTTTATCTGGGAAACCTTCATTCTCATGCAAGATAATGCCCGTCCACACAGTGCAGTTTCCGTAAGGCATTACTTGCAAGAACTTGAAATACGAGTTATGGACTGGCCGGCGCGCAGCCCGGACTTGAATCCTATTGAACACATGTGGGATGAACTCAAAAGGAAAATTCGGGCTTGAAATCCTGCACCAGTTACGAGAGCTGAACTTCAAGCAGCACTTACCGAAGAATGGGACGCTATCCCGCAAGACAGCGCGATTAAACTTATTCATTCCATGAAGAACCATTTACAAGCAGTAATTAGGGCTAGGGGCGGTAACACTAAATATTGATAATGTTTTTTGAAAATTAAAATAAAAATGTACTTGATATTACCAAGTCTATTCTTTTAAGTTTTCCGCGTCTGTTTTGAAGTTTTAGCATCCTAAAACATAACTTTATTTTTTCAAAGTAAAAGAAATGTAACTTAGAAGAATATGCACTCATTTTTATGTTAAGATCTTGAACTTAAAGGTGTGAAAAGCAAAACTGGAACTTATGTTATATTTTTTGTGCCAGGGATATTTTACTGCGAGAGTGCGGTCTGAGTCGATTTTTTTGCTCCCGAGTAGGTGTTTCTGTGATAAACAAAATGGACTCATCCAACAAAATCAACAACGCAGTTCAAACTTCCAACAGCAATGTGCAAAATACTACGGTGAATTAAAATATAAACAACAACAAAAACCTAAACATTGATACTCGTGTACAGTTCATAAAGTATAAGTTTTCAGTTCGTACTGCTCAAGTGTGGACGGCAAATTCTACTTTATCTCTTTCTAACACACATGAATACGCGCTGTAATACTACAGACGTTTGTCGACGTACGTCTTTGAAATACTATATTAAATAAAAAGGATAAGTTGTCCAGGAGATAGTCTTATGATATTCGGCTTGCTGTCAAATTATTTCAATATTGTTGTTTATTGACTTTGTTTCCGGTATTCTGACTTCTAGGTTAAGCATTCTTTTAATTTGAATATTTAGTTTGTCATCAAAAATTACAAAAACTGTTCTTTTGAGAACAATACTGATAATAAATAGTAAAATCAATTAGTGGCAATAAGTACGAAATTATTGATTATCACTTTGACATTTCTAACCTATTTATTTTACGGAATATTTCTTAGATGCCTGGTACCTAAGCCTCTTGGTTCTCAAGCTCAACAGCTTGTATTAAATCTTACAGCCTATTTTGAACGGAAAGAGAAAATGTTGGACCATTTATGTCCATCGATCGTGTTCATGAGGTAATTCACATAGTCAGTTAAATAAGGCAGTGTTATAAAATAAGTTTTATTTTCGAAGGTAGCAGAAGCGCTTAATATTTCGAGTAGAACGGTCTACACTATTAAACATCGTAGCATTCAGAATCCAGTGTTAATGTCTCCTGGCAAAGAAGGTCTTGTAAGAAGTCAAAAACTAAGGACTTACCAGAAGCAACTAAAATGGAAGTTCGAAATACTGTTTGACATGTATGACAAAATATTTTTGTATTTATATTTTGTGGAAGTTTAATATGGTAACATTAATACTGCTATAAAATTCATCAGTATACATAATTTGCATGCACATAATATGAAGCAGCGAAGAAATTACTGCCACTGGTTCAAAGAAACATTACATGATAAAGATCTCGAGGCAATGTTTTATTAAAATGAAGTTTGTTTGTCTTATTGGGGTGCACTAACTTGCAAAATTATCATATGTAGTGATCAGAAAGTCCTCATGTGTTTGTTAAATATGATCTTCATCTAATAAAGGATAATATGATAATAATTGTATTGTATTACACTGGCCTACAACCATTTTGGTGCTGGAGATTTTAGACCCGATTTTAAGTATGTCTTACATGGCGATATCAAAAATGTTACCCGTTTTCTTCTGTCAGCTCTAGTTCCCGAGAAAAAAAAACACAATTCACGAAAAAAAATATATTTTATTGACATTAAACATCAAGAAATTGTCTTTTGAGTGATTTTCTAGAATGAAACTGACTCGGGCAATCTCGCATGATTCCCCAGCAATAGTCAGCCATCATATGACCCACCTTCCTTGGTATCTATTCTCCATTGTTTTTAGGTCTTGGTGGAAACGTTCCCTTTGTTCTTCGCTTAGATCTCCTAAATTGTGTTGGAAATGATGTAGAAGACTATTGAGATAGTGTAATTTTATACTCATATTACAGCCTAAATCTTTGAATGGCACCAGCATTTCCTCTACTAGTTCTACATAGTTGTCAGCCTTATGATTTCCGAGGAAATTTTGTGCAACTGCTACAAAAGATTGCCAGGCAAGCCTCTCCACATCATTCATACAAGTCTCAAAATTAGTTGTGTCTTTCATCAATTTACGTATTTGAGGTCCATCAAAGATACCTGCTTTTAGTTTTTCAGTACTTAAACCAGGAAATTTGTTGAGAAATAAATTGGAAACATTTCTATCGAGAGCCTTAACAAATTGCTTCATTAGCCCTAATTTTATATGCAATGGCGGAAGAATTATTTTTTCTCTTGAAACTAAGGGTTCATTTATAACATTTATTTCCCCAACAACAAGAGCATCTCTCACAGGCCAATTTTTTGCAGTCCAATGACGTGATTTAGCTCGACTGTCCCAGAGACAAATAAAACATAGGTATTTAGTATAACCACTCTGTTGACCCAATAAAAAATTAACCATCTTCAAGTCGACGCAGATCACCCAGTTATGTTCAATATACCTATTTTATTTTTTGTAAAAGATTTGAAATTACCTCATATTCTTCTTTTACACATGTTGAGTGAGCAATTGGAACGGGAGCATATTTATTTCCATTATGTAGAAGAACTGCTTTTAGACTTCGTTTACTACTGTCAATAAAGAGACGCCATTCATTGGGCTGATAGATCGTTAAACCCATGAAAGCCAGCAAACCACTCACATTACAGCAATACACAAAATTTTCATCAGATGAAAAAACTTCAATAACTTTCCCTCTCTCGTGCGATATGTAGACACTCGAACATCTGAGGAAAGACAATTTTTTTCTTTTAATCTTGACGCTAGTAACTCAGCACGTTCCTTCGAAAGATCTAAGTCTCTGATGAGGTCACTAAGCTCATTCTGCGAAAATGGCTTAGGATCTGATGTTTTTCCGCAGTATTGAAAGTCATCATCTACTTGGGAAGAAATAGGTATTTCTGCTTCATCCTCCTGAGATTGCTGCACTACCTGGTGAAAAGTTGGTATTGGAACATTTTCTGAATGAGGAACAGGTCTTTGTACTGAAGAAATATTGGGGTATTTCCATTTATGGCGATTGTTTTTGTTGATGCTCACTATATTAATCATACAAAAGTAACAGTCGTCATGATGACTTTTTTGTTCTCGCCATATCATAGGTACTCCAAACTTCAAAGACTTACGTTTCCCTCTCTCCCATTGTCGCAAATGTTCAACGCATATTTTACAAACACTATGAGGCACCCACACTTTATCTTGGTGTCGAATTTCAATACCGAAGTAAGCAAAATACAAACGACGCACTGTGTTTGTAATCGATTTACGCTGATTTTTCAGTATGTATTCACCACAAACATAATAAAATATATCAGAATCGTTAACACAACGTTTGGACGTACTAGCCATATGAAAGAGTAACTAACACAAACTTTACCGATGATATTGTAATAATGACTAGTTACGAACAAGACCATAACAAGACCGACAACAATTCACAATGAGGGTAGTAGGTAAACTAGAGCTGATGAGTTAAAATGACGTATGTTTATATACTGTACATTACCTACTTTATCGACAATTCAAACAAACAGAGATGCACCAAAAAAAAAAAATTTTGTAGGCCTGTGTTATCTGCAAGACGAATTATTATACCATTATTTTCTTGAGAAAGAATAAAATATTAAATATGGACTATATAAATATTTTCTTTTATGTATAATTTTAAATGTAATTTGAAAACGTATATTGACACTCTCAAAAGGTTTTCATTCTTTTTCAAGGAGTTACAAACATACAAACATAAATTTTACACTATTTTCCAATATATTAAAACTTATTTAAAATATAAGCAATATATAAATTAAGTATAAATCTAAATTATACATCGAATTCATACATTCCCAATTTTCTTAGCCCAGATATAGTGCAAGAAAATTATTTCGTCATGTATGTCATTCTTAATAAAGCAAACATTTTTTAACACTAAATAACTTTATCAATATCTGTGCATTTCACTGCAGTACTGATTTGAATCACATGCGTTGAATTTGCTTTGAACTTATACTTTATGAACTATAGATGTAAAATCGCCTCCATTTATTATTCTTAACTAAGATACAGTTAATGTATATATTGATAATAAATAGGGGATATAAAAAATACAGTACTCATTATTACTTAATTCTTTAATATGATCAGAAAAATTATAGTATTAAGGTCGTCAGAGATGGTCAACTTTCTCACTCTTTGAATAATATACTATTATTGCAATATATTTCATTTTTATTATTTTCATGTGTTTGTTTGAAGTTGTATTGACATTAGAATAAGTAACATAATTTTACACAAAAAAATAAGGACAGTAACATATGACATGACAGATTTAATTATAGGTTATTACCAATACGGCCGTTTCACAATTTTGTCAAACAATGACATTGACGACCAAAATTTATTGCTTGTGATTTTATGTATAGCAAACGCCAATTAAGTTGGCGCAAGGTGGGGTAAGTTCGCGCAGGATTAGAAGTAGTGGGGAGATTCATAAATGTTATACAAACTGTCAATTTTGACGTTAAGGGTATTGCTACTTTACGAAATATTGTTATAATATTTCGTGATTATATAATAATCCTTGTAATAATTAATAATTCTAGTTTCAGATTTAAATCAGATTAAATATACAAAAAGAAAATGTATGACAACGAAGTATTATTTGCGATTGTGGCATTAATTAATACATTTAAAATGACCAAAAATTACCATAGGAATTTTCATATTTAAAAGTTTGTTATCTGAACGTACTTTTTTGTTAGAAATGTCACGATTGTTCCGTACACATGTCAATAAATCTACTTTACCGACTGAGCGAACTGATTGATCATATAATTTTACAATACCAAAATTCCATACAATTATCGTTCGTTAAATATAATTTATACAAGTTTCTTTTTGTTGGCGCCACGATTTATCTGCCAGATGTTTTACATATATCTGTCAAGATCGAGGTAATGGGTAGGAACAAGAACACTTACTTTATAATGATGTGTCAGTGGCAAAGTTTAACTACTACTGCAACAGCTACTATTTTAAAATGATTACCTTGGTATTAAGTACTGAATGAACGGCTTCCTCGACTCTCGCGAAATTGCCTTTACCAAGTCGTTTACCAGTAAGACGGTAGTTGCCAACATTGACAAGTTTACGTCCCTCCGCTTGAAGTGTCATCTCGTTTACACACACACGTATTTACACATAACCAAGCACCTTCTACTTATTATTTACTATTATTATTTATTTTCGACGCACTAGCTTTTATGTTAATTTAGGATAACTTTTTCACACAGAAAATACCGAACTCAAACATATAATTCACGTAAGATAACCACATCATAAAAAGTTATGTTATGAAACCTCCCCTTGTTTTTCAACGTGACACTAGCGAAAACATATGAAATTCACTGAAGTGTCTATTTTCCAAGATCATGTGATGTAGGCATTGTTTTTCTTCGCCTTTGAGTTACTTTGGAACGAGCACGAAAGATAAAAGGAGTTCCATTGGCGAATCCGGCCATTCCACTCACATATTACATAGAATAAATCGAAATAAATAAATCGTTCCCAATAAATGTTTATGAACTATAAAAGGCCTCTACTCAAAAAACTATTGAAATATTTTAAACACTATGGAATGATAATCGAACCCGACGCGTAGGAGTGATATATAATCAGTATATCAGTAATTTTTTTTTATTTTTCTTTAGAAACTATGTACAATTTTCGTTTCTTTCATAATTCTAACAATAGTAATATCAATAAATTTATTTTGGCACGTCAGATGAAAAAATATTGAAAAGTAAATGAAACAATATTAATTACTTATGTGATATTCTAAATAAGACTAAACCGTTGGAAAAGATAGGGCTTAAAATAAGAGCTTGTGCGCTTTCATGGAGGCAAAATTAAGTTTTTCTTCAAACGTACTAAAATATGCTCATTTTGTTACTGAATACATACCTTAGAAATAATCAATTTTTTTACTAGTAAAAAAATGGGCTCATTTCTTTACTAGTAAGAAAATGTAACCGACCAATCGTAACTCCTTAAAGTGTCTGAACGATTATTTGAGAACTGTCAAATATTTATAAAATGAGTGAAGAAGAATTTCGATGTACGCCACCAGATTTAACAAAAATTGCCAATCAAGCTGCAGCAACTTTAATTCCGACCAAATCTCGTAAAGTGTAGGAAAATGCGTACGCAAAATTTCTGAAGTGGACTAGAGAACAAAATGTCAACAACTTCACCGAAAACGTTTTGTTAGCATATTTTGCAAGTTTATCGAAAAATTTGAAAAGCTCCAAATTATGGGCGCAATATTCAATGATTAAAGCTTAACTAAACTTAACACATAATAATGTAAATATTGGAAAATATAACAAATTGACAGCATTTTTAAAGCGTCAAAGTGAAGGTTATAAACCAAAAAAATCTAAGGTACTGTATAAAGGGGAAATTGATATTTTTTTACTTAATGCACCGAACAGAGAATATTTAGCAGCCAAGCATATAAGTGTTAGTGCGCAATATACAATTTTCACCAAACCTTTTTAGGTTGCATTAATTTTTGGAATTACTGGTGCATGCCGTTGTGATGAGCTCCTACATATGAAAATAGATGACATTAAGGATTTAGGAAATTTAGTTTTAGTTAATATACCCAATTCCAAAACAAATAGTGCCCGTTCTTTTACTATAGTCGGAGACTTTTACATAAATATGTACAGAGAGTATGCTGCTCTTCGTCCAAAGGACACAAACTTGACCAGATTTTTTATTAAATATCAAAATGGAAAATGTCACAATGTTGTAATGGGTATACACAAAATATCAAGCGTAGCTAAAGAAATTGCTTCCTACTTAAAATTGCCAGATCCGTCGCAATATACCGGTCATTGTCTTCGACGTACTTCAGCTACACTTCTTGTGGATAACGGTGGAGATACTACTTGTTTAAAAAGACACGGAGGGTGGAAATCCACTAGTGTTGCTGAAGGTTACCTAGACGAATCTATATCAAATAAAAAAACTACAGCAATGAGAATATTGAATCCAACGGACTACAGCTACCATACCACGAATCAGTCACCCGGTTCTAATACCGCTGAAAATAGAGTTCAAGCAACTACTAATACTACTACTACTATCAACACTGAAAGTAGAGTCGAAGCAACTACTTCTACCAACACCGACAATGAAATAGGCAATAGCGACTTTAATATACAAAATTGTTCTGTTCATAATTGTACTTTTAATATTACTATAAATAAATAAAAGTTTACACAAATTACTTTGACAGTTGTTTGACAGATAGGTAAAACCTATTTTTAAGTAACTACAATGTATGATATATTTAAATGTGCAGCTTATAAGAACGGTAAAAATCATTTGAAGAAAAAAATAGTATACATCACACGGAGTAGAAAGCTTTTTTTGTGTCTCGCCAAGTTTGCACTGTCTCGGCTATCGCCTCGACAGCAAACTTCTGGGCTCGACACAAAAATGACAGCTTTCTACTCCTAGTAATGTAATATACTATTAGTTTCTTCTGTCAAATTTCTTTTTTGCTGTCAGTCGTCTGTCAGTACTGATAAGTATTTCTGTCAGTGCTAGTCAATTTCATATTTTAGTAGTTGTATATTGTGCTATTTATTATAAATATGTTAAAATACTTCTTTATAAAGATTATAAAGTGAAACCCTCATTTTCTAAAGATATTTTATCACTTTCATTAATTTGTTTAATTTATATAATTGCAAAACCTTGTAGAGCATGGATGACGCAGCTTTACCAGGTCCATAAAAAAATCGTAAAGGAAAATTTGTAAAAAGTGGACAGAGGCAGATGGCTTATAATGCATATTTTAAGAACAAAGCTAATATGTCCAAAACAGCTGCTGTTCATTAAACTTCAAGGGAAGGACCAATTAGTAGGAATATTATGTTTGACATTGTTAAGGAAATTGAAATGTCTGGAGTTATACATTCTCCTTTAAAAAAACGAAGTTGCCGAGATGCTTACAATAAATTGGATCAATTATCAAAAAGTACGATCAGAAGGCACGTAGATTCCTTTTTCTTTAAAAATGAGTTACCGACTTGGACATATTAATTAAGCGAAATGACCTTATGGAGACGTCGTTATTTGACAAGTATAATAGTATATTAAAAAAACAAGTTTCATAAGGCACCATTTTGCCGCACGAGATCAGTTTAGAAAACGAGCCGCGATAGTGGCGAGTTTTCTAAAGAGCGAGTGCCGCAAAAGGCCTTATGAAACGAGTTTTTTATACTATTTTTTCTATTTTGCATTTTTTACATTAATAAATTGGAATTATTTAATTTGGAAGTTCAGAGTTTAATTTTTAAATAAAGCATGCAGTTGGTCACATTGATACTTGGCATTGTCAAATTTAAATCTTGCTATCCGCGAAGTATATTATATTACACATTATTTATTAATTTTCGTTGACATTACTTGATATTTTATTTAAAAATATAAACATGAGTGACATGGAAACTAATACTACGCGATCATTTAAATTCTAAATTAGAGCAGTTTGTGAAATTTAAATTAAGTTGGTATATAAGTACTAATTTATAATTTGAATTGTCAAAGTGAAGTTTCAAAATGTTTGATTTAGAACATAAGATTTTTCTTACAGAATGTTATTTTAAAAACGCCGAACGACAAGAGAATGGTCAATGGACATATTCAGTACCGCACTGCATCAATGATTTTCAAAATGCCTTCCCTAATTTTCCTGCGGATTATCAAAAATTAGTCCAAGAAATTTACACATGTGTGGCGAAATTTCGTAATGTTGGAACTGTAGGTAGGAAAGTTGGTAGTGGCGCGCCCAAAAAAAGAACTCCTGAGATTGTGGCAGATGTTGCAGTAAGAATGGAACAGTCTCCCAAAAAATCTCTTCGCAGATTAGCCCAAGAAATAAACCTATCATATGGAACTTGTCAAAAAATATTAAAACAAAATTTAAATCTTTATCCCTATAAGATTAACGTCGTTCAAGAGCTATTCCCTCGAGATTTTCCTGTCCGAATAGAATACTGTCAGTGGTTTTTGAATAATTTAAATAACAACAACACTTTGGATTTAACATATTTTTCGGACGAAGCATGGTTTCACCTATCCGGCTATATAAACAAACAAAATATGCGTATTTGGTCTTCGGAGAATCCTCATTTTTAGTTTATTCAATCGCCTCTCCATCCGCAGAAAATTGGTGTTTGGCTAGCGGTTTCTCGAAGGCGTATATTTGACCTGTGTTTTTTGAAGGAACGATAAATGCTGAGAGATATCGAAATAATTTACTTGAACCGTTTTTCCAAAATCTTCATGATGACGAACTTTTACATGGGTATTTCCAACAGGACAATGCAACAGCTCACAAAACAAGGGAAAGTGTGTTTTATGATAATCGAGTCATTGAATTTCCGCCTCGCAGTCCGGACCTAACGATTCTTGATTATTTCATTTATCCGTATCTGAAAAACACAGTTTACAAAAATAACCCACATAATCTTGAAGAACTACAAGAGGCAATTTCTAATGCATGCAACGCTATAACCGTTCAGATGTTGGAAAATGCTTTTGAAAATATGAAACGGAGGATTAACACTTGCATTGCAACAGGGGGAGAACACTTTGAACACCTTTTGCAATTCACAATAAAACTAATTTATCTTGTAATGCTTTCATTTCCATTAAAATTATATCGATTACACATAAGATTGACAAATGTCACAAAGTATAACATAACCGCAAATTTCAATTAATCAATAATTGACATTCTGGACAACCTAATAAAAGAAAACCCGCCTGCTATAATTTAGAATTTAAATGATCGTATGGTATATCTTGTTGTCAATTGCATACAATATACGTTGTTTGTGTAGAGTACGAACATATATCATATCTGTCAAATGTACTTAAATTCTTAAAATCAAATGACAGCAACGATATTTATTTCTGTGTTCGAACAACGCTAACATTGAAAAACTAAAAAAAGCGTATCGAAATGAAGCTCATTTTGATACTGTTTTGGGTGTCATAATGAGTTCATTTCGAACGCAAAATAGAAAAAATCTATTATTTAGATGAAACATGGATTAATGCAGGTTTCACAAAAAAAACATCCATTTCAGTAGTGACCCAACAAATAAATTTATCTTATGGTACGTGCCAATTCATTCTTAAAAAAGTCTTACATTGTCATCCAAGCTGCAATGTTTTCATGAACTTTATCCAGTAGATTATTTAAGACGAGTGGAATTTTGTCAATGGTTTCAAAATAATCTACACAATCAGGATATCCTTAACACAGTTTTTTTCACGGGTGAGGCCTGGTTTTATCTTTCTGGATATGTTAATTCACAGAATATGAGGTGTTGGTCCTCCGAAAATCCTCATTTTTTTGTTGAAAAAACATTGCATCCCCAAAAAGTTGCTGTTTGGGTTGGAATATGTCGAAGAAGATTGGTGGCTCCCATTTTTTTTTGAAGGTACCCTTACTGCTGCACGATATCGCAATGAGATACTCGGCTCATTCATAAATCAACTGGATGATGAGGAATTACAAAATGGATATTTCCAACAAGATGGTGCAACAGCACATACGACCAGAGAAACACTTCAATATCTCAGAGAATTTTTTGATAACAGAATAATAAGCAGGAACACTGAAATCCCATATCCAACTAGGTCTTGCGATTTTAAACATATGTGATTTTTCCGTATGGCCATACATCAAAAATTCGATTTATTCAACGCCAATTCATAATCTGGAACACCTGAGAATTCGCATAACAGAAAAGTGTGAAGAGATCAACAACTCACCGCAAATGCTGCATAAAATCTATTATATAGATGAAACATGGATGAATGCAGGTTTCACAAAAGCAAATATATGGAAAGGTACAACTGTACTTAATCCAAGGCAAAAATTTGTTTAAAGGTTTTTCTACTGGTTTAAAAGATCCATCTGGTAAAGGAAATCAACAAATTGTGCTTCACATTGGCAGCGAAACTCGTTTTATGAATATGAGTTCGTTATTATTGGAATCCAAGAAAACTGGATATTATCACGAAGATATGAATAGTGAGGTGTTCATCGCATGGATGCAAAATATATTACCTTCTCTTGAGCCTAATTGTGTTATAGTAATAGATAATGCGCCCTATCATTCTACTAAAACAGAAAAGTCACCTACTTTATCATGGAAAAAGGAGGCACTTATTGAATGGCTTTTAACAAAATGAATTTTAGCTGATAATGCTATGCTAAAGGTTGAATTGTTTGAGCTTGCAGAACATTACGTATCCTGTCATACGTGGTCAATGAAATAGCTAGAGAAAGTGGTCGTAAAGTTTTACCTCCAAATCACTGTAATCTGAACCCCATTGAACTTGTATTGGCTCAAGTTAAGCATCATATTGTGACCAAAAATAAGACATTTAAATTGGACGAAGTAAGAAATTTATTAGAAGTGGTTGATGCTGACGCGTGGAAAAATAGCATTCATTACGTTAACGTAACAGATGAAAACAAGATGTATGATTTAGATAATATTGTTGAAAATGTCTTTTACTCTAAATACTGGGTCACCCTCAGAATTTTATTAGATTCAGGTTCTGATCTTGAAGATGAGTAGGTTTCAATATATATTCGTGAAAAATATGCAATATAATGAGCTGTTGTGTGTTAAGTTTAGTCACGTGTGTGTGTGATGTGCTTGATTTAGTTACATGTGTATGTGATGTGTTTGATATAATTATACTTATAGATCGTATAATTTAGTGAATTTAGTGAATATTGTGAATAAAGTGTAAATCAAATATAAATATGTAATAATGTTTACCATATAAATTCATGAGATTATAAGTTGTTTCAGGTCCTCGGAAAAATTGTTCGATATCCTGAGTGTCATGTAACTACCAGATATTGTGATACTCGCAGAATATTAATGAAATTTCTAAGTAGGAAATGACTATATAATTTCTTTAACCCGGCATTAGTCGCTTTATGAGCTTTTCTCTCACACTTTTATTTTAATTGGCACAATTTTTTTTCAACACAATACTGACCCGAGTCCTTCTAGGTACTTTACTGGCTACTCCCACTCCCTTTACGGGCATAACGAGTGTAAGTGTAAGCCGATCGTGTCGCATTAGTATTGTGCATAGTAGAGACGGTTGCGCTTCGTGTGAGATTTTCTCTCATTGCGCGACAAAGCGTGTAATAATTTTGGAACTGTTTTTATAGACTCTCGGTTATTGTTTGGAAAAAGACTTGTAGAGCTTGCACTTTTAAAGTTTGAGCAGGAAAAGAACAAAGGTAAGCATAGATTTTTTTTCTGCTTTCTGTACCAAAATCAGTAAAACTGATACTGTCATCAGAATGGCTTGTGCAACTATCTCTCTTTTTCTGTCTGTTTCTTTGTTTTGCATTATAAATAAAAATAAAAAATCAATGACATGGAACAATTTCAGTTCCAATTAGTGCTTGACCTTTTATTTTTGATCTAAAGACTAAAGAATAAAGTTGTTTCAGATCAAAATGAAGATATTCAACCTCTTGAAGATGATAAAAGGAGATGTGACGGACCAGAAAGTGACGCAGAAAGCGGACACACCCTACACAATACAGATACAGACCAAACCGATTGCGAAGAAAATGAAGGCGTTCAAGAACAAGAAAGTTTTGATGAAAGTGGTGAATTAATGGATGGAAACACTGATGATACTTTTTTCCAAAATGCTCCAATTTACATTGGTAAAGATAAAGTAACGAAATGGTTGAAGCACGACCCCACTATTAGAGGTCGTACACGCAGACATAATTTGGTAACTCATATGCCTGGTGTAAAAGGCTTAGAACGTAATGCAAAAACGCCGCTTGAATGTTGGAAACTTTTCTTTCCTGACGCATCGGTTCAAGAAGTGGTCGATTGCACTAATGAATACCTTCGAATAAAGCGCAATAACTATAGCCGTGAAAGAGATTGTGCTGACACTAATTTTTATGAACTAAGTGCTCTTATTGGTCTTCTATATCTAGCTGGTATAAAAAAGTAGCCATATAAATATTTCTGAACTTTGGACAGATGACGGCACAGCACCTGAATGTTTTCGGGCAACAATGAGTCAAGAAGATTTTATACACTACTAAGTGCTCTACGATTTGACGACATTCATGATAGGGATGTTCGCAAAACTTCGGATAATTTGGCCCCTATTAGAAAACAGTTTGATGATTTTGTTGAGTTTTGTAAATCGCATTATACAATTGGTGAATATGGAACTGTGGATGAGATGCTTGAGGCATTTAGAGGTCGCTGCAAATTTCGACAATATATTGCTAACAAGCCGGAAAAATACGGCATTGAAATATACTCTTTGGTCGACTCAAGATATTTTATACCTCTAATTTAGAAATTTATGCAGGAAGACAGGCTGAAGGTCAATATAAAATGGAAAATACTGCTTTTAGTGTAGTCAAGAGAATTATAGAGCCAATTCTCAATACCGGTAGGATTGTCACTATGGACAATTATTTTACTTCCATTCCACTCGCTAAAGATCTAAAACTTAACCACAACATTACCATTGTTGGTACGTTGCGAAAAAATAAGAAAGAAATTCCCCTTCAATTGTCAAATATCAAAGAACGACCATTTCTGAGTAGCATGTTTGCTTTTTCAAAAGAGTCTGTATTGGCTTCGTACGTCCCTCAGAAGACAACGAAGAAAAATGTACTTCTTTTGTCTACCATGCACAACGGCGCTGTCATAGATGAAGAGACAGGAGACCAAGTAAAGCCCGAAATTATAACTTTTTATAATTTAACTAAAGGTGCAGTCGACGTGGTTGACGAAATGAAAGTGTTATACTCGGTTGCAAGAATAAGTTGTAGATGGCCACTGACGATATATTTTTCAATGCTAAACATTGGGCGCATCAACAGCTTTATAATATATAAGGCGAATCACATCAACGACCCCATTCCGCCTAGACGTGCATATTTGAAGGAACTGGCTCTTTTGTTAATAAAACCTCACCTAATAAGCCGATCACAAATTACAAACTTACCATACAGCCTACGAACTTCTATTAGAAAAATAGCAAAACTACCACCAGAAGAAGTAAGATAACCTGAGAATGTCAATGAAAGTTTTTGTAGCTTCTGTCCTCGTCGAAAAAATAGAAAAGTCAAGAAAGTATGTAGAACTTGCCAGCGACTCATTTGCCCTGAACACACAATTTTTTCTTGTCGAATCTGTACCTCAGAGATGGAACCTGATGAAGATTTATAAACATATTAGTCGTTTGCAATTGAAAATATCATGTTTTACAACTGTTCATACTGTTCAATTTACAAATAAAACTAATCATTAAAAAGAACAGTGTTTTATTTCTTAAAATTTTGCTCGTGAGAGTAAATCTCACGCGCGACTAACGATGGGATTTTTAACCTAGCGACTAATGCCGGGTTAATGTAATTATGCAAGTGTAGGTAAAAGATTTAATGTACATTATGGTAATAAAAGAGGGTTTGACACTCATTGTGTTCAGGCATATACGAAAAAAATTGTTTAGTGAAACTGGAAAAAAGCTTCCTTTTTACCTATTTTTGGGTGCTAAACTGCTGCTTTACCCTTTTCTAATCTGCACTTATTTTTGTAAAATGAAAATATTTTTAAGTAAATGCCTTTTTTAGAAGCATAAAAATTTTTATCAAAATTGTGTGAAATGATGTGGAGTTAAATAAATTTCCTTATTGTTCTCTCATCATAGATACATACTATTAAAATAACTGTATTTTGTAAAATGCTATATTTGTTAAACAAGCACTTATGTTAAGGGATACACAAATATTATGATAATTATAATACAATGTCACCACCAAACCTATAAATTTATTAGTTTTTCATCTACAAATTTATTGTAGATGCAACACCTTCAAGCAATAAATAATAGATTATAAGATATTGATTGAAATAATTTATATAAGTCTAATATCTTGCATTGGTATACATTTGCCGCTCCTTGCTTGAATAAAATTATTAAAGTGTAAGCTTTCTTAATAATAAATGTAAAAGTTAAAAAATAATCTTTTATATAGGCTAGTAGATATATAACCTCAGATATGAAATTAACTAAACGCCGTTCACGTTCGAAGACGTGCACGTCATCAATGATGTCTGAACAATGTTGCGAAATCATTTGCAAAATCCATTGGCAAAATCGATTTGTTTACATTTTAGATTATGGTATTAAACGCTTATATCAAACTTGCAATATTTATTGAATCGATTCTGCCTTTACTTGATGTAAATCCATATCAAATGATAAAAACACACAACGTTGTATTAGATTTACACTTTATAATAAAGTGTAAATCTAATACAACGTTGTATGTTTTTATCATTTGCAATATTTAGGTTATAATTTATAAATAACCGAATTAAAACAATCAAAATAATTAAAAAACAGTTGTAAACTTTATACGTATTTAATAAAAAATAGAATACCAAAAAGACAATTGTGTGTCATCAGTATATATGTTTAAACAAAATTAAATTATAAGTTATAATTATATTATAAAATATTTTAGAAGAACAATTTAAAAATAAGTGACACATTACTTTGAAACTAAATCGTCGTCATTCTCAGAGTCTTCGCCAAGATTAATAATAAATTCGCCAGGATCTTCACGGTCGATTCCAACTTCTCTTTCTCGCCATTTTTGAATTTCTGCCTCTGAATGTCGCACAGTGTTGTTTCAAACATCCGGCGTAACCGTCTTTATTGCATTACCCCATACCCTCTGAGAATCACTCATAGATTCACCAGATTCTCCTACATGTCGTGCATAATAGATAATAGGTTTTTAAAATTCTACAAATATATTCGATCACATTAAATATGCAATGATACGGTGACAGACGGAAAACTATGTGGCCATACTGATGGGCTAGATTATAAATGTCATAGACCGGTGCAGATTTATTCCCAAAGAGAATTATAACAACAAATATGAAAAACACCATGCCTCCAATATAGTACGTACCTTTCAACTAATTCTAGAAGCTTTATTTTTAATAAATTCACATCGTACTCGACATTATTATTATTTAACCATTGCTTATCTGCTTTAGTAGAGGCTGTAGTCGGTGGCTTAACTAAAATAGTGATGTGATAACTTGCATTGTCTGCAATAATTGCAGAAGGTGTCTCTAAGTTACGTAACAACTTGTACTCAAGCCAGTGTAAATAATTGATTTCATTTCTCCATGGTAGTCACCACAGTCACTTCCAGACTCAAACACCAATTCAGTTCTATCAATAAAGCCTGTACGATTGCCAGCGTGCAATACAATAAGTCTAAAATTAAAGAATAAAGCTACCAATAAAAGAATAAATAATAGCATATACCTTTTCCTCCAATATTAGTTCTGCGAACACTACGATAATCACCGTTCTGCCAAGAACGTGACACGGTTCCATTTTTAAAAATTCATGTTTCATCCGTAAACACAAATTCGTAAAATTTGGATTTTTTCATACTCTTCAAGAAAAGTTACTCGTTTTAGTGCAATATGTGGTAATTCCATTAGCGCTCTTCTTGGATCATACTTTTTATAATGGAACCCAATGCATTTCCGAGGAAATTCTGCTGAAAGATGTCACGCTGACTCCTAGAACTTTTGCTGCACGCTACAAAAAAGTGCAAAATGTAATATGAAATTATAGCAAAATACAAGAACGATTTTACTTCTCTCACAGCTGATAAAGGCAGCAACGGTCCATCGTTATCGCGTTCTGCTTCACAGTTTGCAATCGCGGATGCAACAAATCGCTACATCGGCTACAAAACGCTTTCGGCATCTCAAACCAAGAGTAAACAAATACACGTAAATATGACAGAACGATATATGTCAACACTGGACATAAATATGCATTCCCAATGATGTTGATATATAAATATTATAGTTCGCTTATTGTTTTTGTGGTGGTGATTCCTAAAATACTGTTGATGATGTGCACGTCTTCGAATCGTGAACGCCGTATGTATAATCTACTTTTTTTGAAATTCCTATGTAAATTATACTCAAATTGCAGCGCCATCTGGTCCATTCTTGTTTGGAATAGACACTCCTAAATTCAAAAAAATCGCGTACTTACATCTATTTTTTCCCGTTACTTTTCTGACGTTTATTAACGTCACACCGTGACAATTAAGTTAATGAAAAGTGCAAATACCAAAAGTTTCCGGAGAAGAAAAGTATTTTATTATAGCAAAAGTCGAAGAAGGTTTGTCAATTAGAGTTGTTGCACTTCATTTCCATTACAATAAGAGCACAATTTTAAGAAGTAAAAGAAGATGGGAACAGGAACATTCTACCCAAAGGAAAATAGGTTCTGGTCGACAACGAATTTCAACTCCTGATCAAGATGAAAAACTATTAAGTTGTTTAACACAAGATCCTTTTGAATGCGAAGCTCTGGTGGCTTTTCATATCGATTTTCTTAAATCTCAGTCAGCCGTATCACGTAGAATTAAAGAGTCGGGGCTTAGAAATTCAGCTAGTGACAAAAAATATTAATCTTGGTAGCTACACAAAAGCAAAGGCGAATAATTTTTTGTCTCAATTATATTTATCGATCCTTCGAATTTTGGGAACGAGTTGGTTTTTTGGATGAAAAAATTTTTAAATGGTCAAATGACGGAAGAATCGTAAACAGACCAAGAAATTGCAGATTTGAAGAGCGATATGTAAATCCATCCAGTAGTTCTGGTCGCTTCTCAGTGAACATGTGGGTTTGGATGTGTGTTCATGTTCCAGGTGTATTTTGGCGTGTTGCATGGCGTTTTAATAGATACAATTACATTAATATATTAGAAAACATAATGCTTCCTTCTGTGTCTCAAATTTATCCGGATAATAATTTTATTTATCAACAGGATAATTGTCCTGTTTCACGTTGCGAATTATGTGAGACAATGGCTTCAAAATCATAACATAGAAATATTACCTTGGCCAGCTCATTCTGATGTTAACCATGTAGAAAATCTTTTGGGTTTATTAGTAAAAGGCATTTATAAAAGAAATTTCAGAGCCCAAAACGCAAATGAGTTATGAGAAATTATTCATCAGGCTTGGGAAGATATACAGGGTCACACAAAAAACGCCCCAAGCTGTAACTGTTATTTATATTTCGATTTTCATGAGACAGGTACCAAATGAAATGGTTTGATGAGTACTATGTTTAAGGCTACATTTACTTTTTTCGAGCGCCATTTTCAATTGCTAGCGATTTTTTCAATTTTTTTTTTTAATTCCAGGTAATATATTTTTTTCACATCATTGGATAGAGATTTTTTTCACATCATTGGATAGAGATTTTTTCTGAATCCATTGATGTACAATACATCCATTTCAATTGTAAATTTAGAAGAGAAAGAAAATAATTAAAACACTTTCCGAACATTCTCTTAAAGTCACTTGTGTTATACTGTAGTGTGCTATGAGAAAATAAGTGTAAAAAATAACGCATTGCCCATATGTAACTAATTTTAATTCACAAAGAAAAACAAATAACAAAACTAAAAGATACAAGCGGTAATGCATCAAAAAAAGTTACAACATCTTGGCTTAATAGCTGGTGATATCTTAGTTGATTTGAGGAAAAGTCAATAAAAAATGGTCCAATCATTTCTCCAAGTAGGCCACTCTAAACACTACAGCTAAAACGACGTTGAAAATTATTGTCGCCGACATATCTAGGATTTTCTTGGGTCCATTGGCGATGAATGTTGCGATTAAAAATTAAATAATTAGTGGAAGTACATTCATCTGTCCAAATAATTTTGTGATAAAACAACAAATTTTTAAATAAAAATTATAAAACTCTGTTCTTCAAATTGAACCATTTTCATCTTTTTGGGCAATGTATATCTTAAATTTGTGTTTTTTTTAAGTTCTGCAGATGCAGTACTTCGGGACGTACCAACTATGTTCGCAACTTCGCGAACCGAGGTTTTGGTATTTTTTTCAACAGCTAACAAAACGTCCAGTTCCACGTTTTCAGAAAATTTCCTGCGCACTACTTTCGGTTTCTTGAAACATCCAAATCTTAAATTTTCCTCAAGTCGGCTAAACTTACAACGTTCTGGAACTTCTCTTTCCGAAAAACGTTCCACGAGCCTGATTAGAGTTTTTATTACATTCAAAATAAACTTGTAGCATGTCAGTAAATATACAAAAAGGTTTTAAGTATATCAATACGTTATGCACGTATTACGCATTTGTTACAAATGAAACAAACAGGCAATATACATATCTGTAACTGTACACATGGACAATACACCTCGTATTTTCAGCATTTATTTATGCTTAAGACACGTGTTTCTGCCATCTATAGGCGTCAATCAGTCAGGGTAGTGAAGCAATGTAATACAAATGATACAAATCTTTTTAAGAACAGATTTGTATCTGTATATACATTTACGCTGAAATCGCCTACAATATAGATCAAATTTCGTCCTATAAGGTGGCACTATTTAATAAGTAACATCTGACGGACGAAAGAGACTATGCCGAAAAAGGCGACCTTTCGCTTAACCAGATATGCTGGTACATAAGCGAAAAAATACGTATAGGTGTAGTCCATTAACACGAGCCAGATGGCGGTAAATATACAAAAAGGTTTAAGTACAAGGTGGTCCATACAGATATTAACTTTTTGAATAGAATTAAAAACAATACAAATTGATCTACTTGAACAAATTTATTTTTAAGGCTTACAAAAATTACGGGAAATTTATTTTTTAAAAATTACGTTATCTAAATGTACCCCATTTGTGTCCAGGCAGTCTTGAAGACGACCTCTCCAATTTTCCATAACGCGGCGGCAAGTGTCTGCAGTTATGCCTTCGATTTCTTGTCGAATATTGTTCTTTAGTTCCCCCAGAGTGGCAGGGCGGTTGCTGTACACTCTACTTTTGAGATAACCCCATAAAAAAAATCACAGGGACTCAAGTCAGGGCTTCGGGGGGGGGGGGGGGCACCCAATATCTCCTCTTTGAGAAATCAGTCTTCCCGGAAAAAACCCCTGAACGACAGGCAAAGAAAGATTGGAAGTGTGACAGGTGGCTCCGTCCTGTTGGAACCAGGTGTCCTGAGTGTATCCTTCAAATTCTTGAAGAGCAGGAGTGAGGAAAGTTTGAATCATGTCTACATAACGCCGAGAATTTACAGTGACTGTGCGACCTTGTTGGTCTTCGAAAAAAAAAGGGCCAATTATTCCGGATGCCGACATTGCAGCCCATACTGTGACCTTCGGACTATGCAAAGGCCTTTCATGTTTCCATTTAGGGTTTTCACTACTCCAGTAGCGACAATTTTGAGTATTGACGTGGCCATTTAGGTGGAAATGGGACTCATCGGAGAATAAGATGT
The DNA here is from genome assembly GCA_935421215.2 of Melolontha melolontha. Classification (NCBI taxonomy): domain Eukaryota; kingdom Metazoa; phylum Arthropoda; class Insecta; order Coleoptera; family Scarabaeidae; genus Melolontha; species Melolontha melolontha. The sequence goes on along the minus strand of OW285236.1, from coordinate 35,712,848 downwards.
CGACTGCTGCTAGAATTCGGTTCCTTATTTCGTTAGCGAATAAAACTCTATTAGCGGGATCTGTAGCCTTCAGTTCTTGCACTATTTGAACCTTATACGGATGCATGCCTAAATCTTTGTGAAGAATGCGAAGCACCGAGGTTCTCGTCACATTTAAAGCAGCTGCGCGCTTTCGAGTTGATACGGTTGGTTGGTCGCGCACAGACTCACTCACTCTCTCGATGTTCTCAGCGGTTCTCGCCGACCTTGGACGTCCTAAAACGCGCTTATTTAACGTTGAACCAGTTTCCTCAAACTTATTAACCCATTGCTTAATCAGCTGAATGCTTGGACATTGCTGAATATCGTGCAAATTGAAGTGTTGTCGATATCTACGGCGCGCAATGGTGGCAGAATTGTTGTTACGGTAATATTCGCGCACACAAAACGAGCGCTCCTCTCCTGTGTAGCGCTGCATGATGACTAAGTTTCCCAGAGCCGAACTATCGTGTAAGACCGACCCCGCCTCTCTACCTTGCGTATAAAATTTTCTACATCACAAGCAAATATAAACAACTTTTTGGACCACCTTGTATATCAATACGTTATGCACGTATTACGCATTTGTTACAAATGAAACAGACATGCTATATACATATCTGTAACTGTACACATGGACAATACACTTCGTATTTTCAGCATTTACTTCTGCTTAAGACACGTGTTTCTGCCATCTATAGGCGTCATCAGTCAAGCTAGTGAAGCAATGTAATACAAATGATACAAATATTTTTAAGAACAGATTTGTATCTGTATATACATTTACGCTGAAATCGCCTACAAGATATATCAAATTTCGTCCTATAATGTGGCACTATTTAATAAGTGACATCTGACGGACGAAAGAGACTATGCCGAAAATACGAGGTGTATTGTCCATGTGTACATTGCATGTCTGTTTCATTTGTAGCATGTCAGTAAGTTGATTGAAATTCATGATTTATTTCAAAAATCTTAAAATATGCTTGCTTAGTAAAGAAAAGTGAAACATCACAGTTAGATCATTGCGCAATGCGTTATTTTTCCATTGCACAATACAGTATAACACAAGTGACAAAGAGAATATACGGACAGTGTTTTAATAATTTTTGTCTTCCAGATTTAACTAAAATTTATATATTGCACATCAATTGATTCAGAAGAAAATCTCTATCTAATGTGCAAAAAGAAATATATCGAGCAATTTGAAAAAAAAAAAAAGTTGACAATCGCTAGAAATTGAAGATGACTCTGGAGAATAGTAAACGTAGCCTCAAAACATTGAAATCGGAATGTAAATAACAGAGTTTACAGCTTGGAGCGTTTTTTGTGTAACGCCCGGCATATGAAAATCACAACTTGTGTAGGAATTTAGTACAGTCTATACCGCGTAGACTCAATGCGGTTTTAAATTCAAATAGTGCCATGACTAAATATTAATGTAATATTGAAATAAAGTTATATAAAGAAAACACATAATCTTTATAATAACTTTTGTCTAAATGACAGAAAGTCCGTTTTTAAACAATAAAAGACTAATAAAAAATGTTTACTTGATCTAAATGGTGTAGGCGATTTATTTGAATACAAGTTAAATTTATATGGACGGAACAACAACAATTAATAATAACAAAACTTACCCAAAACTTATTCTTATTATTTTCATTACCTCAGTCTTCTTCTCACACAACCTCACCTAACAGCATCGCATCACCTAAAAATAATTTGTATACATGATTTGCATGCTTATTGCATCCTCGTTACCGTACACTGTTGCCATATCGCATACTCTTATAATTAACCATATTTATTCATAGATTTCTTAAGAATATGAGCAACAAAAAGACTTTTTGGCGAAAATAACGCTAAGAACTATCTCGTTCTTCATATCAAAACCTTCTTTGCTGTTTGATTATAAACCTTTAGATACAGAGACTACAAAGACTTGGCAACAATACTATATTTAGTACGCCATATGAAACCGATATAGTGCGCACATCTTGCCCTAAATTTAGTATTTGAATGAAACGCCCGTGGAGAATACTAAAGCGCTGCGTGAAGTCTCGACGTGCGTCTGGCTCATGGTGACTCAGTGGTAGTACTTGCGGGTTAAAACATTTATTATTTCTCTGGCAAAACAAAAAAATATAGATCTCATACAAACGAATGGTCCCGTATCTGTAGAAAGAGAATCTTTCACGCTACATAACGACTTTGGCGTATGTATAGTTCGTCTGTAGTAGCATCTATCTCGTTATTTTATAGCAACACCTCGTATTTAAGCGACTAGCAAACCTAAACCTTAATACTGAAGCATGTAAAAGTAACTACCTTGTACTATTTCAAATGCTATTTCAGACTATTGTTATTAATCCGTGCCGTGACATTTTACAAATAAAACGTATATATTTGCATAGAAGAGGGCAAAAACAATCATTAAAAATCAATTAATGGAGTTAAGTAATATTTATGTATTCAGTATTGTAATGTAATTTTGCAATCTTAATGTAACAATGTCGCCGACAGCGACAACATCAACAGCAATCGAATGGTAATATTGAGTTTCTGCGCTTCTTTCGCCATGATTTAATTAAAACTTATTTATGTTTCGGTGCGGATGATCGTTTCGCTTAAGTAATATTCTTGCACTTTAGTCTTCTGTTACGATATGCTGTCATAAATAGATGCTTTTTAATTTCATTGACATTACAAATGCGAAATTGTAAAATAAAGATTAAACTGCACCAATACACGTGTGCATAAATTATTTATGTAAGTTGTGTATAGGAAGGTTTGAGAAAATCAGTCTTAATATTTATACCAGAACTCATGGCTGATTTTAATGAGGAGATAGATAAATTAAATAAAGGGTTTACCAATAAGCTTAGTTGTATTAAGGATATTACATACGAGGTTTGTCCGGAAAATACGTATAAAAGTTTAATAATAACTTTATTTTACAGTTTGCAGCCACCGCCTGGGGGAACTACTGCTGTAACAAATCCCATCAACGCTCAGTTCGAGTCAGAGCGCTCTGCGTGTAAGTAGGACTGTGCGGCTGCTTGTTGAAAGTTACCCTTTTTCACCTGCCGTCGGCATGGAGCTCTCTCTGATTGAGGAACAGCGCATCAACATCAAGTTTCTTGCAAAGCTAGGCAAGAATGGCCGTGAGATTTTTGAGTGTTTCAAACAAGTTTACGGAGACAATTCTCTGAAGGAACCAACCGTGAACAAGTGGTTAAAAAGGTTCCGGGAAGGCCGAGAAGAAGTGAAAGATGACCCTCGCCCAGGACGCGCGTCGACATCGAGTTCTGATGAAAATGTTGAACGAATTCGGGCTTGTGTGCTTAAAAACCGTAGATTGACAGTCAGAATGATTGCTGACGAGCTGTCAATCAGCAAAACAATCGTTCACGAAATTCTGACTCAAAAACTTGAAATGAAGAAATTGTGTGCGAAAATCGTACCGAAGCTCTTGACGCCTGAACAGAAAGCAAAGAGGGTTCAGTGCTGTGAGGATTGGTTGGAAGCAGAGGAAAGAGGGGACTTTCTCAACCGAGTCATCACTGGAGACGAGTCCTGGTTTTACGAATTCGATGTGGAGCTCAAATCTCAAAGCAAGGAATGGAAGCTAGCAGGAGAACCGAGAACAAAAAAGTCGCGAAAATCAAGGTCCAATGTGAAGACAATGTTGATTGTTTTCTTTGATTGTAGGGGCATTGTTCACAAGGAATTTGTCCCTCCTGGCCAGACAGTGAACGGAAATGTTTACGTTGAAATTTTGACACGTCTCAGAGCTCGTGTGGCCCGAGTTCGACCGGATTTGGCACAAGGGGGCAGGTGGATCCTTCATCACGATAATGCGCCCGCTCACACGTCGCTCGTTGTGCGTGAGTTTTTGGCCCGAAGCTCAATCACCGTGACAGATCACCCGCCTTATTCACCCGATTTAGCCCCTTGTGACTTCTTCATGTTCCCGAAATGCAAAATGGTGCTTCGGGGGCGGCACTTGGGAGATGTGGAAGCCATCAAGGCAGAAACGACACGCCAACTGAACAGCATCACAACTGAAGACTTTCAGCAATGTTATCAACAGTGGAAACGGCGTTGGCAGAAGTGTATCTCGTCTCAGGGGGAGTACTTTGAAGGAGACCATATTGTAATACCTGAATAATTGTAAAATAAAGTTATTATTCAACTTTTATACGTATTTTCCGGACAAACCTCGTATAGTATTGTTATACATCGTTTTCGACCATTGTATATTTTTAGTATCTGTTATGTTTATTTACTAATCTATCGTACTTCTAAATTCTTAAATTTAAATTACCTTAAATTACCTTATTGTAGTCTGTTGGTAATTTTTGAACCACAGGGTACATATCATAGGTTCACTACTATTGTTCGTAAGACTAGTTTACACATTTATTAGATCTTTCAATAACGACTTCTTGCATTGTTTAGTTAATGGTTAATTTACTTCCATTAATCGATCTAGCGTTGGTTATCTGTAAAGGTGTTAATTAGAACAGAGGCAGATTAGTGTCTTCTAATTTTCCCAGTACTTGAATTCGTAATTTTGTTCGGGTTTCCTAGTTAATTAAATCTTTTCCCTCTACTTTGTGTTTGTTTACATATTTAAATAATATTCCTTTGACATTTACTAAGACATGCGTCAGACATGCGCTATAGATTTACATGAGAGCGAAATGCATATGTGTACGTTTAAATATAAAATTTATGCAAGTCATCGAAGTAGTATTTTTAAATTGTAATTAAACAATGCCGTTTAATGTGAAAATATTGAGAATAGGAACTTAGTATTTTATCGAAATTTTTGAAGATATAATTTAAATATATTTGGTTGGAGTAGCTTATTTTGGTACTTCGATTTGGAAGCTAATTGAAGTAGGCATACAGTGAAATTTATATGTAGTTATTGGTGTTATAGTACGATGTGTAATTAACGATTTATTTTACTGTACTTGCATTTGCCTCTAAACGAAGCCAGCATTAAAAATTTCTGAAATCGGTGCCAATGCGTCTCCCTGATAGCTCACGGCTATATCCTCAGGATTATCAAAACGCAAAGCAATAAGCAAGGTCGAAAATCTAATTTTGCTCATTACACAAGAAAGTATTTCGCGTCCAGTTCCATCGGTAGCAAAGATCCGTTCAATTTTTTATGATTCGAAATAAAAATGGCAGTATAAAATAATAAGCCCAAAAAAGCGCTTAGCTCGGTCATGTCTAAATCCTAAGGTTCAGACCTTTGTGCATTTTTATACTTGACTCTCATACACTGTAATTTGGTCTACCGCAGCACAACTTGCAGTATATCTTCCGAAAATAACATGTTCCAAGAAGTAACTGGATTAGCTTTGTTACCCAAATTTGCTGATGGACGTGTAATAGGAAGTTGCATTACAATATTATGTTTTTGTATTCTGGTTCGAGATATAAAACTTTCTGATAACCATTTTTAGCGATCTTTGCCATAGAAATTTGTTGAGTTGTTAGCTGATACTCTGCTACTTTCTTCACTTTCACTCCGCATCTCCTCCATACGTTCAGCCTCATCTTCATTATGTGCCTCTGCTTCCTAAGCTGTATTGATTTGGTTCATATGGATGAAAATTAATGGCGTAAGTCAAAGCATCCAATGGTTTGATACCAACTATGAACTCTTAAAAAGCCATATCCAAATCAAACAAATTAAGTGTCCGATTTTCAAATGCCGCGATAGTACGAAATTTAGGCTGTAATCTATAAAATTATATTCAAAGAACACTTATCATCTATCTAAATGAAATATTGCCTAAAAAGAAGGAAAGATAAAATGTTTTTAATTATCAAAATAAGTATTCAAACTAGAAGAATAGAAGAATCTGGAAAAGTGAAAAAATAATAAAAATACATAATAACCTACATCATTTTGATAGAATCAAATTTATGTAAACAGCGCTTTATATAACGGACGCATTATCATCTCCGGCATGTTAGTTGTTATATCACAGAACACTAGGCGGCGCGGTGTTCGCTCATTTCAGATAAGCGCAACGGAATAAGAGAAAACGCCAGACGATAATTTACATCCCGAAAAATACTTTTAAAATAGATTAAATTAGAATTGCATAATGCGTTGTCTGTAAGGAAGGTTCCTATGGAGAAGAAAGCCTTTTCCTTCCGTATATAAAACATTAGAGACATCCAATAAAAGGGAAAGTTCGGTGGAATACTAAAGAAAGTTGGAGGAACGTTAAATATTCTCCTTTCATTGTATGTGTTTGTGTATGTGTGCGTGAAGCATAGCGATGGGGTTGCAAAGGATAGGAGTTTCCTAAACGTTGTGGGGTGTTGGTGTGGTAAGAGTAAAGCGAAGAGGAGGAGGACGATTTTGGCATAAATCTTTCAGAATGTAAGCGCTAAATGGTGGTAAATAATGCCGTTGTGTACAGACACATGTGGTCTTACTTGTTTACGAAAATGGAACTGCCTGAGAATGGGGTCCGTGGATTTGCGGTTTTTGTCGAGTTCACGTCAATATTTTAGTAACAGTGAAAGTGTATCCCCATGTTTGTGTTTACTCGCTAACAACGGATTTACAAATTTATACAGTGGAGTTGGTAAGGAAGACGAATCAATGTCGCGGAAATACTATAGTTGAATTATGAATTATTAATTCTTGTTTTGCTGTAACATAGTACAATTTACATAGTACAAATTGCTTAACATATTGTCATGGATTTTCCATGGACAAGCAAGGAAAAAGATTGAACTATTAGTGAACTCTGTACTAGGGACAATTTATATAAAAAATTAGCTATTTCACTTGTATATTTATTTATTTCAGATGGGGATCGATAGGTATAATATTTTTATAAATAAGATATTTAATGTATGAAGTTATGATTAGCCCTCGTATATTTAGGTGGACCAAAGGAATTGAATTTGCCGCTTTTTCGGATATTGTATTTGATAAGATGTATTGTCTGTATATTTTGATTTGATAGATGGAAGGGATAGCCAGGCGGATATGAAGAATTTTTCATGTTAGATTCAGAGGTATCTTGTCTGTTAAAGTGTTTAGATAAAAAGGATAAAATAATAAATTTTGTTCTTTGTTTTATAAAGTCGGTCTGTACTTTGTTTTGCATTTAGTATAAGGTGCAAGTAAACCTTAATTCGATTTTTGCGAAGTTTTTCATAGTTATTTGAAATCTTGTGAAAAAAGATGCCTCTCGTGTATTTTAAAATCACACAAAAACTTAATGTAAGTTGATAAAAATTATATTATTTATTTATTAGATATTAGGATTATTTTCAGTGCTATAAATTTTGTATTTATTGTAATAATAATGTGTTTGAAAGTAGTATATGGATATTAGCGAAACCTTGTCATGTTTTTTGTTTAAGGGAAGTTGTTTTTCTTAAAATTATACTTCGAGAACATTTTTTTTGAATTTAAGGTTGGAGAGATTGTAGTGGGGATGGATCTTATCATGTTATTTGTTGCATGAATAAATTTTCAACTAGCGTGAGTTTTAAAAACTAATTTGTTTTTGATATTTATTTAAAGGGGTCACAGTAGAGGTTAAACTTGACAGATTTCACTAATATTTATTAGTTTTATATTTGATCGTGTTTCACAAGAGGTTTTTCTCTGTGTGCGAGTCAATGTTCACAAAGAGTGTTTCCTCATTGCTACTGTTTAATGATGCTTTAGCACCCTATACACTTTGTAGAGGGATTTTTTTTGATTTTTTTATTTTTGAAATATATATTAATGTAAAAAAAAATATGTGCGTATAAATTATCTGACACCTTGTGTTTTAATTTAATGTACCGGTATCCGTGAGGATCGACCCAGAGACGTAAGCTCAAGGATTCTACTAGACTGAATAGCCGGCGATATAAGCTGTAGTGTGAATTAAAATTAAATAAAGCAATTTCAAAGCAAATTCCACTCCACAATTGGCTAACCCAACGTGGTGCTAGAAAATTCCACTGCAATATGTATACTAAAATACGAAATTTAACATTTTAATTTGCAAAATGTTCTATTGAATTCAAAATAAGTGGCACAGTCATATTTTAATCGGTTTAAATTAGTCTGCGTGAATGTAGGTGTATATTAAAGGTAGGCGCCAAATTTAAATCTTAAAATAACTATAAGTGTCAAATAACATATACGTTGATATACAGGTAGGCGTATGTGTCAAAAATGACTTTTGTACGTTACCACGATCTTAAGTACCTCAGCAACGTCATAATACTAAAATGTTAGTAATTGACTTAACATATAAGTTCACACCATCGGTGCCTAAAAAACCGGGTACACGAGTATCTTGTTTAGTGTAAATCTGAACGTATCTGACAACTTTTGACAACTCCTGTCAACTAACATGACAGTTAAATAAAGTAATTTAAAACGTCAAATTTTAATAAGCTCAATAAGTCTTTTATGAGAACGCGACTTCACGAGGAATGGACTGTTAGAAGAATTGGGGAGCGAACTAAACATAAGGAAAAATACAGTGCAACGAGGTAAAAAAACGTTTGCAAAATGGAGTCTTTCTCCGAAAAAAAGGTTCAGGACTTCGAAAAATATCATCCCTGGAGCAAGATGATATATCTATAAGAGTAACAGAAGTAGCTAATTTTCCTGGTAGCATCAGAACTGACCAAAAACGAATTACTGAAGCGGCATTAAAATACTGCTGCAGCCCAATTTTGAGGGAAGATAATAAGCAAAGAAGATTGTCATTTGCTTGGCAATATGTTAACCAGCATGATATTTGTAATAATATAGTTGGTAATCATGCATATTAGGTACCTTAGTAAGGCAAAATATTATACATGAATTTCTAACCAATGAAACGCGATTATCACTCAACAGCGTTGCCATATGTTAGATTATTTGAAGTAAATAATTTTAAGACAGATAAGGTTATATTCAACAAAATATTAAAAATCGTGGTAATTAAGTGCAACTATCTATTTAAAAAATATATATTTTGTAATGTTATTGCATATCACAATTATTTTATAGGAACAATTATTTGATAGTTGTGAGTATTAAAATTATATATATATATATATATATATATATATATATATATATATATATATACATTGTTATATGAAATTAAGTGGAAACATGACTTGTAGTTAACAGTAATACAGAACCTAGTTGCTCATGGAAGGAAGGTGATGTGGAGGTAGTGCAAACGGAAAAAGGACGACAAATTAGGATTCATCTAGGTCATTGATTCCCAAAGTGGTCCAGGTGGACCCCCAGAGGTCCACGGGAGACTCGACGGCGGTCTACGTTGGCGTGACAAAAAAATGGGGGTTCACAATTCGTAAGCGGGGGTCCACGAAAATTTATCTGGTTTCGATAGTGAAGAACTAAAATGTTGGCTTGAGTTCACCTATCAATGTAGGCAGATAATATTTTAAGAAGCTCAGCGACTGTTACTTGTAAAAACTTGCATATTCCATATTCAATACAACGTGTCGAGACTTGCAAAGCGCTGCCGCTGCCGCCGTCCGCAATGCTTGTTCAGACGTGCAAAGGGACGAAGTACGACTTGTGGTGTGTGCGCTTGCAATCTTCTTGCATGAACTTGTTTGATTCTTCACGAGTATAACAAACAATGCCCCGGATATACGTTACTCATTTGTTTCCCGAATTTCGAAAAGAAAAGTAAAGTAAAGTGAATCGATGTTAGTGTTTGCCACTGTCGGAAAAGTAAGTACCTACCTGCTTATTTGCTATACCTACTTTTATTTTATTTATTATATACCTATTTATTTTACAATTTATTGTACACGTAAGTAAACAAAAAATGGACAATTATTTATTTTTTCTTTTATTTGCTTATAGTAATTTAAATTTCAAGCAGATTCATAGACACATGGGACAAAATTAATAAAACAGCAAATTATGTGTAATTTATTTATAGTCATTCCTAGGTTGCAATATCGAAATGAAACAATTTTAAATTAAACGCTTCTGTTGGAAATCTAAATCAAATGCCATGCGTATAATTTATATTTTCAACTATGTAACTTCATGAGTCAACTCGATATAATTTGTTATTAGATTCAGGTGTACATATACATAGAAGCCTGATAAAGGGAAAAGGTACGCGTATGTGCCTTCAAACAATGCATGCACACATATTTGAATTAATTAGCGCTACACCCGACAAGAAACCGGAGCTCTTGTAACGCCCACGAGTTATTTCAATAGTTGACACAATGTAATTTAAACACCGTACTAACTAAACTTTGGGAAACTTCTGAAAACCCTCGAAACTCTCTTCCCGCTCCTTATCCATAGGGGCTGATTATGATATTCACTCCGAACTTAGAACTCTGCGATTTTCTGGAGAATATTGAATACGGTAATAATTGGATCATTTCTATTAGTCGCGCTATATGTATGCCGTTACATCTACATAATCGTGCTGGAACGTGCCGCGTTTACATTAACAGGACTAAATATCAAATAATATATTAGCATAAGAATATTTTCTGTAGTAAATGTAATGATTAATTAAACGTAACTATGTAGTAAATTTGCATTTTAATGCATGCAGATAATATATTGTTCTTCAAATCTACTTCTAGTGAAAAATGTATATTTATGAGTATATATACTACGTTATATATATTAATATGCAATCTTAGATACTCAAGCGCCTACCAGAATTATGATTTCTTTTCTTATAATTAGAGAACGGACACGCTTACCACATGACGCAAGGCCCAGTGCAGTACTGGCGAAAGGCTGTATTTCTAAAATATTTAATTTTATTTATATAATTGGAAAACGAACGGGTGGTGATCTATAAAATTACGAAATACATATTTATTTGTTGAAAAGTTGTATTTATAAAGTTTTTAATTTTATTTATATAATTGGAAAACAAACGGGTGGTGATCTATAAAATTACGAAATACATATGTATTTGTTGAAATGTTGTATTTTTAAAGTTTTTAATTTTATTTCTATAATTGGAACATTTTTATTTGTTCATTTTGTCGTTCAAGTTGAGTAAAGGAGTATTAATATTGACTAGCAATAGTTTGTCAAGGTTTTCTTCTGTCAATTTTATTCTCTTTGAATTAAGTACATCCTTATAAATAGAAAACGTCCTTTCTACATCACAACTGGTTATAGGTGCATACTGGAAATATTCTTTTATTTCTTCATACTTAGCCGTTAGATTTTGTGGAATTGTCTCCATACATAATTGCTGCAATGTAATTAAATCTGGATTTCTATTAAGAATTGCTTCAAACTTTTGCCGAAGGCCACATCCGAAGTCACTTGGAATACTTTTCAAATTGTTAACAGCCACATCTAATGTGGTTAATCCGTCATTTAATTTGAGATTTCGATTTTCAAAATAAGTGATTAGTTTTGGCAATTTTCCAAAGTGTTCGTGAAGAAAGTACAACTGATTTTTTAAATTTGGGATTTGTGTGAGCTCCTTGCATTCACCAATACTTCTAGCATCCTCCTTTAGCAGTGTTACGAAATGTTTTAGACTATCGAAATTCTCAGCATAATAACTAGTAGCTTCCAGCCATGTTCCCCATCTAGTTATTACTGAAGTGGGAGGCAGTGACAGAGATGGAAATTTTTCCCTGAAAAGAGCTACTCTCAATTGTGATTTTCTGAAAACTTTTTTAAAAGCTGATACAAGTCTATCAAGTTCCGGAAAAGTGTCTCTGATATATTCACAGATTCTGTGGAGAGCATGTGCTACACAAGTAATATGCAGCATATTAGGATATGTTTTCTTCAATAGTCTGCCTATTTTTAACATATACGCAGCACTATCACTGACAAATAAAAGTATTTTTTCTTTGTACCGTCCGAATGAAGCATTTTTTGCATATTATCCTTAATGGTTTCAGCAACTGTTTCCGCATCAACTCTATTTATAACACTTGTTGCTATTACATATGAGTTATAGGGAATAGTTGGATGTAGTACACCAGCTACAACATTTACCACACAGCGTCCTAACATATCCACCGTTTCGTCGGCGCTTATCCTTATGTATTGATTTAAAAGATGGCTTCTAATGCGTTCTACTGTTCTCGTATAGCACCTAGAAACATAATATTTGCGTAAAGTTGATTCATCAGGAACATTTCGACCAGTATATTTTTGAAGAAATATTTTTAAAGTGGGTTTGCTAAGTTTATTTAATGGAATATTAGCCGGCATAAAAGTTTTACAGAATTCGGATGTGTTTGCGATCCTAAGTGACGAATTTTTGACGATATTTTACGGATTTTGTAATAAATTTCGGAATCACTGACAATGGACATACAATCAGTATGACCGTCAATCCAACTCGCCATTGTTTTACAATGCCGTTCTCGACATTCTTCCATATCATTTCTGAAAAAGTAACTTAAACATTGCTCTAGATCTAAATAAATGAAAACTAAAAATGTGTGCGTAAGTTATTGAAACTGAACGAAATTCAATGCACACTTACGTCGAAATAATTGGTAGAAATAGATATAATCAAACGATATTAAACAGGATCTATCACAAAAATTACGATGTAATTAACAGTTAAAACTATGAAAACAAGAAACTTACTCACAGCACTTTATTTATCTTACGAAATATAAACTAATAAATAAAATACATTATAAAAACCCCGCTTCTATTTACGCTCATGAAAACACTTTAAAAAACACTATATTCTCCGAATACAATAGCTGAGTTGTCCATTGTTATCGTGCGAGACCAGGTGGCCGAGTAAGTCAAACAAATACTTCATTGAATTACGCCGGGATGTACTGTGCGACGTTATACACAATTCCAATTGCCGATTGCGTTTTATGGAAATTGCATCCGTTCTCTACTTATAATACAGAATGTTTGGGGGCAGATAAAAATTCTCGCCGTATATTTTAGTGCATCTGATACTTTGAAGGCAGCTGCCAGTGCTAAACAAGCAAATGCTACTATAAAACTCCGGTGTGACCTCCTTAGCCTACTTGATCCTGAAGACACAAACCGTAGGAAAAACTCACGATTTCTTATCAAGTTGTTTATTGGGCATCAATCAGTACATCTTCAGCCAATTTTTGAAAATTTTAAAAAAATTCCGTTTTAAATGTAGGACGTTAGGACGAGGAAGTACGTACATTAGACTAGAAAGCAAATATATAATGCTTCTGTACTCATCCTTAAGATAAGCAAACAAGCTACCTAACTAGCTAACTACAATTTAATAGAACATGAAATGCGTACAAAGTTTATCATAGGTCAAAATTACCTGCATATGACGGTTATTTTTCGGCGTGATAATCTACAAAACATCTCACATGAAGGCCAATATCGCATTTAACAGTATGGCACCTGAGATTATGTTTACAGTTAAGCTGAACATATTTATACCGGCCAGGGAACAGGCAAAGTCGCTCGAGCGAATGTGATGCCGGCACCTGGTATATTGGTGGATCACAACCTAGTCAGGGGATAGGTTCAGGCATATGCGGAATGTGCCCTCGAAGGAAGATATCCATATGTTTGGGAAAACATACGACGGTTTTCCAGGCCAAATTATTTGCAGTCACAGCCTATGCCGAGGAAATTCGGGAGCCGGCTGCGCAAACAAAAAAAAAACGAACATAATGACTGATTGTCAGGCAGTTATTAAAGCCATTACGAATCCATCTACCAGGTCTAAACTGGTGAGATATTGTAAACAGGTCCCCAATAAACTGGCGCAAGACAATACTGTGTCGCTGGTGTGGGTGCCAGGACATAAGGGAATTAAAGGCAATGAGACGAACTGGCTAAAGAAGGTACTAATAGGAACTTCATAGCACCAGAACCAGTATGTGGAATCGCTAAGGATTCCGCTAAAAGGGAGATCTGGTTATGACTAGAAAGAGAACATAAAAAGAAATGAGATTAACGGAAGGTCAACTCCATACTGAAACACTACTATGGGAGTTGGACGGAAGGTTTTCAGCCAACCTAATTCGTAGTAAAGAAATTAAATTAATTACCGGGTTAATAACCGGACATTGTCCTTTAAGGAAGCATCTGTACACCATGGGCTTGGTTAGCGAACACTGGTGTAGGAGGTATGAAAAACAGGAGTAAACCAGCCTTCATGTAATATGCATGTGTGAGGAACTGAAGGGACTCAGACAGAAATATTTCGGAAGAGATCTATTGGATCCTACGAGTGTACTCAAACTTCCCCTGAGGAGGATAGTAGCTTTTATCGAGGACACAAGACTAACAGAGTGAAGCTGAGATATCTATTGGGAATAGTACAAAGAGCAGTGTATTCCTTGACGTGCTGGCGGCCAACCCAAAACAGAAGAAAAAGAAGAAGAAGATCGCATTTAACACATCGTGTAGCAGTTTTCATGTGACAGCAACGACATTTGGTTTGGCGTTATTGTGGAATTACATAATGATGTATTCCATCAAAGCGCGAATCGATGTTTTGACGTATACTGGTCGTCCTACAGTTGTGTCGTTAGGACTTGAATTTATCTGGAGTATTGAACAGGCAACTCTTCTCTGAAAAGAGAGATGGTCCTGCTGAGACTCAGTATTGGATAAACTGCTTAGTTGCCGGGCATTTTGTACTGCCATATCTAAACTATGGGCAAATAAACAGAAGTACCATTTTTTGCCCCGGATTCCTGTTCTATCCACTCTCACCATGGGGATCTCGCTTATTATTGGAGATAGAGGGTAGGTTTGGAAATGTTGCTAAATTTTGTGATTATTATGAACTCGAAGAGAAAATTGACTTGTGCCATTGACGTTCGACATTTTTTTTTAAAACGAAGAAACTCATTTTCTTCTTTTACCTCTAGCACATTTATTTGGGGTTGGAGGGGGAAACTAGAAACACATCTCGAGGCCACTTTTGATCTACTATCTAATAGCAAACTCCAACTTTCCATACGACGTTTCGGTTCTATCTGGTCATCATCAACTTTCTTATTTCTTATAGGCACTATGTCGAATTTTGACTCGTCTAGAAAGTAGTTTTTCTTCTGATTTCAACAATGTATGACATCTTGACGCAAGATTTTGATATTATGCTTTAATTCACGAAGAATACATTTAAAATTATGTAAGGTAGCCATGGAATTTCAAACTGTCAAACATTTCAATTATCGTACATTACTAATAGAAAAATGTCGTACACCAACGAAGAGAAACGAGAAATGTTAAGTATTTTTCATTCACCGAATCGAAATACAACGATAGCAAGTACAATTGTATCCAGAACAACAGCCACGACGTACCATTTTTCTGGATCTTGATAGAAACTTGATCGAGATTGGATCTATTGCCAAACCGCGTGATATTTATGTTAACAGGAATTTGAATGAAAATCAACGGGATATTTTACAAATAGTTATTTAAAGGGGTGTTTTTGCAAAGTCTTTACTATAAGTATACAGTGGCAAACACTCGGCTGGTCCATACTGTGCAGATAATTCTGCAAAAGAAATTGTTTTGAGATTAGTGAAGCCTGCAGAGGGCACTGATAGACACGTTACAATTGATTTTCCAGCATACCACGTGTTCAGGTTTTGCTTCACGAAAAACGACCTATGTGGGAATTCTTCGTAAAAATAAAGCTGAAATACCGAGGGAATTTTTGCCAACTAAGGAAAGACAAATTAATTCATCTCTATTTGATTTTATGAAAGATTTCTCCATAGTTTCCTATTGCCCAAAGAAACACAGGTGTGTTCTGATTATTTCATCTTTACATACGAATAACAGGATCGACCAACAAATAGGAGACAAACCTGAGGAGGAGAAACCTGAAAGAAGAAGTCCTGAAATGGTAACATTTTATAACCAAGCGAAAGTGGCAGTAGACTTTTTTGATCGGCTCTGTAGTAAGTATGATGTTGGTCGTAACTGCAGATCTTTAGTAATCGTGCATAAATGCAACATGAGTTTATTCTGCATATACAGGATATAAAAAAATTGTTTGGCACGACTTTATTAAAAATATAGCTTGGGCACTTATCAAACCTCAAATCGAGAGAAGAGCAACAATACCTCAAATACCCTTAGAGTTAAGAGGACGAGCTCGTCATCTCCTTGGAGTTGAGGAAGAACAGATTCCCTATTTAAATTAAAATACCCACCGGTAGCTGTTATCTTTGTGAAGAATCCTGAAATAAAAATACAAGACGATTTTGTAGAAAATCTAGTAGATGGATATGTCCACAACACTGCAACGATGCGATGTTCTGTTTTATTTTTTTTACTATAGGGACTAAGTATTCAGGAACAGTGCTTTATTTTTTTGTATGTTTGTTTAATGTAGTTTAATGTAAACACAAGATTTATCTTTCATAAAATATACTTCATAATAAAATTAAGTTTATATATAGCAAATAATTATTTCAAACTGATTTCTTACTAACAATGAAACATCTGCGTATTAACTAAAACATGATATCGTTAAACACCTAATTCCTTACAAGATTCTGTAGCAGATATAATAATAGTTGAAAAGGCAGTTCCTTTAAGCCTGTTTGCAATTGGAACACTACTAGTGGGCGGATGTAAACTGGGCACCAAGTATATGGATTTACCTGCCCTGCAAAAAGGATTGCTTAATCCTACAGGTAATCTAGGCACCAGTACCGTTCGGGTAATGATCGCCTACTGTGGGCGGGCCTCTATTGTATTATGCTATAATATATTCTATATATAAGGAAACACTTAGTTTGTGTATTTAGTTATTTCTATCTTGTTTGTGGCGTTTGCTTAAAGTAAGAAATTAGATCCGCTTCTCAGTCTCGAGTTTTGTTGCACACTGTTAAGAATTATGGAGGTCTCTTTCGTGGACAGTTCGTGGAAAATTTAGTGAGCAGAAGCCAGCTAGAACATAATCATGAACAGAATCAGAGTAAATTAAACCGAAAAGTGATTTCAAATGCGTGTAAACGTAAAGTCGTTGAAGAAATTTCGAAAAACCAGCGAAAATTATTCGTTCACATATGTGGGCTACTGCAACTCCATCGATCACTAACACCACAAACGCATGCGAAGCGTTTCATCCCAAACTAAATGAGTCATTTTATTCAACACATCCATCTATTTATATTTTTATCGAAAAGCTTAAGGTATTTCAAATAGACACTTATGTTAAAATTCAAAGTGTACACACACCAGCAAGAGTTAAAGCCACACGCGCAAAACAAAAATTAAGAACTCTAAATGAACTGTGTGAACAACTAAATAATGGAACAATATCACGATTGCACTTTGTATATCATTTTATTCATCAGTATGACTTCAAGTACACTATTTTTTTATTATAGTTTTTATATAATTAAGTATTTGCTTTTATTATTGTTTTCATATGAGTACATATTTTTTATTTTCTATCTTTTTGCTGTACTTCAACTTGAAATACACTATTTCTATATTATTGTTTTTGTTTGATTTATACGGTGCCCAGTTTACATAGACCCTCTGCGAGTACATTTTTAGCTAGTGCCCGAATTACCAACAAGATTAAAGTTTCAGGTAGGTTAGTGCCCAATTTACATCCAGCCCTACTAGTATAGTGGTCCACGCGACTACTGGTGTAAGTATATACCGCGCGACCACTGAAGGGTTAAATAGCCGCTTTTGTGAAAGAATGACCTACTTGAAAATAATACCAAATTTACACAAACAAGCACTGATAAGCGAGTATCATCTTCCGTCAAAGCATCCTCTTACTTTTCACATATAATTGCCTATTGATTTTGTTTGAATCAAATATAAAGTCGCATAAGTATTTTAAACAGCCAGTAATTGAATTGTTATGAGTGTTAATAAGAACTATGCAGACCGCAACCACTAAAGAAAAGTAATGTAAAACAAATTAAAATTTATTTCTCTTATTTCATGAATAAAAAAACATGTAATTCCGTTTTCCGAGATGACCTGTGGGAAATTATTTCGCACTTACGGGCTCAACGCACCATAATTTTTAAACATTAAACTTTAACGTCCCGGTTGCATTTCTTCCTCACTAGCACTTAGGCAGACAGGATACAGTAGAAATAAAGGTTTTTTTTCTGTGAAAAGGTGGGTCTTTACTCTTGAATTATTTCGCAATTTGACCTAAAGCATTCATATACAGTGTGACTAAAAAATATCGTGCGTTAATTCCATGCTGACGGCAATCCAGGCAATTATAAAAATACTCCTAAGGCGGTTACTAACTAAATTCTTGTATGCAATTTTATAGGTCAGATGTTAGTTAATAGATTTTTTTATTATTATTTAACTCCACCCATTAGCAAGCTTTATGCTCCCAAACCGAGAATTTAAAGAATGGAGAATTACGACTTGCTGAATATCTGAAAGCTTTAGACGAATATTATAAGAAACGGCGCTTACAACCACATCGTTTATAATTCGAATTATGTGCCTTTTGTCTATGTAACAAGGAAGCCAACAGAAAGCTTAATATTGAATCAGGTGGTAGTCGGATCAACCACAACCCAAACCTTAAATATCTGGGCGTAACGTTAGACCGGTCTCTGACATTCAAGCAGAATCTCTATAAAATTAATCAAAAGGTGAAGACCTGCATATATTACATAAACTTGCTGACAATACATGTAGAGTGAATAAAGAGATCTTGCGAATAGCAGTCACTATACTGGCATACTTTTCTGCTGAATATTGTGCTGGTCTGGCATGGAAGCTCTCACTCCAAGTTGATAAATATTCAACTTAACGATGCAATGAGGATCGCTACTGGTAGTAGAGATATTTTCAAAAGTAACTTTGTACACTTTTTATGATTTATGTATCTATGTCTCGCTTTGCTTTGTATACAAATACAAGTCAGAATTTATGAACTATAATATTAGTCATGAACATCTGGACTGAAGCAATTGATGATTCATGGCCAATAAGCGCCTGCCTTGTATTCGTAATAGGTTTGTTTCTGTAAGCGATCCGTGAGCTTCGAACAATTTGATAATAAGTGGCATATATCTACAAATGCAGTTAATATGTATCTGTCAATGCATAACAAAGCGAATGTAATAAACCGTTTGGCAACCGGTAGCAACTACTACTGAAACAAAAATAATGCTGACAAGTGAATTGTGTATCGAATTTTGAATAAAAATAATTTACAAAGAACAAAACTCAAAACTATGTTTTTTTCTGTGAAACATTGAAAGTGTAAAACATTACTATGAACAATTAAAATTTGTTCAAGATGTTCTTGTGTTAAATTAGTTCTTTTATGTGTTAAAACGTCTTTAAAAATAGAAAATATGAGTTCCACATCACAACTGGCGATGTGTGGGTAATTAAAATGTTGCAAAAGTGCACCATACTTTGAATGTATAGATTTTTCAATCTGCTTTGTGCAGAATTGATATAATATATTAAAATCTGGATTTCAGCTAAATATGGCATCAACTTTTTGTCTCACCTAGTTTCCAAATTCAAAAAGCATACCTTACATTCGATCGACAACGGTTTCTAAGTTAATTATCGTCTCCTTTAGGTTAATATCATGATTTTGAATATAAGTAATCGTATCTGTATGACACTGGAAATTAGCTTTATAAAGTATAGCTGGTTTTGTAAATTTTCAATTTGTATCAGGAGTTTACAATTAGAAATTCTTTGCCTATCATCATGTTGAAGATGAAAAAAGAAGTTTTTTAATTCATCCAAGTGTTGTGAATACAAAAATGCTGCTTCTAGCCATGTTCCCCACCTAATTAATACAGGAACTGGGGGTAAAGGCAAATTTGGAGGTATTTCTCTATATAAAATAGAAATAAAACTACGGTTCTAATCTTCACTTTTGATCTTAAATCGTAACACGACAATTGTTATATATATATATATATATATATATATATATATATATAAGGTAAACTAAATAAGTCGGCGATTAAAGGTCTGGTTAATTACTTCAAAGTATATATATTTAAAATAACTCTACATGTTTCGGCAATGATGCCTTTGTCAAATATATATATATATATATATATATATATATATATATATATTAATTTAGTTTGTAGCGTACTCTTTAGATGTAAGCACCTGAGGAAGACACTGTGCTGGCGAAACAATTGTCGTGTTACGATTTAAGATTAAAAGTGAAGATTAGAACCGTAGCTTTATTTCTATTTTAAATTATGGATCTTCATCAAGTAAATGCCGAATTAATTCAATTATTTCTCTATATAATGCCACTCGTGAAGGTGCTTTGATAAATATTCTTTTAAATGATGAAACTAACTTACCAACATTTGAAAAATGACCCCGATGTATTCACATACTCTATGTAATGCATGTGCTGCTCAGGTAACGTGTAGCATATCGGGATAAGATTGCTTTAATAACTTCCCTGTTATTAACATATAAGCTGCCGCATCAGTAAAGAATAATAGCATCTTGTCTTTATATAGTTGCTATCCGATGACAGAAAATTGTGAATACATTGATCAGTTACTTCTGCAACTGTTTCACCATTTACGACTGGCAATATTTTAGTTGCAATTAAGTATGGTTGGTATGAAGTTGTCAGATGAAAAATACCAATAATGATATATCGTCCCATTACATCCGTTGTTTCGTCTGCACTTACCCAAAGATAATGACAAGATAGGTTGCCTCGTATTTTTTCAATGGTTCTCAAATAACATTTTGGTAAGTGATATTTACGTAAAGTAGATTCATCTGGTATATGACGATCAGTATATTTTGTAAGAAACGTCTTGAGGACTGGATTGTTAAGCTTTTTGAATGGGATATTGGCCGCCATGAAAGCTTTGCACAATTCTGCGTTAAAAGCGTCAGGTACAGATGGTCATATGTTATCTTGATGAGTTTTAGGAGAAACATGTCTCTGCACATTACACTTTTGTAGACGCCTTAAACTTAATGAACAGGCACTGAAGTATATATCGCTATCATTACGAATATCCAACCAATTTGTATGGCATCTAATCCATCCTACCATGGTCGCACTACAGGAATTCTTCATAGTTAATGAAAATAAAGAGAAATACTAAGAACAGAAAGAAATGGACTAAATAGAAGAAACGAAAACTACTACCAAAAACAAGGTAGTAAATTAAATTTAAAATTTATAAAAAATTATAGGATAAATATAGAATATAACAATATAAAACGGATTTTTTAAAATACTAAACGTTGTAACCAAATAACACTGAAAGAAACGAAACGAAATAATCCCTTATAGAAGAGAATATAAAATATACTATCTCAAGAACAATAAATACATATATGTATAATGTATATGCATGTATAACAGCTTGTAAACACGAAATAACGAAATAATATATAAATGTATATTCCGTCTTACACACCACTGTTTAATTGAATTTATGAAGGAATAGACACAATGTACTATTAATAACGACGGAAACAACACCTGCTCGAGGAATTCAACTGAACAAGCAAATAGTGGGGTTGTGATAACATGCATACAATACCTGAGACCGCCACAACGTTTTATCGGGGAAATTGGTTCAGTCCGCTCTCTGGTCATGAGTAAAGACCGGATTTTATGCAAAATATAATTTTTTTAATTGCCTTATTTTATTTAGAAAACATTAAATAAACCTAGAAAACTCATAATTTTGTTGTTAAAGATATTACAAACACGGGCTTTACACGTTTCTGGTATCGGCTGCTGTGCTAATAATAATGAAATTATTCTATAACAAATAATTGTGGTGCTGATGAAGTTTCATCAAAGGTCCAGGGCGTGTGTGATAATGGTTAAATTAAATAAATATATTACAACTTACTTACTAAATAAAACACAGTAGCGTTGTCCTTAAAGTCTGTCTTTATTATTTACATAAAAGAAATTTAAGGTTGATATATTTAAAAGTAATTGAATAAAAGTAATATATACACGAGGAGCGCTAAATAAGTAATTCAAAATTAACACAAAATATACTGAAACGAACGTTAAATTGAGCAGTAAATTAAATGTGAATTAATATAAAATAACCTCTGTATCGAACAATACAGAGTTACCTTTGAGTTGCGAAGATGGTGGGCCACGTGGTCTGCGAAGATATACTTGGACAAGTATATGTAGAGCGATGTTCCGCCGGAGGAACAACAAATTAATTAGTTGAATTAATGTGAATTAGATCAAAGAATAATATATATTGAACAATACAGATTACCTTTTTGTTGCGGAGATGCTGGGCACGTGCATGATGGCCGGTACTTGACCAGTACGGCGGGTAAGATGTTTCACTTACGAAGAATCTAACGAGAATAGGACTGATAGTTTGTGTAGATAGAACACTAGTCTAGAAAAAGGTCTTTTTTATGACCTAAGTTGAGAGGGGAGAGATATTGTCGATATCTTGAATAATAATTAATAAAAAGCGCGACCTGAAGAGGTGTTCTATCGATGGCATAAATATTATTAAAATATCCCTTGTGACACAAGCTTCCAAATGGTATGAAACACAACATATAACAGAAGATGTACATAATTAAATTAAAACAATTTAAGAAATGTATAAAGAAATTTCACAGTTAACGTTATGGTTGTAAGCAGGTATATTTCGAGGGTCTCCCGGTTAGGGATATAACAAAAGAAATGCTTTGTCTTTGCACACGAATATTCCGAAAAATTTCTAAGTTAAGATATATTTTAATATTCGAGATATTTAAAGAAGAAATATTATTTAAAAAATAAATTAAAATATTCTTATATTTGTATATGCGAAGCGTTCTAAAAGGTATATCAACAAAATTATGAGTATCCTGGGTTTATCTAATGTTTTTGAATAAAATAAGGCAGTTACTACAAGCATCTTTTGCATATAATCCGGTCTTTAGTCATGAGTATAGTACTCGCACAACCGATTATTTATTACCGGCATCTCATGGAACTGCAATGTTTCAAAAAGGCAAAATTGTACAAAATTATTATTGGCCTATAATGGGTTATATTTGCAGGATCCTCTTGCTTCAACACTGGACATATCCCTGAAGTTTTCCATATATCCTTAAATACCGAGTTCTTCAAACAAATTCTATTCTAAATATAATTAATTTGTTTATTTACTTTATTTACTACTCATATCGTTCTAGTATACAAATGTATACCATTATGTATATCCATATTTGCATTTATGTCTCTACATATCACCGTATACAATTGTTGCATATGCATAATATATTTAAAGATTAAGGATAGGTTGGCAGTTGTAACGCAAACGGTAAACCGCTAGTATTATTCTGCTAGCCTTGAAGCTCTCTTGACCTCGTCACTTTTAGAATTATTAATGCTCGTATTCATATGCTACTACGTTGTTTTGTTTACAATATTGTATACACACACAACTACTGACGTAAAAAAACATTTGTCTATGTAGGCAGCTGTGTTAAACTAGTTTCTTGTATATCTGTTTTGCTAATTCTTCACTATTAATGTCGGGAAGATTATTCGTCACATAGCCAGTCATTTCATCTAATAATACTCGTATAATGAGAGTATGTATATTAATGTTTCGAATATATCTGCGTGGTTCATATAGACAAGACGAAATTGGAAAGAAATCGTAATTTTCTAGAACTTTCCTTCTAAATGTTAAAATACGAACTTGTAAGACTTGTAAGTACTAGAGCGGATTGATATGTAAAGTCTCAATCTCTATAAAATAAGAATAAGACATTATTATCGGCTTAATAACCGGACATTGTCCTTTAAGGAAGCATCTGAACAGCACGGGCTTGGTTAGCGAGCCCTGGCGTAGACGATGTAGAAAACAGGAGGAAACTAGCCTTCATATAATATGTACTTGTGAGGAACTGCAGAAACTCAGATAGAAACATTTCGGAAATGATCTCTTGGATCGTACGATGGTAATCAAATTTCCCCTGAGGAGGATAGTGGCTTTCATTGAGGACACAAGACTAAGAGAGTGGAACTAAGAGATCTATTGGGGGTGGTACAAAGAGCGGTGTGCTCAAGTTCCTGGAGCTACTGGCGTCCAATCCAAAGATTCAGAAGAAGAAGAATAACAAGAAAAAACAAAATAATGGAACCAGTCCCACAACAAATAACATTTTTAATAATATAAAAAAATTTATATTATTAAAAATGTTTTTGTAGTCTAAACTGTATTATATTGTTATAGCTTCCACTGCATTATAGATCCTGTAGATAGAAAACGATGCAAAAGAGCAAAATACGTACGTAAAACTATTTTAATCAATCTGTGAATATGAGTGTTACTCTTCGAGAAGTAAGTAAAACTTTTAGCTATAACTGAGTTCTCAAGTCTCTTTCATGTTCATTTAAATAACAGAGTATCAACATCATCTGCACCTTCAATCATACCAGTGTTGCGATAGAATTTGGCGTTGCTACAAAAATTTTCAAAATCGAAATACCATTGCGTTTGATATGATTGTTTGGGTTGATAGCTCTATCTATTACTTAGGACAAAAGCTTATTGTGGTCTTGGTGGTATTTGTTTTTATAATGTTAAAACAATGAGTAAATTAGATTTTTTTGTTTACTTTTGGACATGCAGCACATACGTTTATCTTTCAGAAATCTATAACAGAAATGCAAAAATAGTTTTCTTTACTTCGGGATAGACTTTGATAAATAAAATTTATCCAAAATTGGTAATTCGTTCTTGTAGAAGAAAGCATGCACTATTTGCCGCACAGTATTTAACTAGCGGGTGTTTATAAACATTTTTAACAAATGTATCTCTGTTCAACATTCAACCAAAATTTGGAAATTTCATGATTTTAAAAATATAAATTTATTTGCCAATAGCTGTCAAAGTTTTGCTTATGTGTTTAAATTAAAATTATAAATATTTAATTGAAAATTGAAATTATAAATAGAGTTGAACATGTTGTCCATTATGTTCAATACATAAATTTCTTCTCCGCTTCATATTATTGAATACATTTTCTAATATATCGGCGTAAATTCTTTGGCATAGGCGCATGGTATAATTCTTGAGATCGTCAAAAATGTACACTGGGTTTTCAAAAACCTTATTTCTTCGACAAGGCCTAAGGTTACATAAACGTGGTGGAAAACGATCTTTACTTATCAATCTGTCATCAATTCACGTGCGCTTGCGCAACATGTGGACGTGCCGAATACTGTTGAAAATAACCAGTGCGCAGTTCACCATTATCAAGTTAATTAATGAAAGGTTCCAACTAGAGAATACAATCCCGGGATCTCGGGATCCCGGCCGGGTTTTGATCCCGTAAATCCCGAGATTTTCAGCATGCTTCAATACAATACTGTTAAAGTAATTCCCCAACGGACCAACAAGGGAATCAGCCGATCACCTTATATCATATATCATAATATTATTGCGAGGGATCCCCGTCGGGGATGTCCTATACGAAAGTATAAATACGCTTATTAGGATTTACTTTTCTCATTTATTATTCTACCAGCGACAAGGTTACGCAGGTTACGTCATTCAAATTTATAAATCAACTATCTGAAACAGTTATTTTAAATGGCGGGAGACATTGTTCAACATAAAAAAAAAATAGTGAAACGCCGTCAGCGTGAAGTTATTTTTTAGTTGCGAAAGACGAGAATAGTGCTAAATGTAAGTGATGCCCTGCCATTCTCAAGACTTTGGGTGGATCGACTAAGGGATTACATACACATTTGTCATCAAAACATAACATTAAGATTTTAGCTGACGTTAATCGTTTAACAGCTTCAACAAGTCAAGATTCTGAAAATCTGAACACAGCACCGCCGCCAACTAAACGAAAGTTAGAAGCTTATTTTACTAAAAGTGCCGACGATAGCCTGGATGATGTTTTGGCAAGAAAGATTGCATTAGATAGATTTCCATTCAGTGTATTCATAACTTCAGACGATTTGAGAAAATTGCTCGTAGGGAAATACACGGATTTACCAAAATCAGCTGTCACAATTCGAAAGCGTGTTATGAATTACAGTGAAAAAATCAGAAAACAAGTAACTGGAGAATTAAAACATTTCAAAAGTGCAGGTGAAAGATTCAGTCTATCTTTCAACGAGTGGACATCAACGTCCAATAAACGAAACATGGCTGTCAACGTTCATTCATATAAAAAAATTTGGAGCTTAGAAATCGTTCCTATTCATGGAAGTATGACGGCTGAAAAATTGTCTTCGTATATTGAAAGAGGGTCTAAGTAAATTTCATATTTCCCTGGAAACTGATATCGTGGCTACTGTAACCGATGGAGCGAATGTTATGATAAAGGTGTGACAGCTTGTTTGCACTGAACAACAACTGTGGTAACAACATATGGTATCAATTTGGCCGTCTGTGATGGGCTTTATAAAATAAAGAATTATTTTCAAGACAGGCAAGACAGCCCTACCTCAAACTCAGATGATACTATAAATGAACCAGCTGTAACTGTTGATTATATGAACGATAGCGATGATAATGACAATTTAGAAACTTAGACTGTCCAGAATCAGGTTTAATCATATCACCATTTAAAAATGAAACAGTACTTCAAAAATATGTGAAGATTGAACATGAAAAACAGCTGTCACTTCTCTTGGACTATAAAAAACTAGGTGTAATAGTCTTTTAACCATACTGGAACGATTTTCTCTTTTAAAAAGCTGCATTCAAAAAGCTCTTATAGATCTCAATCATCCAATATGTTTAGCAGATGCTAATTTTGACTTGGTAAATAAAATTGTTGATGTGCTGACCCCAATTAAATTAACAGGAGAAGCAATCTGTCGATGAGATGCTAATTTATGCACAGCTGATGCCGTTTTGAAATTTCTTATAAAGCAATTGTCTAGCAAAAACTCAGCACTCGCCAATAAAATGAAAACATCCTTAGTGGAACCTATAAAGCAACGACGAAATGATGATTTAACTGGTCTGTTGAATTATTTACAAAATCCACGCGAAAAGATGATGAAAATCAGTTAGTATGGGATTTAGAATGGCTTGACTTATTTCCAATTCCTATGAGGGTGCAAATAAAGAGTATTGTTAAAAGATTAAATAGTCGAGATGACACGGAAGAGGAAGAAAGCTCAGGATCACAAACATATGATGAGCCAAGTCAACAAACCTCCCAACCCCAATTGACACTGAAGGAAAAGTTACAGGTGGAAATTAATAAGAGCATGGAATCCCCAGATTCTGAAGTACAAAATGAATCGGGGTTGTTAAATAGTATTAGACGCGAAATGGACCTGTTCGAAAATGGAGGAGTTCGTGGATATCACTTAGAATTAGCATATAAATATATACTGTCTATTCCTCCAACCAGTGTAGAACCTGAATGAGCGTTTTCAGCTGCTGCTTATGTTGGCAATAAACTACGAAGCAGGCTTGGAAGTCAAACATTGGTTGCTTTGATATTTCTGCGATTGTATTTTCGAAATTCTAAGTAGTTGTTTGTATTGTCTTTTTTGTTCCTTATTTTAGTATATTGTGTTGTGCATCAATATTAATAAATAATTTTTAATAAATTACTTAAGTTTTTTTTTCATTTGAGCACAATTAGAAACCACATAGTCTAATCCCGGGATTAATCCTGGGATCCTGGGACTACGCTTTCAAAATCCCATAATCCCATGATTGAAAAACATGCTCGGGATTGCATTTTCTAGTTCCAACATGATGTTACGATATCTTTGAGAATATATAGTTTTGTCGAAAAAAATAGGTTCATATTATTCTTAATAATATAAAATATTATTAAAAATGGGGTGTGAAGAACACAATACAAGTTATATATTTGTGAATGTATCTCCTCTCCAGAGACGCAGATACGTATTTCACCTTTCTACAGGATCGTCGGTACGCCCCTGCTGGAGAAGAGATACATTAAACCAAACATAACTACCTTGCTATCAACCAGAAATTATTAAGACAGAGCGTGAAAGAATATTCAGCGCTGTCTACATAATAACTGCCGAACTAAGCAACGTGTTTCTATAGACGGTAACAACCATATCTATAAAAAAACTGTATTATCGTGTCGGTTGTTACCGTCTATAGAAACACGTTGCTTAGTTCGGCAGTTATTATGTAGACAGCGCTGAATATTCTTTCACGCTCTGTCTTAATAATTTCTGGTTGATAGCAAGGTAGTTATGTTTGGTTGAATGTATCTCTTCTCCAGCAGGAGCGTACCGACGATCCTGTAGAAAGGTGAAATACGTATCTGCGTCTCTGGAGAGGAGATACATTCACAAATATATAACTTGTATTGTGTTCTTCACACCCCATTTTTAATAATATTTTATATTATTAAAAATACTTTTGTATTATACAAATTGGTGTGGTTTTTACTCACTCATGTATGTTTCAAATTATTTTGTCATATTATTCTTCTTCAGCCTATTGCTAACCACACACCTATTTTCTCAGAATACATTGTAGCCTCTCTAAAGAAATATGGATTATTTGTTGCCGAAATTCGCACGTTTTGTGGGTTAATATAACCATTCGAATGTGACCAGGCCTAATCAGAAAAACATAGTTTTATCAAGCACATCCTTATCACTTATGTTCTGCCTGAACGACTGACAATATAGTATTCTTTTGTTATAATTCAGAGGTTGGTGTTCTTGATACATTTGTATCTTGTATAGATGGATACCTACATCATTATTTTATATTTAAAATATTGTGCACTGTCGAAATACTTAAATTTAATTGTTGGTAAGGTCTTCTAAAAGATAAGATAAGTCGCTCTCGCATTGCATTTCTTACTCTATTTATATTATTTTCAGAGTGAATACGTGGTCTTCCTCCCTTTCGTTTTCTGTCAGCGTATCCAGTTTCCCGAAAATTCAAAACTATTCTTTTCAGTTCCCTTCCAAATTAATTACTATTAAATGCAGCGTTCGGAAATTGTAATCTAAATTGTTGCATGCATACTACGGAAGAATATTTCCACTGATCTTCCACTTCGAAAATAACTGTCCACCATAAACGCTTTTTGTTGAAGCGTAAACATTATGTCGGCTTTTAAAGTAGGATATTTTGGTTACTGACGTTAGCTAAGCAAAATTTATTTGACGTTTATTGAATTTAATTGATTAGAATTAAGTAAAGACGTATCCTTTATAACAAAGCAAAGTCAAAGCAAGTGAGATATCGGGTGTTTATAAAATACCCATTACCATCATATGTAACAATACTAATAATACTTCTTCCAATGTAAATATTCTTTCTACACTTTACGACACTATTTTATTCGAATTTTTGATAGAAGAAATTCGCCCTCAAGTAGGAATCGAACCCACGACCTCTGGCTTGTCGAACCATTGCTCGACCACTGAGCTGTTGAGGCGTGAATTAGAAACTTTTATAGGGATGCTTTGAGTTACATCCAAGAAACAGATGAATATATCTTGCCCGTAGAACGGCAGTTGTGCAAATTAATTGCGTTTTCGCGAAGTAATGTAATTGTAAATATTCTTTCTACACTTTACGACGCTATTTTATTCGAATTTTTGATAGAAGAAATTCGCCCTCAAGTAGGAATCGAACCCACGACCTCTGGCTTGTCGAACCATTGCTCGATCACTGAGCTGTTGAGGCGTGAATTAGAAACGTTTATAGGGATGCTTTGAGTTACATCCAAGAAACAGATGAATATATCTTGCCCGTAGAACGGCAGTTGTGCAAATTAATTGCGTTTTCGCGAAGTAATGTAATTGTAAATATTCTTTCTACACTTTACGACGCTATTTTATTCGAATTTTTCATAGAAAAAATTCGCCCTCAAGTAGGAATCGAACCCACGACCTCTGGTTTGCCGGACCATTGCTCGACCACTGAGCTGTTGAGGCGTGAATTAGAAACTTTTATAGGGATGCTTTGAGTTACATCCAAGAAACAGATGAATATATCTTGCCCGTAGAACGGCAGTTGTGCAAATTAATTGCGTTTTCGCGAAGTAATGTAATTGTAAATATTCTTTCTACACTTTACGACGCTATTTTATTCGAATTTTTCTTAGAAAAATTCGCCCTCAAGTAGGAATCGAACCCACGACCTCTGGTTTGCCGGACCATTGCTCGCCCACTGAGCTGTTGAGGTGTGAATTAGAAACTTTTATCTTTAACTAATTTGCACAACTGCCGTACTACGGGCAAGATATATTCATCTGTTTCTTTGGTGTAACTAAAGCATCCCTATAAAAGTTTCTAATTCACGCCTCAACAGCTTAGTGGTCGAGCAATGGTCCGGCAAGCCAGAGGTCGTGGGTTCGATTCCTACTTGAGGGCGAATTTTTTCTGTGAAAAATCGAATAAAATTGCGTCGTAAAGTGTAGAAAGAATATTTACAATTACATTATTTCGCGAAAACGCAATTAATTTGCACTTTTTTCAATGTGTTTAGATGCAGTAACTGTGCCAGCCTCATTATACTCCTTTATGGCCTTATACTGTCGATTTTGCAACCCCTAATGGCTGCAAATTATAAATTTTGTTACGTTGTTCAATCTGTCAAAACTTACTCACGGTGTTACAAATTTTAGAAATGAAAACAATTCTTCTAAGATCCTGTTGTTCAGTCCGTAGCTTTTTATACATATTTAAAGTTCACTGCTCTTCAGCAACCGATAGGTGCCTTAAATCTAAACGTTTATGTTTTTTCGGAGGTGAAAATGATGGTGAACTTTTTGATTCAGTATCTACATCAAGAACAATAGCATAGTACATTCAATGTTTAGCAAATTCTAAAAATAATGGATTTATTTACGTTTTAAAGAGCAATAGAATAGAGTAGAATACAACGGGAACATAAAAGCATAGACGAAATTTAACAAGCGTTTGACATCGATACGTTAAAACGGAATTTATTGCAAATATTGGGGTTATAAAAAATATTCGTGTAAAACAACCAATCACACATATCGATTTAAGCGCAATTAATTTAAAATTTTCCTCTTAAAAACATACTATAGTTTCACTTCGAGGCGCTAAACTTTACGCAATGTATCCCCTACTGGCATATAACACATACTCTAAACCTTTCCCTTTTTTAACTTCACATACGTTTTTATCTTCACGTGTTTACCGTACGGATT
This sequence comes from Melolontha melolontha, assembly GCA_935421215.2. Lineage (NCBI taxonomy): Eukaryota > Metazoa > Arthropoda > Insecta > Coleoptera > Scarabaeidae > Melolontha > Melolontha melolontha. The sequence goes on along the minus strand of OW285236.1, from coordinate 35,681,680 downwards.
AACTTCTACACATCAATAGCGTGTTATTAATAAAATTGACTGGCACATTTTTACTCCTTTTTTTTATGCAACTCATATTATTAATCTGCATTGAGGCCGGGTACATTGTCGGAGTGCACAACACAATGTATAATAAATTACAATTTAGATGGAGGTAATTTAAATGGTTGTATGTACATGTATGATTAATAATCGTCCGTTCAGACTGACTATCAAGTTCAAACAATGGTCTAAAAAGCGTATCGCTTTTAATAAATTGCATTACTGGTGGTGAGTAATGTGAAAAATAATTACGGTAGTTGTTCCCATTTTTTTTTCTTCAATTTCATTTTTATCTTCCTTTTTCAATAAAGATAATTATAATTGATGTATTATAGCAATAGATGTGGTGCTGAAATTCTATTTTGTAATAGTACATTAATCAGTGTCCGTGCTTGAACTAATTAAACTAAATTAGTATTAAGATTAAATAAATTAGGCGAATCGAAATCTAATTATTTATACAATCTGTACATTCTAAGTAATTCTTGACCAAATGTTGAAAAGATATAATACATGAAAAACTGCATATCAATAATACTTAAATATACAGGCTGGCCCAAAATGACCGAAGGGGTTTGAGTTCATTATAACTTCTTATTTAAGACATACGTATTATTTTTTTTTTTATTTTAAATACAGTATATTAATGCAGAATATTTTTAATTTAATTATGAAAAATTATATCTCGCAAGTGGTGGCCATTTTCTGCTTCGCATATTCGTGCTCTTTCCAAAACATTTTCCATAACCTTTCGCAAAACTTCAGGTGTTATGTTGTTGATTTCGTCGCGTATATTATTTTTTAATTGCTATATGGTTCGAGGCTTATTAATATAGACTTTTCCTTTCAAATAACCCCAAAGGAAACAGTCTGAAGCGGTTAAATCCGGTGAACGCGGAGGCCAATTAAAATCGCTTGTACGGGAAATAATTCGTTCACCAAAGATGTAGCGGAAAAGAGCCATTGTGTCCCTCGTAGTGTGCGCTGTGGCTCCATCCTGTTGGAACCATACTTGCGGATGGTTTTCCACGGATGGTCTTAAAAAATTTTCCAATATTGTCCGATATCTAACACCAGTGATGGAAACGGCGACACCGTGTTCATTTTCAAAAAAATATGGCCCAATTATCCTTTCCGACGAAACACCGCACCAAACGGTACACTTAAGTGGGTGTAATTCTCGCTGTTGAACCACTCTTGGATTTTCCGTAGCCCATATCCTGCAGTTTTGCCTATTAACGAACCCATTTAATTGGAAATGGGCTTCGTCGCTCATAATTAAATTATGAATAAAATCATGATTTTCTTCTGCTTTTTGACGAAAATAAATTGCATAATCAAGTCGTTGCTGGTAATCTGTCGGTTTCAATTGTTGGACAAGCTGAATTTTGTATGTAAACATTCTTATTGTATGCAAAATTCTCTGCAGCGACCCTCTTGAGAGGCCAATTGTGTCGAACGTCTCCTGGTTGATGTTTCTCCATCTTCCCGAATACTCTCCTGTATCCGTTCAATATTGTCATCCGTGTGCACCGTTCGTCGTCTGCCGGCACCAGGAAGATTCCTTACTGCCCCTTGTTCTCGAAAATTTGCAACCATACGGTTTATTGTTGACTCTGAGGGTCCAACCCGCACATTAAAATAACGACGATATGCTAGCTGAGTCAAAACAATGGATCGTTGATTTGAGAAATAAAGTTCAAAGATTTTGGCAATTGTTTACTGTTCCATTTTAAATTCCCCAAGTCTTCTTTACAAAATACTGAAAGCAAAAAAAAAAAAAATTATAGTAAAAAAGTTATAAGAAATTAAAACCCTTTCGGTCATTTTGGGCCACCCTGTATAACTATGGTATCAGAATAATTGAAACATACATGAGTGGGTAAAACCCCACCAGTTTTGTATAATACAAAGGTATTTTTAATAATATAAAATATTAAAAATCTGGTGTGAAGAACACAAATACAGGTTCACTATTAATATTTTTTGTGAACGTGTCCGAACATATCCCTCCCCAGAGACGTAGATACGTATTTCGCCTTTCTACAGGTTTCTAAGGCTCATCGGTACGCGCCCCTGTTGGAGAAAGGATATCTTCAGACACATTCAAAAAAAAGAACTTCATCGCTACATCACAGAAATTATCCAGACCGAGCGTAGAAATAAATTCAGTGCTGCCTGTTGTCAGACAGCCAAAGTAACTCCCCTGTCCACATAACCAATGCGAACCAACGACGCTCTTCTAAAGATGGCGCAGCCGTGTCTCTAGAAACTGCATTTTGTCGTGTCTTCACTCATACTACGGACTAACCGCATGTGTAATGTATCAGAATAATTGAAACATACATGAGTGGCTAAAACCCCACCAGTTTTGTATAATACAAAGGTATTTTTAATAATATAAAATATAATTAAAAATCTGGTGTGAAGAACATAAATACAGGCTCGGTCTGGATAATTTCTGTGATGTGGCGATGTGGTTCTTTTTTGTGAATATGTCTGAAGATATCCTTTCTCCAGCAGGGGCGCGTACCGATGAGCCTGTAGAAAGGCGAAATACGTATCTACGTCTCTGGGAGGGATATGTTCGGACACTTTCACAAAAAATATTAATAGTGAACCTGTATTTGTGTTCTTCACACCAGATTTTTAATAATATTTTATATTATTAAAAATACCTTTGTATTATACAAAACTGGTGGGGTTTACCTACTCATGTATGTTTCAATTATTCTGATATCTTGAATTGTCATAATGAAAATGATACTTTCTCAAATAATTAATAAAATACGATTGATTAGAATAAATAACTAATATTTAAAGCTAACATTTATAAATATTTAACACTTTTTGTCGTTTATTATTATTTTATCTCGATTTTAAGGATTTTCGGAACGCTGAGAACGCTACCAAAATTTCAGAAATAGCGTCCGTAACACATGAAATGTCGACAACAACTACCTGAGACGCTCTCTCCAACAAAAGACGAAATTTGAAAATTATCTGATATCCCGTTGGTCAATATAGCACAACGGAGGTGGTATACGTATAAACGTATAAATTTCTTTAAAATTACCAATTCATACAGAGTCAAGTTAACTTAATTAGTAAATATTTAAATTAAAGGATAAAAACTATTCAAATATTTTTCTTATATTTCCTTTTGACTTTTATTTTATCTAACTTAGACAAAATTTTATTTGTAAAATCTAATGAATTAATTATATGATTTTGGGTGAATATGCCCCACAACAATATATATATATATATATATATATATATATATATATATATATAGATAAAATATTTAGATTATCGGTTGATTTACATTAAAACTCAAATGTTATTTCTCAATATTTCGTCAATTCATTAATTATTTCATCAAGAGAAGCTATAAAGTTGCAATATACACTTTACTCTTATACTAATATAGTCAAAAAGGGAAACTTATAACTAGAGTTAAGCGTTGGCAGTCTTATTATTTAATAGCATAATTGACACATAATTGTCAATAGTAACTCACAAATAAAACATGAACATTACATTTTTAAACAACAACTAAACCTGTAAAATTTCAACTTGACCTTTTTCACCCGCATCTCTGCTTAATATGTATGTGAAAACGCAGTTATGTGTTTGATATTTCTTGTTCAATATATTATGCTCAAAATATGTTCCAATATACCATTAAAAATTTCAAATTTCTTATAAATACGTAATTCAATTGTTTTTTCATGAACTGCATACTAATCGACGTTGAAAATACTAATAATTTGTTAATTTAACCAAAATCGTAGCTCAAAAAATAACGGAGATAGCAATAGTGCACCGGTAACTTTAGACTTATATTGGGGTGAGCAATATGTGGTAGGTTTTTGTAAAGACCTTTTCAAGATACCTTGTATAATATAATAGAAAAAAATATAATAAAAATTAAAGCACACATCCAGAATGATGTGTAACTTTTACAGTGTAAAATTGGCTATTCCATTTCCTCCTCCTAGTTTAAAAATAAGGTATAGATTATGTAAAGTTTGCTTCAGGTTTATTACGTAATTGTTAGTAGATAATTATTATAAAATTGTGACTGCGAAAGAATTGTTTGGCAAGTGTTAATATAAATGGGATTTGTTAATTGATGAAATTGATAATTACGGAGTAAAGTGTATAATTTTGCAAATTATTATATGATTACGGTTTCTATTTTTTTAAATATCGAACTTATATATTTTTACGATCGATTAAACAAATTAGTTTCAGCATTCAAGCAGTTTACACGTCGCAAATGTAATTATAAATGTTATTTTTGCCCTATAGCCATTATCATATAAAATTTTAATTTCTTCACAAGTATCAATTTTAATTAGATATTACGGAACTTTATTCCGACATAAATAATTTATAGGAATATTATTATAAAATAAAACATTAAATATTTTTATGATACTTGATGGTTATATTCTTACAATTTTCATGTTAATTTTTCAATATTTCCGGTATTTTAAATGCAAATTCATTGTAGAGAGATAAGCACTATATATTAAGAATCAGTTTCTAGAACTTGGTCTGAAATTTAAAATCTCATATTTAAATTGATTACACTGGAAATTCAAGACATGTTTTATTAAAATAAGATCAATTTGAAATCAAAAAAGAGAAAGATGATGGTCGGTAAGTTGTCGAAATCTGGAGTCGTAACGCCCAATTTAAAAGGGTGCCTCTATTTATCGTATATGCCCTTCGTCGTGTGGGTTGACTAAATCAGATGATAGGGAGCGCCACTTAGTTTTACTTACGGGGGCCCCAGACTGAAAACTAAGAAAAGGATTTGCGCGATCGTAGGCGCATGCGCTGACAGGCTACTAAAAAATAATATAAAATCAATTAATCGGAAATAGTTAATTCACATATTGTAAAAATAAAGGAAATAAAGCCAAGTAATTAACAAGTAGATAACAAGCGATTAATAATGGATTTCAAGCCGCAAATAATAATAATATATAATAATTAAGTTACGAAAAATTGACATTGGGATATGAACACTCTGTATATCAGGTCATAAAATTATTGAACATATTAAAAAAAAAAGAATACATGAGTTTATACTGAAACAATTTAAAACACCAAATTTAGATGAATAAAATTCATCTGCAAAATGCATCAAAATTATGACAATTAATTAATTAATCAATTTCAATTTGCCTTAACTTAAGATCAAAAATTCGTAGTTCGACGGCTGAACTATTGTTGTACGTTACATTAGGTATTACACACACAGTATATTGCAAGTATAGGAATAATATTTAATAGAAATATTATACATATTTATTAGATAACGTGATGACAGGAAAAAAAACGTTGTAAAATCTGTAACTCTAGTAATTAAAATTAACAAAATTAACTACTTAAATGTGTGAAAGCAACTAAATATAACTAAATATAACAAATAAACACTAATCAAATAAATTCCTTTACAAATTACGTATATTACGTAAGAAAACCATTTAACAGAAACCGATATACATATAATTAAACTAGCATTAAATGCTATTTTGATTGCCATTAAAATACGAAATCAGAATTATAACCAATAACATATTGGTGACAATTTTCGCGTTCACTGCATTAAAAAACTTATACGAAATACCTAGACAGCCACAAAAACGAACCAAATGGCATGATATGGAATACTTGGTTATCGGTTTGTCTCCTTAGATACAAAATAATTTAAGTTCCCAGTTAATGGATATTTAAAAAAATACTCGCCCGCATATGTCTGTTTGCCTCAAAACAAAAGACGTCCAATTACTCGATAAGGTAATAAATTACCTTTTAAAAATTTTCCCACTGTGTCCTAACCGAATCCGCAATTGCACTAATTTCCAAAAACTTAGGGCAGACGTGAATTATATTTCGATTATCGGAGTAAACCAAGATATATACAACTTTATTCACTAGTCGTTCCAGCAGAAGTGTCTTCGAAGTCGCACTCGCTGGAGCGGTGGTGTTAAATTTTGCGAACCCAATCTCACACTAGAAGACGCAGCCGATATCAAAGAATATACGTACTAATATAGAATGTAAAATTTAAATACAGGGCGGCATAAACTAAGCGTAAAAATAAATGTAGATTGATTTTCTTAACGTAAAGGTACCTCAAAGTTTTATTTTCATACCAAGTATGTTTTCACTATATACATATTGCTGTGTACATTGACTTGTATACATTTATAATAATCTTTTAAACTTGATTATGTTAGCGTTTAATTACGAAGGGAGTTTTTTATGTTATCTACATAGCTATGAAAGAAACGAGTTAGAAAACAAACAAAAAATGTTTTTCAACTTATGAACCATTAAAATTCCATTTATTTATTTAATAATGCTATGCTTTCGAAAAAACATTCGTGGTAGTTTCGCAAAATACAAGCCCAAGGTTTCGAGGTTTTTTTGAGTTTTGGAAAAAGATAATAGTCACCGTAGATGTTGTAATTCCTCAAAGCCGCTTTTATTGATTACTGCTTGAACAATTCGTGCCGTACATGTAGCCTGCAGTAGTTGTTGTGCAGAAGCAGAGTCTTCTGAGCAAAATTGTGAGGTCTTTTTTCGCGTATAGCCGTGTTCAAATTCTTAATTGTCTTTGTAGACATTTCTCGTTATTGTAGCCCCTTTTTAGACTCAATTAAGAGAATCCCCTCCGCGTCCCAGAAAACTGTGGCTATCGCTTTTCTCGCAGAAAATTTAATTTTTGCATTCTTAGGTGGTGGAGAGCCCTATTATTATGAACCCATTTCATGGACTCTTGTTTCGTGGGAAGGCCCCAGTGGTGTAGCCAAGTTTTATTCTCAGTTACAATTCTATTTAAAAAGTCTTCATCTTGAAATTTCTTCACAAATTTGTCGTCTCCACAATTTTTGTCGGAACTTAACAGCCTGGGAATCCATCGTGCCGACACTTTCATTCCCAAATCCTGGTATAGAATTTTAGAAACACTCATTTCCGATAGTAATAACTGAAACTACTCGGCGGTCAGTCAACACCGAATCTTCAACTTTGTCGATGATTTCTTCAGTTCGTGTTTCCATAGGTGTGCCACACTTTGGGTCATCATGAATGAATTCTTTATCCCATTTTAACTGCTTACACCAAAATTTGACTTGCAAATAGAACTTCTCCATACAATGCCACCCTTCTCTCATGAATATTCTTCAAGCTACTGCCTTCTTTTGATAAAAAATTCATGACGTTTCTCCCGTGTAGGAAAATCAAGGGATTTTGTATATATGCGATGTGGAATCACCAAAAACATTCTATATCCAAGAGCATTGCAATGAATTTAAAGTTGAATACAAAGTAGTTACACTTTATTAATCCAAATCACAATAGTTGTTTATCTATCAAGTCCGGAAAGTAAGATTATACTGGATGAGTAAGCAAATACCAGAACGAGTCGCAGATGGGACCTGGTAGCTTACGAGGCCAGTAAAACACTTTCCAGACTTGGCGCGTACATTTTTTTTGCAATCGTAAATTTTTCACTTTTATCGTTAATTTTCTACTTTACTAAACAGATGATCTTTTGAAAACCTGCGCTAGGCTTTTGCAGTAATGTATTTTACCTTAGCAACCAATCAACAAACAACAGTGAATTTGTAAAAATAACGTTGGTGTTTACAATTTTACAGGACTAGTCCGGTAAAAAACATTCAACAGACTACATAATCATACTACATACATAATAAAGATAAATTCTAGGTTGAAAATTATTTAAGTAAAGTGCTTATTACAGTACGATTGCAAAAAAATAATGTACATATAAATTTCTAATTTTAACTAAATACAGTAATTGTCAAACTTTTAATAGTGTTCAGTTAATCTATATACATATACTCAAATCTAGAAATAGCAACGAATTGTTGGGTTCAGCTAGTTATGTATATATCTCACTTCTGATATCAATTCATATTCTTCTACCAGTAATTTTAACCATATGCCATCCATATTCGTACAAAATATCCTAACCCAAAAAGATAAATATAAGCGAATAATCGCGCAAACCAATTTCTCAGGATTGTCAAATTAAATATTTGCTGCCACCATTTATAGTGACTCGGTATAGACTTATAGCAAGTTTTAGTTTAAAAAAATCAGTGTATATTTTTAAAAAATTTCAAAAATTAAAATGCAGGACTTCCTCTGTATATAAAAATATACGAACTTTGATAAATCAATAATAAATTATAAATTAATGGCGTTTCAATATTATGAAAGCTACCTTTTCAAATATTTAAATAAAACTTATTAACATGAAACACAGACACAACGCACCCAAAATATTATGATGCAAAGAAACAATATATATATAATTATTTAGGTAATAAAATCAGTCACGTCTTAAAAGTTTTTTACTAATGAATTCGTAAAATCTCATTTGAATTGACATACGCAAAATAGAGGAAAAAAAAACAAAATCAAACTTTAATATCTAAACCACAGCTCAAGGTGAACATCAATACTATAATCATATTTATGTGTACAAGATATTAAATACACTTTATTGTATATTGTTAAACACGCTCTTATCGTCAGACACAATTGTTGAACAAGATTCATGGACACGTTGTCCATACGGAATACAAATCACTTTAGTTTTGTCTTTCTCGCTGACCATCGAGTCGATCGCCAAGTAACCGCAAATCACCGTATTGAAAGAATCTAATTGGAGATGTCAATGTCAGAGGATATTACTCAGGATATTGAGGTATTGTCTTGCGTAGATTGCGTCGCAACACGAAAAGAAATATTGTTATTCTCGATGGGAAAACTGAGATAAGATTGCGTATTTTAGATAATGGCAATTCAATTTCCATCGGCGTTATCTTTCTTGCGTTAAAGCCTGTTGGATGTCGTGAAAATGCCTACGTTAAATTTCTGTTCGTTATGAAAGCCTTGAAAAGTGGGTCAGGAAATCTGGAAAAAACTGGGTTGGGTCAATTAGGAGATAAAATTATATGTAAAATAATCGTATGTACATACGTAATAATTATGACATAATGTTAAAGAAAATTAATGTGGAAATAATGCTAATGAACAAGAAAAAATGCTAGGTTGCCTCTGCGTTATTACGAGAATATATTATCATATACGCATATTCTTATTATTATTATTATTATTAAATTTAATATTTGGCAAGATAAAGTTAAAATATACGTGTAGAATGCTGAAATGTGTTATGAGATACATATCTTTTAAGACACGTCTTTAAAAATAAAAGAAATTACTGTTAGTGTAATTACGAAACTTTTAAAGTAATAATGTTATGAAGGGAATGTATAAATAATGTAATTGCTCCACGTTGAAAAGTCCAAATATTATGAAATATGAGGTAATGGAATAACTTTTAACAAACATTCCTATACAATAATACTTAATCTAAAATCTAAAATAGAAGCTACCATTGATCGATGCGTCATTACATTACATAGATCGATATGATTGTTTAATTTATTTATAATTTTTCATCTGCTCTTAACTTGAATCAAGTTAATCATAAACTAACAAAAATATTTTTAAAAATCCTATGTGAAAAACGCAGTACAAGTTCAATTATTTGCGGAAGTATCTCACCAGAGACGTATACATGTGTCATGTTTCTACAGAATCATCGGTACGGACTAATTGGAGAGATACGTTCACAAAACAACAACTTCGCTATCTCACAGATGTTATTAAGACAGAGCATAGAAGAACATTCAGCGCTGTTCATTGACAAACGCCGAAACAACTAACACTGTCCCAATAACAAATGCAGAACTAACCCAAGTGTTTCCATTTGTTATATACGCATTCGGTTTGTCCGATAAAGAGTGAATACACATTAATACAATTTCTACAGATGCGGTTGTACTGCTAGATGGAAGCACTTGGCTTAGTTCTGCATTTGTTATAACCCTAGCAGTTATGCTTCATAATGGAAACAAAAAAAAACATCTATTCATTTAGCGCATTCAATGACAATGATATAAAATTGTGATAAGTTATATTACAGTTTATTTTCCTTTGTTTTAAAAGTTTAGCGTGGATAAGTTATACCGATAAGTTATATTTAAATTTTACATTTAATATTTAGTACGTTATATTCTTTGATATCGGCTGTGCCCTCTGTATGGTTTGTGTGGACCTTAGACTCTTCGCGACTCTTCTTCTTATAGACACTTCTGTTTGTACGACCAGTGAGTAAGGTTGGAATTTTTTGGTGTACTCCGGTAATTGAAATATGATTCACGAGTGCCCTAAGTCTTTTGTAAATTAACGCAGTTTGCGGATTCGACTAGGGCGCAGTGAGAAAATTTAAGAAGAGAGCTCAATACCGTATCGAGTAATTGGATGTCTTTTGTTTTGAGTCAAATAGACGTATGCAGGCTTCGAGCTTTTCTTTTGTCTGTCTATTCGGTTGGAAATTATAATATTTCGCAATCGAGGAGAAGAGCCCGATAACCCAGCATCAACGTAACTAGAAAGTCATTGCTACCTCGTTCTTGTCTGGGCACCTGTGTCAAGACCCGCACGGCGTTTTTTGTGGACCATGCCATCTGTGTCCTCGTGCAGCCGTTGAGGTATATTGTACAAGACCTTTTTTTTTAATGCAGTGAACTTTAAAATTCGCGCCCATATTTTATTTGCTATAATTACGTTTCCGAATTTTAATGTTAATCAAAACTGCATTTAATATTATTTTAATTTGTATGTGCATTTGGGAACTCTGTTATATTGCTTCTTACGCGAGTTACGTAAGGTGTAAAAGTTTTTATTTCAATATTGTACATTTATCCAATAATTAACGCTCATATATTTGATATTGAAACATTTATAAAATTGAAAATTCTAATCCTAAAATAATTTTGTATTAAATTAATGATAGTTGATTTCACGTAATAATCATTTTGAATTTTTAATTGATGGTTAATTAGTTGATTTCACACATTTAAGTGGTTATTTTTTTTTTCATTTTGCAACAACTTTGTGAGATACTAGACTTATATATATTACAATGTTCTTTCTGTCATTATATTATCATAGGCGTGCGATTAGATCTCGGTAAATTGTAATTACTATTAAATTTTAATACTATTAAAATACTGTGAGCGTAATACCAAATTTAAGGTTCAACAACAGATCTGCGGTCGAACTACGAATTTTTATCCTAGGTTAACGCAAATTGAAATTGATTAAATAACTAATTGTCATAATTTTGGTATATTTTGCGGATTAATTTAATTTATCGGATTTTAGTATTTTATATTAATTCAGTATAAACTCACGTAAGTTTTAGTAATATGCTCAATAATTTAGTGACCTGATATACCGGGTAGTTTAAATTTTATTTTACTAATTGGGGCGTGTGAGTCACTTGTTGATTACCTATTAACTACTAGTTAATGACTTGTTTTTTTTTTAATTTATAATATACAAATTAACTATTTTCCGATTTCTTATTTTGTATTTAGATGTCCCCTTCCTTCCTTGGCTTAGCTCATCGTTTAGGTATATTTTCAGTAGTTTGTAAGCGTATGCGGCTACGAATCTATGTAAAACTAAGTGATGCTACCTATCATTTGTTTAAGTCGATTCACACCCGTCTCCACTGACTCCCTTGAATTGTGCGTTACGACTATCGATTTCGACAACTTACCAACCATCTTCATTACCCCAGAACTGCGCCTGTGCTCGGAAGGTAGCACTTAGCTAACATACTAAATCAAGTTAGCTATGAACAGTATCAGTGGGATATAATTGTGTAGATTTGAAACTGATAGGTATATTGCTAGGGCTTCAAGTGGGGTTTCGCAAAATATTGTTGTTTTTTGTCTCTATGGGATAGCAAGAAAAGAATTCATTATGAAGGACTGGCGGTCACTTAGAACTTCTTTTGAACCAGGTTCATCACACATTATTAAAAGAAGTAATAGCAATGAATTTTTATCACGCGCGTGAGTATTTGAGTGGTTTAAGCATTTCTAAGATGGCCGAGAAGACGTTGAAGATGACGCACGCCCGAAACGTCTTTCCACTTTCCACAAAAATGAATGAAATTATTTAAAAAATCTGTAATCTAATCCGATCTGACCGTAGTTTAACTATTCTTGCAATGGCTGAGGCTGTAGGAATATATAAAGAATGCGCAAGGCTATTGTTACATACGAATTTAAACATGCAAAAAGTGTGTGCCAAAAAGGCACCGAAAACAATTCAGTAAAAAGAAGTTCGTGAAAATATTTGTACTGACACATTATGTGGCATTGAAATGGCCCAAATTTCTTGGAATGAGTGATAGTATGTTATAAATCTTGATTTTTACTTATAATCCAGAAACTAAGCGTCAATCAACGAATTGGAAGAGCACAATTTCACCGAGAGCTAAAAAAGCGCGAAGGAGAAAATTAAGATGAAGCTGCTTCTGGCTTCTTGCTTAGTTTTAGGATCATGACTATCTGTGCTACTTTCCAGATGTTTGGAAAGTAGTTTAGTCTAACAATGGCATTGAAAATAAAGGTTAATAGGCTATAACCTTTTTCAGACAATTCTCGGAGAACTTTGTCAGTGATGAGGTCGAAACCAGGCGCTTTGTTAATATCAATTTCTTCCTTGATTGTTTTTTTTATATGTGATATTTTAATTTTATGGAGAGCGAGGCGCATTTAGGTAATTTCTTTTTCTTGTTTAGTAGAGATTGTTGTTGTTGCAGATGGTTTGCGAACACATAAGCTTTTTCTTTATCTCTTCTTACCCAGTTGTTTGTAACGGGTCTTCCAATAGGGGCGCTCGAACTTTGACAGTGCATAGTGGCCATGTTGGTGAAGATACAGCTGTCAAATTTGGAGGTTGTAGTAATTAATTTTGAGCAAAATACCGTGGAAAGAAACAGCGTTGAGCAACACGTACAAATCATTAAATTCTACTATGAAAACGAGTACGAGTGCACAAAGTCGTCCTGTAGAGCGTTTAGTGAACATATTCGAATCAACTGGTTCAGTAAACAATTAAACAACATCAGTACATCGTGGAAACGTGAGATCTGCATAAAGTATTGTTGCAGTGAACGAGAGTGTGCAGGATAATCCGAGGCTGTCAATTCCTCGTCGAGCTCAAGAGCTTGGCCTTTCGCAGACTTCAACTTGGCGAATTTTGCGTCGAGATTTAATCCTGTATCCGTACAGAATTCAATTAACACAGGCTCTAGAGCAGTTGGAAGTGGACCCCGATTTCGAACGGAAAATTATATTCGGCGACGAAGCTCATATTTTTATGAATGGCTATGTCAATAAACAAAATTGGCGCATTTCGGGATATAGCAATCCATATGAGGCCAATCAATTGCGAATGCATCCAGAAAAAGTCACTGTTTGGTGTAGATTTGGAGAGGGCGGGCCCGTACTCCTTCCAAAATGAAGCTGGCGCCGCCATAACTGTCAACGGCGAGAGGTACAGGTCGATCATCTCCAATTTTTGGTGGTCTAATCTGGAAGATATGAATCTCAACGATATGTGGTTCCAACAAGACGGCGCTACTTGTTACACAGCGCATGCAACGATGGATCTTCTGCACAACAAATTCGACAGCATGGTTATCTCATGTTTCGGCGACGTCAACTGGCCACCGAGATCGTGTGATTTAACGTCTTTAGACTTTCTCTTGTGGGGCTACGTTAAATCTCAGGTCCATGCAAACAAGCCGCAGATAATTGATGCTTTAAAGGTCAACATAACCAATGCCATCAATGACATCGAGCTAGATTTATGCGGTCGTCATCTAAAATTGGATCTCTCGGATTCACGCTGTCCAGCGAAGCCGCGGCGGCCATTTGGACATGTATATTCTATACATAATGTAATCGAATACCCTTTCAAGTAAAAAAAATAAGTAAATAATATTACTTACACAACTTGTTTTATTTAAATTTAAAATTAGAGCGCTCTTAATGGAAAACCTTTTATTATCTTTAATTCGTAGATTGCGTTGAAGATGTCTTTTCAATTTTCTTGTCCCCTTCCATAGTGAGTAATTGGTATCTCCTGTTGGTGTTAATTTCGCTAGGTAATATTTAATACTTTGATTTTTGAAGTTAGCCAACATATCTTTTAGTACCTTTATAGCTTTGTCATATCTACTTTTGTCTTCTACTGTTCTTGTCCGATGTCATTGTTTTCTTAGATGACGTTTTTCGGCTAATTTTTGTTTAACTGTAATTGGAATTTCGCCCTTAAGCTTGTTCTTCATAGAATCTGAAGTAGCAAACCAAGTCGCGGATTGGTAATCTTTTATTAATTTTTCGGCTGCTATCTCAATGTATGAATTTAAATTCAAAAATTTTACAGGATAAATTTCGTTATTTTATAGACACATCTCGTGTATTTAGAATTATAGAGCCACTTCACTGTGTTAGATTTTATGAAATTAATTTTCATTACTATTACACTGTATTTTATTGGCAACATTTTCTTTTAAATAACCAGTATTTGTTATAAGCGAAGGAAAATTAATTAATTTTATAAATTCATCAAGCAAAAGGTCAACGTGATCATGTCAGTTCCTTTTTTTTTATCACAAATATATTATTTCTCAACCAATACAGTAAAAATTTCTAATTTACACATGTGCATTTCGCAATTTCGCATGTATAAACAGCTATAAACATCCGTGCTAATGCAAATAATATGAATAAAATCAGAAAAGCGGGGCTCGTCGCGCTCGATGACCTTGAATAATAATTATGAAATATCCGCAAAATTCACATTGAAATGTTTGGTTTTGTAATTGACAACAGCAACATTGTGAATGTGAATTAATTATTTCTATTTATTCAACCAAAACTAATAACGCAAGAACTGCAATTATAGTCCGAAATATAAATATAATAAAATAATATTATAATCAAATACACACATTACGGTTCATAATTGCAAAATTTATGGACTTTAAAATCCATCCAAATTAATTTATTTAATAAACAGCGAGGTGTTGTAAAGTACCCAAATATTAAAGCTTTATTTAAATAATTTTCATGCATTACCTATTTCCAAGCTATAATGCTCTAATTAACACTTTTCGTCTAGTTAATTAGCAAACAGTAATCGTCATACTTTGCATAAGTGGTTGTATTCACATTGTCGCTTGGCTTTGGTAAATTAAACGATCAAATATGCCACATCCAAGTATAGCTGTTAGGTAATAAAATATTACAACCTGTCTGCTGTAACGTCTGCGTGCTCACCGTGGAATTTCTGACTCACCATTTTAGTTACGGAGTTTCATGAACAAGCACCAATTACTCTATTTCTATTTGTCTGGTGATATTTCAAAGGCTTCTTGTAGCCAATAATAGATATTCATTTTATAGAGCTATATCCGATGAATTTATTGACGGCACTTGTCAACCGACAATAAGTTTTTACTATCTATATTCCTTTCATAAAATTTATTTTCATATCCATTTTTTTATGCACTAGTTCTTGTTGCCTCGAAGTTGGTTTTATGGTCTGTCCGTAATGTGCACTCGAATAGCGACGATATATCTTTTTGTGTTATCGCGTTTCGGTGTTCTTCTTTAAAGGCATTTATTCATTGATTTAATTGTCCTACTTACGTACGATCATAAGAGCTGCACAGTATTTCGTAGACACCTTGTTCTTTCAGCGCAATCGTGCTGGAATTACTAAATCTGTGTTAGAGCAAAAATGAAATGCTGGTTAAATAGAAGATAAATATAATCCTACCATACATAAAAAGGTAATACGAAGGATTATGGAAATTACAGATACATTGCCCTGTTAGCCATAGCAATAAAAATACATGAAATAATTCTGTAATAGCATACATAGTATACAAGATCGCAGTTTCACAATTCAACGAATAATGGAGAAAAGACGACCAAAGAAGAAAGAAGTTTGTTTATGTTTTATTAATATGAGCAAAGTCTCAATCAATAGAAAACAGAAATTTGGAAGAGTTTCGAAAAATGTGAATGCGTAATTAATAGGAGTTATTAAAAATACAAGCATAAAAAATCTAAATATTTGCCACACGATTTAAATTAAAATTCCAGGAATTGTTTACATATAAAGAAGTTCTACAGATGTTATATACATATTAGTATTTTCTACACAAAAGTTTTTTATAATGTGAATAAAAAGAGAAAAACAATATTTTATGTGAGAAAAATAATCCCAAATACGGAATAAAAATAATTACTTCAAAATGCATTTTAAGAGAGAGAAACATTTCTTATTTAATATTTAAAATCAATGTGTCAAACAGTAGAATAATTCATGGCAAAAAAACATCTAAAAAAATCGTAAATAAAATCCATTAGCGAAAACAGTTCTTCGAATTTGTTCGAATGCATTCTAATGCTAGGGCATTGACCTGATTTAAGTACATGCGTACGCGAATGGCTATTGGCGTTCGCCGTTCACGTGGACTGCCGTTCTGTTGCTAAGCCATTTCCACTCCGACAATTTGACATGATAGATGCATAGTCCACGTTGCTTGATCGTATGGTTCCCATGACAACCGTTAATTCGCATTCAATTTCCAATGAAATATAAGTAAATATTAACATATTTTCTCCCTTTATTTCTTATTTGAAGTTTTATTTATTTGCAATATTTTAAATTACCCATTTTAGAATTTAGAATTACGATGCCTGTATATTCATTTTATGCATTTAGTCAACTACATTTACAATTAGATATTATCATATTAAATTTAAAATCATAGGATAATAATTTAGTAATCTGTCAGAAAATATCACTATTAATTGTTACGCTACTTAGCAACAGTACCTATCAAAAGCATTTGTCGAAATACCATGAAATTTAATACTATTATATGTTTGAAATTTAGTGATTTAGTAGTTTATATATAATTAATTAAAGTTTTACATTATTGTCACAATCAAGGTTGATTTATTATTTTGGTTCATTAATGTATTCAATTATGGCAATAGGTAAAGACTCTTTTTTTGGTTGTATTGTGATGAGTTAGCAATATAATTTTAAAACTTTTCAGATTAATTTATTAATATAGTATGAAGTATCAACATGAATGAATAATATACTTACTTTGGTGTATAAGTTTCTGAAATGGGGTCTGTAGTTTATTTCGTTCTTGTAACTTTGTTATTATATTCTCTCGTCAATTCAAATCTTCTATAGCTATTTTATGTTTGGATGCTAAATATGATTCTAGTGCTCAATCATTTTATAGTGTTGGAGCCATTGTGATTTTTAAATCTTTTTTGAAAAGTGATAATAAATCATAATAATTATCTTAAATATGTTAAAAAATATTGCGAACTTTTTTACTTTCCTTTAAATATGTAATGTACTCAAATAGATGTCATTATTTATTCACTTTAATTAAAAATGTGTAGATAGTCGAGTAGTTTTGCTTGCAAATATAATACGATTAATTAAAAATGTGTAGATAGTCGAGTAGTATTGCTCGCAAATATAATACGATTTTGTATTACCTTGTAATTATGACAGTTGTCTAAGTCTAATTTTTGGACTTCTGTCATTTTCCTAAACTTGACAATTTATGTTAGTGTTGGGCACTCGTTAAAAGTGAAATAGTACCATTGTTCGTTAAAAAAATTTTATACAATGAAATTATACTTTTTTTTTTTTTAATAAGGGCACACAAAGTGTTATTATATTGGTGTTTTCGACATATTTCATCATTAATTAGCTACACTGTGTACGTATCGTGCGGACAAAGTTTTCATGCCTGGTTGCCATGGCAACTTAGCGTTTATTAAGATCTAATAATATATGACCAGCAATTAAGCAAGTATATTTAGCAGACTATTTAAAAATTTACACGGAAAGGACAAGACAAGGAAGTGTGCTGAACCCACTACTTTTGATTTATGCCATAAATGATGTTATAAAAGAGTGAAAACATAATAGGCACTCGACAACAAACATAGAACAAGTAAATAGCTATAAATCCTTAATAATAATAATCAGTTGTTAACAGTAAGTAAAGTTTAGAAGACGAATTAAATAAAAGAATTCCAGCAGAAAATAATATATATTATACAATACAGAGGAAATTCCTAACATACAAAGAAATTACAAGGAAAATAAAAATATCAGCGTACAAGAAAATATAACTTGCCGTATTACATGGAGGAGAAAAGACAAGAAAAGTCTTCAAGCAGCAAAAATTAAATATTATAGAAAGGTAGGTACTAGAAGTCAGATGGATTTAAAAGAAACGAGTTGACGAAAAAACAAAAGAACCACGACTGAAGGAGCAAGGAAAATATTAGAAGAGAATAAATTGTAATAGTGTTGACATCTAATGAGGATGGTTGAAAAAAGACAAGTCAAAGGAATTTGGGAGGCAAGACCTGTTGGAAAAAATGGAAGAGGAATGCCTAAACATAAGTGAAACCGTGATATAGAAAATTCTAAACGTGAGAAGGGAGAATTTTGAAGCCCAGCAAAAGGTAACGGCATAAAACAAAAAAAAATTAAGGATATTTATAAAAAACGGGAAGAACAAATCGGGAGCTTTGTATGATATTTCAACACCTTAGGGTAGTGGAGAAGAAAGATTACAATCATACTATAATGACAATTTAAATCGTCTATTTAATTAAGCATTATTAGGAGATCGTTGCTTTCCAACCCTTTTAATTTCCTGGAAATCAAGTAATTATAGCTTGTAACAAAGAAAATACTGACTACATTACAAATGATATACATACATTATACACATCTGTATCTGCATCATGGACATACACCTCGTATTTTCCAACGTTTACTTCAGCCAAAGACCTCAATAGACTTCGTCAGTTTGGCTAGTCAAGTAAAGTTTGATGGATCGCCTCATAGACATAGCAAAAAGAGACTACACTGAAAATAGTGATTTTCTCTCGTCCAGCTACGCCAGTACAGAAAGGAAAAAGTCCATTAACATGATACCATATGGAAGCAAATATACCAAAGAAATTTAAATACATCAATACGTTAAGCACGTATTTACGCATTTGTTACAAATGAAACAGACATGCATTACACAAATTTGTATCTGTACACATTGTATTTAATTAAGCATTATTAGGAGATCGTTGCTTTCCAACCCTTTTAATTTCCTGGAAATCAAGTAATTATAGCTTGTAACAAAGAAAATACTGACTACATTACAAATGATATACATACATTATACACATCTGTATCTGCATCATGGACATACACCTCGTATTTTCCAACGTTTACTTCAGCCAAAGACCTCAATAGACTTCGTCAGTTTGGCTAGTGAAGTAAAGTTTGATGGATCGCCTCATAGACATAGCAAAAAGAGACTACACTGAAAATAGTGATTTTCTCTCGTCCAGCTACGCCAGTACAGAAATGAAAAAGTCCATTAACATGATACCATATGGAAGCAAATATACCAAAGAAATTTAAATACATCAATACGTTAAGCACGTATTTACACATTTGTTACAAATGAAACAGACATGCATTACACAAATTTGTTTCTGTACACATTGGCATACACCTCGTATTTTCCAACGTTTACTTCAGCCAGAGACACGCATTTCTATTACAATAATAGACTTCGTCAGCTTGGCTAGTGAAGTAAAGTTTAATGGATCGAATTGTTTTTCAAATATAAATATCATTAATATTTTCGCCTTTCAAATTTGACATTTTTTTGTCATAACTTTTTTTTAAATAACATCTTCCTGACATTTACATCTAATCTATACACATTATTTTAAGTTTCCCTACAAGACAATTCATTCAAGACTAAATCAAACTTATTTTCTTTTTTGTCATTAAGATTCCATAACAATATATTAGCGTAAATAGAGTATATATTTAGCAAACGTCAACTTGTAATAAAAAAGTACTACCAAATCAAGTATTTTATAAATTTTTACAATACTTATGTCTACTTATTTCACCGGTGCGGGATGACTTTTGTCGCACCGTGTTAAAAAACTTCCTTTTACTAGAGAAACACTTGCAACGTTGTGTCAAAATTTCAAGTTAATACTTTCTAGTTTTGCGTATGCAAGCATACGCAGCAGGGGCTGCTCTTTATTGAGAGCAAGTGAGCAATTGCACCCCCTGGAATTATGAAACAAAACAAACCAAGCGGCGACTAACTGAAAGTATTTATTTATTATGTATATTATGTATTCATAGTTATTGACGAGAAACGTGGCACGCTAACAACGTACATACACCGAGCGTCGTCACAGATATACTGAGCAAAGCCCTACCGTTGCTCTGTTAAGGCATTAACATTACATTGATGGTGGGGAGAACTGTATTTTGAGGTACTTCAATGTCGTATAATACATAGTGTTGGAGCAACTAAACCAGACTACTCTCGGGCGTTATTGCGATGAACTCCGTGTTTTTTTAGAAAACAACGCGTTTTCGCGTTTAACGTATAATGAAATAATTGCAATAAAAAATCTTAAACGGCCGATGCCTCAATTATGTTTAGAAAATAAACAATCTGTTAAAGGTAAAGACGTTATAAGAAAATTCAAAATGAATATTTATCAGAAAAATGACTGGATTTGTGGGTGTGAAATTAAAAATATTTTGTTTTGTTTTCCGTGTCTTTTGTTTGGTGGTGAACCGTCTTGGTCAAAGAACGGAATAAGAGACGTAATTCATCTTAGTGCTAAAATTAGTAAACATGAAAATTTCGAAGGGCATTTGAAAAATATATTTAGTCTAAGGAATGTTAGGAAAAAATAACATTCAGAATGTTTTAGATTCATCATATAGAAAAGCGATTCAACAACACAATGAACAAAAAATAGGCATGTGTTAAATTTAATAATAAATTTCATTAGATTTTGCGGCGCGTTTGAACTGGCACTTCGGGGTCATTATGAACAGCAAACGTCGAATAACAAGGACATTTTTCGGGAATTGATCAATTTTACGGCAGAATTGGATAAATCGCTCAGAGATCACATCGAAGCAGCACCGGTTTTTAAGAGATTATCAAAAACGATAAAGAATGAACTG
Organism: Melolontha melolontha; assembly: GCA_935421215.2. Classification (NCBI taxonomy): domain Eukaryota; kingdom Metazoa; phylum Arthropoda; class Insecta; order Coleoptera; family Scarabaeidae; genus Melolontha; species Melolontha melolontha. The sequence goes on along the minus strand of OW285236.1, from coordinate 35,660,569 downwards.
CTTGATGCAATGTTGAACGTGTATCATGAACAAGTTGCCAGTGAAATTAAAGCAACCGACTTCATATCTGTGATAGCTGATGAAACCACAGATGTGTCCAATCAGTTTCAGTTGGTGGTTGTTTTAAGTTATATTGTGAACGCGAGACCGGTCGAAAGATTTTGGAAATTTCTTCTGCCTAGTGGACATGATGCTAATTCTTTATCTGCCTCCATCCTTAACGAAATTAGTTTGCTTGTTGATGACCTAGAAAAACTGATTGCACAAAGCTATGATGGGGCAGCAGTCATGAGTGGTGCTATTAACGGAGTGCAAAGACATGTCCAAGACCAGTATCCAAGGGCTAATTTTGTACATTGTTATGCACATCAGACAAATCTAATTATGTCACATGCTACATCGAGCAGTAGTAATTGCAGAATTTTTTTGCCAATCTGACGGGATTATGTACATTTTTCTCCACTTCACCACAACGAGATGCAAGATTGGAAGAATTCCTTCGGAGAAAAAGCTTACCTCGTTCTTCAAAAATAAGATGGAACTTCAATTCTAGGACCGTGAATACAATATATGAGCACCGAGAAGAAATAATTGAAGCTCTAGAACAAATCGAGGGAGAAGCTAGTCTATAAACTACCATTCATCAAGCTAGTGCCAATTTGCGAATTTTAGAGGAGGAAAATTTTATGTATTGGTTAACTTTCTTTCATAAAATTATGCCACCTGTGGACATATTGTTTAATCAATTACAAAATGTCAATACAGCTGCATTAAAAATCAAGAATAATTTAGATAATGTCGAACGTGCTATTGGAAAAATTCGAACCGAAATCGCTGACACAGATAATCAGTTGGTTAAACAAAATGACCCAGAACTGACTCCTCGACCATCAAAGCGGCGAAGAGTAACTGATGGTAGCCAAAGAAGGAGGGAAAGTATTGAAGTGTGCGATATTATTTTGTTAGAAATAAAAACTAGATTTCGGTATGCAGGGCACTTAATATTAGCAAACTTAATTTCTTTTATACAGTTCTCCTCTTTTCAAAAAAAAATTCCGGAAGATTACCTTAAAGAAGCGGTAAAATTTTATCCATGCCTCAATGAAAGCAGACTACGAACTGAATTAAGCGTTCTATATTCTAGAGAAGAATTTAGGCAAAATATAGAAGTCGGTGCTGTAGGTCTGCTATGTCTTCTGCTAGATGTATTAAGCGACACCTTTAATGAAGTTGTTACGCTTTTAAAAATTGTCATTACAATCCCAATGACAACGTCCGAAGCGGAACGCCAGTTTTCAGGGTTGAAGAGAATAAAAACTTTCCTGCGAAATACAACGAAAGAAGAGAGATTAAATGCTTACTATGTTATCTTGTGAAAAAGAATGTATAAATGATTTCCCAAACTTTAATGAAAAAGTGATAGAGATAGAACTGTTCTGCAAGTCAGATACACGTAAAATGGACTTCGTTTATCGTCAGATGTAATTAAACTGTGTAGTGTAATATTTACTATTCCCTTAAAACAAACTCTACAATGAACAGCACCTGTCTGGAACATTACGTCGGTGAAATTTATAAGGATTGGGTAAGCGTTTTTGTATTACAATTTTTAATTTTGAAATTATGCGCTCCCTATGTGAACCACCCCGAGCCGCCACTGATACGCAGACTGAATTTTGATATACAACGTGTTTTAAAAATAACTTCATCTAAGTAGATACAATACTACAATACAATTAATATAAGCCACTCGCCTTTTATTTATAACCAACTATTTATCTAATGTAATTTTGACATTTGTCATTTTGTGACTAGCAATTTATTTTTTCTTACAAATATTTTTTTTTACTTAATAAATAATACTTCTAAATAATGTACACATTGCAAAAAGATATTTTTATTGTTGAAGCATATTTTCGAAATGCACAATTTCTTAACGGAGAATGACAATATTCCTACGCAGAATGTAAACGACAGTTTCACTTGCTGTGTCCTAATAGAGTTATGGATAATATGTTATAAATTATAATAATTAAAATTTCTACAAATTAGTTATGTACCTTGGTTGTTTGATTAATATCCCATCATTAAAGTTTTCTTAATAAATAAATTAATAATACAAAGGTATTTTAAATAATATAAAATATTATTAAAAATCTGGTGTGAAGAACACAAATGCAGGTTCACTATTAATATTTTCTGTGAACGTGTCCGAATATATTCTATCCCCAGAGACGTAGATATGTATTTCGCTTTTCTACAAGCTCATCGGTACGCCCTTGCTGGAGAAAGGATATTTCCAGACACATTCACAGAAAAGAACCACCTCGCCCTATCACCGTAATTATCCAGACCGAGCGCAGAAGTAAATTCGGCGCTACCTGTTGTCAGACAGCCGAAGTACCTCGCATACCGTCCACATAATTAATGTGAAGTAACGACGCCCTTCCGAATTTACTTCTGCGCTCGGTCTGGATAATTACGGTGATAGGGCGAGGTGGTTCTTTTCTGTGAATGTGTCTGGAAATATCCTTTCTCCAGCAGGGGCGTACCGATGAGCTTGTAGAAAAGCGAAATACATATCTACGTCTCTGGGGATAGAATATATTCGGACACGTTCACAGAAAATATTAATAGTGAACCTGCATTTGTGTTCTTCACACCAGATTTTTAATAATATTTTATATTATTAAAAATACCTTTGTATTATACAAAACTGGTGGGGTTTACCTACTCATGTATGTTTCAATTATTCTAATAAATTAATAATCTAATTTAACTTGTTATTAATTTCATCACCATATCTCTCAATGATAAATTTTGACAGTGACAGGTAGATATCCTTCATACCATTTAATCTATATCCGCATTTCAAGAATGCAGAACATCATAATTTATAGGAAAAACGCATGGACAATTGGATGTAATTCTTTTTGAAACACGTTGTATACAGAGATTATTACCACGTAAGCTATTTAAGAGAGGAAAATGTGTTTGTGATTGATTATACACAGCTACAGAAATTCTTATTAATTGTTATGCTTTCAGTCACTCCACGTTTTCTAAATTAAATCAGAACATAACGCCGTATATTATGTGAATCGTCTAAAATATCGACAGAATTTTCTGGACTTCTGTTATCGTGCCAGTTAAATTATCTGAAAGTATCAATCCTCAGGATCATTTTTGGCGTAAGTTCATATGGGGAACAGCTGTCAAGTGAGACCGTGCGTATTACATGCACATGTACGCTTAAACGTAAATAAATATGCATGTATTTATAACAATGACATGCTTGGAAACACGACGTTTGGAACTGGTTATGTAAGAATTGATAATTAATAGTTTGTCTTAAAATAGCATCACAGGGACCGCTTGCTAAATTTTCTTGACTTTATCGATATTTTTCGAATCGGGTAATTAATGACTATTAATTAAACTAACTACTTGTTTACTTCGTAATGTGAAGTTTATTAAAAAAAAATAACAAACAAAAATGTATAAAGAAATAACAAAGTTACCTAAGAATTTAAGAAAAAGGATAATATTTTTTAATAAAATAAAAACGAAAAAGCGATATTACTTAATTTCTACTTTATTGAGGTAAAATCACATTGCAATTGTTTAGAAACACAGTGTCTTCCTTGGGTGGAGTTCTATTGCAAACTAAACCTAAAGGATGTTGAGAAATTTAAACTTAAATGAATTATTATAATTGTAATTTGTAGACAGCAATGTTTACATCCTCATTTACTTCGCAATTACATACTAATTTGATATTTGTAAATACATATTTCATATAAAAGCCGAAACACTCCAAGAATTTATTAATTTATATATATATATATATATATATATATATATATATATATATATATATACCGGGTGTAGAATGGATTTTCGTACATAGGGATTTTACATGCAGAACTAATAATTTGCGAATATTCCCACCCCTGATTATTTTATAGGAAAATGTTAAACACAAAAGTTGTAGAGCATTAAAAATAGTTCCCATTTTTTTTTTCTTTGCTTATTAACAGCCTCCGGGACTTCACAATTAAAGCAAAAAGAATTGAAGAAATGATACAAAATAGCAAAAGCCGTGACGTGTGACAACCAAAGTAACAATAGTAACAATAGTAGCTGTTACTTTCTGGCACTTACATTTCTTATTAACAGTGCCGTTGGTCTCAAAGTGCCTAACAATTCTATTCAGGGTGTTTAAATTTAGAATTGGTCGCTCCGGGTAGAATCCAGCAAAAGTTGCTTGTATGTCCCTAAAAGACAATCCAGAGTAGTACCATTTAATAAAGTTGACTTTCTCTTCTTGGCTATAGGAATTCATTTTAAGAATCAGCAAACTTATTTTGTTTGTCAAAACGTGACATTTATTGCTGTCAGGATACATGGCTAGTACTATTTATCGGTTCATTCCTAATACTTTTTCTTCAAGTCTAGCAGGTCCAGAAGGTGTTAGAAAATAAATAACAAAGAATTTAGATACATTTTTTTTTGTCCACAACTTTTGTGTTAAACATTTTCCTATAAAATAATTAGGGGAGGAAATATTCGCAAATTATTAGTTCTGCATGTAAAATCCCTATGTACGAAAATCCATTCTACACCTGGTATATGTATTGATATAATACGTTGATGGTGTAATATAAATGCCACCTGTTGGTTCGTCAGATGATACAACGCTGAGATGCTGTTTAGATCTAAATATGAATAAATTCCCTTGGGCTTCCCTGAACACTACAGCAAGAAGTCAATGTCTGACCATCGTCCCGGCCAAGCAATCGGGCCTCGACTGCCTATCCATCGATGTGGTCGACAGTTATTTAAACTTTCACGCACAATACGGTGATAATGAAGGGGGAGAGGTACCGTGGTGCTGGTACCACATTCTTCTTCTAGTTTGGATATTAACGTCTTCCAAAAGGAGAGACAATTCTTCAGATAGATAAATGGAAAAGTGTAATGTAAGTTGAAGTTAATAAATTTGAATTTTTTAATTGGGCGCCTTTTTAATATGATGAATATATTTAGATCAACGTTATCTATATGTTTAATGTGCCAACTAGTCGTCGTGAGCATGAAGTAGTTAGAATGTGACTCTCTCTGGATCTTCTCCGGTAGAATGGTAGTTTATTCCTTTGTGTTGTGTTTAAATAAATAAATCATATATTAAATAACTCCTACAACTTAACACTAACAAATAAAAGAGTGACTTAGTTACAAAAAATAATATAATTTATTGAAATAAAAAGGAAACTGTAAATAGAACAAATAACTGTATCTATCGATAAATCAAATTAACTATAAAAAATTTGCACGTGTGTTATTATACTAAATAAGGTTATGTGTGATAAATAAATGTGATCTTATACTAAATTATTACAGTGAACAAATTATTTCAGGTAGGTACTACTATGTTATTAAATAATCATAAGGATAACTATTCAAAGGGATACTATAAAATGATAGGTTTAGATATAAGTAAAAGTAAAATTCAGGTTTTTTATTTATTGATAGTATAGTTTTAATCAAAAATATTAACGATTATGACTTTGTTGTAGATAATTGTAGGTAGTGAACCTGTATTCCTTGGATCCCTGCGGTTGATGCCCAGGAAAAGGTGCAAGATCAACGGGAAATACGAGTGCGGGTCTTCCGAATATGATGTCGACGTATGTAGCGTACACGGCTTCAATTCTGCTTTTTCGTCGGTACTCCAATTCTTATGATGCTCGTCTTGTATTTTGGAAATTACCAAGTGTTGGGCTTCAGGTTTGTTTTTAAATGTTAAATCAATTATTTATCTCTCGATTTAACATATATTTGTATTAATTTCACTGGTATATTAACTTTTTTAATAATTTTCTTTGGAGGAGATCGAAAATACGGCCATACGTTTTAAAGCGTTTTTGGAAAAGAAGCCGATAGCGTTTCTTTATTTTCAAAGCCTAGTTAATTATATGAAATAGCCTCGAAGTTTTACTTTTACTAATTCTATTGACAAGAATAAAATAAACAATTTAATAATTTAGACTTAATAATTAAATTCATAGAATAATTTTGAAGTATATTAAACATGTTTTCTAATGCTAGGTTATGTTGTAATGCGCATAGCAAATATCGTTTTCGCGGGTTAATTTCCTTTTAAATAAGTGGGCGTGTTTAACTAGTATCGATAGAAAATATTGATGTAGATAAAATATTATGAAATTGAAATTAAAAATATAAAAGTAAGTTTACAAATAAAATAGGTTAATTACAAGTATACAAAGTTGTCGTCATATTAATTTATATACATTTCGATACTAATTTAATATATTAAAACCGCTTATTTAACCCTTTTTCAATGAATTTAATAATTGTTTATGCCGTTTTTCCTATTATAGATGCTGGAATTAGGGTGCTGTTTGTCCCATAACAATATATATATATATATATATATATATATGTATATATATATATATTGTTGTGAGGCAAATTACCTCATACAATATATTTGAATTTAGATAATTTAAAACTAAAATAAAATTTTGAAAAATTTAAAAAAATATTAAATGTTGATATAATTAAAAGAAAATCAAAGGAAATATAAATACAGTATCTTGAATAGTTTTAATATCTAATTTTAAATACGTAATTAGTTGTAAGTATGTAATTAATTCTGAAGGAAATTGTAACTGATACAAATTTGAATATTTATTCCAATTATAAATTTCCGCATCATTTCCGTTGATTCTAAACAAACTAATGAGATGTTGTGAAGCAGATTTCAAGGGGACGTTTTTGTTTTGTTATCGGCGTCTATTTTGAGAGTAGTGGTATAGAGCCCATAAAATGCGGACGCCATATTCCGTAAAATTATAGCATTTTTCTTAGTCCACATTTTCTAAGAATAAAGATTAAAAATATTAGAAAGACTAAAAGTACCTATAAATATATCCAAAAGATAGTGTAAAGTTTAATTTATCAATAGAAAATCATTTAAACAGCGTAAATCAAGTTTTTAATTAATTATAATCAAAAGCATCATTTTCAAACTTAAAATATTAATGGCGTATCTAAGTGAATAGTGAAGAAAAATCACTTCAACTGAGGAAATAATCACATTTTGTACCTGAATTATCATATCCTTGAATACCTGACCTTCCACAGTCATTCCTGGACCTGGTTTTAGAAGATACGATAGATTTTTCCAGTTTACATAAATTTCTGAAGATATACACTGAGATCCTTCCCTTTTATCCTGACTTAACTTCGTATTCTGATTTAGAAGGTACCTTAAATTACATTCATCAAAGAAAAATCATTTGTTAATTATTCTAAAATAGATCGATATAACTATACAAATAATCGTAACTGTATGATTCAAGTAAACTATTCAGAAAACGTCATCCCATATGTCAATTGGGGGTTGTTATTGATACTAATTAAAAGTTTACAGTTCATTCAAGAACTAACTTTCATTTATTTGGTTCATTTAGATTTGAAATACCTCGTCAAGGTTATTCTTTCTCCGAACACTTCGATTATCACTGCTATCAGTACACCGTTGCATTATAAATTTTTTGATTCATGCATTTAGTGTTTTTAAAATTTATATTTCCTTTGAAGCAAACAATCTAACGTTCTTTTTTCTTTTACATTTCCTGCAAGAATAAATTATGGTTATTGTTGTATAATTATTATTTTTAGTAAAAGTTCTAAAAACATATACCGACCTGTTAATGTATTCCTTATCCAACTCCCGTATTTGTTACCTTTTTAATATTCTTAGATTTAAAATAAAGGTTTTATATTGTTTTGTTTGAAAAAGAAGTATTATTATTATTACTTACCTCAGGTATATGTTAAAAGGTTTTTTTGTCTACCTGTTTTAAAGTAGATAACGATCGTGCTGATTTCATACTGTGAGTTCTTTCTATCCTGAGATAGATGTCAGCTTGTATGACAAACAGCTGAAGTATATATATATATATATACGTTTTCTTTTAGGTTTCCGCGGGTAGTAGTATGTGTTTTAACTGGATTCCGGGTGATCCGCCAAGATGTATCGAAAATACTACGGACAGCCAAACCACCAACGAAGAACTTATCGCACGAAGAATTACTAGCACTTAAACAATTAAGGAACAACGAAGACATTATTATACTACCAGCGGTCAAAGGAAATGTTACGGTGGTAATGAACACAACCGACTACGACACCAAGATAAAAACTCTCTTAGAAGATCCGGCATACCAACCAATCACTACGGATCCAACAACATACCTGGAGAATAGAACTAAAATTAAAATCAAGGAGAGTTCCATCGACAAGGAAATCCAAACACGACTCATTCCAAGGGAGAAGTCATCCAGATGTCCCAAATTCTACGGCTTACCAAAAGTCCACAAGGAAGGTGCACCATTAAGACCCATAGTCAGCTCCAATGGGTCACCTCTTCAACAGTTGACAAGATACCTAGCCCAACAACTACAACCACATGCCGAAGAAGCCGAGTCTTACGTCAAGAACGCAAGCCACTTCATCGAGATATTGAAGAAAGAGATAGTGGAAACAAATTGGCTATTGGTAAGCTTCGACGTAGTGTCACTGTTTACAAATATACCAGTAACCGAAGCTCTAGAGACCATCGAAAGAAAATACCAACCTCCATCATACATAATGAACCTGGTGAAACACTGCCTGGCAAGCAAGCACCTACTTTATCTACGGCGATCAACTGTACAAACAAATAGAAGGCGCATCGATGGGCTCTCCACTGTCACCAGTAATAGCGAACCTCTTCATGGAAGACTTAGAGAAAACAGCATTAAGGACGGCCACCCATAAACCCAAACTTTGGCTACGATATGTTGACGACACGTTCGTGATTTGGACACATGGAGAAGATCACCTTAAGAGCTTCCTGGAACATCTGAATAGTATTCATCCAAAAATAAAATTCACAACGGAAGTAGAATCAAACATTCAACTACAATTCCTCGACGTTTTGGTTAAGAAGAAAGAAAATTGACAATTAAGCCATACAGTGTACGGGAAATCCACACATACAGATCGGTACCTCAACGCACAGTCACACCACCATCCAGCTCGGTTGCAAGCAGCGGTGAAGAGCCAAGTAACAAGATCACAGAGATTAGCAGATGAAGACAACGTGATTCAAGAAATTAATTCAATATCATTTATTTTTCAATGTGCAATGGTAAGGTGGTAATCTTAATATTTCATCTTTATATTTAGCCATTGTTGAAAAGTATTAATTGTCATATTTATGTTTTTTGTTTTACACTAGAAACGACAAATCTCGCTATAGCATTCCTTGTTCCATTGGAATATTTTTCACGCGAAGCCACGTTTGAATATCAGCTTTTTTCCAGTTGCTTGTTGGAATATTTTCAACTTTCCTGGAATAACATGATGCATTATCTATCACTATTATTGATTTAAATGGTAAATTAGGCATCACTTTGTTTTTCAAACCAATTTTCGTATACTTCTACACAAACTTCATAGTGGGCATCCGCAGAATTGTTTTACACAGAAATGTATATAACGTTTCATCGACGAAACCATGTTCATTACCAGCGTGTATTAACGCATAGCGTTGAACACGATCACTTGGAGAAGTATTGCCTGTTGTTAACCCTTCCACAAATGGTTGACACACAATCGGCTTGATAGAATAGTAGTATCACTCCATACTTTGGTTCAAAAAAGACCTGTATTTACCCAGGTTTCATCAGTGTATATTATACAGGGTTGGCCATTTAAGGTTGCGGTTTTTCAAATCATATTAAACATACAAAACATTAATTTAAAAAAATTATTTATTTGGGCAATTAAACAACAAGATCTGTGGTTTAATAAATCAGGTTCTCGAAGTGAGAGCCTCGAGCAACGATAACAGTTCGCAGCCTCTTCTCAAATTCTCCATAAACTGCCTGAAGTGTGGCGTACGGTATCGCTTCTATTCGCTGCCGTATTGCCATTTCAAGGTCATCCAGGGTGTCTATACCATCGCGATAAACCGTATCTTTTAATGATCCCCACAGGTAGAAATCGCAAGGTTTGAGGTTTGGACTATATGGTGGTCATGTTATCCCTCCGCCTGTAAACTGTTGAGCGTGAAGACCAATGATTCTGTTCTTCAAGAATGTTGAAAACTTCTTCCGTGCGATGCGGACGAGTCCCGTCTTGCATAAACCATGCATTCTCCACCATATTTAATCCATGCGCCACGGGAATAAATGACTCATTAAGCATTTCACAATGTTTTTGCGAAGTAACGGTTCCATTGACAATCACGGGACCGATAATTCCTGCCGACGAGATAGCACACCATACAGTCGAGGTGTGAAGAGGACGAACAATTGCTAGATGTGGATTTTCTGCCCCCCAATGTCTCCAATTTTCCTTATTCACATAACCGGATACATCGAAATGTGACTCATCCGACCACCACACTCGTTCCAATGACATGCTACCATTTTCAATGCGTTCGATGATTTCGTTCGGAAAATTGTAGCGTCGCTCCATATCAAACGGTCTCAACGGCTGATCGATCTGGATTTTGTATGCTTTCATCTTGCTTTAGGATCCGCCTTAGTGTTGTACGGGGTATTTCAAGTTCTTGAGATGCTCTTGAGGTCGATGTTGAAGGTTGAGCTGTAAAGTGCTCCCGTACTCGTTCTATGGTTTCCGGTACCCGGGTGGTCTTTTGACGTTCTCTAACAGTTGATCTTTCGTCTGCCGCAGATGCTATTGCTTCAAATTTCACTACAATCCTAAGATATTGTCGGATTAGTAGACATGGAAACACGATAACGAATACTTTGTTACTTTTCCAAATTTATCTTTTTTTCCTTACCTTTTTATAGTGTTTTCCGTTCGTGCATTATTTCTCCCGAATAGAGTACGCAAGTGTCTTGCCGTAACTGCAAAAGATTCCCCATTTCTATAATAATATTTTATTAATTCCACACGCACTTCCGTTGGATACGACGCCATCTTGAAAACTGACAAGGAAAATTTTTCATATATTTATTGTATACCGCGCTTGGCCCTCTAGTGTAAAAAATATATATTATTTAAATTTCTATACCTATATACAAGGGAATAGCGCGATTTTTAAAACAGCAACATTAAATGGCCAACCCGTTACATCTATATGGCCGACACTTTTTTCCGATGACAACTGGATGATTATTGATAACGTTAACCGTTAAACTAAAAACTACTAGAACTACTGCCAACATAAATTGGGACGCCAAAATGGCAATTCGGTGAAAAATAGAGAGACACATACTTATTACAATTATTAACGATGAAGTGAGATACATAGCTCCCATAAGCCTCCTTACTTCATTCTCAACCTAGAACGCTCTATAGATGTTCATATATTTATGGCGGTCAGTATAAGTCTAGTTGTATCTAACTTGTCACTGATGGCAGTTGGCATTGACGACATTTCATGCATTAATTTTTAACGTTTCAATTTGTAGATTATTCTATTACGTGCGGAATGATAATATGTTAATTCCACAAGAATAGTATTATTTCGTTCTCTTTTTTTAAGACGTATATTGCCTTGAATTTTTAGAACAATTTCAAAGTTATAACGATTGCTAGTAAACCAACAAGACGATATTTTATATAAAATAGTAATATTGCGAATACAAACTAAGTATATATGATTTACATTGTATAGTCATATACCCATAAATTATGCAAAGAAATTATCATTAATTTGCAATTGTAATTATATTGTAAATAAAGCACTTGCGTATAAATTAACCACACATATACATACGTATATTATAAATATGTTGTTGTTATCTATTTATTTATGTAATAAATGATAATAATTCTACTAAACCAAAATTACGAAAAATGAATAAACAGTATCTCTCTTGGAAATGCCATTTATTATAATTTATAATGATTACACTGTATCACATGGTTTGCGAAAGAAAATGGAAATTATTATTTGGTTAGGATTTCAATTATGCCAATATTTAGATTTTATGGTTTTGATAAAATTGCAGCGAACATGATACAACACAACAAACAAAAATTAGTTCCTATTCTAAAGAGATTGATAAATAAAACAATCGAAGACGGTATCTACCCGGATTACCTGAAGACAACAATAATTGTTCCAATACATAAAAAAGGTGATACTAACGACCCACAAAACTACCGACCAATCTCCCTAGTATCCACCCTAAATAAAATCCTTGAAAAGGTATTAGAAACTAGAATTATGAGTAAAGACGGCAGACTATGTGCCCACACTGTCAAATTTAATAATATTTAATAATATAATTTAACAGTGTATTAGATAAAAATGTAGATTTTACAAAATTAGGGCAACTTTTTACCAATACTGAAGATCCATTGTACAGATACAATGAGCACTTTAACTATGCAAATATAACATCTCTCAACGTCGAACAATCCTTCTCAGTATATAAACATATATATACGTCGCTACGTACGAACCTTTCCAAGACTAATACAGAAACATATATTATGGTGCAGTTTTTTAATCGCGCACATCAGCATTTTTTTGCAACAATGTAAACATGTTGGGTAAGTTATTTATGTTTTTTCTTAACGTTTTGTATAGGGATTCGATATATTTATTTTTAAAAAATTTAACCGTGTATTATTAAATTTGACAGTGTGGGCACATAGTCTGCCGTCTTTAAATGAGACATATGCAAAATAACAGCACTACAACCAATGCGCATTCCAAGAACAGTTAAGCACAACATCAGCAGCGTACGATCTAGCAAACACAATAAATAAAGAGCTAGATAAAAACAAAACTGTCGTGATTCTCTTCATAGACATGAAGAAAGCTTTTGATACCGTACCCAAGCGAAGACTAATAGAAAAAAATGGAAAGATATGGATACACTAATGAGACTCTAAACCTAATTAAGACATATCTAAAAAACAGACCACAAACAACAAAAGTAGATAATACTGAAAGTACTTACTTATACTCCGAATACGGACTGCCACAGGGTGGAAACCTTCCGCCAACCCTCTACATACTGTACACAAATGACCTTCTACAACTCTGCCTAAGAGGACAAATACATTTATATGCTGATGATATATGTATGTTGTTTACGTCAGATGTAGAGAGAATGATACTGGAAGACGCGAAAGTACTCGATAAACTTCTTACCATTAACCCTGCAGTCGACGCGCGGATCACATATGTGCTCCACGAAAACGATTTCTACCACTACTTTTACCATAGTGATTGTCGGGTTGCCTACGCTTTAGTACCTTCCTAGCAACATCTGCTTTTTTATTTCAGCACGTTACTGCTTCTCTCTGTGTACAGTTGTGTTCTTGAAGTTGATTTTGTCACTATTGTGCTCCACGCGTCGAATAGCGTGACTATTATTTTTGATACTACGTTATAGTTTTGGTAAGTTTATTTTATTGAAATCTGGCTGTAGAGTTATTTTTATGTATTTATTAGGATTGATAATGTCTGAAAGAAAAAGAATAAGAGTTGACGATCCAAAGTTTGAGTCGGTGTCACTACAATGGTTGAGGGAAGTTGAAGATCGGGAAGATCTTTCTGTTGAAGATGCTGATGATGAATGGCCAGAGGAAAGTGAAGCATCTGACGAAGCTACAGATGCTGAGGACTTGTGCTCAGAGTACGATTCTTCTTCACAGCAAGAACTAGATTCAGACGACGATTCCGAAGTAGCGGAAAATGAGACTCCAGTTGCATACTAAGTAGGCAAGGATACTATTGCCAAGTGGAAAACGGTGTGTCCTCCTCTTAACTCAAGAACACGGGCCGCTAATATTGTCCTACGCTTACCTGGACCAAAAAACGAAGCAAAAAATGCCAAAATAGAATTTGAATGCCTACAACTGTTTTTAGATGATAAAATAATAGATACAATAACACAGTCTACCAACGTGTATATCAATAATATTAGAATCAAATACGCGCGTCTTAGAGATTGTAAAGTAACAGATAATGAGGAATTTAAAGCACTAATAGGTATTCTATATCCTGCAGGAGTTTTAAAATCTGGACGCCTAAATATTTTGCAGATGTGGGACAACAGTAAGGGCACAGGTGTTGAAGCAATATATCTGACAATGTCTGTATCTCGCTTTCGTTTTCTAATGAAATGTATTAGATTTGATAATATTACAACTAGAAATCAAAGAAAAGAATTGGACAAATTAGCTCCCATAAGAGACCTTTTCGAAATGTTTATCCAGAATTTTCAGAAAAACTATAGACCATCTCAGTATTTGACAGTAGATGAGCAACTAGTTGCATTTAGGGGCAAATGCCCTTTTAGACAATACATACCCAGTAAACCTGCAAAGTATGGGATAAAGATTTTCGCACTAGTTGACACAAAGAATGCCTACACACATAATATGGAAATATATTGTGGTAGGCAGCCCGAGGGACAATACAAAGTTGAGTGGACTGGTGCGCATGTGGTCAAAAGAATGGTGAAACATATTGAAGGCACGGGTAGAAATATTACAACTGACAATTATTTTACAAGCGTTCCATTAGCCATGAAATTACTAGAAAAAAAGCTGACTATTATAGGGACGATTCGTACAAATAAGACCCAACTGCCGCCAGAATTTGTAGTCGGAAAAAGCAGAGAATTAAATAGTTCTTTATTTGGTTTTTACCAGGGAAAATGCACTTTGGTCTCGCATTGCCCAAAAAAGAATAAAGTTGTACTGGCTTTATCAACAATGCATCACGACATGGCTATTGATGAGAATACTGGAGAGCAGCGGAGCCGGAATTAATTACTGATCAGCTCTGCACTCAATATGACGTGCCCAGAAATTCTCGTCGTTGGCCTCTTACAGTATTTTTTGATCTTTTAAATATGTCTGCTGTAAATGCTTATGGTATTTATAAACTTAATAGTGTATCAACAAAAATCACAAGAAGAAAATTTTTGCAGGACGTAGCGTTCCATCTAATAAGACCTGTCATGTTCAAACGGTTCCAAAATCCCCACATATCACCCCAAATAAAGCAACGCATAGGATTTTTACTAAAAATCAGTAACGAAATTCCAAAAGAAATAGAAAATCGTAACTCAACAAGTGGACGTTGCTATTTGTGTGGAAGAGCGAGAAACAAAACCACGAGAAAATCTTGCAGTAACTGTTATAATCGGTGGACCTGTCCGGCACATCTGAAACTAATTTGCATGAACTGCGTAGATGAAGAACAACATTCCATTGTGTCAAATGAAGATTGTTAGAAGAACATAGCTAAGCTTTAGTCATTTTAGTTCATTGATTTTGTTCCTTGTTTAATGTTTAGTTTAAATGTCCACCATAATCATTTTGTTTTGACAATTACTAAAAGGTCGTTTAATTATAAACACAAACATGTTTTTTAATGTAAATATTGTTTTTTATATAGATAATTACTGTTTTAATAAATTTTGTGCAATATACTTGTGGTAATATCAATTTTAGTATTAAAACATTAATGGATTACAATTGTGCTCCATGCGTCTAATGGTGTTAAAAAATCCGGCGCGTCGCCTGCAGGGTTAATGAAACAAAAACAAACTATATGATATTTACAAATACAAAAGCAAAGCCGAATCTAAATATTACTCTAAAGAACAAGCAACTACAAGAAGTAAAAGCAACTACATATCTAGGTTTAACTATACAAAACAATACCTATGTCGAGAAGATAATAAAGCAAAATAGGAAAATAATATCAGTGTTGAATAAAATAAAATATGTAACACCGATATAGGTACTACAAGAAAGCTCTACCACGCACTATTCTCATCGCATAATATGTACCTAATAAATATATGGCTAAATACGTCAAAGAACAACCTGACAAAAATACAACGGCAACAAAAGAGAATTATAAATATCCTTTATAAAATGGACTATAGAACACCAACAGAAACAGTATATCAAGAAATTCAAGAACTAAATATCAAACAACTAGTTACATTTAGCAATTTGTTACTAGTATATAAAATAAACAAGAACAAAATAAAAATGAATATACCTTTACACAGAAGCAGAGAAATACACAGATACAGAACACGCAGGATATCCCACATCAGAACGGAAAGATTTATCCACCAAAAACATACACAACTACTAACTACAACAAAAATAAACATATACAACAATCTTCCTAAAGTAATAAAAGATTTTGAATATACAAACTTTAGAGCAAAAATAAAAGAAATGTTAAAATCTAGTGAAATAATTTGATTTGTCAAATTATTTCCGTGCGTTTTGACGCACGGACTTTGCCGCCCATTTCAATTTTATGAAAAACATGAGGCCCTCAACTCCAATAGCCCGAGATGGTATCCCGTGACGAAGAAGAAGGACGCACATATTGCAGTGGAATTTGCTTTGAAATTACTTATTAATTTTTTTATTCACACTACAGCTTATATTGCCGGCTATTCAGTCTAGTAGAATCCACGAACTGCCATCTCATGAATCGTTCCTCGCGGATCAGGGTCAAGTTTTGTTTTCCAGAATAAAACAATAAACACAAATAAAACCCAAATCAGTTCCTTTGTTAGTATATTTTAAAAAAATAAATAAAAAAAAATCCCTCTACAAAGTGTATAGGGTGCTAAAGCATCATCAAACAGTAGCAATGAGGAAACACTCTTTGTGAATAATGACTCGCACACAGAGAAAAACCTCTTGTGAATCTCGATCAAACATAAAACTAATAAATACTAGTGAAATCTGTCAAGTTTAACCTCTACTTTGACCCCTTCAAACAAATGTCAAAAACAAATAAGTTTTCAAAACTCACGAAAATTGAAATTTTGTCATGCGCCAAAATAACACAACAAGGTCAATCCCCACTAAAGAAAACTCCAACCTTGAATTCAAAAATGTTCTCGAAAATTATTTTAAGAAAAAACTTCCCTTACAAAAAACATGACAACTTTCTCTAATATCCATATACTACTTTCAAATAAAAATTATTACAAGAAATACATGAAATTATAATACTGTAAATAATCGTGATATCAAATATATAAACAAAATATTTTATCAACTTACATAGATCCATGTACAATTTATAAAATGCACGAGAGATATCTTTTCCACAAAAAAAATTTCAATAAACATTAAAACACTCGCATAAATCGAATTAAGATTGACATGCACCTTACAATAAATGCATAAACAAAATTCAACCCGATTTTATAAAACAAAGAATAAAATTGAAAATTTTATTCTTTAATAAACCGATCACTTTAACCGTCAAGATATCTCTCATTCAAAAATGAAATTTCAACATCCGCTTGTCCATCCCTACCATCTATAAAATCAAAATATACACAGACAACACATTTTAACAAATACAATATCCGGAAAAGCGGCAAGTTCAATCCTCTGGTCAACCTAAATATACGAGGGCTAATCATAATTTCATACATTATAAAATTTATTTTACTTATAAAATAATATATATATATATAACGATCCCCGTCTGAAATAAATAAACATACAACTGAAATAGCTAATTTTTTTTTTTTTAAAAATGTCCTTCACATAGAGTTCAAAATTGTTGAATCATTTTTCCTTTCTTGTCCAAGGAAAAATCTATAGCAATATGTATATCATATATGTTATGTGTAGTGTATGTGTGTTGTGTCATAAGCGTACTGAAAATAAACGTATTATTATTAACAACATATTTACAGCACATATTACATTGAATATATAATATAAGTTAATATAAGTTAAACTTTGATGAAACTTTGATTACGTACAATTCTTCATTATTCATATTTATTTGTGTGAACAAATTTTTATTTTTTTAATTTTTCTTTAGAAACTGTACAATTTTCATTTCTTTAATATTTCTAACAATAGTAATAACAACAAATTTATTGTTGCACGTCAGGTTTTAGAAAAAAAGTATTTAAAAGTAAATGAAATAATATTAATTAGGTATGTACCGGTGTAGGTATGCGGGCCTTGAAAACTCAGATACTTGATTTTGACGTGAATGTCAAAAATTTTAAATTTTGTAATGTGTAACTCAAATTTTCATGAGTCATTTAACAATGTCACATTTGACAAATCCATATTCGCTTCCAAAGCGTTATAGATTTTGGTGGTGCTACAATAAAATATTAACCTCTGTTAACTAAATACTGATTTTGAAGTAAAGTTTCGTATTCTGATACACGAAATGATATTTTTGGAATTAATTAGAGCAGGACACTATCTGCAGTAGTTTTGTTAATCATTTTTTAAAGTTTTCTATTTTAGCTATATTTTTTGCAATCTACGCCAATGATTGGTTTGAGTAACGTTTAAAAAAGGTTTACACGGCTTAAAATGTTTTTGTATTAAATGTCGTGAGTTTTCAGGGGCCGCAACTGTACAATTGCGGCATTAAAAAACGCGTTTAGACTACATTTCGCAATATTTTAATAATGTAAATCAATCTGTCAGTTTTTACTTTTTTAAAATGTCAAACGAAAATTCATCTAAATTACCATAATCTACAGTGTGTTTCACTTTTCATGGGGACACCTAAATAACTTTTTTATTTTGGAAGCAGAATTGAGAAATGGAAAGGCACCAGGTTATGACCAGATAACGTCAGAGATGAACAAATACATGGGACAAAAGGGAACTGAAATGTTAACGGAAATATACAATAAAATATGGAAAGAAGAACAGATACCAAAAGACTGGCAAATTGCGCAAATAGTACCTCTATATAAAAAGGGGGATAAAAGAGAATGTTGTAATTATAGAGGATTGACACTACTAAGTATGGCTATGAAAATATTAGAGCAAATAATAGATAAGAAGATCAGAATAATTGTGGAAAGGACATTACATGAATCGCAGAGTGGATTTCGGAGTGGAAGAAGCATTCAGGATCACATATTCACGATCAAACAAATAACACAAAAAGCATTGCAAGAAAAAAGAAAGATATACTTGGCTTTTGTGGACTTGGAAAAGGCTTTTGATACAATACCTAGGCAAATAGTGTGGAAAATCTTAAGTGAAAGAGGAGTAGATCGTAAACTTATACGGATAATAAGAACAATTTATATTAATAACATAAACCTAGTTATCAAAAGTAATATGAAGTCAAATACATTTACAATGGATGATGGATGATGTTCACTCACACCTATGTACGGCGGAAGGCGAAGAAATGAGTGTGTAATAGGGAAATTTGAAAGTGTTATTGACAAAGATTCAGATTTTCTCATACTAAGAAAAATTTGTTAAGGTGTGTCGAAATATTCATTATGTTGTCACAAGGATTACTTTAAATTTGCAAATATAACATCACTCGATGTCGAACGGTCGTTTTCATCATTGAAAAATATTTATTCCACACGCCCTACTCATTTGACTGAAACAAGTGTGGAAACATATTTAATGACTAGAGGGGACCAATTCGGAGCGAAAGCAGAGGCGTGACTAACGAATTAGTTCCCGCGTGCCCCATCGCACATACGATTACTTAGTATGTTGTTCACGGTCATCGTGTGTACACGTATAATAGCAGCAGGAAAGTGTATTCTGTGTATTTAATAATGTTGAAGGAGCGTACAGTAAAAAAACCGCTGTCATCAAAGTTAGTCAATAGGTTTATTGAGAACCATCCTAGTTTATCTTACAATGGGGTAAATGTAAAATGTTTAGTGTGCAATATATATATAAACCATTTAACAAAATAAAATTTGCAACGCCACGTGCATAGCGCAAGACATAAAGATAGAGACACTGCTGCCGATACAAAATACGAAGTATTCTTATTTGATTTGTGTACAATGATGAGAAATAACTTTGGAGACGCACCTTATGTTAACAATATTTCATCGCGCTTCTCCAGATTTTCAAGTCGCGGAAAACGCATAAGACGGTAAGTTTTTTTTTAATCATCTAATTACATACATTTTAGATTTTATTTTTTATACGTATCATCGAGAACGTTTCATAATCTAGAAAAACCGTCTTAAATTTTTTTTTGTATCTAACATAATAACAGCACCGTTCGTGATAGTATATCTCTAGATATTAATAATGTTTCGCATGCGGGAACCAATTCGTTAGTCACGCCTCTGCTTTCGCTCCGAATTGGTCCACTCTATTAATGACTCAAATATTTAATATATGCCACCCAGATTGTGATTTCATGGACGCTTTTTAAAATAGTATGTGTTTCAGCACGTTATATAATATATTTTTTATCATTATTTTATGTGTAAAGATTCATGCGTTCGCATCGCCTAACCTCACTCATGAAAGTCACGAACAATAATGATTCGAGTACGTAAACGTTACTGAACGCTCGCCTTGATACGGCCGCTAGGGCAGTCCACGTTCTTCGCATTGCACTGAAACTTGCCCCTTTTTGCCGCCTCTAGTAATATTATTAAAAATAACTATTATAATATCAAAATACTGATATGGAATATATTTTGCGAAATTTTTGAATTTAAATATGTAGCGTTACAGAAGGATATAGACATAATTTCTAAGAGACATCTCCAACATTTGCATATAAAAGCACTTTATGAAATATGCAAAAGTATACATCATCTTCGCGCTTGCCCATTAAATAATTATTCGCCGAATATCGCTAAGCCTCCCTTTCTGAAAATTAAAATTTTCAAAGTTTATGGACCTTCGGAAGCTCCTTTCATATTGCGTCATATTTCCGTAAAGGGTATCCTTTACCTAATACGAGATTTATCCCCTAATTTCGCGATAATATAAAAAAAAAATCTTTCCTAACATTATATATTGTCGGAAAGACACCGGTCCTGAAATTTATGAAAGCCAACCAAAGGGAATGGAAATAAATGTTGGTAATAATGTGGACTATGCATCTTTCCCGCCTTAATGAAGTCCCTGTTCACGGCCCAAAGAATCTGTTTTATAGGCAAATAAATCCTGGCAGGCCGATTAAAGGGCATGCAGATGCGACACATTACCGGTATTATGCCGAAAAGCCCGCGTAATTCTGCCACCAGGCCTTCCGACTGAATGCGTATGGTCCAATGAAAAAGGGGGCCGAAAAACCTTCCACGAAAGAAGAAGTAATGAAATTTTATATTAAATTAGACGAAAATTTGGTTAGAATCGTAAAATTGTAAGGGTTAATGTTTAGGATTACAAATTCCAAATGTGCATTTATGGGCGCATAAAAATTTTAGGACTGCTGTTGAAGGATTTTTTCACCTACTTCTTTTATGAATCTGTGATACGTGTTTTAGAAAAACGCTCTCTCATGAAAATTTATTGATGCTTTCAAGTACACGAATCAATTAAAATAATACGAATATCTTAATACATATTCATTACAAACATTTGAAAAATACATATATTTTTATATGCATATATTTAGATATAATTTCACCCATTCGCACAATATACCGGGTTCTTTTTTTTATCATTACACAATCATCGCCCTATGTGTAAAGCTAAAAAAAGAAAAGTAAATACATTGGTCGCATAGTAGGCAATAAGTTATACTTATACACCAGTGACTTATTTTTTGAAATAACAAATATTTCTAAATTTGCATTCATACTTAAATCTTAAATTAAATACATTTTATTAAAAAATAGGATAATTTCTTTTAAACAGTTAATTATCCTAACAGGCGTATATCTTGTGCGAAGACACTTAACAAATTCAAAAAAGATGAATAGTATTTCTTTAAGGATGAAATATATCTAAGATAGTAAAGTGCTACGACGCTGAACGTCGAGCTTATTAAACTAATAGAAAATATACTAGGAACAAAAAAAAAGAAAACAAATGAAGCAGACCCGGTCTCGGGCGACTTAAATTGCCCACCCTCCCGTTTCCGCCAACGTCCAATGGCCCACCCGGCTCCTGAGACTGCCTCAGCCCAGGGAGTGAGGAGACCAGAGGTAATAACGAAATTCCTAAATAGGTGGTCAAGGGCGCCACCGAATTTTATGCCGCTGGACGTCGCAAATTCGTAAAAATGGTATTCAAAAATTCAATTTTCAAAAAAATAAAAAGGTAAGTCGCGCACGGGCCGAGGGGCCAATCCCGCCGACCGAAACCAGTTCCACTCCTGAGGATCGGAAACAAACTTCGTTGCTACAAAGATACCCTATTTATTGATATGAAAAGAAAGAGTGAAAAAAAGTTACAAACAGTACTTAACTAAATTTTGCTAATTCTAATTATGAGTGGACAAATGAAAATGAATGACAAAAAAGGTGGCAGATGGCCTTATCCGTAACAATTCAAATGAACACTGTATCAGTGTGCTTAAAATAATTAATCGCCCTGTAAAAAAATACGAATTCTTTTAGATCGGTTCACAAATTTAAATTAAATACTACAATTCGCTGACTAAATCTACACTAATTAATATATTTTAAATGAGTAAATTCTCTCAAAATTACTCGTAAGATTTAATACTCGTATATGCAACGCATAAAAAAATAGTTTAAATAAAAATACGTAAAAATATACTAGCATAAAATAGCCTTGAACTCTTAGTGTGGTGATCCAAAAAAACAAAAAAAAGGAAAAAAACTAGACGAACGGAACAGGTTATTTCTTAAGAAAACACCTGTGCGAATGTTAAGATTGACAATAAGCAATGTATTTCTAACAAAAAAAAAACAATCTTTAGGAGTAAATGTGCGGCAATGGAACAAATAAAAATGTCGGTTTGATAATTAATAACTAGTAACGCTTACCTGTTTGGTCCGGCGACTTCTGGTGCGCTTCCTGTGATGGAGCGTAACACACGGGAAAGTATTGGGTGGTATTGTTCGCCCATAGATAGGACCACCTAAATTAAGAAATTAAACAACAAAATAAACAAAAGAACATGAAAAGAAACTTAAATACGTACCGAAACGAGACTTTCTATGGAATTTGCAAAATACTAATAGTCAGTTGTCGACGTGTTCTCCTATAAAATCACCCAAATCCTCTCAAAGAGATATCGCTCAGCGATTAATTGTGGTGTTTATAAATTAAAACCAGCATGGGGCCGTAATTACTATATAAAATTTACTTAAGCCACATTTATAGATACCGGTGATGGAGGAACCGTGACATCTGCCCAAGATCGGCAATAATTTTCGTCTGCGTACGGGGAGAGAGTGTCTTACTTCCAAAAAAACAAGAACCGGAGTACGAGAAAAAAAGAAAAAAATACTGAAAGAAACCAAATATATTATACAAATAAACGACGATCGATACATATACAGGTAGGTTCGCTGGAAACGGAGCAAAATATAATAAAGAGAATGCTAATTTACAACAAAATAAGCGTTGCGATGCGATGAGCGTTACGGACACGTAACAAGAGTTAGTGTATCAAAAAAGATAGAAAACATGAAAGCGTTGACTAAAAGGTGCAAATAGATTTTGCCATTTTATGAGATTATAGAACGTTCTCATATAACATCTAATGAATTACCGAACGTAACCCACGTATTGGGGTCATTTCAGTAACACGATAAAAACAGGTAACAACTCGTGGTAACTTACGAATAAGTGGTTTTATAAAATGAAGAAATTTATCTTAAAAAGCAGTAGTGGGAAATTCTTGTATGTAATAAATTTGCAAATTTGTTGCATTTTTCGCGAAGTAATGTAACTGTAAATTGTTACGTGCTCGTAGCTACGTCCTCGTCTTGGTCGCGAATTAGCGTCTTCTTTTATTTTGAACAAAACTGTAGTACTTTCGCTTGCGTGTGTATATTTTCACATACAGTAATTACGTATTAGTTTTTCTTCGTGGTCTTCCTCCCCTCTCGATTCTCGAGTGGCGATGACTTCTAGAGGAAGAGACTGAGATCGCTATCAGAAGAGAGAAGGTTGATGGTTGTCTTCGTTATTTGTTTCGTAGCGACTTATTGAAGGGCTTTATTGCTTTAAGTAGTATTCTGGGTTTTTTGGCAGCCCTCTCGTTTGAGCGAGGTTATAATTAAGTCGCTACAATTTTAATTGTATCGACAATTACCCGACAGGGGATTTCTTTGTGACTATAAGAGCCGACTGATTCCTCCTCAACGATATACTATATTGCGTTGTTAACCATCAGACATTATCTTGGTGCTTCTTTTTCTCCCTACCGACGCAAACGTCGCTCCCAGGAACGAAGCCGACGACGCTAAAAGAACATCCACCCTGATTGCTGGAAAGGGACGGACACACAGCTAAGAGTTTAAAAATATTTCTTTATTAATTTAACCTGTAATGTTTTGAATTAGTTTTCTTTGTTGAAATTTTTTATATTCAATTTTCCTTTGTTAGTTATTTATCTTACAGACACCATTATCAATTTTATTTAGTTATTTCAATTGCTTTCTAATTAGTACATCTCATTTAAAATTGCTATAATTTCTTTTTGTTTGTTAAATTTATTTCGATAGAGTTTTATTTAAATTACACATCTGTTTCTCACGGGGACAAAAACTTATTTTTGCTTCTAAAATATCGAAAAAATATGGAGTTGTTTTTTTTTTCTGCGTTCTCTTTAGCGTAGAAAACGTGTGGTTTTTGGTTTTAAATTAACTGTGAACTAACAGACTACGTATTTTGATGGGGTGTGAGCTATTTGTGCGCAAACGGTCTGTGGATAATTAGCGTACTTAATTTGTCTCTTTTTTTGTTAACTAGAAAGTTTTATTCTTTTTTTTATTATTTTAATTTTGTTACGAAAATAAAGTCCGATTACACCTGGCTGAAATCCGCCTTTTTCCTTCTTTTTTTTTACGTTTCGGACGGCCTGGTTGCGTCCCCTACTCTCTGCGCAGCTTGTCTACTGTTGATTATCTCAATTTCCGAATTTTGCGACGTCTAGCGGTTCTAAATTCGGTGGCGCCCTATACTACCTTAATTCGTGTCTCGAAATACCTTTGGGTCTCCCCACCCTTGGGCTGAGGCTATCTCTAAAGCCGGGTGGGCCGCTAGACGTTGGCAGGCGGGTGAGTGAGGCAATCCTCGTCGCCCGAAACTTGATTTCCTCTTTTTTCTCTTGTCTCAATATACAGAGCATAGCAAAATATGATTTCTACATATTACGACGCTAATTTATATGAATTTTTTATAGAAAAAAAATTTGCCCGTAAGTGGGATTCGGACCCACGTGCATGGCTTGCCGGCCCATCGCTTTGACCACTAAGCTATCAAAGGCAGTGGTTTCGAATCTTTGTGGGGATGCCTTGAGTTACATCAAGGAAACAGATAATATATATCTTGCCCGTAGTAGGCCGTTGTGCAAATTTGTTGCATTTTTCGTAAAGCAAAGTAAATGTAAATATGCTTTCTACATATTACGACGCTAATTTATTCGAATTTTTTACAGAAAAAAGTTCATGCACGTGGTTTCGAATACTACTCAAGGGCGAATTTTTTTTTCTATGAAAAATTCAAGAGCTGTTAGCCCGTTACGGTGATGAATTTTGGCAACGGATAATAAACCACTGACAAAACGTGGATTCCTTATTTATCCTGAGACCAAAAATCAATCCTAAGAATGGCGTAAACCCAAAGAAGAGCCTCCACTTAAGGCTGGTAGAGTTCCGTCTATTGGAAAGGTAATGCTTACTGTATTCTGGGATCGCAACGAAATTATTTTTATGGATTATCTGGCGAAAAGTACTACAATTAACGCAAAATTTTATTCGAACGTATTATCCGAACCACTGTGGCAAGCACTTATCAGAAAACGGCCTGGGAAGTTACATAAACTTCCGTTATTGCAACAGGGTAATGCAAGACCACACACCGCAAAAAAAGCGAAGGATGTTTTGAACGATTTACGATGGGAATTGCTTCCACATTCACCTTATTCACCGGATCTCTCACAGACAGATTTTCATCTGTTCCCAGATTTGAAATAGTATATTAAGATACAAGTTTCATAAGACATGATTTTTGTGCACGAGTTCAAGGTTTAGAAAACGAGCCGTAGGCGAGTTTTCTAATGAACGAGTTCGCAAAAATATCTTATGGAACGTGTATTTTATACTATTTTTTTTATTCCGCCTTTTAGATATTAAAAAATGTTTAAAATAATATTCATGTTCAATACGAATATTTTAGATATTTTATTTTCATGACGTTGGTTACACTGACTTATAATTCGAACATTTCAAATATTTGAAATATTGTTATGTGTTTTGAAATTTAAATCTTAGACTAATTTCTTAGACTAATATCTAACACCAAAATGGACGAAATAAATAATTGCACGCAGCCAGAGCTTTGGAAAATTGCAGAAGACAATTTGGAAAATCTTCTGCCAAAAAAATCTCGATACATTTATAAAAAGGAATATAACCAATTTGTAACTTGGCGTAAAAAAATAACATCGTGACTATTACAGAAAACATTATGATTGCCTATTTTGACAAAGAAAGTAAAATAAAAAGGGCATCTTCCTTGTGGTCCAAATATTCGATGTTAAAATCTTGTTTGAATATTTATAAAAATACAGATATCTCAAAATTTTGTAAACTAATAGCATATTTAAATTGTCTGAAGGCATGAGCCTAAGAAATCGAAGATTTTAGAAATAGAGCACATTAACCGATTTATAATAGAAGCCGATAACAAAACATATTTAGCAATGAAAGTAAGTAATAAAAACATAATTGTAGTAGTATTTTACTAATTTTCTAAATTATTTTGTTATAATAATCATATTAATATTATGTTAGGTCATTCTTATAATGGGCTTTAATGGAGCTAGCCGTCGTGTAGAAATAACAAACATGATTATAGATGATATACAGTTTAAAAATGATGTCAGAATGGTTGAAACTAAAACTTATGTTCTTACACAATTTATTATAACTCAAAGGTCATGAATTGATTTGGTGAAAAAATATTATCATCTTCGTCCCAGGCATGTTACACATAGGCGTTTTTTCCTGCAATATAGAAATGGCTTGCGTGTAAATATTCTAATAAGTATTAATACAATAGGAAAAGTACCAAAAAGTATTGCTACTTACCTAATCCTGAACTCTTCACTGGACATTGCTTTAGCCGATCCAGTGTAACACATTTGGCTAATAGTAGAGGAGATTTAATTACAATTAAGCGCCATGGCGGATGGAAATCTTCCGTTTTGGCTGAAGGTTTCATTGAAAATTCCATCAAGAAAAAATTAGACGTTGCTGAAATACTATATAACACTGCCCCTAATACGTCTACTAAAATCAAAGAGAATCCTTCAACTTCTAATTCAATGGACAGTGATTTATTAGTTAATGTGAATCAGCAGGGATTCAAACAAAATACAGTGTGTTCCCAGAATCTGCCTGAAACATCTATTAATGCCCGCGAATCTTCTAGTGTTACAGAAAAAGTATATAACAATTGCAGTATTCACAATGATAAGTAATCTCAATAGAAGTATTTATAGCGTCTAGCTTTGTTAACGAATTTATAGATACATTCCTTTAGCAAGAGTTTGTCGAACGCCTTTTATTATGAATAATTAGTACTAATAAAGTTTTCTACAAAAAGGTTGTGTTTATGTATGACAATACGTTATGCACGTATAAAGCATTTGTTACAATATGAAACAGACATGTAAATAATTTACATATCTGTAATTGTACACATGGACAATACACCTCGTATTTTCAGCATTTACTTCTGCTTAATACATATGTTTCTGCCATCTAGACGTCATCAGTCAAGCTAGTGAAGCAATGTATACAAATTGATACAAATCTGTTAAACAACTGATTTGTATCTGTATTTATATTTTACTGAAATCGCCCACAAAGATAAAGCAAGTTTCGTCCTATAAGGTGACACTATTTAATAAGTGACATCTTACGGACGAAAGAGACTATGTCGGAAGGCGACCTTTCGTTCGAACAGCTATGCTGTTACAGGAAACGAAAAAATACGTATGTCGGTGTAGTCCATTAACAACGAGCCAGATGGCGGTAAATATACAAAAAGGTTATGTTTATGTATGACAATACGTTATGCACGTATAAAGCATGTGTTACAATATGAAACAGACATGTAAATAATTTACATATCTGTAACTGTACACCATGGACAATACACCTCGTATTTTCAGCATTTACTTCTGCTTAATACATATGTTTCTGCCATATGTTTCTGCCATAATAAAGTTTTAGCTAGTGTCTCTACTATTCTCTCGTTCTCTCTCAAACGTTCATATTTAACCAGATCTAACTTTTAAAACGATTTAGTTCTATGATTTAGTTACTTATCACACTTGCGACCAACTTCGAAAAAAAAAATTAGAGTGCGGTAAAGTAATACATTACGATACTGTGTAACCAAGCAACGGGGTATCGTAATTAGCAGTTTACGACACCGGAATAGAGAAAAACCTTTACGCGGTGTTCGTTTTGAATGTTTACCTGACGTGAAACATGCCGTAAATAGTTGGATTGAGGAGACACCGAAAAAGTTTTTCCATGACAGCTTAAAAAATTAATTTATCGTTGGGATAAATGTATTCAATTAAATGGTGATTATGTTGAAAAATCTCATTGTAATATTGATGAAAATTGACAAAATAAAAAAATTATAACTAAATTCCCAGAACATTAGAAATATCCCTCGTATAATAAGGAGAGAGAATTTTCTGTAAATAAATATTACTTGGAACTATTAGGAATTCATCATTTTCGTTTAAAACTTCCACTTCAACTAATTAGTTGTAATTAAAATAACTAAACTAAATTGCAATTAGAAGTATGTTAAACTTTTAAGGAAAAAGAACAAATAAATAAATAATTAAAATGTTTCATCTAATATTGTAATTAATTCACTGCAGGCTAGCCTGTCTTAATCAAATCCAGGAATACGAAATGATGTAATTATTTTAATTGACACGCTACTTAATTAGTAATATTTTTTCCTTCCTGGAAACAGTTAACAGTACTGAAAATTATTTGATAACAAACTGGCAATGTACTTTTACTACAGGATAAAAACTCAGAATCTACTCTGTCTATACTTCCTTTTAAAAACAATTACAAAGATATTTCGCTAATGCCGAGATAGTCGATAAGAACAAGATTTTCCACAAGACTTGGGTATCTAGTTGATAAGTCGGTTCGTGGAAAGCGGCAAAGTGAACTTGAATTATAAATTACGACTGCTATGATTCAAGTTGTGCCAGGTGAACTGCTAATGCGGCGGAACTGGTCGATTTCTTAGAAAATTAGCGAAATATTGCCCACGTGTTGGAAATTTTTAGACGTTATTTGAAAACATTTCTTTATCAAATTATTTGTGGAATTAAATTTATCGTAAGAACTTGTAATTTTCTATAATGACGATATTTTGATTATTTAAGGTTATTTTTTGTTAATAGATATATGAATTAATGCAAATATCATGATATGATTTCAATAATTTAAAAATCACAATTGCTCAAGTATGGTTTCAAATAAAAGCCGATATTCTGATACAATGCGTGCGGTAACTGTTAGTTCGTTTTGAAAATGTATATTAAATAAAAATGCAACAAATATTTTCAAATGATTTATACTTTATTTTCTAGAGCACACCTTCTGAATAAGAACAGAATATTATTTCATTTAAATGATTGCCTCGGCTGGCTTTGCAGTAGCTCCAATTTTTCAGTATATTTTTAATCGTTTGAGCGTTTATTTCACCAAGAGTCAATTTAATTGCGTCTTTCAAAGCCTTCATCGTCTCTGGATGATTAGTATAATCAAAGAGAGTGGAATCGCAGCTCCAGAGCGGTAAGAGGACATCGCCATTTCGGCCGATTGATTGTGTGAGCAGTGCGCCATCCTGTTGAAACCAAACATCGGCCAAGTCTTCTTCTTTAACCTTAGGGAAAAAGAAGTCAGTTAACATGGCAATTTAACAGTTGCCATTGACTGTTAGTGCGGATTCTTGCTCATTTCCAAAGACTAATAGCCCTATGATGCCTCTGGACCATATTCGACACCATACAAGTCAATCGTTTCGGATGCATTGGCATCTTGATTATCACGTGTGGATTATCTGTGCCCCAAATATGCCAACTTTGCTTATTCACATAACCTCCGACGTGAAAATGAGCTTTGTTGGAAATGATTTTTAGGTAAAAATGCTCATATTCTGCCAACCGATTAGCGGCCCAATCAGCGTAGCGAAAACGCCATAAATGGTCCGCTGTCTTCAATTCTTGAACCAATCAGACTTTGTAGGCCATCATATCGAGGTCTTCGTGCAACATTCTTCACACAGTCCTATCGCTGATGTTCAATTCTTGTGGATGATGGTGGATGGAGATGCTCGGATGTTGACGCACACTTTCAGCTACAGTAGCAATATTTTCATCGAACGAGTTGGAGGGCGATGCGGAACATGTGTATTGTGTTCTTAACATGCCAGTCGAATGAACTTTCTTCACAAATTTCCTCACATCGTTCTCAGTTGGTGCTTCATTTCGACCGAACTGTGTACATATTTTCGGCTTGTTTCGGCAACTGACTCACTACATTGAAAATAAATTTTCAATATTTCCCAACATCTTGATCAAAGTTGTCTATCGACCTATCGACGTTCACCGGAAATATAATATTGAATTTCTGTCACCTGACAGATGACAGTAAAGCTATGAACGGCGCAATAACCGGTAGTCCAAGAGCGAACCACGAAATGCCGCACTCGTTATATAATATATAAATACATATATTTATTTATATATAATTGATTTAGATATTCGGCGATTGAAGGTCTGTTTTATTGTCCTTGTACGTCAATTTTATTATTTTTTCAACTCTACATTTTTATCTCCGAAAGAAGCAACAAAGTTGTTGCGAAATATAGGGATATTTAATAAATGAGTTTTTTAATTGACAGAGCGCTTGCCCGCTTTTAATTTATTTGATTTTATATATACAGGTTGATTCATTTTCGGCCCTCACCATGGGGATCTCGCTTATTATTGGAGATAGAGTATACGTTTAAATTTGGTTTTTAAATTTTGTGTTTGTTATAAATCCTTAAAGAAAATAGACCTGTGACAAATGACCTTCGTTATTTAAAAAAAAAACGCGAAAACCCCATTTTCTTCTTTTACCTGTAGCACCGACATTTGGCCTTGTAGAGAAAATATAATAACACATCCTTATGTCCATTTCTAAACCTCTATCCAATGGTGTACTCTAAATTTTTATACGACGTTTCGTTTCTTTCTGGCCATCATCAACTATCTAATTTCTTATAGGCGCCATATTGGATTTAGACATCTTCAGAAATAGTTTTTTTTTCTGATTTCAACCATCTACGACATGCTGACTAAAGTTTTTGACATTAGGTTTTATTTGAAAGAATAAATTATAAGATTAAATAAGGTAGCCATGGAATTTCAATCTGTCAAACATTTCATTTATTGTTCATTAATAATACAAAAATGTCATACACTAACTAAGAGAAACGAGATATGATAAGTATTTTTTATTCTTCGAACCGAAATTCAACAGTAGCGAGTACAAGATATTCTACAATTATATCCAGAACGACAACAGCCTCATCGTACCATTTTTCTAGATCTCGACAGAAATTTGGTCGAGAATGGATCGTTTACTAAGCCGCGTAATGGTCAAGACAACAGGAATTTAAATGAAAATCGACAAGATATTTTACAAATGGTAAATTAAAAGCGTGTTTTCAAATTTCATGTTAATCTTGTATTTTTATAGATAAATAATAATCCATCAATTTCTACACAGCTTCAGAATTAGATTTGTGCCAGTCCAGAGTTTGGAGAACTTTACATAAATGTAGGTTTTAACCATACAGGATCCATGTTAGTCACTCTTTACTGCCTGGAGATAATTTGAGAAGGCTAGAATATTGTAATTGGTTAATGGGAAGGATAGAAAATGACGAAAATTTTTTAAACAAAATTATCTGCTCAGATGAAACAAAATTTGCAAATTCTGGAATGTTCAACAGAAATACGGAGCACTATTGGGCAGTACAAAATCCCCGACAAAACAGGGCTAGAAGACCACAACATCGTTTTGGAATAAACGTTTGGATGGGTATTTTGGCAAATCGTCTCTTAGGACCAGATGTATGATGTATGAAGAACATTTAAATGGAGAAAGATATTTAAACATTTTCCGTACATACGTATCTGACTATCTTGACGACAATATCCCATTAAATCAATTACAATATTTATGGTGGCAACAAGATGGCGCACCAGCACACAATGCAGCTGTTGTTAGAAATTTCTTAAATCAAGAGTTTGCAAACCGTTGGATTGGAAATAGGGGAGTTGTTGAATGGCCTGCGAGATCACCTGATTTAAGTCCGCTAGATTTTTTTTTATGGGGATATGTTAAAAATAATATTTATAAAGTAGATGCGCCACAAAACATTGAAGAATTACGAGAAAGACTTCAGAATGCCTTCGATGCCGTTCCTAGAAGAACTATACAAAGGGCAGTACAAAATGCCAGAAGGCGTGCTCAATTGTGCATTACCGAAGATGGCCAGATAATTGAACATTTACTGTAATTGTTTATTGTTTACTTTTCTATGTATTTTTATTAATGTTGTTGTTATCTTGTACTCGCTACTGTTGAATTTCGTTTCGAAGAATAAAAAATACTTATCATATCTCGTTTCTCTTCGTTAGTGTATGACATTTTTGTATTATTAATGAACAATAAATGAAATGGTTGACAGATTGAAATTCTAAAGGCTACCTTATTTAATGTTATAATTTATTCTTTCAAATAAAACCTAATGTCAAAAACTATAGTCAGCATGTGGTGCATGGTTGAAATCAGAAAAAAAACTATTTCTGAAGATGTCTAAATCCAATATGGCGGCTATAAGAAATTAGATTGTTGATGATGGCCAGAAAGAAACGAAACGTCGTATAAAATTTAGAGTACACCACTAGATAGAGGTTTATAAATGGCCAAAAGGGTGTGTTTTTATTTTTTCTCTACAAGGCCAAATGTCGGTGCTACAGGTAAAAGAAGAAAATGGGGTTTTCGCGTTTTTTTTTTTAAAACGAAGGTCATTTGTCACCGGTCTATTTTCTTTACGGATTTATAACAAACACAAAATTTAACAACTTTGCCAAATTTAAACTTATACTCTATCTCCAATAATAAGAGAGATCCCCATGGTGAGGGCCGAAAATGAATCAGCCTGTATATATATATATATATATATATATATATATATATATATATGTATATATATGTATATATATATATATATATATATATATAAATATATACCGTGTGTACTAATTTACTAAATAAAATATAATATTCTGTATAATTACATCTAAATTATATAGAATTTATATCCAAAATATTTTTCCTAAATACCCTTTTATAAGCGAAGAAAATGGCATTAAAGGATATTCAATAAATTTTGTCACGCCACTATGCGATATCTTAAAGTCGACCGACAATAATAGAAAGAATAGTTTTGTTATTGTCGATCTCGCTTTAAGTATCCTCTTCGTTTAAAGATAGATTGTTACCAAATATTACGTTAAATGCCTGTAAAGTACACGTCTTACATATTCTTTTAATACATCGCCTTTAAAAATTCGCAAGGAAGCACAAGTTTTAACAGCTGATTTTCGTATCAGGTTATCGAACCCTTACCATATAAAGCTGATTATTCAATGTTATCTACTATAGTGTTTATAAACATAAACATTGTAGTGCGTGTATTCAATAGTAGCATTCTAAATCCATATTAATATTTTATATTCGGTACTTCTCGTATAACCCAAAAACCTTCGTGTAGTACGCAAGATGGGAAGATGATTTAGGTCAGTTCTAAAAGTTTTCGCCCACAAATGATTCCCAGAAGATTTATTTGTAGTAATTGTGTAGAGGTTATTGAACCCTAAGAAAACAAAGCTGCTCCACAGAAGAGTTTATATAACGTCGACAGCCACCTAAACAATGTTATCTGTTACAGTTTTCATAAACCTAAACATTGCAGCATATGCTTTAATTTTCAGGGGTTTTTAATTTTGGTGTGCGCGTCATAAATGCCATTTTTTTTAATATACATATATTCTATATACAGATTTTGCCCAACAATTACTTCGGACTAGCCTAGGGAATAGAAAAATTACAAAATGTTTCGATGTCGTTTGTGAATTCTGTTCAAATTGTGAATGATGTTCACGCACAGCTATGCGCTGTAGAAGGCGAAAGAAATAAGTAGTAAAAATTTGATCGTGTTTTAGACAAAAATTCCGATTTGAGATGTGGAACAGTCGTTTTCGGCATTAAAACACGTTTATTCCGCACATAGCATTGACTTAAATGAAACAACTGTGGAGGCATATCTGGTGATTGGAATATTTGAAAAATCTTACCCAGATAATAAATTCACTTATGATTCATAATGCGGTAAGTGTTTGTGCACGTTTTATAATTTTTTTCTTATAGTTTAAATTAAATGCAAAATTTCATGCGTACGCCTCTGGAGTGTTTGTCGAATTTGCCATCTCTAATTATAAATGATTCATTCTAATATCCGCCGTAAAGATGCGTCGCCTTAATTTACTACCAACTGCAAATACTACTTTCACTATATCTTTCCAAGAATATCTTTCCTTCTCAGAGGTATTATTACATCAATTGTTATAAAGTATCCAAGAAATAATGCATGCAAGATATAATCAAAATAGATTATCATCCTCGTCCATTAGTGGTAATATATTCGAATAAAAAAATATATCTAAGTACACGCTCACATATACACATGCATTTCCATGTATGTATATGTCGGCCGCGTTGGATTATTAAAATTACATTGGATTCATCAGACCACAAAAATTAGGTGACGAAATGATATGCTAGTTCCAAGAAATTTCTAACGTTACTTCATAGCTAAGATGCATATTATGTTATTCCACGGCGTATGAATTAAATTCTGTTATACGAGAGGTAAATGTAGTGGAACAAATCGGATTGTTAGAGAATATGTAGAAATATACACGCGAATAACTTGTAATGGTAATAACCTAAATTAATTATAAAGTATAATTTAAAAACTCAGAAATAATAAAACCTAATTTAATAAATTCTTCAAACTCTGAAACAAATGGGTAATATAGTATAGCAAAACCATTTAAGATTGACCGGTCAGGTAGCACTGTCGTTTTGAATGGCACAATCCAAGTAAAAAAATTTAAGTTGTCAAATATAAATATTACGCCATCAAAATCACGAGGTTATGTTAGTGTTTATATTTTAAAATAATTAAATTTGTTATTTTTGACGTAACCTAAATAAATAGAATGTGTTATATTTATATTTATATGTGATAAAACACATAGTCTAAACGGGCTTTAACCGGCATAGTTCGTTATTACTAGAACAGACCAATTTCTGTGCGCGCCATGTGCGCCGATCTGAGGATGAATGTATTGCATCAGAACTAATAAAAAACATTCAGTATGTGTTTGGGACTTGCTTAGACTGCATGTAAGTGTAAGCATACGTAATAAAATGTCGTCGACACATAAATCGAGAAAAGGACCGTTGTCAGACGAAGTTAATAAATTTATTATGGATTTCCCAGGCTTAATATACGATGGCTCAAAAATTAAATGTTTAGTGTGCAATACATATCTAATTTGTTGGTCAAAAACACATTATAAAAAACACGTAAGCAGATCGAAGCACAATAATAACAAAATTAGTCGACAACAGTTTATACATGAACTATGTGTAACTATGATTGTGTGTACACTGCCGTTTACCTTGTTAACTAATGATTCATTTATTTCATTTTGGAATACATACGCGAATCAAACATTACCGAGCCCGACAACGTTACGATGGAATTTACCATCGGTGCGTAAACAGGTTGAAAATAAAATTAAAGCCGAACTGATAAATAAAAAACTGTGGTTATGTTTGGACGAAACAACTGACAGCAAAAAACAATCTGTAGTTAATGTGATGGCGCGTAATATGAAACCACATCAACCAACGTCTTCAATTTTATTAGCATCCAGACGACTAGAACAATGTAATGCCGAAAAAATTTCAGAGGTGCTATTAGATACTTTGGAAAAATTTAAACTTTCGAAATACCAAGAATTAATGTTTATTGCCGATTGTGCCGCAACCATGTCTTCTGTAGGCCGGTCTCTCTAACTTGTTACATATTACTTGTAAACTCCATGCTCTACACCTTGTGGCAGAACTGGATCCTAGAGGTTATCCTGTTATCCAGAGGTATATGCTTTAATGTCTAGTACAAAGGCAGTATTCCTAAAATCTCCAAAACGTATTCGGAAATTTCACGAATTGTGTCCCCATACCCCTGAGCCACCACAGCCGATTCTGACACGTTGGGGTACATGGTTACGGGCGGGGTTCTACTATCATGAACATTTTGAAAAAATTAAGGACGTGGTTTTATCATTCGATTCGAAAGAAAGTGCAGCTATCAATACAAGCCAGAAAAAAATTCAAGATGCCCAGATTAAAATGGATTTACAAAGTATTCGTGAGAATTACTTGGGACTAGAAGAAGCAATAACAAAATTAGAAAATTCGTCGGAATCACTGCAAATCGTTAAAGATGTTCACGCGCAACTGTGTGCTGTAGAAGACGCAAAAAGAGAAAGTGTTCTAATTAAATTTGAAAGTGTTTTAGACAGAAATGCAGATTTTGACACCTTAACACGTATCTATTTGTGAGGGCACGTCTACAAATGCGTTAAGTTGCTTAAAAAAGTATTTCGATTATGCAAATATAACATCACTAGATGTAAAACGCTCGTTTTCCGAATATAAACATATCTTTTCCTCACGGCGGACATGTTTTTCAGAAATAACCTTAAAAACACACCTGATGTTGAAAATATACAATCGAGTTTCTTCAGTTTGTCAATCCTTGGAAGACGCTTAAAACGGTAATTGTTTTTTTAAATCCTCCGTCGTGCACACAATCACTGATTTCATACATTTTCCATTTTATTTATAGGTACATACAACGCTGCTATAATATGTACTATTCTTATTTTTCGTGTGTTTATACATATTACTTTAATAGCAGAAAACCAAATGTATATTTAATTATTTCTGATAGAATATATGTCTCTACTTCTATCAATGGTTCCAAATAAGAATAAACCGTTGGGAAAGATAGGGCTTAAAATAAGAGCTTGTGATTGGCTAAAATAGAGGCCGCTTTTAGGCAGGCCAAATTTAGTTTATTTAGTTCTGTCAAATTATCGTTTTGCTGTCAGTACTGACCGGTATTTTTGTCTGTGCTAATCAATTATATGTTTTACTATTATAGTTGTTTATTGTGCTATTTATTATTAATATTCGTTAAAGATAGTTCTTTATAGAGACTATAAAGTGAAAACATTTTCTAAACATATTTTATCACTCATTAATTTATTTCATTTATTTAATTGCAATCGTTTTAGATCATGGATGACGCCGCTTTACCAGGTCCATCAAAAAATCGTAAAGGAAAATATATAAAAGGTGGACAGAAGCAGATGGCTTACAATGTGTATTTTAAGAACAAAGCTAATATGTCCAAAACAGCTGCTGTTCGTCAAACTTCAAGGGAAGTAGGGATTGGTAGGAATACTATGTTTGACATTATTAAGGAAATTGAAATGTCTGGAGTTACAGTCTCCATTAAGAAAACGAAGTTGCCGAGATGGTTACAATAAATTAGATGAAGTATCAAAAAGTACAATTAGAAGGCACGTGCATTCATTTTTCTTTAAAAATGAGTTACTAACTTGCACAAAAATATGTGAAGCTATTAAAGGGGATGCCAGTTTACCTCCTTTAAAACGAACATCACTTTGGAGAATCCTAAATGGGATTCAAGTGGGAAAAACGCACACGAAGTAACATATTAATTGAACGAAATGATATTATCTTATGGAGACGTCGTTATTTGATAAGTATAAGAAAGTTTCGTGCAGAAGGGAGAAAAATCTATTATTTAGATGAAACATGGGTGAATGCAAAAATTACACATCCTGTCATCCAGTTTCATACGTGGTCGATGAAATAGCTGGAGAAAGTGGCCGTACAGTTTTACGTTTACCTCCATATCACTGTAATCTTAACCCCATTGAACTTATATGGGCTCAAGTCAAGCATCATGTTGCGGCCAATAATAAGACATTTAAATTGGATGAAGTAAGAAATTTATTATTAGAAGGATTAGACATGGTTGATGCTGACGCATGGAAAAATAGCATTCATCACGTTATAACAGAAGAAAACAAAATGTATGATTTAGATAATATTGTTGAAAATGTATTAGAAAATTTGACTTTTGCTGTAAATACTGGGTCATCCTCAGAATTTTCATTAGATTCAGGTTCTGATCTTGAAGATGAGTAGTTTTCAATATATATATATTAATGAACAATAGGCAACATAATGAACTGTGGTGTGTTAAATTTAGTTATGTGTGTGTGATGTTCTTGATTTAGATTCGTGTGTGTATGTGATGTGTTAGATATATTTTTTTCATACTTATAAATTGTATAGTTTGGAAAATATAGTGAATAAAATATAAACCAAATATAATTAAATAATAATGATTACCATATACATTTATGAGATTGTAAGTTGTTTCAGGTCCTCAGAAATTGTTCGACGTCCTGGGTCTCAAGTAACTACGAGATATTGTAATAATCACGGAATATTAATGAAATTTCTAAGTAGGAAATTATTATATAATTTTTTTAATGTAATTATGTAAGAGAAGGTAAAAGATTTAATGTACCTATATTATGCTAATAAAAGAGAGTTTTACACTCATTGTGTTGACATTTATGAAAAAAATTGTTTTTACTGAACACACGGAGTTTCCCTTGAAAGCAATTTCTCTTTTTATTTATTCTTATTTTTTTTTCAATTACATTAAAATCTGAAACTAATCAAACCATATTTCTGCTAATAGCAAAAAAAATCATTGTACGATAGTAACAATTTATCCCATACATAAGCAAAAATGTAAGTATTAATTAGAAATAACTTGAAATAAAGAAATGAACACATGTTTAACCAAATACTGAAACTTGAAAAATGCTTACGTTTTACCTATCTTTTGGTGCAAAATTGCTGTTTTATCATTTTTAATATGTACTTACTTTTGTAAAATGAAAATATTTTTAAATACCTTTTTTAGATGTATAAAAATGTTTATCCAAATTATGTGAAATGATGTGCAGGTAAATGAATTTCTTTATTGCTCTCTCATTATAGATACTATTAAAATAACTGTATTTTGTAAAATGCTATATTTTTTAAGCTAAACGATACATAAATATTATGATAATTATAATACACTGTCACCATCAATTCTTTCAATTTATTAGTTTCACATTTGCACAAAAGTTTTGTTCTCTAATAAAATCAAAGAAAGATGTAAATATTTCTCCTGTAGTACTTTTAACACATTCTCATTGTATTTACGCACAAATTTATTGTAGATGCAACACCTTCAAACAATAAATAACAGATTATAAGATATTGATTGAAATATTTTATATAAGTCTAATACCTTGCAATGGTATATATTTGCCGCTTCTTGCTTGAATAAAACTTTTAAAGTCTAAGCTTAAGCTTTCTTAATAATAAATACATATGTTAATAAACAAACGTCAAAAATAATCTTTTGTATAAGTTAGTAGGTACATAACCTCACATACAAATTATCTATTTTTTTGAAATTCCTGTGTAAATTATACTCAGATTGCCGCGCCATCTGGTCCTTTCTTAAATGGAACAGAGTATATACTTATATCGGTAACAAGCTCATGTTGCGTTCCTATTCTATCGCATATTCTAATATATTACGAATTACACTCCTATACCGGCGCTCATGTCGCGCAGGGAAATTGGTCTGCTCTGGTTATTACTAACCAAATGGCCGGTAGTAAGGAATAAATGAAGATTTCCAATTTGCCTTTTACAAGGATAAATTCTAGAAGCTAACAGAACCGAAACGATATTTCTGCAAGACATTAATTATTGAACTATCTTTCACCGATCAGCAAAATACTGTCGCGAGCAATAAATTCTGCTTGTCAAAGTCATGCTTTGACACCCTGGCAACTGCTCAATTGTAACGGGTGTTCAGAAACATTCGAAGTCAAAGTAGGCCTTGAAAATATGAAGTCATGTCTGGGATAGATTGATACATTCACTTAATACAATTTTATAGGTTATCAAATTAGTATCTTCGATATTAGATTCTGAATTAAGTAAAGATATACGATTTTTTGTTCAGAGCCCACTTAACTTCGAATGTTTCTGAACACCCGTTATAACCGTCGTAAATGTCATAACCTATAATCATGTTGTATCACAATAGTTGTCATTTTTTCTTTGTGAAATTTCATTTACGTTGAAAATTCATTGACATATGCGTTATCAGGCGGAGAAAATTTACAATTTGTGACAATCTAATCAAATGTTGAAGTGACATTGACGACCAGAATTTACTGCTCGCGACAGTATTAAATATTCCCACTTATGGAACAATTGTTCTTCATTTTAAGTATGTGTCGTTTTCAAATCAAAACGAATTATTTATTTCCTTTTTAGTACCATCAATTTGTTTATTACAAAATGAAAAACTATTCCGAAGAAATGCTAAAAAATGCTCTATTATCAATAAGAAATGGGATCAGTTTTTTAAAAACAAGGCTTCAAATGAATTTAAAATTCCGAAATCTACTTTAGTAGATAAAATTCATCATAAGTATAATTTGGATTCGAAAAATTGGAGCGCATACTGTGCTTACGAAATCAGAGAAGGATAACGTAGTGAAATGGATTTTATATTTAGGGAGCGTTGGTTTTCAAATGCTAGTTGCTTGAAAGTGTAGCAAAATTAGTATCCCAACTCAATAGAGAAAACCTTTCTAAAACTGGTATTCCAGGTCTTCACTGGTACGACAATTTTCTAGCTAGATATCCGGAACTTTCTACTAGAGTTCCACAAAACCTTACAAAGTCACGTGCTAATATCATTGAAAAAGATTTTCACAGTTGATTCAGACGAGTTCAAGATCACATAAGTGAAAATAAATTAGAGGCAGTCCTGAAAAATTCCAGAAGAGTGTTTAACTGCAATTAAAGAGTGACAATAACTGGTAACCACTTAAAATGGCCAACAAAAGGCGATATTCTGCCTTATGCTGAAAAATATATTATGTGCAGTATTGGCTATTATAACGGCTGTTAATAATCGTGTCATAGTGTCCAACGGGAAATTTCTGGGGACAGTGGCGAGCATCATGCGAAATGTTCTGCGAATTGTGGAAAGATGGTGTCTTGAGGAGGGATTAACTGTCAATCCTCAAAAAAACAAGTTGGTAGCCTTTACCAACATGAGAAAACTAAATGATCTAGACACCTAATCAAAGTGGCAGACAGGGCGACGCAGCTCTTCTGGAGATGTAGAAGAGCTGCTAGAAAGACCTGGAGACTAAATCCAAATGTGGTACACTAGTTGCACACAGCAGTAGTAAGACCAACGATTACCTATGGAGCAGTTGTCTGGTGGAGGAGGACGGAGCGAACATCGTCGCTGGGGCTCCTCACGACTCTCCAGCGACAGGCTCTGTTGGGAATCACGGGAGTTATGAACAGCACGGGAATCGCTTCCATGGAGGCCATCGTGGGTCTCCATCCGCTCGAACTATTTGTAAAAGCGGAGGCAATGGCTGCGATACTGAGGCTGAAGGCCAACGACGTATGGTGTCCTAATAAGGTTATAGGGAGCCATACAGATATCACAGGAACTATACTGGAAGAGCCGATATTTCAAATGCCGGCGGACAGTATGGCACCTGAAATTATGTTTACAGCTAAGCTGAACATATTTATACCGAACAAGGAACAGGCAAAAAGTCGCTAGATCGATTGTGGTGCCGGCACCTGGTACACTGATGTATCACAGTCAGGGGGCAGGTGCAGGCATATTCGGAATGTGCTATGGAAGGAAGACATCGATATGTCTGGGGAAACATACTACGGTTTTCCAGGCCGAATTGTTTGCAGTCGCAGCCTGCGCCGAGCAAATTCGGGAAGCCGGCTGCGCAAACAAAAAAAATAACATAATGACTGATATTATGAACCCATCTACCAGGTCTAAGCTGGTGATATATTGTAAACCGGTCCTCAATAAACTGGCACAAGACAATACAGTGTAGCTGATATGGGTGCTAGGACATGAGGGAATTAAAGGCAATGAGGCCGACAAACTAGCCAAAGAAGGTACTAATAGGAACTTCATAGGACCAGAACCTGTATGTGGAATCACTAAGGATTCCACTAAAAGGGAGGTCTGGTTATGGCTAGAAAAAGAACATAAAAACAAATGGAGGTTAATGGAAGGTCAACTCCATACCAAAACACTACTAAGGGAGCTGGACGGAAAGTTTTCAGAAGACCTAATTCGTAGTAACAAAAAAGAAATTATAATAATTACCGGGTTAATAACTGGACATTGTCCTTTAAGGAAACATCTGTACAACATGGGCTTGGTTAGCGAGCCCTGGTGTAGGAGATGTGAAAAACAGGGGAAAATTAGCCCTCATGTAATATGCACGCGTGAAAAACTGAAGGAACCCAGACAGAAATATTTCAGGAGAGATCTATTGGATCCTTCGAGTGTACTTAAACTTCCCCTGAGGAGGATAGTGGCTTTTCGAGGACACAAAACTAATAGAGTGAAACTGAGAGATCTATTGGGGATAGTACAAAGAGCTCAAGTACTTGGACGTTCTGGCGTCCAACCCAAAACAGAAGAAGAAGAAGAACCGTGCAGTTTATTCTGTTTCAGGAGTCAATGAAATTAGAAAGAAGAACATCTAAATGGAGATAACATGCGTTCAAAAACTTTCCTCGTTAGAGTCGGCCATGCTTTTTGATAACGATTGGATCTGTCATAAACGTATAATTTTGAATGACCAAGGTCGTCTCTAATGAGGAAAGTTTTTGGAAGCACATTATGTTTCATGCTTGTCCTTATTTAAACAAAAACAAAGTTATGTTTTTCAACAATTTACTGGTTTGTAGTCAATTTTTCGTATAGTCGGTAATGGGTACACAGAAAGTTGCTAATCGGTACAATGTCACAATATTCCTTTAAAAGAATTTATATCGCTACTACAATTGATTCATTATACGTTAACAAATTATTCGTTATAATTTAAAAACTACATTGTCTGTCCCTTATGTGTAAAAATAAAATACGAAAATTAGTAAGACAAAAAACTTAATATATTGATTTTTGTTGACCAATCGGTTAAGGAGTCTCTAAATGGTATATTTACCTTAAAGCTAAATTTTGCTACCTAATCTAAATTTAAATAAAACCCAAACTAAACTAACTTATTAATAGAATTTCATTATGCAAGAATATCAATCTGAGTATATTTGGTTGCATAAGTACGTGAGCGCCAATCATTCTAGCTAGTAAATTATGTGTTAGCAAGTTTGTTTGGTTGTCTACTTTGAAGATATCTAACGGAACTGTTCTATGTAAAGATTTTAAACACAAATACTACCGTTTTCATTAAAATAATATACAAAATTTTATGATAATTTTTTACATTTAACCGTTACACGTTTTTATTATTTAATAAATATGCAATAATTTTAGACATTTATATCAGTAGTCAATTCCTATACAAATAATTATATAATTTATTAAGGAAATGATCTAATATTTCCAGTTCTTTTTGGCATATTAGGTATGCTTAATTGTAAAGTAACATACATATACATACGAACATACAAACATGTATATATTGTCTACCCATAAATGACTTGGGACTTTTTAAATTTCTCTACCGCAATTCACTTGAATTACGGTTTATCTAAACAATTTAAAATTATTAATGGCTTCTGGGAAACAGACAATGATATTAAATCATACGGCATGTCCACTGAAATTTCCGTGAAACGTAAGTAAAAGTGGGCAGAAAATTATATGTCGGACACAATAAATTGCATTTCATTAAGTCCGTCTGAGAATTGTCATGTCGTTCAAGTTCAAGTTTTATAATTTCGTATTTCGTCCGGTATCTACTGGATAGATGAGTAAAATGTTAATGCCCGTATAAACACGATACTGTAAATACGAAGCTTATAATATGTTTTATGTTGTTATACTTGAACTTGTAATTATCAAGTCGCGCTGTTCTAGAGCCTTCCATTATAATAACGATCGTTTATTTATGAATCCGCATTAAATAGAACGCATTAATACAGTACATTCAATAACTACGATTGTACAGATTTTTTAATATGTAGGATATTATGTATTTTTTTACGATATACTGGGTTAGTTACTAGGGCAGGAACACACCAAACTCCTCTCTAGCTCAAACGTTATTATCAGATTTTTATTTGTTTTCAAGTTATAGCGTAATTAAAAATCAAAAAGTATATCGTGTTAGAGGTTCAGAAACATTTGATAAATTTATTGTTCTGATAATATGCCTGCGTATTGCGACAGTGATTTGACCTTTATTTTTGAATATATACAATTAAAGTATTACAAAATGCCACACACTTAGGGTCGGTATTATAAACAGCGAATAAATCTCCGAAAAACAAGTTGACGAATAAATTTATTCAACAAATAAATTGAAATCTGGTATTATAAAAAATGCATGCAAGTATAATAAGTATTTGTAGAATAAGTCTGAATAGGTATGTATTTTGGAGTTTAGCGTTTCGATAAACGATAGAGCCACTGAATAAAATGAAAAAAAAACAAAAAATATTCTAATTCTTTACATTTCTTTCGTGTATATTTGTAAAATACAAACCGATAAATCTGGCATTTTCTAAATTCATGTTATCAAACACACACAAAATATAAACTTTTAAAAATAAG
The DNA here is from genome assembly GCA_935421215.2 of Melolontha melolontha. NCBI lineage: Eukaryota > Metazoa > Arthropoda > Insecta > Coleoptera > Scarabaeidae > Melolontha > Melolontha melolontha. Next base: position 35,615,574 of record OW285236.1, on the reverse strand, counting down.
GTTATGTTTATGTGAACACAATGAAGCAAACAGCTGTTCGTATGTAATCAATGAATAACATTTAATACCATGATTTTCTAGGGCGTAAATTAATTGGTAGATTTACTTTCTTACTTTCCTTATTCGCTGTTTATAATACCCAATCTATCGGGTATCCGTTTAATACTGAAGCTGACGTCTATCAAATTTTGGAAATTTCTTTGTTTCGTACTTGCCATACTGAGAATTATAGTAATTGTCAATTAGTGTTTGACATCTTTTGCCATAATCGTATAGTTTATTTCAAATTATAAGAATATAACTTTGAACGGCTCTAATGCTTTTATTGCACCATCTGCTGTGATGATAATGATTATACCTGGTCTCCTTATTGAACGGATACGGTTTACCTATTTGCAACATATGAATCTAGGGGCCGTATTGACTATAAATTAGGGCCCTATAATATAATAATAAAACGCTGTTAATTTCAAGTATATAATAATTCTGATTTTTGTTTCGATAAATTCAAATCACGAACCAAATCATTGAGTTCACTTTGCGAAACTAAATGTTTTTCCTCCATGTTAAAATCGCTTCCACTGTTCGTCGGTGATGAACTACAAGTTTCCATGTAATTTGCACTCGTACCTGGACAAATTGGCAAAGGATCATTGCTCGCACGGGGAACTGGCTTAGACACTGATGATACTTCAGGATATTTATATTTTGATAGTTTTTTTGCATTTACACCGACGACATTCATCAAGCAAAAGTAACAATCATCTACATGATTTTTCGGCTCTCTCCATAACATTGGCAATGAAAATGAAAAAAATACTTTTTTACCGCGTGACCACTTGTATAATATTGTGCTACACGCGTTACAAAACAATTTCGGTACCCACGGCTTGTGAGTGTTTGATACAGAGAAACCAAAATAATAAAAATATGCATTTCTGATCACATTAGTAATAACTTTGCCACTTTTTCTGATCATATAACATCCGCAAACATAACAAAAACACTTTGAATCAACTTTACAATTCTGTCTTTGCATTTTCACACGTTATGGATACAAAAAAAAACTTTAAAAATACAAATTAAATATTGTTTCTAGCGACGCCAACAGCTGACTGTCATTAGCGCAGTGCTGCCACCATGCGCGAACTCACAAAGTAGAACCAATTTTGAAAAACGAAACCCGGATTTGAATTCAGCACCTCAAATAACGTCAAGATTTGTTCTCATCTGCTCTGATCCAAAAGTTGACCGGAATTTGTAAACTTGTGTTATTGTAACGTTAGCGCGCGCGCTGGGTAGATTTTACTCACCAATTTTCAGCTAAGTTTTCTTATATGTTTTATGTTTTGAATTAGTCAGTACATACTCGTACAACATACGAATATTTACTTAATAGTTACTATACTATACTGGCAACACTTGGGTTACCATCAAAAGTAACTAAAGAACAAATTAAATGCACATGCAATGAAGCAGAATCGAGAAATGCACAACATGAGTATTTTTTTGAGAATAACACTAATTATTATGTTTATTAATTTAACCTTTTTATTATTCCTATTTCATATTGATATTTATTTAAGAAATACAAGTACAAGTTTGCAATCTTTTGTAATTATTTATTTATGTAGAAAAATGTCAGACTGTATATTAAAATTGTAACCTGAAAGTAGCCATAATGATGTTGTATGATATATGTAAAAATGCATCAACATAAATACGTATTTACAAGTAACATATATTATTTTCTATTTAAACATTTTCTCCAAAATTATTAATTTCTAAATTACCTTTTCTATATTTTAATTATAAATTTTATTGAAAACTATTTCAAATATTTTATATTATAACCGTTTGTAGCTATATTCATGGCGTACAGATAAATATGTATCAAAGAAAAAAAGACGATCGCGATGAAAATCCTTGCACCGGGGGCTACACGAAAATCGCCAGGGCAAGAAGATGTGTTCGTGGACACTATGAAAAGTAAAATTAAAATTGTGCGGAAGTATTCGTTGTGTGATTTTCAAATTTGTGTAGAAGGATAGCCATAGCTACGATAGCTAGGCATTTTAAAAGTTAACGTACGGCTGTCTACTATTGGTGCGGATATATTTCAATTTAAATCAAATCATCTACCGACGCCGAACAAAAATACAAATAAAAAATATGTTACTGCATAAACGCAACGAAATCGGAGAAAAGGTGCCGATATATTGAAGAAATATTCCGAGGTTAAATTCGTCCAAGGAGATTCATCCCAATTATAAAATTTGGCTTTTTCCAGCTTTGGAGCAAATTCCCAGCAATTTCTAGCTGTCGCGCGTATTTTGCAAACAACCAACCAGGAGGCTGCTATCAAGACCAATAGAATTGCAGTGTCGGAAGAAAATGCGCCAATCAATTACACCCTCATTCACAGTCAGGTATTTGAAAAAAAAACATAAAATTGAATTTAAACCTGCTCTTAAAGTATTTTTAAAATAATATCGAAATAAAATATCTTTTAATTTACAAACAATAGAGAATACTAAACTTATCATTGTTAAATTATTATATTGTTATGCAAAGATTGCTTTCTTACTATAGCTATAACCATCAAATGTTTGATGACGACGATTTTGACATAACGTCTAGAACTTATTTTATGACATGACTTATTTAACCTCGATAAATCCCTAAAAAGATATTGTACAATATTTCTTCATATTTGAAGGTAATCATTTACGTATTACTTGTGATTATATTTAATTTGGTTTCTGTTTGTTTACTTTTCATTTAGTTGTTTATTGTTGATACTGACAGTTGCTTTTATTAGAGCTTAATTTAATGTTTACTAGCGTTTTGTTTATTTCTACCTGAACAACATTTTGTTTGAAACCCACTAAGCAAAAGAAATACATTGTTCAGTACACCTAAGACGTCATTAAAAATCTTTTAAATACAAAGTAAGAATAATACTGTATTTTACATACGACAACAGAACCCCTGTAGAAGACAGAGCACTCTCATGTTAGTCCGGAGCACTAAATTGAAATATTAATTTATAATACAAAGGTATTTTTAATAATATAATATATATATAATAATATATAATATATTGTGAAGAACACAAATGCAGGTTCGCTATTAATATTTTCTAGTAAATATTTCTATTTAATAGTGAACCTGCATTTGTGTTCTTCACACCAGATTTTTAATAATATTTTATATTATTAAAAATACCTTTGTATTATACAAAACTGGTGGGGTTTACCTACTCATGTATGTTTCATTTATTCTGATATATTAATTTATATACGAACCCGGCTTTATATTTATTTAAAGAACCCTAGAACGTTTAATTATCAGGGTGTTCAGAAACATTCGAAGTCAAAGTAGTCTTTGAAAATATGAAGTCATGTCTGAGATAGATTGATACATTTGCTTAATACAATTTTATAGGTTATCAAATTAGTATATTAATACTTAAGTAAGGATATACGATTTTTCGTTAAGAGCCCACTTGACTTCGAATGTTTCTGAACACCCGTTATTTATATTGATAGCGCTGTTTGCATATAATTAAATAAAAAATACCAAGATACGCTTCTCGTATATTGTTCCATTTTAAATTTTTATTTTTATCTAATTATTTTTTTATCGTCTGCTGACGGGGGGAAGTGGTTTCATAATAATACAAACAGTAAAGCTTCGATAATCCGAACTCCAATAATCCGGATTTCCCAGCAATCGGGACGAAATTGAAATATAGCACATTTATACTATGGGATACATAGTGTAAATATGTTATATATCAGAATAATTGAAACATACATGAGTAGGTAAATCCCACCAGTTTTGTATAATACAAAGGTATTTTTAATAATATAAAATATTATTAAAAATCTGGTGTGAAGAACACAAATACAGGTTCACTATTAATATTTTTGTGAACGTGTCCGAACATATCCCTCCCCAGAGACGTAGATACGTATTTCGCCTTTCTACAGGCTCATCGGTACGCCCCTGCTGGAGAAAGGATATTCTCAGACACATTCACAAAAAAGAACCACATCGCCACATCACAGAAATTATCCAGACCGGGCGTAGAAGTAAATTCAGCGCTGTTCACGTTCACAAAAATATTAATAGTGAACCTGTATTTGTGTTCTTCACACCAGATTTTTAATAATATTTTATATTATTAAAAATACCTTTGTATTATACAAAACTGGTGGGGTTTACCTACTCATGGATGTTTCAATTATTCTGATACATTACACATGCGGTTAGTCCGTAGTATGAGTGAAGACACAAACAAAATGCAGTTTCTAGAGAGATTGGCTGTGCCACCTTTGGAAGGGCGTCGTTACTTCACATTGGTTATGTGGACGGGGCGAGGTACTTCGGCTCTCTGACAACAGGCAGCGCTGAATTTACTTCTACGCCCGGTCTGGATAATTTCTGTGATGTGACGATGTGGTTCTTTTTTGTGAATGTGTCTGAGAATATCCTTTCTCCATCAGGGGCGTACCGATGAGCCTGTAGAAAGGCGAAATACGTATCTACGTCTCTGGGGAGGGATATGTTCGGACACGTTCACAAAAATATTAATAGTGAACCTGTATTTGTGTTCTTCACACCAGATTTTTAATAATATTTTATATTATTAAAAATACCTTTGTATTAAATATGTTATATTTCAATTTTTTCCATTTATAAATTTTTATATTCGGACAGGAGATAAAATTTTTTAATCGAGAAACATTTAGTGGTTTACTGTTTTTACAACTAACGACAACCTGATTTGTGTAATAAATGGATATTTACGTTTAGTTCAGTATGTAGAAAAATCAAAATGTGTGCTTATTTTTAAGTGAATCAATAAATTTATATATTACAAGTATTTTTTTTTGCATATTTTCATCATTTTTGTTCATATGTTGACTAAATGATTTGCATATTTTTGGATTCTCCACTTGCATATTTGGGTTTCCCTACTTATAACTATAGGTCGGAAGGTGTACACTAGAAATGGTCAAAATTTACATGCAAATTGCCACTTAAATATCCATTTATGCATGTAAATATCTAATTAATTGGTCTTTTTCGATGAACGCTTACGATCAAAAATCAAACCCATTTTCTTGCTATTTATAAATATAATCTATATAAAATATAATAATATACATAATCTAACAACAGTTTAATTACTATATCGCCGCATAATCATTATTATAATTTACAATTAGTGTAATAACATATAATTATTAATTTATAACCATGCAATTGAAACAATAAATTACTAAATACATATTTCTTTATACCAGCCATTCTCAACCTTCTTAACTCCGCGACCCCCCAGATAGTAAATGTAAATAAAATTAATATTTTCACTAAACTATCCTTTCCAAACGATTGTACTAATTTACATTTTGGTTTCAACTAATTTAATGTTTCTAATTTTTACAGCTTTCATCATTATTTAAGTACACACTTTCGTTGGAAAACTGACATATACCCAGAACACAAAATTCTCTCGAAATTATGATTGTGCGCAGATACATATGTTTCCTAAACAAAACCGATTAATTATAATGTTTTTTCAGTTTAAAATTAGAATTCTCAGGATGAAATATTTCAAGTTTTCACAGATAGTGCCTCTGCTTATTATTACCTCGTCAAGTTCTTGCACTTTTGCCAACTCGAAGCGGGTCTAGTAGATATGCATGAACTTTTGAAATTATTCGCATTCACTCATAGGAATTTCAAGTGCGATCTCGAATTGAATGCATACGAACGTGACTTAAAGACACACCGGAAATTTACTTTAAAAATTGTCTATATGTGAGATTATGTGTGTTAAAGTAGCACTTGAAGTTAGAGAAAGTTATAGTAGATGTCGTTAGAAATAAAGTTGATAACATACGGAGACTGCACCGTATAAATCTAACTTTTGTTAGTTTATAGAACTTAAATTAAGTAGCCTAGTTGTCTTTCGTTTGTATATATTGTTTGTAAATTATATTGCTGGATAACTTTCACTCCCAAACATGCGCAGGAAAATAAACAAATGTCCTTTAATTAGAGTTTTAGAAGAAATACTCGTATAATCAACATACGACTAATTAGAATATAATTAGTATTAAAAGATGTTTATAAAAAATTTCTTTCGTGTAGTTAATAGAAAAGTGACACATTGTTCTTCACGGTTTCAGTTAGCAACACTTTTTTTACCCATTTTATTTATTAGCGTAAATAGTAAATGAATAATTTGTTAAATTATTAAATATTACACAAGAAGATGAGAGAACTAACCGCAATGCAGACACTGACAAATTAGAGTTTACTACTTCGATTGCTGCTACTGTTGATGTTGACGTTTCAGAGGTCGAAGATTGCGCTTCAGCTGAACTACTAAAAACTTTTTTTTGAGATTTTTACTTTATTTTCGATGCTATCTTCTACAATAGCACTACTACGCCAGCTGCCGTGTCTCTCCACAACTTGTATGTCGGCTCCACTGTCGGCCAAAAAATTCGCTGATGTACTTCGAAAACAATGGCCTGTATAGCTGTTTGGCTCTGGTAGTTCTAAGTACGCAGAAATTTTCTTTGGTAAATTGTAGAAGTTGTTTATACCAATTGGTTGCTTTATGCACTTACCCTGTCTGTAAAATATAAATAGCCTGCGATGGTCCACATTTTTGGGCCTCAAATTCAAGGACTTTCGGTAAAGCTGAATTCCGTTTACTTCATCTTCCAATGTAACTGTAAAGACTCGTTTTTTCTTTGTTTTCGTGTCATGTAATGTTATGATCAATTTATGCCCGTAATCTTCTACATCATCCATTTTTAGTAAACGTAATTTATCCACCGGACAGGCTCCGCGAAACGCAATTACAAACACTACCTTCATAAGTAGAAAACCGACATCAGGAGATTTTTCTAAAAACTCCTTCACATTATCGATCGATAAAATTCTGGATTTTTTTGCTACATAACCGTCATTTTCACGCTTCAGGTCAGCCAGTAATTTTTTATATTCAGAAATATTCACATTTTCATTTATTTGTAGCATCAAGTACACTGACCATAGTATGGAAGCTTTAAGAGTTTTCACCTAAGAATATTTAAAAGTCAGTGCTAATAAATCTTATAAATAAAAAATCTTTTCAAAAAAGTACGCAATTAGAATATCTTCATTTGCTCCTTGTATATTTTTTTCATTTTTCCAGACACATAACTGTTGGTAAGTTTCCTCGTACTTTGCTTTGGACTTCTTAGGTAATAAACTTGACTCTGCTTCCGATACTAATTGAAGAGTTTTTACAAAAACAGCCTCAGTCCAATTTTCATATGTAACCGTTTTTGCTGGAAATACAATTGGATTATGGTCGCTTTTGCAGAAACCCGAATATTTTACATTTCTTTATCTCCGGACTATTGCTGTTTTTAAGGATACCGAATCATCAGCTATTCGGGTCTACTCGAAGTTACACAAAACTGTGTAAATCTCAAAACTAGCATTTTTGGACTAAGACTGTTTTTGTAAAAAAACCTTCAATTGTAAAATTTCTTCATTATTCTCGTTAAATTGACTCATTTTAGATTAACGTTTTTTCACAAATTATTTACTTGCTCATATGTTTTTTTACTATGTCAACAAATGCTCGACACACCTTGTTAACATATTATTATTCTTCGACACTGTCATAATTTAAAATTTTTTTAATTAGCGTTATTTTCGTCAACTGCACGAAAAAATAGCATGATTTACACGTTAGAAAAGTGAATTTCCATGTCCTTGTAACTTCGTGAAATCAAACATTTACACTCATTGGAAAACTATTTTAACTTTTCTAAACTTGTAGATTAATATACTATTGTCAGAACAATTTTTACCTTATTGCTACAGAAGAACAACTCAGGGGTCGCGTTCAGAAAGCTATTGCTATAATAAATCCTGAAATAGTTACGAATTCTAAACTGAGTCTTTTGTGGTGGGCACGGTTATGGTTGCAAATAAATGGTGGCCACTTTGTGCACTTGCCCTGATTGAATTTATTTTTCGTTTCGTGATCCCTTTTGGTAATGTATGTTATTTCTGTTATTATTATTATTATGTTAAACCTTTTCTCCTGTTTTTTATGCTAAGTTCACATGTATTAGAAAAAAGTTTTTTCAGAACCGCCATTTGTTGCTTTATTTAAAAAAATAAAAATAGACTAATATGATGGCAAGCATAACATCTTGAATGACATCCGCCTTAACCTAACATGTCGATATTGACACTTTAACAGGCGCACTATTGAAAATTTGTATTTTTAAAGAGTTTTTAATTTTATTTATATAATTGGAAAACAAACGGGCGGTGACCTATAAAATACGAAATACATTTTTATTTGGTCATTTTGTAGTTCAAGTTGAGAAAGGAAGTATTAATATTAACTAGCAATACTTTCTCAAGTTTCTCTTCTGTAAAATTTGTTCTCATTGAATGAAATACATCCATGTAGATAGAAAACGTCTGTTCTACATAGCAATTGGTTATAGGTGCATACTGGAAATATTCTTTTATTTTAGCGTATTTAGCAGTTAGATATTGAGGCATTGTCCCCATACACAATTGCCGTAATGTTATTAAATATGGATTTCTATAAAAAACTATGTCTAACTCTTGCCGAATGCCACATCCGAAGTCACTTGGAATATTTTTCAAATTATTAGTAGCCACGTCTAATGTATCTTGTCCATCATTTAATTTGAGATTTTGATTTTCAAAATAAGTGGCAAATTTCCAAAGTGTTCCTGAAAAAAGTACTGATTTTTTTTATTTGGAATTTGTATTAGTTCCTTGCATTTAGAAATACTTGGAGTATCGTCATTTAAACATGTAACGAAATTTTGTAAATTATCGAAATTCTCTGCATAAAAACTAGTAACTTCCAATCATGTTCCCCATCTAGTTATTACTGGAGAGGGAGGCAGTGACAAAGTTGGAAGTTTTTCCCTGTAAAGAGCTACTCTCAATGGTGTTTTTCTGAAAACTTTTTTAAAAGCGGATACAAGTCTATCAACTTCCAGAAAGATATCTTTGATATATTCACAGATTCTGTGAAGAGTATGTGCTACACAAGTAATATGCAGCATACTAGGATATGTTTCCTTTAATAGTCTGCTTGTCTTTAACATATATGCAGCACTGTTTTTAATAGAAATCCAGATTTAATAACATTACGGCAATTGTGTATGGGGACAATGCATCAAAATCTATCTGCTGAATACGCTGAAATAAAAGAATATTTCCAGAACGCACCTATAACCAGTTGCGATGTAGAAAGAACGTTTTCTATCTGCAAGAACGCATTTCATTTAAAGAGAACAAATTTTACAGAAGAGAAACTTGAGAAAGTATTGCTAGTTAATATTAATACTCATTTATTCAACTTGAACTATAAAATGAACAAATAAAAATTTATTTCTTATTTTATAGATCACCACCCACCCGTTTGTTTTCCAATTATATAAATAAAATTAAAAACTCTTTAAAAATACAAATTTTCAATATTAGATACGTGGATAATGAGTCATTGGCCTCTGGTGTCCGGTCGCTAGTTGTAATATATTTCGCTAATATAATATTTTTATAATCGAATTTATACTTTTTACAGTTACAATAAATTAGGTCAACTAAAATTAAAAAAATTCCCAAATAAAAGCTTATTCATAAAATCAGTGGGCATTTCCTATTTACATCTACATTTATTTAAATCGTACGATTTCATTTTAAATTTCAAATGTCCAATAACTAACCGTTGCTCAGAATTATACATTTATCGTCAGTATGTTCAAACGATGCATTACTAACTAATTATCCACAGTTGGAGTTTTGTTAAATAAACGTCGTTAGGATTTCCAAGAACGTCGAAGATGATCTCTTTCATTTAAAAATTCTCGGTAATGCAAGTGTTATTTTTCTACAAAAGCAGTCTAAAGAGAAATTTTGTAAACTACATTTATACGAATAGCATACATTTGTGCATTTGTAAATACTTTAACATCATGTATGCAGCTGTTTTAAGATATAAATAATAAAAAATTTTGTTTATACACAGAATAGATATATTTTCTTATAAACTGAACTAAAATCTTTATGGGAATATTAATTTTGAATATTATTTCTTTTATTATCGCTAACTGTATTCTATCAAGAAACAAAACTGGGGAAAAGGTTAATACTGTTTCTTGGTAGAAAAAGTTAATCCTGTAAGCCGTTACTTTTTGATATTCCATACTTAAATAAAACATGTATTACTTTCTTATATCACTATAATAATACTACTATCTTATAGCGATATAACAAAGTAAAACGTGTTTTATTTAGTTTTAAAACTGGTAGAGAATTAATGTGAAATTTAAGATATCCGGAAATTAAACTTTTCTATTTACAAAATTAAAAAGTTTGTCGTTTTACTGTAGTTTGCAATGAATGTTTAAGGAATTAAATATAATTTTCAAATAAGGGCAAATATGTAAGAAATCTAAATATGTCTCCGATATACAGTGTACCTCTCCTTACGAACACCTCCCATAAACGGACACTTTTTGCAGTACCAAAAAATTACTTAGGGATTTTTAAAATTTTTCTCTCTTGAGCGGACAACCCTCCCATAACCGGACGCGGACACTTTTTTCCCACACCAAAGTGATTTTAGTTCCCCATAACCGGACAACTTACAACACTGTAACACAGTTTTTCCGTTTACTCTTCTTCATATTCGTACATTCGTACAGATGTTGCTTATCGAATAATACGTGTATGTACAAAGGGGAATTCCCTAAATACGCACAGTTTGTTGTTTTGAATGTAGTACGTAAATACATAGTACATTTATAGATTCTTATTATATACATACTTGAATCGCTATTCCTAAAGCAGTGTTGACTATTAGAGACAAAGTTAATGTCATTGAAATTCAGAAAAATGAGAAACTTAGTGTACGCGAGTAAGCAAAGAAATGTAAGATCAGTAAAACTCAAGCTGCTTGTATCATCAAAAACAGAGACCAAATTTTAAGGTTGTGGGACACTGATGTCAATCCGGATAGAAAAAGGAGTATGCTGAACGTCAAAGGCGTTAACATTGATCAATTGTGCTACGAATGGTTTGTGAAGCCTCGAAATAAATGTATTCTTCTCTCGGGAACACTTATCAGGAGCAAGGCTAAATAAATTGCAGATAAATTGAATTACGCAGATTTTAGTGCATCATCTGGCTGGCTGGAAAGGTTAAAAAACGGCATAACATAACCTTCCGTGCCATTTCTGGAGAAGCCGCTAGTGAAAACCAAGATGATGTCAAAAGTTTTACTGAAAAAGTGCCATCTTTGATTCAAGGATATGATTCACGAGATATTTATAATGCGGATGAGACTGGATTGTTTTTTCGGGCATTACCCGATAAAACATTTGCATTAAAAGGTGAAAAATGCACTGGTGGAAAAATGGCTAAGGATAGGCTAACGATTTTGCACTGCGTCAATATGGCTGAAGAAAAGGAACCCCTTTTTGTTATTGGGAAAGCTGCAAAACCTCGGGCGTTTCGCAATATTAATTTGAACAATTTACCAGTTACGTGGCGATCAAACAAAAAGGCTTGGATGACGTCTGATTTGATGACTGATTTTCTAGCGCAGTTCGATAGAAAAATGCAACTTCAAGAACGGAACGTCCTGCTATTTTTAGACAATGCGGCCTCTCATCCTCGCGATCTTAAATTGAAAAATGTTAAAGTTATTTTTCTTCCAGCAAACACAACAGCATTTTGTCAGCCCTTGAATCAAGGCGTTATAAAAAACTTTAAGTTTTTGTACAAATCGTTATTTTTAAAAAATATTTTGCTGCAGTTGGAAGACGCAAATTTTGCTTTGGATTTATCAAAATCAATAAATTTGTTAGATGTCGTTTATTTCATACACAAAGCGTGGGAGCACGTGGGTCCCCAGACAATAAAACATTGTTTCAGGAAAGCTGGTTTTGAGAAAATAGATATCCTAAATGACGATAGCGGTTGGACCACAGAAGATGAGCTTCCACTATCAGCACTTGCTCAGTTCTCCAATATTATTAATCAAATTCAGAGCCAAATCCAAATTGACGTCGAAGACTATATTAATTTAGATAATGAAGTCGTCATTAATGATGAAGATGTGGAAAACATTAATACTGAAATGTTAATTGCTTCTCAAGAAACGCTCGCCAACTCGTCTGAAGATGAGCTAGAAAGTCAAATTGAAGACAAGTTAACTTCCTATAAAGAGGCTTATTTAGCTATAAGAAAACTAAAGGCTTTTTCTTTGTATCACAGCGACCTTAAAGGTGTTCAATTGCTTACTGATCTTCAAATACATCTCCAAGATAATGAAATTAAAGTAAAAACGCGCCAAGCTAAAATTTCTGACTTTTTAAATCTATTTGAATACCTTGCATAACAAATTTGGTTCTTTTTTACTTCTCGCAAAAATGTTAATGAAAATTCTGTTTACTTTATCTAATATTTATATGTTCTTGTTTTGGAAATAAAATTGTTTAAAGATAAATATATTGCAAATTATTATTTACTCTTTTTGTACTTTTCTCATAAGCGGACACTGGACACTTCTCATAAGCGGACAAATTTTTCAGTCCCATGGCTGTCCCCTTAAAAGAAAGTACACTGTACGTGGTCATTCTAATAACACTCTTCAACAAATTTTCGTTCTTCTTATTGTTCTTTAGAAACTATGTACGATTTTCGTTTAGGTAAGTCTTTTCTACGATATAACGACCCGACTAAAGGTTTAAAACCGTAATAGTTATTTACGATATAAGGATTGTAAATATTCTTATTATGACACAAGATGTTAAAGACTAAACATCAAGGGTCGTAATATGAATTTACAATACGAATATTGTACAAAACTTTATTTACTATCATTAACTTGTATTATTTTTTTTAAAGTTTCGCGCAAGTTTCGAACGCAAGAGAAGCGTTGTTGGATCGTATTCACCTGGCTGCCGAGCAAATCCGACAAAATAATTATGAAATTCGGATAAGTACTTCTTCTGTTGGCTTACGGGCACAAGCCTGCATTCAACAAGGAGGTGGACATTTCGAAAATATTATTAATTGAACTTTTTTAAATAAAATCAGTTTGTATTGACTTCAGGATTACATTTTTTTTCATGATCTGACAATCACATTCATAGATCTGTAACTTTGAAACAAATAAAAATAGATATACCAGTTTTACGTTTTTGTTGCTTGAAATGAAGTCTACTTTACACTCCTAAAATTTGAACATAACGATACGGGACACTTGTACAATTCGGAAACACTTTGTTTTTTTACACATTGATCGTTTTTTAATTTTAACTTTAGTTTAAAAAAATAACGCTTCTAATCTTGCGTTCTTAGCATTCATCAACGAATTAACTGAAGTGATGGAATCTCTTCGTGAAACATTGTAAAAATTAAGGAAAATAAAACACGCTTTGTATTATTTCACAATTATTATATGTCTACATTTCGGCTTGTGTTTTATCTTATTTTCCTTAATTTTTACAATGTTTTAGCAAGAGATTTCCATAACTTCAGTTAATTCGTTTAAGTAAAATAGTTCAAACTGTATAAAAAATGTAAAAGAGAGGAATACAAATTAGAAACATCCAGTATTGTAATCAATATTTATTCTGATAAAGACGATAATAAAAGTCGAAACGTTAAATTGAGCATTTTTATTTGATGAATAGTTAACAAGCCGAATTCCAGGAAATATTTCACCATTTATAATTAAGCGAACAGCTAAGAAAAATTGAAAAGAAAAGATATATATATATATATATATATATATATATATATATATACATATATATATATATATAATATGAAAAATAAAAGAGTCGTATAGCTACTTTAGAACTACGCTATTTCAGAATGAAATTAAATTTATACCAAGTAATTTTCTTCGAACTTGGCAACTAACGCTTTACGTTCATGTAACACGACAGCCAACCAAACGGTACGGCAGTACGGGCATCGAGAGTGGAATTTTCCGCGAGTTATTTTGCTTTACTACTGAGAAAACGTCGAGTAAGGCTTTCGCATAAATTCATCAACATCAGTGTTGACGACGGCTTGAGCGATGCTTAAAGTGATTTTCAAATTTTCTACATACACAGTCACATACACAAGTAATTACAGATACGTGAACGAATGTGATTGCAATCAGAGAAATGAAGTGATGGAATTATCCAAATGGGAAGTGTTATAATCATATAATCCTTCGAAATGTGTATTTGGAAATATCAAAATACTCACTCTATAATTCTTTGTATGTGTGTATATGTTTTGACAGTTCCATTTTACATATTTTAGACCTTTCATGTTCAATAATATTTCTATTTAATACTCTAGGATAAATTAAATGCAAAATAATTTATAACATACTGCTAATACTGTTGTTATTCGTATTGTTGTTGTTATTCTTTAATAATTTAAGGTTCAGGAAAGGAAATATGACTCCAGTGTGCATAAAACAAAAAAATAAAATAAAATAAGAATTGCTACTGTTGCAGGAAAAACAAGATATAATCCAGGGAATTCCAGTGAAACACTGATACACAAATTTTAAATATTTTAAATTGTCAGCAATAAAATATATTTTTTATGCAAATTGCAAATCAGTTAAAAGTTTATTGCCAGTACGCAACTCCTTTTACAGATAATAATATCATTTAGTATACAACAGGCTAGACCCAACAACAGTAATATATATATATATATATATATATATATATATATATACCGGGTGTATTATGAAAAACCTTTCGTGCTGTAACTTTTTTATTTTTTATCCGAATGTAATAAATTATACGTCGAACTAAGTCGTTTTAAAAACACTGTAACGTGATCCGCTTTGAATTTTTTTTTACACTTTGTTTTTGACAGACAGCTGCAAACTGTGTTTTTTTAAATTGCACTATACTTTTTTTTCCTTATTCAAATATATTACTTTTTCTGAATATGAAACTGTAAACAACGATATCCTTGTATGAAAAAAAAACGAGAAATTGTAGGTTTTTTTTTTTAGTTCGATTATTCTGGTTCTGCCGAACACAGAGATTTCTTAAATGCATTTTAAATACTCTATTTTATTTTATTACCAGCAAATGTGTGTACCTTTTAAAAACACTTACATTCAATACTATATAGCCCATAAAGGATTACAAACCAATGTTATCAGTGAGCGGTGGGTCAACAACAGCATTTATAGTGTTTATTTTAAAAATTTAAAAATCAAGCAGTCATATTGAACGATAAAAGTGCATTCCAAATTTTCGAAGAGAGCTGTGACATCTGCCAGTCACACATTCATTATAACATTTTAAACGATTTATTTCTAAATTTTGTTATTGAAATGGATAATGGCGAATGTGTGGATGCGATTCAAGCATATTTTGAATACGGAACAAATTCTACAGCTGCTTTGCGACTTTATGGAAATCTTAGTTCTTTCCTTATAAACCACGGAAGGTGCATGCTCTCGGTGAAAACGACCCTCAACGAAGGGTTCAATTCTGCACGGTTTTCATAAATAAACTAAGGGAAGATCCAATTTTTTATCGTCGTGTGTTGTGGTCAGATGAGTGCACTTTTGCGAAAAATGGTGTATTCAACAGAAATAATCATCGCCGCCATTGGAGCACTGAAAATAACCATGTTGTGATGCAACACAATTTTCAAAATCGGTTCAGTGTAAATGTATGGTGTGGCATTTTAGGGCCTTTTTTTGTGGAGGGTAATCTAAACCAAGAAAAGTATAATAATTTGTTACGAAATGAATTAGGCGATTATTTAGATGAGTTGCCACTTGCTGAGTTAAACAGGGTGGTATTCCAACAGGACGGTGCCACACCCCATAATGCACGAATGAATACTGATTTTCTAAATAATTATTTTGGCGTCAGATGGATGGGCACTTACGGACCTATTCGATCGCCTGCTAGATCGCCAGATCTGAATCCACTGGATTTCTTTCTGTGGTCTTACATTCAAGATCATGTCTATTTGACTCCACCTGAAACCAGAGATGATTTAGTAAGAAGGATAGTACAAGTATGTCATGAAATACCACCAAATCTTATATTAAACGCAGCAGTTGGAGTTAATAGAAGGGCCAATTTCGAACATTTGGTTCATTAAAATATATGATAGCTTGATTTCTATAAATTTCGTAGTTTTTTTTTAATAATAAAAAATAATTTGTCACTGTGTTAAATGAAGGTGTCTTCAGGAAATAAATGTTTATTAGAATAAGTAAAAAAAAATATGTAGTACAATTTAAAAAAAAATTTACTACTGTCTGTCAAAAACGAAATGTCAAAAAATTTTTTATTAAAAAACAGGTTACAGTGCTTTAAAAACGATTTAGTTTGACATAATATCTTTCATTAAAATCAGATAAAATATAAGGAAGCTACAGCCCCAAAGGTTTTTCATAATACACCCGGTACCCGGTATATTAAAATAATAGACATTTTCTTCATTTATTATTATTATTGGAATGTATCTTTGAATAATTTAAACCATAGCAACTTAATTATTTGACATTTATATTCTGTCATTTATATTTTGTATTCCCTTCACAAAGGCATCATTACCGAAACATGTAGGGTTGTTTTAAATATATATACTTTGAAGTAATAAACTAGACCTTTAATGGCCGACTTATTAAGTTTACCTTATCATACCAAGGTCACGAAGATATTATATATATATATAGAAGATTTAATTAGATTGCTATTTAAGGTCTGGTTTTACTCAAAAATGCATATATTTAAAACAATCTTACATGTTTCGGCAAGTGATGCCTTTCTCAAAGAATATAAAATATAAATGACAGTATATTAATGTGTTGTCATTTATAATTTAAAATTCTCTGAAAAAGTAAAGTTAGATATTATTTAAAACAAAATAATAATAAGAAATTATAAAAAATTTCAAATGGTTGAGCATCATTTTCCAAATATAAATAGGATCTACTAATAGTAGATTTAACAACTTTATGTAAAATACGCCTTGGATAGCTCGATATTTGTGAACTACGCGTTCACGAAGTTCATTTACGTTATTGTAGCTGCGGGCATACACTTTGTCTTTAATGTAACCCCACAAATAGAAGACGAGCGGCGTCAGATCAAGAGATCTTGGTGACCATGCAACTGGTCCACGAGTTCCGATCCACCTATTACCAAACCCCTGACTGAGGAAATTGGTTACAATTCTGGAATTATGTGCTGGAGCACCGTCCTAATGAAACCAACAATTATGAGCCTCTTGTAAAGGTAATTCGTCTATCAAGTCATCAATATTATTTTGCAGTAAATGCAAATAAACGTCGGATGTTAGTGTTTCATTAAAAATTATTGGACAAATTAATCGTGACCCTAGTATGCCAGACATTAAATCTAAAACGTACTTGATGTCGAGCAGGTCTGATTACATGACGGTTTTCTGTAGACCAAAATCGTAAATTTTGTCTATTGAATAAAAAATCGTATGTGAATCTAGCTTCTTCGGACCATAATATTTGAGAACAAAAATTATCATTATCATTGCATTGCCTAGTGTACCATTCATAAAATTTTGTTCGTCTTTCATTATCGCCTGATCTTAAAGATTGACATACATTGTATTTATATGGATGATATTTGTGGCAGGCCAAAATCTTATGAGCAGTAGATTTTGGAACGCCGGTGTTATGTTGAACATCCAGAACTGATTGTTTGGATTTTCAACAACTGCTTGTAAACATTAGTTTTAGTTCCATTACTTATGCACTGCGGTTTTGTATATGGCTTAGTAAATAATCCGTGATGTATTGAATTTACCTTGAAATTTCTGTAAGTAGAGAGATGGGGTTGTCTGCGTTCTGGATACTGGTTAATGTACATTTCGGCAGCTCTCGTCGAATTTTTGTGACACAGAATGTAACAGGACAACATATCAAATTTGTCACTATTACTAAACGGCTTCATGACAGGAAAATTATTTAATAATAATTACTAAATTTAGTATTTAAATGGTACTTTATATTATTATGCTAGGTATTTATTTTGCTATTCGATTTGTAAATTTCACAGAACATAAACTAAATGTCAACTATAAACAAACACTAACAATGACAGTTGTATCTTAGATTGTTTTATGTTTGCAAGGTTTCCTATTGTCAAATGTCGCAACCGCTCTAACCTGTTAATGTAACAATATGATACAATATGAAACAGACATGTAAAAAATTTACATATCTGTAACTGTACACATGGACAATACACCTCGTATTTTCAGCATTTACTTCTGCTTAATACATATGTTTCTGCCATCTAGGCGTCATCAGTCAAGCTAGTGAAGCAATGTGATACAAATGAAACAAATATTTATGAATAGATTTGTATCTGTATATACATTTCATTGAAATCGCCTACAAGATAAAGCAAATTTCATCCTATAAGGTGGCACTTGTGCGAGTGTCGAACAGATGTTTGTGGTTCATTTTCCATTACTTCTTCAACACGATTGACAACTTGAGGTGTATGTTTCTTAACTGCTCCGCTGCCTGATTTTCTTAAGAGACTACCAGTTTCAGAAAAAAGTTTTAAAGTTCTATCCAAAGTATTCTTAAATTGTATATAATCTATTACAAAATGTGGAAACTCAACTTGAAATTCTACCATGTAATCTTGAACTGAATAAACCCATAAACCATCAATTTTATTACCACTTCGGAAATAAGCCTGGATTAAAAAAATTTTATGTTCTAAAGTGAAAGCCATTTTAAAACTGAGAAGCAATTTATTTAAACCAGAATCGACGCACGATTATTTTATGCACTAACTGATATTTGTGATTGACATTATCAAATGTGATTTGGATTTACGTTTACGGAACAACAAACACATACTAACATATTTGCGTCTCATTCTATCATAATTTCAAAGTAACCTAGATTGACTTTTCAAATGAACATACGTTATAAGGCCCTAATTTGTAGTCAATACGGCTAATGAATTTGTATTAGGTGAGCCGTATCTATTCAATAATATTATCGCCACAGGGGCTACAACAACAGTTGTAAACACATTAAAAGTTAGTTTCTTATAATTCTGAATGCACTATACATGGGGAAATGGTTGTACTTTTCGATAATGAAAAGAATATGTTTAAATGTCATTGAAACTTTTTCATAACTTGAACTTCATGACCATAAAAATATATTTAAATATAATCTCTTCTATTTATTTAAAGAAAAATATTATAAAAATTCTTTCAATGGAGACTGTGGTTAAATAAAAATTTAAAAATAATAGTTGTGCGGAAGCGTTTCTCTTGTTTAGCTGTGCCCCATGTGCGACTTTTAATTAGTAGTTTTTACCTACTGATGATGACAACTTAGTTGTCGAAATACGTATTTAGGATACGACTAATAATTGTGGTAAGGGGTTATATACCTTTTTTTAAAAAATATTATAATTAACTTATCCTCTTTAATTAATTTTCTTTAATTTCAGAGCTAGTCTGTTTTCAATGAAAATTGAAACTTTTAGCAAAAGCATTATATTGAGCTTTAGTTCATTATGGAATATCACAAAATAACGGCTTACAATATTAACCTTTAAATGATTGCTGAATTAACTTTGAATAGTGCTAGTCAAGAGCTTGTCTACAATATAGAAACTAATAATTTCTTTCAAAAATAACAAACTTAGATTCTATTAGTTTGAATTCGTCTAGTCTTTGAAAAATATACTTCTTCCTCAATTATACATGGCGCCTTCGGAACTGATTTTATGAGTACTATCTATTTACACTATTCACTTGATTATTTGTCTTTTATTGTATTTAGATTCTGTTATATACTTAAAAATTCGGTTTTATTGTTGGGAATAAGACGCCGAGTAAACATTTATAAAGTATTATATACTTTAATGAAATCATAAAGTGGGTTACTAAAGATTTACGATTGTCATAAATCTTCTTACAAAATTCTCTGAAAAACAATAAATCAAACAATGCTATTATATAGAAAACTTTTACTGTTATTCCCCAATTTAAAGTTTTCAACGAAAATAATGTAAAGGGAAGGACTCCTTAAGTGTGGCCATCCAAACAGCGAGTAAATAATTTATGAATCAGTAGAAACAGTATAAATTCGTTATTGTCAACGATATATTGTACATACATACATACAATCTTGGTCAGATAAATATTGTACAACCTGGATTTCTTTTGTGTCAAAATTTAGAAATTTTAATGAACATACGTGAACTTATGCAACCTATTATTTTTATTAATATGTATAATCAAAAGTCAGATTAGGTTGGAACTAAATCTTTTTCTTATTGTTTGTCGACAAAAGCTTTTTAATATTTACATCAATGATTTGTCTCCATTATTGTCTTGAAAAGTATTAGCGTATGCAGATAGTATATTTAATCAACGAGATGTAGACATATGTCAACATAATTTGAGGTTACTGACCAGTTAGTTCGAAAGGAATAAGTTTAATTTGAATGTTAGCAAATGCTATGACTAGGAAAAACGATTCATACTTATCGTCATATTCAATTTATGATGCTCGACTCACCAGCATAAGTGAACTGGTCTTGAAGTATCATCTTTATCGTTTAATAATCATATTTAAAAAACCTGTTCGTGCGCCTCAAGAATGTTGGGATTTATAATCAGAAACAAAGCTTGCCAGATTAACTAACCGCCAACACCGAGTTTATTGCAATATATTATATTTAGTCCGTTTGTATATGACATATAATTTGCGTTATTTGTGTCTTCGTTGATTTGTATCTTCATTCAGCTGACTTTCATACCAGGTTATCGAACCCTTACCATATAAAACTTATGCACAATGTTATCTTCTAGTGTTTTTGTAAACATAAACTTTGCAGTTTGTAATTTCTATAGCGGCATTTTGAATCGATATTAATATTTTATATTTCTTACTTCTCGTACCAAAAAATGTGAAATTGAAATGGAATGAAATGATGTCAGTTCGATCTATTTTTTGTAGTAATTTTGTGTAAATTCTTTCAATGGAGACTGTGGTTAAATCAAAATTTAAAAAAGGTATATAACCCCTTACCACAATTATTAGTCGTATCCTAAATACGTATTTCGACAACTAAGTTGTCATCATCAGTAGGTAAAAACTACTAATTAAAAGTACGTCTTTACGGGGATGCAGTGTATAGTAGTTGTGTGGAAGCGCTTTTCTTACTTTACTGTGCCCCATGTGCGACTTTTAATTAGTAGTTTTTACCTACTGATGATGACAACTTAGTTGTCGAAATACGTATTTAGGATACGACTAATAATTGTGGTAAGGGGTTATATACCTTTTTTAAATTTTAATTTTGTGTATTAAAATACAATTTTCCGTAAAAACTAACTCTGTATTGTTCGTTTCAAAACACGTCAAGTTCCTGTCGGTCAGCCTCTATAAATTTTTAACATATTTCGTACCAGATTATCGAACTCTTACCGTATCAAAATTTAGACAGTTTTTAGCGTTTTTAACATTGCCGCCTTTAAATTCGATAGCGGCATTCTATTTCTTACTTCTCCCAACAAAAAAATTCAGGTAATACAAATAAAATATCAGTTCTAAAAGTTAATAAATTATTTTTAGTATGATATTTAAAATGGGTTTGTAAGTTAATGTAACACACATCTTAATTTTTAATAATTCACTTGAATGTTAAGCAGCTGATTTTGTATGAGATTATTGACCTTTGTATATAACAATGATATAGTTTTTATAACATCGACAGCTGTTACCTATGTAAACATGCGCTGTAGCGTATGTGTGCGTGTAACTTTCATAGAAGTAATTATTTATCATTATTTATAGACATTTTGAATACTTTGAATTCATAGGCGGAACGAGATACAATTTTCAGGGGGTTTTTAATTTTGGGGTTATTTGGATTCGTATTCTATATAACTGCATCTGCCCTTTTGTCATACGTTGTCTTTTTATTTCAAGGACAGCCTGTGTATAATATATATATATATATATATATATATATATATATATATATATGTATAGCAAGCGCCAATTAAGTTGGCGCGAAGAGGGTGTGCGCAGAAGCCGTTTTTAAATACGTCCACTCCCACTAATCAAGTAATTGTCAGAATACATTTGTCAATGACGTTTGACGGAACATAATGTCTTTGCTAGGGGATCATAAAGTGATACACGCTAAGAGGTTAGAATTATCTGACATTAGATGTAAAACCAAATACAAATCTCCCCACTACTTCTAATCCTGCGCGAACTTACCCCTCCTCGCGCCAACTTAATTGGCGTTTGCTATATATTTAATATTAATTAATAACCGTACAGATTTAAATAATTTGTAAGTAATATACCTATCATTATATAAACAACCCCCGCCCCTTATAATAACAATGTAAACATCACAAAAGGAAAGTAAAAAAAACACATGTCCGAGAACAGTTAGTTTTGGAAACGATATCGAGAAACAGGTACTGTAACAAGGCGAGCAGGTACAGGTCTGCAGAGGAAAACTAGGGCAGGTGATAATTGTTTTCTGCGATTGTAAGCCCTTTGAACAAGAATTAGCGACCAAACCGTCCACAATAGGCTAAGAGAGGCTGATTTGAGAGCAAGACGTGCTGCAAAAGTCACTTAAACTGGCAACTTCGTGATTGGACTCTTGTTATGTTTAGCGATGAGTCCAAGTTTGTTCTGTCAAGTAATGATGGACATATGTCCATTATTGTGTAAGAGTCCGGGGGAGGCTCGGAAAATGTTTCATGCCAAAAACCATCCCTTTTGGTGGTGTATCCATAGTGGTGTGGAGTGGAATAACAATAAACACTCGCACGGACCTTGTTATTCGCAATGGTGGACTAACAGCTCGAAGGTACATTGACGAGATTGTAGAATCTCAAGGGATCCCTGGAGCAAATGTTGTTGGTCAAAATTTTATTTTAATGCAAGATAATGCCAGACCGTACGTTGCAACGTACGTTTGAGCAACGCGTTGCTCAAATCGTCACTGATTATCTTGATGATCACAATATCCGTAAAATGGATTGGCCGCATGCAGCGCAGACATGAATCCAATCGAACATGTTTGGGATCAATTAGGGAAATGTGTTCGACGACGTCCAAATCCTTCAATTAACTTCACAATTTCTACAAATTAGCCAAGTTATTAGACCACGTTGGGTGATCAAATTAATATACAGCTGTTATATAGCTGTTGTTCGTATAATAAGAATAATAAATAATAATTATTATTAAGTAAATATAAGGTGTTATGTAATATAATAGGGTGTAAATATTGAATTATTTCAAATATAAAGTTTTCTTTTTACATATGTGGAGAATTGCCTTTAATTCTTACATAGATGTCACCACAAATTACTAATACATTTGCCCGAATTTATACATTTATTTATTAATAACGGGTGTTCAGAAACATTCGAAGTCAAGTGGGCTCTGAACAAAAAATCGTATATCTTTACTTAAGTATCTGATTTGTAATAATTATTAAATGTCAACTGTTGTCTGTCAAAAATCAATCTATCTCAGACATGACTTCATATTTTCAAGGACTACTTTTACTTCGAATGTTTCTGAACACCCGTTATAAAAATATACTTATCTTGCTGGCTTTCTCTGGAACACAAAAGTGTCGTGCCAATATTTTGGTAACAGCTTTCTATATTACCCTGACTAGCTCTTATTTAACACATATAATAATTGAAGGGTCGAGTGGATGAAGGAGGTAACTAACAATTGTATGAATGATGGTGGTAAGTGACAATCTTCCTTTATCACTAACTTTTATCGTGATATTATTACAAACATGAAAGTTACAAAGTGTTTGAAGGAGGTATGTATACACTTTCCTGTGGATATTCACAGATGAAGGAGGTTAGTGCGACAGATGCCTCCTTTATCTATTTTTCACTGCAGATACCTCCTTCATCCGTAAACTGCAGCAGGAATTTTTATTTTAGTTTTTCGTAACCGTAAGTAACATAACCTATAGCTTTAGTGCGGCGTATGTGTTTGTTGCTCAAAGTTTTAAAGAAATTTTGATTAGTGAATTTTAAGCAAACGCTTATGAAACATGATGTCAAGAGGTGAACTGATGGTCAAGAAAGCTTTGCAACAAAGTTTGGCCGAACAACTGTACAGTGAAACTAGTTTTAAAAATAATAATTCTCATGAAATCGAAAATAACTGCTCAAATCAAACAGGAAAGTGAAATCACATTTTATATAACATTATTTTACAATATGTAAGTAATGCCTTACTTACGTTTTTCTTCCGTAGCTTGTGGTTCTAAAGACGTTGATGGCGGTCCACGACAAATACTCAAAGTTCTTCCTCCAGATTCAGATGACGGTAAGAACATGCCTAATTAAAATTTTTTTTTTTGTGTTTTGCTTTGTAACTTCAATATGTTTTGCCAGATATTAATGAATCAAGCGACAATGAACCCTTCTCTGCTGAAGAGAGCGATGAGTATGTACCTCCAACATCTGAGAGCTCTTCAGATTCAGAAACTGTAGAGAAATGTTTAAAACAAAATTCACAGGGATGTTCTAAAGAAACATTTGAAAGTCAAAGTTACGACAGTGACACGGAAGCAAGTGAAGGAAAACAGATTTTTGAAACTGACATGGATTATACTGCAGAAGAAAGATGAAACATTGATTCGGTCACAATAGAAAAAGTTAAGAAAAAGTTGTTTCCAACAGTTGACAAAAAGGCAAGAAAAAAATGTGCGAATCCAAATTTGTGGAAAAGAAAGAAGGCTGCGATTGCAGGAGAAAGGGAATTAAGTTATATAAGTCAAAAAGGCAAAAATATTCCCTGTAAAGAGATAAACTTGGGCATGCTATGCAATAGTACATGCAAGAAAAAATGCTCTGAGAATATTGATATAGAAAAAAGAAAAAAGTTGTTTTCAACTTACTACAAATTGGACATAAATGCTAAAAATGTTTATTTGTTTAAGAGCATGACGGCAAAAGCACCAGCCAGGCAACAAATTACTGCAAATCGTCATAAGTCAAAAACGTTCAGATATTTCGTGCATATTGATAATGCTCCTATTTCAGTCTGCAAAAAAGCTTTCTGTTCATTTTCCAGATTGGGAAGAAAAAAGTTGAATATTTACAGAAATCTTTAATACCGGGTGCTTCCATACCTTCTCCAGATAAAAGAGGGAAACATGAAAATAGGCCGCACAAATTAAGTGACGATGTAAGAGAATATGTAAAGACGCATATCAACAGTTTTCCAGCTGAGCTCTCACATTATTCGAGAAATAATAATCCTCACAAGAAATATCTTTCTCCTATATTAAATATATCGAAAATGTACAATCTATACCGTGAGAAGTGTCAAGAATGCAGCATGCCCCAAAGATATCTTGTTAAGTACTGCACATATGCCAAAATTTTGTCGAGGGAATTTAACTTATCATTTGGACACCCACGTTGTGACACATGTAGTACATGTGACAGTGGCAAAAGCTCTGAAGAGCACAAGGAAAATTACGAGGCCGCATTTTCGTTACAACGTGCGGACCGGCATTATGCAAGAAACAACAATGAAATATGCTACCTAACGATAGATTTGCAACAAACATTACCCCTACCTAAACTTACCACATCGAAAGCCTTCTATTTACGACAAATGTGGATGTACAATTTGGGGATCCACTCACTATTAAAGAATAAAGAAAAAGCATTTTTTTTTACTTGGACAGAAGATGGTGCTAATCGTGGAAGTTCCGAAGTATGCAGTGCCTTACTGACATTTGTAGAATTCAATCTACTATCTGACGACAACAAAATTTCTCACTTGGTTATATGGACAGACTCATGCGCTGGCCAAAACAAAAATTTTTTAGTCATATGTCTGTACCAGTATATGATTTTAAAGGGAATGGTGAAGATAATCGATCACAAATTCCCAGAAGTAGGCCATAGTTATCTAGATTCAGATCGCGATTTCGGTCGAATTGAAAAAAATTTAAGGAAATATGAGTCAATAGCCTTACCCGAAGAATATAGGGAAATAATCGCTAAATCCAGCAAAATAAATCAAGTGATAGATATGGGCCTTCATTTTCGAAATTTTGAAGACTTACCTACACAATTGAATCTTATCAACAGAAAGAAAAATGTCCTCAAAGAGAATGTACCTTTTAGAGATGGTATAAAGTGGATACGCGTTGATGAATATGGCTCCTACTTGTATAAAGAATCTTACGATCCACATACGCCTTTTAAAAAGGTGGATATAATACGAAATTTACGAAATGATTATCCCCTTAACGTGCAAATAACAAGGGTTAATAAAAAATATGGACAACTTTCGCAGGAAAAGCTCGACAATCTTAAAACTCAACTGGCATTCATAAAAGCTCAGTTCCGATGGTACTATCAACAAGTTATCAATGAACAAGAAAGCAAGCTTTAGTAACAATGAACATTAAATATTTTTACGTGAGTTGAAATTAATTTGTATGTTATTACACTTATGCAAAAAATAAATTAAAAACATTTTTGCTGTACATTGATCTTTCTTTCGTACAAATGAAGAAACTCAATCATCTACATGTTGATGGATCAAGGAGGTAAGTGTTGTTTTTTTGAAAATTTGAAGTTATGTTCCACATCTATTGAGCAGTTAGTGGTTCAAATTATTGATACCTAGCTGTAAATGCATGAAAGTAAAAAAGGGACGGGTTTCTTTTTTTATATAAGGACTTATCAATGAAAATATTTGAAACCTTATTATTTCCATTGTTTGGTTTTGTTAGTTACCTCGTTCATCCACTCGACTCTTCAATTGTTCTTAAGTGTGGGAGTAATGGTTCTTGCTGATGCTGGTATGATTTTGAAGTGGTAGCAAAAGTGACTCGAGAAATCAAAACTGTCGAATGAAATAATAATCTAAATCTTTCAGTAAAAAAAAAAACAGGAGTTTACAAAGTAAAATAAAATGTTTAATGTGATCTATCGGTTTAAGGTAAGTGTCCATTTACGATTACAAAGGTTATATAACCAAACTATTTGGTCACGTGATCACATGAAAAGTTTATGTTTTGAAGTCACGTGATGATCCAATTAATACACTTAAATTATTAAATTCTCTAATTATCACCACAGAAAGAACTGTATATTTCTCTTTTAAATGCTAAATTTAATTATTTGAAAATGTATTTACGTTTATAAAGTATCAAAACGATTATTATTTTGCAAAATTTTAAATTAATTTTATATTTTAAATGTGAATTCAAAAATACTCATATGTAGGTGATTCGTGCTTCTGGAAGTTCTGCTGGTAGTCGAGAACATTTCGATGAGGCTGGGATTAGAGTCCCTCGGAATTTTAATAAGCAAATTCTAACCTCTATTCCAGTGGTTGATGTTTAAAAATTTATTCTTCGGAAGCGTAAATGACTGACAATAATATTTCTTTTTACTTGGGGTAAGTAACTGCAGTTTTTCAACTTATTTTTAATTAATTAGCGGGAACTTATTTTTTTAATTTTTGCCAGAACCTCTCCAGTGTCAATTTTTTTTTTTTCGTGGCTTCTCATTCGATATTATTATTCGTAAAATTTAATCTATTTTAAAATAGTTTATGAGGCTTATAATAAATAGAATAATGGTTTGGATAAATAGTAAAATTCTTAAATCTAATATACATGGTTTATTTTAAATTACAAATATTCGGTACAGCACTCGCGCGTACATTTAATTCCACATCTTCCCGCCATAGGCTCTGTCGTTACATAAATATATTGAAAATATTTTAATTCTACAGGGTGGGGCATAGGAACCAAGTGTTTTTGGTTTGGGTAGTACTCGGCCATTAGAAAAGGGAGGGGCGCGCGGTTTATTACAATCCATTCCTCGACTCAAAGCATTTCACTTTCTCAGTTGCCACTTGCCATCATGGAGAGGTGGACGGTAGAGCAACGCGTGTTCGCGTATGATTGTTTTGTTCGAAGTGGCGAGTCGGTGACTGCAGTACAGCGTGAATTTCGCAGAAGATTTAATATCCATCGTAATGACTCTGTTCCTGCCCGAGACACCATCTTACGCTGGGTCAATAACCTTCGAACAGTAGGTTCAATAATGAAAAGAAAGCCGCCCGGTCGTCAACGTACTGTGCGTACTCCTGAGAATATTGAAAGGGCGAGACAAGCATTACTGCGAAGTCCACGCCGCTCTGCACGTCGACATTCAGCTGCACTTCAAATCAGCAATCGCACTGTACGGCGGATTTTGCATGGTGACTTACATTTTCACCCATACAAAATACTGGTTGCCCAGCAATTAAATGTAAGAGATTACGCCCAACGCTTGAGTTTCGCACAACAAATACTTGAACTTGTTCAGGAGAATGAAAACATGTTGTTACTCACGAGTGATGAAGCTCATTTCCATCTTACGGGGGCCGTCAATAAACAAAATTGCCAGTACTGGGCTGACAAGAATCCACGACAGTTACATGAGATGCCATTGCATAGTCCTAAGGTAACAGTTTGGTGTGCGGTGGAAAAATTTGGCATCATTGGCCAATATTTTTTTGAAGAAAATGGGGTCACCGCTACAGTAACATCTGCGCGTTACATTCATATGGTGAATAACTTTTTCATACCTGAATTGTTAAGAAGAGGTGTGGATATTCAAGATTTGTGGTTACAGCAAGATGGGGCCGCGGCACACACCGCCAGAGCATCTATGGCTGTTCTTCGCCACCTGTTTCCAAATCGTCTAATTTCGAGATTTGGTGACGTTTTGTGGCCTCCTCGGTCTCCCGACTTATCGATTTGTGATTTTTATCTATGGGGGTACCTCAAGTCACGTGTTTACGAGGCCAAACCCCGTACGTTAGACGCATTAAAGGAATCAATTCGTTATGAAATCTCCCTAATCGACAGAGACATGCTGGAAAGAGTGGAGGCCAATTTTCGTCAACGGCTGCAACAGTGTATCAATGAAAACGGACATCATATGCCAGATGTAATTTTCCGTACTTGAATATTTCAAAATGCTTTATTATTAGCTATGTTGTACTACCAATAAATTTTTTTTAGAGTAAAAACTAATAATTTTATTATCATTTCAAAAACACTTGATTCCTATGCCCCACCCTGTATTAAATAAGTTAAAAAACTTCGGATATACAAAAATATAAAAGTCACATCAAAAAATGAAAAGACAAAAATCTACATAAATACAGACAGGAATAGAAATGGTTAATGCGCGAATCTAACTTATCTAATAATTTCATAGGAAATATACGGTTATTCTGGCCGCTTAAATTCTTATGCTAACGGTTTTATTAATGTCCCTTTTCTTGTTCCTAGGGGTTGACTCATAACAATATACATATATCAATATACCAAAAATAAAGGTATTGTTGTAAATATATTGCATTAACTCTTTCTCATTAATCCTTCATTCTTAATAATATAGATTAATAAACTAAATTGCAAGGAACGTGTTAAAGTATGTGATTGTATTGAGAATTAGAAAGAACTACCTGAGAGATTATATATAAGATGGTAATATACAATTTTCTATCTTCAATTTGTATTTTAAATTATGTTGATTCGATCTGCTTTTGTGTTTGCTTCCATAAATGGTGAAAATGACATCATAAATAATTTTAACATTTCGCATTTTTAGCAATCTCAAGTACGTCAAGAAATTTACATTTACAGAGCTGCCACGGATCCTTATTGCAAGACGAAAATAGAAAACGAGGAAAGATATCTTCATAATGGCACAGAGTCCAATTACAGAATTCATATACCGAGAAGCACTAAATAGATATGTGCTGTAAGCCCGTTCCCTGGTTTAAAAATAAAAATAATACATTACGTGCACAGGTCTCATTAAGTGATTTTGCCAGCGTGCAATCACGAAAATTGCTTATGTATTTTGTAATAATTAGCGCCCCTTATTCATCGATTCAAATTAGATATGATGTCATAAATTGCTAAATAACAAAACAATCGCCGCATAAGAATCGAGTGCCGATAATACAATGAAAGCAGAACGCGATCAGCTGGTTTGTATATGTTAAGTTCATTGGAAGTGTTGTATATATGCAATCTGACTCTGACGTAAAATAGTCCTAGAAGTTTATGTGTAGAATATTCCAAAATATATATTTATGTTTGCCTTGTTATAAAAGAATCTTTTCTTAGTAATACCTCACGAATTAAATTTCAGAAAACATTATACAGGAGTCGTATGAAAGTTAAGTAAAAAGTAATGTAAATGATTTCTTTTGAAAAAAATATTTAACAAGCTAATTATCTCCGTTTGAGATAGTAATATTTGAACCAGTGTTCCCAATTTTCTTGGCATAGGCGAATTGGGCACCAGTAGAAATATTTATATTGATGGAAATAAAAATGCAATAGGTATTAGTTATTAAAAGAATGAATGAATCAAGATTTAAAATACTGTAATACAAAAATGTTAACTAACACATATTGCTATGAATTGTGGTTTAAATATTTACTGCACCACCATCCACAACTAATCTACCCAACTAGGATACTCACCCGGTTGATTTCCAAAAATGGGACCGCTTTCTTCTCAGGGTTCCAATCGGAAATACGTGGTCTTCTACAAAATTTTTAAGGCGCCAGTAAAAGAATTCACTTTAAGTACGTTTATATATTCTGAGTTACTTTTTTAATTAATTCAGTAGTAAAGTTATATCAATAATAAAACACAGGATAAAATTTAAATGAATATTTAATACAAAAAAATCAAAAAAAGAAAAAAAAAATTATCTTTATAGAGTATAAAGATTGTGTAATATACAATTTACAAAGAGGTAAAACAATCCACTGAATATGACCGCTACGTGAATTAAAACTCTAATGACATCCGATCAAACTTAATTAAAAAAAATAATAATAAAGTTTATTTTTAATTTCTTTCCAGAGAACCAAACTATATAAACTTGAAAACACGATCAAAATCTACGACATGCGCGCTCACATGTAACAAAAAGTTCCCTTGATTTCCAAACGAAATAAAATTTTCAGTAATAATTTTTTTACATAGAAATTTTAAAAATATTCTTTATCATTTAATTCTTCTAATAATAAAACTCTTAATAACAATATTGAATACAATATAAATATCTTATAATATTAATCAAAATTTTTATGATATCAAAAATACAAAAAAAATTACAGTTTTTAAGGAGACTCACAAGACTCGTTGTTAAATCTTAAAACATCAAAATTACGAGAATAACAACTCTCTAACAATATTCGGGAATTGAATAAAAGATACATCAACTAATTAACACAATCAAAACCCGAATTTAATTAAATACACTGCTCAACTGATGAACTGGTACACTTACGAGAACATATATAAATAACTATTTACTACTTTTTGAGCAACACTTTCTTACTGAATTGATAGTATATGGTACTGTGAAACACTTTTATGCCGAAGAATTAAAAGAATAAAACTTAAATAACGAATTTCAAATGTTTTAATAGAAAAATAACAAAGTCTTCATTTTAGTATTACAGAAAAGTTTGCTTTGGAAAGAAATGATAACCAAACATTTAAAGATTAATAATGCGTGGGACCTCCTCTAGGTCTTATGACCTCCTGGCAACGTCTTGGCATGCTGGAAATCAAATTCTGAATGTAATGCTGAGGAATATTTTGCCATTCTTCCAAAACAGCAGTTCGGAACTGATGGTGATTATTTGGATCCACTCCTCGTGATCTTATCAACCTCTTCAGGGAATCCCATACGTTCTCTATGGGATTAAGATCTGGAGAGTTCGCTGGCCAATCCACGTGCGTAATATTTTTCTCTTCAAAAAATGCATTGACTTGTCTCGTTCTATGAGGACGCGCGTTATCATCAACAAACTCAAAACCATCGCCTATTTCATTACCAATGGCAAGACTACAGTTTGTAATACCTCATTAAGATACCTGACACTATTCATTGTAGCATTTCCAAGCATAACCAATTCAGTAAGACGAGTCGCAGAAATACCTCTCCAAAGAGTAATTGAACCATCTCCATAAGCTTGATGGTAAGTCACGTTGTTCTCAATATAGCGTTCTCCTCTGTTTCTCCAAACTCTAACTCTTACATCTGAGCTATGGAGACGCACTCTGGTCTCGTCACTGAATGAACAACGACCCCAATCTTCAACATTTCAATTTGCATGTTGATGTACCCACTCTAGCCTTCTTCTTTTGTGGGCTCTGGTCAACAGTGGGCCTTTTTTAGAAGATTTGGACCTTCAATTTACCCCATGGAGCCTTCTTCCTACTGTTTCAGTGGATACTTGAGTACCTGTTGTATTCAATAACTGAATTTGGAGTGTTCTTGCAGTAGAAAATCTATTCCTTCGACACTGAACCGTAATAAAGCGGTCCTCCGTAACTGTTGTACTGCGGTTTCGCCCTCCGCCGTGTCTATGTTGAACAGATCCAGCATCATTAAAACGCATTCGAACTCTTCTGATCACATTGTGGCTCACATTGAAATGGGCAGCAACAGTTCTTAGCGATGCACCAGTGATAAGCATTCCCATAGCTCGGCTCACCTCTTCAATACTTAAAACGCCTTAATGGCATCTGTAAAATGCAATCAACCACTCTGCATTAAAACTTATTCGAGAAATTAGCAAAAATTCTCTTAAAACTTGATAAAAGTATAAGCGTCCGCGAGCTCAGTAACTGCACTTATGACAGATAATAACAACAAACAACAATGGAGTCGCAAATGTCATTCGATAGACATTTGTTTGCATTCCGAAACACAGTACTGATCATATAGGACGTCATGCCTAACGCCTAAGAAGGGTTATTTACTTTTACTGCATGCTATATAAGTGTACCAGTTCAAAAGTTGAGCAGTGTATATAAATCTATATATTTTTCAGTGAAATACAACGTTCTTGTGTTTAGGTATAACTTAGTTTGCCCCTCAACATCGTCCGCAATCGCTTTCACATAAAGCCGACCTTCAAAAATACAAGTTTTTGCTCACGCAGATTAAAATACATTTTCAAAAATATACACTACAATTCAAAAATAATTGTACATTCAATTTTAAATAAAGTTTAAATTTTAATTAGGGAAAAATCCATAACACAATGTATATGCTAGGAGCTAGAAGCACGGAATTCTTGACACGAATAATTGTTTAGTGTAAAATGCCTTTTTGAACGTCAGTTTAGTCATTGACATTTATAAGTATTTGACTTATATTATAAATAGGCACCGGACACGAGCGGCCCATGACCATTGCCCACAGGCGTACTATTGAAAATTTGTATTTTTAAAGATTTTCTAATTTTATTTATATAATTGGAAAACAAACGGGTGCCGATCTATAAAATACGAAATAGATTTTTATTTGTTCATTTTGTAGTTAATTTTCACTAGCAATAATTCCTCAAGGTTCTCTTCTGTAAAATACGTTCTCTTTGGATGAAATACATCCTCGTAGATAGAAAACGTCCTTTCTACATCGCAACTGGTTATAGGTGCATACTGAATATATTCTTTTATTTGAACGTATTTAGCAGTTAGATTTTAACGCATTGTGCCCATACACAATTGCCGCAGTGTTATTAAATCTGGATTTCTATTCAAAACTGCGTCTAACTTTTGCCGAAGGCCACATCCGAAGTCACTTGGAATATTTTTCAAATTATTAATAATCACATCTAATGTGGCTAATCCATCATTTAATTTGAGATTTTCAGTTTTAATATAAGTGATATTAGTTTTGGCAAATTTCCAAAGTGTTCCCGAAGAAAGTACAACTGATTTTTTAATTTGGAATTTGTATTAGTTCTTTGCACTCAGAAATACTTCGAGCATCGTCATTTAAACATGTAACGAAATTTTGCAAACTATCGTAATCCTCTGCATAAAAACTAGTAACTGCCAACCATGTTCCCCATCTAGTTATTACTGGAGAGGGAGGCAGTGACAAAGATGGAAGTTTTTTCCCTGTAAAGAGCTACTCTCAATGGTGCTTTTCTGAAAACTTTTTTAAAAGCGGATAAAAGGCTATCAACTTCCGGAATTCCGGTCTCTGATATATTCACAAATTCTGTAGAGAGCGTGTGCTACACAAGTAATATGCAGCATATTAGAATATGTTTCCTTTAATAGTCTGCCTGTTTTTAGCATATATGCAGCACTGTCACTGGCAAATAAAAGTATTTTTTTGTGTACCTGTCGTCCGAATGAAGCATTTGGTGCATATTGTCGTAAATGATTTTAGCTACTGTTTCCGCATCAACTGTATTTATAACTTCTGTTCCTATTACATATACGTTATATGGAATAGTTGGATGTAATACACCAGCTACAACATTTACCACACAGCGTCCTAATATTTCGACAGTTTCGTCGGCACTTATCCATAGGTACTGATTTGGAAGATTGCTTCTAATGCGTTCAAATGCTCTAGTGTAGCACTTAGTAACATAATATTTGCCTAAGGTGGATTCATCAGGAACATTTCGACCAGTATATTTTTGTAGAAATGCTTTGAAGGTGGGATTGCTAAGTTTATTTAATGGAATATTTTCCGCCATTAAAGTTTCACAGAGTTCTTCGTTAAAATTGTCAGATTCCAAAGTGTCTAATTTTTGTATATGTATTTGCGATGCTAAGTGACGTTTTACGTTCGATTTCTTGTAATTTTTTACCGATATTTTACAGACTTTGCAATAAATTTTGATGAACATACAACCAGTTTAAAACTTAATCCAACTTGTTTCACGACGTCATTCTCGACGTTGATCCATGTCATATCTGAAAAAGGAACTTAAAAAATGTTCTAGATCTAAATAAATGAAAATTTAAAATTTATACGGAAGTTATTGAAACTTACCTAAATTCACTGGACACACTGGTCAAAATAATTGGGAGAAGTAGATTCGATGAAATGAAATTAAACATGATCTGTTACAAAAATTACGAAGTATGTCATTTACAGTTAAAACAATGAGGAAAAAGAAACTAACTCACCGTACTTTATACATCTTACGAAATATAAACTATACCGTTTCAACTTCAAATTGAGAATAATCAACTGCAAATTGAAAATAATCTACTTCAAATTGAGAATAACAAACTTCAAATTGAGAATAACCAACTTCAAAATGAGAATATCCAGCTTAAAATTGAAAATAATCAACTTCAAATTGAGAATTGATAAATTTTTCAGGCTCATGTGTTGTTGGTAATTGACAATGATCCGTTCCATGCCGGTATAGAAACTATAGTTACTGAAAATGAATTCAGCAACCATAAATTGCTAAGACTTAGTCCTTACAGCCGAATGTTAAATCCGAATTGATTGACTTGGTCCAGCTTAAAAGCTGCTGTTAAACGGGATTCAAATCTGCGTTTGCCACGTATTTTAGCTGATGAGGGCAGAGTAAATTTAAATCAGACGGACTTTCGTCTATAACAATTAGAGGAGATAATACATACTAATGTTAATGCAATAAACCCGGCAAACTATCCAAGATATGTCGGGCATATTCAACGATTTATACCGGACGCATTAAATTTAAACCATATAATTATGTAATTTACAAAATCCATTTATTAATTGTGTTACTTTAGGTGTTACAATATAATAAAAGCTGTTTTCATTTGTAATTGTTTGTTCTCATTTTGAATATGTTTATTCTCAATTTGAATTTGTTTATTCTCGATTTGAAATTGATTTTTCTCAATTTGAATTGTTTGTTCTCATTTTGAAAATGTTTATTCTCAATTTGATATTGATTAATCTCAAATTTAAATTGAAAAGGTATAGTAAATAAAATAAATTATAAAAACTCCTCACGCTTCTATCTACGCCCATGAAGAAATGAATTTAACTGTAATATTGATGTAATTGCGTCACAATTCAACGACAAAAAACAGATGTGCGGTTAACCGAATGAATAGTGCTATTCAATAACTGCGTGTTGTACTTAGCGATGTTATAGACTATTTATATGCTCC
This sequence comes from Melolontha melolontha, assembly GCA_935421215.2. Classification (NCBI taxonomy): domain Eukaryota; kingdom Metazoa; phylum Arthropoda; class Insecta; order Coleoptera; family Scarabaeidae; genus Melolontha; species Melolontha melolontha. The sequence continues at coordinate 35,579,415 of OW285236.1, read as the reverse complement.
ATCGTAATTTCGGCCTGATGCGTCTGGTCTCTATTCATTACTAACTTTTCCTCATATTGTATGTAGACGTTTTTGAGATTTTCTTTATGTATTATTTAAAAAATTTTCTTTATTTGTTATTAACCCTTAACTACAGATCCCCGGTAAATAATACCTTCGAGCGTTTCCGATTCGTCAAGTTTCGGCGATTTCCGTCACTTACAGATCTATGCGCCTATGTACCTTCCTAGTGGTCAGTTTTGAGTAGACTGCCGAGGTGAGCGCGTCATTTGATTCTAAATAGAGTAATAGTATTAGTTTGAAGATTGTAACCGGTAAAAATTACCGGAGGTATGTTTATATTTTAATTTACTGATTTTGTGTAATATTTTAGTCGCTAAAATGTCCACACAAGAAAATCCAGGACCCTTAAAGAGAGTAAGGTACGGAGATGTGAATTTTGAAGAGACCTTGTTGAAATGGGCGGCAGAAGTGAATTCTGACGATAGCGATATAGAATCAGATGAAGAGTACATTCCGTCGGATCATGAAAGTGAATCGGAGGTTGAACTAAACCAAGAGGAGGAGGAAGAAAATGTAAGGTTATCTGAGGCGTCCAATACAGATGCTAACAATAATTATTATTATGGTAAGAATCGTTTTAAATGGTCAAAAACTTCACCAGTGCCTAGGAATACGCGTACCTTACAACAGAATATTGTTGTAAAATGCCCATATGTAAAGACTAACAATATCTACACGGCTAATCCTGAAGATGTATGGAATCTTTTCTTTGATGATCATATTTTATATGTGATTCTACTTTCATCTAATGCTCGTCTTGCAAAGATGAGACTGAAATACAAAAAATATGAAAATAATTCTGATCTGCGTGATTTAGATATAATAGAACTACGAGCTTTTCTAGGATTACTAATTCTATCCTCAATTTTTAAATCCAATCACGAGGATATACGATCCATTTTTGCCACTGATGGATCTGGTCGAGATATCTTTCGATCTGTAATGAATGTAAATCGATTCACCATCATTGTTATGTGTCTAAGATTTGATGATGCTGAATCTAGAAATGAACGGAAAAAAATCGATCAACTAGCAGCTATTAATAAAATTTTTAATGCATTTATAGTAAATTGTCAATCTAGGTACAGCATTGGAAGTAATGCTTGTGTGGATGAGATGCTAATTGATTTTCGCGGCAGATGCAAGTTCAAGATGTTTATGCCAAACAAACCGGCTAAGTATGGTCTCAAACTTATGGCTCTGACAGATGCCAGAACAGGATATTTATACAATTCCTATATATATTGTGGAAAGAACTCTGACGATAATGTTTTGAGTGAAGAGGAAAATAAATATTCAAAACCCACACAAGCCGTTTTAAGGCTTACCCAGCCAATCTCAAATACAAATAGGAATGTAACAGCCGACAATTGGTTCTCTTCAATAGAACTGGTAAATGTTCTGAAGAGTAAAAAGCTTACTTATGTGGGAACTCTTAAAAAAAATAAAGGTGAAATACCTCCTGCATTTTTGCCCAACAGAAAAAAAGATGTCGGTACTAGTTTATATGGATATACTAGTGACATGACATTATTATCATACATACCAAAAAAGAATAAGTCCGTATTATTGATCTCCTCCATGCATCACAACGAATATAATGATGCTGAAACTGGTAAGCCAGAAATTATAAATTATTATAATCAAACAAAAGGAGGGGTCGATAGTCTCGACCAAAAATGCAGCGTTTACTGTTGTAGTCGCAGGACTCGCCGCTGGCCTCTAGCTTATATTCTTTAGATTATTGGATATAGCATCTGTTAATTCATATATTGCTCACCAAGCTTACAGGGACAATAAAACAATGCTTCGTTACGAGTTTGGAAAACAATTAGGAATGTTGTTGGTAACTCCTCAAATGAAACGTAGATTCTATAATATACGTATATGCCGAGAAGTTAAACTATGTATAAGACGGATTCTAAAATTGGATGAAGAATACCCATTTGAAATTGGTCAACCTCCTAAACGAACCACGTGCAGAAAATGCCCGGCCAAGAAAGAAAGAAAAACCACCCACATATGTTTGATATGTAAGATATGTAAGACACCTACCTATATGTTTACAGTGCACCGAGAGGATTTGCAAAGATTGTACCACATAAAATTTTGTGCTACATTACCTCCTGTTGGATTTTTTCGATATGAACTTTTTAACTTGAAATTACTTTTATTTTCGTTATTACAGTTTCCTTTATAGGTTCCTTTATAAAAAAGAGTTGAGTTTAATTTTTTTTTTGAGAAATTTTATATATATTGTATATACACCTCATTCCATGTTAAAATTTGAGGTGAAATATATTTTTTATAAACGTTCTTTGTTGTATGATTAAAAGTCATTTGAAATACCCAAATTGCAAATTTAGATACACCAAAAAACATTTTCTAGAGGTTTTTTTATATAATTTCTTTTTTTTTAACTTGTTAATAGCGGTAGAAAAAAGCCGGTAGAATTTACCGGGTGTCTGTGCTTGCGTCTCGGCAACAACTTGTCTGTAGTTAAGCGTTAATGTAGTGCGTCAAATTGACAAGGAATTAAATATTAATAGTTTTACGTTATAACGATTTTATTATAACTAGGTACTCCGTTTATTTGAAATTCTATTTTACTGGTTACTCGCTAACGGTATGTATTTAGCTACTGCTCATTAAAATATGTTTTAAATATAAACCTGTTAAGATATTAATGAATTACAAATTCTTATTGAAATTTCAATAAATAATTGTGTAAATAAATTGTATTTAGGTTTTTATACAAGTTAAGTATTAGCATGAATTTCATTATCTCATGTACGTTGTTGTTAAACATGATCCCAATTTGAATATAATTTTCGGTGCGCGTAATCTAGGTTTGCTCTGGAATTAAAAACATCGAGACAAAAACAAAACAAACTCGCACGCCGCCGACAAGCAGGCTGCGAGTTGTGGTTTTATCACATCAGCTGACTGTTAAATGATTTCTAGGAATTACTGAAGGTCACATCCGTCGCCAAGCATTATCAGTGATATCATTCGGTTAATTTATCGCTACTTGTTTATATGTATTTAATTTTTAATAGATTAGAACCAGGAAAAAAGCCATGATGATATACGAGAGATGATTATAAAGAAAAGCAAAAAAAAAAAGAGAATGCTGACAGAAATAAAATTGGACGTGAAAATATTTTGTAATGGTAAACTTCCCAAATTATTAGCGATTCCATAGAGTGTATTTAAACGTAAACGTGACCGAGAGAAAATAACGCTTACGTGCACGATATCACGAGCAATATCATTTAAAAAGGAAACAAACTGTAAGGTTTAATAATTAATACAAAAATTGCTTAGCAATCGATATTTCACTGAAACAACTATTCCCTTTCTCTTTGAAAATTTAAAAATGAACTGCTCAATTCTATTACTTTTTAATGCTTCTGCACTAGTTGACTTTTTTTATTCGAGTTTCTTTGTGTGCGTGTTTTGTTTTTTAATTTTAAATCCAGTATTAATAATGGGAATGGATGAATGCCAGCCAACAGCGAACCCAATACATGAATTATAAAAATATAATCTTATATTGCCGTTTAATCAATAACATGTGAATGTGTTTTAAATTGTTGTACTTCACAGATAATAATAATAATAATAATAATAATAATTTATTTTCATCCCTTTGACTACAGTAGCATAGGATAAGTCAATTTAAAGTAAAATAAAATCTTAATCCTGGTCACAATTCTTCTTACATATTGCTATGAATTGTGATTTTGAAATTTGCTTATTCACAATTCACGACAAATCTATCCAGCTAGGATACTCAGTCGGTTTAATTTAAAAAAATGGGACTGCTTTCCTCTCAGGGTTCCAATCGGAAAAGTTGTCTCTTCTACAAAATTTATAATGCGCCAGTAAAAGAGTATTGACAAATGTTATAATTATATTTCTTTAAGTTACTTGTAAACTTCTTGAAATAAGGTTTAATAATAATAAACACAATAAAATTTAAATGAAACTTTACTACTAAAATAAATAAATAAAAAAAAAACCTTTATAAAGTATAAAGATTAATATTGCCTCATTTAACAATATTTTAAATGTAAAAATAACGCATGGAAATGACCGCTGCATGCGATCAAAAACCTTTGTGACAGCCGATCAAAATTTAAACAAATAATAAATTACAAAGAAACTTTTTAATTTCTCCCTAGAGAACAAAATAAACAAACTATTTGGCAGACCGAAACAAACTCTAACGCATGTGAACCCACATGTAACAAAAAATGCCCTTGAGATACCAAACATAAATTTTACAGTTACAGAATTTTACTAGAAATTTTAAAAATCCTTCTTTGTTATTTATATCAAATATCTAAGACTAAAATCTCAATACGATAATAATGATAATATAGCAAAATCCAGTATTTAACTCTTTTAAATATAATAAGATATCTTTTAATAATATATTACATACGTAAAAAATATATTCAAGACACATGAGTAAGAAAGTGTAAAAAAATATAACAATTACGAGATAAACAAACTCGTTAAATAGCGGCAATGAAATTAACACAGCACCAACAACAATTAAATCAAAAAAAATAAACCCGAAGTTACTTAATAAAAAGATAAAGAATAATCTTTTTATAAACACGTCTTTCTTAACTCACATTACACCTGTCTCTCTGAGAATACAGCAAGCACGCAGGCTCCGTATAAAAGAAATACAGTTTTACAATCGTCCACAGCAGAACAAACGGCATGCTCAAACTGCGCAAGTCAAATATATATTTAAGTTCAAAATAAATGTGCATTCATAAAATAATTAAATTTTATAATATTTATGGGGAAAAATCCACAGCAATATGTAAGCGCGTTAATATCTATATATAAAATAAACATTGATATCTAATGCTACATTAAGAAGAGTACAAATGAAAATATACAAGGAACAAAATATTAAAAACTTATGCAATAACATAGAGTTTCACTACATTACAACAAATATTATACATCTGCACAGTCATGAACAAACTCCTGGACAGAATAATAGACTTTGGAGATTAATAGGTCCCTAATACTGTATTCAAACAAATCAGGTGGTAGCTGTCTATACTTAAGTGGTAACCTATTGTACAAACCTTTGTCTGGTGTTTAGGATTTTTTTCAGTAAATGCTAATTTATGTTTGGGAATTTCCAATACCTGACTATTACGTGTATGATAATGGTGGTTCTCATTTAATTTTGTGAAAATATTAAAATTTTGCTTGCCATAAATTAATAATTTATAAATATATACACATGGCAATGTCATAATGTTCATTTCCTTGAATAAGTTTTTACAACTTACTCTTACACTGACTTTATTCATTAATCTAATCGCTCTCTTTTGCAGTCTAAAAATTCTTAGTACTTCTATTGAACCGCCCCAAGCAAGTATTCCATATGCGAGTAGGGAATGGAAATGAGCAAAATACTAAATTCTTATGACACACGTATCTACTCTGTTACGCAATTGACTTATTACGTAACATACACTAGTCAATTTCTTTGCCAAGCAATCAATGTGCTCATTAAAAGAGAAGTTCTCATCTATATATATATACCCAAAAATTTTGTAGAGTCTACCTGAGCAACAGTACCACCATTTACTCTAATTAACTGTGAACAATTCCTCTCGCGTTTTTTTGCACTAAATTCGACTATTTTTGTTTTTGTGTTATTTAAGTACAAAGCATTGTTTTGAAAATACCCGTTCAAGATATTCAATGAAGATTTGACTGCATGGCTTACATTTTCATATTTATTACACGTTACAAGCAATGAGGTGTCATCCGCGTACATCACCATTTTACTGTTTGGTGCATCGTTTACATAAATTATGTAAAGAAGCGGTACCAATATGCTTCCCTGGGGTACTCCTCTCCTTATTTCACTTAAATTCGATTTAATTCCCTTTACTTCCACATAACTTGAACGGTCCTCCAAATAATTCTGAAACCAGTCCAAGGCCAAACCTCTGATGCCATATCGAGCTAATTTTTCTAATAAAATTTTGTGATTTACTAAATCAAATGCTTTGCTTAAATCTATAAATACACCCACACATGTCCGTCCTGTCTCTAAATTGTTGTACACATCATCCAAGAATGCTGTTACTGCGGATATAGTTCAACGTCCTTTGCGGAAACCAAACTGTTTTTCATTCAAAATATTATTTTGCTCTAGAGATTTTGTCAATCTAATAGGTAGGTACTATTTTTGCTATAATTTTGGAAAATACGCTCAATAAAGAAATAGGTCTATAGTTACTTGCAAGGTGTGTGGATCCAGATTTGGAAACCGGAACAAGTCTCCCAACTTTTAAGTCACTAATAAATAAACCCTTACTGAAGCAGTTATTTATTATAACCGCTAGTGGAATAATAATTCCATCTAAACACCTCTTTATGAGAACCGTGCTAATACCATCTGGTCCCGATGAATATGTATTATTAAGGGGGGAACGAGGGGAACTCTGATAAAATCTAGAATAGCCATATTTATAAAGAAAAATGAAATTTGTTTTTATTTGATAGCTACTTTTTAAGGTTTTGCGATCTAATTAATTGCCTTGTAGTTTGTACAATTTGCTCTAATAGTTTGTTAATTATCATAGTTTAAAGATTTTGTGTTCACCCAAAAATGAATTTGACTGTGGCCCATTTATTCTTAGAAGGGAGCGTTGGGAAAGATAGGACTTAAAATAAACGCTTGTGATTGGTTAAAAGACGGGCCGAATTTACGCAGGCAAGATCAAGTTCATTTTGTTCTGTTAAATTTTCTTTTACTGTGAGTTATTTCTGTCAGTACTATTGAATTGCGCTTTCCTTTAGTTGTTTATTGTGCTATTTATTATTCATATTCATTAAAAATAGTACATTATAGAGTAATTGAATTGGTTCGGCTTTTACTTCATTAAGATTCAAAATTTAAAATAAAAATAATTAAAAATAGCTCATTATAGAGTCATTGAATTGGTTCGGCTTTTACTTGATTAAGATTCAAATTTTAAAATAAAAATAAAACTTATGGTTAAAATCTTCATTTCTTAATACGGAGTCGTAGAACGACAATTGTTTCGTCAGCACAGTGGCTTCATCGGGTACTTACAGCTAAAGAGCCCGTTACAAACTTTGTAACGTGTTGATAAATACACAGTTTGAAAAACATAATTTTCATCATAAGCATCATGGATACATTATACAGGGTAATCGCTGAACAACGCCCGAGCTATGTAAATCTGAAGAATACGTATAAATGTCTAACTGAAAATCAAAACAAAATTTTCTTTGTAATCTTTGTAATAATCAAAAATTTCCAGATTTTTAGGGCCAAAATGTAATTAAAGTCGGTCAATATCTTTGTTTATTTTATATTTACCAAAATGGAGTTGAAATTCAAGTTCATTGACCTGCAAAAAAAAACATAAAATTCCGAACGATACTTTCCGAACATAAGTTATTCATGGATAGTGAATGTTATTATTAGAGAACGGACACGGTTACCACATGACGCAAAGCCCAGTGCAGTACTGGCGAAAGGCTGTATTTCTAAAATATTTAATTTTATTTATATAATTGGAAAACGAACGGATGGTGATCTATAAAATTACGAAATACATATTTATTTGTTGAAAAGTTGTATTTATAAAGTTTTTAATTTTATTTATATAATTGGAAAACATACGGGTGGTGATCTATCTATCTAAAATTACGAAATACATATTTATTAATTAATTTTATTTATATAATTGGAAAACAAACGGGTGGTGATCTATAAAATTACGAAATACATATGCATTTGTTGAAAAGTTGTATTTTTAAAGTTTTTAATTTTATTTCTATAATTGGAACATTTTTATTTGTTCATTTTGTCGTTCAAGTTGAGTAAAGGAGTATTAATATTGACTAGCAATAGCTTCTCAAGGTTTTCTTCTGTCAATTTTGTTCTCTTTGAATTAAGTTCATCCTTATAAATAGAAAACGTCATTTCTACATCGCAACTGGTTATAGGTGCATACTGGAAATATTCTTTTATTTCTTCATATTTAGCCGTTAGATTTTGTGGAATTGTCTCCATACATAATTGCTGCAATGTAATTAAATCTGGATTTCTATTAAGAATTGCTTCAAACTTTTGCCGAAGGCCACATCCGAAGTCACTTGGAATACTTTTCAAATTATTAACACATATAATGTGGTTAATCCGTCATTTAATTTGAGATTTCGATTTTCAAAATAAGTGATTAGTTTTGGCAATTTTCCAAAGTGTTCGTGAAGAAAGTACAACTTTTTTTAAATTCCTCCTTTAGCAGTGTTACGAAATGTTTTAGACTATCGAAATTCTCAGCATAATAACTAGTAGCTTTCAGCCATGTTCCCCATCTAGTTGTTACTGGAGTGGGAGGCAGTGACAGAAATGGAAATTTTTCCCTGAAAAGAGCTACTCTCAGTGGTGCTTTTCTGAAAACTTTTTTAAAAGCTGATGCAAGTCTATCAACTTCCCGAAAAGTGTCTCTGATATATTCACAGATTCTGTGGAGAGCATGTGCTACACAAGTAATATGCAGCATATTAGGATATGTTTTCTTCAACAGTCTGCCTGTTTTTAACATATACACAGCATTATCACTGACAAATAAAAGTATTTTTTCTTTGTAGGTGGCGTCCGAATGAAGCATTTTTTGCATATTCTCCTTAATGGTTTCAGCAACTGTTTCCGCATCAACTCTATTTATAGCACTTGTTGCTATTACATATGAGTTATAGGGAATAGTTGGATGTAGTACACCAGCTACAACATTTACCACACAGCGTCCTAACATATCCACCGTTTCGTCGGCGCTTATCTATATGTATTGATTTAAAAGATCGCTTCTAATGCGTTCTACTGTTCTCGTATAGCACCTAGAAACATAATATTTGCGTAAAGTTGATTCATCAGGAACATTTCGACCAGTATATTTTTGAAGAAATATTTTTAGAGTGGGATTGCTAAGTTGATTTAATGGAATATTAGCCGCCATAAAAGTTTTACAGAGTTCAGATGTGTTTGCGATCCTAAGTGACGAATTTTTGACGATATTTTACGGATTTTGTAATAAATTTGTAGAAAATAATAACTTATAATTTTCTTACCAAAACATACTCGGCCGCACATATTGCTATGTTTCTTTCTAAGCGAATAAATTGAAAAATTCAAAACGGGTAAATTTTAAATGTATGAGCATCGATATAACAAATCTAATATTTATTTTTTGTAGAGTTTCTCGCTATTTTCTGTAGTAAGTTTTAATATGCAACAATACAGATCGTGTTAAGAAAACACATCCGTGTATATTTCGTGAATTTATATTGAATGTTAAATGGCATGTAGATTAGTATATCTTTTATACGTTTTAGTTCATAAATATTAATAATTAATAATTTAAATCATGCTATACCTACCAAGATATAAAAGGATATTTAAAGTACTATAGTAATAGTAAATTTCATAATCAATACTTAAATATATAAACGTTGTTTATTGTGACAGCTACGATGTACGTCAAGTTTCAAACAAAGATATTCATTAAGGTATTAAATATCAAATACATATTATTACTTAATATACACCACAAATTAAAACAACCTAAAAAGACAATAACATCTTTGTAATAAACTATACATGATAGAATGTGCATTTTAAAATTGACATTTTATAATACTTGTAATCTATAAGAACAAACATGCCATTCGTTTGAAAATGTGTATAATTAATCAAATGGAGGATCAACACCTGTAAAAAACGGTTCAGGGGGTTTTATAGTATACGAAATAGAGGCTAATATGATATTTGTCCATCCATTAGAGATAAATATATTTGTTTATATATATTGTAAACAATGCAGCTGTCAACCAAGTTCAGAACTATAGGTTAGGTGTGTCTGAAATGGCGATAGAACACGTCAAGCGGAAGATAAGAAAGGATAGTCTATTAATCAGTAAGAGAAGGAAGATATGACGTATAAATCTAAAATATGGTAACGTGAATGATGAAGAAGACATTATAGAATTGGACAATAGAGAAGGATAGAAAAGAAAAAGGGATTTCATACGGTTTTGAAAAAAGAAACACTTAAAAATTAAAATAAGAACGTATTTAAAATATTAAACACTGTTAGAAAGTAATATTAAGAAAACATAAATCAATATAAGAACAAAAGTTTTTGAATATGGAATATCATTTTGAAGAGTATTTTATAGCTTAGAAAAATATATTTGAAAATGGATTGACGTCACAGGTCATATATATATATATATATAGAAAATTTCTCAAGAAGAAGACACTTACCGAAAAATTATCTTAAAGCGGTGGTCACAAATCAAATTTGTATTATAAATTATATTGAGTTTAATCCATCATTAGAATTTTTATATTTTTAATTTAAAGAGAATTATTATTTTACCTTGTTTCATATGATAATGAATTCGACAGGTCAGTAATGTAATAAAGTCATTCAAGACTTCGAAGTTCATTAAAATAAATTTATAAGATTACTTGTTTAAAGGGATATTTGCTTGTTCGGAAGTAATTTTAACTTCTATTTTAAAACATAAGATATAACACAGATTTCATTTAAATTGTAAGTAGAGTAAGGTCTCACTGACATTTAAGGATATCTGGGTTTTTGAACTCGCAATTAAAACCTTCATTAAATATTTGAAATATTGAATAAAACAAATTGTGTGATATTGAGTATCTCATGTGGTAGGGTAAATTCTCGTCACATGAATATGAAATAACACATTTCTCTTTTGAAATATTATCACTTTATAAAACTATAAAAATCCATAAACTTTGCAATTTATCAATTTTAAATAAAAACACTGCGTCATACTTTAGTATTTTATAAAGTATAAAACTCACTGGTCTAAAGTGATCCACAGCTGTATTTTGGAAGATTTATTAAAATCAAAGATCTAAAGTCATATTTTTAGATATATAGGTATGAGTATATTTTGACTAGATATAAAGATTTACATACCATATTTTATGATGAAAGAAAAATATAATTAATGATATTTATTACATTGAAAATTAATGTATATTTTTGCAAATTGTGAATAATAATTGTATTAAATTTAACATGTTATGGTATTATTTTTCTCCTTATTACATTGGGTGCTTGGCCTAGTTGCAAGGAACCCTTTTTGTAAAACAAAAATCCTGAGAACAATTTTAAGAGTCTAAACTATGAATATGTGTGTATGATGATTCATGTTTAATAATTGCCGCCCATTTTGAAAATCTAAGTACACAGCAATATGTAACTGTTTTTTTTTTTGTGAATATAAATAATAGCCTTTTCGTCGAATATGTCGACAAACCTATGCCGCATTAATTAAAATGTGATTAAAATTAAATACTTAGAACGTTAAACTTCTTTTAGAAGTAAAATGATTATAACTATTAAGATAAAATTTGTTTTATTTTATCTTAATAGTTATAATGGAATTTCATCAAGTAAAGGCCGAAACAATCATATAAAATGATTATGTTTATAATAAAACAAAAATCGTCATAAAGCAAGAAGCTTTACGTAGCTTGTCCATGCGTGGACATTCTAAAACGTCCAGTTGTCTTCTCTTGTATTAAATAAAATAATTCATAAGTATTCCTCGTCGTTAATTTAGTTATTTTTACCTTAAATCACAAAAAAATGTTCTTGTTGATATTAATTGGTAAAATGTATTTATTTACAAAAACATTCAATGTTTCGTAAAACAAATTTTGTGAAGCGAACAGTCAGATATGATTAATTTATTTTTATGAAATAATACGCAATACCTCACTACCACGGTCACACTGCCAGTTCAATAACCCGGTTTGTTTGTTATTTTTTAGAATTTAATGTTAATCATACAGACATAGGTGAATTTTCACGGAATTATTCGTGAACTTGCATATTTCTTTGGTGAAGTTGACTGCATACATTAGCCTTGTTAATGTCATCAACACAAATATGCGACATATTCATATGTATATGTATACACGGTCTTAAAGAATTCTATTTTTCTTCAAACATACAAACACAATCAGAATAAGTCAAGCTAGACGTTATTCATGCAGCTTATGCTAATTTAAATTTGTCAGTATAAATAGTCGCTGAATATTTATGAAATAAACGTGTTGTAATGTTATTGTATTATCAGCGAAAATGCATTAAATGTCACTTGTGTTGAAGTAAATATCTATTTTGCGAACAATCGCCTAGATTTTTTTTTATTAACTACTTAAACTATGAACTTCATTAATATTTTATAAAATTTGTTCAAGGCAGAATAAAGCATTGTTTTATATAAAAACAAGCTAAATCCGGCCACGCGTCGTTGTGGTTCAGTCTGATATGAAATATATGGGAAAGTAAACACAAGTATTAAAGCGAACAGAGATCTACCGAGAAAACACATCATTCAATTCAATATTCTGTCTTGCGTTGCTGTGGCTATGTGGAATGAAAAGAAAGGAAGAAAAAATACGGTTTTCACAAAATATTATTTTTAAATGTAAAGTCGTATTCTGCATAGACACAAAAATCATACAGTTTACCGAATTTGGAGCATGCGACGTATAATTGCCCACGAGAGAAGCAATCGTTTTCTAAATTCAATCCGCACACTTGCAAAGATTGCGCCTTATTAATAGTCATAGCGAACGCAAGGTGTATTGGAAATTGAAGTCGTTTGAAATCGAACGCCATGTGAGTCGGAATGAGTGGTATTCGTGGAAATAGTACGTCTTTACCTTTATGAGGTTCAGTCAGAATTGTTTCTTGAATTAGATTGTTCATTACTTTTTTAATTACCAATTGCGTGCCATTACTTTGGCTTACTGATGTTTCAAAGTAGCAAAATTGGTACTGCAATTTTCAAATTCAGAATGTGTGACGGTAATCCTGGAACATCGACAGAATTCCGCTAGAAAATTCACTACTTTACTTTGGTTCATCATGGAGTCAATGGATTTGTATGTCACTGTTTCACCTGCGATTCTGTTTAGAATTATTTTGTTCATATCGTGTACGGTAACAATCACGGTAATAATTTCCCCTTTTCTTTCAGAAACCCAGCTACTTATTTAATTGTTTTTCAAATATCAATATCATTAATATTTTCGTCTTTCAAATGTGCATATTTCTTTTTAAAATAACATCTTCCTGACATTTACATCTAACCTATACACATTATTTCAAGTTTTCACATAAGACAATATTCAAGTTTAAGGAAAAAGTTATTTTTCTTTTTAACAATATGTTAGCGTAAATAGAGTATATGATTAGCCAACGTCACCTTGTAATAAAAAAGTAATACGAAACCAAGTATTTGAGAAATTTTTACGCGGTTTATGTCGAAGCGCACCGTAGATTTCACCGGCGCGGGAAGGTTTTTGTTTATGCCGCCGTTTAAAAAAATCATATTACTAGAAAAATACTCGCGTATTTGAATGCAACGTTGTGTTAAAATTTCAAGTAAATCGATCGGCTACATTTCGAGTTTTGCGAATACAAACATACGCAGGCTGATATATATATATATATACAGGGTGTTAAAAAAGTTGTTCGAAAATTTTACCTACTATTGGTTCCCATTAAGATAAAGAAAAGAGTTTTAGTAAATCTAGGTCCAAAAACCAGTAGTTTCTGAGTTATAACAGATTTTACATTTTTCTCATCAAAAGCGTAACTAGACTTTTGCTTGTGTTACCCATATATATTAGATATATTATATTATTATACAATGAATGTGTATCCTAGCTTTTATTTTTCGTTATCTACTGTCATGTCATATGTCATATCGATCTCCATTTGGCTGTAGGTTAATATGAATAGATACACGAATGTAGAAATGGCAGACATTCACTTTATGTATGGTGCTGTTAATGGTAATGCTTATGAGGCGCGTCGCCTTTATGCGGAAGCTTACCCTAACGGTATTTTGCTTAGTGATAATTTTTTTACAAAAGTGCATCAACGTCTGTCAAAGGTGCGTTCATTTTTTTAACATCTTGTATATATATGTATATATATATATGTGTATATATATATATATATATATATATTTAGTGTTTAAAGAATTTTGTTTTTCTTTTTTATTTTATTGGCAGTTCACTTACAAAATCCACACAAGCATGTTCGTTCTAAGAAAATTGGTCCCGGATGTCCAAACACATGTGGCACATGAATGCGTACCCGTGTAGAACAAACAACAAATATGCTTGAAAAAGACTGAATTGAAAAAAGTCGAAACGTCGCAAACAAACATCTAAATTCAATAAAAGGTCGCAAAAACCAATAAAAATCTATTATTTTTAATATATATATATATATTCTATACATACCCAAGTTAACTGACAAAATTAAGACCCTTTTCCGTAATCATCAGTCCAAAATAGTTTTTACGTCTGCTATTCCACGAAGCAGATTTCTATCCAAACTAAAGAGCCCAATACCTTCGCTTCAACAAAATCATATAGTTTATTCAGTCAAATGCAATGAATGCTCCAGATATTATATAGGTTAGACAGCCTAGAAATAGCGTGAACGTAGCACCCAACATCGCAGTGATTCGAAGGTAAACCCCAAAAATGTGCCTTGGGATCTCACATCAGTACTTACAAACACAATGTCAATCTTAATGGTGTCAATTGCTTGTACAGTGAAAATAATTATTACAAAAGAATTACCTTAGATAATTTAGCTACCTGAAAAATCACTAATAATCTCAACACCAAAGAACGCACATCCACGTTTACGAATGCTTACAATGGTCTCATGAAATACATTAAAATTAAATTAAATTGATTGTTTATATCATCTGGTCTGATTTTGTGTAAAATCCCCGTATTTCAATTTTATTTTACTTCAAACTGTTACATACTTAATTATATATTCACATCTGGTTTTTGTATCTCTTATCGCTTCACAAGTTTTTCTTTGGAGTTATGCATTGTCGTTCTGCCTTTATCTAATGCACTGACATTTGAACCATTGTATGTTAAACTTTGGTCTTTTTTTTAATTCTTATAAAATGTTTCGCACTTTAGCTTTGCTTTAGTCAAATGTAAATACAACTAAAATATGATTGCTAATTGGTATATTCATTCTATAAGATCTTATGAATTTAATCGTTAATGTAAGTACATTTTTATATTTTACTTTGTATGGCTAATTTGTAAATATTTTATTAGGTCTGATGAAGAAACGAATAAAGTTTCGAAACTTTACTTAGCAACAAATCGTTTTATTTGATTATACATTGACCCAAATTCTTTTTTTATTAACAGTAAATTATATATATATTAATTCAGTACTATTTGGGTTATCGGTTTGTTTTAATTAAAACTCAAATGTTCTTACTCAATATTTCGTAAACATATTTATGACTTCATCAGGAGTAGCTATAAAATTGCAATATACACTTTACTCTTATACTAATTATTCAAAAAAGAAAACTTACAGCTAGAGTTAAGCGTCGGCTGTCTTATTAATTACTGCACAAATAATTGCCACTAGCAACTCACAAATAACACATGAACATTACATTTTTAAACAACCAACTACAACTATAGTTTACTCCTGATGAAGTTATAAATATATTGACGAAACATTGAGTAAGAACATTTGAGTTTTAATTAAAATAGACCGATAACCCAAGTAGTGGTGAATTTATAATTAGTACGATCAAGAAATTTTCTAGAATTATATACCGGGTGGTCCATTTATCGTGGCCCCCCCTCAAAAATTTGGAAGAAGTCAGTTTTGTGAAAAAAAGTTTCAAGTAAAAGTTTTACTACAAGAAGTGTCCTATCTGATGGTTAAGCAGTCGTATACCAAGGAGAACGTATGAAGATCATACGAAGATCAATTTTTTTTTTTAAATAGAACATGGAATTTTTTTTTCCAAATTCTGAAAAAGGATGTAATTGCAAGTAGAAAAGTACTAAAACTCATGTGGCCTAAAGTGAAGATTCAGCGAAATATTCAAGAAAAACACACAAAAAATGATAAAAATTTATTAAAAGAATAGCATAAATAGGCACAAAATATCCGATCACCCCCGGGCTACACTAATTTAATTTAATCGGGACAATTGCTTCGGAAACTTCGGATTCATTAAAGTAAATGTTCAAAGTGTTGACCTTCAACCTCGATACACTTTAGAATTCTCTGACTAATCGAATCATGGACGTTTATTAGCACGTCTTCCGTAATTTCTGAGCATGCATTTATTATCCTTTGCTGCATATCTTTCGGTGTTGTTGGGGCAGTACGGTACACTTTCTCTTTCATTGAACCCCACAGAAAATAATCGAGAGGGGTCAAATCTGGAGAACGAGCAGGCCAAGATTTAGGTCCGCCGTGTCCTATCCAGTGATCGCTGTAATCCCTGTTTAATATTTCTCGAGCCGCGTGTGAATAATGAGCTGGACACCCATCATGTTGGTACCACATTGTGGCTCGCCGCTCTAAGGGTACATCTTCAAGTAGTGTCGGTAACACATTGTGTAGAAAGTCGCTATACTTATTACCATCTAAATTGCCAGTAATAAAGAAAGGTCCAATTATTTTCATACCAATTATCCCACACCAGACGTTGACATTCCATGGATGTTGCCGGTCTACTTGTCGTAACCATTTTGGATTTTCCGTTGCCCAATAATGCATATTATGCCTATTTATCTGCCCATGATTCGTAAAAGTGGATTCGTCGGAAAATAGCACATTGAGAAAAAAGTTATTGTTATCGCGAATTTTTTGCTGAGCCCATTCACAAAATTGTACACGATGTTCAAAATCAGTTCCGTGAAGGTCTTGATGCATCGATATGTGGTATGGGTGAAATTTTTTGTGTTTCAGTATTCGACCAATACTAGTTCGTGAGATTCCAGACTGGCCGGCAATTTCTCTAGTACTGACGTGTGGATAATAAGCCACTGCCGATAGAACAGCAATTTGCGCGTTTTCATCGGTAACACTCTTTTTTCGAATTTTTTTCTTCTTCACAATACTTCCTGTGGTAGTGAACTGTTGTACAACACGACGAAAGGTCGTACGACTCGGCTGGTGTCCATGAGGGTATCTTACAGCATACAAACGACACGCTGCGCGAATATTTCTTCCCGCTTCACCATAAATGAAAATCATATCAATTTTTACACGTGTTGCTGGATCCATTCTTGATATTCAAACACTGGTAGTTTTATCACAACGATACAAGTAACATTAAGTCAGTTACCTAGCTTTTGAGGTATTTATGCAGCTTCAAGGGATTACGAATAGAAAGTTAATTGGCTTTTGCGATGGTATTCCCGGATTAAGGGGCAACAAATAACCCATTATTACAACAAGCAACTAATTCATACGACCCATTAATATCCAATTATAAAGTACAAACTTATACCCATATTTATGCAGCTGCAAGGGATTACAAATAGAAAGTTAATTGGCTTTTGCGATGGTATTCCCGGATTAAGGGGCAACAAATAACTCATTATTACAACAATCAACTAATTCATACGACCTATTAATATTCAATTATAAAGAACAAACTTATACGTAGGTAATTACTTTCTAATTACCTACAACCGCTATTTCAAATATGACTTATCTGTTATGTAAATCTGTTATTAATTATTTTGTAATACGTCCACATTATTGCTTTGAAAATACTATGTTTTTCATGTATTGTTTCCAATTTATATTTTGTTTTTCTTGAATATTTCACTGAATCTTAATTTTAGGCCACATAAGTTTTAGTACTTTTCTACTCGCAATTACATCCTTTTTCAGAATTTGTAAAAAATAATGCCATGTTATAATTAAAAAAGAAAACTTGACCTTCGTATGACCTTCATACGTTCTCCTTGGTGTACGACTGCTTAACATCAGATAGGACGCTTCTTGTAGTAAAACTTTTACTTGAAACTTTTTTTCATAAAACTGACTGCTTCCAAACTTTTGGGAGGGCCACGATAAATGAACCACCCGGTATATATATATATATATATATATATATATATATATATATATATATATATAAGTAACAGTGACCTTGATTTCTGTCGAAAAGATGTACAAAAATAAATCAATACTATCACAAAATGTTTAAACTTTGTAATATTCTCACAATAAATATGTAATTTCAAGAGCTAATTTTATTTCTTTTGCTTCATGTGCACAGTTTAAAACGTAAGCTTTACAAATGTTGCTAAATGTATGTTTCTTTCTCAAACCACAGGAAACACGATACACTGTTTTACTATTAAGTCTTTTAACTCCAAATTTTAACAAAAACGTCGTCACGTATAGTTAGTACGGCAATTTATACATACCGTGTATACAGATTTGTTACCTTTTTAAATAAATTTACCTCGTCTGCATATATATGTATGTATGTTTGTAATAAACAATTCCCATAGTTGAATAAGAACGTGGAAGTTACGCAGGGCTATAAATAAATCAGTTTCTAACATTGATAGCAATTTACCTTGTTAGGTCTCTAAGGATTTTGTAAACGGTTCTGTACTCGAGATTCAACCTTGATTTCGCAGTAAATAAAATACACACCGAATACGGGCATATTTAATGACAGATCGGTCGTTTTGAAATCCTTGCCGCTTCCCAATACGTATAGTTTCCTTCCCTATTTGTTAAATTGCAAAAAATGCGAACACAGAGAAAAAAACTAAACTCGTAAATAAATTACATAATTCATCATGCGTAATATGCGGTTATCCGGTGTAAAGATTACAAAAATATGCTCGCAATGTGTACGTTGAGTAATAGTTTTGTGAAATTTCCTTATTGATCTGCACATATGGTACTCGATAAACAAGCTACTGTAGAAGGACGATTTGATAGGATATATTTTGTTTACGCGGATATTTGCGGTTATCGCGACACTTTCCTGGGAGGAAGCTTAATAAATTTTTAAAAATGACTTCACGTGGATTAAATTTCGCAATTTATCTAAAGGATTACATTTTAGGGAACCGTATATTCCGCCTTAAGCAATTTAGGAAATTACACTAAAATTTATGTAAGTTTACGATATAGAATCCCAGCCTCTGAGAATCGATGTGAAATGTATTTTATTGACCCTAATTGATACTGCCTTTAAAGGGAGATGTAGCATTCAAAATTAGTAATATAACTTTTATTGAAATTTATTTCTAATATCTCTAATAGACAGAGAAACAATAAAAGTCATAATATAAATTTTTCGAATAACTTAAGTTGTATCAGAATAAGTGAAAAATGTAAAGAATTTTGAATATAGGAGTTAAAACAGGTTTTGTAGATTTTAAAATTGATGTGAATCGCAGAGTTCTCTTTAACAATAATTTAATAAAAAATATACGTTTAACAAATAAAAATGAGAAATTGTATCACATATGTATCCTTTATTTAAGTATATTTAATATTTAAAATAAATATTTAAAAAAATATATATGAATCAAGTTATGTAACTTAAAAGACTTACTAAACTAATTTATTTTAAACAGAATTTAACTACGAATGAAACAGATATGCATTTCACACATCTGTATCTGCACACATGGACATATACCTTGTATTTTCTGCCAAAGACACGTATTTCTGTCATAATAGACTTCGTCAGTTTGACTAGTTTGAAGTTTGATAGAACGCCTCCATAGGTACAGCAAATTTTGTCCTATCAGGTGGCACCAGATAATCTGGTGACATCTGAAATATATGGCTATCCTAAGCATATACTTAATAAATTGATATATAGCTCAAACTTTTATGGTGGTCCTACTGAGGACGTTCCTGCAGACAGTGTGACTTACAAAAAAATTCCATACATTGGTGATCGTATTCATACAATTGTATCACATTTCAAACAATTTAATATCACCAAAATAGCTAAATATAACACCTATACTTTGAAAAAGTTGTATAGTAAGGCCAAAGACATAACCCATTTTTTTTTTAAATAATCATGTTGTCAGGATAGCATGTTCGTATTGTTGTGGCGTTCATATAGGTCAGACATCATAATGGCTAAAACAGCGCATCACACAGCATAAAAGTGATGTCCGTATTGGAACGAGATCTTGTGCATTGATGGACCATGTACTTGATCGTGACCATACATTCAATTTTGTTGATGTTAAGATCTTAGACGTTGAAAATAGCCTTAAAAAAAGAACTTTTTAGAAATGGTCCATATTAACAGAGACACAAATAACGTGAATTATAGATCTGATACTAACAGACTAAGTATAATTTATTTTAATATATTCGGCTTGACGGTTAGTTGACCATCTAAAAATTTTTTTGTTATTTGGTACTTATATTGTTAAATTTATAATGAATGGTTTTTTGATATTCTTGTGACTTTAGTTTTTTGCTATATGTTTCGTTTTATGTTTTTTATTTTTCATGTTTTAACTTTTACATATACATGTTTTTTAAAGGTTTTAAAGGCTTGTATCTATAGTTACTTTAATGTTTTATATCTAATCAATTTTATTGCCTTTGTATGTCACTTTTATTATTTTTTTGAACTCTACATTTTGTAAGTATTTTACTACTGCTTTATACTCTTATTTATTTAATGTTATTTCTCATTAATTAATCTTGTAGTATCTCAGGAAGAAGCAATAAAGTTGTTGCGAAATATAGGGATAATTAATAAATGAGCTTTTAATTGACAGACCGCTTGCCCGCTTTTAATTTATTTTATTATATGTATATATATATATATATATATATATATATATATATATATTAAAATAATAAGCTTTTTTTTGGTTTAGCGACCTTTATTGAAATTCAATTTATTTAAATTACGACGTTTCGACTTTTTATGTGTAATTGAGTCTTTTTCAAGTGATTTAGAACTAAAAAAAAATTCAATAAAGGTCGCTAAACCAAAAAAAGCTTATTATTTTAATATTATGCACACGGCCAATAAAATAAATAAGAAATAAATTTTAATTTCTTATAAACACTAAACATATATATATATATATATATATATATATATACATATATATATATATATATATATATATATTAGATATTTATGTATTAAGGGAATAAACGACAGTTTTAATCCCGAGACAGTAAGTAATGCCTGAGCGACCGAAGGGAGCGAGGGCATTTTCTGTTGAGGGATTATAGACGTTTATTCCCGAATTACATACAAAACTTTTCTCCCGACCTTAAATGTAATAATTTATTTCATTATTAGTTTGACAGTTGATTGATAGATTGATCTGATGTCATTCAATTATGTTGGTTTGTCATGAAAATGTGTTTCTGGTTACTAAGGTAAAACGAGTTTACAAGTAAATGAGAACGAACCTTGCACAAGCACTACTGTAAGCAACCGCCAAGTTCAGATATCAGATGATTGTCCATATATAAATATCGTAAACTCATCTAATGTTACTATTACGATTACAAAATAAAATTGATTGATATATTTAAATGCTTCATCAATCTGACAGTTAAATTAATTTTGACTTAAAAAAATGAACCAAAAGTCATTCACTACAGTATTCACTTTATTCCCTAGGGAAAATCGAATATTTTATTCCCTAGAGAATAAAGTAGTCTAATATATGTCAATTGTCAGATGTATAAGATGACACCTTATTCTCGGTCGGGAGAAAAAGCATATATGTATCATTAATTTGAACTAATCAACAGTAAATAATCCACTGTGAATGTACATTTATGCAAGATATCTAAGTGAGCGCGTAGGAAAAGATTTATATATAGTAGATATATATATATATATAGTATATTTAACATATCCCCATAAAAAAAAATCTAGCGGAATTAAATCAGGTGATCTCGCAGGCCATTCAACAACTCCCCTATTTCCAATCCAACGGTTTGCAAACTCTTGATTTAAGAAATTTCTAACAACAGCTGCATTGTGTGCAGGTGCGCCATCTTGTTGTCACCATAAATATTGTAATTGATTTAATGGGATATTGTCGTCAAGATAGTCAGATACGTATGTATGTAAAATGTTTAAATTTCTTTCTCCATTTAAATGTTCTTCATACATAACTGGTCCTAAGAGACGATTTGCCAAAATACCCATCCAAACGTTTATTCCAAAACGATGTTGTGGTCTTCTAGCCCTGTTTTGTCGGGGATTTTGTACTGCCCAATAGTGCTCCGTATTTCTGTTGAACATTTCAGAATTTGTAAATTTTGTTTCATCTGACCAGATGATTTTGCTTAAAAAATTTTCGTCATTTTCTATCCTTCCCATTAACCAATTACAATATTCTAGCCTTCCCAAATTATCTCCAGGCAGTAAAGAGTGACCAACATGGATCCTGTATGGTTTAAACCTACTTTTATGTAAAGTTCTCCAAACTCTGGACTGGCACAAATTTAATTCTGTCGCTACTTCGCGTGTAGTCGCGTGTAGAAATTGATGGATTATTATTTATCTATAAAATACAAGATTAACATGAAATTTGAAAACACGCTTTTAATTTACCATTTGTAAAATATCTTGTCGATTTTCATTTAAATTCATGTTGTCTTGACCATTACGCGGCTTAGTAAACGATCCATTCTCGACCAAATTTCTGTCGAGATCTAGAAAAATGGTACGATGAGGCTGTTGTCGTTCTGGATATAATTGTAGATATCTTGTACTCGCTACTGTTGAATTTCGGTTCGAAGAATAAAAAATACTTATAATACTCTCACTCACTCACTCATATTACTCGTTTCTCTTCGTTTGTGTATGACACTTTTGTATTATTAATGAACAATAAAATGTTTGACAGATTGAAATTCCATGGCTACCTTATTTAATCTTATAATTTATTCTTTCAAATAAAACCTAATGTCAAAAACTTTAGTCAGCATGGTTGAAATCAGAAAAAAATACTCTTTCTGAAGGCGTCTAAATCCAATATGGCGCCTATAAGAAATTAGATAGTTGATGATGGCCAGAAAGAAACGAAACGTCGTATAGAAATCTAGAGTACACCACTGGATAGAGGTTTAGAAATGGCCAAAAGGATGTGTTCTTATATTTTCTCTACAAGGCCAAATGTCGGTACTACAGGTAATAGAAGAAAATGGGGTTTTCACATTTTTCTTTTAAATAACGAAGGTCATTTGTCACAGGTCTATTTTCTTTACGGATTTATAACAAATACAAAATTTAACAACTTTGCCAAATTTAAACCTATACTCTATCTCCAATAATAAGCAAGATCCCCATGGTGAGGGCCGAAAATGAATCAGCCTGTATATATAATTTAAACGAAATTATCGACCGTAATATATTGATAAAATAAATTGAAATCAGGTAAGCGGTCTGTCCATTAAAAAATAAAAATGATGATTTTTATTTTTTATTGTACGTCAATTTTATTATTTTTCAACTCTACATTTTTATCCCCAGAAGAAGCAACAAATTTGTTGCGAAATATAGGGTTATTTAATAAAGGAGTTTTTTAATTGACAGACCGCTTACCTGATTTTAATTTATTTTATCTATATATTATATATATACAATAAATATAATTATTTCGTGATCATGGTATGATATGGTAAATTCAATAAGTTGGCGATTAAGGTCTGGCTTTACTTTAAAGTATATATATTTAAAACAACCCTACATGTTTCGGCAATGATGCCTTTATCAAGGATATAAAATATAAATGACAGTATACAAATGTCATATAATTGAGTTGCTATGGATAAAATTATTCAAAGATACATTCAAAGATACATTCCAATATATATATACAATATATATATACAATATATATATATATATATATATATATATATATATATATATATATGTATATACAGTATGACTGAAGTTTCATTTTGTTTTTTTTGGGGATATATTCTAAAAAATATAACAAATAAAATAGTAAAAATTTTTTTTATTTTTAATTTTTTTATTAGAAAAAATTTTTACTATTTTATTTGTTATATTTTTTAGAATATATCCCCCAAAAAAAAACAAAATGAAACTTCAGTCATACTGTATATATACATATAAATTATATATGTACATATATAAATTTTTGGAGTTTTTCGGCTTATATATGAAATATTTACAAATATCAAATTAGTATGTAATTGCGAAGTAAACGAGGATGTAAATATTGCTGTCTATTAAAAAATAAAATAAAATTAATTCAATTAAAAATATCGTATGATTTGCTTTGTAATTTGTAGACAGCAATATTTACATCCTCGTTTATTTCGCAATTACATACTAATTTGATATTTGTAAATATTTCATATATAAGCCGAAAAACTCCAAGAATTTATCAATTGATATATTTAATGAACGGCCAAGAAATGATCTAAGCACTATATATATATACAGTGTGTGCCCCTGAAGAACTTTTCGTAACACTTTGACGTAATGTTAACGGAAAAGGTACTTTACCTGAAACGACAATAATTTTTGTTCAACTGCAGGCCTATTTGATTTTAAAAAATCGGAAGTTAACTAAAAATAAGTTTCAGACTAAGCAGCGTGGAATCCCAAAATATGAAATTCCAATTCGAAAATTTTTGGTCCATTATACCTGTGAACTTAATTTGTGAACTTATATTGTGAACTTAATCCGGGGACACACTATATATATATATATATACATATATATATATATATACATATATATATATATATATATATATACATATATATATATGTATATATATATATTAAAATTACAGACATACAATTTTTTTTCATATCTAATATAAAACAGTTGTCGTTGAATACGAGCCGCCAATGACCACAAAATAACAGAAATATATGTAACATTTAAATAATTTAGGTTGATGGCAAATTTGAATTATCTTCAATCATTTAAAATCACTCTCTACATACATTTATTGCATTCAATAATTAAAAGTGGTTTCTTCTTATACATATTACAATTACGAATAATATAATCTTTTATTTAGAGAATAAATAATTCTAAAACTTGTGTTTGTATATTATTTAATGATTATTACAAATTCTATTATATTTATGACATGTTTTTCAGATCTCTATTTTTAAACGTTCAGTACATTCTCTTCGACTCCGTATGTCGTCAGAAGATATTTATCAGTACTTTTAATAACTCATTTCTTTCAGTACGGCTCGTCAAAATGTCGACGAACTCATCTTGTAAAATTCAATTATGTATAAAAATAATATTTGTACGCCGAAAATAGTGAATGTTAGATCTGATAAATATAGGTTTCGTTATACACATAGACGATCACTTTCGTAATTTCGTTTTAAATATACAACGCACATGCTAAGGCAAGCGTATCTAATGGAGTTCGGTTGAAAATTGACATGCTGTTTGTACTGTTCATATATTACTTTTAGAGAAATTTTATTTAATCTATTTTGTGTACAAATAAAGAAGTAGAAATCATTCTTTATTGACGGATTGAAATGTATAGATCTGTATTAAAACGAAAGTTTATATAACTGTCATGATTAAGAATTAACATAATTATTGACATGTGCATTTCATAATTTATTAAATATATATTATAACATTTTACACAATGCACGTGTTTTTAATGATTTCGTATTCGAAGTTGAGAAATGTTTTCAGTAAACTTTATTGTGAGCTATGTGGGCTAGTCGAATAACTTTTGATTAAAATTAATAGTGTCGATCTATTAATTTTAAAATGGAAGTAAGACTAGTAGTTAAATCTTCAGTTTATTAATACGAGGGTTATTCAAATTGACCTGCATTTAATTATCTACTAGTCGATATAAACTACGAATTAATATAATATACACCTCATTTTTCTAAGTAACAACCCCGCTTTAAAATACATTAGCTCATTAGCTTCTGTATTCTCGTTGAAAATAGTATATTAAAAAACAAGTTTCATAATGCACCATTTTGCCGCACGAGATCAGTTTAGAAAACGAGCCGCGATAGCGGCGAGTTTTCTAAAGAGCGAGTGCGGCAAAAGGCCTTATGAAACGAGTTTTTTATACTATTTTTTCTATTTTGCGTTTTTACATTAATAAATTGCTTAAATTGGAATTATGTAATTTGAAAGTTCAGAGCTTAATTTTTATATAAAGCATGCAGTTGGTCACATTGATCCTTGACATTTTCAAATTTAAATCTTGCTATCCGCGAAGTATATTATATTACATATTATTTATTAATTTTCGATAACATTACTTGATATTTCATTTAAAAATATAAACGTGAGTGACATAGAAACATATATATGTTGTTGTCAATTGTATACAACATACGTTGTTTGTGTAAAATACGGACATATATCATATCTGTCAAATGTACATAAATTCTTAAAATCAAATGACAGCAATGATATTTATTTCTTTATTCGAACAACGCCAACATTGAAAAATGAAAAAAAGTGTATCGAAATGAAGCTCATTTCGATACTGTTTTGGGTTTCATAATGAGTTCATTTCGAACGCAAAATAGAAAAAAAATATTTCGGTTGGCGACGCAAACAATTTTGCACCGTATTTTTCGCTGCAAATTACTTGCCTTCCAAGATATTCTTGAGTGTCTCAAAGAGATGACAGTCACTCGAGGCCCAGTCCAGACTATATGGTAGGTTAGGCAGTACTTCGCACTCCAGTTTAGTCAATGCATTGCACCCCCAACACTAACAATATATCCAAAATTCAAAACTACCCGACCTTTTGCATCTCAAAATGTATTATTTTACTGTCCTTGTTAGTTACTAGAGACCGGACGCACCAGGCCGAAATTACAATGGATAGTCTATAAAATCGCTAAGTACCAGACGCAGTTATTGAATAACACTATTCATTCGATTAACCGCACAGCTGTTTTTGTCTTTGAATTGGAACGTAATTACGTCAATATTACAGTGAAATTCCTTTCTTCATGGGCGTAGATAGAAGCGTGAAGAATTTTGATAATTTATTTTATTTATTAGTTTATATTTCGTAAGGTGAGTTAGTTTCTTTTTTCATTGTTTTAACTGTTACTTACATACTTATTTAATATTTACTTAATTACATAAATTTATTGCAAAGTCGGTAAAATATCGTTAAAAAATTCCAAGAAATCGCACGTAAAACGTCACTTAGCATCACAAACATATACACAGAAATTAGACTCGTTGGAATCTGACAATTTTATACGAAGAACTCTATGAAACGCTAATGATGGCAAATATTCCATTAAATAAACTTAACAATCTAACCTTCAAAACATTTCTCCAAAAATATATTGGTCGAAATGTTTCTGATGAATCCACTTTAAGCAAATATTATGTTTCTAAGTGCTACACGAAAGCCGTGGAACGCATTAGAATATTATATAGAATATATGTCGATATATTAGGACTCTGTGTGGTAAATGTTGCAGTTGTTGTACTAACTACATTAAACTATATGTAATAGCAACAAAAGTTCTAAATACAGTTGATGCTGATACAGTAGCTAAAATCATTTACGAAAATATGCACCATTCGGACGACAGGTAAAAAGAAAAAATAGTTTTATTTGTCAATGACAGTGCTGCATATATTCTGAAAACAGGCAAACTATTAAAAGAAAGATATCCTAATATGCTGCATATTACTTGTATAGCACATCTCTCCACAGAATCTGTGAATAAATCAGAGACACCTTTCCGGAAGTTGATAGACTTGTATCTGCTTTTAAAAAAAGTTTTCAGAAAAGTACCACTGAAAGTAGCTCTTTACAGGGAACAACTTCCATCTTTGTCACTGCCTCCCTTTCCGGTAATAACTACATGGGGAAGATGGTTGGAAGCTGCTAGTTTTTATGAAGAGAATTTCCATAGATTATAAAATTTCGTTACATGTGTTTAAATGACGATGCTCGAAGTATTTCTGAGTGCAAGGAACTAATACAAATTCCAAATTTAAGAAATTAGTTGTATTTTCTTCAGGAATACTTTGGAAATTTGCCAAAACCAATCACTTATTTTGAAAATAAAAATCTCAAATTAAATGATAGATTAACCACATTAGATGTGACTATTAATAATTTGAAAAATATTCCAAGTTACTTCGAATGCGGCCTTCGGCAAAAAACGCAGTTTCTAATAGAATTTCAGATTTAATAGCATTGCGGCAATTGTGTGTGGGGACAATGCCTCAAAATCTATCTGCTAAATACACTGAAGTAAAAGAATGTTTACTATATGCACCTATAACCAGTTGCGATGTAGAAAGGACGTTTTCTATCTACAAGGATATATTTCATTCAAAGAGAATAAATTTTACAGAAGAGAACCTTGCGAAAGTATTGCTAGTTAATATTAATACTCCTTTACCGAACCTTACTCAACTACAAAATAAACGAAGAAAAATTAATTTCGTATTTTATAGATCACCATCCGTTTGTTTTCAAATATAAATAAAACTAAAACTCTTTAAAAATACAAATTTTCAATAGCACGCCCGTGGGCGATGAGTCATCGGCCTCTCGTGCCCGGTCCCAATTAGTTACCATATGAGCAAAAATTATTTAGATAAGGGATGGCCATGGTTGGAAGGATCACTGTCTTTGATAGGTTCAGCTTGTTGTTGCCAACTTCAACTGATACTTAAAATCGAAACTGACATTTAAATCGTATCGAATAAACCTTCAAATCGAAACTGACATCAAACCAACATGTAGAACCAAGAACAGGTGAACCTATTAAAGACAGTGATCCTCCCAACCATATCCATCCCTTATCTAAACAATTTTTGCTCAGATGGTATAATTGAATAAAATAGATTTGTTTGTTGTGTATTGTGTATATATGTATTTGTAAAAGTTTGGTTAATTTCCATTTCCGTGTTAATTTAGAACCCATCCCCCCCACACAGTGTTAGTATATAAATGTTAAATTATAATTCATCACCTAATGAAGCTCTCTTAGAGCTAAACAATTGTAGTGTTACAGTTACAATATTCCGACGTACGCTAATATTTCATAGATACGTAAGACAGCAATTCAAAACTACAAAAACTTTTCAAATACGGTTCTGTATTTAAATTGAATCTTAATAAATAAAAATTAGGTGTTCATATCTTTTCGATCTAACAAACAAATAGGCTTCCGTAAGTTTCTGGACACGCTGCACGTTGTAGGGTTGTAATAAATTCCTTCCAAGTACGTTATGGACTGT
Source organism: Melolontha melolontha (assembly GCA_935421215.2). NCBI lineage: Eukaryota > Metazoa > Arthropoda > Insecta > Coleoptera > Scarabaeidae > Melolontha > Melolontha melolontha. Next base: position 35,550,134 of record OW285236.1, on the reverse strand, counting down.
GGGCAAAGTCGATCTCTCTCGTGGCCGCTTGGGAACTTATGTTTGGATTTTCATTTACAATATCCAAAATCTGTTCCACAGCATCTACTACCCCACGTGGTCTTTCACGGCCACGGTCTTTAGCCACGGCTTAGATGCAATTACCGGGATCTTTCAATCTGCACACGGTTTGCAAAATTTGATGGACATCTTCGGCTCGGAAACCGCCCTTCATAAATACGTCTAGTAGCTCTAGCATTTCCACCTGCTTTGCCGTATAATAAGACGATATCTGTTAATTCGTGATTTGAATAAGCCATACTCCAAGGAAGTTGAAAACAGACTGTCTTCAGACTTTCAGTATGCACACCGTTTCCAACAAGAACTCAGGACATTATCGTAAATGGATCGTCAAATTACGGTAGATTATTGTAAACGGTTAAAAATAAAATATTTTGGTTAAATAGTACCGCACTAATTTTGCGCCATCTGGTGGCTGAAATTAATAGTTATTCATTTTAGGAATATTTTAATTATGTAAACTGACGGACAAAAATACTGTCCAACTCATTTTGACGTTTGACAACATTTTAACAAAATTAACACGTTGTGAATCAGTTTTTAAGATACTGAGATGCAAAATGTCTATGCATATGCCAATATAAGTATATTATCTACCATATGGATTCATTTAAATATTTTACAATGCAAAAAGATGAGTCGGATAGTTTTTTGTCGGCTAGTTTACATAATTGAAAATAAATTGTATACCTACCAAGTTTGAAAAATGAAATAATTTATTTTCCACAGAATATAAATATAAAACCAAACTTCAACAGTGAATAAAATAAATAAATATGTTGCGACCCCTAAAAACTAAGACAGTTAAATACAAAATTTGTTTTAAGCGGTGTAAACTTTTTTTAAACGTTACTTAAACCAATCATTGGCGTATTGAATCCAAAATATTTTGCAAAAATAGTAAATTTAAAAAAATGATTAATAAAACTGCAGATAGTGGCTTGCTCTGCTTAAACAACGACGAAAAGGATATTTCTCTAATAATTTGAAATGCGAACTTACGAAGAGAAAAAGAAATATGTGTATCAAGTTCTCAATTATAATAGTAAATTCAAATTCAAATAGCAGTATGTATATTGTAGATTTGATTTGCAGATGTCGTTGGAAGTAAATAAAACATGATAAAAAATTAAGTATGTTTTTAATTACAGAGTTTATAAATTATGGTAGATTTAGCTGTTATGGTAGAGTTATTTTCGATTATCGTTTCTACTGGATAATTATGGTAGAATCCGATGATTACGGTAGCATTGGCAACACTGAATATGCATCATCGCATGTACTACTCCCACTCTCCCACCATTACGCTTCAGTAGGGGTAGCGCTGCAGTTATAAAGGAATATTAAATTTATCAGAATCGGCTCGAGCCGACTTATTATTATTAATTTTTTTTTCTTTGTTCTCGTTTGAGATAGAGTTTTCGTGAATTAGCATTTTATGCTAAATATTATTACAGCTATTACATATTAAGGTGTGGACAATATTTTGTTTCCACCCTGTATTTTTTGAACTCTGTGTTATTTTGTTTTACCATTTATTATATTATGTAGCTGCGACATTTACCTCCCCGATCAATTAATTATTTACTCTCTTATTGTACTGTCTGTACACCTTTGTCTTCGGTTATCGTGTAAGTTTAATATTAAGATTAAATATTTTACCTGCTTCAATATATACACAACTTCTTAATCGCTATTTGATAATAGTAAAAACTGCTTTCATATATTTTCTTTAATAGAACATACTCATAAATTTATTTTCTGGGTCATATTTTTAATTTAAAATTGAAATTATTTTAGATTATCTGTCAAGCGTGGTTCGCGCAGGATGTGGTAATATTTCATTTAAGAAAATGGTATTATTAAATTAAACAATGAAGATCTAAAGTTTTGTTTACATAGTTATAATCTCCATTAGATTCAGATATCGTAAGGAAGATGTTTATTTGCTTTAAATTATTGGCGCCTCGGTTTGCTAGCCGAAACCACAATATTCCCTTACATTGACATATATGCATATATAAATATACAATTATGTCATTTTCGAAAATGAAATATTGGTTCAAAAATGCTAAAAATAACAGCAAGACCACTACACTATACATATACCGATGATAATTTGTGTTAATTGGTGTGTGTGTTGAAAAGAGCGAATTTTCTTTTAAATTTTTTATGCGAGCAGGAAGGAAAGGGTGTAATATATATTTTGAAAGTCGTCATTTCCATTAGTCTAGGTTAAAACTTCTGAATTGACAATTCGAAGAAAACTTCGCCTAAATACACTTCAGGGAAGTTTTAAATTCATCATTAAGACACATTACTGAAAAGTTTAGCAAAAAGGAAAAGAATCAGTTCTAAAGTTACCCAGAAGTTGAAATTATTCTGAACTTAACTCGGAGAATTTTATTAAAAATTATTGAACCGTCTCCTTTTTGTATACTTACAAAGTAGCAAATTTAATTTTTATTACAAATGGTATGAAATACGGAAGGTGAAGCGAGATAAATTTCAAGTTGTATAACAAGTCATATCAAGATTTTTACATAAACATTTCAACTAATAACAAGTTCATTCATGCGAAGTGATTAAAAGTCATTTTAATTACAAACTTTATTATATTCATACAGTAAGAATACAGAACTATAACTACAGAGAGATCTAAAAGTCGCGAATATCAGAATAAATGCTTCTATAAATAGTAGTTTCGCGGAATTATTTCTATCGGCTACCGTAAGATAGCACCACAGGTATTACCCACAACAAACCTAGACACCATTGTAATGGAAATTTTACAGATAGATTACAGAGCTATAAGTTATAGCTCTCTATAACTACAGAGAGATTGAAAAGTCGCGCATTTCAGAATAAGGGCCAGTCTTTCCACCTTCAAATAAGGTTCCTAATAAAAGCTATTAAGTAAATACACGCTAGACATGTTTCCACTTACTAATACCGTTATTCGGTAAATAGCTTATTCTCCTAAGAAACTACTGGGTACTTATATCTCCCTATACAAAGTTATTTGTCAAATAGCTACGCCGATAACATACTCGTATGAAAGATGTGTCAAGTAACGCTGAATCTAATAATTCTCTGTTGATGTTTTAGGTTACGTGAGATTTAAATTTTTGTAAACAAGTTATGTTATAAATATTTTAGTCTATTTTAAATTATTTTGTGTTAATGGAGATTTTTGAGGAAGTAGAAGATATCATTGATAATGAGTTAGTTAAATGGACAAATTATGAATTTCTGGAATGGTTTCGACGTTTCAAAGAAGCAGTTCTAGATTTATTGAAAAAGATAAGAGAAATACTAAGTTAAATTGCTTTGTAGTATTTAATTTTATAATTAGAGATTTTGTTTTTTACATTGTATTTCTTTGTAGATATATACTTAAAATACTCGACAAATAATTTTTTTTCCAAAATATAAATACATATTTAAATGACTTATTTTATGATTAATGATTAATTTTATAATTACAGATCTTTTCTTTTTACATTGGACCTATTTATAATAATAAAATGTCTTTTCTCAAGATAAATTATTGTTTCTTCCTTTCTTCATCTACCATCATGAACTTCCTTTGCAAATGAATGTTTTCTTTGATCGTTTCGCGTTTTTTTTTTCGATTGTTAAAACCATAGCCAATAGTTTTCAGAACTTAAATATAACCTATAACGTGCTAATAACTACTAACAACATTCAGGGATAGTCATATAGACAACCTATGAATCCTATGAATATTGACATATACTAAACATAAACATCACTAAAATCAAGTGTATTCTCGTCTCTTCCTAACAAATCATCGTAAGTACATCTCTATCTCTATTACTCACCCTTCTTAAAATTACTTGCGATCTTTGCGATTTGTTTGTCAAATAATTATTCGTCGAATTGTTGCGATTGGAAAGACGGAAATTTTTAATTGACGAATAAAAGTACCTAATATATTTATTTGTCGAATAGTTATTACGTTATTAGTAACTTGGACAGACCAGCCCTGATGTTTCGGTAAAGAGTAATTTCGTTGAATTATTTCTATCGGATACCTCAAAATAGCAGGTATTACCCACAATCACGCGCGTTTCGTTAGAATTTGAAATTTCGGATAAGATATTCGCTCTATCTCGGTTTCATATAGTATAACGTGTGTTCATTTGAAAAGTCAATCTAGGTTACTTTGAAATTTTGATAGAATAAGACGCATATATATTAGTATGTGTTTGTTGTTCCGTAAACGTAAATCCAAATGACATTTGATAATATCAATCACATTTGTTATTTATTTGTATGTATGAAACTGTCAAAATATACGACTTCGTAGGTTAAGTAGTAAATTTTAATTTACGACATACTTCAAAATGTTCTCAGTAAGTCACATGCTACTAGATTGACTTTTCAAATGAACACCCGTTACTAGATATAGTATTGTTGCCAAGACTTTGTAGTCTCTGTATCTAAAGGGATTATAATCAAACATCAAAGAAGGGTTTGATATGAAGAATGAGATAGTTCTTAGCGTTATTTTCACCAAAAAGTCTTTTTGTTGCTTATATTCTTAAGAAATCTATAAATAAATATTGTTAATTATAACCCGAGGATACAATAAAAATACAAATTATGATGACGTAGTTTTACAAATTATGTTTAGTAGGTAATACAGTGAACACAAGTGGAGTTAGGTGAGATTATGTGAGAAGAAGACTAAGGTTATGAAGAAAAGAGGAACAAGTTTTGGGAAAGTTTTGTTATTATTAATTGTTGTTTTATTTTATTAATTGTTGTAGTAGTAATTAATTTTAGTTATTTAATTTTGCATAAAAACGTATTTTAATAATGACTTTTCCAAGTATGCATAAATATAAGTGTAAAATTCTAGGTTGCGAAAATCGATATTACTCCAATATTTTTCCTGATTCAAGTTCTGGTACGTGGCAAGTTTAGGGTTCTCTAATCTTTTGTGCATATGAAGAATTGTCCTTATTTTATATTGCAGTTTATTAGAATTTCTGTTGATTTATTTTTATGAAGATATAGTTTATTTATTTATTTTGCAAGAATATTACATTTTATATTTTTTATTAGTTGAATTTTAAATATCTATTTGTCTTACATAGAGTCTAAATACTTTTTTTTATTTATATGCACGTGATGCGTGTCTGTGATTTCTATACTTATAGATATATCGCGCTGATGAGATCAAATAAGATCGAACCACATATTTAGAGCATATTTAGAACAAAAAAAAATATTATAGTAATTTAAAAATGCCGCGATTGTTTACGAATATAGAATTACCATATCCACATCAGGGTCTAATTTTTAGCGTGGAATTAGTTACTCTTATATGATATGCTCCTTGCCCACAATAAACCTTGATGCCATAGTAATGTAAATTTGACGACATATAACGTCTTCGATATTGTGGAGTTCATTGCTTCGTAAACATGTTGTTTTCCGAGTTCATTGCTTCGTAAATATGTATGTTATTTTCCCAAGAGCAACGAGTTTTCATTGTTGAACAATATTCTTCCAGTCGTTCATATGCACGTATTGCAGACGAATTTCGTGAGAAATATCCAGATACCGCATCGCCTAACAATTTAACAACAACGAGACTAATTGCCTGTTTTCGTGAATGCGGATCAGTTGCGGACAAGAAGAGAACCGGAAGAGCAGACGTTTTGACCGACGTTAAACTGGTAGAGATTAGAAATGTGGTGCTGTGTTCATCTTTAAGAAGCTAGAGGAGACTATCAACACACTCAGATTTCGTATGGTAGTGCTCGGAGAGCGATGAAGAAGTTAAAATTTCGTGCATATCATGTTGGTAGTGTTCAGGAATTGAAAGAGGCGATAAACAAGTGCCCCTAGTGTACTGTAGGTGGTTTCGGAGATTCGTCAACAACTATGGAATTGAGAAGAGGTTGACCATGTTTTCTTCACTGATGAGCTGTGGTTCCACCTTAGTGGATACCTGAATAGTCAAAACAGAAGAATTTTGCCAACCAAGAATCTCATGTCTTCCGTAAAAGCCCCTTGTACTGTCAGACATTTGGAGTGTCCTGTACCATATCACATCGTCGAGTGGTGGGGAAATCGATGAATATGATGAATCGTTGAACGTGATTGTTGTAGCAGCGCAGGACCACATGTTACAGATCTAATGAAACAATGCATTTCTTACACCAGTTTCTGGACGACTGTATCATCTCTAAAAGATTATGGCCTCCACGTTCTCCCGATTTAAGGCCTCTCGATTATTTCCTTGGGGTTATCCTAACGGGAGGGCTTACAAAAACAGGCCGCAAACACTGCATGAACTAAAGATGAACATAACAAGAGAGATTAACAATATTGGCGTAAACATGCTGCATATAGTGCCCTCAAACATGGTAAAAAGAGTTCGCGTATGCATTACTCAATAAAGCAGCCATTTTGAGCATATGATGTAAAATAAACAAAATTTTAGTAATAAGTATAGTGCGAAAATTCGGTCTGCGCTTTATAATGCGTACGGGTGGTTGTATATTTGTTGTATGTGTGAAACGCAGTGTGCATCTCGCTCAAACGTGTTTACTTGTATTGCAGTATTTTATACGTTGTATAGAAGTATGTCGCAGCTAAAAAGAGTAGTGTTTCAAGTTTCATAAATTAGATATAACTATTTATTTTATTTTATATACCTACTATCAAGGTGCGCCGACCATATTTCGCACTCTGTGGCCCACTCCAAATAAGAATGGACTGTTTGGGGTTAAAATAAAAGCTTGTGTTTTGTTAAAAGAGAGGGCAAATTCACGCAGGCAACATCAAGAATTTTTTTGTTCTGTCAAATTTGATTTTACTGTCAGTCACTGTCAGTATGGTTTGCGTATTCTATTAGTTACTTATTGTGCTATTAATTATTAATATTTATTAAAAGTAGTTCATTATAGATCTCATAAAGTGAAATACTCGTTTTCTGAAAATAGTATGTTTGACATTATCATAGAAATGTCTGGAGTTTTACATTCTCCTTTAAGAAAACGAAGTTGCCAAGATACTTACAATAAAATGTACGAAATATCAAAAAGTGCAATTAGAAGGCACATGAATCCATTGTTAATAATCAAACGTGAAACTCAAAAAATAATCTTTTATATAGATATGTAAGTACGGGGGAAAGTCAGAAATTAGGTCACAAAAACGTATTATAAAAATAATTAGAGAAATAGTTAGCCAAAAACAAGTTTTATCTTTCAACAAAGTCTCCATCTACATTAATACACTTATCCCATCGCTTTATCAATGCCCCAATGCCTGCTGCATAAAAGTGTTTGGGCTGGCGTCTGAACCACGTGCGTACCTCTTGTTGAACATCGTTGTCACCCTCGAAATGTTTGCGGCGAAGATGCTTTTTGAGTGGACCGAACAGATGATAGTCGCTTGGTGCCAGGTCGCGACTGTAAGCCGGATGTTCAAGAAGTTCCCACCCTAATTGCGCAATTCTCGCCTGGGTCAAGTGGACCGAATGGGGCCTGGCATTATCGTGATGCAGCAATATTCCTCTCGTCAGTAGGCCTGGACGTTTTCGTCGAATTGCATCCCGAAGCAACAACAAAACTCTACTGGAAATGGGCTAGGAGCACTCCCTGAGAATCCCAGAACACGGTAAGCATAACCTTACCAGCTGAGGGCACAACCTTAAATTTCTTTGTTGATGGCGAAGAAGGATGTTTCCATTGCATTGAAGCACGCTTTGTTTCGGGTTGGTAGTGGTGCACCCATGACTCATCACCAGTAACAATTCTGTTAAGCACGTTCTCCCCTTCCACTGTGTATCGAGAGAGGTGTTGCAAGGACCAGCCCATTCGAATTCTTCTGTGTTCCTCGGTCAGTTGTCTAGGTACAAACAGAGCGCAAACTTTTCGGAAATTCAAACGATCATGCATCAGTTCGTAGGCTACACCATGAGAACAACCTATTGCAGTTGCTATACTGTCTATTGTTACCCGCCTGTCAGTTCTAATCATCTCTTCCACCAGTCGAAGTGTTGCATCTGTCGAAATCTGAACGGGGCGGCCACTTCGCTGATCGTCAACAACTTTTGGGCGTCCTTGAGAGAGTTTCTCGACCCAGTTATATACGGCTTTACGCGACAAACACTTTTCACCGTAAACAGGAGACATTTTCTTATGAATATCTTTTGCAGAAAGTCCTTTTGCCCAGAAAAAACGCACAATAGCACGATGCTCTTCCACAGTATAATCTTCGAGAACGGTCGCCATTTTAACACTGTTGGTGTTCGCGCACACCAACTGTCACTTGAGAATTATAAAGCTGGATTGTGGTGTCACCTATTGACAAATAGGGAAACAACTCACTCCTATTTTCAGCTTTCCTACAGCAGTTTGTGACTTATTTAATGACTTTCCCTCGTATATAACCTCAACTATGACCAGCAACTATTTCTACTTGTTTGAAATTATTGTGTAAATTACACTCAGATTACAGCGCCATCTGGTTCGTTATTTGAAAGAAACCATAGTAATAAGTGTATATGATATAAGGTTACAAAAAGTTATTATAATTATAAAAAGTTATAAAATAAATGTGTTACATTTATTTTGATATGCGGGATGTTTCGATCGCACTGTATAACAAATAGTAAAAATGAAATTAGTTTGAGCTACGATTTCTACTTTTACGAAAGAATATATGCTTAAATACTATAACTGAATTAATTTAATTACTTTAGCTACATTTATTCATGACGCTTTAAAGTTATGAAGTGTTATCGTCCCTTTTTTGAAGGTTCTTACGACCAGTGCTTCTTTCAAGTTTTAACGTAAGATAGGACCACATAAATTTAAATGCCGGACAAATTTAGATAGAATAAATTAAGATAAGAAAGGCCAAGGAGAAATGGGACACAGAAATAGAACAACTGTAGGAAAAACAACTTGATGACTTGAACTTACACAAAAAGGTTAAAAGAAATGGCGGGATTAAACAGAGTGAATACAAGTAACATACTGCTTGATGAAAATGTCAATATAGTATCTGACGTTGAAGAAAAATTACAGAGATAGAAAGAGTACATCTAGGAATTATTTTAAAGGGAGAGTAATAGTAAACAATAAAAGAAAATACAGGGCAAGACAGAGACCCACCAATCACAAATAAAGATGTGTTTCCTTTATGTTAATTGTTTATCTAAGTGTATAACTAAATATTTAACATCTTCATGTTGTAGTAATGCACTATTATTATGTTACTGATGGACAGTTACCTTTAGGAAATGCTGAACATAATTTAGTTCGCTGAAATTTTTTTTTTTAGTTTCCCTGTTTATACTAATTTAAAATCTAGTGGGGAGACCTTTGGGATGATAACGCTTAAGTCTACGGTTACCATAGATAATTATAGCAAGTATAGAATGAAATCTTCATTTCTCTAAGTGGAACTGTCATGGCGTCTACAATGAAGTTCTCCTTAAACGTAAGATGACACTTATCTGGCAAATACAGAAATCTAGCGGATAACTTAATTATGTGACACGTTATAGTGACACAGTCGACGCGTTATTTTTGTAGCGTACTTGGGTTAGGATCAATAATTTTTACATTAAGCAGTTATTTCGCGTGTTTTTGTATTTATTATTATTGTTGTTATTAATAGTATTTTGTTACCCACATCACAACTAATAATACCTAACAAGAGTTCATTTGAAAAGTCAATCTAGTAGCATGTGATTTACTGAGAATATTTTGAAGTATGTCGTAAATTAAAATTTACTACTTAACCTACGAAGTCGTATATTTTGACAGTTTCATACATACAAATAAATAACAAATAATAGGTATTTATTGAAAACTATAACAAATGTTGAAAATGTTGTCGTTCAAGATCAATGCACTTTAAAATCCTCCGTTCAAAATTTCTGATGATATTCTGCAACATTACTGGATTGTTATTAATTTCCATGCATTTCTGTTCGATTCTCTGTAGCATATCATTAAAATTCAATATAGGTGTTCGAAATATGTTATTTTTTAGATAAGGCCACAAAAAGAAGTCGCAAGGTGTTAAATCGCATGAACGTACAGGCCAGGCAATTTCAGTATTTCGACTAATTATACGCTGATCAAAAAATTCTCTTAAATAATCCAAAGATTCTGCAGTACAGTGACAAGGTGCTCCGTCTTGTTGGAAATATGCATTTTGAAGTTCATCATCATGTAACTGATTGACAAATGGTTGTAAAATTTCCGTACGGTACCTATGAGCATTTAACGTTCCCTGAAAAAATATTGGTCCAATGATTCGCCTTTGGTTTATCGCTGCCCAAACACCAATTTTCACTGGATGTAGCGATTCTTCATTAATTACATGTGGATTTTCACTACTCCAAATTCTTGTATTTTGTGAATTTAGGTATCCCGTTTTATAAAACCATGCTTCATCAGTAAAGATGACTCTTTGCGAAAGTTCTCCATTATTGTTCATATTTACAAACCAATTACAAAACTGTAGTCTACGTTGGTAATCAATTTCTAACAATTCTTGTACTGCTGTGACACGATATGGATAAAGTTGCATATCTATTTTTAATAACTTGTGAGTTGTACCAACAGAAAGGTTTATTTGTTGACTCAAATGTCGAACAAATGTTTCTGGTTCATTTTCCATTATTTCTTCAACACGATTGACAACTTGAGGTGTACGTTTCTTAACTGCTCCGCTGCCTGATTTTCTTAAGAGACTACCAGTTTCAGAAAAAAGTTTGAAAGTTCTATCCAAAGTATTCTTAAATTGTATATAATCTATTACAAAATGTGGAAACTCAACTTGAAATTCTACCATGCAATCTTGAACTGAATAAACCCATAAACCATCAATTTTATTACCACTTCGAAAATAAGCCTGGACTAAGAAAATTTTATGTTCTAAAGTGAAAGCCATTTTAAAACTGAGAATCAATTTATTTAAACCAGAATCGACGCACGATTATTTTATGCACTCTGATATTTGTGATTGACATTATCAAATGTCATTTGGATTTACGTTTACGGAACAACAAACACATACTAATATATATGCGTCTTATTCTATCAAAATTTCAAAGTAACCTAGATTGACTTTTCAAATGAACACACGTTATTATATAAAACCTAGTGCGATCATAAGTCGTAAGTCAAATATTGTTTTAGTGTTTAGTTTCTAAAAAATTGCTTGTAGTTTTCAAAATGGGAAAGGTGGTTGTGTGGTATTTGGGTGCCTTCCTTTAAAATCAAATTCTCGTCATTGTTTTCCCAACCCTGGAAAATACAGCGAACTGCAAAAAGTGGCTATCAGATATAGGAAACAAACAACTTCTTGAACTCACTGATGAATATGTTTATACACACTATAGAATTTATAGTAAACATTTCTTGAATACTGATATTGGACCTAATAGAATATTTATGAAAATGGCTAACCCTAAACTGTTTCTCTTGAATATGTTTATGTATGGAGGTTAATTAAATGGTATGTATATTATGCAAGAACTACAAATATAGACTTATTATTGTGAAAGTGAAATTAAGAAGCTTTACAAAGCTGTTGATCTTTAATAATGCGAGAGAAGCAAATAGAATACTTAATAGAAAGAATCGCAGACCTGTTACCAATTTTTACAAGCAAGCTTTTTTCTAATAACAATATAAATAAAGTTAGATAAAACATATTTGTTTTTTATTTTATTTATACTATTACATTTGTTTTAAATTAGGTTCGTTGAAATGACTGTAAACTGTAAAATCTTATATACTGAGTAATTTCTTTTAGAACTTTGTTGTAGATGCAGTGTTACTATATTAATTTTATTATAAAACTATATTGATACTCATTGTATCACTATGTTGTAAAAAAAAAATAATTTATGCAAAATATTAAAAAATTTCATAAACTCAGAATTCAAATTTTCCCGGAAAACGTTAGCCAGTAGATATCTCTCTTTATGGTTTCACCATTTATAGTGGGAGTTTACATTCTATACTTGTTATAATTATCTATGACGGTTACAAATAAGTTTTCTATGGAACTGAGTCACCAAACTATTAAGATGGGCACTCAATCTCTGTAAATCGCTGGCATTATATATTATTTTCTACTTTACTCACAGAATCGTTGGGCACAAATCAAGGGGCGGGATATAGCGAATTATTCGCAACACTTTGGAAGTGTTCAAAAATTTTGCTATCGGAGTTGGAGGTTCATCCCCATTGCTATATCTCATATGTTAATTTGCAAATCAGCATCTCATTTTCCAGCGCTAGGTGCGACTTTCTGTCTATAAAGGTTGTAAAGTTTTAGTCTTAAATGTTTTCTCTTGTTTTTTCCCAATATGTGCTTTCACCAGGTAAGTCTATGATCAAGTTACATCCGTAAGTACTTGATTTCTTCCTTTAGGACTAACTTCTGATTACTCAGTTGGATGATAGGGTAAGTCTCTTTGTTATCAATAGCTACTATTCACTACTTATTAACCACCTTTAAATTTTGTCTATGCCTTATTAAATTTTGTTGTGGCCTTAACATATTTGATGCGACTCTCGTAGATTTGTGTTTGGTTAGTATTGCAGTATTGCAGTATGGTATTAGCGAAAATTAAGAAACAGGAAAAAAGAATTGATGAAGGCAGGAATAAAGGAGATGTAATATTTACAAGTATAAGAACATACAAACTGAGGAACGAAGAGGTAGCAAAAAAATATCAAAACATGGTAGAAAACAAGATGGAAGAACTGAAGATGGACAAGAATGATGGAATTGAAGAATATTGGAAAGCCTTTAAGGAAATACTATTATGCTCGGCAAGGAATACCTGCGGGGAAATGAGAGGACGCGGTGGAACTAAGCAGACAGCCTGGTGGAACGTCGAAATTAAAAAAGAAGTTAAAATAAAGAAAGAAAAATGGAAACAATACCTGGGAAACAGAACAGAAATAAAATATGAGCTTTACAAAGAACAAAGGAAGAAAGTAAACAAGATGACAAAAGAGGCAAAAGAGGAAAGCTGAACAGAACTCGGAAATAAGATAGAGCGCAGCAGCAAGGAAAACCAAAAATTATTCTACAAAATACTTAAAATATTTAGAACAGGAAAAACGACAAAACATGCACCAATTATGGATAAGGAAGGAAATATAATAACAGATGATATACAGACAATGAGTAGATGGAAGGAGCATTTTGAGGAATTGCTAAATATAGATAGAAATGTAACTGAGATAAACAAAAGAGAAGAAAAACAACGAATAACTATTGAAGATGAGGAAAGATTGGGACCCATAACCAAAGACGAAATAATAGAGGCATTAAACACACTGAAAAATGGGAAAGCCCCAGGACACGACAGAGTAACCACTGAAATGTTGAAGAACGTAAAAGGAAAAGGAATAGAAATATTTTGGCAAATATGTAATAGAGCATGGGAAGAAGGTAGTATACCGGAGGACTGGAAAATTGGACAAATAGTGCCAATATATAAGAAGGGAAATAATAGGAAGTGCAGCAACTATAGAGGAATAACGTTACTAAGTACAGCAGCGAAAACCTATGAACGCATATTGGAAAGGAGATTGCAAAGATACGTGGAACCAACACTTGAGGAAACTCAAAGTGCATTCAGGAGAGGAAGAGGGGTTCACGACAACATATTTACTGTGAAGCAAATAGTTGAAAAAACAATACTAAGCGCAACTAAAGCATACTTCGCATTTGTAGATCTAGAAAAAGCTTTTGATTGTATAGGAAGAAAAAAAGTTTGGAATAGCTTGGAGAAGAGAAATGTTGACAAAAAGCTAATAACAGCAGTAAAGAGCATGTATACAGAAAGTAAAAACTATGTAATCAGTAAAAATAGAAAGTCAGACATTTTTGAAATTAAAGACGGTTTGCGACAGGGAGGAGTACTCAGCCCGGTACTGTTTAATATTTTCATTGATGAAATAATTAAGAAATGCAAACCACACATGAACAAACTCAACGTGGGATTCAGAAACCTAAAAGCAATAGAGCTAACGGAGTGTGTATTCGCAGATGATGTTGTCATTATGGCTAACACCGAAAAAGGGCTGCAAGACAATGTAAACATATGGAATAACATATTAAAGGAGAATGGAATGAAGATAAATATAACAAAGACAACTGTGATGGTAGTAACAAATGGGGAAGAGGAAGAATTGAATATAAAAATCGACAACCAAAGGATACAACAAGTTGAGCAAATTAAGTACTTGGGAGTAATACTGGAAAGAAATGGTAATCAAAACATTGACATAAGTGAACGTATCAAAAAAACAACAAATCTATATCATGCAATGAGATCAGCATTTATAAGGAAGAAAGAGATATCAAGAAAAACCAAGATGACGGTATACAGAACAATATTCAGACCAATATTAACATACGGAAGCGAATCATGGGTACTATCAAACAGAAATAAAAGCAGAATACAGACGATTGAGATGAAATTTCTGAGGGGAGTGAAAGGCATAACAAGAAGTGACAGAGTGAGAAATATTGACGTACGAGAAGAGCTACAAATAGAACCCATAATGGAATATATAGAAAAGAAACAATTAGGATGGTGGGGACACCTACAGCGTATGGGGGAATGTAGACTAACTAAAAGAGTATGGACGTCCAAAATAATAGTCAAACGAAGACCTGGGAGGCCGAAGAAAACATGGGAAAAGGAGGTAGCCAAATTGATAGAGAACAGAGGAGAAACGGTACTGAATGCAGGAGAAATTGCCAAAGATAGAAAAAAGTGGAAAAAGTTTGTACAAAATACTGACAATACACAATAGTTAAGAGATAAATATGTAAAATCCCTACACCGAAAGGTAGAAAGGGAACTTAGATTATATATATATATATATATAGTATTGCAGTAGTTTCTGAAAAGACTTTGTTATATATGAGAGGCAACCTCTGTGAAATGCCAATATAGTCATACAGTTCGCAAGTGTTACTGGTAAAGTATTTTTGCTAGCTGCTAGATCGACTGTGTATGAAATGTGGCTATAAAATGACAAGATAGATGCTACTACAGACGAACAACGCATTCACCAAAGTCGTACCACCGACAGCTGTGTAACGTGAATTCTTTTCTTTCGATTGCTGCCCCTCCCGTATCTGTAGACATAATAGTCTGGTCGTATTTTTTTGTTGTTCCGGGGAAAAAGTGTTTTAATAGAGTAATGAATTGTCGTGAAAGTTCATATGATACCTGGAAAACCCGTTACTGAGACTTAACTTTTATTATATGGCAATGAATTCTTATAACATGCGCAGGTATTTGAATGGCTTAAGCGTTTCCAAGATGGTCGAGAAGACGTTGAAGATGATGCTCCCTTCCACATCAAAAACGGATGAAAATATTGAAAAATCAGTATTCTGATCCGTCCTGAGCATCGATTAACTGTTTGTGCGATCGCTGAAGCTGTAGGAATTGACAAACTGGGTGACTGACTGGGTGTAAGGCAAATTTTAGGTAAAAGTTAAGACATGCAACAAGTGTGCACGGAAATGGTGCCGAAAACTATCACAATCAAACAAAAAGAAGCTTGTGAATATATTTGTATTGACACTTTAACCACCATCGAAAATGACCCAAACTTTTTGAAAGAGTGATAACACGTGATGAAGCTTAGGTTTTCATCTATGTTACAGAAACTAATAATAAATGCATTCGAAGAGACCAGCTTCACCAAAAGCTAAAAAAGCGCGAACGAGCTTTTTCGACATCCATGCGACGGTGTATCTTAACTGGGTTTTTGAAGGTCAAAATACCTTGAGTTCTTGCTCAACTTCGTGAGAAAAAGACGCGAATTGTGGAAGAACAGTCATTGGCTTTCACCAGGATAACGCACCGGCGCACATTGCATTGTCAGTTAAGACATTTCTGGCCAAGTACCGTATACACAATACGTATGTGTGTACCACACCTACTCCTGACGTATCATTGCTTATCCAATCATACGTATGTGTATACTACACCTACATCTGACTTATTCTTATGCTGACCTATGCTTATCCAAACAAATGCTACACTATTATTAAACCCATTATTCCCTTTCGGGACGTAGGGTAATTATACATTACATACTCGTATAGCAAGTATGTGCACTTATAATGTCTCAATGTATTTTTTCCATTTTATTCGATCCTGGGCAATGCTCCTCAGTTGTGGGATGGACTTGTTAGTCTCTTCTATAACTGTTCTCCTCCAGGTGGTGCGTGGTCTGCCTCTCGCTCTCTTTCCTTGTGGCTTCCAAAGTAGGACTGTGTGAGCTGGTGTATCAACTGGCTTTCTTAATGTATGACCAAGCCATTTATATTTCCTTCTCTTAATGTCTTCATTTATGTCGTTTTGTTCTGTTCTATGCCATAGTTCAGCATTTGATATTCTTTCCGGCCACCATATTCCTAGTATATTTCTAAGGCATCTGTTTATAAAAGACTGGAGTTTTCTCTTGATTGTTGAGGTAACCATCCAGGTCTCTGAGCCATAGAGAAGAACTGGTTTCACTGTTGAGTTGTACACTTTGATTTTTGATGATAAGCACAAACTTTTAGAGCGCCATATTTTTCTCATACTTGCAAAAACTTTCCGTGCCTTGTCTATTCTTCGCTGTATATCAGATAATGTTCCTCCATTGCTCGAGACAACACTGCCAAGGTAAGTGAATTCCTCCACTACTTCTATCTGTGTGCCTTCGACTTCTATGTTTGTTGTATCTTTGGTGTTAATTTTCAACATTTTAGTTTTATTTTTATTTATGCTAAGGCCATTCTTTTTTGATTCCGCAACAAGGTCATTAGTTTTACTCTGCATGTTCCTAATTGTTCGATGAAAAAAGGCATACATCATCTGCGTATTCGATGTCCTCCAAAACTTTCGTCAGCCCCCATCGTATTCCTCTCTTCTTGTTATTTGTTGTTGCGTAGAGTACCGTGTCCAACATTATCAAAAAAAGCAGTGGTGAGAGTATGCAGCCCTGTTTAACACCCGTACTAGCGACGAAAAGTTGTGACAGCTCTCCCTCATGGAGTACTCGACATTGATATCCTGTGTATCCTTCCCTAATCAGTTGGATAATTTTTTGAGAAAGACCTTTATTCTTGAGTGCTATCCATATATTTTCCCGATTTACCGAGTCAAATGCTCGTTCGTAGTCTATAAATAACAACTGGAGTGGTGATTCATATTCGAGTGATTCTTCTATTATCATTCTAATTGTGTTAATGTTGTCTACACAGGAGCGTCCACGTCGGAATCCGCTTTGTTCTTTTCTGATGGTACAGTCAAGAGAGTCGTTGATTCTATTTAACAGTATGCGGCAGAAGACTTTAAATGTGACATTCAACATGCTGATACCTCTCCAACTTTCGCAATGTCGCAGGTCGTTTTTTTTGGGTACTTTTATAATCAATCCTTCTTTCCAGTCTTTAGGGAATTTTTCTTCATTCCAAATTTTCTGGATAAGGGGTAGCAATATTTTTGTAGTTGCATTTACATCGATCTTTAAGATGTCAGCTGTTATCATATCATTTCCTGCTGATTTTACATTTTTCATTTTTTGCAATGCATTTATCACTTCCTCTCTTGAAGGAACATCGGTGTTGATGGGCAGTTCCTGCACGATTTCTTCCTGCAATAGCTGTAATTTGGTCCCATTGATATTCATTATCTCTTCGAAGTATTCTTGCCATCTTTTTAGTTGTTGTTGCTTGTTGTATAAGTTATCTCCGTCCTTATCTTTTAAAGGTAATTCCCTAGTCTTTTTCCTGTTTCCTGCTAGCTGATTTATCCTTTTGTATAGTTCTCTACTGTCCATTTTGTCCGCTGCAGTCTGTGCTTCATTTGCCAGTTGTTCTATGTGTCTCTTTCTATCATTTCTTATACTTCTTCTTATCGTTTGGCTACATCTTGTATACTCTTCTTGTATTTTCCTTTTTTTGTTTCATCTCTGATTCTTAACATTTTCTCTTTAATTCTCCTTCTTTCCTCAATTCTAGTCCATGATTCATTGCTCATCCATTCCTTGCTGTCTCTTGTGGTTTTTGACGTTTGTTTACAGCTCACAGTATACAACGTTTTAATTTTTTGCCACATATCTTCTATCTCTAGAGTGTGGTCTATGTTTTGAGATAAATTTGAGATAAATGCTACACTATACATTCAATAAACATATGGGAGAAGTAAAGCGGCGGGGTCGCGTCTTGCGCAGCAGTGTCGTTTTCTTACCTCGTTTACACACGGTATAACATCCCAGTGTTAGAATATCCACAACACGCCTGATCTGACACCATGTGAGTTTTATCTGTTCCTCAAGGTGAAATCTGCATTAAAAGTAACAAGATTTCAGAGTGTTGAAGCTTTGAAAGAAAAAAGTGGCACACGTCATTAACGAGGTCACAGAAGAAGACTTACAGCACCGTGGTGTAGAGAGAGAGGAGGGGATAATAATTAAATATGTATAAATTTAGTATAAAAAATTTACAGTATCAGTCGCGTTATTTTAAAGCCACACTTCATATAAAACGTAAAACTGGGGCTCAAACACGCTGTCTTGTGGAACTCCAGAGTTTATTTTATAGAGTAGTATTTGTTCATAATGGTGTTTAACAAGAAAAGTAGCGGTTTTCCAGATAGGATTTTAGGATAAGCAAAAAGTTAAGAGGTAGAGCTTTTCTAATTTTAATTTTGTATAGGAGGTAGTATGCGAAACCTCGTCGATATAATGTCTAGGAATGCTTCCTATAACTCCATACATTAGAATATAAGAAAACAATTTTTGCGGTTCATTAATATTTTTTGTAAATGAAATCTACTTACCATAGTGTTGTAATTACATGGTACTGAAACACGATGAAAATAAGTCCGTAAATCTCGATTGCAAAAACATATATTCCTTTAAGTTCTAAAATGTTTGTATTTAAAATATTACAGTCTTTTTCTTTTGGTTTTCCCCTTTTGTCAATTGTGTTTCACAATTTGTCAAATGACTTTCCCAATTCCTGTCATATTGACATATATGTCAAATTAAATTCTTTTTTTGTCAAATCTCTTTCACTTTATATCAATTATTTTTCCCATGTATGTAAATTATATGTTTTGCTTAATAACTACTTACCAAGCTGTGCATCATTTTCATTTAGTTATTGACGTACCCTTGAAAATAAAGTATACATTTAACATTTTAAGTTATCTAATTTATTCTTGTGTAATGTACATAGAAATTGATACATACATGTATGCAAAACATTTTCAAATATCACAAATATGCACTGTACAAACTATCGAAATATATAAATGAAGAAACAATTAATTTAATATTTCATTTTGTTCTAAACAATCACCCAGATATGTTTCCATATGCTGAACATAATGAAAACAATTATCTGCAGTTATTTGTTCAGAAGCATTGTGTATTGCTGCATATAATTCATCCTCATTTGTCGGCTGAGTTCTCTTTATTATGTGTTTCCATTGATTCAATAATTTCTCTATCGGATTTAAAAATGGACTGTAAGCAGGTAAAAAAAACTTCAAAATGCTCATGACTTCTAATGAGATTGACAACTTCTTCATTAGTATGAAATCTAACATTATCCATAACAAAAAAGGCGCCTTGTATGTTATCATTATGTAAATGATTAATTAGAGTTGTAATAAGTTCACAGAAATGAACTGTATTGAATGGTCTATCTTGGATTTGGAACAAATATAGTGAATTTACATTCATTGCTGCAGCCACAGAATAATTACGCCCTCTTAGTTGAGCTTTTATTTTCGTTGCTCGAGTATTTTTAACTGATCTTCCATATGAAGTTCGAGAATTAACTTGAATTCCATATTCATCAATGAAAAAAATCTTTTCCCTTTCGAACATGATTCTATGGTACCGGATAGCATATTCAAAGCGAGTCTGTGTGATTTGTGGTGTATTTCTTCTTTCGGGAACGAAAGAGATTCTCTTCAACGAATAATGGAAAGTTTTTAGTGCTCTGTTTATCGTCGATAGCGATATTTGATGAAGTGGCCACTGCGTCAAACATATTTCTTTTAACTGACGAAGTGATAAACTGCAATCTTCATCAATCCAATTGCAAATTTCATTTATCTGTAACACAGATAATTTTTTTGGTCGGTGACCAGCACTTCTTTTATGAATATTAGCGGCTCTCCGGTATGTAGAATAAATCTTTCTTACAGTATTGGGTAAAATTCCAAATTGCTCTCCAATATTATTTGCCGTGAGCCCATTGTTCATAGAACGAATTATTAAAGCTCTTAAATCATTACTTATTTTACTATTAATTCGACGATTCTCCATAATAGATGAATATAAAATTATTAACACACTTCGTGAAAGTCAATTGACATATAGTGAAACACATTTGACAAATAAGGAAATTATTTGACACATCGCCGCCATATTATAATAAATGGGAAAGTCATTTGACAAATTGTGAAACACAATTGACAAAAGGGGAAAACCAAAAGAAAAAGACTGTAATTACATACAGTAATACAGTCTAATTATAATATATTTAATGCATTTAATTGTGTTAAAGAAACCATTCCGATATATTTAACGTTTATATTTATCTGTTTGATGTTACAAACAAGCATTTTCATTAGCATTTATTTACGTCTTATACCGCAGATCTATCTGTACAATGTACAGTTAATTTCTATTCACAACTGCATGGTATTGACTATTGACAGAAACTTAATTATTGGTCTTTCTGAACAAAAACTTTGCCCGTCTTCTAAATGCTTCCAACATCATTTATTTTCAATGAAAGCAATTAAGAAGTTGAATTATTTCCAGCAATCAATAGGGAATAAGTATGTGAGTTCTCACGCTGTATTATTTACTAATATGTTGATTCGAACACAGGTGTGTTTCGACGATTGTTGTTGCAAGCATTTTCCATGCCATGTTAGTACGTACAGAAGAAGTGGTCTGATGTTGACTTAGTTTACGATCATTTCATAAAAGGGAAATAATTATATCGCGGTTCAGCATTGAAATGCCGAGGTAAAACGCATTTTTCAATGGCTTTTGAATTGATATAACTTTATATGTTCTATATGGGCAAGATTATTTTAACAATGCACATCATCGTGTTATTTCTATTGTCATTAAGGTTTTCATTGCCTCTTGTCCCACTTCTATATATATTATTTTATTGCCAAGGCCATTTAATCTCTTGCGATTATGTCAGGTTTTTCCTTTTACAAATAAAAGTTCTACATAACTTTTGGTCTTTATACAAGATAAGGATAATTATTACGTATTGATTATTTTTTTAATCTGTATACTTTTGCTATTTATAAATATAAAACACACAGTAGTAATTTATGTATTCTCACAAGTGCTATGTCTATATGCCATTTATTAGTAGGTGTATACCGTGTGTCCCAATTTCGATGCTCACCATTAGTATCTCGGTTATTAGAAGATATAGAACAACGGTTAAATGGGGAATGTTTTGCAGAATTCAATACTCGGGGAAAATCCAATTTCAAATTAGACCTAACTTTTTAATTTTTTAAAATATTTTGAAAAATCAAAAATTTGCCGATTTCGTTATTCCTCAATAACTCGATAACGCTTAGTCTGACCTCTTTTAAAGTTTTACATTGTTGAGGCACTTTTTTAAAACAAATTATTTGATACAAACAGAAACCCCCGATTGTCATTTGTTTTTAAGTTATTACCAGTATCTTTTGTTTTTCATATGGCGGCCATATTTGATTTTGGGTTTGTTAGGTAGTCCTCAAAATGTGCTTTTCAACGATGTATAACATGCCTCAAAATTTTTTATTTATAAGGAAAATATTAATAAAAACGTAAATTAATTTTAATATGAAATTAGTAGGCTGAAAAATTAAACACCAATGTCAAATGAAAGTGAAAAGATATTCTAAGTATAGCAAACGCCAATTAAGTTGGCGCGAGGAGGGGTAAGTTCGCGCAGGATAAAAAGTAGTGGGGAGATTTGTATTTGGTTTTACATCAAATGTCAGATAATTCTAACCTCTGAGCGTGTATCACTAGCAAAGACATTATGATCCGCCAAACGTCAATGACAAATGTATTCTGACAATAAATCAAAACGATAACCTGTCAAAGTACAATTAGTGCTGCAGAGATAAGTTAATTAAAACTACTTGTAGTTACAATATGAAACAAACATGTAAATAATTTACATATCTATAACTATGCACATGGACAATACACCTCGTATTTTCAGCATTTACTTCTGCTTAATACATATGTTTCTGCCATCTAGGCGTCCTCAGTTAAGCTAGTGAAGCAATGTATACAAATTAATACAAACCTGTTATAAACAACTGGTTTGTATCTGTATTTAAATTTACTGAAATAGCCCGCATAGATCAAGCAAGTTCCGTCCTATAAGAAGACAACTATTTAATAATTGACATCTTTCGCCCGTAAGATGTCAATTATTAAATAGTTGTCTTCTTATAGGACGGAACTTGCTTGATCTATGCGGGCTATTTCAGTAAATTTAAATACAGATACAAACCAGTTGTTTATAACAGGTTTGTATTAATTTGTATACATTGCTTCACTAGCTTAACTGAGGACGCCTAGATGGCAGAAACATATGTATTAAGCAGAAATAAATGCTGAAAATACGAGGTGCATTGTCCATGTGCATAGTTATAGATATGTAAATTATTTACATGTTTGTTTCATATTGTACAAACGCTTTATACGTGCTTAACGTATTGTCATACTTAAACAAAACCTTTTTGTATATTTACCGCCATCTGGCTGGTTGTTAATGGACTACATCTACATGTATTTTATCGTTTCCCGTAGCAGCTTAGCTGTTCGAACGATAGGTAGCCCTCCAGACAAAGTCTCTTTCGCCCGTAAGATGTCAATTATTAAATAGTTGTCTTCTTATAGGACGGAACTTGCTTGATCTATGCGGGCTATTTCAGTAAATTTAAATACAGATACAAACCAGTTGATTATAACAGGTTTGTATTAATTTGTATACATTGCTTCACTAGCTTAACTGAGGACGCCTAGATGGCAGAAACATATGTATTAAGCAGAAGTAAATGCTGAAAATACGAGGTGTATTGTCCATGTGCATAGTTATAGATATGTAAATTATTTACATGTTTGTTTCATATTGTACAAACGCTTTATACGTGCTTAACGTATTGTCATACTTAAACAAAACCTTTTTGTATACTTGTAGTTAGTGATAAGTAATTATTGTCAAGTATTAAGATTTATAAGTATTGATAATGGCACATACATATTCAAACGAAGAAAAAGTTGATATGTTGGAAGTGTATTTCAAAGCAAATAGAAACACTGAAAATGCGTGCACGAGTTATGCAGAGCGTTTTCCAGAAAGACAACAGCCACACAGGACAATTTTTAGAAGACTAGTTAGCAAATTAAAAAACTTTGGAAGCTTCGAACAAAAACGAGCTAACTATGAAGTTAATGATGCTGATACACGTCGAAATAATATTTTGCAGAACGTTAGGAACAATCCCAGCACATCAGTTCGTCGTGTGACACGAGAAACAGGGATTTCAAAATCTACTGTTCACAGAACCTTGACGAAAAACAAGTATCACCCTTACAAACCAACAATTGTACAAGGTTTAAGTGATAATGACAATCACCGACGATTACAGTTTAGCAGGTGGTACCTTCAAAAATGTTAATATGACGCCAATTTTCCTAGGAAAATACTATGGACAGATGAAACACGATTTACCAATTGTGGAGTGTTCAATAGGAATAACTATCATCATTGGTCTACTGAAAATCCACATTTGGTAAATCAAAGAAGATTTCAAGTTCGATTTGGTTTTAATGTCTGGTGCGGTTTAATTGGTATGACATTTTGTTTACTTTTTTTTTGTTTTTTAAACTCTTTTTTTCGTTTTAGATAATCAGTTAATAGGTCCTTTCATCTTTGATTACAATTTAACTGGTAACAGATATTTGGAGCTACTAACAAACGAGATAATGCCTGCTTTGAGGCAAATTATTAATCCCGAGAACATGCAAAACATCTGGTTCCAGCAAGATGGTTGCCCGGCCCATAACACTCGTAACGTGCAACATTTTTTGAGAGAAAACTTTAATGAGAGAGTGATTTCAAATAATGGACCCGTGCAATGGCCTGCGAGATCACCCGACCTTACCCCGCTTGACTATTATTTATGGGGTACCACTAAAAACGAAGTATTTGATTTTGAACCGCCAGAAAATCGGGAAATTTTAGTACAAAGAGTACTAGATGTGCTACGATCAGTAAACGGAAACACGCTACGTAGAGTTTGTAACTCTACTCGAACAAGGTGTCAAAATTGTGTGGAACAGAATGGTCGTCATATTGAACAATTTCTTTAAGTGAATGTGAACTTTAAGTTCTGTATCTTTACTTTTTATTTCTATAATTTTTTTATCGTTTCGTTTGTTTACAGTATTACTTAGAATATCTTTTCACTTTCATTTGACATTGGTGTTTAATTTTTCAGCCTACTAATTTCATATTAAAGATTAATTTACGTTTTTATTAATATTTTCCTTATAAATAAAAATTTTTCAGGCATGTTATACATCGTTGAAAAGCACATTTTGAGGACTACCTAACAAACCCAAAATCAAATATGGCCGCCATATGAAAAACAAAAGATAGTGGTAATAACTTAAAAACAAATGACAATCGGGGGTTTCTGTTTGTATCAAATAATTTGTTTTAAAAAAACAATGTAAAACTTTAAAAGAGGTCAGACTAAGCGTTATCGAGTTATTGAGGAATAACGAAATCGGCAAATTTTTGATTTTTCAAAATATTTTAAAAAATTAAAAAGTTAGGTGTAATTTGAAATGGGATTTGCCCCGAGTATTGAATTCTGCAAAACATTCCCCATTTAACCGTTGTTCTATATCTTCTAATAACCGAGATACCAATGGTGAGCATCGAAATTGGGACACAATGACTTTAATGTAATTTGATGAACAATTACTAGAGACCCGACGCATCAACCCTAAATTATGATGGACCATATAAAAAAATTCTATAAGATCTCCAAGCACAACACGCAGTTATTGAATAGCGCTATTTAGTCGGTCAACTGCACATCTGTCTTTTGTCGTTGAATTCTGTCGTAATTACTTCAATATTATAGTTAAATTCCTTGCTTCACGGGCGTAGATAGAAGCGCGAGGAGTTTTTATAATTTATTTTATTTATTAGTTTATATTTCGTAAGATAAAGTACGGTGAGTTAGTTTCTTTTTTTTTCATTGTCTTAACTGTTAATTACATACTTCGTAATTTTTTTAATAGATCCTGTTTAATATCGTTTCATAGAATCTACTTCTCCCAATTATTTTGACGTAAGTGTTCAGTGAATTTCGTTAAGTTTCAATAACTTACGCATACATTTTTAATTTTCATTTATTTAGATCTAGAACATTGTTTAAGTTACTTTTGCAGATATGATATGGAACAACGTTGAGAATGGCATTGACCGGTACGATTTGGCTTATGAAAAATTTGGGAAGTGGTTTAAAGACAAAAAAATTAAATGGATTAATGAGAAGATTTTATTAGCCTATTTCGAGAGAAGAAAGTATCAAAAAGCTTCAACACTCTCTACTCTTTATTCCATGTAGCGAAGTGAATTGTCTTTGAAGAAAAATATTGATATTGCAAAATATACCAGTTTACATGCATTTCTAAATAGGCAATCAGAGGGATACCATGCAAAAAATTCTGATATCTTGTCAGAGGAAAAGGTCTCCCGGTTTATGACAGAAGCTGAGGATAAAACATATCTAACCCTTTATCAGTTCGCACTATATCAAACTATGTGTCAATTTATGAACCATGTAACCATATGGTTACAAAGTATTCTAAAGTATTTTTCTTAGATACTCTATATGTTGACGATCCTTGGGTGGCAATACCATATGGTTACAAATATGCCTAGGTGGGGGAAATGCGGATCTAGTCGAAAGTGCGCAGCAGTTCATTTTTATGGTTACTGTTTAGGCCACGTGCGTGTTATTATTAGGTTTGTGAGAAGTACCGGTACCATTATTGACAGTTTATATTGTGGATTTGTGTGATTGTGCTAGAAATTTTGATATTGGTTTCTTGGATATATAAGGTAAGATAGTTTGTTTCTGTTCTAAGTGAATGTGTATCCATATACCATTATTTTTTACTTTGATTGTGTGTAACTATATGGTTACATTGCCCATTGCAATATACTATTTCTCACTACAAATATGGACGAATCGGGACTGTTTGATACAATATCTCCTAATTTATTTTACGGCAAGAAGAAAGATAGACTGCCACCTCCTCCTCAGGTCTCGGATGGATCAGACTATTCCGACGATGAGGAAAATTTGGCATTGCCTCAAAGGAAATCTAGAACCCACACTTATGGTACAATTTCGAAAAATCTCAAGTAAAACAAACTTTACAAAAACCATGTACTTCCAGAGAACGACGAATCGGATGACGGAGACGATGAATATAATATGCCGCTGAAAAGGTTGCAGGATAAATTATTACTTACGACAGTTCAACCTTCAGGTAAAAAACTAATAGAGTATGTTTTTTATAATTTATTATTATAATTATAACTCTTTTCTAGTTTCAAAGGATATGGAAACTAGCCGGGATGAACCTCCTACAAAGAAAAAGAACATTCTTCCAGATATTCTATTTATTTCTTATAAATTTTGAAAATAAATATAAATTCTTATTCGAAGTTGGGGTGGTTTTAATGGCCCGTGTGACCATACGGTAACGACTTCTAAATTTGTTTTTTTATGCAACTATGAATATAAATTTACTAAAAATAGTATCAGGAATATATTTTATTCACATCGTATTAATATAGTAATTTTAAAGAGAAATTTATAGCCTTGACCGATAAGGGGTAAAAAAACGTATGTTACCATATGGTAACCAAAACTGATAAAGGGTTAATGACAAGGGTGGCATTGATTGCTGGAATAGCTGATGTTTGTCGAAAATGTGAGTTAACTTTTCTACGTGTGGAAGATATTTTAGACGAGTTTTCGAATAAGCTTCATTTCGATACGCTTTTTTTCATTTTTCAATGTTAGCGTGGTTCGAACACAGAAATAAATATCACTGCTGTCACTTGATTTTAAGAATTTCAGTACATTTGACAGATATGATATATGTACGTACTGTACACAAACAACGTATATTGTATACAATTGACAACAAGATATATTAGTTTCTATGTCACTCATGGTTATATTTTTAAATAAAATATCAAGTAATGTTAACGAAAATTAATAAATAATATGTAATATAAGTAAGATTTAAATTTGAAAATGTCAATTATCAATGTGACCAACTGCATGATTTATATAACAATAAAACTCCGAACTTTCAAATTAAATAATTTCAATTCATTAATGTAAAAAATGCAAAATAGAAAAAATAGAATAAAGAACTCGTATCATAAGGCCTTTTGCCGCACTCGCTTTTTAGAAAACTCGCCTCGTTTTCTAAACTGATCTCGTGCGGCAAAATGGTGCCTTATGAAACTTGTTTTTTAATATACTAGTTACGAAATATTTTTCGTTACGTAACTAGTTACGAAAAGTAAAGGTTTCCTAGCGTCACACAGCTTTAAAAAGTGTCACTATGTGTCAAAATTAGTTACATATGGGCAATGCGTTATTTGTTACATTTATTTGTTCATGGCACACTACAGTATAATACAAGTCACTTTAAGAGAATGTTTGGAAAGTGTTTTAATTTTTTTCTCTTTTAAATTTACAATTAAAACGGATGTATTGTACATCAATGGATTCAGGAAAAAAATCTCTATTCATTATGCAAAAAATATATATACGGTGCAATTTAAAAAAAAAATTGACAATCGCTAGGAATTGAAGATGGCGCTGGAAAAAAGGAAATGTAGCTCCAAAAATAATACTCATCAAACCATTTAATTTTGTATCTATCTCATGAAAATCGAAATATAAATAACAGAGTTACAACTTGGGGCGTTTTTTGTGTAATAGCCTGTTTAAAAGTAACTGCAGTTAATGCATTTTTTGAAAAAACTATTTACGACAATATCTCTAAATCTCGACGTGACGGAGCAAATATTAAATCAGATTCCGAATCACCATGACGAAAGACATAAACTACAAGTATTGTTGTATAATAGAACCAAACTGTGTGGACCCATGTTATTCAAGTCAAATTTATTTTAATACGAAGAAGACTTTCACCCGCAAAGAAAAACTATCTGAATTGAACGATTCCAAATAATACCCTCCTCAGCACGTTTTGAAAGTGCATTTTTTCACTTATTTGCTTAATGTAACTGCAAATTCATGATAAAAAGTATGCCCTACAAAACTAGTATTGGTGTATAAGAGAACCAAGCTGTGTGGACCCATGTTATTCAAGTCAAATTTATTTTAATACGAAGAAGACTTTCACCCCCAAAGAAAAACTATCTGAATTGAACGATTCCAAATAATACCCTCCTCAGCACGTTTTGAAAGTGCATTTTTTCACTTATTTGCTTAATGTAACTGCAAATTAATGATAAAAAGTATGCCCTACAAAACTAGTTGTATAAATATGTAGTTATTATCGAGTCTAACAACTAGGCTTTTATTAATGAAATATTTGCGTATTTGGACACTATTATTTCTAAAACAACTTGGATTTTCTAAGGGAATCGATAAAAAAATCAAACCGCTTTTGTAAACAAAACTTGTAGTTCTTTTTTTTGATTGCAGATCGTTTGCCAAAAAATAGTGCCCATACTTCTTATGCTATGGTACCGTCGGGGATAAACAGCACGTCATAAACATCTTGCTAATGGTGCGTTTTGCATATTAAGCGAATTGTTTATCGGGAAAACACGTATTGACACGTACGCTCCTGATAAAATTCATCTTGTTACATCCAATTAACGGAATAAATTTAAATATAAAACACGTCCGATTTTATCCGAAAGCGATTAGCATGCGCAACAATGTGTACGGAATAATGGCTGGACGTTTTGTTCGAATGACCGTAATGTATGATAAACGTCATCGTTATAGAGATAAAACCCGGTTTGATTATATAGTTTGGGCCTTGAAAACAGTACGTGTTTAGATATGTTCGTGCTTATATAATGTCTTTCCTAACAAAAAATCCACAAGACTATTATCTACATATTAAGAGATAATAATGAATTATAATAGTTCGGCATAGCTTGTAGTTCTTT
This sequence comes from Melolontha melolontha, assembly GCA_935421215.2. Lineage (NCBI taxonomy): Eukaryota > Metazoa > Arthropoda > Insecta > Coleoptera > Scarabaeidae > Melolontha > Melolontha melolontha. The sequence goes on along the minus strand of OW285236.1, from coordinate 35,520,710 downwards.
TAATTAATGTACAATCTGTTCCCGAAGGCTGTTTCGATTAATTTTTTGTTTCTTTTTAACCAATGACATACAGTAATTCAAGTATAAGTATCCATACTCCGTATATTATTGCATGTTAGACGGCACTTAGTCCTTTCATGTTTGAAACTGCGTTCACATTTCTTAATTTATTTCTTAATGATGAAAGCATTGCTTTCAGTATAACGAAATAAAAAAAAATTAAGAAGAAATTATAATAACTAAAGCTCAGAAGAACCGAAAGCAAATTAATAAACTGTCAGCTATGATACGGAAGATAGAAAAGGCTATAAAAGAAGCTTCGAAGAATAATTTGGCAAAGAAAAAGCGTTATAAAAAGAACAAATGGATGGATGAGGAATGTAAAGCCGAAATATATAAGAGAAAATGTCTGGCAAACATTGTTGCAAACTCAAATGGAAGATGTACGAAGGAACTATGAATTGCAATGGAAGAAAGTTAAAAAGATATGTAGAACGCAGAAAAGGAACCTCATGGAAAAAGAAGTGGTAGAATTAGAGGAAAAATATAGAAAAAATTTTTTACAAGCACAAAAAAAATATAAGATCAGGACCTAGAAAACAGGTAGGTGTCTGCAAAGACAAAAAAAGGCAACTTAATTGGGGCTAAAGAAAAGATATGCGAGAGATGAAGCAATATTTCCAAGATTTGCGAAGCACGGGTGAGCAAGAAGAAGAAATAACGTGTCAGCAGAAGGATGATCAGCAAGAGGTACAGGAGCCAAAATAGGAAGAACTTGAGGAAAACATCGTTTATATGGAATATAGGCTGTCCTTGAAATAAAGAGATAACATATGATAAATGTAAAGATGCAATTATGTAATTATGTGGAATATACATAAAAAATATTGTGACTTAATAACGACGCGAGTCCTGAAATTGAAAACAGCCCGAAAATTGTATTACGTGACGCCTATGAATTCAAAATATGTATAATTTATAATACGTAATGGCTGGATAAGGTGGATAACAACAAAACTATTATTTTTGCTATTGTCGGTCAACTTTAAGATATTTTTATAATCGCACAGTGGCGTGCCAAAATATTTTTAAATATTTTTGTCATTTTTTTCTCGCTTATTTGGGGGAATTTTAGGAAAATATTTTGGGTTTATATTCTACAGTGTGTTTCATTTTTCATGGGGACACCTAAATAACTTTTTTATTTTGAAAGCAATAAATATAAAATTTTTATCAGTTGTGTAGGCCCCGACAACGCACTTTTTTGTATGAATAGAGTTTTTATAAAGTAAATATCTAACCAACTATAATTAAAATAAAAAGTAGTGTTTCAAGTAATGTCATACTAGCGATTAAGATAGAGAAAAAAAGTATTAGGAAAAGTTTTTACAAATCACTCAGGAACCCTTAATACCAAGTTTCGCGGAAAAAATTTTCATTTTTAAATTCTTCTACATTTCTATGCTATCAGTAGATAATAGTTTGTTATTGCAATAATAAGAGTGTCATGAAACAAGAGAACAATTCACAAATTTTATTCAACATTAAAGAACAAACAAAACAAAAGCAACAATTTAATGAACAATATTTTAAATAGGATCTTTTTCCAGTAAATAACCTTGAAAATGGATACATTTTTCCAATCGCCTTTTGTGATTCAGTACAACCCGTCGTAATACTTCTGGAGAAATTTCTCGACAGGCTTGTCGGATTTTCTGGCACAGTTCCTGTATGTTTTGAGGTCTAGATCCATACACAGCATTTTTAATAGTCCCCCAAAGAAAAAAGTCGAGTGGTGTAATGTCAGGTGATCTCGGAGGCTATTACGGCCTACCCATCTTAACGGAAAGTTTTCGTCTAACCATGCTCGCACTATTCTTGCGTTATGAACTATGATCCATCTAGCTGGAAGTGTAAATCTCGCCTCATATCCAATGATAAATCATCAAGCACATCAATTAATACAGTATTTAAAAAAATTAAAAACCATTCTGCATTTAGCGTATCAAATAAGAAAAACGGACCAATGATTTGTGTATTTAAAATTCCGCACCACACATTAACTTTCTGCGAATATGTCTTTTACAATTGATAACCCATCTTGGATTTTCTGTTGCCCAGTATCTACAATTCTGGGATGAAACAATGCCATTTGTAGTGAAGATAGCTTCATCACTAAACATTATTTTTTTAAAAATTCTGTCATTTAGAAAATTGCCTTGAGCCCATAGACAATACTCCATTCTTCTATTGAGATCTTCTTCTTCAAGGGCGTGTAAATATTTTGGCCCATACGGTTTCACTTTGTGACGACGGAGACATCTCCAAATTTTGGAGTAAGAGATATTTAAATGTCTACCCATATCTTGTAAACTCGCGTGAGGATTACTACGATACGCTGCTAATATTACTGCATCGAAATGGTGTTTTCGATTGTTCAATTCATGTTGACATGGTTTAGCAACATTTCCAGTAGTGTTGAAAATGTTATTCAAGTATGCAACAGTTCGATGACGGATGGGTTGACTTTCAGGATGTCAAGCATTAAACTCTCTTGCAGCCTCTCGGGTAGAACGTATATTATCACCAACAATTCGAATAATTTCTACTTTTTGAGCAATATTTAAATGTCTATCGGCCATTGCTCAGCAAAGTTCAATAGTTTCAACTGAAATAAACTGTTTAGTGAACTGACGTTTGACATTTGAACTGACAAATTATTTTCTTGCTTCACGGCACTCTTATTATTACAATAACAATAACTGATAGCACAAAAATGTAGAAGAATTTAAAAATGAAAATTTTTCCTCGAAATTTGGTATTAAGGGTTCTTGAGTGATTTGTAAAAACTTTTCCTAATATTTTTTTGCTCTATCTTAATCGCTAGAATGACATTACTTGAAACACTACTTTTTATTTTAATTATAGTTGGCTAGATATTGACTTTATAAAAACTCTATTCACACAAAAAGGTGCGTTGCCGGGGCCTACACAACAGATACAAATTTTATATTGATTGTTTTCAAAATAAAAAAGTTATTTAGGTGTCCCCATGAAAAGTGAAACACACTGTATATAATTACATCCTTCCATTTTTCACACGTTGTCTTCTTATTTCAAAGGCACCTGTTAAGCGGTAGAAGTATTAAAAAACGTATTACTGAGCACACAAGATCTCTTCAATATAGTGTTAAAAACACAGGTTTCTCTGAACATTGCATAGAACGTAACCACTTAATAGTTAAAAGCATAAAATTAGATTTGTTAGAAACCTTAGAAATAAAAATTCACAGAAACATAATTTGTTGGTGACTACTACACAGGTAGATTTCTCTAATACCCCCTTCATAGACACTATTGTAAATATCAATTAACTATCCACCCACCCATAAGAGTTGTAAGTATATAAAGCTTTGATACGGGCTAGAGCGGACTAAAGCGATTGAATGACCAATTGCCTCGTTAAAACGTTGTGGCGGTATCCGGTATAGTATAGTATATGTTATAACAGCCCCACTATTTGCTTGGTCGATTCCATTCGTCGAGCAGATGATGTTATTTTGTCGTTATGAATAGTACATTGTATGTATTCCTTCATAAATTTGTTTCAACAGTGGCGTGTCAGACAGAATATACATTTATATATTATTTCGTTAGACTTCGTTAGAATCGCTTAAAAAATTATATCCGCTAATTTCCAAAGTGTATTCTTGTGTTATACATACATCTTTTTGTATGTATTTATTGTTCTTGAGAGTATATTTTCTATAAGGGATTGGATCCGATTTCGTTACTTGGTTAGAACGTTTAGTTTTTTAAAAAATCCTTTTTACATTGTTATATTGTATATTTATCCTATAATTTTTTATAAATATTAAGTTTAATTTACTACCTTATTTTTTTGTAGTAATTTTCGTTTCTTCTATTTAATCAATTTCTTTCTGTTCTTAGTATTTCTCTTTATTTTCATTAACTATGAAGAATTCCTGTAGTGCGACCATGGTAGGATGGATTAGATGCCATACAAATTGGTTGCATATTCGTAATGATAGCGAGATATACTTCAGTGCCTGTTCATTAAGTTTAAGGCGTCTACAAAAGTGTAATGTGCAGAGATATGTTCCTCCGAAAACTCATCAAGATAACATAAGACCATCTGCACCTGACACTTTTAACGCAGAATAGTGCGAAGCTTTCATGGCGGCCAATATCCCATTCAAGAAGCTTATCATTTCAGTCCTCAAATGGTTTCTTACAAAATATACTGATCATCATATACCAGATGAATCTACTTTACGTAAATAGCACTTATCAAAATGTTATTTGAGAACCATTGAAAAAATACGAACAAACCTATTTGGTCATTATCTTTGGGTAAGTGTAGATGAAACAACGGATGTAATGGGACGATATGTGTTAAATGTAGTTGTTGGTATTCTTCATCCGATAACTTCATACCAACCATACTTAATTGCAACTAAAATATTGCCAGTCGTAAATGTTGAAACAGTTGCAGAAGTAATTGATCAATGTATTCTGTCATCGGATAACAACTATAAAGACAAATGTTATTATTTTTGACTGATGCGGCAGTTTATATGTTAAAAACAGGGAAGTTATTAAAGAAATCTTATCCAAATATGCTACACGTTACCTGTGCAGCACATGCACTACACAGAGTATGTGAATACATCAGGAGTCATTTTCCAAATGTTGATAAGTTAGTTTCATCATTTAAAAAGATATTTTTAAAAACGTAACGTTTAACACTTTCAATGTTTTACAGAAAATACATAGTTTTGAGTTTTGTTCTTTGTAAATTATTTTATTCAACATTCGATACGCAATTCGCTTGTCAGCATTACTTTTGTTTCAGTAGTAGTTGCTGCCGGTTACCAAACTGTTTTTTACATTGGCTCTGTTGTACATTGACAGATGCATATTAACTGTATATGTAAGTATGTGCCACTTATGTAGTTGCCACATGTATCAAATTGTTCGAAACTCACGGATCGCTTACAAAAAAAAATCTATTGCGAATACAAGCCAGACGCCAATGTGCTATGAATCATCAATCACTCGAGTCCGCTCTCTGATAATGGCATAACAGCCGAAACATATGTTATTCTAATAAAATTAGTATTTTATTATCAATTTTTAATCTAAGTCAGTACGAAAATGTTTCACTAAAAAGTGTCTGTAATGTCAATAAATGATATTAACAATAATAGTTACATAAAATACTAATCCATTGTGAAACTAATTTATAATTACACAATGAAAGTAAAATGTTTTGCAAAGGATATAAAGAAAGAATTAATACTATTGTTAACTTTGTGGCATTAAATAGAATATTAAAGTTTTGAAATCAATTTAATTATTATCATCAAATGTGACAACATGTGCATCACCTTATTATAATTATGAATACATATAATTACATTTTTATATCATCCATAAAATACTTTATTATGTTAAACCTCTAACCGTATACATGTGGAGATAGCGCACTATAACATAAAATATAAAAGCTTCGAAGATGTTTTGAAATTTATTGTTAGAGTGCCTTCAGACGTTTCAACAAAAGCTCGGAGATCGCACGAAGCTATACATAATCTATACCGAAATTGCCTTATATCCACACATTCAACGTTCATATCTTTCTTTAGTGAAGGTTGTAAAATAGTCAGTTAAGTTTGTGGGTTGAATTGTATAAATTACGGTCATAAATTATAGAGGAGTTTTATTCAAATTTATAACACACATATTTTTTTATAACGCGTAGCCTGTTATTCTGATAATTTCTATTGTATTATGTGATTTATTTTATCGTTATTCCTGGAACTTAGACAGCATGTCTATTGACACAAAATTTACAATAATAATGTTAATAATAGTGCGCAATTATAATATCAGATATTATAAATAGTGTGGTTTTTATTGTTTGATTATTTAATTATTTAATAAATACGAAATATAGAATTGTTTTGCTCATTGTTTATACGACTATATAAATTTTGTTTGGAAGACGTGTTTATTAAAAAGTTTAATCCATAATTTTTATAACTTTTATAGTCTTTTGGATAAGATGTGCAAAGAAAGGTAAAAAGTGTACCACATGCACAAGCCACGATTTTAAGGAAACAGTTTAAACATAAACTTAAAATGCTTGAAAATTATCAAGATAATAACTCCCAAAAAAACTGAGAACTGCAGTAGCAATTTAGGAGTCAAACGGTTAAAAAGAATATAAATTAAATAAATCCTGAATGAATGCTAGTGGGATTCTGGTCTGGAACCTATTCTATACACTGCCGACGTTTCATCTACTATTACAAGAGACATCTTCAGGGCTACTGCTACTGCTGCAATAACACTGAATTCTGTTGGCTTAGAATCGAGTTATACAGGCGCTGTTCCGGAGATAGAAGAGTTTGCCATTTATTGTGTAGAGGGTTGATATTATTGGGAGGCTTTAGAATTTCTATGAATTCACATATTTTACGGTTAAAGTAATAGATGTTGGTTGGGGTAAAGAAACTTGGTGTCCAGATTCCAATCTTAGTTCAGCAAATACAGAACCGGTTACGAGTCTGTACTTGCTGATTACTTACTATTAAAGGGTCCTATTTAGCAACACAATTGCTTACTTTTTATGCTTTGTCTAGCCGATATATGCACTAACACATGAGCATGGAATTCTTTAAACATTAGAGATTCGTAGATGGCTGTGGTCCTTAACAGAAAAACGGGCCGATAAATTGGTGTAGGGTTTAAAGATGGCTTTGATGTAGTCTTTGATAAGGATTTAGCTGATATGGTCGGTAGTGCCCTCTATGAGGATTGTTCGGAAACTATATGGCCTAACACAGAGATGGCGCGAAATCGCAGGAATATTCTTTACCATTTTGTAGAATCATTCTTTAATAGGCTAAATAACGGGTGTTCAGAAACATTCGAAGTCAAAGTAGACCTTGAAAATATGAAGTCATGTCTGAGATAGATTGATACATTTACTTAATGCAATTTTATAGGTTATCAAATTAGTATATTAATACTTAAGTAAAGATATACGATTTTTTGTTCAGAGCCTACTTGACTTCGAATGTTTCTGAACACCCGTTATAATAGTACAAAGCGATCTGTAAATTAGTCTGTTTTTGACAGTATGCCAAAGTGAACGTCTCGTGTGATGAAAGAACTGAGTTGATGGCAGTGAAGAATTATTTTTATTAGAAAGGTTGCATATCAACCGAAATCAATGCAGAATTGGATTCAACACTGTCGGGTCCTTCGGTTTCAATGGTTAAAAATTGGGTTGCCGAATTCAAGCGCGGTTGTATGAGCACAAATGAACCCCGTATTAGTGGACAGATATGATTAAAAAAGTCCACCGTATCGCTTTGGCTGACCGTTGAGTAAAAGTAAGTGCGCGAGATAGCCGACATTGATGACAGTGTGCACAGAAGTTTAACTGAAGAATTGAAAATGAAAAAATATTTGGCGCGTTGGGTGTCGCGGTTACTTACACCAGAGCCAAAACTGAATCGCTTCCGTGTTTCTCGGAACTTTTGGCACTTTTCGCCACAATCTGAAGGACTTTATACACCGTTTCATTACCGTCGATGAAACATAGGTCCTTTATTACATTTCCGAAGCTAACGAGCAATCCAAACAATGGACAAAAAAAGATTCTCCGCCACAAAAAAAGCAAAAACGGTTTTGTCAGCAAGAAAGCTTACGGCATCTATTTTTTGTGATTCTTATGGAATTATCTTGGTCGACTACTTAGAACAGGGGAAAACAATAAATGGGGAGTATTACCTATGCCAATTTTTTGCATCAATTAAGCGACAAAATCAAAGAAAAACGGCTTCATTTAGCAAAGAAGAAAGTGTTTTTCCATCAGAATAACGCACCTGCCCACAAGTCAGCGAATGAAATGGCAAAAATTCATGAAGTGGGTTATGAATTAGTGCCACATGCACCCTATACCCCAGATTTGGCTCCTAGCAATTATCATCTCTTTCCAAACCTGAAAGCATGGCTCAGCGGTAAGAGATTTTCGTCAAATTCCGAAGTAATCGCTGCCGTAAATAGCTATTTCGAGGACTTGGATTCATTGACCAACAATGAAGGCATTAGTAATTTGAAATATCGTTGGAATAAGTGTGTTGAGCGAGCAGGAGACTATATTGAAAAATAAAATGTTTTTTATAAAAAAAAACACTTGCGTTTACTTCGTTTGGTCACATAGTTTCCGAATCACCTTCGTACACAGGATAAATGGGATTTAGAAATGTCAGAAGTGTGTTTAGAAACGGAAATGGACGGTCTTGACTTAAGGTGTCTGTTAGAGCGCGTTGGATATCGTGCATGGAATTATGCCCAAACGGTCGATCACGAGAGCTTTTGGAGTCGATCGCGAAAAAATAATCACTCCAGAAATTCGAGTGTTCTCGAACGTCAACTCTAGACTGTCTCTGTTGTAACCAGAATGCTCCTAGTACTCGGTAGTCGTACATGCAAATCGCTTGTCACCTAAATGTTTCGTGGTAGATCGCAATCCCTAAAAGCCTGAGCACCCTTGGATTAAGGTATCGATAACGTAGTTGTTATCTTTGGATAAGGAATTCAGTTCAGCTATAGAGAAGACTCTTTGGATTGAGTAGTTTATGTGACCATGTTTTTGTTTGATGGTTAAAGAGAGACAGTTCCTGAAGTTTATCTTTTCCATGTGACAAAATCATAAATGTGTCGTTGGCGTATCTTCAGTTTCCGCACACTGCTGTATTTCATTGGGGCCTTCAAAGAAGTAGTTATAGACAACAGCGAGTGGAAACTGAAGTACTAGCTACGATACGTCGACGACACATTTATGATTTGGTCACATGGAAGAGAAAAGCTATAGGAATTCTTCAACACGCATTCAATTTATGATGGAAATAGAAGAAGAAGAAGAAGATTACCGTTTCCGGATGTAATGGTACACCGCACGTAGTCTGGAAGACTACAAGATGGAGTATACAGGAAGAAAGGCCACACCGATAGATACCTGCATGCAACATGCCATCACCATCTTAAGCAGAGGCGAACCCTTATCAAACCGCTAATGCATAGAGCAGGTATAATCAGCGACTTTGGGCATTCAAAGGAAGAAAAGGACACTTCAAGGACAGTTGCAGTAATAAAGAGATAAGAAGAGCTCTAGGAAAGCCCAGCACAGTAACGCCACTAACGGCAACAGAACCAGCCAAAGAATTCGACCGTCTACATCTTTGAAGTCGCTAATAGGAAGTGTCCTAACTAAGAAGAATGCAAAAGTATGTTTTAGTAATTCTACCACCATCCAACACAACTTTTCTGGGATCAAGGATAAATTACCACGAACTAAGGGAGAAGTAGTCTATTAGTCAATATGAGAGTGTGCGAAGAGCTGTGGCGGATAAACAGGAAGATCGATTGGATAAAGAGTTAACGAACATCAGAGCGACACACGAAGAAAAAGAATTGAATAATCGGCAGAACATGTATCCGAGTACGGACACTGAATTTCGAAGGACCAGAAGTATTAGCTACAACGAAGAATTACAATCGAAGAGTTTTTAAAGAAGCTACTGAAATAGAAAAACAACCAAACGACAACCGCGAGGACGGCTACAAACTCAGTAATCTGTCACTACTAATGGAGCAAGACGGTCACACACCAGTGAGGCAATATATGGGGAAGAACGACAACAAAAACAATCAGTCTGATACCAGATCCTGCAGAAGATGGCAGTATGAACAGCGAAACGTCGAGTGAAATTAGACAGCACGGGGAAATCCGTAAGAAGATTATACTACAGATAATACCGCCCGTGAAAGCCTACGGAATTTTTACCTCTCAATTATATGTTGCCAAATTTTGAAGAATAAACAGAAAGACTTTTACAAATTAAAATCAATATGTCTTTAAAAAAACAAGACAAGCACTTGAAACTTTGGGTGCAGTATTGTCAATAAATGACAAGTCAAGTCAATACTCGTATATTAGTGGCAATAATATGGGAATTTTTATTTCAAAGACACGAATATACTTGAAGGTTAAAATTCAATTGCTTTAGGAATTTTTGCGATATTAAAATTTCCGATCATAACAAGTGCAATATCCAGGGGCGAATCATTAAAGGATTTAAAATAAATCGCATAAAGATTATTGAAACAATGGGGGTCTGACATCATTACTAAAAGAATTAGAATTGATTATATTTACAATAAAAGGTCACATTGTGATATCGCTTTTTAAAAAATCTTGAGAAACAACCACTTTTAATTAATTATGTTTTCGCATTTTTTTTGCGATCATTCAGAACGAATTTTTATATTCTACTAAAACTGTAATTTATCGTCGATAGGTAATTTGTAAAGCAGATAACAAGTCCGATCGAACTTTAAAATATCTTTTTGCGTCAGGTTATTCACCATTTTGTCACGTAGCAGAGGCGAACCGTTCACCCCGAAGTAATTATTCTTTGCGGTGTAGCGCATCGATTTCTCGTCGGCTTAATTTAGTGCAGAGCGCTGTATGCGTCATAAATCGCAAGAAGTGAAACATTTAGTCATCCTTTACGATACATAAATAATATAGTAATGTATGTAGTACGTTCGTTCGCTATATAGTAAAAGGTTTCACGAGAGCTCATGTGATTCATGTCACCTTGCTTTTTATCAGGTAATGCCTATGAGTAATTTTCGCTAAAACCGCTTGTGACAAATACATATTGAAATAACGCAATAAAAAGCAAAACAATATAACGGTGTAAATTTTGTCAGACAGTTCGTCTCTATATGCAAACATTCTCATAAACAATGGTTAAATGCAGTATAAATATGTACAGTCACATACTGAATAACTGTAATACATTTAGATTCGTTAGAGATAAAAATGTTGGTAAATGTGAACAAATATGATTCAAGAGATACAGTGAACTTAGTAATACATTACAGTTTTGTTTCATCCACAAACGGGTTCTTGGAAAACGCACAAAAAATATTTCTTCAAAATAAAAATACTTTGAACTTATTGCATGTGAGAATTGATAATTATTCAAACGTCATCTCACATGCATTTGTCGCTTAATTTGTTGCATAGGTTCTACAATATTGTAAGATTATACCTGCTGAAGAATGTAAACGCAACACGTCGCGACGTCAACCATCCAGGTTGTGTGGATAATGAAAAATGTCTGTCTCGAAACGTGCAAATATCGATATTTCACTGTCGTTGCAGATCATCACACGATATTCGAACACAGACATGATTCTCATTTGTATACTTTCGTGTATATACCAGGGCTATTCTCTTTCCGTTGAGCCTAACTAGTAGACGATGATATTTTGCGACAAATTTTGTTAGACAATTTCAATCTAGTTTACAAATTTAGTTATAGTGACAGTTGTCACTATAAGTGGCATCTTTAACTAGTTTTCAAAGGACATAAGTTGTAGTTTTAGCTCTTTCTATTACTTGCTTTATCATTTAAGGTGCTGATATGGAATTCCATATCAGCACCTTCAAACTTAACGTGAATTTCAACAGTGTAAATTGCTTATTCAACGAAGATAACTATTTCAAAATAATTACGTTAGAAAATTTACCCATTAAAAAAATTTCCAATGCTTACAATAGTCTCAGAAAATATATTAAAATCGAATTAACTTGAACTATTTGTTATTTCTGGCCTGAATTTGTTTTTGCGATCCTCATATATTTAATTTTACTTCATTGTGTTACATACACGTATTTTTTTTGTACAGCATCTGGTTTCTTTCTCCGCCCTTACCGCGGTCATCGGTTTCTTTCGAATAGACCTAATTTTCGCTTTTACTCACAAAATTTGCCCTAGTCAAAGAGCGCTGACTTCGAACCATTATCTTTTTGTTATTTTTATACATTTCCTAGTAAACACGTTTTATACTCTCCAAAATAAGTTTTTGGGATATCTAAAATATAACTAGTTATGGATTTTAATTGATATCCTACTTCCTTTTATTATAATATCGCTCAAGAATTTTTATTTGCTAGTGTACGTAAATTTTCAAATTCTATTGTATATGGCTAATTTGTAATTATTTATAGTGTCTGATGAAGAAACAAATATAATTTCGAAACGTTACATAGCAATAAATCGTTTTATTTGATGACTCATTGACCTAAATTCTGTTTTTATTAAAAAGTGAAATTATATACATATTAGAGTAAATTTGATCCAGTATTGTACACTCAAAGGAAGTTTACCTACAGGGTGTCATTTTGAAAACGTACCACCCTCTATATTTCGGCCCCTATAGAAATTCCAAAAATATGCAAAAACACGTCAAACTTATTTTTAAGGGGGACATTTTGTAGGCTGGTTTTCAATTAAATTACATCAACCCTCTAGCGGGGGTGGACATAACCTCTAAAAATTTAAATGGAAATGGGGGTTGAGTGATACCTCATTTTAAAGGTCGTTTAACCCGCTTTTCAAAAATGCTAAATTCTTGCCTTTTCTTTTTAGCAGTTCGCGAGATATTTGGTGAAAACTGTAAAGAAGTTTAGGTATCAAAAACACTTTGTGATATTGCTTTAATGAATTAAAATAAATGAAATTGAGGTATTACATAACGGTAAATTTTTAAACTATTTTTACTTCTAATATCCAACGAAATAATAAAGACGCATACTATTCAGTTAAACATTATTATTGGAAAGAATGTGATTTACCTAAACTAGTACTTGAAAAAAAAGGAGCCCTGGTTGAATTCTTGACATTCTTGTCAAATTTTTCTTTATTTGTCACTCCATTTATTTTAGACAAAATTACTTTATTGTAAAATTAGTTTTGCGAGGTAAAAGTTGCGATTTTATTACATTATTTTTAAAAATGGTGTTTACACTTCAACAAAGAATTGAAATTATTCTTATTTATGGGGAATGTGGAAGATGCGCAAGAAGAACGTCAAGAATGTTTAATGAAAGGTATCCGAATAGTAATTTAAATCATAAGTATGTTCTACAATTAGTCGCTAAGTTTAGTGAAACTGGTTCCGTTGCTAACAAAAAAAGAAATATTAGCCGTGTCTTGGATGAAGCAGCACAAATAGAAGTATTAGAAAATAATGGACAACATTTCGAAAATTTTATAAAATAAGTTACTTTTTATTAGTTTTTTAATGTTTTATTGCAAAATACTTGATACTTGTATGTTCATGGTTTGACTTGATTTCTTCAAAAGTATTAAAAATAAAAGACAAGAATTTAGCATTTTTGAAAAGCGGGTTAAACGACCTTTAAAATGAGGTATCACTCAACCCCCATTTCCATTTAAATTTTTAGAGGTTATGTCCACCCCCGCTAGAGGGTTGATGTAATTTAATTGAAAACCAGCCTACAAAATATCCCCCTTAAAAATAAGTTTGACGTATTTTTGCATATTTTTGGAATTTCTATAGGGGCCGAAATATAGAGGGTGGTACGTTTTCAAAATGACACCCTGTATATACATATATATATTTATATGTGTGTGTTTAGATAATTTTTTAGCCCTTCATTTAATATATCAATTGATAAATTCTTGGAGTTTTTCGGCTTTTATATGAAATATTTACAAATATTATGAAATTAGTGTGAATGTAAACATTGCTGTCTACAAATTACAAAGCAAATCATACGAAATTTTTACTTGAAAAATGTTGTCTACGTTGGGACTTGAACCCAAGTCTGCCGCTTGCCGGGCCGTTGCTTTACCAATTAAGTCACGACAGACCTTGGTTCAAGTTAATTAAAAATGCATTATTCACATTTACTTCGCAATTACAAACTAATTTGATATTATTCAAACTACATAATCGATTTTGATCAAATTTGGTCTGTATGTTCCTTATGTTGTGTGGAAGAATGTTTGCTCATCTTTTTTCTCCAAATTTTATCGGCAAATACTAAAGAAATAACAATATGTAAAACATGAATTTCTATTAGAAAAAATCGTAATGTAATTTTAATCAATATATAAATACCATGACAACGTAACATAAAATATGACAGTACAAAATATAATATGAATATAATAATATACTGTTACTTTTTATAATTATATGCAATTGAATGTTTACATTAAAAAAAAACTCTTGAAAAATCCTACAAGTGCTGAAACATGTACTTAAGAGTTAAAGTGTCTTAAATAAATAAATATTCAATTAAAATAGACCTTAAATCAAATAAAATTTCCTATGCATATATAGAAGAAACGCATTAAGTCCAATTGTACGTTATTGATGGCGTTTAGATGTTGTCATAACTGTATTAGAGAAACTAAGAAGTTGGTTTGTTAAACTAAATTTGAAAGCTTCTATTTCATTAATTTAAATACAAAATGTTATAAATTTGTTATAATATAGACATTTATGACAAATAAACACATAATTTCCATTTCAATACTAAATGTTTCTTGTATATATTTTTAACAGGGTAATAGTTACTTGCGATGTTGAAAGATAACATATCTGTCAAATAAGTTTAGTTTTATGTACATTTTTCCCGTTTATTTTGATTGTTTAAAAACAGTTCTTTTTAGAACTACATTGTGTTTATTGTCCCGTTGCGTCATTTAGATATAATGTCGAAAGGTTTATGTAAACACTTGAAGCAATTAATTGCTTCATTATTGACCTTTTTATAGTTGACATCTTTTAATCTTATAATAGACATCTTGCCGGCAACATATATAGGACGTGTCGTCATGGATCTAGTATGCCGTGCAATTGAATATAACGTGTTTTCTTTATATGCAGGGTTGCGTTCCTTGAAAACTCAGACTCTAGATTTTGACATGAATGTCAAAAATTTTAAATTTTGTAATGTGTGTAAATCAAATTTTTGTCAGACATTTTATTGACAATGTCATATTTGAATAAATCCATAGTCAGTTTATTTTTTAAAATTCCGAAATTATTAGAATTACAAAACTCTATTATATCAAACCTAAATATGTACTAAGTTTTGTATTCTGATATTCGAAATAATATTTTTAAAATTTAAGTAAAACTGGACAATAATTGGTTTGAATAGAGTTTAAAAAAAGGATTCAGCGCTTAAAATATTTTTGTATTTAAGTGTCTGTATTTTTAAGGGCCGCAATTGCACATATGTATACTATCCTCAAGTTGTCCCAATCGTCTCGACCGAATGGCAACTACCTCGACATTACGGTGGACAATGCATTTTTATCTGCGAACACAGTTATTAAATTGCTATGTGTGATTACAACAGTTGGAAATTATCAATCCTCATGTGCATATGTAGCATGTTTTTTTTTTAATTGAAAAACCATCTGCTCTGTTTGTTTATGCACCAAATGGAATAACGAAAAATATTGTGTTTCCAAAGGCATTGGTGTGATGATTGATTATAATAAAATATAATTGATTCGTTGTTTAACTAGAGAATGAACAAAAATTTTATATTGGTTAATGGCAGTTAATACAAAGGAAGTTTTAATTCTTCTATAGAATGTGACCGAGTAACGCCGGGCTACGGGCAGCTAATAATGTATAAACCAACTATTGTGGGATTGGCAATATTGCACAATCGACTTGTAAATCGCGATATTTACATTGAATTTATCCTTACGAATCGTAGTAAACAAACGAAAAATTATTTTAATAGTATAGTAAACTAAGTATGGATATAAAGATTTATCGTAATTTACGTAAATACCACATGATCGCTTCTGAGAATTTATATTTGCACAAGTGTTATTTGTGTAGTAATTTGTTGTATAGAGAAGGAAAGGTCAAGGAAAGGAGGCGAAAAGAAACATCACGGCCACGTCAAAAAATTGAAACGGTTTCTGTCTAGTTTAGCGTTTCGCGAATTTACGTGACTCGAAACAGATATATTTTTTTCGGAAAGGATGGCATTCGTTCAATAATGAAGATAGCGGAAAAGTACTGCGTTTTCATGAGAAGAGAGGTCATCATCTCAACTTATGACTCTCCTTAAATTGCTGTTTTCGCGAAATATTCCAATATTTAGAGTTTAAATGTTATATTGTATGCATAAATCATTGAGGATTATGCGTTGAATGTCGACATTTATAAAAAAAGGTACTATTTATCGCTTAACCATAACAGAAACAAATACAAATAACTATATCAGGATAAAATAAAACAAATTTTAATGAATTTCACTTTTTAATTAACACTGTAACGATCGTTTCACTCCAACCTGAGCTTCATCAGACATATAACTAACTTATTTACAATTTTTTTTTAACACAAGTATACGGTAACAAACACATGTTTTATTTTAAATAGTTGAAGGAATGGGTACTTTTTATTACTATAATGTCTATGCACAAAACTTTCACTACGGTTTATACAATACTGTTCTTAAGTAATAAAGCTAGGGGTTTACATTATATTACAGGGAGGTAAAGAAATTCTATGGAAAAATACAATATGTGACTGTCTGAATATCAAATAAATAAATTGAGTAAGGGTGAATTATTTGTTTCTAATTGATCATTTAGGATCTTGTCGGTTTTCTTTAATTTATTAATTTCAAGTGACTCTAATAAATTAAGTTTTTTGCCGTTATTTTCTACGTGTAATATTTTAAATTCTTTGTTAAAATTGTGGTTCGTTGAATTAATATGAGGCGCATATGAAGAGTCACTTTTATTATTTCTAGATGAAGAAAAATGTTCTTTGATTCGTATTTCAAACGATCTGCCTGTCTGTCCGATATACGTCATAGGTCAACTACCGCAGGTTAACTCATAGGCTCCTGACTTTTTATTGTTGTTTGTTAAATCTTTATTGTTTTATATAAATTTGGATAAATTGTTGTTAGTTCTATACGCTGTATTAATGTCAAACTTTCTTAAATATTTACAAATTTTTGTGCTTGAAGAGCATATAAACGTGATCATTTTAAATTTTTGGGTGTTATTATTTAATATTGGGTAAACTTGTGATATGGCTTTTGTAAGGAGTTTTTTATTTCAAATGTTATCTATTATATTACTTTTATATCCATTGTTGATAGCTATTTGTTTAATTAAATTTAACTCTTTCTCGAAATTTGTTTAGTTCAACGGAGTATTGATTAATTTATGTATAAGACTGTGATAAGCCGCAAATTTGTGTTGTATCGGATGGCAAGAAGTGTTATGAATAGTTATATCGGTAGTTGACGGTTTGTGGTAAATTGCAAAGTTACATTTGTTGTTAATTCTAGTAATCGTTAAATCGAGAAAGTTAATACTATTATTTGTTTCCTGTTCCATTGTAAACTTAATATTGTGATGCAATGTATTAATATAATCAAATAATAAATTTAATTGTCTCTTTGTTCCTATGAAACCTAGTAATATATCATCTACGTATCTGTACCAAAATAATACATTTTGAAAATAGTTATAATGGAATTTCATCAAGTAAAGGCTGAAACAATTATATACAAATACAAATGTTATTGTACGTTTTGCGGATCGAGATTTATTTATGTAGCAATTAATAGGAGCAAGTTTATGTCCTTCATACTGACTTTTCTAAAGCTTTCGATCGTATAGATCACGAGATTCTTTTAATTAAACTCGACTTAATTTGTTATACTTCGGCTTTATCCTCAATGTTTCGAATTTACTTGTGTGGCAAAACTCAGTATGTTTATTATATTGTATTTTTACAATAAGAGATCAGTCACGTGATAACCAGTAATATCAGGTACAAAAACCAAAGAAAATCAATTTTCTAACGTAGTACATATAATTTCTCTGACATATTATAAAATTTGTATTATCAGTGTTACCTATTCTGCGCAGCGTTATCACTAGAGACCGGACATACCGGTTGAAATGACGTCGTCATTACGACGGACGATATAAATAGTCTACAACATCTGTAAGTACATCACGCAGTTATTGAATGCACTATTGATCTGGCTAGCGCGCACATATGTTTTCATCAACGATTGCGACGTTTTTTGTTGAATATTTACAGTTAAATTTCTGTTTTATAATTTATTTTATTTATTAGTTTATATTTCGGAAGATAAATAAAGTGCTGGAGTTAGTTTCTTGTTTTCATAGTTTTAACTGTTAAATACATCGTAATTTTTGTGATAGATCCTGTTTAATATCGTTCGATTGAATCTAGTTCTCCCAATTATTTCTACGTAAGTGTGCATTGAATTTCGTCCATTTTCAATAACTTACGCATACATTTTTAGTTTTCATTTATTTAGATCTAGAGCATTGTTTAAGTTACTTTTTTAGATATGATATGGTAGAACGTCGAGAACGGCATCGTAAAACAATGGCGAGTTGGATTGACGGTCATACTGATTGTATATCCATTGTCAGTGATTCCGAAGTTTATTGCAAAATCTGTAAAATATCGTTAAAAAATTCCTTGAAATTGCACGTACAACGTCACTTAGCATCACAAACACATGTACAGAAATTGGAACCGTTGGAATCTGACAATTTTAACGTATATACTCGTATACAGTTAGGGCCGACCAGATGTGCCACATTTTCTCACTACCGACAATACTTGTGTAAATTCATAGATTTCTTTAAAAACATTGTAAAATAATACCATCCTTCCTGATTTTATATATATATATATATATATATATATATATATATAATATTTTCGTGACCTTGGTATTATGGTAAATTCAATCAGTTGGCGATTAAAGGTCTGGCTTTACTTCAAAGTATATATATTTAAAACAACCCTACATGTTTCGGCAATTGATGCCTTGACAAAGGCATCATTGCCGATTACATCTGATGTAATCACTTTAATTGTCCTTACTCATTATTAATCTAATTTTAAATTTTAACTTTAATTGTTAATTCAATCTCACAAAAGCAAACACAGTTCTCATGTTTTTATTGTATTAATTCTTGTTTCTAGTTACTTGAAAAAGACTGAATAATAATAAAAGTCGAAACGTCGTAGAATAAAACAACAAAATTCAATAAAAGGTCGCTAAACCAATAAAAAGTCTATTATTTATATATATATATATATATATATATATATATATATATATATATATTTTAATTTAGTTTGTAACGTACTCTTTAGATGTAAGCACCTGAGGAAGCCACTGTGTTGGCGAAACAATTGTCGTGTTACGATTAAAGATTAAAAGTGAATATTAGAACCGTAGTTTTATTTCTATTTTAAATTATGGATCTTTATCAAGTAAATGCCGAATCAATTCAATTCAATTTAATTATATTAATCTTTATTCGTTTTCCTTGAAATTATAAACAAGTATTACCTTTGAGTAGTTTTACGTTTCTGCTAACTTTAGTCAAAGAAATTTCCACTCCCTTCTTGATGTTACAATTTCCATGTCCGGTAGTATATTTTGTCTTAAATGGAATTTAGTTGTACGTTCTTTAGATAGCATTTGTACCATAAAATCGAGAAATACTTGACAATCTCATGCGTGTAAAAGTAAATGACATATAACTTCTTTATTAAAATGAAAAAGGCTGTAAGACTGAGTCATAACATTGTTTTTATAAGACGTAATTGCATTCATTAAAGTACATTAAACATTTTTTTTTAGAATGTATGTGAAGAATAACTGTGTTAATACAATAGATGAATTAAAGGAAAGAGCAAGTTAGATTGCGGAAATTGTTAAAGTACAAGTGAAAGACATAGATAATGATGGAACGGATTTAATAATGAAAAGATTAAGGAAGAATGATAAAGGTAAAAGAAAATTCACATTTGGTTATTTGTTTCACTGCAATTGCAGTGAAATAAATAACCAAGTGTGAAATTGCAGTGAAACAAATAACCAAGTGTGAATTTTCTTTTACCTCTATAATTTAATATGTTTCACCAAGTGCCTAGCGAGACCTCAATCAATTATATTAAGGAAGAACTTGCATACGCATATTCGACTGAGAAATTCTCTATAATAAGTGGTCGGATTGATATATAAGATCTCCAAAACCTTATTGTGTGAAAAGTGTAGATAGAAACAAGTTATAACCCGCAAACAGTAATTTCGAGTATCTCGCATTAGCGTGCAGTTTTTATATTTCTGTATACCGTCGTTAAGTCGTTAAGTAATAGTGTCAGTTACTATGAGTTCGATTTTTAAAATGCGGAAGGAAATCGCCGGATTACGCAAAAACAAATCGTTTGGAAAATAGGCATTAGTCAATAAAGACTTCAGTACATTGTTCAGACGTTGATTTGCCGAAAAATTTGCGCTAGATGGGTCCTGCGAAAATTAACAGATGTCATGAAGGAATAAGGAAAAAAACATTTGTCAAGAATATCTTAACCACTATCGATGTGAAGCAGATGATTTTCTCATTAACATCGCCAAAGGAGGCGAATCTTGGGTTCATTATTATGGCACCGAAAACAAGCGACAGTCAATGGAATATCGCCGTCTTTGAATCTCGACATGTAAGAAAATTTTAAAGAGTTTCATTAGCACAGAAAGTCTCGTCATTTCTTGGGATGCAAGGAGAACGATTTATATCGAATATCTGCCTAATGCATCAACGATTAATTTAATAAGATACGAGTACTAGAAAACTTTACGATCACTAAAGAATTGTATCCGTAGAGTAAGGTCGGAAAGAACTATTTTTTCTTGCACCACGCCAACACCAGACCGCATTGCAGCAACGAAACGATGAAGATAGTGATAAACCTGAATTTCACGGTTGTGTCGCACCCTCCGTACAATCCTGATTTTGCACCTTCAAATTTCTGGTTGGTCCCAAAGTTGAAACAAGTAATGAACGGTCAACATTTCCAACAATACACTGAAGTTCGGGCTGCTGTTGACAATTCAGCCAACGGAATGAAGAAATTGACTCAGCGTTTGGAGAAATGCGTTGCACTAAATTGTGATTATTTGGAGAAATTGTATCTGGAAATATAACACAGTTGACTATATAAGCGACGAATAGCAACCCAAGTACCTGTAATTTCGACTGTTGGTAGTCGACATACAGATAACCACACACAGAACCGCATTCAAGTATATATACCGCCTAATTCTGAGCAAACGCAACGATGCGAATGTATGAATATTTCTCCCGCTTCGAATACAAATCCCCTGAACGAGTTTAGCCAATCACAAAACAGTCTGTCGCGCAACGATTTGACAATTAATGTCACAAATTAGTGTCACAACTGTCACCCTATACGGAGTCTCTTAAGCGTTTGAATAGTGATAATGCCACGTTATACACTAGAAGAGAAAGCCGAAATGATGAAATGGTACCACGCTGATAATTCTTATCAAAGAATATGTGACTTATTTGCCGGAGTTCCTAATGATACGTTCATTTTAGTATGCGCTGCAATAGAACTAAATTCAAATTTGACACATAGCGATATTTCCAACGATTTAGGCATATGCTGCTCTTCCGTTAACCGCATAATAAAATTAAATGGTTTTCGTAATTATAAATATTCCAAACAGCATCAATTATTTTACGGTGATGAGTTTAAACGGATGAATTTCCGTTATTATATAATTAATTTCTCATTATGAACAATTTATTTTATTATCTGTAAGAGTAAATTTTTCTTTACATTACTAGAATTTAATTTAGTTTTTATTTATTTCTGAAGTTTATTTAGTTTACTATGAATAGTTTTTGTTAACTTTATTATTAAAATTTAATTTATTAAATCTCTTGATGCCTTATTTGCAATTTTCTTAACCGCTTATTAATAATTTTATTACGCTTTGTGTGACCATCGTCAGTATAACGTATTGAAATTTATTTATTATAAAATCATTACAATAACACAGGACTAAACAATTTATAGTCCTTTAATAGTAATTTGGTAATCAGATAATTTTTCTTACGCGGCTCCATAATATGTAAGTATGTATGACATATGGCATTGATATTGACACGCCTACAGCATTCAGGGGAATTCTATTTGGAGCGGGAGAAATATTCATACATTCGCATCGTTGCGTTTGCTCAGAATTAGGCGGTATATTACAACTATTTTATAAAATTTAAGGCTATAAAAATAAGGATATTGAACATATAATTTGATACTGACTAATCATCAGAGAGCGGACTGAAGCGATTGAATGACCAATTGCCCCGACAGAACGTTTTGGCGGTATCAGATATAGTATGCATGTTATAACAGCCCCACTATTTGCTTGCTCGATTGCATTCGTCGAGCAGATGTTGTTATTTCCGTCGTTATGAATAGGACATTGTGTGTACTCCTACATAAATTTAATTCAACAGTGGCGTGTAAGACTGAATATACATGTACATATAATTTCGTTATACTTCTAGTTAGAATTATATCCGCTAATTTCCAAAGTGTATTCTCGTTCTTGTTCTTGAGTATATAGTATTGTATATTTTCTATTCTCTTCTATAAGGGATTGTTTTTGGTTTCGTGTTTTTCGGTGTTATTTGGTTATAATCTTTAGTATTGTAATGTTTGTCTTTTCGGGTTCTTAAATAAAACTAACGATAACTTTAGACACACTATATTAATAATAAAACAAATAACAATTTAAAACTAATTACTAACAACAAGCACATTTATGTATTTATATTTATGTATATAATCAGCGATGATTCGGTATGGAATGAATCAATCCCTTCCTCGACGGATTTATATCTTGGTGAATACTCTTCTAGAGCGTTCCGCATGCCTCGCGAAAACGCCAGATTTATGATGCGCGACGCGTCGTTGGATGAGTCATCACAGTATTAAAAAAAATCCGTTTTATATTGTTGTAATGTATATTTATCCTATAATTTTTTATAAATATTAAGTTTAATTTACCACCTTATTTTTGGAGTAGTTTTCGTTTCTTCGTTTTAGTCCATTTCTTTCTGTTCTTAGTATTTCTCTTTATTTTCCTTAACTATGGAGAATTTTCGTAGGGCAACCATGGTAGGATGGATTAGAGGCCATACAGATTGGTTGCATATTCGTAACGATACCGAGATATATTGCATTAAGTTTAAAGTGTCCGCAAAAGTGTAATGTGCAGAGACATGTTTCTTCGAAAACTCATCAAGAATAACCATCTGCACTTGACACTTTTAATGAAGAACTGCGTGAAGCTTTCATGGCGGCCAATATCCCATTCAAAAAACTTAACAGTCCAGTCCTCAAGTGGTTTCTTACAAAATATACTGATCGTCATATACCAGATGAATCTACTTTACATAAATACCACTTATCAAAATGTTATTTGAGAACCGTTGAAAAAATACGGACCAACCTATCTGGTCATTACCTTTGGATAAGTGCAGACGAAACGACGAATGTAATGGGACGATATGTGTTAAATGTAGTAGGTATGCTTCATCCAACAACATCATACCAACCATACTTAATTGCAACTAAAATATTGCCAGTCGTAAATGGTGAAACCGTTGCAGAAGTAATTGATCAATATATTCATAATATTATGTCATATGATAACAACTAAATAAAGACAAGTTGCTATTATTTTTGACTGATACGGCAGCTTATATGTTAAAAACAGAGAAGTTATTAAAGCAATCTCATTCCAATATGCTACACGTTACCTGTGGAGCATATGCACTACCCAGAGTATGTGAATACATCAGGGGTCATTTTCCAAATGTTGATAAGTTAGTTTCATTATTTAAAAAGATATTTCAAGCTGAGACAAAAAGTTCATGCCATATTTAGCAGAAATCCAGATTTGTATATATTCTATTAATTCTGCGCAGAGCCGATTGAAAAATCTATACATTCTATACATATGGTGCACTCTTGCAATATTTTAATCACGCACCCATTACCAGTTGTGATGTGTAACGGACATTTTCTATTTTTAAAGACGTTTGAACATCTAAAAGAACTAATTTGACAGTAACAACTTGAACAAATTTTAGTTGTTCATAGTAATGTTTCGCACTTTCAATGTATCATAGAAAATACATAGTTTTGAGTTTCGCTTGTCAGCATTACGTTTGTTTCAGCAGTAACTGTGCTGCCGGTTACCAAACCGTTTATTGCATTCGTTCTGTTGTGTATTGGCAGATGTAGGTATGTGTTACTTATGCAGTGGGCCACATGTATCGAATTGTTCGAAACTCACGAATCGCTTACAGAAACAAACCTATAACGAATACAAGGCAGACAGACGCCTATGGGCTATGAATCATCAATCACTCGAGTCCGCTCTCTATTAATCATTTCAAAAATATTCCTTAAATTTTATTATGTGCAGGTACACCCTGCATTAGAATTTAATTAATTGACACTGTTACGTAATGATTTTGTAATACATAAAAATTTCGGACGCATACGAGTTGCGCCAAAGTACCTGAATTAATCCTAGAAATAAAATTTTAGGATTATCCGACCCTCTTAACCCGGCATTAGTCGCTTTATGAGTTTTTCTCTCACACTTTTATTTTAATTGGTACACATATTTTTTGAACACAATACTGACCCGAGTCCTTCTAGGTACTTTACTGGCTACTCCCACTCCCTTTACGGGCATAACGAGTGTAAGTGTAAGCGGGTCGTGTCGCATTAGTATTGTGCATAGTAGAGACGGTTGCACTTCGTGTGAGATTTTCTCTCATTGCGCGACAAAGCGTGTAATAATTTTGGAACTGTTTTTATAGACTCTCGGTTATTGTTTTTGATTAGTGTAGTGCAATGAGTCGTGGAAAAAGACTTGTAGAGCTTGCACTTTTAAAGTTTGTGCAGGAAAAGAACAAAGGTAAGCATAGATTTTTTTTTCTGCTTTCTGTACCAAAATCAGTAAAACTGATACTGTCATCAGAATGGTTTGTGCAACTATCTCTCTTTTTCTGTCTGTTTCTTTGTTTTACACTAAAAATAAAAATAAAAAATCAATGACGTGGAACAATTTCAGTTCCAATTCGTGCTTGACCTTTTATTTTTGATCTAAAGACTAAAGAATAAAGTTGTTTCAGATAAAAATGAAAATATTCAAGAAGATAAGATTGAAGATAATAAAGGGAGATGTGACGGACCAGAAAGTGACGCGGAAAGCGAACACAGCCTACACAATACAGATACAGACCAAACCGATTGCGAAGAAAATGAAGGCAATGAAGGCGTTCAAGAACAAGAAAGTTTTGATGAAAGTGGTGAATTAATGGATGGAAACACTGATGATACTTTTTTCCAAAATGCTCCAATTTACATTGGTAAAGATAAAGTAACGAAATGGTTGAAGCACGACCCCACTATTAGAGGTCGTACACGCAGACATAATTTGGTAACTCATATGCCTGGTGTAAAAGGCTTAGCACGTAATGCAAAAACGCCGCTTGAATGTTGGAAACTTTTCTTTCCTGACGCATCGGTTCAAGAAGTGGTCGTTTGCACTAATGAATACCTTCGAATAAAGCGCAATAACTATAGCCGTGAAAGAGATTGTGCTGACACTAATTTTTATGAACTGAGTGCTCTTATTGGTCTTCTATATCTAGCTGGTATAAAAAAAAGTAGCCATATCAATATTTCTGAACTTTGGACAGATGACTGCACAGCTCCTGAATGTTTTCGGGCAACAATGAGTCAAAGAAGATTTTATACACTACTAAGTGCTCTACGATTTGACGACATTCATGATAGGGATGTTCGCAAAGCTTCGGATAATTTGGCCCCTATTAGAAAACAGTTTGATGATTTTGTTCAGTTTTGTAAATCGCATTATACAATTGGTGAATATGGAACTGTGGATGAGATGCTTGAGGCATTTAGAGGTCGCTGCAAATTTCGACAATATATTGCTAACAAGCCGGCAAAATACGGCATTAAAATATACGCTTTGGTCGACTCTAGATCATTTTATGCGTCTAATTTAGAAATTTATTCAGGGAAACAGCCTGAAGGTCAATATAAAATGGAAAATACTGCTTTTAGTGTAGTCAAGAGGATTATAGAGCCAATTCTCAATACCGGTAGGAATGTCGCTATGGACAATTATTTTACTTCCATTCCACTCGCTAAAAATCTAAAACTTAACCACAACATTACCATTGTTGGTATGTTGCGAAAAAATAAGAAAGAAATTCCCCTTCAATTGTCAAATATAAAAGAACGACCATTTCTGAGTAGCATGTTTGCTTTTTCAAAAGAGTCTGTATTGGCTTCATACGTCCCTCAGAAGACAACGAAGAAAAATGTACTTCTGTTGTCTACCATGCACAACGGCGCTGTCATAGATGAAGAGACAGGAGACCAAGTAAAGCCCGAAATTATAACTTTTTATAATTTAACTAAGGGTGCAGTCGACGTGGTTGACGAAATGAAAGCGTTATACTCGGTTGCAAGAATAAGTTTTAGATGGCCACTGACGATATATTTTTCAATGCTAAACATTGGGGGCATCAACAGCTTTATAATATATAAGGCGAATCACATCAACGACCCCATTCCGCCTAGACGTGCATATTTGAAGGAACTGGCTCTTTTGCTAATAAAACCTCACCTAATAAGCCGATCACAAATTACAAACTTACCATACAGCCTACGAACTTCTATTAGAAAAATAGCAAAACTACCACCAGAAGAAGTAAGACAACCTGAGAATGTCAATGAAAGTTTTTGTAGCTTCTGTCCTCGTCGAAAAAATAGAAAAGTCAAGAAAGTATGTACAAATTGCCAGCGACCCATTTTCCCTGAACACACAATTTTTTCTTGTCGAATCTGTACCTCAGAGATGGAACCTCATGAAGATTTATAAACATATTAGTCGTTTGCAATTGAAAATATCATGTTTTACAACTGTTCATACTGTTCAATTTACAAATAAAGCTAATCATTAAAAAGAACAGCGTTTTCTTTCTTAAAATTTTGCTCGTGAGAGTAAATCTCACGCGCGACTAACGATGGGATTTTTAACCTAGCGACTAATGCCGGGTTAAATCCGTATACGAGTTGCGCCAGATTCACCTCGAGGATGATAAATGTTCAGGTGAAGTAAAGTAGACATAACAAACTTTTAAACTTTAATACAATTTATTTATGTTTATGTTATTATTACACTTTGAAATTAAAAGTAATGAACTAAAATAATTACAAGTAATTACAATTAAAACAAACTCAAATATATATATATATATATATATATATATATATATATATATATATATATATATATGTATATTACACCCACATCAATATTATATTATAGAGCTAGGCAAAAATTTATGTGAAACGCATTTGATAAAATCTATTTTACTATTTGTCTTATACACATATAGTTCATCGATTTTATGTTTTATATATGCTTGCTTGCCTTTTAGGTCAGTTCTAATTTTCTTCGCAAACTTATTTGCTATATTAATTTTAACATATATTTCTAACTGTAAATTTACAAGCATTTCTACAAAATTTATAATGTTCGGATGTGAATTATAAAAAAAATTGCCAAATTTGGAATGAAATGACTCACAATTATTTGTAGTTTTAGTCATTAAACAAGAGGCAG
Organism: Melolontha melolontha; assembly: GCA_935421215.2. Taxonomy (NCBI): domain Eukaryota; kingdom Metazoa; phylum Arthropoda; class Insecta; order Coleoptera; family Scarabaeidae; genus Melolontha; species Melolontha melolontha. The sequence continues at coordinate 35,493,181 of OW285236.1, read as the reverse complement.
AAGCCCACACACTGGGAGGAAATGCAGCATTTTCATCAATATAATTATTTAGTACATAATCGCAAAATTCTATCACCTTATCATCGTCAGGTGCAGATTCAAATATCTCCGTAAAACATTCACCTACATCATCTGGTTTTAATAATGACAAACCAAAAAATTGTTACCCTACTTAATGACCAACTTTCACATTTACCACCCTCGAGGTGTATCTTTGGCGCAACTCGCATACGGATTTAAGAGGGATTACTAATTCCTAGAATCTGCGGCGCAACTCGTATACACCGAAAATTTCATCTAAAACCGACCTTGGTACACTAATATCTCTCTTTCTGTTAGGGTTAAATCTCATGCTGCGTTAATTACTGTGCAATGAATAGGATTCAAATTTTCTTTAAAAGTCAACGGTATAATTTCGAATAAACTTGCAGCACAATAAATTTACTTTATTTTGAGATAGGATTCATTATTTTGTCTTTTTTTATTCTTATTTTATAGAGTCGGAGACTCTTAACGCTTAAACGCTGATTAAATATAATGGAAAAATGTTTATCAATTGAAAAAGTGAGACTTCGCTATCGTTCTTAATTTTATTTGAATACAAAATATTTATCTCAATGGTTTTAAATATAAAAGCTTTTTATACATTAATTTATTAACAATATAATAGAATAATTTAAATAATAATAACAAATTGATTAAACAATTTTAGTTCCTGATTACCTATTTATTTATCGAAACGTTCCATAGGATATAAAAATACTTTTAGTCAAAAATATCGATTAGAACGTTTAGGTACTTCATAAGTAAAACAAAAACTAAAAATTTGAAGAAGGTAATTTTAAAAATAATAAAAACACGTAATTATGATATGCTTTATGTACTCGTACTACTAAAAACTTGAAGTAAGTAACATACTTCAAACTGTTAAATAATGCACGATTATATAAGAATAAGGAACTCCGCTAATAGAAAATAGTTCAAGTATACCCGTTTTCATTTTGTGGTAAAATATATTAATGCGTAGTAAATTTCAATTGAGTCATTGAATTTAAAACTGAAGCGTATCATTACCATCGTATCTGCATAGAATATCGGTTACTACTGTAGCGATAATTTGCATAAATTCCCTGCAGGGTTCGCGGAAAATATCTGTTACAATTATGCACACAAGCAAACATATGGAGCGATGTTGAAAATGAGGTTTGTTTGACATTGAAAGTGATAATTAATTTAGAACGGGAAATGAACGTCGAGATATATGTGCGTGTATTAGTTGGTTGCCTATCAATCAGGGGTTTCATACACCATGAAACGAAAATTATTTACATTACTAACAAGTGTTCATTTGAAAAGTCAAAGTTACTTTGAAATTTTGATAGAATAAGACGCAAATATATTAGTATGTGTTTGTTGTTCCGTAAACGTAAATCCAAATGACATTTGATAATGACAATAACAAATATCAGTTAGTGCATAAAATAATCGTTCGTCGATTCTGGTTTAAATAAATTGCTTCTCAGTTTTAAAATGGCTTTCACTTTAGAACATAAATTTTTTTTCCAGGCTTATTTTCGAAGTGGTTAAAAAATTGATGGTTTATGGGTTTATTCAGTTCAAGATTGCATGGTAGAACTTCAAGTTGAGTTTCCACATTTTATAATAGATTATATACAATTTAAGAATACTTTGGATAGAACTTTAAAACTTTTTTCTGAAACTGGTAGACTCTTAAGAAAATCAGGCCGCGGAGCAGTTAAGAAACGTACACCTCAAGTTGTCAATCGTGTTGAAGAAATAATGGAAAATGAACCACAAACATCTGTTCGACATTTGAGTCAACAAATAAACCTTTCTGTTGGTACAACTCACAAGTTATTAAAAAAAGATATGCAACTTTATCCATACCGTGTCACAGCAGTACAAGAATTGTTAGAAATTGATTACCCACGTAGACTACACTTTTGTAATTGGTTTGTAAATATGAACAATAATGGAGAACTTTCGCAAAGAGTCATCTTTACTGATGAAGCATGGTTTTATAAAACGGGATACCTAAATTCACAAAATACAAGAATTTGGAGTAGTGAAAATCCACATGTAATTAATGAAGAATCGCTTCATCCAGAGAAAATTGGTGTTTGGGCAGCGATAAGCCAAAGGCGAATCATTGGACCAATATTTTTTCAGGGAACGTTAACTGCTCAAAGGTACCGTACGGAAATTTTACAACCATTTGTCAATCAGTTGCATGATTATGAACTTCAAAATGCATATTTCCAACAAGACGGAGCACCTTGTCACTGTACTGCAGAATTTTTGGATTATTTAAGAGAATTTTTTGATGAGCGTATAATTAGTCGAAATACTGAAATTGCCTGGCCTACACGTTCACGCGATTTAACACCTTGCGACTTCTTTTTGTGGCCTTATCTAAAAAATAACATATTTCGAACACCTATATTGTATTTGAATGATATGCTACAGAGAATCGAACAGAAATGCATGGAAATTAATAACAATCCAGTAGTGTTGCAGAATATCATCAGAAATTTTGAACGGAGGATTTTAAAGTGCATTGATCTTGAAGGACAACATTTTCAACATTTGTTATAGTTTTCAATAAATACCTATTATTTGTTATTTATTTGTATGTATGAAACTGTCAAAATATACGACTAGGTAGGTTAAGTAGTAAATTTTAATTTACGACATATGTACTTCAAAATGTTCTCAGTAAATCACATGCTACTAGATTGACTTTTCAAATGAACACTTGTTATAAGAGTATAACGTGTGTTCATTTGAAAAGTCAATGTAGGTTACTTTGAAATTTTGATAGAATAAGACGCATATATATTAGTATGTGTTTGTTGTTCCGTAAATGTAACCCGAATGACATTTGATAATGTCAATCACATTTGTTATTTATTTGTATATATGAAACTGTCAAAATATACGACTTCGTAGGTTAAGTAGTAAATTTTAATTTACGACATACTTCAAAATGTTCTCAGTAAATCACATGCTACTAGATTGACTTTTCAAACGAACACTCGTTATGTAAAAGATTAAGATGTAGTGCCAAAAATAATATGATTAAATGTATTATAAATGTAGTCAAAATCTTCCATCTTGATGTGATATAGTGGTTGTCACGAAAATCTCTTTATTCTTTATCTGTTATTTTAAAGAAATTGCCAAACTTACTAAATTATAATTAATATCTAAACCTTAATTACTATTTAATAACTTGTATAAATCTCATCAACAGATTTGTGCATTTTTAATTAATTAATTGTCTCGAACCTCTTAAAGTTGATTCCTTATTTAAAAATAACAAAATATTTTATTACGTAATCCTTTGTTTTAGATTTCGTCTCCTTTGGCAAATTTAATTATTTTTCAACTATTCAATTTGATGATCTCTATAAATCCACTGACATTTCTATTTCTTCTCTTTTAATGTATATAATTCTTTATAACTCCATGTAATATTAAGCCACTTTCTATTATATATACAAGGTGACATTGAAAAAACTACAATGCATAGTACCATGCGATAGAATACCATAAAATACTAAAGAAAGTTCTTATTCACTAACGTCTGATCGCCTTTTGTTTTCAAGACATAGGATCCAAAATTAATTAATTTAATTTCTTCCTATGGCAGACCTGTTAACCTAGTTATTCATTCCAATAATTTACCAAAATCTTACGTACTGCTGATAAAAAAAAATTATCTTAACATACTTCATTAAAAATTTATTTCTCTTCAATAGCTCACAATAAAAAGAAAATCGCAGTTTCAAACAGAGATTTATATAAAAATTCAAAGTTTATCTGAATGTGCAAGAATACTAGATCCAGTCGTGCGTAGACGTAAGCAGTGCGTTACTAGAAAAATCGATGAGTATAAAAATGGATCTGTTTCGAGATTTGATTTTGTTAAATGTATAGCTTATTTTTATAAATGTTAAATGTAAATGTTAATATGTATGAGTTCTTGTATAAAACGCAAGCAGTCATTTCTATTTCATTCTTAAAATTAATAAAATACGTTTTGTGGCACTTACTGAGTTTTTCATTTCTTGCATAAATAAGTATGTTATCTATACATTAAATAGATTTTAAATAAGTATATGGGTATCCATACTGCGATAAAGTCGGGGACGAATTCATGAAGCTATTTTTTTTTTCAGACCTACTCTTCTCGGGGACAAGTTTACGAACATTTTTCCAGGTACGAGTTTAACTAATTACTTAATTTTATTTTTGGGGACGAGTTTAGGTACGTCCAAGACACCGTTCCCATCGCCAGATCCAATATGTTTCTTAAAGCCCCTTTACTGCATATGGTACACAACCTTCATAAATACTACCCTGATCCTTTCTTTCTGTGAATTGAAGTTAATTTTGACTATTCTACATATTGCCGTGAACTTTTCCCCGAAGAAAAATTTTAAGAAGTTATAAAAGACAGTATATTTATGTGAATTTTATTCCAGAGAAATATTGAAGATTATTTAAATATTTATTTGAAAATTTAATTTAATATATCTTCATGTCAATGACTGTAGATTGTTCGACCAGAGTATTGAGGTATGCAGTCCGAGGTTGAGTGGAAATATTTTTATACTGTAGATATTTTGACTTATATTAGGTAGGGCAATGATGCTGTTTCCGGGATGTAGCAGACCAGAGAGAGATTAACCTGCAGTTGTACAGATAGGTCGAAGTTTTTTGTCACTGAATAAACTTCTTTTATTCAGTAATATTTTAGATAAATTCGGATTATTTTGTGTAGTGATTTTGATGTGTTTTAAAGATAATTCTCGATTTATTACGAGTCTCTTTTACTTGTAATTTTGATTAAAATGACCTATCTGAAAATCTCTCGGTTTTTGTGAAGTGGCTACATTAATTAATGTATGTATATTTTTGTTAATATTATATTTGTGTATTTAGAAATAATTATATAACATTGATGAGCTCAGTAAAATCATTAGATTCTAGTTTATAATATTTTTGTAATCAGAGAAATATTAAGAAAAGTTATCAGATTTTTTTGAAGTGTTGTTTTTTTCAAATAAAATGTTCTAGAAGGATAGAAGGTGGGAAAATCTATTTGCTTCATGTTATTTGTGCGCATGAATTAATTTTGGTTGCGTGCGAAAATAGATAGTTTTCTATTTGACGTTTGACATTGGGATAATGTAATTGATGATATCTGATTGTTTTTTTTTATATTTAATTAGGAGTTTGCTCGCGGTCATTTTTGTGTGAGGTTTTTAGCCTAGTGTATCAGTCATTTTTACACAAGTTTTCCTCACTTGATAGATGTTTCAATACAACTTTATACTTTGTAAAGTTTAAATTTTTTTTTCTTTCTTTTTTTTGGGGGTAAATAATTTTTGGGAAAAATTTTGTTTCTGTTCCTAATACCTGTTGTTTTAATTATTTTTCCTCGTACCCTATGAGGGTAAACTCTGAAGATTGAAGAGCTCCAGGAAGGCGACCCGATTGAGATAGCCTGGCAAAGCTACTGTGTATTGTGAATCTAAGTTAAATAAGCTACCAACATCACAATTCACTGCAATATGTCTATGAATTGTCATTTGTTTTTTCTCTTGTATTTAAATTATATTTTTATTTTTATTATTTACTTATTTTTTAACAGTACATTATATGTAATTATATTATGATACACTGTATGTATTAATTTAAGTTATGTTTTGTTCTGTAATTGGAATTTTTCCATTGGACATTAAAGAATATTATTATTACTATATTATTATTATTCATGTTAGAATTAAGCGACGCTGGAATATTTTAAATTCTACCGGAAATACAGTATAATGGATTTTAACATAAAAATTACGACACGAAATTAAAGGAAAACGAAATAAAAAGTAATTTGTACTTTAAACTCTTCATAAAGAGGAAAATAAGACAAGCTCTGGTAACTTTCGTAAGCTAAGGTTTTAATAAAGCAGACAGCGCTTTCGACAAAAATCAATTTTATGAACGTATCAAAAGAAAACACTGTTGTATTTTGTCCGAAGATATATCTAATAGATAAGTTAGCAGAGAAAAGATATTTTTGAAAAATAATTATGTTTAATTTCTTATGTAAGTAATTTTCACTAATTGAACTTACAGTAATACCTCCAATTATGGACACCTCCGACAATCGGACACCTCTAAAAAATGGACATTTTTTGTGGTACGAAATTTTATAATGGGTTTTCTTAACAATAGTCACTCCTAATATTGGACCCTCCAAAAATCGGACGCGGACACCCTTTATTTCACCGAAGCAATAAAACATCTGTAAATATATCTCTTAATTAAGGACAGACAAGACGGGCGGCGCTGAATAAAATTTTGCAATTATGTATGTATGTACTTTTATTGCTGCACAAGTGGAAGTATATCTACTCGGGTTTTTCCCATAATACATATGTATGTACAAAGTGCACACGTGGAAGTATATCTACTCGGGGTTTTCCCATAATACAAAGGAACGACGGTTTACCACTAGCCTACTCGTCAGGTGATAAGTGGAGTGATATTTTGAATCAGTTTGAACTAGCCTTTGATAGTGTCAACATGGATTCTAGTAAAAGAAAGCGGTTAACAATCCAAGATAAAATTGATATTATTGCGGTTAGTGAACAGCAAAGCTTAAGTGTCCGAAAGCTCGCGGAAAAGTTTGGTGTCGGAAAGTCGCAAATTAGTGATATAGTGAAAAACAAAAGTGAAATAAAAGAACTTTTCGAGAAAAATGGAAACCTAGCTCAAAAAAGGAAGTTTCCAAAAACTAGTGGTTTAGCAATCGACGGAGCAGTGTTCAACTGGTTCTGTAAGGTGCGAAACAAAAATATTCCCATGTCAGGACCCCTACTCATAGAAAAGGCGCTGGAAGTAGCACAAAGTTTACAACTCACCGAATTCAAAGCGTCTAATGGTTGGTTGGAGAAATTTTGTCAAAGACATAATATATCATTTAAAAGTGTGTGTGGTGAATCTGCCTATGTACTCGTAAACATGCAAAATGTAGACGATTGGAAAGTCAAGTTGCAATCAATATGCAAAGATTACTCTCCGAAAGATATTTTTAATGCTGATGAAACCGGTGATAAGGAAAGGCCGTTAGTCATCGGTAAAAGTAAGAAACCTAGATGTTTGAAAGGAGCTCATGTGGATAAGTTGCCGATAGGATGGATATCTAACAAAAAAGCGTGGATGACTTTGGATATTATGTCAGCTTGGTTAAAGAACTTTGATAACAAGATGAAGAAAGAAAAAAGGCATGTAATTTTGTTTCTTGATAATGCCACTTCTCATCCGAAGATTTCATTGGAAAACGTAAAATTGGTTTTTCTGCCTCCAAATACTACCTCGCATTGCCAACCTATGGACCAGGGTGTGATTCAAAACTTTAAGGTAATTTACCGGAGCGTGCTTGTAAAAAGGCTTTTGGCGTTAATGGATACTGAAAATTCACTAGAAATCGTAGAAAAAAACATTACGGTAGTCACTGCATTAATATGGATATCAGCTGCTTGGAAAAAACTCTCGCTTGTGACCGTAAGAAACTGTTTTCAAAAATGCGGATTCAATCAAAGTGACAGTGATCTAAGTGCAGAGTGCGATATAGAAGATAATATACCATTAGCATTTTTATTTCCCAATTTTAACATCACTAATTTAGATTTAAGCACATACGCATTAATTGATAATGAGTTATTTACTGAAAATCCTAATGTTTCCATTATAGATTGTATCGAAGAAATTACTGATATCAGTGATGAAATGGAAAATGAGATTGAAGAGGAATTTGTAACTAGTATATCAAATATTTCAGAAGCCCATCAAAAATTAAAAGATCTTGAGAACTATTTCTTAAGCACTAACAGTTTTAACATTGCTAACAATATTTCTCAAGCTCTTCTTGAATGTGAATCTGAGATATTTAAACATAAAATGAAAAAAGCAAGACAAACAACAATTAATGATTATTTCAAGTAAAATCTAGCATAAAATATGTATGTTTGTATGTGTATTAAGTATTGTAAATTTTTTTCGACTTTCGTCTTATTATGTGTGATTAAATTGATATGAGAATGAATATTTTTTTTCGTTTTTTTTCCACCTCCACATTTTGGACACCTCCATATATTGGACATTTTAGGATTCCCCGTCAGTGTCCATTATAAGGAGGTTATACTGTACTTATAATATGAGATGCTACTTTTGCGTGTAGAAATCTTAGTTGGATGAGAAATTGCTGAAAAATACAAAGAAATATTTATTTCAGTATGCTAGAATGGGCTCTATTACGTACAAAATGTCTTGGATATTACATATATCAAAATAATAATTAAATATTTATACAGGGTGTCATTGAAATAAAAAGACAACGTATTAAAAATGGAAAGATGTAATTATATCGAATACAAATCCAAAATATTTTCCCAAAATTCCCTCTCATAAGCGAGAAAAAAATGATAAAGCTACATAAAAAAATTTTATCACGCCACTGTGCGATTATAAAAAAAATATCAGAAACGATATCTTAAAGTTGACTGACAATAACATTAATATTAGTTTTGCTACATGTCTATCTCATCCAACTGTTACGTATGTAAACATACGCTTTAGCGTATGTGAGTGTGAGGTATTTATTATTTATATACATTTTAAAAACTTTGAATTAATAGACGTCACATAATACAATTTTCGGGGTGTTTCTCATTTCGGGGTTCGCGTTGTAATCGAGTCACAATATTTTGGATTTACATTCTACGTAGCTACATCTTTCCATTTATCATATGCTGTCTCTTTATTTCAAGAGCAGCTCGTGTACAGAAATACATTCATTCCCGAATAGATGTGGCTTTTCATAAATTTTTCATTATCCTAACAACCTAGAAGGTGATATCGCGACATGTAGCGTTCTGCATACTCATACAAATTTAGTTTGTCGAACTGTAGAAGTTAACGTAACACATTAGGTGACATTTACATGGGAAGTGGGAATTAATACTCATTAGTTCTCATTTACAGTAAGTTCAGTATATTAACTATAAATACGCGAAGTATAGAAGTCATGTTTGTCTCCAGGATACTGTATGTTGACGAGCTCCAAGAAGAGCGAAATACATTCACACATTGCGGGATAGATGTGACTTTTCACTTATGCCTTTCTTGGCATTGGTATTAATATTTAGTTATTCACAATGTTAATAGAGAATTAATTTATATTTTATTTAAAATATTTATATAGACTAAATTAATGATTTTAAATACTAACAATATATTAAGTTATCTTGATTCCTCTTCAGGAATGTTTTTGGAATACCTGGGTACTACCTTCTAAGCCTCTTGATACTACCTTTGAATTTCTTGTTTGGGAAACTTATGGATGACCTAGACCTGCTCCGGATACAACAGCAAATAGTTTAGCAACGTAATACAGCAAAGATGATGTTGGATATTCAGTGAAGAGATAATTCTTCTGATTAATTTTAATGAATAAACTTGAATATAAAGGCGCAGTGCAGCCAATTCTCCAATCGCAGTACAGCAAAATAACAAAATAACAATCTTTCGAAATCCAAAATAATCCGTCGGAACAAACCAATAGTATTCAATATGAAGTAAAAAGAAGTAAATTTCTTGGTTTCTCATCAAGTGCTTCCATTGTATTATTTAGAAATATTTATGTATATTTATATGAAATATTCCTGTATTTTTCTATAAAAATATTTCAACTAACGTTTTTATAATTTAGTTGTAAGTAATTATTCGCCAGAATATTTATATCTTCTCAAAATAACACTTTTTACTTCGCATGAAAAACTTACACACAGAAAAATATGTTTTACTCCAATTTTTCAATAATATGTTAGTATAGCTACTTTGTATTATTTTTTCCAAAATTCAATGAAGGGAAGTTAGTATCAAGTACTATTAAATTTAAATACCAGAAATTCTAAATGTCCTTTAAATTTCGAAATGGATGTAAATATTTATAAGATAAATATCTGTTAATCTAAGTATTATATCCTTTGCATATTTTGACATTTCGATTTATAATTTCACTTAAATATTTCAAACATAGAATCCAATTCTTATAACTGACTTTTTAGACATAATTTTAAATGTAAAATAAATTACAAATCGACCTCAATTTATTTTAAAATATTCATTACATTTTTTGTGATGTATACATGTTGTTCATTAATTTCCAAAGTTTTAGAACTCTTTTCATGAATACTACTTAGCATTTATACAAAAAATATTTATATTTATTACTTGTCATTTATGTGGTACATAAAAAATAACATTTGATCTTACTGCAAATTTGTTGCATTTTTCGCGAAGTAATGTAAATGTAAATATGCTTTCTACATATTACGACGCTAATTTATTCGAATTTTTTATAGAAAAAAATTCATCCTTAGGTAGGATTCGAACCCACGTGCATGGCTTGCCGGACTATCGCTTTAACCACTAAGCTATCAAAGGCAAGTTTCGAAATCACTGCCGTTGAGCTTAGTGGTTAAAGCGATAGTCCAGAAAGCCATGCACGTGGGTTCGAATCCTACTTAAGGGTGTGCTTTTTAATGTCATCCGATGACAGAATATTATGAATACATTGATCAATTACTTCTGCAACTGTTTCGCCATTTACGACTAGCAATATTTTAGTTGCGATTAAGTATGGTTGGCATGAAGTTGTAGGATGAAGAATACCGTCCCCACATATCATCCCATTACATCCGTTGTTTTGTCTGCACTTACCCAAAGATAATGACCAGATAGGTTGGTTCGTATTTTTTCAATGGCTCTCAAATAACATTTTGGTAAGTGGTATTTACGTAAAGCAAATTCATTTGGTTAATGACGATCAGTATATTTTGTAAGAAACCTCTTGAGGACTGGATTGTTAAGCTTTTTCAATGGGATATTGGCCGCCATGAAAGCTTCACACAGTTCTTCGTTAAAAGTGTCAGGCAGATTGTCATATGTTATCTAGATGAGTTTTCGAAGAAACATGTCTCTGCGCACTACATTTTGGTGGACGCCTTAAACTTAATGAGCAGGCACTGCAATATATCTCGGTATCATTACGAATATGAAACCAATCTGTATGGCCTCTAATCCATCTTACCATGGTTGCCCTACGAGAATTCTCCACAGTTAATGAAAATAAAGAGAAATATGTACTAAGATCAGAAAGAAATAGACTAAAAAGAAGTAACGAAAACTACTCCAAAAATAAGGTAGTAAATTAAATTTAATATTTACCAAAAATTATAGGATAAATATACAAACAATATAACAACATAAAATGGATTTTTTTAAATTCTGAAAGTTGTAACCAAATAATACTGAAAGAAACGAAACCAGAAACACTCTACTGTAAAATAGAATTTATGAATGAATAGACACGATAACGAAGGAAATAACAACATATGCTGTCGAGCAAGCAAATTGTGAGGCTGTTATATCATGCATACTATACATGATACCGCCACAACTTTTTATAGGGGCAATTGGTCATTCAATTGCTTCAGTCCGCTCTTTGTTAATTAGAAAGTACCTATATGCTAGACATATTTGACACAAATCTACTAATTAAAGTAACAAAATATATAGTAACTACGTTAGCATTACATTTAATCTATATTACAAAACACGATATAATAGTATATTAAAAAACAAGTTTCATAAGACACCATTTTGCCGCACGAGATCAGTTTAGAAAACGAGCCACACAGCGGCTAAAGGCCGCCAACATTGAAAAATGAAAAAAAGCGTATCGAAATGAAGCTCATTTCGATACTGTTTTGGGGTTCATTTCGAACGCAAAATAGAAAAATTTATTTTTTCTATTTTGGGTTCGAAATGAACTCATTATGAAACCCAAAACAGTATCGAAATGAGCTTCATTTCGATACGCTTTTTTTCATTTTTCAATGTTGGCGTTGTTCGAATACAGAAATAAATATCATTGCTGTCATTTGATTTTAAGAATTTATGTACATTTGACAGATATGATATATGTCCTTATTTTACACAAACAACGTATGTTGTATACAATTGACAACAATATATATATATATATTTCTATGTCACTCATGTTTATATTTATAAATGAAATATCAAATAATGTTATCGAAAATTAATAAATAATATGTAATATAATATACTTCGCGGATAGCAAGATTTAAATTTGAAAATGTCAAGTATCAATGTGACCAACTACATGCTTTATATAAAAATTAAACTCTGAACTTTCAAATTAAATAATTCCAATTTAAGCAATTTATTAATGTAAAAAACGCAAAATAGAAAAAATAGTATAAAACACTCGTTTCATAAGGCCGTTTGCCGCACTCGCTCTTTAGAAAACTCGCCGCTATCGCGGCTCGTTTTCTAAACTGATCTCGTGCGGCAAAATGGTGCCTTATGAAACTTGTTTTTTAATATACTATTTTCTATTTTGCGTTCGAAATGAACTCATTATGAAACCCAAAACAGTATCGAAATGAGCTTCATTTCGATACACTTTTTTTCATTTTTCAATGTTGGCGTTATTCGAATACAGAAATAAATATCATTGCTGTCATTTGATTTTAAGAATTGATGTACATTTGACAGATATGATATATGTCCGTATTTTACACAAACAACGTAAGTTGTATACAATTGACAACAACATGTATGTATATGTTTCTATGTCACTCATGTTTATATTTATAAATTAAATATCAAGTAATGTTATCGAAAATTAATAAATAATATGTAATATAATATACTTCGCGGATAGCAAGATTAAAATTTGAAAATGTCAAGTATCAATGTGACCAACTACATGCTTTATATAAAAATAAAACTCTGAACTTTCAAACTAAATAATTCCAATTTATTAATGTAAAAAATGCAAAATAGAAAAAATAGTATAAAAAACTCGTTTCATAGCCTTTAGCCGCTGTGTGGCTCGTTTTCTAAACTGACCTCGTGCGGCAAAATGGTGCCTAATGAAACTTTTTAATATACTATTTTAACACTGTTAGTTACACAAACTTTTAATCTTTAGTGAAGCATCTAACTTAGTAATTTAATTATATTTTCAGGTATTTCCTAAATTTTATACTAAATTGTCGATTCTATTCTTATAATATAAATACTTTTCTTGTCAGGATTAAAAATGTTCTTATGCTGACATGTAGGTACATAATATATAAAATATTTGAAGCCAATGAACAGTTTGTATATTCGTCACTGAAAGAAAAATAGAACAATCAGTAATACTCTAAGGTCGTAGATCTAGAATGTTAGATAAAAACTAATTATACTTGGAAACAATGACGAATAATTTCGCTAAAATATACAAGATTTTTGTCATTTTCCCACAAAAAATTAAATAATGAGCTCCGTTTTAGACAAGCAGCGGCAAAAATCTCTTTGATTTTATTTATACAAATCTGTCGTCAAAACCGAAAATTGGTCTAGAATCAACGACATTTCTTCGAAAAGAAAGATCTATTTTGTATTCGGTCGAAGACTCGTAAATTCGTCGGAATTCCCTAAAAATCGTTTAAAAATAATAAATGTTAGATATCAGGAACCGGACAGGTAAGGGTAAATCAGTTTAAAGACACCTAGAGGTAGACCGGTCATCGACGGCACCGAGAAAAAAAAACCAAGAAAAATAGGATAATCATAAATCATGTGGTCCGGTGTCAACGCCATGAATATTATAACAGAAAATTTGAGCGCTAATCAAGTTGGCAGTGACTTCAAAGCGGATGCATCAGGTGAGCAATTGTTTCGTACTAACGTGCAGCTGTAAATAACTATGGTAGAGGCAAAAAAAAAATGGTGACGTCAACGCGAACACATACAACTCTAAACATCAGGTCCAGACTGCTCGACGCTGTCAAGTAGACAAGGAACTGGCGAGTAGTAACCAAGGTCAAATGTTATTAATGTGCTCGAGTATTGTAACTCCATATATACACCTTTCTCTCTCTATTCCTCTGTTGCAATCGAACCGGTTAGAGCTCTCGCTCCAGTAAAAACATCGCGCGACATGCCGACTGACTACGTGACATTTCACGGATTAAACTGTATATTATTACACACATTAAAAATCGTTACTTTGCACAAAATCATATCGATATAAGATTTATGTCATGTAAACAGCTGATTATTTCATTAATTACAGGTATTGTAGTTTTCCCCATTTTGTTTTTATACACAGTATTTTTTCACGGTCGTTTTCATTTTCCTGGAAGTAAAATTTTAATTTCGTTATATGGAAGCGTGATTTTCAAAGTCAGTTTCTACGTTTTTCCTTTAATTGTATTACGAAAAAAGTCCAAACTTGGTCGAGTTTAATTCACGTTGTTCTTTTAAAATAGAATTTTGATTTAATTCGACGAATTATTTGTTTTAATACATTGTCTATCTCATGGATAGACAGACATTTATTAATTCTAGTGAATTTTGTATGCGTACGATAAATCAAAATAATATTATTAAACAAATACATGTACTTAGATGAATATGTACACACCCACATGTGGCTATTGAAGTACGAATTTATACAAAAAACTGACTTAGTTTCTCAGAAGTAACTAAAAATTCATATATAGTATTAATCGATTCGATGTTTTGACTTACGCCATTAATTTTCATCTATATGAACCAAATCAACACTTCTGGCTCAAATTCATTACTTAGAAAATAGAATTGTATTTAAAAGTAAACCCTTTAAGATTATGTTTATATCCTAAATATTCTAAATTTTATAACATTTTTTATTCATTAGCTAAAATTAGCTATATACAGACTGTCACACAAAAAACGCCCCAAGCTGTCTGCAACTCTGTTATTTATATTTCGATTTTCATGAGATAGATGCCAAATGAAATGGTTTGATGTGTACCATGTTTGAGGCTACATTTACTTTTTCCAGCGCCATCTTCAATTCCTAGCAATTGTCAATTTTTTTTTTAAATTGCACGGCGTATATTTTTTTACATAATTGAATAGAGATTTTTTTCCTGAATCCATTGATGTGCAATACAACAATTTTAATTAAATTTAGAAGAAAAAAAATATTAAAACACTGTCCGTATATGCTCTTGTGTTATACTGTAGTGTGCGATGGAAAAATAACGCATTACGCATATGTAACTGTTATCTTTGACTTTTCTGTACTAAACAGGCATATTTTGACAGTTTTGAAATAAATCATGAATTTCAATCGACTTACTGACATGCTACAAGTTTATTTTGAATATAATACAAGTCACTTTAAGAGAATGTTTGGAAAGTGTTTTAATTTTTTTCTCTTCTAAATTCATTATTAAAATGAATGTATTGTACATCAATGGATTCAGGAAAAAAATCTCTATTCAATTAGGTAAAAAAATATATACCGTGCAGTTTGAAAAAAAATTGACAATCGCTAGGAATTGAAGATGGCGCTGGAAAATAGTAAATATAGCCTCAAACATAGTACTCATCAAACCATTTTACAACTTGTGGCGTTTTTTGTGCGACAGTCTGTATATACATACATATATATATATTTAAATTTTGTGATGTGTTCATTAGTTCTCCATTTATTTTTCTAAACATTTTGGTTTTACTTTCGTTGCTTAGTGTTTGACAAAATTTCACTATGGTATTTCCTCATTTGGAGAAATGGGATATGTTGGAAGCATACATTTTATGTCGTAAAAATTCAATAAGGACTAAAGAATATTATGCTGAACACTATCCTTTACGACAGCAGCCAGATCGACGTTACTTTCGAAAACTTTACAATCAGTTTAGACTGCATGATTGCTTATTTAGAAAGAAAAGAACAAAGAAAAATATCGTCGTCAACGAAGAAGTAGAAATTACAGTGTTAGCAAATTTTGAAGCCTATCGCGAATTTTCCATTAGGGATGCTACTAAGGAATTGGCATTAAGTTATTCATCAGTACAAAGAATTTTGAAAAAGCATAAGTATATCCCCTTTAAGTTCAGAATCTCTCAAACATTACAGCCAGGAGATTCCGCCAGGAGATTAGCTCTCTGTCATTGGTTTGTTAGTTTTTGTGATGAAAATTTGAATGGAAAAAAATTTTTCAAATAGAGGCATGTTTAATAAGAAAAATAGTCACTACTGGTCTCAAGAAAATTTATTAATAGTTCGTCCACATGCTGCACAAGTTCGAATTAGTTTTAACATTTGGTGCGGATTAGTTGGTTCGGTAGTCGTTGGTCCACTGTTTTACAATGGTACGTTGACAGGAAACAGTTATCCGGAATTTATTCGTAACGTTCTAGAAGATTTCCTTGATAACGCCAATTACCTGATGCGCCAAAATTTATACTTTCAGTAGGACGGTGCTCCTGCACACAACTATCACCTAGTGCAAGCCTACCTCGACACCATCTTTGCCGAAAAGTGGATTGGTATAAATGGTCAAATTCAATGGCCAGCACGCTCCCCAGACCTCTCACCTTTAGATTTTTTTCCTTGGGGATACTTAAAAAGTGAGGTGTACAAAACGCGATACGACAACGCGCGCGAATTGTAAGACAAGGTCAGAGAAGTTTTTCGCCAATTAGACAGAAGGACAATCTTAAGAGCCACCCAGAGTGTACTGTACTGAAGCGGGCACGAAGCCCGCTTCAGTAGCAGGAAGGTGACACCTTTGAGCAGTATTTATAAATTATACATGTACTTTCTTCTTTTTAATTTAATTTTGTAAGCTGTAATATGTTAAAATAAACATTAAACACAAAATATGAATCTGTTTTGTCAAAAGTTAGCGGAGCAATGACAACATCTAGAAGGAAATAGAAACTGCTATAACTACTTTATTATTCGTTTTAGGACAATAGTGCATTGAAACTTTTATATTACAAAGAACATTATCATTCAGAATTTTAAAAAATATACAGGCTGTTCCACTTAAGAAAATTATAAATTTCAAAATTTCTTGAAAATGCGTTATTCAATTTTTTTTTCATGAACTGCATGCTAATAATTGTTAAAAACACTAATATTTTGCTAATTTAACCTACTTTCTAGAATCAATAATAACAGAGATAGCAATAGTGCGCACTTAATTTGAATCAACCTGTATATATATATATATATATATATATATATATATATATTAAAATGAATTTGACATGTAAGTTATGTATTTATTCAAAGAACTAGAATATTCAACAACAAATCGTGCCAGTCTGAATATAAAACACATATAATGTATTTATTTACTATAAAAGCTTATTTAATATACAGCGATATCATAAAGTTTCTGGGTCAACGGTGGCCATGGGGTGAAAAAGTCTGTCTTAATTTATATCATCCTTTTGAGAAAAATCTGATAAAATTTTCAGGTTATGTGTCATACTGACATTAAGATTAATATATTGACAAATTTTAACGTCAGCATGACACTTAACCTGAAAATTTTATCAGATTTTTCTCAAAAGGATGATATAAATTAAGACAGACGTTTTTCACCCCATAGCCACCGTTGACCCAGAAACTTTATGATATCGCGGTAGAAGAATCATGGCAAATTTAAAATGATAGAATTTCCTTCAAATAATATTTTAAGATGCACTAATTGGCACTAATAGAAGACCGGAATAAAATATAAAATTCATCCTGCATATCGTAAAAATTAGCACAACCTATGATGTTCATTCGTTAAGAAAGAGAATTGATAAATCTTACTCATGTTTCATGACAGTGTTTCAACATTATTTTATTTAATCTTATATTTAGATGCTGTGTAAAATTTTGACAATTTCATCTGCGTTTATTTACTTTCAATAAATGCTTTTTTTTCTATGTCTGAGTTTGATCTTGAGCAGCTATATCTAATGCAAGACTTTTTGTAAGTAGGCAATACACTAAAATTTTTCTAGTGTATTTCTATAAAAAAAGATAATTTGATATTTTTAATGAATTTATTTCAAAACAATAACAAACAATTCAATGTATAACTTCCAAGAAGAATATAAAAATACTTCAAAACCTGCATTTATATTTATCAGAGCTTGATTTAGTTTCTCTCTTTCAAAAAAGTTTAAGACATTCAACACAAGTTGCTAGAATTATGAATTCAAAAGTTTTTCAGGCATATCTGTATTAAATGTAAATTCTTAACCTATAACCAATAAATAACTTAGTGATAAGAATAATTACTGAAAATATATTAGAAACAGTTCTTCGTGTTATGAAGAGATCAATTATTTGCTAGATAGAAAGAAAATTAATTAGAGAAGCAATAAAACGAAAATAGACACAAAGTAAGATGTCAAACGTCAAAATTTAATTATTCGACTATCGTAGTACAGGGGTGTCATGGTGGGCGGATGAGCGCATGTTATCTCTGTCTATCTTATTGGTCTTACGGCGAAGACAATCCTACATCCTCGTTTCAGCTTTATCCTTGTTTAATCATTACTGAGTATCCATGATTTTTAAATCTTGATGAAATTGTTCATCCCTTGCAGCACCTAAATTTTCGGGAATCTATCAAGATGACTATGAAGGAAATGAAGCTTTTTGCTCATGTTACAACCTAGGTGGTGAACTTTTTTAAGTATTGATTGCATTAGATATTTATAATAGCAGGCTTTTTTGTTTCCAAGAAAATCGTTCGCGACCATCGTGAATGAAGTCCAGGCTTCTATCTCAGCTTTCTAAGTTTCGCTCATAGAGCTGATGAAATTTGAATTGCTCATTAAAGTTCTAATTTGAGGTCCATCAAATACCCCAGCTTTAATTTAACTTAGTGGTGGAAACTTTTCACATATGTACTGGAAGCAGTTACCTTGCAAATATAGAGCTTTAACATATTTTTTCATAAGATCCAATTTGATGTGAAGAGGTGGAAAGATTACTTTTGTCGACTAAAGGTTGGCTTATAATATTCTTTTCTCCAACAGTTAGGTATGTTCCGGGACGCCAATGTTTCTAGTGTTAGTTTCTAGCTCGACTATCCCAGAGGCACAAGAAGCACGGAAATTTTGTATATTCTCTTTGAAAGTCAAGTAAAAAGTTTACCATTTTGAGATCCACACAGTAGACTCAGTTATAGTATGTATATTTTAGCAACTTAATAACCTTCTCAATGTCGTTATATGTTTCCTTTAATTGAACGGAATATCCAATAGAAATTGAACCGAAAACATTCGCGTTGTGTAATAGGACACACTTGAGACTTTTGCTAGAACTGTTGATAAACAAACGGCACTCACTTGGATTATATTGTACAACGTTCATTTTAGTTAGTAAACCTGGCACATTGTTACAATAAAGAAATTCATACTCTTCTTTAAAATATTGCACAAGATCACTTTCCCTGCTTGGATAAAAGTTATCTTCGTACTTTGATCGAGTAAATTCTTTTTATTTAATCTTGTAGCTAGCAGTTCCTATTATTTCTTTGATAGGCCCAAATCCTTTACTAAATCATTCAATTCTGCTTGAATAAAACGTGGTCAATCATTAGAAATTATATCTCCATAGTCACAATCTACATCTGAATCTTACCCCTCAACAGAATCTACCATGTTTTCAGCATACGGTACTCAAGTGAGGGAAGCTTTTTATAAATTGGCACGGGTATTTCATCGGAATGAGGCACTGGTCGAACCATGGAGTCGATATTAGGATGTACAATTTTATTCTTATTCTTCTTATTATAACAGGAAGTCTGAACTAAACAAAAATAGCAATCATATACGTGGTTTTTCGGTTTACGCCATATCATTGGAACGCCAAAAGTTAATTTCTGGCGTTTTCCCCTACTTCACTGCCGCAAATTTTCCACACGAGGTTTACACACATTATATGGAGCCCATGACTTGTTCTGAGTAGCAAGTTTTACGTCAAAATAGGCCAAACACATTTTCTTAACGAAAGCAGTAATATTTGGAACTTACTGCAAGTGAGAATTAATGAATATTAAATCACATTCTTACATGAAAATGTCGACTTATGTGATGCGTTCATAACTACAATCCGACAAACTAAGTTTGTACCAGTATGCAGAACACACCCTTTCGCGACAACGAACTTCCTGGTAATTAGGTTAATTAAGAATTAAGAAATACTGAAAAAAACAAGTCAATCAACGGGAGGAAACGTACAGACGGCGTTTCGTTCTGGTTGGAACTTTTCAATGCACGGTATTCCTCGAAGACGGACATTGCTTTTTCATTTCTATACTTTCTGTATATATAGTTAACATTTGGAACTTACTGCAAGTGAGAATTAATGAATATTAAATCACATTCTTACATGTAAATGTCGACTTATGTGATGCGTTCATAACTACAATCCGACAAACTAAGTTTGTACCAGTATGCAGAACACACCCTTTCGCGACAACGAACTTCCTGGTAATTAGGTTAATTAAGAATTAAGAAATACTGAAAAAAACCAGTCAATCAACGGGAGGAAACGTACAGACGGCGTTTCGTTCTGGTTGGAACCGTTGATTGACTTGTTTTTTTCAGTATTTCTTAATTCTTAATTAACCTAATTACCAGGAAGTTCGTTATCGCGAAAGGGTGTGTTCTGCATACTGGTACAAACTTAGTTTGTCGGATTGTAGTTATGAACGCATCACATAAGTCGACATTTACATGTAAGAATGTGATTTAATATTCATTAATTCTCACTTGCAGTAAGTTCCAAATGTTAACTATATATACAGAAAGTATAGAAATGAAAAAGCAATGTCCGTCTTCGAGGAATACCGTGCATTGAAAAGTTCCAACCAGAACGAAACGCCGTCTGTACGTTTCCTCCCGTTGATTGACTTGTTTTTTCAGTATTTCTTAATTCTTAAAGCAGTAATATGTAGTTATCGTTTGACTAGGAACGGTGAAGCTGCCACAAATGTAGCAGAACGAATCAGCGCTATTTACACATCTGCATTTGCTTAACTATTTTCAAAAATTTTTAAATCGTCAAACAAGAAGTTCCGCAGAAGGAAAACTTGACGGGATAGGGCTAAATGGGTTTCATATTTGGCATTAGCGTTTCAATATTTATTAAAAATAAATGTCAGATCATAGTTAGCAGAAAAAATTTTAATATCTGGCCAGTGTAATATATCAGCTGTCATTGACACAAAAAGACAACCTTTGAAAAATGGAAAGATGTGTAACATTTTCCCAAAATTCGCTTTCACAAGAGAGAAAAAAATTACAAAACATATTTCAAAAATTTTTTGTTCGGTTTTTTTTTTGGTAAAAAGATTTTACGAATCCACTGCATATGTTACTCTTTCGTGTCTCATTTCAAAGTCTGTGTAACCCAACCCACTACAAGAGTCATCTGCGGAGATAATTTCTCTCCAACAATTAAATTTTCTTCAGATATTTTATTTCTTTTCAATCTGGAAATCCACCGTTCATAAACCTTCTTCCTCCCCAAATTGTTATGTAGAAGTGTTGGGACACTGCAGACCTTTAGACGCTTATTTAACAGTACCAACTTCGTTAATAAATTTTCTACTCCATCGAAAGGATTGAGATCAAAATTTAAATTACCAATAAGACGAAACGTCTCCATACACAACAGCAGTCCTGTCATGAATAATTTTTGTGCTATTGTCTTCTATTGTTAGGAACTTTTAGAACTGCTATTCTGCTTTAATTTTACTTATTGAATCAATCGAAGTTGCGTGCTATGAAGACTTCTTGAACGCATTCGTTTTAAGGCCCCCATTCAATCCCGAATTGGTCCGACGGATTGATTCGTCCTGACGTGTCTGCCGACCGATCCGCTAGTGAATGGCAATGAGAGACATGTCGCATATAGGTCGGGGTTGGGTCTGGAGTGCATTGATGTGACACATGAACCCACGTAATGTGTGTGCTTGTGTATCAGTAAGTGTGTGTCGAGATTGTATATTCAATATGTCTTCTGAAGATAATAAATGTTTTTGAGAGGAATTTATCCTTTTATATAAAGATAATACATGTATATGTGACATCAAAAGTAAGGATTGCTGCAATACAACCAAAAGAAATGTTGCTTACGATAATTTAGTTGATAAATGTCAAGAAGTGTTTCCAATTGCGAACAAGCAATTCGTAATTAAAAAAAATTCATCAAAGCGACTTTCTTGAGAATACAGGAGAATTAGGAGTATCTAGGGCTCGTCACGGTCACTTTACAAATGAACTTTTTGCAGTGTCTGTATCAGGTTCGCGTAATGTATGGGCAAATGTGGATTAGTCACAAGTCGGGCCTCAGTTCGGAGTCGGGTCGGGGTCCGCTTTAGAGTTTCTTATCTGGAAGAAATACTCGCTTTCAAAGGTTCCTAGAGGAATTACTAACATACTGAAGAACACACACATATATATATATATATGTATCAAAATAACAGATTTTTTTTCTGCTAACCAGCGGTAATATTTATTTATATAAATTCTATTTTCTGAATTTTTAATTGTTCTAATTGTTTGTAAGTTCTTCAATTAGTTTTGTATCAAGTATCCAATTATACATGACGGGATGTTGTTGATGATGAATGATCAATTGTGTTGTTGTTTGGGCTACCTTCATAGTTTTTAGGATTTGAATAATCCAACGTTTCGGCAGTCAATCTACTACCATCTTGAGAATTTCCAAGATCCAAGTTCCAGTCCTTCCCAGGGCTACCCTGAAGACAACAGTAGATTGACTGGCGAAACGTCGGATTATTTAAATCCTATAAACGATGGACATGGTCCAAATAACTACTCAGTTATACAATTATGTACTATTATTACTATTATTAAAACAGTAATTATTATTTCATACAATTATGTAATTTTAAGAATTCCATCCTATAATTGGTGTACAACTGTTGAACAGTAAGGTTAATAATACACCGAATAAGACACCGAAGCAAATGTCTGTTAGTACAAGAAAAAACAATTTTTTTCTTTTTTTTTAACAACACACGAAACATTATTTACAAAGTAAGAATGAGAAATAAAAATAGGTACTTAACATTTTATTCAATAAGAAAAACTCATAAAAAAGTAAATTGTGCAAAATTAACAAATCACTGGTTTTAACGGCTGGGTTTTACATCTACGTTTTCACACAATTTATGCGATTAATACTGCATAGTAACTTCACGAACTCTAATGACTTCTGCCATACGGCGTGGTAAACTTTGAATGCCTTTGGCGACCTCTTCTGGTGTAATGTTTTCCCATTCCTCACGAAGAGCTATTTGAAGATCCCGAATGGTTACCGGTACGGGTCGTCGGTGCTGAACATGTCGCCCTAATGAATCCAAGAGATTTTCGATTGGATTCGAGTCCGGGCTTCGAGCTTGCCATTGCAAACGGCGAAAGTTAACCGCATCCAAATTTTGCTCAACCGTCCGTGCGGTGTGAGGTCACAAGTTATCGTGCATTAGAGTAAAGTTCTCATCTGCGATTGGAGCAAATGGTACGACGTGGCCAGATAAGCACTCGTTGATGTACATAAGAGCCGTCATGGTACCATTTTCGATGAGAACAAGCTCAGTTTCCGCGTACAGTAAAATGCCAGTCCAAACCATTATACCGCTTTCCCCAAATGCTATTCTTGGGTATATACAACACGTAGAAAATCCACCTTCTCCACACACGTTCTCGTCCATCCGGTGAACGCAGACATATGGAGCTCCATTGAGTCATTGTCCAATGTCAATGTTCTCGTGTAAATTGTAGTCGCTAAACACGATGAGCTGGGAGTAAAAGTGGACCAGCAGCAGGTTTCATTGACATGAATCCGTATTCCGTACGAAAACGTTTTCGACTTGGCGAGATACAATTGTTGATGGTAATCCACGATCTCGTAGTGTAGATAACACAATAAAATGGTCTTCTCGCCGGTTTATGGTGCGAGATCTGCCAGATTCTGGCCTTCTTGTGTATTCCTCAGTTCGACGATGTCGCTGTAGTTCGTCTTGGACGGTACTCCTGGGAATATTCAAGACAGCAGTGATGAATCGAATACTGCGTCCATCAACTGCTCGCACTACATTTTCTGTTTGCATTTAGTGTCAGTTCTGACAGTTCAAATGGCCTTTCAAGGCGATAGATAAAAGCTGAAAAAAGAGCACACCAAGATTTCTGGGTTGGGTTGGATTTTTTTGTTGCGTTATTATTTAAGTTTTTCTTTTGACTGTTTTAATAAATTAAATGTTTTATATCTTCTTTAATTTCAATTCTTATTTCATAGATAATATTTCACGTGAAAAAAAAAGGAATTTTAATTATGCTAACAGACATTTACTTCAGTGTCTAGAATTTTGTGTCCACGATATATCATTATTAAAACTCCTTTAAATTTTAATTAGAACAAGCAAAAACATTGAAAGTGTAAAAGTTTAAAATACTACTTTTTATTATTGAGTACCTAACTATAGACATGTATGTTGTGCAATTATATGCGATCAATATTTGAAACTACCTATTGTACTGCAACTTGTTTTTTTATATTTTTAACAAGCCAGTTTTACTGTACGTGATGGCACTGACTCATTATCTTATCTATTATTCGGTATTGTCGGCCGACGTAGGGTTGTGCAATATTTATAATTTGTTTTTAACCGGGACTCGATGCATTTTATATTAGCTTTTTCCATTATCTGCGCACACGTACAAGCGGGTACCGTGCAAATAAAACGAAATAAATTCTATCATGAACGTTTGAAACTGTCTATGTCGTTTATATTTTATTCAACGTACATTGCTAGCAAATAGTTATTGACATCTATCTTTACTATTATATGATATTGTTATTTCCCTCTTCGTACTAAATAATTGATGATTAAAGATATTGCATGCATTTATCTTCCCCAACACTGAAATAGAAATTAAGTAGCTAAATTATAAAACTAAACGAAAAAAACAGCCTTTCATTATTGTTAAAAAGAGTGAAACGTTTGGGGAAATTGCACAAGAAATAAAATTTGATGAAACTGTATAGATAAAGGTTACGATAGATGATAATAATAATAATAATTTATTCATCTTAAAGACCTTTAAAGATAGGTATAATAAAAATCAAATTCAGAACGAATACAGGAAAAATAACTAACAAAATACAAAGCATAATACCGGGTGTATTATGAAAAACCTTTCGTGCTGTAACTTTTTTATTTTTTATCCGAATGTAATAAATTATACGTCGAACTAAATCGTTTTAAAAACACTGTAACGTGATCCGCTTTGATTTTTTTTTTTTACACTTTGTTTTTGACAGACAGCTGCAAACTGTGTTTTTTTAAATTACACTATATTTTTTTTTCCTTATTCAAATATATTACTTTTTCTGAATATGAAACTGTAAACAACGATATCCTTGTATGAAAAAAAAACGAGAAATTGTAGGTTTTTTTTTAGTTCGATTTATTCTGGTTTTTCCGAACAAAGAGATTTCTTAAATGCATTTTAAATACTCTATTTCATTTTATTACCAGCAAATGTGTGTACCTTTTAAAATCACTTACATTTAATACTTTAGAGCCCATAAAGTATTACAAACAAATGTTATCAGTGAGCGGTAGGTGAACAACAACATTTACAGTGTTTATTTTAAAAATTTAAAAATCAAGCAGTCATATTGAACGATAAAAGTGCATTCCAAATTTTCGAAGAGAGCTGTGACATCTGTCAGTCACACATTCATTATAACATTTTCAACGATTTATTTCTAAATTTTCTTATTGAAATGGATAATGGCGAATGTGTGGATGCTATTTAAGCATATTTTTAATGCGGAACAAATTCTGCAGCTGCTTTGCGACTTTATGGAAATCATTTTCCTGACAGACTGCGTCCAAGTGCCGATAAGTTTGGAAGGCTCGTGCGAAATTTACGAAATTTAGGATCATTCAAAAAACCAAAAATAAACGCACGTGTAATTCAAGATCAAAATTCAGGATTAAGTGTCTTGCTCTATGTGGAAGAAAACCCTAATACGTCTACGCGAAAAATTGCTCACTACATGCAGGTATCTGCAGTACATGCAGTACATTCTGAAGAAGCACAAGTTCTTTCCTTATAAACCACGGAAGGTGCATGCTCTCGGTGAAAACGACACTCAACGAAGGGTTCAATTCTGCACGGTTTTCATGAATAAACTAAGGGAAGATCCAATTTTTTATCGTCGTGTGTTGTGGTCAGATGAATGCACTTTTGGGAAAAATGGTGTATTCAACAGAAATAATCATCGCCATTGGAGCACTGAAAATAACCATGTTGTGATGCAACACAATTTTCAAAATCGGTTCAGTGTAAATGTATGGTGTGGCATTTTAGGTGATAGAGTAGTAGGGCCTTTTTTTGTGGGGGTAATCTAAACCAAGGAAAGTATAATAATTTGTTACGCAATGAATTAGGCGATTATTTAGATGAGTTGCCACTTGCTGAGTTAAACAGGGTGGTGTTCCAACAGGACGGTGCCACACCCCATAATGCACGAATGAATACTGATTTTCTAAATAATTATTTTGGCGTCAGATGGATGGGCACATACGGACCTATTCGATGGCATGCTAGATCGCCAGATCTGAATCCACTGGATTTCTTTCTGTGGTCTTACATTCAAGATCATGTCTATTTGACTCCACCTGATACCAGAGATGATTTAGTAAGAAGGATAGTACAAGTACGTCATGAAATACCACCAAATCTTATGTTAAACGCAGCAGTTGGAGTTAATAGAAGGTGTCAAATGTGTCTGGAACAAAATGGGGCCAATTTCGAACATTTGATTCATTAAAATATATGATAGCTTGATATCCGTAAATTTCGTAGTTTTTTTTTAATAATAATAAATTTGTCACTCAATTTAATGGAGGTGTCTTCAGGAAATAAATGTTTATTAGAATAAGTAAAAAAAAATATGTAGTACAATTTAAGAAAAAAAATTTACTACTGTCTGTCAAAAACGAAATGTCAAAACATTTAAAAAAAAAACAGGTTACAGTGCTTTAAAAACGATTTAGTTTGACATATCATTCGTTAAAATCAGATAAAATATAAGGAAGCTACAGCCCCAAAGGTTTTTCATAATACACCCGGTATAAAACAAACAAAAAATAAATAAATGAAATTAACAATAGTTAGTAAATAATGCCGTAAAAGATGCAGTAAATATAAATGTAAATCCCCAAGTACACATTCAAATTAATATTAACAAAAATAAAGGATTCTAGCGAAGACTAGCAATGACCGTTGATCAACTATATTGAACTTACTGCAAATGAGAACTAATGAGCATTAAATCTCACTTTACAAGTCAATGTCGCCTAATTTATGTTAGCTTCTACAATTCAATAAACTAAATTTGTAATGAATAATTCGTGAAATGTCACATATTCTGGAACGTATTGATGCATTTCGCTCTTGGAGTTTATCAAGACACCTTATCCTGGAGACAGACATGACTTCCACTTTTTTCCCATTTGCAATAAGTTCAATATATTAACTATTTATACGCGAAGTATAGAAATATGTATGTTGACGAGCTCCAATAAGAGCAAAATACATCGAAACGTTCCGGGATAGATGTGACTTTTGCACGAATTTTTCATTTTCCTAACAACCAGGAAGGTTGCGTCGTGACGTGTAGCGTTTCTGCATACTGGTACAGGCATAGTTTGTCGAAATGTAGAAATTAACATAACACATGAGACGATATTTACATATAAAGTGACATTTAAAACTCATGAGTTCTCATTTGCAGTAAGTTAAATATATTGACTGTATATACGCGAAGTATAGAAGTGGAAGTCATCTCTGTCTCCAGTATACCGTGTGTTGAGAAGCTCCAGTAGGGGCGAAATGCATCCACACGTTTCGGAATAGATGTGTCACGTGTCACCACGAATTTTTCATTAACTCAAGCATAATCACACAACTTCCAGTGGATACGAAAAGAACAACTTGTTAGAAATATACTGCAGAACTCTATATTCATAACAAAAGAAGCTATGAGCGTAAAAACTCATTCATTTTGCAAAATATATTATCTAGCAGCATATTCTTCACGGAATTTATGAATCGGTTAAATATCTTTTCTTCCATGGTGTTTGATGGCAACTTATTGAATATTCTTACTCCAAGTGCGTAAGAGCTAGCGTCTAGCGTGGCTACAGGCAAATGCAGATCTTTTCTAATTCTTGTATTATATTGGTGATATGCGTGTTTGTTTTCAGGAAATGTTTATCTTTGAAAATGTAGCAAACCGATTCCAAAATATACAAACATGCCAACGGTAATAATTTCAGATGAACAAAAATGGGTCAACAAGTGTCCGTATGTTTCGCTCCGATAATACTTCTGTTGACAACAGACATTTGGGCGATGAATGCCTGCCTCGCATAGCTGGATGCACCTCATACTAAAATTATACAGTGGTCATAAAGTTTGGAACCAAGCTTATAACCGCATTATTTTACATTGTTAGGAAAAACGCTCGGACAGGTAAATTTTCCTTTTTAAAACGCCATCTTTTGACATACAATTTTTTTCTATGACGTCATTGGTTTTCGAGTGATGACGTTATCAACACTTTCTTTAAATGGTAACCATATTATTTTTTTCCCGTTTTTGGTAGATTTTTATATCCACCAAATAGTGATATAAAACAATTGGTATGTTGCATCACAATTTTTTTGAAAAAATGATATAAATTTAGAAAAAAATACGAAAATTTTATTTTTGTACAAAATTAAAATTAAATTAAAAAAAATACATCTGAACTTAAATTTATTGTAACAGTTAACGTAAATTTTCAAAATGGACCCCACCAACCAACTGACACTGTCCCAGCAGAGTGTAAATGCTTTGCGATAAATAGTAATCTGCGTTATTCGCTCCAGGTCAAAAGAAATTCGTCTCCCCAATCGGCCAATTACTTATTAAAAAATCTTATATAACAGTAAATAGTTTCACAAAAAAGGGCCAAAGAAGTTTAATTTATTTAAAAAATTGACATGATGTGACAGACCATTTCTTAATTAAAATTATCATCCAAAAATTGAAGATTTCAAAAACTAATTAAGGTTACAAAATTTACTGAAATATGTAAGTAAGTTTTTTTCACACTTCTGTCTTGTGTGAGGACTTAAATATTCTTCTTGAACAAACCGGATCGTCAAAAGCACATGTACTCATGTTACTATGCAAAAAATTTACAAAAACAAAAACACGCACTTTTTTGCAAGATATTTCTTTAAGACATTCTTGCTTCTTTTTATACAATTTATGTACAAAAATTTTAGTTTGAAATTGTTTCCATGGCGACAACATTGTTGAATTATTTACTTCTATTTTTGACGTTAAATTTTTGAGATATTGCGTAAAAATTGTTCATTTTCGCTAATATAAAAAATAGCACATTTATCCGAGCGAGAAAGAATCGAAATTTTAATTATGGTTGGGTATGGGGACAGACAAAGAATGCATGCAGAAGCATGCGAATTGTTTAACCATGAACACCCTGATAGACCTCCAATTACCAGGTCTACGGTGACAAAACTAGTTGGTAAGTTTACCGAAACTGGATCCGTAAAAGATCGACCACGGCAAGGTAGACCTCAAGTAGGAGAAAATGTGAAATTAAATGTGCTTCTAGAAGCCGAAGAAAGGCATCATGTTTCCACCAGACAACTTGCGTTAGCCAATCAGGTGGCTCACTCATTTGTCGTCGACTTATTTAAAAAAGAACACTATCTTCCTTACAAAGTTCAATTTGTACAGGAATTACATGAGGATGACGAAGATCGTCGACTGCAGTTAAAGACGTAATGTTACGTTGTGACCAAAATCCAAATTTCTTGAAAAACATCGTCTTCTCAGATGAAGCTACGTTCTGCCTAAATGGATCTGTTCACCGCCATAATTGCAGATATTGGTCGCAGAACAATCCGCATTGGACTCAAGCGTGTCATACTCAGCGCAGAGGAAAAGTTAACGTATAGGTTGGAATGATTGGACGACGCATTTTAGGACCATATTTTTTTGAAGGAAATTTGACTGCTGTGCAATATTTAGAATTTTTAAGATTTGAACTGGTTCCAGCGCTCGCTGTTATTTTCCCAAATCACGAGGATGGTGATGTACCCCATCCAAATATTTGGTTTCAACAAGATGGGGCGCCTCCCCATTATGGTGTAGAGGTTCGCCACTATCTTGACGAAATATTTCCCAATAAATATATTGGACGGAGAGGCGCCATAGAATGACCACCTCGTTCTCCTGACCTGATTCCGTTAGACTTTTTTTTGTGGGGTTATTTGAAATCGAAAGTGTATTTTAACAAACCGAACAATTTAGAAGATTTAAAAGAACGAATTCGCGTAGAACTTACACAAATATCCCCAGACATAATTGAGGCGAGTATACGAAGTGTTTACACTCGGCTGGGACAGTGTCAGTTGGTTGGTGGGGTCCATTTTGAAAATTTACGTTAACTGTTACAATAAATTTAAGTTCAGATGTATTTTTTTTAATTTAATTTTAATTTTGTACGAAAATAAAATTTTCGTATTTTTTTCTAAATTTATATCAATTTTTCAAAAAAATTGTGATGAATCATACCAATTGTTTTATATCACTATTTGGTGGATATAAAGATCTACCAAAAACGAGAAAAAAATAATATGGTTGCCATTTAAAGAAAGTGTTGATAACGTCATCACTCGAAAACCAATGACGTCATAGAAAAAAATTGTATATCAAAAGATGGCGTTCTAAAAAAGAAAATTTACCTGTCCGAGCGTTTTTCCTAACAATGTAAAATAAAGCGGTTATAAGCTTGATTCCAAACTTTATGACCACACTGTATATTGTAGACGTGATTGAATTTGCGCATAATATAGAGAACATAAGCATGATTGCGATACTTGTGATTTTAAAGAGCGAATGAAATATGGTTTGGAATGTAGTTCATTTGCAACATTTTCACAACGAGTTCTCCATATCAGCGTCGAGTCTAGGTGAACACCAAGAAATTTTACTGAGTGCGAGTCAAGTAGATTCTCTCCATCAATATGAAAATTAATTGCAAATGTTTTCCTTTGGTTAGGGTGGAATTGCAAACATTTGGTTTTTGGGATGCTTAACTTTAATTTATGCATATTGAACCATTCCACCAGGCTACCGGTCGTCGACAAAATATCAATCACATCCTTCACAATAATCGAAATATCATCTGCATATATGCTCAGAAACATTTCCTCAAGAAACAGAGCAATATCAATGACATGCAAATTAAAATAAAATGGCCCCAAAACAGATTCTTGCGGGACGCCATCACTCGACCATCATTGTCGCAATGCCCAATTTTGAACACTGTACACGATCCTGTAAGTAAGAAGAAAACCATTCAGCAGTATTTCCTCCAATTCCATACTTCATAAATTTATCAAGGAGTATGTTATGTTGCACGCAATTGAATGCTTTTTGAAAATCGAAAAATATTCTCACAGAAACTTTCCGTCCTTTCACGTGCTTAAAAATTATGACTTTTTAGTTTTTAGATGTCTTTTTAGCATTGCATATAGCCACAAAAACAGTGGATCGACTCAAAGTGCTTTATTGCTTTTCAAAATATTTTCCACAAAAATTGATTCACTTCTGCTTTTGTTCAAACCAATTATTAAAGCAATTATTTAAAGCAATAGTTTTGAAGGCATCTACTGCTTCTCCTGGCGATTGAAATCGTCGACCACGCATTCCATTCTTGATCTTTGGCAACGCAAACAAATCGTTTGGACTTAGGTCGGGACTATACGAAGGACGATCTAATAATTCGATATTTTGCTGCACAAAAATTGTCTTTCGAGCTGTGTGCGAACTCGCATTGTCGTGATGCATAATGATTCGCTGTTGTGGGTTGGCTTCTCGGAGCACGGCGGAGCACTGATAAACGATACCAATCTGCATTAACCGTTCTTCGATCTTGCAAAGGAATTGTAGCTACATGACCTGGTTTTGAGAAAAACGTTGCGACCATCTTTTTAGTCACAATTCGCGATAATTTTTGTCGGATTCTCTTCCTCTTGAAACAACCAAACAGCGACACTAACATTTATTTTCGGGTTCATAGGAATAAATACATGATTCATCGCCACTCACCATCCTATAGACGTTGTTTCAGTTTTCGTTACTGAACTGGCTCAAAGTTTTTCGGCGCTAATTAACGCGAGCTTACTTTTGCTCTTCGTTTAAAAAATGCGGAATCCAATGGGTAACTAACTTTCAAACACCCAGTTCATCAAGTGCGATTGCTTGGATTGAGGTCTTTGAAATACCCATGGATATCTCAATTTCACGATATGTCAGATATATATCTTCCTCAATTAGGTGGTGCACAGCATCAATATTTTTCTGGGTGACCGGGTGCTGTTTTTGGCGGACCTTTCCTGGGATCATCACTGTTACTTATTCATCCACGTTTACATTCACAGCACCAACGTGAAATTGTCGATTGATCGTCAGACACCAAGCAAAGCACCATTGTTCATTTTCTGGTTAGTGTTCATTCTGTGGGCGATCTACCCATGTGTTAAGATGATAGTAGGTCTGCTAAAGGAGCATTGTGAGCTCAACAAACATATAAATAATATGAGTTTGACGAAAGAAACTATAAATAGATTCTGCCAAGAGGAAGAGGAAACGATTCAAATGCGAAGGTTTAATAATAATATTAATAATAATAATCATATTTATTAAATTGTCCAATAGATCACCCAAATACAGACAATATAAACAAATAATAAATATAATACATTAGTGAAAAAAAATTAACAACGAAATTCAATAAAATAATCAAACTACCATATAAGTATAAAAGAATAGGGAAAGAAAAGAAAAAAAAACATTAACCGAATAAACAAATTAACGAAAAATGTCTGCAGAAAGCAGAAAAATAATTTAAACTATTAAAATTCTTGACAGAATGCACCATGGGAGCCTTTAGAAAAAAATTTGTTCTAGCCGTTGGAAGTAGAAGCGCTTCATTCACTCTTAAGTTTGGACGAGGTACTCGAAAATTCACTTCTGCAAGTAAATCAGCTGAGTCGATCTTACAAAGAATTACATTTTTGATAAAGTTTGAACTAATTAGGTGCCATCTTGGTTCCAGCGAATTAACTGCATGACGATCCAAGAGCAACTTCTAGTCCAAACCACGAGGAGGGTACGCTCAACTTTATAACTTAAATATTTTAGAAACTTGCGCTGTATGGATTCAATTGAATTAATATAGTAATCGTATATTGGATACCACACGACAACGGCATATTCTAACTTGCTAACGACTAGCTCATAAAAGAGTGATTTGGGTGAAACTATGTTGTCGAAGTCCTTACACGTACGGATAATGAAACCAAATGATCGATATGCTGACATAGTGACTTGGGAAACATGATCAGCGAAGGTCAGCTTTTCATCAAAGGTAACTCCAAGATCATTGACATGCGTTTTTCGGTTGTTTGCAATATTGTCAATAGAATAATTGGAAAGATATCTATTGGGTTTTTTGGTGAAAGATGTGGAACAGCATTTGTCGATGTTTAAATTTAATTTCTTTGAAGAGCACCAATTTGTGACACAATCCAGGTTCTCTTGAAGAACGGCAGCATCTTGAACACCACCAATTCGATGAAAATTTATTAAATTAAGGGCGAGGTTTGAAGTCGTAGACCTGTTAGAAATAAAACCATGTTGATTTGGCGACAGGAATGATTTGATGTTAGAGTAAATATGATCATATAGTATAGCTTCATACACTTTTGCAAAGTTGGGTAGGATTGATATGGGCCTGTAATTATTAACATCAGAGTTACCTCCTTTTTTGTGTGCAGGATATATACTGGCGACTTTCCTGGTAACAGGGAAGACATATGTTTGCAGCGATAAATTAAATATTTTGCAAAGAGGTTTAGCAAATATTGATGCACAATCACGAAGAAGGAAGCTGAGACTGCTATAATGCCCAGAGGTGAAAGTATTCTTTGATTTTTTTAGTTGTTCCAGCACAGCATCCTATACAACTCTCCGAATATTCAATGAGGTTTGACAAGAACATGGTTCCTACAAATGGGTGATAATTATCCTAAAGCGGAAATATATTTAAAAGAACGCTAAGAAATAAGTAATTAAACTTCTAGTTTCAAAAATTCTTTTATTGTAAATACCATTACAATATTGTTACGACATACAATGGCTTCATCAGGTGGATGAAATACTGAATATGTACAATACAAGTTTGAATATTTATGTGAAAATTATTGGGGAAATGGTGGTGGAAAAATTTTTACAATCTTAAATTTAGTAGAGGGGAGTTGTTTAAATCTAGTTGGTCATTTAAAGCTAATCCTAAACTATTGTATCTATTAATTTCTAAGTTTTCTAAAAGGTTAAGTTTTTTACTTTTTCTTGAATTTGTAAAATTTTGAAATATATATTAAATCTATGATTGATATCTATACAATGACTTGCGAAAGTTGAATCTGTTTTCTTTTCTTTATGGCTTCTCTCGTGTTCTTTCATCCTAATTTTGAATGTCCTCCCCGTTTGTCCTATGTATACCTTATTACAATCTTCGCATGTTAACTTATATACACCAGAGTTTGATCCTTTGTCTATTTTATCTTTGTTGTTTTTAATAATGTTCTGTATAGTATTGTCTGTTTTAAATGATATATGTTCGTTATTAAGTTTTTTAATGAAAGTACCATTTTTTTCCGAAATTTTTCCTAAGTAAGTGATTGAATTATAGGAATTAATAATCTTGTATTTTAATTTTGGATAAACTAAGGAAAGGGTTTTAAATTTTTGTTGGCTCTTTAGGATGTTATTGACAATATTTATAGAGTAACCATTGTTTAATGCTATTGTGTATATTCTATTTAGTGCAACGCCGAAATTACTTTTACTCATAGGTACATGAATTAATCTATATACCATTGATTGGTATGCTGATAATTTGTGTGTTATAGGATGAAAAGAATTAGCGTGTATTGTGGTATCTGTATGTGTTGGTTTATGGTATATAACGCACTCGTGTTTATTAGTTTTGTGTGATATGGTTAAATCTAGAAAATTAATGCTTTTATTTATTTCTGTTTCTATAGTAAAATTTATTTTGGGGTGAATAGTGTGGACATAATTATGTAAAGTTTTTAATTGTCTATCTGAACCGTTAAAGCAAATTAATATGTCATCAACATACCTAAACCAATATACACAATTACCAAACAAAGGATGTGTACTAATTATAGTTTCTAAATTATTCATGAAAATTTCCGCTAATAAGGGGCTTAGTGGGTTTCCCATTGCTAGACCCTCTGTTTGTTTATAAAATTTCTTTTTAAATTGAAAATAATTTTGTTCCAGGCACGTTTCTAAGAGCTGTAAAATTTCGGTCTTTGTGACAATGTTCGTGTTTCTACGTTCTAGTTGTAAAATAATTAAATCTATTACCTCCTGGGGTGGGATACTAGTGAACAAATTCGAGACATCAAAAGAAATGAGTTTATATTTGTTTGGTAATTGCAAGTTTGAAATGTTGTTAATTAATTCCTGGGAATTTTTAACGGAGAACTTAGATTTGAATTTAGTGTGTGTAAGAATTAAATCTATTAATTGTTTGGACACATTTCTACAAGGTGCCTTTACGTACGATGCTACTGGTCGTATAGGTGTATTGTCTTTATGTAGTTTAATTAAACTGTATAATTTGGGAGGTAGGGGATTCATAGTGGTTAATATACGTTTTTGAGTGTTATTAAAAAGAGAACCTGATTTTTCGATAGTTTGTTTAATCTGTTTTTGAAATTTGTTAGTAGGATCAGATTTAAGTTTTATGAATGAATTATTATCGAGGAATTCATGAACTTTATGTATGTAGTTTGATTCCGGAATTGCTATAACTGTATTTCCTTTATCAGCTTTTGTAAATATAATATTGTTACTAGTCGCTTTCTGTTTAATTGATTTAATTATTTTATTTTCAATATTACGGTAATTAATACGGTAATAGTACGGTAGTTTTCTAGAATATGTTTAATTGCATATTTATTTCCCTGGTTATCCTTTTGCCTTATTTAAAAGAACCACTCTCGAAGGTACTAAGCTTAATTTAAAGAGTAGGGCTTGGGAAGTACTCTAAGCATGAGGACTACAATAGTTTTAGAAATATTGCAGTGGAATAGGCTTTACGGACACCTCAATCTAAACTAGTACTGTCAAGTTCGAAAAGCAATTTTCATTTCAATAAAAATTCAAAAGAAATTTATAGGGCGAAGTGGTTTATTATGTAAATAATGTATATTGCAGCTATTTTTTTGGAATCACTATATTTATAAAGCGTATTACTGTTTATATTTATGTTCTCAATTAAATCACAATGTAATCATTTTTCTTGAAATTTATGCATACACACATAAACAAATGATAAACTATAACAATGTGTATAGCGTGATGGCAGACAATAACAAAAATGAAAATAAATATGAGTGTAGGTCATAATTTATGTTCACTAATTTTACTTTACGTATTCAAATTTCTCTAATAAAAGATAAGAAGGATCGTAAATATATAACTAATCAAATAAAATTCAATAAGCTCCATATATGTAGTAGTGGTCGCATGAAATATGTTATCTTTTCGAAAATTACGCAATAAAAAAGATTGTTCTTATAATGGTCCCAATTAAAATTAAATTATGTACATGTGTATTTTACAAACAAGGAAAGCCATTGCTTGCGGCAGATATCTATGTATGTAGTTACATTAGACATGCACATAGAGATTTGATAAGGTCTTGTACGCAGTTATTTTATATAATATAGGAAGTGAAATGATAAAACAATTATTAGAATTCGCGATAAGCAGTGTTAACTTTTTTCTATTTAGACACATAATCCCAGTAGTCATGTATGGTCGTATCTTTAGATTTAGAATAATAATAATTGGTGACCTTTTATTGACACGTTTATGTACCATACAAAGGAATTGAGAACAGATGTGCTTATATGATTTCTATATTTACAGTTAGATAAAAGTTGAATTTAAAAGTAAAAAGTTTAATGTAATCCATATGTGCTTTTAATATAATGACTTAATGACTTAATAATAATAGTGACTCGATACCCAATAAATAAGTTCATAATATCAGTAATAAAGACATAAATTGTTAAAATTTTCTCTTTTTAGATTTTAAACTATTTTACGTAACAATTGTTACGCTACACAGCGGCTTCTTCAGTTATAGTAATCAAAATGCTCTGAAACTCGGTGTGATTGAGTTCCCGTCAAAGAATACTTTCATGATAAATCTGGTTGCTGAATTCCCGTCGCGACGTTACATATACCGCGTTTCCTTGAAATAAAAGACAACGTATGAAAAATTGAAAGATTACATTATATATAATATACTCGTATATCCAAAATATTTTCCCAAAATTCCCTCTCATAAGTGAGAAAAAGAAAATGATAAATATATATATAAATATATATATATATATATATATATATATATATATATATATATATATATATATATATAAATATATCGAAAAATTTTGTTACGCTACTGAATATATCATAAATACTATCGTATACGAAACTTGAAGGTGACCCAAAATAACAAAATAGCCTTGTTATTGTATATATTATCTCGTTTCAAGTTCGTTCTGTTGTCGATTGTTAGAATTTTTCGATTAAAGGAAATAGATTTTAAGTTAAACGCACGTAAAGCATATACATCTTGCACGTTTTTTCAATATATCAGCTTTAAGAATTTACAAGTATAAATAAACAGCTGACTCAGTTTATTGAACCTTTGCTATAAGAAAACTTATCGCTTGTGTTTATAAACATTGCCGCCTTTGAATACAATGGGGTATTTTGATTCCGGCATATGTATTTAAATTTCTCTAACAAAATAATAATACACATGAAATTTTAATATCATTTTTAAAATGGTTTTGTAAATTTTTGTATTTATTTGAATGTATTAGAAAGCTGATTTTGTACTAGGTGTTGACTTTAGCATACAGGATATTATACCTTTTATAACATCGACAGCTGTTAGTATCTAAACTTACGGTGTTTGTATAACTTCACTAGAGGTACACATTTACATTCTGAATATCTTGAATTCATTGCAGGTACATATTATAATTTTCAGTGAGTTTTTAATTTTGAGATTCACGTCCTTTCATTTCTCATACGTTGTCTTTTTATTTCAAGGACACCCTGTATAATTACGAGGGGAGTTTTTATGTTATCTACATAGTTATGAAACAAACGAGTTACACAACAAAAAAAAGTTTATTTTTCAACATAAACACCATTAACATATTGAAATAAATGTGTTATATTCCAATGTTTCTTTAACCCTCTATCTACTGAAAAAAAAACTAGCTATAACTACCGTCAGGGTCCATTGGATCCATATATGAATTACGGTTATTTACTGCTTTTTAAAATACACTTTTGCTATTCTTTGGTTATTTATAAATAAACACATCAGTAATTTGCATAATTATTACAAAGTAATTTTATTCAACACTCTTAGTACATAATATTACGTAATGTTCTCAGCATACATGCTTTTTACACTTATTACAAGTAGCTCTAGTTTTTCTGTCTCTTTTAGATGTCCAGATCCTGCATCCATCCTTTTTGCTTGGTGGTTCAGTTTCCCTATTAGTGGATGCTTCATCTGGTTCTAGATTTTCATGGTTCTGAGCCAGCTGTTTACCCAAATCTATAATAAAATTTCTTCTCTTGCGTAACTTTTTGTTACAGTTTCTGTTGAGAGACAGCCACGCTATGAATGTATTCACAACGCTAATGTCTATCAAATTATAAAAAATAGTTAATGGCTATGTGCTTGTCATTTGTTTCACACTGTAACTTATAGTCATTTTATCTATAGTGTCTACACCACCTTTAGTTTTGTCATAATCAAGGATTACTTCTGGCTTTCTTTTTATACCACTAACTTTGGTGTCATTGTGTACTGTGCTAAGTAATGTAACTACTTTTCCCTTTGGACAGTATGAAAATATCATTTTATTATTTTGAAAGCCAAATAATGTCGACACGATTTCTCGATTCTTGGGATTTGTGAAGCAGGTGGGCAAATCTGGCTTATTTTTATGAATGGTTCCAATAATGATCAGTGTTTTTGACAGTAAGTAGTTAGAAAGTGAATAGGACGTAAAAAATTATTCTCCCAGATCCTCCTATATCTTTTACTAATCTTTTCACTACATTCTCACCTTGATTTTTCTCCCTTGTTTCGCCTATTTTTCCGGTATAGACTTCTAATTGCCATGTCTGGGATGTGATGCTGTTACAAATTGACCAAAATTTGATACCATATCTACCTGGCTTTGACGGTATATATGGGCGAAAAGGATACTTTCCTCTAAAGGTTACCAATTGCTCATCAACAGTCCTGCATCAGCTTTGAATACATACATCTTACAGATAGTCATTCCAGAGTTTGAAACACTTATGAATTGAAAGGTATTTTTAATAATATAAAATATTATTAAAAATCTGGTGTGAAGAACACAAATACAGGCTCACTATTAATATTTTTGTGAACGTGTCCGAACATATCCCTCCCCAGAGACGTAGATACGTATTTCGCCTTTCTACAGGTTCATCGGTACGCCCCTGCTGGAGAAAGGATATCTTCAGACACATTCACAAAAAAGAACCACATCGCCACATCACAGAAATTATCCAGACCGAGCGTAGAAGTAAATTCAGCGCTGCCTGTTGTCAGACAGCCGAAGTACCTCGCCCCATCCACATAACCAATGTGAAGTAACGACGCCCTTCCAAAGGTGGCACAGCCATCTCTCTAGAAACTGCATTTTGTTTGTGTCTTCACTCATACTACGGACTAACCGCATGTGTAATGTATCAGAATAATTGAAACATACATTATTCTGATACATTATATATATATATGTATATACATTTTTTTTATATTTCGTTATATTTATTTTTTTACTATATCTGTACCCTTTCAAAAATAAAATAATAAATTTGATTAGTAAAAGCAAAAGTTGTTATTGTTTTATTTTTAAATAAGTGTAAATAAATTAATTTTTAACTACTGGCAATCAGTAATAATTTACTATTTCTGTACAAGTAATAACGAAAAACAACGTAAGTATAATTGATATAATTATTGCACTATGCAAATATTAATTACATTTACATAGCTTCACGTATTGATAGATTTGATAGTTCTCCGTTCTAAAGATTCAGTCCGAACCTTTCAACCTACATATATGGCTTGACGGTACGGTACACGATCCATTGGTTCTACGATACACGGGTCCACGCTCTCATATCAATACCGATGTCGGTCCGGATGGACCGAATCCAGCGGACCCGTTCCGATCCTAGTACGGACCCGGAATGAACGAATCCACAAAAGGAACGACATCGCCCAGCACTAATACCTACTCATGTATGTTTCAATTATTCTGATACATTACACATGCGGTTAGTCCGTAGTATGAGTAAAAACACAAACAAAATGCAGTTTCTAGAGAGATGGCTGTGCCACCTTTGGAAGGGCGTCGTTACTTCACATTAGTTATTTATGTGGACGGGGCGAGGTACATCGGCTGTCTGACAACAGGCAGCGCTAAATTTACTTCTACGCTCGGTCTGGATAATTTCTGTTATGTGGCGATATGGTTCTTTTTTGTGAATGTGTCTGAAGATATCCTTTCTCCAGCAGGGGCGTACCGATGATCCTGTAGAAAGGCGAAATACGTATCTACGTCTCTGGGGGAGGGATATGTTCGGACACGTTCACAAAAATATTAATAGTGAACCTGTATTTGTGTTCTGCACACCAGATTTTTAATAATATTTTATATTATTAAAAATACCTTTGTATTATACAAATCTGGTGGGGTTTACCTACTCATGTATGTTTCAATTATTCTTATGCTTATGAAGTGTGTCAGAAGACCTTTTTTTTCTTCTTTCAACTGCATTATCAAGTCTTATTACTTAAAGTACATTTTGAAACCTAGTGCGGCTCACAATAACGTTGAAAATGTGACGTCCATTTTTCTTATTCCATAACTGAGATATTTCTTGGTTTTTTGATTTATATACTCCTGAGTATTAGGACGCCCATAATTTTTATTAGTTCGTTTTCATCTAGTTCTTTCCACCTACTACCAAATACAATATTTCCTTCTACACTTGTCCATTTCACAATAACTGTCATGAGAGTTCTTCTGATGTAAATCAAAAACGCAGAGGATATACTATCAACTTCTCGGTTAGCATATCTTGTAGGTCCTGACATTAAGCGGAAAACATTTTGCCGCTCTAATCGACCCTGTGGCAAATTGAGAGAAGTTTCATGGCATACTTGTTTATTTTTAGAAACAATAGTTTGTCCGTTAGCTTTTGGTTGATCATCAAAATCTTTATTATTGGCCTTGAAATCGCCAAAGTTGCTTTCTGATTCTGAATTGTCATCATCTGACTTCAAAATTCCTTCATTGTATGTCATACCTTCAATTATGTCGATTTCCCTATCGTCCTCGGATGGAACATGTTCATTATCATCACTGTGATATTCAATGTCGCTCACTTCATTTATATTTGCTTCCAATTCCTCAGGTTTTAAAGGTCGTCGGTTATACATTTTCATTATATTTTTAGATCTTATGAGTAACGACTCTCAACTAAAGTAGTTAAACTATAACTGTAGACCTACCAGATTCAACAACAAAAGGCAATAACTAAACAAAATCAACGACTCCACAAATTTTTCACGACATACAATATGTATACGATCACACTTCACAATAGCTCAAACCTTAGCGAACAGTGAACAGCTTAGGAACTGATTTGGGAAAGTCCTTGCTATTGCATAATATTCATATACTGGGGAACTCTCTAATTATTGTTCACTTATATGCGAAATCTCCAAACGGTAGTTCCCGGTAGAAAATTTATATTCAAACAAATAATTAAAAAAAAGTTAATATCAACTAAAAATCAACAAAGGACATCATAAGCAATAAATTCATGTAATCACAAAATTAACAAGCGCGAAATATTTAAATAAACACAAAATAAAATCACTTTTGAATCCTGTGGGCCCATTCGGTAAACAGAGGATTAATAACGCTATGCAATCGAAAAAGAATTCTTTTGATAATTCAGAAAAATACGACCCTACAACGTTTTCCACGTTGAAATTCGATAAAAATCGACGCCCTTTCAAGTGATTTTCGAGTTTTAGAAAGAGGTAAAAGTCATAGGGGACGAGGTCGGGACTGTAGGGTGGATGTGTGTAATTCCTCAAAGCCGCATTCATTGATAATTCGCGAGAAGCAGAGTTTTCCGATCAAAATTATGGGGTCTTTTTGGATATAGCTGTGTTCAAGTTCTTAATTGTGTCTTTGTAGATATTTCCCGTTTTGGTAGTCCCTTTTGGCATATACTCCACGTCCCAGAAAACTGTGGTCATCACTTTTCCCGCAGAAAATTGCGTTTTTGCTTAACTGGGCAGTGGATAGCCTTTATGGATCCATCGCATGGGCTCTTGTTTCATGGGAAGATCCTAGTAGTGTACCCAAGTTTCATCCCCAGTTAAAATTATATTTAAGAAGTCTTCATCTTGAGATAAAACGGTCAAATTCTCTCACAAATTTGTCGTCTATACACTTTTTGTTGGCGCCTGGGAACCCATCGTGCCGGCACTTTGCTCATTCTCAAATTTTCATATAGAATTTTAAAAATACTCGCTTCTGGTATTCTTATTTACCTAGCAATAACTGAAACTTTCACTCGGCGGTGAGTCAACAGAAAAAGAAACTCCGGACGGCACTATAGGTTCAGTTCTCGTCAAGACCCATCTGATTTAATTTAAAGATGTAGTTGACGTTTCTAAGAAATGGGTAAATTTTAATTTTATTACAGCAGTGATTCTCATGATATTATCTATTTAGTTTTTATAGTTTTTCTGATTACTGTTAATATGAATGATTAAAATTCAATTTTCGCCAAAACCATGACAGTAATCGAGTCTTACAAAGAGTACTTTTTCTGTAGTAAATAAGTTACACAATCCAAATTTTATATTTAAACCCCTCTTCTTCCATAGGCGTAGAAATTTGAAATGCGCAATTATTAAAAAAAACATGTTCTACGCTCATGGAAGGATTTAATCAAAATTTTGATTTTGAGTTCTTTTGTCTCATAAAACTATGTAAGCGTACCAAATTTCAGCAAAATAATCGGGCCAGTCGTTTTATATTTATAATAAAAAAACCATTGCAGAAGTGTAACTTCAGCGTTGTATAGCCCCCAAACTAAGCAACTTTGTACTAAGGTAATTTGTCTTAAATCAGCTGATTTTGGTGTAAAGAATATGTATTAGTGGTAGGTTTTTGTAAAGATCTTTTACAGGCATTTTGTATTATTTATTATCTAATTTGTTTTGTCTTATGGTTTGCATCTTATTTTAAATTTACCTTGAATATATTTTCTAGTGCTTGTATTTATTTCGAAATAAATAGATAATTACGACCAATGCCCATATGATATCTGACAGCTAGAGACACGCCGATGACGGCGTTTACATAAAAAAAGTAAAACTAACTGAAAATTTTAACAATTTATGTATTTATTACCAATACAAACACGGATTTTCATCAAGTAAAAGACAAATCAATTCAACTTAATAATAGTTATTGTCTTTTGTCGTAAAGCGTGAGTTCACTTGCTAGAATTTCTCATGAACTAATATCGTAATTACGATTACACCAGTTTATTTGAACGACTTCAGAAATCGATTGCTTAATGAAAAGTCGACAAACGTTAACTTACAGAGATAATCGTGTTAGCAGTCTCTGATATTCTCTAGCTGTTATATTACAATTTGCGTGTTTGTGTCTGTTCGTATGTTACGATGTTATTTGAATTTTTATACTAGTATAATTAAGCAACGTGTATGGACAGTGAGTAAATAAATCGAAACAATTTAAAAAAATATTTGTCTATTTGGTGTCCATCGGTTCATTATCTACTTCGAATGTTATGAATTTGAATGGTTCATATCAAATGA
This sequence comes from Melolontha melolontha, assembly GCA_935421215.2. Lineage (NCBI taxonomy): Eukaryota > Metazoa > Arthropoda > Insecta > Coleoptera > Scarabaeidae > Melolontha > Melolontha melolontha. The sequence continues at coordinate 35,448,978 of OW285236.1, read as the reverse complement.
TTCGTAATATAATTTACGTAGACTAAATAAATAATATTTTCGGTTAAAAATATTATCACCGAAAACAGTTTTGCAATATGTTTATGATTATTTAAATTGAATTTAGTTCTTGACAATAAAGTTTTTAGGCAATAATCATTAAATTCTAAATGAGAATGCTCCTAACATTGTTTTACAATCGTTTAGAATAAACAATTTGTTCTTTTTGTGTTAATATGACGAATACAGAATTAAACATTCACGTGGAAAAACCATTTAATATTCTAAAGGAAGGTTACATAAGTGGTTAACGTTTTCAAAAGTGGTAAAATAAGCATAGAAAATGCTGAACGTCCAGGGCCTTAATTTACAGTAACGTCTCCAAAAATTATTTATTTCGTATGAGAAGCGAAGTCGAAAATTAGATATTAGTGTATAAATCACTTTTATGTCTAAAAAGGGTAATAAAACTAATTTATACAATAATATCTAAATTTTTCGAACAGTCCAGAGCTGCAGGAATTGCCTTGCTTAGTTCGCTGATGCCACAAGAGAAACTTCCCCTGGGGCAGTATCTTTCTATTACATTTAGTGATATGCATTTGTTTACTTTTAAATCTTTTAAATATATAAATTAAATTGTAAAATTTCTAAATGACTTTGATCTGGTCGATTATTCTTTATTATTTGATACTTTTTCTTAAACTTTTAAGCCTTTTCTCTGGTTGGATGTACTTGAAAAATGATTCCTCCTGGCTGTTGTAGAAAATCTCTCCGGAAGTTGATTAGATATTTCCGATGGATCTATCCGAAGGTGGCTATCTGTTCCTCAGGTACTTTTCTTGTGTAAAATTCCTTCCCAGTAGACTGGATGCAGAAAGGTGGTTAATATAACAGCAAATGTACTCAAATTTATCGAGGACACAAGACTAACAGAGTGGAACTGAGAGATCTACTGGGGATAGTACAAAGAGCAGTGTGCTCAAGTGCTTGGACGTTTTGGCGTCCAACTCAAAACAGAAGAAGAAGAACAGCAAATGTATTCTAAAAACCAACAATCGTGTGGAGACTGGAAATTTATTAAAAAAAAAAAAATAGGAAATTATAAATTTTGCCTCGTAATATGATTTGAAAGCAGGCGTTTAAGAAGCAGAAAGTATAATTACACCTTCTTGCCCGTTTTCTTCTCGGAACATTCGTTGTGAAGAAATATTTTCCTCGGAAACCAAAAATATTTATAAAATTATATCTCTAGTGAGATAATTAAATGTATTTATTAATGTAAATACTTTTTAAAAATGGGGTGTGAAGAACACAATACAAGTTATATATTTGTGAATGTATCTCCTCTCCAGAGACGAAGATACGTATTTCACCTTTCTACAGGATCGTCGGTACGCCCCTGCTGGAGAAGAGATACATTCAACCAAATATAACTACCTTGCTATCAACCAGAAATTATTAAGACAGAGCGTGAAAGAATATTCAGCGCTGTCTAGATAACAACTGCCGAACTAAGCAACGTGTTTCTCTCGACGGTAACATACCATATCTATAGAAAACTGTATTATCGTGTCTTCACTACTTGTCGGGCGAACCGAATGCGTATATAACAAAATAATTTGAAACATACATGAGTGTGTAAAAACCACACCAATTTGTATAATACAAAAGTATTTTTAATAATATAAAATATTATTAAAAATGGGGTGTGAAGAACACAATACAAGTTATATATTTGTGAATGTATCTCCTCTCCAGAGACGAAGATACGTATTTCACCTTTCTACAGGATCGTCGGTACGCCCCTGCTGGAGAAGAGATACATTCAACCAAATATAACTACCTTGCTATCAACCAGAAATTATTAAGACAGAGCGTGAAAGAATATTCAGCGCTGTCTAGATAACAACTGCCGAACTAGAAAGGTGAAATACGTATCTGCGTCTCTGGAGAGGAGATACATTCACAAATATATAACTTGTATTGTGTTCTTCACACCCCATTTTTAATAATATTTTATATTATTAAAAATACTTTTGTATTATACAAATTGGTGTGGTTTTTACCCACTCATGTATGTTTCAAATTATTTTGTTATATACGTATTCGGTTCGCCCGACAAGTAGTGAAGACACGATAATACAGTTTTCTATAGATATGGTATGTTACCGTCGAGAGAAACACGTTGCTTAGTTCGGCAGTTGTTATCTAGGCAGCGCTGAATATTCTTTCACGCTCTGTCTTAATAATTTCTGGTTGATAGCAAGGTAGTTATATTTGGTTGAATGTATCTCTTCTCCAGCAGGGGCGTACCGACGATCCTGTAGAAAGGTGAAATACGTATCTGCGTCTCTGGAGAGGAGATACATTCACAAATATATAACTTGTATTGTGTTCTTCACACCCCATTTTTAATAATATTTTATATTATTAAAAATACTTTTGTATTATACAAATTGGTGTGGTTTTTACCCACTCATGTATGTTTCAAATTATTTTGTTATATACGCATCGGTTCGCCCGACAAGTAGTGAAGACACGATAATACAGTTTTCTATAGATATGGTATGTTACCGTCGAGAGAAACACGTTGCTTAGTTCGGCAGTTGTTATCTAGACAGCGCTGAATATTCTTTCACGCTCTGTCTTAATAATTTCTGGTTGATAGCAAGGTAGTTATATTTGGTTGAATGTATCTCTTCTCCAGCAGGGGCGTACCGACGATCCTGTAGAAAGGTGAAATACGTATCTGCGTCTCTGGAGAGGAGATACATTCACAAATATATAACTTGTATTGTGTTCTTCACACCCCATTTTTAATAATATTTTATATTATTAAAAATACTGTTGTATAAATACTTTTTCTCTTATTTAAACACTTTTTCTTTTCAATATTTTAAATTTTAAACGCTTATCACCAAATTCTCCGTCGGTATTATTTTTCAGAGAGAAATTAAATGATTCTCTTTTTTTTTCTCTTTATGATGATGAATTTTTCATATTCTTAATATAGTTATCCATTTCCGTTATTTTAAAATACATATTGCAATTCAAAATTATTTACCTTAATTTCAATAATTCTTTTTTGACATTTCAATTTCTAATTACTTTCTAAATGGTTTTGTTTTCGTTCTGTATGATTCTTCTTACAATTGAAATACATTTCAAATATTAAATTTGACGTTTTAAAAAGACATAATGTTCAAGTTTTGAACAAACTTTCCTCCATAAACATTCAAATACTCCAAATTTTTATTTTCTAAATTAATTATTTACTAAATAAAATAAAACTGAACATTGAAATAAAGAAAAGGGGCAATTACGGTGTGGGCCATAGCTTGTTCCACATTTCCGCAGTTGCACAGGTTAGTATCTGCTAGTTTCCATTTAACAGTATTGAGTCGCACATTTCGCGGCTTGTGCGGAACCTAGGGTCACGTCTGGCAGAAGTTCTGAAATCTATTTCTCAATTCAGGGGGATTTCCAAGGAGGGCTGTGTAGCAATCATTCACATTTATTCGATGCTGAACGTCCGTATTCGGCCAAATTGGTCTCCTTGATTTTAGTTAGGTCCTGGGGACGCTCTCCAAACTATCATGCATGGGAAAATCAGTGTTGTAGAAAATCTTGGTTCAATAATTCTGTGCTGCAGCGAGACGTCTGATATTAGGCTGGGCAATGTTAGAAAGGATTTATAACCAGAGACTAGGAATCGATCTAACAGTATATTTGACGACCCTCATTGCATCATTAAGTTAAATATCTACAAGCTTGATGTGAGGGCTTCGATTTCAGACAGCAGCACAGTATTTAGCAGAAGAGTAAGCTAATCAATGGCTACCGTTCGCCAGGCTCCCCATGAATTTCGGGGAAGATTATATAATATATTACTGCGGGTTTTCACATTTTGACTAGTTTTATAGAGGTGCTGCTTGAATGTCAGAGACTGGTCTAACGTTACTCCTAGATGTTTAAGGTGGGGGTTGTGACTGATTCGACTACCACGAAATTCAATATTCAGATCTCTGTTGACTTCTTTGTTACACAAATGAAACGCATATGGTTCGAATCTTAAAGGTTTTGATTGTAAGCACCATTTCTTATAATATTCGTCTAAAACTTCGTCTAATTCTCCATCCTGTAAATCCTTGGTCTGGGAGTCATGTACACATAGAAATAGTGATTTTTCTGGTGGACGATCATTGGTTAATAAAGTCCATACTATCGTGAAGGGTGATCGCCGAATATAAGTGTGTGAGATACTTAACGCCGTTAAGATCTCAACCGAATGGGTAGATAATATTTTGCAACAACATTTGATTATGAAGAGACAACATGAGTGCCGAGTTGGCTTACTGTTAAACAAATGAAAACTCGAATTACAATTTCAAATGACACTGTTCAAACGAAGTCTTTGCACTCGATATGTCATCGTAGATGAAACCTGGATACGCCACTATACTGCAGAGACAAAAATCATTAAAAACAGTGGATTTCTTCTGAGGAGCGTAACGCGAAGAAGGCGAAAACCATTTTTGGGGTAAATAAGATTATAAGTACGATTTTTTGCAATTCTGAACGCGTAGTCTTTATTGACTCTTCACAGAAAGGAAATGCAATAACTGGCCAATATAATAGTGATGTATTGACACGTTTTGATGCCGATTTGAATAAAAAAGATTTATTCAGATGAAAAGTTTTGTTCCATTAGGATAATGTGCTTTATCATTCATCCGCTATTTCAACCGCTAAACTTGTCGAATAAGGATACGAATTTATGCCAAGTGAATATAAAAACATTTTGATGCCATTTTCATATTTTTCATTTTTCAATTGATCGGCTAATAGCCTAGTGGTAGCGCAATACCTTATCATGTCGGCAGTCCCGAGTTTGGATCCGAGGCTGGGCTGTCCGAGTAGGTTTTCGTGGTTTTCTTTCTCGCTTAAGGCGAATGCCGACAGCTAAACATCTTAAGTCGAACCACGGGTGCGGGCGTAATAATAACTTATGACCCGTCAATGCCCCTTGTAATTGGTGTAAAGCTGTTAGGAGTGCTAAGGCGTGAGTTATTATTATAAAAGTTGTAGGATGGATATAGATTATGCTATATTGCTGAAAGGTTAATAAAATATATTACTAAAACAAAATTGCGTCTTTTATTTTGTATAGTTTACTACACACACCGGCAAATTAAAGGAACAGACATGAATGCTTATTATCCTCTCTATAGTATACATGTCGTCAATATTTCTCAGGTAATCTCCTAAGACAACGTTACGTGAAATAATTGAAATTGGTTTTGCAAAGGTTGTGTTATGTGAAATCTTGTTGAAGAAGAAAATAATTAGATGTCAGGTTCGAACAAATATAGTTTTAAACTTTATTGTACATTTTCTACATGGTTAATCATTTAATGTGCTTTTTCTTTAGCTTCGATAGCGTTTGTTGCCCCACGAGCCCTTACAACTGCAATCATTCGTCTTCCCATACTTTCGATGAGGTCATCGATCAGTTTTTGAGGCAATCTGTCCCATTCCTCAATCAATACAAGTCTTACTTCTTCTCTGTTTTGAACAGTATGAATTTTCGACCTTCTGCCTAGCATGTCCCACACATGTTCGATCGGGTTTAGGTCAGGGGAACATGCTAGCCAATTCATTGTTGTTATACTCACTTGTACTCACTTGTACTCACTTGTACCTCTTACCACAATTAATAATCGTATCCTAAATACGTATTTCGACAACTAAGTTGTCATCATCAGTAGGTAAAACCACTAATGTGTCGCATTGGGGCACAGTAAAGCTAGCACATATAATAACGCAAACAACTTTATATGGCGCCCACACTGCACGGCGTATACACTGACTTTAAAATCAAAATTTACAGACTAAAAATTACGAAAATTTTGGTGGTTTCGTTTGGCCTATATTAATATTAATATATTAACCTGTTTTAAAGAACACATATCACATATTAAATACAATAGACCATAAAAATCTAACGTTGCCAATCATTCTTTAAATACATATAACAATATGTCGATTAAAGGGTTAAAACTTGTCAAAGCCATCAATAATCCCCAAGATCTTGACGCATATGAAAGCATTCATATCGCTAAAAACAAACACAAGACGATTAACGCAGACAGCGGTCCGATCGCATGCAGTTGTCTTTTTTCATTCTTAGAAAAGAGGTAGAAAAGTTGAGGGCGTACGGATAGAGTATAGACACATGTGGCTCCGTTTTCTTAAGATTAATTTTTAGTTAGTCGGTATACTTTTTTTAATTTTAAGGTCTGTGTACACGTGGACGCCGTGTAACGTTGTTTGCGTTATTATATGTGCTAGCTTTATGCTACACTTTGACTAGCGGTTTTACCTACTAATGATGACAACTTAGTTATGGAAATACGTATTTAGGATACGATTTAATTGTGGTAAGGGATTTTGTACCATTTTTGGGTTTTTACTTAACCACAGTCTCCAACCAAAGACTTTCGACTTTAAAAAGTCAGTTATACAATGGACGACATTTAAGCCCGCATTATTTTGCATTAAGGTGAAATTTTCTCCGATATATTGGACAAAAGATAATTTTGGACAATATCTCTGATATACCTATGTTCAGTTAACACACTGCTATCACCACTAACTCGTGTTAGTACACCATAATTGAACCTCCACCACAGTAGTAGTAAGATTAAATAGTGCATTTTGTTTTCTCTATCGTTAATTGAATTTACACAGAAGCTACTCTCGTCCATGAACAGAATTTGACCCCACTGGTTATCATTCCATTTTCGATGTTCTCGACCATATTCTAGTCGCACAACAAGATGACGTCGTTGGTGTCTTGGAGCTTTTTTGGCACATATGAATTGAGACCAATTTTGATAGGAGACTTCAATAGTAGAGTTGGTTTACAAGATGGAAATATAAAGCAGTCATTGGGAAATACGGAGAAATAAGTAGAAACAATAATTGAAACAGAATGCTTGATTTTTGCTTAATAAATGACCTAATAATAACAAATACATTTTACCAACACAAAGATATACATAAATACACCCGCGAGGTGGAAAGCAGAGAGGAGAAATCCATAGTTGACTACGTAGTAATAGTAAAAAGGTTCAGAAAAATAATAATGGACACCAAAGTAAGAAGAGGACCCGAAATCGCCAGTGACCATTATGTAGTAATTTCTAAAATTAATCAAAAGAAAGAAATTTACAATCAGCAAAGTACCACAGGGACGAGTAAGATACAACACAACTCCATCAGATCTTACAAATTGAGAGAAAAAGAAATCGCAAAGGAATACGAACGAAAAATAAATAAGAAATCGACAAGTAATAATATAGAAGCTCAAAACCTGAATATAGAAGATACCTAGAATTGTTTTAAAAATACAAAATTGGATACGGCAAGAGAGATATGTGGAGTAAATTACAACAACAATAGAAATCAAACACCGTTTTGGACAGAAAAGATTAAAAAATCAAATACGAATCAAGAAAAAAACATGGAAAAACTACTTAGCAAATAAAACGGAAAGTCAATATAATGTATATAAGAAAGAAAGAGAAAGAACTAAGAACCTTATAACAGAATCAAAAAAGAAACAGTGGGAAAATTTTGGGGAAAAAATAGAAAGAGACTGCAAGGGAAATCAGAAACTATTCTATAGAGCATTAAAAACATTAAGGACAGAAAAGAAACAAAATATGCAGTTAATTAAAAACAAAAACGGTGAAATACTAACGCAGGAAAAGGAAATTATGGAGAGATGAAGAACATTACCGGGAGCTATTGAACGACAGACAACATACCAAAGAACCTGAGCAAGATGAGGAAGTAGAAGAAGATACAGAGGAGGAAATAAGCAAACGAGAATTGGAAGAAGTAATCCAAGAACTGAGTAATGAAAAAGCACCAGGCTCGGATAAGATAACATCAGAAATGATTAAGAATGTAGGACATAAAGGCAAAGATATGTTGTTATACATCTATAACAGGATATGGACAGAAGAATATATACCAAAGGAGTGAAAGAAAGCGTTGATTGTACCTATATGGAAAAAAGGAGATATGAAGGAGTGTAATAACTACCGAGGTATTACGTTACTAAACGTTACTGTAAAAATATTGGAAAAAATAATAGAAAAAAGGATTAGAACGAAAATAGAAAAAACATTAGAGGAATCACAAAGTGGGTTTAGAAGCGGAAGAAGCACTCAAGATCATGTGTTTGCAATAAAACAAATCATCGAAAAATCAACTCAACAGAAATTAAATATATATATGGCATTCATAGACCTTGAGAAAGCATTTGACACGGTCCCACGACAGGAACTATGGAAAGTATTAAGCGAAAGAGGTATCAGTGGAAAAATTTTAAGATTGACACAAAAGATATATCAAAATAAAATAAATGCAATTATAACAAACAATATGACATCAGAAACATTCACGACAACTATAGGATTGAGACAAGGAGGAAGTTTAAGTCCGTTGCTGTTCATAGTGTTCATGGATGAGATAATTAAGAGATGCAAACCACTAACAAAAAAACTGGATGTAGGTTATTTACGACTGCAAAAGGTACGAATAACCGAAGGAGCATTTGCAGATGATGTCGTGATATTGGCTAAAAACGAAAAGGACCTACAAATAAATTTAAATGTCTGGAATAGAATAATGAAGGAAAGTGGAATGAGAATTAATAAAACGAAGACGAAAGTAATGATGATTGGAGCGAACAGAGAAAATCTTAATATAGAACTAGATGGAAAGAAAATAGAACAAGTAGATCATTTCCAATACCTAGGAGTAACCATAGAGAGGACAGGCACACAGGAGATAGAAATTAATGATAGAGTACAAAAAGCCAATAAGCTATATTATGCAATGAACTCTAAGTTTATAAACAAAAGAGAAATATCGAAACAGACAAAACTAAAGATTTTTAAAACAATATACAGACCAGTGTTGACTTTTGGCTGCGAATCTTGGACAGAACAACAAAGGAGTAGAACACAAGCAGTAGAAATGAGGTTCTTGAGAAGAGTACGAGGAGTGTCAAAGAAAGATAGGATTAAAAGTGTAGATTTAAGAAGAGACCTTGACATACAGTCCATACATAGATTCATAGAAGACAGACAATTATCTTGGTGGGGACATCTACAGAGAATGAACGAAGAAAGACTAGTTAAAAAAATATGGCAGGCCAAAATACAAAAGAACACAAAAAGACGGAGGCCAGTAAAGACATGGAATAAGATGGTAGCTGAAATACTGACGGATAGATGCAAAACCTGGAAGGAGGCTACTGTGATGGCTCGAAATAGAAAAGAGTGGAGAAAATTTGTTAAAAATTAGACATTATACCCTACACCATTAAACGTAGAAAGGGTTTATAGTATATATATATAAATGAATAGAGACCAACTTCTTTAAGGCTTTTTCTTACTGTACGCTGACTTACGGTGGTTCCACGAATATCTTTCAGTATGCTTTTTGTTTGAACTGTTATAAAACGATCATCTGCAACCGTCGTTGGGCATTTTCTGCCTTGACCTCTTTTTTTCACATACTTCCCGGTTTGACTCCAACGACTTACATTACGATGAATGGTTAATTCTGATGTACCGAACCTTCGGGCAACTTCACGGTATGTTAGACTATATTTCATTATTGCTATCGCAATATTAGTCGATACTAAGTCATCCATTATTACTTAGTTTTTACAATAAACACAAATTGACGACAGCAAATAAAAAAAAAGTAAATTAAAACCCGAACGAATTAAATTGACATAACACGCACGTTTGACGTTTTAACATTAAAAACTTCATTTGTTTACTGGAGCATTCAAAGCTATCTAGATATAGACTATAAAAGATTAAAAGTAAGAAATAAACTAAATTTACAATATGTTTCTTTAAATTTGCTGGTATATTTATACTATTAGCTGAAGATATCACCACGTATATTTAATGTATGTTGCTTCCTCTGTAAGTATTATTTCGAATATATGTATGGATCTGTGGAGTCCTTTGTATAACTATTTCTATTATTAGAGTAGAATATTGCTACATTGTTCTAAGGTAAAACAGAAACTAAATAATATTTTAGTAAACGCAGAAAAGTGATTCAACGAATTCCTAATTGTGATTCACGTCGTACGAGTTTCGCATTACGACATCTTATCTCTTTTAAGTAGCACTGTTGCACAAGCGTATAAATACTTTAGTAGTAATTCAGAGCGTTTTGAGGACCCCAATAAATAATTCCTAAGACAAACAACATCACCCTTACTGTATACAAAGGCGTAATTCCGAGTAAGCAGAACAATGAAGAAAATCCTAAATTACCGCGTCGTTGGGAATTAAGAATGATGTTCATTAAACGTTCGAAGGTGTATAAGTTTGTACACGATAACATTTTTGCAAACATTTGCATAATTGTAGAAACAATCGTATTTTCCAGAAACTTATCGCGATAGAGTTCCTCTAACTGGAGGTGCTGAATGTTTGTTTATATTTTCAACAGAATAAAGTTTATGCTCTTCTTATTAATCGCTTTTTAATTAGAATAATTTCGTTTACGCAGAAAGTTAGGTAATAAAGTTTATTTTATTGTGTTTAGTTTTAACTTGTGCCGTTCGTTTTATAATTTGTATATATGTCATACAAATTTGGTCTTCTGTAGTCTATTAGAACTATTGCCATTCTCTTCAGAGTTGATATACCTAAAAACCGGACGCATCAGGCCGAAATTGCGATGGAATATATAAATTGTCTATGACATCGCTAAGTAATAGGTGTCCCAACAAGAGCGCCGGATTTAAATTTGCCGACATTTTGTTAATACGAGTTGTACGGTGATTTTTATTTGACAGTTGTCACGTACAGATCACGCGATTTAAGAATATGGAGAAGTATTCAAACGAACAATGTTTAATTATTGTAAAAACACATTACAAAAATAGTGCAAGTTTTGCGAAAACAGTTCGCCAATTACGTCAAGTTGTCGGTCGGAATAATGCGCCAAATGAATCGACACAGTGAGGCGTTTAATTACAAAATTTGAGACCAAATTTACGCTGATGGATCAGAAGATCATTGTTCGTCGTCGTCCTTGTCGGTCACTCGAAAATATAGCCACAGTAAAGGAATCTGTGGCCGAGAATCCAGGAACTTCCATTCGGCATCGTGGTCAAGAATTAAACATTTCCAGAAGCACTATGCAACGAATTTTGGTAAAAGATCTGCATTTGTGTGTGCAAGGTTCAATTGTTGCAAGAACAAATCTCTCTAATAGCCGCCAGTTTATCTTCCTTCTTTCTGTCAATTCTTGTAGTCTTATCGTCAAATCTTAAGAATCTTGATATTTCTTCAAATCTGTTGACAGACATAGCTGCGCAAAAAAATGGGCGGCGTATAGAGGAATCTCTTGTCCACATTTCACGCGTGGATTCTTTCCTGCATCTCAATCCACCTGCTGTGTACACCGAAGTACACCGAAGAAGCAATCTAGTTCACCCTTTTCTAAATCTATCCAATTCATTGCTGAATTTTTTTTTTTTATTCCATTCTGCATAATTCTTCTTTGCTTCTTCATTTGTATAACGACATATAATATCTTTCATTTCATTTGTAATGAATAAATTGAAAATATCTATAGAATTATTCGCTTCTTCGGTAAACATCGTCGGCCCAGGACGTGCATTCACTAAATTTCGCATTGGCGTTTTACTACTGCGAAAAGGTAAACTATTCCACTTCAAACCAGATTTGGCAACGTACTGAGTACAATGAAATACTTCAGTATTACTTTCATCTGGTAATTCATCGGAATCTTCTTCGCTCTGACTTTCGAGGTTATCTTCGGACTCAGAAAGAATTTCTTGAAAATCGACATAATATTCATCTTCTATATCCGACAAATCTTCGATATTTTCAGCAAGATGGGTCAACTCTGTGCTAGTCAATGGACAGCGACGATCTAAACGACCCATTCTTTTCAAAAACTAGAAAAAACAGGTGTATATTAAAATGTTATATTTAGTACGCAAAAGCACAGATGGGGTCCTTTACAGACCCCACTTACCTAATTTAACTTTAATTAGAACAGGGAAAAACTTATAGTCAAACTACCACTGCACAACATAACCTCAAACTTCAAATGACAAATAGATGGCCGGCCAAACGCCTACTAATTCAGGGTAGGCAACTGTGAAGAAAAATGTGGTGCTGGGGTCGCCAAAGGACCCCGGTCATCCAGACAAGGGTTATACAAACAATACCAACATAATGTATTTTTTGAAGATTTTGAGAATAAAGTGGATTTGTTTTAACCGTTCTTTAAAATTTATTTGTATAAAAATGTAAGATGCAATTGTCAATGCAATTAGCCCTGGCTTTAATTGATCCGGATTATCGAGTCTCTACTGTATATGTTTTTGTTAAAAACGGCAAATATCCCTCAAAAATGTATTTTCTTCAGCTCCGCCGTACAATAATAATGACAAAATTGTCGCCGGACAAAAAAGAACTCTTTCAATCTAAGGGTGCGAATAGAATAATATCGAAATTATTATACGCTTGAAAAAAAAATGTTATTATTAACTCTTAACATTTTTTTTCATTTGCTTTAAAAGTAATTGCTATTGTATTGCACACGACTCTATGTGAGTCATTATAATTAATATAATTATCCTTTGCTTTTTGATCGCATTTATTTTGTCTGCAACAATAAAAATAAACCTATGTAGTTCTATGAATTTTAATTATAACTGCAAGACCTCTGCTATTGCATTTTGCGCGCAAGTTTTTTTAACATTATACGGATAAATGTCTGGTATTATAATTTAAAAAAAAAATAAATCAATCATGTCACGAATGTTATTTACATATAAATAACGAAATAAATAAATTAATCCATGTCAAGTAATGCGCAATATGTTCACAATTAAGTATTTTTTTACAAACAATAACCGATAAATTTTATCACTTGCAGCTGCAGAAAGCCTGTCGCCTTTCCTTATCTGGGAGAGGTACTATCTGGGGTCACGCGTACATATTGTACATATTGCTACATTAACATATATACGTATAAACAAATACGTACACTTTAAACAGGATTATTTCTATTAATTGTTAGTACATATATACATATATGCATGTATGTACATAAATACATAAAAATACATAATAAAAAGTATATATTGAGAAAATGTCCATAAATTACAACGTTGTTTATATATCCAATTAAATTCAATCTTATCTTATTTATTGATATAATTATTTTTAAATATGTTTATTTTTCTCATGTCACAGCTCGAAGAAGTATTATTTATGTAAGTTCGTACATGATTATATTTAAATATGTACATATTAAGTGTTCGTAATTTTTAGACGTTCTTATCTTCGACTGTATCATTAAAATTTTAATTTGGACTTTTTAATATCATAATCAACACGATAGGGTTTCAATTATCTATATGTATGTTAAAAGGAGGTTAGTATCTTAAATAGACTTAAATTAATATGAATGATAGATTTGATAGATAGACAGATAGACGCATTTATTGTGTGTAATAACAATAACGATTATAACAATGTCACGATATAAAATTAATGAAAACATAATATATATATATATATTTTATAAATATATATATATATATATATATATATATATATATATTGTTGTGAGGCAAAATACCTCCAACATTTATAAATGTTAATATAGTTTTTCACATATGAATAAAATTCTGGAAAATTTAAAAACATCTTATTATAACATTTTTAACTCTAAGGACAAGGAAATATCAAAAGGAAATATAATTACATTATGAATAGTTTTTAAATAATTCAAAAGGAAATTGTAATTAATTCAAATTTGAACATTTAAATTTACATCATTTCCGTTGTTCGAAGTATCCAATGATAGATGTGATTCTAATTTTAAGGGGACGTTTTGTTTTAAACGGCGTCTGTTCGAGGAGTCTTTCGATAGAGCCCGTAAGATACGGTCGCCATTTTTTAAAATTATAAGCGTCGTTCCTATGCCGCTAAGGATAAAATCAGATATTTAAATTTAATTCGACGATACAACGTGTTTAAAATATTCACAACAGTTAGTGTGATATATAAGTAATTAGTGAAAGGTCTTTTAATTGTAATATAACAGTGTTTAAATTGATTATTATCGAAAGCATCTTTTTGAAATCGAAATTCAACATGGCGATTCATTATAATTAATTTGTAATATTCGAAAATAAAGAAGATTACCTTATTTTGGAAACCTTACGTTATAAATTCCCAACCAGAACTTCCTGTCCTTCAACTAGAGCAATTATTGGTATATCCCGAGAAGATTTTTAAATATTTAGAAGATACAAGAGATACTACCCTTATCCCACATCAATCGAGGGAATATCCTAGTTCCTTCCCAACACCCGGACCGTACTTAGCATTCCATAAAGAAGGTACCTAAAATAATACATATAAAGAGACATTAATTTTGATTATATATTTAAAATAATCGACAGTTTTGGTCAACGTTAGTTATTCAATTTAAAAACTATTCTAAATATTTTTATCAATCGAATAAATTCATTTCACTTACTTATTGAACGTGTACAGACCATTCGGGGTCTGAATCATTTACTGGGATCATATATTTGTTGTGTTTAACCTCATTTAGGGTAATTACATTCCGAACACCACGGTTTTTCAATACAATCAGGGTTAAATTGCACCATAAGTTTGATCTTTACAGTTAGATTCTACACAACTAGTATTTCCTTTGATACATCCTTTCCAACGTTCAGAAGTTTAAATGAATTATATTTCCTAAGAATATATTCATAAATTTAGGTGTTTGTAATATTAGAATATAGAATAATAAGCATATACAAAATAGAATACCTACCTGTATAAGTATAACTATATCCCAACATCGTATTTGTTATTGTTCTTATTAAAATCGTGATATTAAATAAATAAATATATTATACTTTTATCTGACATTTGTTTACTTTTTGGATATTAGCGAAGCTACTTAAGTTTGCTATATAGGTATCTTAAGTCGACCTATTCTAGTTCGTACGTTATCCCTTTATTTCGCCTAGGGAGTTTTAGCCAACCGGACATAGAGGTCATTGATACATAAAAGGTTTGAGCAATGGATATATTTATGTGATTTTTAATTTTGATATCGATATTTATCATTATAGAAATTGGTGATAAATAAAGATTTATTCTATGGTCTATGTATATTTATTTCCACAGCAAAAGCGGACCATTTACACGAACCTTAGAGATTTCGAAATATTCCGAAAGAGTCTTATAATTATATACTGAATGTTGTAAACTGCCGCGTCTTTTCATTTAGCTATTTGAAGTGTGAAATCATTCTGTTGCTGTTGCATTTCTTTTAGCGTTGTCGCTGGGGGTTTACTACAATATATATATATATATATATATATATATATATATATATATATATATATATATATATATATATATATAAGGTAAACTTAATAAGTCGGCGATTAAAGGTCTGGTTCATTACTTCAAAGTATATATATTTAAAATAACTCTACATGTTTCGGCAATGATGCCTTTGTCAAGAGAATACAAAATATAAATGATTGATTTATATTGTCATTTATATTTTGTATTCTCTTGACAAAGGCATCATTGCCGAAACATGTAGAGTTATTTTAAATATATATACTTTGAAGTAATGAACCAGACCTTTAATCGCCGACTTATTAAGTTTACCTTATCATACCAAGGTCACGAAGTAATGAGGCTTACCCATGTACATAAGGGGCCTAGAACAAAAATACAGAGTTAATATTTAAATTGTTAATTTAGAATAAGTCACTGTTAGAACTGCATTTTTCACGTGCCATATCAATAAAGTTAATTCCGCGTTTTTAATTGATCAAATTTGAATCACGCATTTATTTAATTTCTTGTAATCATTCACATAAGTCATTTTCATATGCATTTTTATTTCACAGAAGATATTTAACTTAATTGATTGGAATTATATGTCACATATTATGGTCATAGCTGTACCTAATTTGAATCAGATAAGGTGGGAATTATCCCAAATGCAAATAGGTATTTAGCGGAGATTTAACATTCAAAATACATTTTTATCTATTGTAAAATTAAAACAATATTTTATGTGAAATGTCTAAACGATTGGGAATAGTAATTTGTTTTATTTTGAAAATATTATTAACGAGATTAAATAAATATAAACAAACATTCAAAATAAGACGCCTAGAGATTCAACAAAAACAAGAGAGAGTTGGCTTGGGTAATTAAAAATGGTACAACGCGTCGAATTTTTATAAAATTGTGTTGCAGTAATTAAGTGATAAAATCGAAAATAAATTAGCTAAATCTTACCCAAAACATATCCTACAAGCATCCTTACCACCAAGCATCGTTTTTACGAAGGTTACCCCATCCTAGACTTGCCTGAGCGCGGAGAACGAAAATTCCAGCTTCGCAGGGACGCTAAACCGGATTTGGAAAGATACAACTTTTTCTCCTTCACCTGAGCCCGTTTATCCTGTATATAAAGACTCGAATATCCATCGACCATCCAGAGACCACAACCATTATCAAATTGAGTATTTATTTATTTATCTCCTAAAACATAAAATTATTAATTTTTACATGTTGAAAATAATCGTTAATATTTCATATAAATACCAAAAATGTTAGCATTTAATCCATATACAGTTTAAAATCGAAAAATACAGTTCTTTTTAAGTTGAATTACCGTTACCTAGATTATATTTGAGCATTAGCTAAATTATAAAAATATTTAACCTTACTTTAATAATAATATCTGATCACGTGACTTTTCATGCTAATGTTATTCTATATTGTATTTAAACTTACCTTTTTGCATTGAGATTCTGATTAAACCAGTGATATTTACAATTTATCCTCTTGTTTTATTTATTAAAATTAACATCGGAAAGTCTTTCACTTTGAGTAACTTGTTTTGAAAACTCATGCTTATATTCTATCAACGTACCGAACCCGCTATAAAAACTGTAATACATTCACCTTTACCAATCAGCTAGCCGGCATTTTGATAACAATACACATAAAGTATTTAGTAATAAGTTTAACACTTGAAGGAGGCCTATATAAGTTAAGTATAAATTGTTTATATTATCGTTTTAATGTTCTGTAATATTACACCTGTGTCAATCGTATAAATAAAACTTAACGCCATCTATAGGTCACATTTAGAACTACACTAGTGCATATTTTTTAAATTATATTTTATTTTTTGGGCAAATTAATTATTACTTTAACTATAATTATACGCATCAATTATTATATAGCACATTTCGCCGTATATTAATATATATATATATATATATATATATATATATATATGGGGGCGATTCAAATTTGACCTGCATTTAACAAGGTGTCAAATTCTGTTGCACAACATATAATGATTAAATTTCTTTTCATTAAAGGTGTAAAAACGACTGATATCAGAGACTTCATAAACAGTTTGGAGCAGAGTGCTTATCACTCAGAACAGTTTTTGAGTGGTGTAAATTCTTGCAGAATGATAGTACGTGCGTGTCAAACTTGCCCCATGCTGCATCTGCATCTTCTTGCATCTGTTATGAATCTTGGGAATATTCAAAAGCCTGTTAATTTGGAGCAATAGTCGAATATCTTATGAAGGAAATTGCTGGAATTGTAAACACTAGCGTTGGTAGTGGTCATATTATTGTTCACGACAAGTTCAAACTTAGTAAAGATAGCGCCAGACGGGTTCCAAAACAACTTTCCGCGGAAGAACAGCAGAAACATCAGATTTATAGAGAACTCGGCCTTCATTACGAGTATGAAGGCGATAACTGTTTGCCGCGTATCATAGCGACTGATGAGACGGGGAACGCTATTATATTGCATAAAGAAATAATGTTAACATGGAATTGTATCGCTCAAGCTCACCTATGTTCAAAAAAAATTCAATAAGCAGCCATCGACTGGCAAAGTGATAGCGACTGCATTCTGGGAAGTATTGGAACAATTTACGTTGATTTTCTCGAAAAAATAAAAACGATTAATTCAGCCTATTACAGTGAACTTCTTAGAAGGGTTAGGATGGGCTTACGAACAAAAAGACACGGTCTCTTTATCAAGGACGTTATTCTCCTACACGATAAATGAAGCTCATCTAACGAACAATACACTCAAAGAAATTTGAGTACATTAATATGTTAAGCACGTATTACGCATTTGTTACAAATGAAACAGACTTGCATTACACATATCTGTATCTGTAAACACAGACATACACCTCGTATTTTCTTACTATTTCTTCATTTAAATAAAAATTCGTTGCTTTCTTTCTTTTTGTTTAATTAGTTTTTCAGCAGCATATGTTATAACATAATATCTTATATCTATGTAAAGGCTCCGATTGGTCTGACGGATTGATCCATCCTGACGTGTCCGCCGACCGATCCGCAAATGAATGGTAATGAGAGACATGTCTCAGATAGGTAGGGGTCGTGTCAGTGCCTGTTTAGACTTGGTCGGTGACTCCAGACAATGATTCAATTGGTGTACGAGGGTAAGGTGAAAAATTCTCGGCCTGACAATGAAAAACTGCGATGTTAAAAAATGATTTTATTTTTCTACATATTCCCTTTGACTTCAACACACTTGGTCCAGTGTTCCTCCAACATCAGCATTCCTTCCCGGAAGTGAGAGTCTTGAAGGCTGTGAAAATATTCATCTACGCCCTCTCAACTTTTTCTTTGGACGCGAAGCGCTTACCAGAAACAAATTTCTTCATGTTTGGGAACAGATGGAAGTCTGAGGAAGCCAAATCAGGTGAATAGGGAGGATGGCTGAGCTAATAATACCCCAAATCCCGCAGTTTTCCCATGGCCAACGGACTTTGAGCAGGTGCGTTGTCTTTGTGAAACATGATTCTTTTCTTCTTCAAGCCAGGCCTCTTCCCGCGAATTTTGCCATCCAGCTGATCAAAAAGGTTGAAGTAATATTAGCCTGTAATTGTTCTACCTTCTTCAAGGTAATCAATTAACGGGATCCCTTTCGCATCCCAAAACACACCGGCCATGACCTTTCCAGCAGATGTGATCGACTACGCTTTCTTTGGTGCTGAACCACTGGCTTACACCCACTGCTTCGACAGCTGTTTCGTTTCTGGCGTGTAGTGGTAGACCCATGTCTCGTCTATGGTAATAAATTGCCGCATGAAATCGGTCGGATCCCTATTGAATCGGTCCAAACATTTCTGTCGTTTGCGCATTTGCTTTTGATCGGCATTCAGCAAATGCGGCACCCACCTTGCGCAGAGCTTTCGCATCCCAAAATCTTGGCGCAAAATGTTTTGCACCCTTTCTTACGTTATCCCCACGGCCTCAGCTATCTCATTCACCTTCATACGCCTATCGTCCAACACGATATCGCGCAGCTTTTCGATGGTTTCCGGTGTGGTTGCTGTTTTCGGCAGTACTTTACGTGGGTCATCTTCTAAGGACGTGCGACCACGTTTAAAATCAGCTGCCCATTTTTTAGCGGTTAACATTGAAGGAGCAGAGTCCCCGTAAACTTTTGTCGACTTTGATGAATTTCCTTAGGTGTTAATCCATCCAAAACGAAGAATTTTATGATCGCACAATATTCAAGATTATCCATTTAAACGAAAAACACGCAAGACGTCTACTGCGAATATTCAGGTAAACAAACTACTTGACAGAACAAGTTGAACCTTGTCATATGAACTAATGACAGGTACACCCAGACAGGAATCATACATTTTCGCCGATTGGAACGCCGTCTCTGTGTCAGGCTGAGAATTTTTACCTTACCCTCGTATCAGTAAGTGAGTGTAGAGATTGTATATTCAATATGTCTTCTGAAGATAATAAATATTTTGGGAGGAGTTTATCCTTTTATATAAAGATAATAGATGTTTATGGGACATTAACCCTTTATCAGGTTTGGTTACCATATGGTAACATACTTTTTTTTACCCCTTATCGGTCAAGGCTATAAATTTCTCTTTAAAATTACTATATTAATACGTTGTGAATAAAATATATTCCTGATACTATTTTTAGTAAATTTAAATTCATAGTTGCATAAAAAGACAAATTTAGAAGTCGTTACCGTATGGTCACACAGGCCATTAAAACCACCCCAACTTCGAATACGAATTTATATTTATTTTCAAAATTTATAAGAAATACATATCTCTTGATTATTTATGAAAAGCTTTAAAACAGTTTTTGGAATCAGTAAGGCAAAGTCTGCAGTTACATTTCTCGCACTTCAGGCGACTCGTACCTGTTGCACAGTACCTGCACCTTCCTTTATTGGTATGTACTGGCCAATGGCCATAACAGTCAGTTCTTGATGACAAATCTGGCCGCTCAACAATGGGACGCTGAATGGTTGGTGTTTCGATGTTATTAGAACTAGGTCGCCCCTTTCTGGTTTCTTTACAGCATCTAGCCAAACCTGCTACTATTTCCAATCTAAAGTTCTTCAGTTCTTCAATCAAACCCCCTACCTTAAAAATTCCAACAATAATTTTAAGCTTTTAGAGTTTGATATTGAAGATGGAGCTATCACAATACTCTTAACTGACCGTAATATTAACACTTCTTTTTTTCATATATTTAGTTTTCTTGGCGTTACAATCCATTCGGTATAACAGCCAAGCATTTACAACGGATATATCCAAAAGATAACTAAATATTGCAAAATACCATCTTTTTGATTTATGTGGGGTCTTATAATATCCCATCAACCCATTAGCAGTATCAACACCACCCATATGTTTATTGTATTGCTTTATTATAGCTGGACATGGAACATCAACTTTTGCCTTTGCAGCCTTATTGTATCTTTTGACATTGTCCACAGGTTCTACTCCAAAGAGGGTACTACCCAAGAGCACAACTTTATTGTCCACCCATTTGACAATTATAACACCTTTTTTTGTATCCGATTTATAATCAAAAGTTCCTCTCTGCCAAATTTTCCTCATCGTCGGAATAGTCTGATCCCTCCGAGACCTGAGGAGGAGGTGGCAGTCTATCTTTCTTCTTGCCGTAAAATAAATTAGGAGATATTGTATCAAACAGTCCCGATTCGTTCATATTTGTAGTGAGAAATAGTATACTGCAATGGGCAATGTAACCATATAGTTACACACAATCAAAGTCAAAAATAATGGTATTCGGATACACATTCACTTAGAACAGAAACAAACTATCTTACCTTATATATCCAAGAAACCAATCTCAAAATTTCTAGCACAATCACACAAATCCACAATATAAACTGTCAATAATGGTACCGGTACTTCTCACAAACCTAATAATAACACGCACGTGGCCTAAACAGTAACCATAAAAATGAACTGCTGCGCACTTTCGACTAGATCCGCATTTCCCCCACCTAGGCATATTTGTAACAATTTGGTATTGCCACCCAAGGATCGTCAACATATAGAGTATCTGAGAAAAAGACTTTAGAATACTTTGTAACCATATGGTTAAATGGTTCATAAATTGACACATAGTTTGATATAGTGCGAACTGATAAAGGGTTAAAAGACTTGTATATGGTACGACAAGTTTCTGGAATGATTCTTCCAAGTAACTGTGGGGAAATTACGCAAAAGAACTTTAAACCCACATAACTCCTTCCTGTTGCCAGAAACCTGAAGGTTGCCAATAAAACCGTTCTTCAAAGCTAACTGCTTCTCTGAACAGTGTTTTTTCTTTCTATTAGAGGCTTTATAGGAATTAGTAATTCTCAAATATGCCGCAGTCCATTCTAAGATAATTTACAATATCAGATTGCTAGCATAATTGGCTACATTTCAATAAATAATTTCAATTTCAATAAAAATATTTTTGCCTCTTTTGCAACCACGCTTTCGCCCAAACACGTTTTTTCTTTTTCTGTTTCCAGTAACAACATCGTACCCACAGCCAAAGCGACTTTTGTCTATTTTGAGAATACGGGAGACATTAGGAGTATCTAGGCTCGTCACGGTCACTTTACAAATGAACTGTTTTGCAGTGTCTATACCAGGTTCGCGCAATGTGGATTAGTCACAAGTCGGGTCTCGATTAGGGGTCGGGTCCTGGCTCGTATAATGAATGGCCCGCTTAAGTATAAACCATTCAAATTAAAATCGCTGTGTGCCTTCATATTGATAAGTACTTATTGTGAAAAATTCATTTGTTAAACATGAGGAAACACACACATAATTAACTTATAGAGCAAATACTGCATTAAGCAATTTAACAGTTTAGAATTTTGATGTGTAGTTGTTTGTTTTCCATGCCCGCCTTAGTTTTAAGAGCTTATTGATTTGAAGTGGACAGCTTTTTGTAAAGCGATTTTAAAAACCGAAAAAATCTCGAAATATATTTCAGATTGGTATAAGATATGCTTAAGTAAAAATAAAGTGCTTTACTTTAGGAGTAAAACAACATAAAAAAGCACTACGCATTCCAATTCAAAAAATGAAGACTTTTCCATCTGAAATTTGTGATGTTGCTTTCCCTTTCCTGAACAGCCTGTATAAAAAAAATTTTTAGCAATTCGTAAAAGTTATCGCAAGTATAAACTACCCACGTAACAAAAATTTCGTTTCTGAGATCAAACATAAATAAGACATGACTGTCACATGACTAAGCAAAATAGTACCTGCACATGACATTTATTAGAGAAAATGTTAAATATTACAAAAACTATTTTCGTTAGGTATAGACAATGGTATATGGGAAGCATGTCGATTTTTTAGTAGACT
Organism: Melolontha melolontha; assembly: GCA_935421215.2. Taxonomy (NCBI): domain Eukaryota; kingdom Metazoa; phylum Arthropoda; class Insecta; order Coleoptera; family Scarabaeidae; genus Melolontha; species Melolontha melolontha. Next base: position 35,426,115 of record OW285236.1, on the reverse strand, counting down.
CTAAAAATATAATAAAATATAGAGTGTTTTGTTTGAAGAAAATTAAGTTAGTTTCAGTATTGCTATTCTGCGACAACCTGTATAAATATGTTTGAAAAGTTTTTTATTACCTTCGGTATCGAGATATCGCCCGACACCGCACTATTGGGACACCCGGTATATATATATATATATATATATATATATATATATATATATATAAAGATAATTATTTCGTGACCTTTGTACAATATAGCTGATTTAGATATTCGGCGATTGAAGGTCTATTTTACATTAATATGTATATATTTAAAATAAGGTCTTACATGTTTCGGTAAGTATTACCTTTATTAAAGAATTATAAATATATATATATATATATATAGATTGTCTCACTAAGTTGGAACCATATGGAAAAATTTTTTATTATTAATTTTAGGAAAAGAAGTTATTCTTCATAAAAAGTTCTGCATGTTCTAAAATCTAAAACAAAATCATCAGATATTAATTTTTTTCAGTCGTATACGCGGTTTATCGAAAAATATGAATTTTACTCAAGAGTAAAGTACCTTTATATTGACAATATTGAAAATTGTTATAAAGAAAAGTTGATCAGAACTAAAAACTACGTTCAAATATGCAATTACATTGAAAAATTAGGTTTTGTTATTTTTTTACGAATCTTTTTATTTTCAATGAACATTTATCTCTTGTGATTATGAAACACATGATAAATAAGAATACTATTTAGATCTTTTGCGTCGTTTACGTGAGACAATTCGTCAAAAACTACCACAATTATGGTATTATCATGACAATGCACCTACACACTGCCAACATTATTTGTCAGTTTTTCATCAAAAATAAAGTAGATGTTGTTCTTCAATCACCAGTGGCTCCAGGTGACTTTTGTTATTTCCTCGGTTGAAATTACCACTTCGTGGACCTCGTTTTGAATCAACAGGAGCTATCCTAGAGAATTCGCAGTCCGCTTTAGAGACTATACCCGGAGCTGGGTAGAATAAATGTTTCGAAGATTGGAAGAAACGTTGGAATAGGTGTATTTTTTTCAAACTGTGTATTCTCATCGGCAGCCAGCTTTTGGCGTTTTCCAGTAAAATTATTTTTAATACTTCCAGTACTCTTAAATTTATTTACTATTGAATGATTAATATTTTTATTGGGATGTCTACTATTAAAAGTAATAGCTGCTTCTCTATGTGTTTTATAATTTTCTCCCACAATCAACACAATTTCTATTTTCTCTTCACAAGTTAATAACGCTACCATTTTTATGTGACATAAATTCTAACGCGTTTTGATACTCACTGTCAAATATTTCTTGCTATCAACAAATCATTTGTATGTTAGTGCATCCTAGATTACATGTAACTACAGTTAAATTTGTATTGATATTGTAGACAAAAAGAAAAAAATAATTTTTTCAATGCAAATGGATATAATTGCATATTTGAACGTAGTTTTTAGTTCTGATCAACTTTTCTTTATAACAATTTTCGATATTGTCAAATATAAGGGTACTTTACTCTTGAGTAAAATTCATATTTTTCGATAAACCGCGTATACGACTGAAAAAATTTAATATCTGATGATTGTATTTTAGATTTCAGAACATGCAGAACTTTTTATGACGAATAACTTTTTTCCTAAAATTAATAATAGAAAAGTTTTCCATATGGTTCCAACTTAGTGAGACAATCTGTATATATATATATATATATATATATATATATATATATATATATATATATATATATATATATATATATATATGTAGATAATTTCTTAGCCGATCATTTAATATATCATTTGATAAATTCTTGGAGTTTTCGGCTTTTCTTTTTATATCAAATATTTTAAATATTTCCATATTAGTGTGTTATTTTGCGAAGTAAATGTAAAGTCCAAACGTGGACAAAATATTTCAAATAAATTTCGTTTGATTTGCGTTGTAATTTGTAGACAGCAATGTTTACATTTACATTTACCTCGCAAAATAACATATTAATTTGAAAATATTTAACATATTTAATATAAAGAAAGCCGAAAACTCCAAGAATTTATCAAATGATATATTAAATGATCGGCTAAGACATTATCTACATATATTAATAGCTAATGAGTAAAAATTAGCAATTTCAAACTTTCAAAACTGACATCTGAATTATTAACATCGTCGTCTTATAAGGTGTTTCTAATAAACTTGAACCAAAGTCTATCGTAGCTTAGTTGGTTAGAACGACGGTCCGGCAAATCGTAGAGTTGGATTCAGGTTCCAACGTGGACAAAATTTTTCAAATAAATTTCGTATTATTTGCGTTGTAATTTGTACACAGCAATGTTTACCTTCATATTTACCTCGCAAAATAACATACTAATTTGAAAATATTTAAAATATTTATTTAATATAAAAGAAAGCTGAAAACTCAAGAATTTATCAAATGATGTATATATACCGGATGTCCTGAAATAATGTATACACTTTTGAAATAAATATAAAATCATTATTTATTTACGTATTTTGAAAATTTTTGATTTACATAAAAGAAGATATATATAAAATTGTGTGGTTAACGCAAATATTCAAATTTAGGTTTCGCGCGATAGATTTTATCCCCACAAAAAAAAATTAAATGCGGTGAGGTTAGGGGAACGTGTAGGATAATCAATGTAACCTCTTCGGCCGATCAACCCGTTAGGCAGATTATCATTTAGATAGGCTGTAATATTTCGATGATAATGAATGGGTGATCCATCTTAATGATAATAAAACACTGCATACCCGTACATTTCTTGAATTGACGAAACGATTGATTACTGCAGCACATCTAAATAGATAGCACCAGTAACAATGTTATCAACAGAAAATGGACCAATTAAACCTTGTGCCGACAACCCACACCATACTGTATGTTTTTCGGTCACGTGTGGGTTTTCAGTTACCCAATAAGTACAGTTGTGGCGATGAATTGGCCCATTTAATTTAAATGTAGCTTCGCCGCTCCAAACAATTTTCCGGGAAAATTCTTTATCCTCTGCATATGTTTCTAGGTACCACTCACAAAATTCAATTCGTCGATCACGGTCATCTTTATTAAGGGCATGGTTCATAGTTGGAATGTACCTATTAAAATGGGCACGCTTTAAAATCGGATGAACACTTGATTTTGAAACTCTTGTTTCACGTGCTGGTTGCCGAACTGTAAGCTTGGACTTTGAACGTAGTTTTCTACTACTTCTGCCTGTCTCATAGGATCCGTGTCCGCGTTCTTTCTGAACGTTGTTTGTACGTCTTGAATAGTTCCATCAACCCCAAATTTACTGGCTTCTAGATTGTCTTCGCACCTCAGCTACGTTCTCGTACTTTCAATAGCACTTAAGAATGAATTTCATTTCCTCTATTTTGAGCCTCGCCTCGTTCATTATTTTTCAATAGAATCAAACTGAAAAAGAAGAAAATTCATCAAACTATGGTTTGTACAAAAGTGTATACATTTTTTTGGGACAGCTGGTATACTCACTGGGATTCATATTGTAAAAAGTTTCTATTTTGTCGATTAAAATTGTTGCGTTGTTTTCATATACCAAATGTATTATTAAAAGGTATTTTTAGATATACTTAGCACAAATATTACTAAATAGATGTTTTTATGGCATTCTGAATAGTTTTGCAACCTGCCCATCTTATTTTTTTATTATAATTTATTAAATATCACAACATTTTGCATTAATCTCTCTTTAGTCATCCGATTCATTTATGTTATCTTAAATATACAATGAATACGAAAGTGCTATCGAAAGAGGTGCATCGGGTGATGAAATTTCGCAATTTTTATTAACAGATAATTAACATGCGATTTCATATTTATAAAATAATATTTACGCCGCAATTTATGTCGTATAATAATGTGCATTAGAGATCTGTACTGATATTACTTATCTTTTTTACGCAGTTGCAAGAGAAACCTTAAGAATTAATGCATATTAATGCGCAAATTGTTCATTATTAACTAAATACAGATATATTCATTAGTCACACTATATTATTTTATTTTAGGCGAGGTCCTGAAACGAATTTCACAATGTTGGGAATTATTGCTTGCTGACGGAGAATATTTACTTATACATGTTTCAAACCAATATAATACTGCAACGATAATTTATTGTTATTAAGTCAGAGTTTACGTATTTTCCAGATTAACTGCAACATTTTATGCCAAGATATTACCGTAAAAAATATATTTTTTTTACCTTATTTTCTTATAACGAGCGATCAAATAAATTCGGGGTTGAAGTAGGCTGTGCATGAGAAAACGTATTTTCTAACTAACCCAAATTTTCCTAATTCGAGACGGCCATGCTTTTTGATAATGGTTGGTGACAATGCACGTAATCTGTCACAAACGTATAATTTTGAATGAGCATGGCTGTCTCTAATGAGGAAAGTTTTTGAAGGCACGTTAAATGTATACATATTTGTCAATGTTAACATTTGACATTTGATTGTCAACGCTGACATTTCACATAAATTTAAACGTATTTCAGCGATTGTAAAATTAAATTAATTTTTGGTTATAGTTATTTAATTTTGAAATCGTTTTCACAAAAAAACTCATAGAATTTTGGTAGCTGACTCATATTTGCGAAATGGACGAAAAATTGACGGCCAATCTTTAGAGAGACAGGTAGTGTTGGGCGTAAACAAGGAAGTGGTCGACCAAAAGAACGTATACGGGAAATAATTGATAACGTAAGAGAACTAACGGATGAAGACCAAGGAACTTCATTTCGGGTACTGTCACAACAAACTAACCTTTCATTTGTCACTTGCCGGAAAATATTAAAGAAAGATCTGCACTTACTTCCTTATTGTCTCGCTTAGTTGACTATCTTAGAACATTAGAAGTTTGTCAATGGTTTTTAAATAATTTCGTCAATAACCTTCTAGACAAATGTTTCTTTTCAGATGAAGAATGGTTTGATCTAAATGGGTATATCAATTCACAGAATATGAGAATGTAGATTGCTGAAAAGCCCAACAGTTTTTATATTGAGACTGCTGTTTCTCTTCAGAAAGTTGGTGTTTGGTGTGTCTTAAGTAGGAGAAGAATTATTGGTCCAATTTTTTGAATGGAACCATAAATGCATAAAGATATCAACAAGAACTTTTGATGACGTTAATGTGAGTTAATACTAGGTTATTTTTAGCGAGACGGAGCAAGAGGACACACAGCACAAAATACATATAATATGTTACGTAATTTTTTTGACAATCGCTTGATTAGCCTGAATAGTGATCACGAATTTTCTCCAAGATCTTGCGACGACATCACTCCATGCGATTTCTTTTTATGGCCTATTTAAAAAAAAATATTTTCAACGTACAAATTCCAGATCTGGGACACCTCCAAGTCCAAATTACACAAACAATTAATGAGATCAATGAACTTTATCATATGTTAACCAGTGTTTTTGAAAACGTAAAAAGGAGATGTGCAACATGTATTGAGCGAGCGGTGGACAATTCCAGCATGCTTTGTAAAAGCACATTTTACATTAACTCTTAAAATTGCATCTCTAATTTTCTAGTTTATAAATAAATACCTATTTTCCGAAATCGTCAGTGAAATAACGCAAAATCGTCTATGAAGTAAAGGAAAATGGTCAGTGAAGAATAACTTTTACAGACCCTTATGTCATTTCCCTCCAATGACAAAAATTTCATCTCTAATCCATAGGTACCTGTGTTGCGCGCTGCAGTGTGACAAATTTGATATTTGACAATTAATAAATGATAACATTGTGTTTTTTTAATACCTTTCATTTTGAATAGGGAGAAACTCTGACATTATAACAGTTAATTTGACAAGTCATACCACCATTTTATTCAGTATTGTTTGATATTTCATAATGCAAAAACTTACAGCCGAGCAGCGTCTACAAATTGTGGAAATTTATTTCTAAAATCAGTGTTCAGTTAAAAATGTTCACAAAGTGCTTCGCCCAATTTACGGCATACGTCGTCGGCCAAGTAAGACGACTATTCGCACCACCATTGCAAAATTTTAAACTCAATTGACTTTTTTGGACTCCCATCCAACAATGAGATAGCGTAGAGTGCGCACTGAATAAAATATCACCACCGTTTAGGTCAGTGTTGAGAATGATCCAAATCCATCGATTCTTCATCGTTTGCAAGAACTTGGCCTATGCCATCAACTTAGTGGAAGATTTTGCGCAAGGAACTTGGCTTACATGCCTGCAAGATTAAATTGGTGTAAGAATTGAAGCCAATAGACCATCGTTTTCAACGCCAGTTCAGTAATTGGGCGCTTGAACAATTGGAAGTCTATCCACTGTTTTATTGTTAAATTGAGTTCAGTGATGAGGCTCACTTCTCAGTGGTTTTGTGAATAAGCAAAATTGTCGCATTTGGATTGACTAATCCAAAGGTGACTCATCAAGTACCGATTCACCTCGAGAAATGCACTGTTTGGTGAGATTTGTCGCTCGATAGCATAATCTGGCCAAAAACGAAGATAATCGAGCTGATATCGACAATGCCGGCCGGTATAAGAGGCATGTCCAATGATTTTTTATTCCCAGAAGTACATGAACATGGTCTGGAACATTGTAAAACCATCGATTTATTGAAGGAAGTGTTCGGCCATAAGATTATCTTCAGAAATGGACCTGCAAACTGGATTTTAAGATCGTGTGATTTGACGCCTCTAGAATATTTTTTGTAGGGCTATTTGAAATCATTGGTCTGCGCAAAGAAGTCAACAACTATTGCAGCCTTGGAAATCAACATCCAGCGCTCCATTCATATCAAACAGCCTCAAACGCTCGAAAAAGTAGTCTAAAATTGATGCTCCAGGTTGACGCGATTCAAACGCTCTCGTGATGGCCATATACACGAAATCATCTCCCATCATTAATGTCATAAAACTATTTTATCGATTAAAAAAAATTCTCATTTCCCACACACGTGTGTTTTTCATTTCAATTTATAATCCTACACCTCTTAAAAAACACACTTTAAAATACTTTTAGATCATGTGAAGCTGTGCTGTGATTCTAACCAATTCCAATTAAGTAGTAACGTGAAATAGATGGAGAAGCCAAAATGGTTTCCACACCGCCGGAGCTTAAGCATATTGCAAGTACGATTATAGTCAATTTATTGCCAAATAAATTGGCTAATTTGTATGAAAATCTATACTAAAAATTCCTCATTTCATGAAATGACATTACCTAAAAATCGAAACGTGAGAAATTTAAAATTTCCTTCGATTTCGGAAAAAATCTAATATGCACCTCAGCACTAAAGTTATTTTTCATTACTCATGTGTACTCATTTGCCTCGGCTGCCGCCTCACCAAATAAACACACATTCGTAATGAAAAATTAAACTTTAGTGCCTTGATACATAAATAACTAATGCGTTACAGTATAAACGTTTTATTTCGCTAGATGACATTTGACTTTCGAATGAATAACATTTATAAATCGACAATTATGTAAAATGCCTAAGTTAGAAAACCGTTTTTTCGTGCAAAACCTACTTCGACTCTAGATTTATTTGCTCGCTTATTAGTATTATCACTAGGAATCGGCAGTCAGGGGTACATTCCAAGACGGCTTAAATGAATTTGCAGCGAGCCGATCTATTGTTTAGTTTTATTAGCTACTTGAGTTCTATTGCGTAAATATATGATGGACAGCGACACGGCAAACGTCTACATATCTACTTGCATGAAACAACAAATGCAGAATTTATATCACGTAGCATAGCTTCGTATTTGAAATCGCCATAGGGTGAAAAGTATGATATAAATAAAGAAAATATATTATTATTTGTAACAGATGGAGCTGCATATATGAAGACGGCTGATCGGTTCTTACAACAAACATACGGTAGAATGATGCATATCACATGTTTTGCACATGCTTCTTTACCGAGTATCAGAGGAAGTCATAAAAACTACCCGGATACAGATAAATTGATATCCTCTGCCAAGAAAGTTTTTGTGAAGGCACCTGCATGAAAGAATATATTTCGTGGAAAACTGCTACATGTGCGACTGCCACCAGAACTTGTTATAACGCGCTCGAGCACATTGATACAAGGAGCATCCTATTATCACATGCATTTTAACAATGTTGAAAGTATAGTACAGCTACCGGATCCAAATGATGTTGTTTCTATTTTACATGCTCAACAAGTATTTAAAAATCCAGCTATTCAAGTTAGCCAGTATTCATGGACATTATTCCATGTAACCTGTAACTATCCGCCATCTAGAGGCATGTCTAGTGGTAATTCTGACTAACCTACAATATTCTATAACTAACACCATGAATATTGTATATGATCTTCGTTAATTCCTTTCCTAATTATCTGAAGCTGCTGCTGATAATGTAAAAGGAAAATCGAAAATAGATTTCGTACTGTACGCTGAATTGTTGACTTGTTTGATGGTATAGAAGTAGATTTTTCCGAACCGGTGATAAATGAAGTCAATGCCCGCAAATCTTCCATTACAGGCACAAGGTGTAAATATAAGGGAGTGCCGCCTGGTGTCCCAAGGGGAACGTTTAAGACCACTTATACCCCAGTGGTCATTCAGTTTTGAGCACATTGCCTTACTCCATAGCTTGGGAGAGCTAGTCTCCAGTGACAGCTTTCACTAAGGAATAGAAGGTATATATGACATCTTTAATTGTGCTCCGCATTTTAGATTCGAAACTATAATTTTGTGTGTTTTTGTGGTATTTTATATTAATGGAACTTTGATTAGCTGTTGGTTGTGTTCACAACTTAGTGTGAATTTGCTTTTCTTCGTGCACTTTTGGAGAGACAATTCAATTTTGAAGATAACTATCAAAGTGACACTCTTAAATTACATAAATTTTTACTCCAGCCATTATTATGTCTTGCTTTATCGTTCTGAGTTAGATATTGGTTAATTAATTTATTATTTAGTTTTTTTATAATTAAATGCTAATGTGACAATTTTGTTGCTTTTTTTCCTTCTTTTTAACCCGTTTTTATTCCGCTAGTGGGTGTAAGTATGGATTACCTTCTCCTGGTACACCCTGGTAACGTTGGGCTACCTCGAATGCAAAAAATCCACACACGTAGAGTAACGATATTGTGATAACACTAATTACACTAATTACACTAAACAGGCAATAATTCACGAAAAGAAAGCGTATTACAGTATTCTTAGTAGAACTAAGGACTCCAAAAAAATTTGGAATGGACTGCGGATGCTTAACATCTGCAGTAACAGACATGTGGATCTCCCATTGCAGTTACAAGATCCGAATAGAATTAATCATTACTTCATTACTTCAACTCCTGAGAATCCACATGATGATAGCAATCTATTTGAATACTATGCTACACATACAAAAAATAATATTGGGAATGGCTTTCATTTTCAGTTAACTGACCAAGTGCAAGTGTCTAGAATTATTTCTAGTATCTCATCCTCATCTTGCGGGTTTGATGGCTTGAGTATTGATATGTTAAAAATGTCTTCTCCTTTCATCGTGAAGTACATTGTTCATATAATCAACTCGTGTATTCTTCAAAGTATTTTTCCCTTGGCATGGAAACAAGCGATTGTGATACCGGTGCCAAAGAAGTCTGACCCGCAATCTATGGCTGATTTGAGGCCTATAAGTTAGCTTTCCGTGCTGCCTAAAATATTCGAGAAACTGCTTAATGCACAGTTACTGCAACATATAAACACCCATAACATTCTACCATCTTACCAGTCGGGTTTTAGGGCTGGTCACAGTTGTGAGTCGGCTTTATTGAAGATTACGGATGACATATTGACTGCACGTGATAGAGGTTACGCTTCCGTTCTAATACTATTAGATTTTAGTAAAGCATTTGATACCGTGAATCATGATCTGTTGTCTGCTGTGTTTCATTATGTGGGTCTCTCCGATGATGCAATCAAATTATTAAGTGGTTTCTTGCGGGACAGATCGCAATCGGTTCGGGTTGATGGTCGGATGTCTGAACGTGTTGGTCTGGCATCTGGTGTGCCTCAAGGCTCTATCTTGGGCCCAATTTTCTTTTCTATATATACTAGTGCCCTTTTTGAATCGGTAAAATCTTGCAATATACGTATTGCTATGAACTGTGCCTTAGCTTATGGGTGCAGTTCACAACAAACGTCCGGATAAACTCAATCTGGTGGGCACCTTCCTTGAGCTCCTACTCGTCAGGGTTTTTCTTTCGAAAATCGTGTTTTTAAAAATAGAAATAATACAAATTAAACTCAAGAAATAAAACTACCATTAACAACACAAACGTATAATTGACATATAAAAAAAAATTAAAAAAAACTACTTTATCAAATATAAAGCAGAGCATTGACTAAATCACGTCTTAATGAGCAAAAACTCTAGCAAATATTGACAGTGCAGGAGTGAAAAAAAAACTCTAGTAAACTACCGAACAATATCTAAATAAATATCAACAAACTCTATTAGCTGTCAAGAATTACTTTAACCCCTCTTAATTCAAACGTCAAAAATAGAACTTTCACTATTTTCGCACGCGACCAAAATTAACCAAGCGCATGTCCAGCTTGTGACGAAATATATGCTCCCACCTTCCTAATATGACGATAACTGAACTGAACAAAAACTATATAAAAAAAACAGACTAATACGTTTTGTTAATATTCCAAATGATTACAAGAATATTACAAATTAAATTTTTATATGAATTTAAGAAGCTTCAATTTCAATACCAATATTATTTCACATATATCTATATAAATATAATACTAGAATACATACATTTTTTAGTTTTGTACACGTACGCCACAAAAAAACTATTAAACGAGAGATCCAGATAGGTTTTTCATTTAAATCAATTTATGAGTTTAAATACTCATAAAATCTACGTAATGAATTTTAAATATACAAATAACGCACAACCAAAAACACACACCGTAATTATCTCAATTAAAATTAAATAAAATTGTATTTTATTCAATTAACAAAAAATCAACCTATCTGTAAAAAGACTGTTTTATCTCTCCCATGAAGTTCTAACAACCACCAGGGCCTCCCCACCTAATATCACAAATCATCACAAAGATAGCGATGATATATATATCTCAGTACAATTATGACTTCCAGGTTGGCGCCGACTTCAAACATCTATCTGCCCGAGCAATCTACAAACGTGGACAAAATTACACATTACAAAATTTATCATATACAATTTAAATTTATATCGCCATCAGTCTGAAATAAAAACATACACAATAAAATAAAAATACATTTTTAAATCAATGTTGTTCAAATAATGTTCAATATAATTTTCTTTTTTTCTACTTGCTTCTGCAGGGAAAAAACCACAGCAATATGTATGCGGATGATACGCAGGTGTACTATTCATTTCCAAAGCATTCCTTTAGAGAGGCTTTTAATGTTGTTCAATGCGATTTGGATGTGATCTCCGATATGTCTTCACTTCATTCGTTGCGTGTTAATTCCTCGAAATGCGGTGTTATGTTCTTTGCGACGAGTTGACACGTAGTTTTCGTTTGTCAATGGCTGGTGAGATCTTGCCTGTACTGACTGAAACCAAAAACCTTGGGCTATTTATAGACACCACGTTCAGATATAGAAAGCAGGTATCAAATTATATTAAACAGGCGTATGGAAATTTGAGATTTCTTTACCAGCATAGGTCTTATCTGTCCATAGGTACTAAATTGTCTTTGTGCAACGCCTTAGTTTTATCTCCTTTTATGTATTGCTCCTCTGTGTATTGTCCATGCATATATGTTAATGATCAAAAAAGAATTCAAAGAGCACAAAATTCGTGTTTGCGGTTTGCGTACGGCATTAAGAAATATGAACATATTTCGCACACTTTGTCTTCCTGTAAGTGGTTGAATATGAGAAATCGAGCTGCGAGAATCGAGAATGCGAGCTGCGAATCGTACTACGGGCTGCCTGTCTGTATCACGCAATTATTATAAGCAGGGTTCCATCATACCTTTATAATAAAATAACTTTCCGAACGGACGTGCATCACATTAACATTAGATCGCAGGGATTGATTACGCCACCATTGCATAAAACATCACTATTCGAACGCTCGTTTACATTTAATATATATAAAATATACAACGCTTTGCTTCGAAACCTGAAGGAGTTGCCATGTTCTACATTTAAAAGACGCTTGCGCCAGTATTTATTTGATCATCAGCAATTAGGGATTGTCATTCTCTGAACGTGTGTTGCGCCAGCTTACAGTGATTTCCATATTTTCATTTTTATTTTATCTTTCCGCCGTCACAGAATTTTAGAATTAAATTAGATTAGGCATGCAACTATTTTCTAAGTTTACTTGTATTACAAGGTTAAGTGGAGGAATGGTTGTGGTGTTTTACACCCAAAGCCAAACTTAACCTTGCGGTTTTCTTTTTTCTCTACTTTTTTTTCTTATTAGCTGTGAATTTGTTTTTTTTATTATTATTTAATTTTCTTTATCGTTTATTCTCGCTGTATTATGGATGTAAAGGAAAAAAAGAAAATAAACTTTTCATTATTATTATTATAACTTGTTACGTGTCCGTAGCGCTCATCGCATCGGAACGCTTTTTTTGTTGTAAATTAACATTCTCTTTATTATATTTTGCTCCGTCTCCAGCGTACTCCGGTTCTTATGTTTTGGAAGTACGATACTCTCTCCCCGTACGCAGACGTAAATTATTGCCGATCTTGGGCAGTTGTCACGAGTCCTCAATCGCTGGTGTCTATCAATATGGCTTAAGTGAAATTTTATTAAGAATTACGCCCCCATGCTGGATTTAATTCATAGACAATACCATTAATCGCTGAGCGATATTTCTTTAAGAGGATTTAAGTGATTTTTGAGAGAACACGTTGACAACCAACTAATACTATCTTGCAATTCCATCGAAAGTCACGTTTCGGTACGTATTTGAGTTTCTCTTCATGTTCTTTTGTTTATTTTGTTGTTTAATTTCTTAATTTAGGTGGTTCTATCTATGGGTGAACAATACGACCCCGTACTGTCCCGTGTGTTACGCTTCACCTAGGGAAACGCACCAGAAGTCGCCGGATCCCAACAGATAAGCGTAACACACGGGACAGTACGGGGTGGTATGGTTCGCCCATAGATAGAACCACCTAAATTAAGAAATTAAACAACAAAATAAACCAAAGAACATGAAGAGAAACTCAAATACGTACCGAAACGAGACTTTCGATGGAATTGCAAGATAGTATTAGTGGGTTGTCAACGTTTTCTCTCAAAAATCACTTAAATCCTCACTTAAATACTTGAAAGAAACCAAATATATTACACAAATAAACGACGATCGATACATATACAGGTAGGTTCGCTGGAAATGGAGCAAAATATAATAAAGAGAATGCTAATTTAATACCAAAATAAGCGTTACGATGCGATGAGCGTTACGGAGACGTAACAAACTTTAAGAATTATTGAAGATATTTATAAAAATTGTAAACAGAGGAGAGGAATCTATAGTTAAAATCTTAAACATACCAATGTTGCTGTGTAATTTAAGGAATATGTATATCCAAACAAAAGAACGTCAGGAATGCAAAAGGAAGATATCACTGTTTGTTCGCATATGCATGTATACATACATGTAATGATTATTCATAACTTAGTCACTTGTGCAATTTTTCCCTAGCTTTATTTGCATAAGTAACCACTTCAACTCGAAAATACAATAAACCATTTTATTGTGCGTCCTTCAGCCGTGAAATTCCAACTGTTTTAATAACAAGATAATACTTTTAAAATTGAATACTTATCACTCAATTAACATTTTATTTCCTTTTCGAATGTTGGCGTGTACTTTGTGAATTATTACTTCCTCCGGTCGGACGGATCTGAAAATTAAATTAATTTTCAGTAATTGTTTTTCTTGCGATGCTTTAGCGAACATTATCTGGCGTTAGCAGTAAAATCAGTTAGGGATGTGTTATTATTATGTTTCTCTTTTTAATTGAAATGAATTGCAAATTGTAACAGCATAATACACACACGTTCAGTTTAAATTACAATGCTTGAAGGTATATTCGTATAATGATTTGCAGATTTTTTCGTAGTACATTTAACAGAAATAGAGTATGCATGAATATACATACATATTTAACAATCCCTTTGTAAAAAAGGTATTTTGAATGCAAATTAGATTCTGGTCAATGTACATACGTACATGTTTTAGAAAATTTATTATAAAGTACGAGTATATTCATACGAGTATTTTTTTAGGGTATTTTGTTGCTTGTGGCGTATTTGTATGAAGTTATAATTTGTATATAAAATTGGTTGGTCATTGCAACTACTTGGCTTATAGATGATGCAACATCGCTGTATATTCAAGTAGTCCACCTACCGGAATCCGTTTTAATTTGTGAATAATAATAATGATAATATATAGACTTCCATCTTCTCAAAAATAATGGAAATAACAAAAAAAAAAAACAATAACAATACATAAATCATAGAACTTGCAGTAAATACCATTTCATAATGTACATCAACACAGCCGTGAAATTCCAATTCCATTACATCAGCCGCGTATCACCAAGCTCATACTCAAAGATATGTGGGTAAAGTAAAATGTTTCCCGGCTACAGAGTGAGGAACTACGATATAACTTGACGTCGTAATAATAATAATAAGAATTTAACTTTACATACATACCACATTTAAATTGGAAACAATAGATTAACGTAAGGATTAATATACTGAATAGCAGTATCAACTATCTAATAATACCTATACAGGCTGTCCCAAAAACATACAACAAATTTAACACTTTTTGTTTAATAAACCAGGAACTGAAACCGAACCCGAACCTGAACCCAAACGGGTTCAGGTTCGCTGTTTATAAAGACTTTGAACCCGAACCCGTTGAACCCAAAAATTCAGCAAGGTTCGGGTTCAAAAAAATAAAAAAATAGAGAAATATTTAATAGAAGAATAATAAAAAAACATTACATTTCTTGCATGCAAAAAAAAAAATTAAAAACAAAATCAAAATTAAATTACGACTATTTGTAGCGAACAAGTAACCAGTAACCTTCACACAAACTAGACTAAAATGGGAAATCCCCTTTTTCTGTTTGAGCTATGTACAAACATACTATTTGTGTTAAACAAATCAGTAGGCAAACATTTTCTTGTAACCAATGCAAATAGTAGCGACGCAAACCGTGTATTAGTATATTTTAACTTTCTTAAAGTAAACGTGGGTTGTTAAAATCAACTCTTAAATTGTTTTTAGTAAAGTTAGTGCTCACATTCAAATTTAAAAATTTATATAAATTTTTTGATTTTTCTAACCCAGAGATGTCTACGAAATTTACGAAAAATTTATTTGTTTATGACGCAGGAAAAGATGTATCTATATGTTCAGAATGCAAATATGAAATGAAAGGTAAACATACGGCAAATCTTGGGCGGCATATACAACGGAAGCATTCTGAACTATTTAAGAAAAGTCAAAATGAATCGTCAACTTCTAAATTGAGTCAGATCACCAATAAAAGAGCAAGAGCGGAGGAAAATACCCTTGAACAGTATTTAAATATTATCAAGATAAAAACCTGCAAACAAAGTTTCATTGATTCATGCGTAAAATTAGTAACCGCTAATGGCCGTCCTTTCACAATCTTCGAAGATTCTGGCATGAAAGAAATAATCGATCCGATTATGAATGCACTAAGAGTATCAGTAAATAGTCATAATATAAGTGATCTTGTTAACAACAAAGCAACGGAAATAAAAAACAAAATTAAATTGGAAATATCAAACAAAATTATTTCAATTAAAATTGATTCTGCTTCTCGTCTTGGTAGATGTATTGTAAGGATAAATATTCAATATATTTTTGACGGAAAAATAAAACTACGAACTTTGGACATGCATGAGGCTCAAAATCGTCAGACAGGAGCCCACAAAAAAATCTTATCATCAGCGTTCTTGATTGTTACGACATAAAACTGCAGCAAGTATATTTAATTACATCAGATAACGGAAAAAATATGATCAAAGCTGCTGAATTATTAAAAGACGAGTATGAAAACTTTGACGTGGAAGATGAATTTGATGCAGCTGAAGCAAATGCGCTTTCTTATATTGAACTGGAAGGAGCAGAAACACATTCACACCCAAATATTATTCATTTCAGATGTGTTGCTCATAGTTTACAGTTGGCAGTGCTCGACACAATATCTAGTCCTCCTTTTAAGAAAATTCTTGATCAATGCAGAGCCATTTGCAAAAAATTGCGAACATCAAATATTTCTTCTTTAGCTAAGAAGCTAAACTTGAAAAAAGCCGTACTAGACTGTCAAACTAGATGGAATTCCAGTTATGAAATGGTTCAAGCCTTATTGGAATACAGAAGTTTTTGTTCGGAATTGCTGGATGATGACTGATAGAACTTGGAATATTTGTGAAGAATTCGTAGAAGCTTTTGCACCTGTTAAAAAAATAACGCTGAAACTACAAGAAGAACAGATGAATTTAGGCGATTTTTATAGAAACTGGCTTACTTTTAAATTGGAGCTAACAAAAGATGACAAAACAAAATCATTTTCAAAAGAATTATATTTAAATATTATAAAAAGAGAAAACAACTTTATTAACAATCCACTTTTGATTGCAGCAGTATATCTAGATAGCAGATTTAAGGTCATTCTAAGTCCCGAAGATGTTGAAAGTATGCTAAATGCTGAAAAACATATTTTGAAAACAATAAAAATTTTAAAAAATTTACAAAAGGAAAGAGAAAAAGATAATTTTGTGAGAATTAATATCTTTTTCTTCAGATGATGATGAAGATATTCTCGAACAAGTTCTAAAAATGAAGGAAAGGTTTTATAAATCAAATTCTTCAAATGTAAATGTCACCGCTTCGATTGATAATTTAGTTAAAAATGAATTTGATATATATGAAAAATATCCAAGACTGGGAAAAGAAAAAAACATTTTACTATTTTGGGAGCAACATAAAACCGAAACACCATTATTGTATCAAGCGGTTCAGATTATATTCGCAGTACCTGCTACGCAAGTAAGCGTCGAGAGGGCCTCTTCAGCCTTGAAATTCATTTTATCCCCACAAAGAACAAATTTAAAAGAAGAAAACTTGAAAAATATATTAATTGTAAAATTAAACGAAAATTTCTTTGAAAAATAAATTTTCTACTAATAAAACACATGTAGTTTTTTTAAACTTTGAACCCGAACCCTGAACCGAACCCGAACCTGAACTTTTTATTTTGATTAACCCGAACCCGAACCTCAACCCATTTTTTTCATGGTTTCAGTCCCTGTAATAAACATATGTCCGCAAATGAGCTGTTTTAGCGTAAACAACGAAAAATTGTTTTGGTTTTATTTTACAAAAAAATGTTTAGGAGGACATTAATAAATCACTTTTGTTAATATTGGACTTTGTTTTATTGACAAACAAATGACGGTTTACAAAAATGTTTGCTCGCAGACCCTATGGAATATTCCAGGAATAGCTTCTACATGCGTAGAAGAGATCTTCTTCATTACGAATAAGCGTTTCGTAAACTAAAGATTTTAGATAACCTCAAAGGAAAAAATCCAGGGGGCTGAGATCGGGAGAACGCGCGGGCCAGGCCACAAGACCTTTTCCTCGAATCCATCGGCTAGAAAATTGCTGGTCCAGAAACTGGCGCACGTTTAAACGAAAATGTGAAGATGCCCTATCATGTTGAAGCCACATGCTGTTACTGATGTTTAAAGGAACATTTTCCAATAAAAGAGGCAAAACATTAGAGGCAGAAATTCAGATAAATGTCAACGTTCAAACGAGCAAGCATCAAGTGAACTATTAGATTCTCCACAGGAATACCAGCTCACATGTTAACACTAAATTGTTGTTGGTGTCTTCTAGAGACCACAGCATGAGGATTTTCATCGTGCCAAATGTGAGTGCTTCTACTATTAAAAAGCCATCGCGCGTGAAACATGCCTCATCAGAAAATAATACTACTCTCCCGAAATCAGGTTCGTCGTGACCCAAAACCCATTGGCACAAATTCAATCGATGCGGATAATCTTCAGGTAATTAGTACGGGTAGAGAAGTTGTTCATGAATGATACGATGTACCGTCGATTTGGAGGATTCCATATGGTGTGCAATTGTGCAAACACTTGTAAATTGGTTTTCTTCCAAACGGTGTAGAACTTCTTTTCTTCAAATTGAACCGTACTCGCTGTTCTTGGGCGACCACCAGCACCAGCACGTCTTAGGTTCCCACTGTCCCTAAGGCGACAATGGATGGAAGCAAAGCTTGTATAATGAGGTTGTTGGCGTTTATCTCTGTTTATACATATCTCTGCTTATACAAACGTCCTGCGTCTCTTCCATTACACTCTGCTGCATCATAAGCAAGGTGCATATCGGCAAGTCCTTCAAATGAGAAACTGTCATTGATTTTCAATTAAATTTTAAATTAACAATCAACAAAGTTAATGTTATAATGACAACTAAATGTCACAAATAACTACTACAATCTCAAAATCGGAATCTATGGAATGGTTATTGTGATAAGGAAATGTTTCTGCTGCCCACCAAAAATCGTAATTGCAACAAAAAATGTTTAAGGAAAGACAGTGGCGACCGACTAAATTGATAATCTTTAGTTATTTGGATTTGATTTAACCTTTATGTGACTGGAAGGGTATCCGGGTGCCTTTTTCAAATTTAAATATTAATATTTTTTGTGTTTGAACTTGCTCAGCTTGGAAATTCTGCGACATCTCTAAACTTGTTTTATATTACATTTTATTATATATACTTCGTTATTTAGATTTAATTTTTAACGAAAAAATGGCATCCGAAATTATTACAATTGTTGATGTAAGCCTAGGATTGTGCTCCGTGTAAATTATGTATGCACTCAGTGCAGCAAGGTCCACCATATTGTAAAAAAATGCTAGGGGCCAACGATTTGTTCTACGCTTTACTGTATACTCTGATAACATTTTATCCATCGTGTCGACGCCGCCTTTGGTTTTATTATAATATTTAATAATTTCGGGTTTTGCAGTACCAGTATGTTCTACTTTGCCTGTTGTATGCATTGATGATAATAGGATGACAGATTTGTTCTTTTTGGGAACATACGAACATATAGTTACTCTTTTAGTAAATGCAAAATTAGTGGAATTTATAACTTTACTTTTATTGGATTGCATATTGGAAGGAAGAAAAGTTTTATTTTTTCGAACGGTTCCTACTAAAGTTAAGTTCCAAGAATTCAGGTTATGAGCCAACTGTAAACTTGTGAAAAAGTTGTCTGTCGTTATATTTCTTCCAGAACCTTTATATTTAGTAACTAAATCTTGAACTGTACCCTCTCCAATATTTACTTGCCGTTCACCGTCTGGTGGTTTTCCAGTATAAATTTTACCTTGTAAAGGATAAGCATTTGCCGCATCACAAGCCCAAAAAATTTTTTATCCCATACTTTGCCGGTTTTGAAGGAATGTATTGGATAAATTTTGTATGTCCTCTATAAGGAAATAATTGCTCATCGACCGTTATGCATTCAGACGGCTTATAGTTGTTTTCTAAATTACTATTTAGCATTATCCATATATCACGAATTGGAGCAGCTTTGTCACTTTTAGATCGTTCAGCACGTGTATTCTGATTATCAAAACGAATAAATCGTGAAAACATTTTGAAGCGATCACGAGACATAGCCGCACGAATAATAATAATAATAATAATAATAATAATCCATGCCTTAGCATCCCCCAACAGCTTACGCCAATTACAGGGGGCATCGGCTGGCCATGAGTTATTATTACGCCTGCGGCTGTAGACCGACTTAAGATGTTACCTTTCCGCATTTGCCGTGGAATTTGGGAAACTACAGAAAACCAAACTCAGAAAGGAAGCACCGGGGTTCGAACCCGGTACTGCCGGACTACGAGGCAAGTGTGCAAGCCACCAAGCCACTAGCCCGACCAAATAAGAGGTAAGGATTCAAGTTTGCACATTTCAGATATATGTTCCTTATTAGATTTATGTACACCAGCTGCAATTAGTATTACTAAAAATACTTCGAATTCCTCTTCAGTAAATGCCTAGAAAACCTTTCGTGGTGGTGGTTGCCGCTTAGAATCTTTGTACTTTTGAGCTTGTTTTTCATTATAATCTCCAGTTACTTGTGCGCCTTTTCTTAGGTTTCCCTTAAAATTATGGTACAAATTTCATTGGACATGATAGATTTAAAAGTTTCTTTAGCAGTATATAATGCACTAAAACTTGGTGCGCCACATTTTTCGGGCAAGATATTTCGGCTAATTGTCTGCGCTTGTGGTAATGGAGTATTAGTCCAATGAGTTCCATCTTTAGCAACTAAAACAGTAGGCTGTGCAGGCGTTTCTTCTTCATCACTAATTTCATCTGAATTAGGTTCCTCTTGTTCGATTACAGGTTCTATTTCTGCATCAGATTCTTCAGATTCGATTTCCGGAATGTATTCGTCTTCATCCGAAGCAGTAAATGGCTCTTCTTCTAATGCTTCTTCCGCTGCTGCTAGTAATTCTACTGATGTCAGTCTGAAAACCATAAAATATCACATTACGTTCTTATTATTACTATTACTTTTACTCTTACAGGATTTGTAATTATATTAACTTCTATATCATACCTTGTTCTCCTCCATCTTGGTTTTGTAAATGAACACGAACTAGGACCAGGCGTATTATCACACATTACGATAAAAATAATAAAATTTGCACTTGTTATTACCAAAAACACTAAAAATATTTAGTATGTACTGTAGCGAACAAATTATATACGAGCACTTCGAAAAATGGACGGTTACTGATTTTCAGACATGTCTAATCTTGTTCATAACAGCGCAGTTTATGTCTCCCCACCACTGTCTCCCGTATATATATATAGCTGTAACGTATATACAACGTGGGGTACCCGGGTACCTACGTCGTCATTAGAAGGTGTTATTCTTCCCAGTCACATAAAGGTTAAAAAAAAATTTATTACTTTACAGCACAAACAACTCATTTACAGACATATGTTTATTAAACAAAAAGTGTTTGTTTTGAAGGCCCCTACCACCTCTTAAAGTTTGTCAGTATGTTTTTGGAACATATGGTATGTATATAGGAAGAGAGACTTACTAAGGAATGTTATTTTCCAACCATCTTCAGGTTGCTTTCACTTTGTAACCGGATACCGAATAATGTTGAAATACTTCTTTCACAATACAAGGAATGAATAAGAAATCTGTGGAAGGCTTTACCATAGTTTGCAATACAGTTTCCACGAAGAACACCTTCGTAAAAACACATGGACATCAATACCGTCCTGAAATTACAATTCCATTAGATCAACCGCGTGCCACCGAGCTCATATCTAGATAAATATATGTGTAGAGATATGTGGGTAAAGTAAAATGTTTCTCGGCTACAAGGTGAGGAAGTATGACAAAACTCGACGTCATAATAACAATAATAATTTAATTTTACCTTCATACGACATATAAATTGGAAAGAACAGATTAACGTAAGCATTAATATACTTAATAGCAATATCAACTATCTAATATTACCAGTATATGAATAGGAAGAGAGAGAAAACTTTAGGGTAATCTGTTTGCTTTTATTAAATGATTGACTCATTTTTTCATTTACCTCAATATTTAATGATTTATTTATCACTTTATCAGCAGTAAGAACGAGAGCTTTTTCCTAGCAATCTTATTATGTGTGAAATAACATACAGATTATTTTTTTTATTTTCAAGTAATTTCAAAAATCCACGAAATTCTACAAAATTATAAATTAAACTTATTAAAACCCTTGGTCAATTATTAAAATGTTCATAAATAGAAAACGATCGTCTGTATTAATAAAAGGTCAAGGAAAGCTTACACACCAAACAACCAATCGGAAGACTTACTGAGGAACGTGATTGGCCAAACATCTTCAGGTCGTTTTCACTTTGTGGCCAGATTGAAATACTTCTTTCACAATAACGAGGAATGAATTAGGAATCTGTCGGAGGCTTTACCAAAGTTTCCAATACAGTTTCTACGAAGAATGCCTTCGTAGAACACACCTTACAAAGGTGATCATGCTGAACCGGTATCACGATCTTTTGAGCTTCTGGGGCACTTCCAGCTCACAACCTATCATTTTGTCAATTAAATTTTTTCTCAATAGTAACAATGTTCTTGTCCAAGAACAAGAATTTGCGATACCCTATTTTATCAGAACGACTTAAGAACCTGGATTGCAGGCTTCTACGGTCGCTATCGATGATTGCCTGTTGGATTTCGCACTGGATTTCTGCACCGAAATAGTTTCAATATAACGACGATAGTAGCAACCCTGAAGATGTCCCTCGTAACAGTAGACGAAATGTCGGTCAAGAGGAAAACAGTCTCCAGGATACAGTTACGGCCCAAAATTACAAGAAGAAATCGATTTAACAACCTCTTCGCTCTTTCGATCATGGCCTTCAAGTCTGATTTTAGAAGATGATGTTAGTTCCTACTGCAAGAATCTATGACTAAAACTTTCCCAGTGATACGAGAGATCACTCTGAGTGCTATGTTTAGTTGAGGGAAAAAGTTTGTTTGCTTATGAAGTAGCGTGGAGCGAAAATGTAGCGTTTTGAATTTTTTTCAAAATTTGATAAGACTTGGGTGGTCAAAAGTTGTTACTCCGTATACTGATTGTGCCCTTAGAATTTGCAATAAATCGAATTATATCTTCAGGTGCCACGGCGACCTTAAAAATTGTAAAAAGAAATTAAAATTACGCAAAAATCAATGCTTATGCAATTTGTGTTTCGTTCAAAATATGATTGAACTTGAGCCAAAAATTAAATATTTATGCTATCAGTAACGCCCTGAAAAAATGTCATAATTTCAAACAGATTTCTTGAGGTGCCACAATATTACTGAATTTCGAAGATTTGCCACCAAAATCACACATATTTTCCAGTTTTTCGTTTTCTTAATTATATAATTATATTTCTTTTATTATATAATTATATTTCTTTGTTTCAGATTAGGGCAAGTAATATACCAAATAAAATGGCAACTTTAACGCGTGCAAAAGATAGTAACTGTCCATTATTTGGAGTTGGAGTACCATTCAATGAAAATTTTTTACCCACATATGGTGATATATTGAGGCAGTATATATTTACACGTAACTACTTGAAATTGGAAGGTCAGTTAAAGGAGCCTACGTTTTCAGAAGTAGTCAAAATTATCGTCCCTTCTCTTGAAACTCTTTGGAAGAAAGCGTCCATACCTATAATATCTACTGAACGCATTATTGAAAGAATCCGTGACTACCACTGTAAATACAGAAATCTTATGAAACCTTTCAAACAACGATCCAATATTCCCAGTTTTATAAAGAAAACCGAAGAATTTAAAGATAAATCGAAAGTTTTGTTCGACATTGCTTCATGCAAATGTAAAAATTGCGAAAAGTGCATTTGCGAAAAGAACAAAAAAGTTCCTGTGACGGAAAGATTGTTTCTACTAGACCAAAGAACTGCAAGAAAAATGATGATAGGAAATATTGATAACAAAACGACAAAACAGCTCCAAGAACGGGAAAAAAGAAAACTGAAACAAGAACAATCCCTACAAGAAACCAACAGTTCTAAAATGCAGAAATTTGACAAACCCGATAAAGACACATCCGTGGAGTTAGGTGATAGTCTGTTAGATAATCTAACTATGAATTCAGACTTGCCTTTATTTGAAGATATTACCACCCCCTCTACTTCATCTGGTATTTCCACGTATGGCCAAATGCGTAAAACTCTGCCAACATTAGCTCGTGAATGTGATCGATGGGGTCTTTCTGACCGTGGTGCTGCTGCTGTTTCTTCTGCGTTATTACAAGTTTTAGGCATTGTTCATGAAAACAATACAGCGTCTATTATCGATCGCAGTAAAATTAGACGTGAAAGACAGAAATGTAGGAGTAAATTCCAGTGTGATTCCGGGGAAAATGAGGTGCTAAGATCTATTTATTTCGATGGAAAGAAAGATTCATCCAGAAAAAATATTATAAAAGATGGAGTATATCATCCGGTAACAACTATTGAAGAACATATTGTCATTCTTCGGGAACCAAATTCCGAATACTTAGGACATGTTACTCCTCCGTCTGGAAATGCTATTAATATTTAAAACGCCATTACCGATTACTGTTTACTGAAAAAATATGACACTTAAGAATTAATTGCTATAGGATGTGATGGGACAAATGTCAATACCGGTTATGAAAATGGTGTGATAAGAAAGTTAGAGCTCCATTACAACAAATCTCTGCATTGGTTTGTGTGCTTGCTGCACACAAATGAACTTCCGCTAAGACATCTCTTCACTAGTCTAGACGGCGCAACACATGGTCCTAAATCATTAGGTGGTCCAATTGGTAAATCTTTAAAAGAATGCGCTCAGCCCGTTATAAAATTTAAACCAATTGAAGGACATGAAGGATCTCCACTGCCGGAAATTGATTTAAAGGAATTAAGCAATGATCAGAAATATCTGTATAAGATGGTTCTTGCTGTTATATCGGGTGAATGTAATAAAGATCTGGCCAATATTCGACCTGGACCAATATCACACTCCGCTGGCTCACAACTGCCAGTCGAATACTTCGTTTATATGTCTCCTCCAACGAACCCTCACAAAATCTGATCATTTTAGCTACATATGTAGTAAAAGTGTATGCACCGGTCTGGTTTAGTATTAAAGTTAAATCAGCTTGCTGGGAAGGTCCAAGACATTTGTGGAAACTCATCTTTTTAACTAGATATCTTCCAAAACATTTGAATGATGTAGTTGATCCAGTTATCCAAAGAAACGCCTATTTCGCGCACCCGGAAAACTTATTATTGGCTATGATTAAAGATAAAAGACCAAATATTCGGAAACTTGCCCTTTGTCGAATAATACGTACAAGAGAGCAACAGAGGCCTAATTCAATACGACAGTTTAAAGTTCCCGTGTTAAATTTTGATGCCCAAGAATACTACGAGATGATAGATCATGAGTCTTTTAAAAATATTGAACCTCCCTTAACAAGATCACTTACAACAGCCGAAATTAAAAATTACATAACTAACGGCGAAGAAATGATAACTTTTACCAAACTTGTGTGTCACACTCAAGCCGTCGAACGCTGCGTCCGTTTGGTGACAGAAGCTGCAGCAGCTGTAGGAGACTTAGAAAGAGGTGGTTACATTCGATCGAGGCTGATGTCTAGATCTATCATGCTACGATATAATAAGAAATCGGAATACAAACTTATGTAGTAGTCTAAACTTATTATTTTAAATGTTAAATAATAAAAATGCGTTTTTTGAAATCTTTTGTTTCTCATTAATTTAGTTTATATATTTTATGTATGTACGCCACTGTCGTTGAATATGTCTATGTTTAGTTTAATAGTTCTAAATAAAAATTATAAGAGTTAGGCTAGAGCTTATCTTCCGTAAAAGAAATATAAACTTCATTTTAATTAAATGTGATTTTCCTTATTTTTACCAAATTTGGATCCCTTTGTGGCACCTCAAAAGATGACGACACTGTCCTAATTTTTTTCTGTGGTCCTTTTCATAGCTTTGAGTACTTATTTTTGGCTCAAGTTAAACTATATGTGATATCGACAAGTAATTAAAACAATTAATACAATATATCAATTAACTTCATTTTATGAAACAATCAAGGTCGTTGTGGCACCTTTAAAAATCGGCAAAATTTAAAAAAAAATTAATCACAATCTACTGGTATACAGTAGCAATTTTTTCGCTCCCAAGCTCATTGATATCAAAAAAAAAATTTTTTCGCTCCACCCTATTATGAAGTGGATTTCAAACGATTCTCACACGAACAGGTGTCACAGTGCTTGACGAATATACAGAACGCAGACGGCTGGTATGAAGACGATTAACGCAATCATCATTGTCTCGAAAACGTGTAATGCTAAAATATATGAAACGTTCTTTAATATCGACTGAGCAGTATTGGCGTATTACGTATCTCTGACGATACGGTTGTACATGTGGCTTGACTGTGTAGATATGCATGGCAGAGACTTTTTACGAGAAGACTGCTTTTTT
The DNA here is from genome assembly GCA_935421215.2 of Melolontha melolontha. NCBI lineage: Eukaryota > Metazoa > Arthropoda > Insecta > Coleoptera > Scarabaeidae > Melolontha > Melolontha melolontha. Next base: position 35,399,878 of record OW285236.1, on the reverse strand, counting down.
GGACTCTTGCTTAACATTGGATATTTCTAACTTCAGTGAAGACTGGACATATCAAAGTTGATTAAAATGACTAAATAAATAAATTTAATAAAATCGTACTTTTATTAACAACCCAAACCAGCACAACTTAGTGTATACAGGTTATGTATGTTACCAAGGCTGGATGTAAATTGGGCACTAACCTACCTGAGATTTAGTCTCGTTGGTAATTCGGGCACTAGCTAAAAATGTACTCGCAGAGGGTCTATGTAAACTGGGCACCGTATAAAGCAAACAAAAACAATAATATAGAAATAGTGTATTTCAAGTTGAAGTACAGCAAAAAGATAGAAAATAAAAAATATGTACTCATATGAAAACAATAATAAAAGCAAATACTTAATTATATAGAAACTATAATAAAAAAATAGTGTATTTGAAGTCATACTGATGAATAAAATGATATACACTTCACAAAGTGTAATCGTGATATTGTTCCATTATTTAGTTGTTCACACAGTTCATTTAGAGTTCTTAATTTTTGTTTTGCGCGTGTGTCTTTAACTCTTGCTGGTGTGTGTACACTTTGAATTTTAACATAAGTGCCTATTTGAAATTCCTTAAGCTTTTCGATAAAAATATAAATAGATGGATGTGTTGAATAAAATGACTCATTTAGTTTGGAATGAAGCGCTTCGCATGCGTTTGTGGTGTTAGTGATCGATGGAGTTGCAGTAGCCCACATATGTGGAGGAAAAGGAGCATCGTCTTCTATGTATTTCTCCAATAAATAATCGGCGTATTCGTCAGCCTGTGCATGAGCAGGTTTTTCGGCAAACAAATCTAAGGCGAAACAATCGCCTACTTCGTCAGGATTCAAATACGTTAATCCAAATGTATATCGCAGCCATTTTCCTACTTCGGAATCTGTGTTCCTAAATTCTGCTGTTAAACCCAAACCTTGGATTTTCCTGAACCACGATTGGTGCAAATGGAAACGACAACCATAGATTTGTGCTGATGGTCATATAGCGCGAACCGCTGTGTGAATGCTTTTCTCAAAATCTACAAAAACTTCAGCTAGTCGTAATATTGTAGAGTGACGTCGAAAGATTTCTTTTGTTAGCATTTCAAATAATGTTGCATACCGTTTCACTGCGTTTATCAGGCAACAAACAAAACACCAATGGAATATAATGTCCATTATTAAGTCCGTGGATTGTAAATAATTGTAAAAAATATTTTGTACAATACGAAAATGTACCGTCCATGTACACTTTACGCATTCCAAATAAATTTCTAACATTCGTTTCACAAGAAAACTCCATGATATTGCTCACTGGACAGTTTATAAAAACGAAACTTTCATCCTTGCTTGTTTTAACATTAACAGCTTCCACTATATCATGGACTTCTGTCTTATTTTGTGGTAACGGCCCAGGAAGAAATTTTCTCCTTGCATTGTACAAATTTCTTCGGATATAAGTGAAATCTGTTATCGTAATTGTTTCCGGCAGTTCCTTAGCTAGTTCACGACGAATAATTTTCGCTGTTTTTTCGGAAATATCATCAACGGCTTTACGTTTACACGAATTTGAAATCACTTTTCGGTTTAATTTACTCTGATTCTGTTCATGATTATGTTCTAGCTGGCTTCTGCTCACTAAATTTTCTGCACCAAGCGTAAACACTTATGCGGGACAATTTAAGGATTTTTTTGTACAACGCCAAAACACTTCGTCACTCTTCAACACTTTCTGTTTTGAAAAGGTGTACTTGTTAACTACTAGCAAACATTTTCCGTTGTTACTGTCCACGAAAGAGACCTCCATAATTCTTAACAGTGTGCAACAAAACTCGAGACTGAGAAGCGCATCTAATTTCTTACTTTAAGGAAACGCCGCAAACAAGATAGAAATAACTATATACACAAACTAAATGTTTCCTTATGTATAAAATATATTCTAGCATAATACAATAGAGGCCCGCCCACAATAGATGTACAAATAAAAATACATTTGAAATAATCTATTTGGTCATTAGGAAATTCCTTAATTTATTAACGTCTAATATCTTACTTTAAGCTTTAAAGCGATCATTACCCGAACGGTACTGGTGCCTAGATTACCTGTAGGATTAAGCAATCCTTTTTGCAGGGCAGGTAAATCCATATACTTGGTGCCCAGTTTACATCCGCCCGTTACCATTGTCCACAATAAATATTTGTATCATATATCTCATATTTCCAAACTTATGGTTTTCCTATTCGATTTTCATTTTACGTAAATATAAATGTTTGAATTTTATCGACAATCACTGTATGAATAAGTCGGCTGCAAATGCACATATAAAATGCATCTCGTATATTTTTCCAAACGGGAAAGAGCTCAACAGTTTCTTACCCTTATACGGTTTAACTAACGATACTAGGACTGAGTTGGCCGTAAATATCTGATTATTTCAACATCGCCGTGCCCTCTAGCGGAAGATGCAAATGGTCAGCTTAAATTTTATAACCGATTTATACATGTGTTTTCTCGATACCTTCTCTATACCTTTTTCTCTCTTTTCCATTTTGCCTTTCTGTATCATTCCTTTGAACATTGCGAATTAGAATCGATACGAAACAGTGGCGTAACAATTAGGTATCCCATTCATTTCTTTATGGTATTTAAAATTGAATTTTATTTAAAGTTATTAACTATTATAATGTACTTTGTTTATGTAACGTGTTGATAAACTTATTAGGTATACAGCGTAGCAGGTTGGACTTGATGATACGTAAGTTATATCGAGGTCAATATTCTCGTCAGTTAATTTCATCTACTGAGGAGAAAAACAAAACTATTTTTAGCTTATGAGTTACATGTGATAGATGTGATTTATATTACATTAAAGCGATTCATATAATGATTTTGCGTACTTTCAACTGAAGAAAAAGATATAGGAAGACCTAAAACTTCATGCAAAACATTATACTCATGTAGTTACATGGTCTATGGTTTCAGGGTGCAAATTACATCTCCTGTAGCTATGTTTCTGAATATTTGTGTTTTTTTTAATTATCTATTTCCTATAGTTTCTTGTAAGTATTACTTGGTTTTGTATTACTGAGATGAAACGTTCGGTCTCCAGGAAAGTTGTACACTTTCTAGCAATTTGTAACCAGCAGCAAATCTTATATTTCCTCTCGCCATAGGATGTAAAACATTAGCAGGAACAGAATGTACTAAGCGACGTATCAATGCAGCTAGTGTACTACACCAAGCAACCTCATTAGTGACATATTTACACCCTACTATAAATACACATACATAACAATTCTTGAAAACCAGAGATACAAATTCTATTAGGATATCACAATACATATTAATATAAATATTAATATAAACAAATAGAAAAAGCAAATAGACCAACATTGTACTTCAAGATGAAATGGAACACATCAATTACTTAATAGAGACAGGCAATAACGTTAACAGAAAACAGTGAAATAAAATTGAATAATACACACCACTGAAGATAGAAATTCAGAGTATCTGGACGGGGTCATGAAAGGAGGCTCCATGAATATTGCAAACACGAGCGACAACCTCAGCAATAGTGCGCCTCCTGGAAATGTCTGAAAATGGCAGACACGCCAGACGGTCAATTCTTTCACCAGATCATCGGTCAGAGAAAGTAAACGTATTTGGGAACAGAAAAACATATATAATATCCTTCATTATATCAGTTAGCAGCTAAGGGTTTCAAATTATTAGAATACTATTCAAAGTCCACGAATTAATGCAGCGATTAATGATAATGAACGAATGTAATGCAGTCCGTAAATTTTTGCAAATAGAATAAATTAGAATCGCTGATTAAAGCCTCCGATATAGACCTCTATAATCACAAGAATCATGGACGCAAAACAAAAAAGAATGAAAGGCAACAAATTGCATCTTACAATTTAGCAAATACCGTTCTATGACGTATGTCAATACCGCAAGTTCAGCCGCTCATACCTACAGATACGTGGGTAGAGTAAAATGTTTCTTGGTTAAAGGCTGAGGAAGTGCGAGATACCTTGACGCCATGATAATAATTTAGTTCATTCCAACGGGCGAACCTAAATAAAGGAAATTATATAAAATATAAAAATCAAGTACAATCTGCAGCAGATATATTAGCTGACCCCCTTTATGCAGATGATTTGGTGATATTCTCCAACCCAGAGAAGAACTTACAAAATAGCTTAAATGCTTGGAACGGAAAACGGGAGAAAGTTTGACCTGATAATAAACCTGAAAAGAGAAACCGTTGTCATTCCAAAGCAATGTTAGAAAATAAATATCAATATGGATAGATATATCAATAAACGACATATCCAACTACTCAAAAACCACACAAACATATTTTATTAAATTATATAGCCAAAAATCCAAACAAATAAGTAAGCTACTTCGATACGTTCGATACGATTTACATTTATGTCTTCGATTAAAGATAGATTGTTACCAAATAGGACGTTAAATGTCCATAGAGCACACATCAAACATCTACTTTTAAGACATTGTCTTTAAAAATGGACATGCAGGTGTAAATTGTTACAGCTCATTTTTGTACCAGGTCTTACTATACAAAACTATCAATATAAACATTGCAGCGCTTGTTTGCAAGAGCGATTTTTTTATATCCATATTAATATTTCATATTTATTACTTCTCGTAACAAAAAAAAACACATTCACGTAAGACACACGAAATCGCTGATTTAGGACAATTTTGAAAGTATATAAACAGAGTTTTTACGTAAATATGTTGAGGTGACATATAACGATCTCATAGCCTTTATAACACCGACGGCTGTTATAGCAAACGCCAATTAAGTTGGCGCGAGGAGGGGTAAGTTCGCGCAGGATTAAAAGTAGTGGGGAGATTTGAATTTGGTTTTACACAAATGTCAGATAACTCTAACCTCTGAGCGTGTGTCACTTTATGATCCCCTAGCAAAGACATTATGTTCCGTCAAACGTCAATGACAAATGTATTCTGACAATTACTTGAATAGTGGGGGTGGATGTTTTTAAAACAGGCTTCTGCGCACCCCCTCCTCGCGCCAACTTAATTGGCGCTTGCTATACTTATGTAAACATACGCTGTAGCGCGTGGGCGTGTGTATCTTCAATAGAGGTATTTATTATTTATACACATTCTGAATATTTTCAATTTATAGGCAGCATATAATAGGATTTTTAGCTTTTTAGTTTTTGAGCTTCGCGTTGTAATTAATTCAAAATATTTTGGATTTAGATTGTACAGGTGTCCTTGGAGTAAAAGGGCAACGTATAAAAATAGAAAGATGTAATTATATAGAATATGAATCTTAATTACGACCAGAGCCCCAATATTAACCCCCCCCCCAAAATTGTATCATGGGCCGCCTATGAATTCAAAATATAGTGAATGTGTATAAATAATAAATATGTACCTCTATTGAATTTATACACAGATACCGTATGTTTTACATACGTACCAGCTGTCGATCTTATAAAAACCATAACATCCTGAATGCTAAGTTCAATACCTCGTATAAAATCGGCTTTTATATACTCAAGTAAATTATTAAAAATTAAGATGTATGTTATAACTTACAAACCCATTTCAAGAATCATATTAAAACTAATTTGTGGACTTTTAGAATTGACATAATTTTATGTGGATTATGTGAATATTTTTTTTTGTTGGAAGAAGTAAGAAATAGAATGCCGCTATTGTTTATATTTATAAAAACGCTAAAAACTAACATTTAAATCTAAATTTTGTTACGGTAAGGGTTCGATAACCTGGTACGAAAGTTAGGGTTTAAAAATTTATACAGGAACTTGATGTGTTTTGAAATGAAGAGGACATAGTTAGTTTTTACGGAAAGTTGTATTTTAATACATAAAATTGTTTGTCATTACATGCCGTTTTTTTTTCGTCTTCGAAGAAATAGGGACCGATGATGCCGAATGGAGCAGTAGCGCTCTAAACAGTAACACGCTCTGAGTGTAGAAGTTTTTCATGAGGACCAGTATCGTAAACTTTGTTTATTAATCACCCCATTCAGAGGAAAATGTGCCTCATCTCTCATGAAAATGACTGCATTCTCATTATCTGCCAAAAGCACTTTCTGAACAACACACATCTTAAATGGATGAAATTTTAGGTCTTTGGATAAAATTGTGCGCACAGATTCACGGGTCATTCCCTGTTCGAGTGCGCGTCTGCATGCAGACCACTTAGGGCTACGAATCAGCGCGGCTCTCACCCTCTCGATATTTTCGGGTGTTCTTGGTGTCTTCTTCACAATAGATCCTGTTATCTGTAGATTGTTAACCCAACCGAGAATCGTATTGTATGTATGGGCATTTAACGTCCTATTTGGTAACAAACTATCTTTAAGCGAAAGGTAAATGTAAAACATCGAACAGAGGATACTTAAAGTGAGATCGACAATAATAAAACTTTAAGATATCGTCTCTTTTCATTTTTTATAACTTTTTATAATATAGTCGGTCGCACAGTGGCGTGATAAAATTTTTTAAAATGTCTTTAATTTTTTTTCTCGCTTATGAGATGGAATTTTGGAGAAATATTTTTGAATCATATATAATTATACTTTTACATTTTTTATACGCTCTCCTGATTTAAATTATATAATTTTCAAGTATTAAAACACAGATTGACCCACAGAAAATTTCGATTATTCTACCAGAACTACATTCAGTTTGTTCGACCAACAGTAGTACAAGAAAAATGCATAATTGCAGCAACTATGAGTTATAACCATATAAGAAAGTAGATCCCAGTTACAAATTTAAAAATTACCATCAATAAATATGTAAAATATACGTAGGCACAATTAAGCTCTATTCGAAAGAGAGAATTCTCGGTCAATTGAATAAACATAATTTTTCTGTTTTTATTTGCACCTTATCTACGCCTCTGATGCTCGTTTTAGCTTTCGCAATCGCTTCAAGAGGAACCGCTCTAGCGAGAGAAATTTATGTTAAATGCATTATGCACCAGTAACTGATATAGAGTACCTATTAACTTTTATGATTATGTTTGGTTAATCTTAATTTATAGAATCGACGATATTATTTTATACGTTCCGATTTCGGTTTGTCTGGATATTATGTGGACGCGAGAGTTTGTTGGAAAGGAGGTTTCGGGATAAAATGCTTCTGAAAATGTGACATTGGAGGGAAACTGTCCGTCGATTATGATTCAAACGACTCTGTTTATCGGGTGGAATGTAAACGTTGGGTTTGGTTGCGTTGCCAACTTATCGGAGAAATGAAAACGTTATCGCCAAGAAAGCTTTTGTTTAATATACATTTTTGTTATAGCCGTTTTTTGAGAAGAAAATTATTCGAAAATAAAAAAACGGTAACAATTTTTATTGATAGAAATACTAATACACTGGCCGCCATAAATAAATAAACACTCACTAAACGTTGATATCATTCAGTGAAATTCTCTACTTTGCCCGTACTAACAAACGTTGAAAATTTCAGTAAGATACAGTGCGATCATAAATGATTGAGAATTAGTTTAAATTTACCGCCATAGTTTTTAGTGTGTTTTAAATTTGGAGAGTGGCTATCATGCAAGTATTACTATCGAATGTCAGTGTTTGTTGTCGTGTGTTATTTAAGTCCGTTTATTATTTTTATTTGTATTTACTTCGTTTATCTATTAAAAAGTTTTCATTTTAGAGCATTTTCTTAGAAATATTTATTGTTTGGGTATGTTTACGAATTTATATCAAACGTGTTTATACATTTAATTCATGCTTATTTATAGAGCATCTTAGGAAAATGCCTTTCACAGCTGAACAAGATGCATTTATATTCAAAGCGCATTACCGTAGTGGTGTTCGAAGAGAGAATGGAGAATTTTCGTACTCCTTACAATCCTGTATAAAGGTATTAATTACACTGGTCTGCAGAAAAAAATTCTTTTTTTCTCCTCATTGTTTTCATGCATTGATTACAACATATTGAAACCTTTCACCATGCTCATCTGATACGGCAGCGAGATTTTCCGGAAAGAAATCTAAATGCGAGTCCAAAAAATGAATTTTGAGTGACATATTGCATCCTAAAGCTTTATAAGCAGAAATAAGCTCTCGAATGATTTGTCGGTAGTTGTCAGCTTTTGTATTACCTAGAAAATTATGACACACTTTTACAAAAGCCACCCAAGCTTTTTTTTTCAGCTTTGCTCAACTTCGAATTGAAAACTTCATCCCTCATAAGCTCTCGTATTTGCGGACCTACAAAAATCCCTTCTTTCAATTTCGCGTCACTGATTCGAGGAAATTTTGTTTTGAGATATTGAAAGCCTGCACCATCCTTGTTCATAGCTTTCACTAAGTTTTTTATGAGCCCCAGCTTTATATGAAGTGGTGGCAAAAAAATTTTGTCACTTGGCACTAGAGGTTCTTGAGATACATTTTTAAGTCCAGGTGTCAAGCTTTTTCTTTGCGGCCAAGTTTTAACTTTGTAATGTTTGTCTCTTGCGCGACTGTCCCACTCACATAAAAAACAGCAAAACTTGGTGTATCCTCCTTGCAATCCAGTAAGTATAGCGACAACTTTTAAGTCAGCACAAATATTCCATAGGTATTGAGAATATTTTATTTTTTCAAGTAATACCTCCAGATTTGCATAATTTTCTTTCATGTTTGTTGCATGTGCTAGAGGCACTGATGGGTATTTATTTCCATTGTGAAGTAAAACGGCTGTCAAACTAATCTTCGACGCATCAATAAAAAGTCTCCATTCGTCAGAATTTTCTGGGAAACTCAGTTCTTTAAGAAGCCCTGCAGCATCATTACAATATACTAAATCATTTTCTTTGGAAAAGTAACTCGTAAAATCTTCTTGTTTTGTGCGAAAATATGAGACTCTTGTACTTTTATCCAACAAATTCCACTGTTTCAATCTTGATCCGAGTAATTGAGCCTTAGATTTTGATAGCCCCAAGTCTCTAACGAGATCATTTAAATCAGGTTGTTTAAGAAAATAAGGTTCTTTTGATGGGCTTGAAGATCCTGATGAAGCGTATGATGATGAAGATGTACAGGAAGAAATAGAACTCGATTGAGGCTGTAGACCAGTAGTATTTTTATTTTCCATCTTCTCGCTATTTTTTGTATGTATATACATTGTTTATAATGTTAACGCATATAACGAATTAAAAAAAAACGGAATTTATGATATTTTAGAAAAAAAATCATATCGAAAAAACTAGACGTGATAGAAAAAAATGGCCATAGGGAACAGATCCAGAGCATCGAAATATTCATATTTATGACATAATTTTATGAAGGAGGATTTTGTTGCAGACCAGTGTTATTTAACAAGTAATTGGCACAGGCAATATATCATTGACTTTTGTTTTGTAGATATAGCAAACGCCAATTAAGTTGGCGCGAGGAGGGGTAAGTTCGCGCAGGATTAGAAGTAGTGGGGAGATTTGTATTTGGTTTTACATCAAATGTCAGATAATTCTTACCTCTGAGCGTGTATCACTTTATGATCCCCTAGCAAAGACATTATGTTCCGTCAAACGTCAATGACAAATTACTTGAGTAGTGGGGGTGGACGTCTTTAAAAACGGCTTCTGCGCAGCCCCTTCCCGCGCCAACTTAATTGGTGCTTGCAGTAATAGTATTGGTTTCATTCCTGGAGCAGAAGTAGTATTCGCAACAAATAGTAAAAGTATGGATTACTACGGTGACATGAATCACGAAAATTTTGTATAATGGTTCGAAAATCAGCTACTTTAACATTTAGAAAGCCCTTATGTTATTATTATGAATAATGCAAGCTATCATACTACAATAATAAATAAATCTCGAACTTCATCTTCGACAAAACAGCAAATTCAGGAATGGTTTATCAATAATAAAATCAACGTTGACAAGGCAGCTTTAAAAACACAGTTACTGGAGTTCGTTGGACTGTTAGTACATAAAATAATTAGTAAATTAAGTTCAAATAGATCATAGTTTTTATTTAAAGGTATAAACCATGAACTATTAATGAAGCCGATGAATTATCAGAGCAATATGGTCACACAGTTCATTTTCTTCCTCTATATCATTGTATTTTTAACCTTATAGAATAAATTTTGGGGATTGCAAAAAGATATTACTCTAATAATATAGGTAAATATGGTAAGACGAATTAAGGCTGTAAAAGGTTGTGCAAGAAGCACTAAGTCAAGTAACTGCTGAAGCGCGAGAGCTAACTGTGTGACATTCACACCGAAGCTGCGATTTAAAAAATAGTGGAACAGGGAAGTAGGATTTCATCAGAATGATATCAGACCCTTCATAATTAGTTTAGAAGAAGAGGAAGATGATATTTTAAGCTATATGTTACAACTGCACTTTTACCTTTTGTTCCAGTGAAAATATTTGTGAAATGAAGAGCCAATATATGATAGTATTTTTATTTTAATACTTATTTGACTTTATATTACACCGTATATAATACCTAATACTATCTGATTGGCAAGTATAGTTTATTTCAAATTATAAGAATATAACTTTGAACGGCTCTAATGCTTTTATTGCACCACCTGCTGTGATGATAATTATTATACCTGGTCTCCTTATTGAACGGGTACGGTTTACCTATTTGCAACGTATGAATCTAGGGGCTGTACTGACTATAAATTAGGGCCCTATAATATAATAATAAAGCGCTGTTAATTTCAAGTATATAATAAAAAATATCTGTACTTTGGGTTTATATACAAAGAAAAAATTACAAATTGTGTGGCAACATGTGTAGTGGATACATATAGATATATAAAGCTAATATTTGTAATACACAATAAAATTTTTGTGTCTCCGCATTTCATAAATCATCTGTGATTGAGTCGTCTCGCAAATCGGTGTCTGTGTCTGAATCGTATTGCAAATTTATAATAAAAGGTGCTACTATTTTGTACATGCGCATATATTCGTCCTCCTTTGCTATTGCGTGTTTAACAGCAATTTTCCAATTTACAGCAGTTATATGTTCCATAGCATTTTATATGTGTGTTACACTGCTTTCACTAAATTTCGGTGTTCGATTTGTTGTCTTATGGTATTTTTCAGTTGGGCCCATATCAATTCAATGGGATTGGAAATGCAATGGTATGGTGGTAAACGCAAAATTGCATGTCCTGCTTCTTTGGCTCTGTTATCCACATAATAATCCTTTAAATATTATTTTGTCTTCATCACCTCTATTAATTGGTTTTTTGTATAATGATCCTCAAAATATAAATCATTTGCTTCTAAAAATGTGTTAATATCTTTCTTATTATTACATTTTGTAGGAACTATGGTTTGCTGTCGAGAATGATGGGGAGCGCTATCCATCACTATCACACTATCTTATGGTAAATTTGGCAGCTAAGTGTCACAAAACCATTCTTCAAATAAAGATGAGGTCATATCTTCATGGTAATCTAAACTTGAGAATTTAACATTTTTAGCAGATAATAGCGGCTGTCCGATCCATCCTTTTTCTGACCCAGCATGAAGAATGATTATTCTCTTCCCTCTCGAAACCGGCGCGTCCAACTGACACATACTTGAACTATCCACCCAACCTTTGCAAATTGTGTCATGTGTGTCATACCACGTCTCGTCTAAATAACATATTAATCGTCCTTCCTGTCTATACCTTCTAATTGCCTTTAAGTATTCATATCGAAGTTTCTGTAACCACGGGCTTTCCATAATTGTGCGACGTTTGTCTATAGTGCCAAACTTAAAACCAGCTTTCTTTAGCGTCCGCCACAAGGTTGCTTTAGAACACTGAATATTTATAGGCTCATCGCTGATTCTTTTATGTAAGCAGTCAAGTGCAGATATAATATTTCGTATGTAGAAGGAGTATACTTGCTGCCTAATAGTATCAATTTCATACTCTTCAATTTTTCTCGGTGCACCTTTTTCACTTCTTTGCTTTCGAGGCCCTGCGTTATTCTTAATTATTTTATATATTGTTCCAAAAGGTACCTTGGTTAATTGCGACGTTCGTTGAATGTTCTGGGTTTGTAGTTCGTTATTTTCTTCCATCAGTGTATGAGAGACATTGAAAATGATCTATTTTGCATCTTCTGAAATATGCTTTCTCTGTCGTGCTCCAACAGTATTATCACTATCCACATCATAATCACTAACACTTTCAGCAAAAAGTCGCCACATGTTCGTTAAGTAAAGACAGAAAAATCAAATATGTATGCAGCTATTATCAGGATAAAATAAGACAAATTTTAGTGAATTTCACTTTTTAATTTACACTGTAACGATCGTTTCGCTCTAACCTGAGCTTCACCAGACATATAATTAACTTATGTACAATTTTTTTTAACACAACAATACCGTAACAAGCACATGTTTTATTTTAAATAGTTGAAGGAATGGGAACTTTTTATTACTTAAATGTCTATGCCTAAAACTTTCACTAGGGTTTATACAATACTGTTCTTAACTAATGAAACTAGGGGTTTACATTATGTTACAAGGAGGTAAAGAAATTCTATGGAAAAATACAATATGTGACTGTCTGAATATCAAATAAATAAATTGAGTAAGGGTGAATTATTTGTTTCTAATTGATCATTTAGGATTTTGTCGGCTTTCTTTAATTTATTAATTTCAAGTGACTCTAATAAGTTAGGTTTTTTGCCCTTATTTTCTACGTGTAATATTTTAAATTCTTTGTTAAAATTGTGGTTCGTTGAATTAATATGAGACGCATGTGAAGAGTCACTTTTATTATTTCTAAATCAAGAAAAATGTTCTTTGATGCGTACTTCAAACGATCTGCCTGTCTGTCCGATATACGTCATAGGGCAACTACCGCAGGTTAACTCATAGACTTCTGACTTTTTATTGTTGTTTGTTAAATCTTTATTGTTTCTTATAAATTTGGATAATTTTATTTAAATTTATAATGTGATCAATGTGATAAACCTAAAAAATATAAAACCTTTATATGTATTCTGTTCTCTAGTTTAACATATGTACTGCTATATCTTAATTATGAATACTAACTATAATAAACTATTTCCATTCCTTCCGTATTTTATTCTAAAACATTGATATTATATTTATAAATTTTGCAAAATATAAGTAGTAATACAATTGCTTTTATTAATTAACATAAACCATGTATTTTTCTAAATATAGAGTGATTCTAAATAGTTTAAGATATAATCTAAATGCATTTGTAAGAAAAAAAGATTTTTGAAGTTTTTAACTGATCTCGCAATATAATCTATAACCAAAATGGCAATTATTTGCAAGATGTAAAGAATAAATTTGTCAACGTTGTGTGACGCACATTGATGAGGCAATTGCGTTCTTATCGTAAAAATACTATGTGTGAATATTGTTTTATACCTATGTAGTTGCTCGTTATGTGTAAGTGTTTCAATTAAATAAACTAAGATTTTGTGTTCTTTTAAGTTGATTGTTGGTTAAGTTAATTCTAAACACTCCAAAGTACAATTTTTATTTAGCAATTAATAGTACCGTTAAGAGTCCCATTTGAGACGCCGCTGGAGAAATATAATAATAGTAAACCTTTAGTACAACCAACTTTAGGAAAAATTTGTATCACAAATAAATAAAACACACATAAGATGTTTAAGATTTACACTCTATTAATAAAATAATGACAGCTGTTTCGCTAACACAGTAGCTTCTTCAAATTCAACTTAAGACTAAAGATACATACAATATACAGCGTTAAATCAGGTAGTTGACCCAAGTTAAAATTCTAGGAACTATTACATTTATATTTTGCTTTCTGAAAACTATACCATGTCCTACTTGTGTGAGGTTTAAGTTTAATTATATAACATAAGCAACTAAGAAACAATATTTCAATGGGTGAACAGATTTAACAGTGGGGATGAATTCAAGTCTAATTTATCGTTTAGTAACATTTCTGAGTTTTTGAGTTTATTAATTTCTAAAGACTCTAAACAATTTAGTTTTCTACCTTTATTTTCTACATGTATGATATCGAATTGTAAATTAAATTCGTGTTCATTCTCTATTAAATGATTAGAGTAGGTTGAGTCAGTTTTCTTGTTGATATAAGAATGATAGTGGTCTTGGATTCGTTTTTTAAACGTTCTACCTGTCTAACCTGTCCAATATATGTTTTGGTACATGATCCGCATGATAACTTGTAGACTCCTGATTTATTGTCTTTGGTAGTTTTTTCTTTATTATTTTTAATATATTTGGCTAGATTATTATTAGTTTTATAAGCAATATTAATGTTTTCTTTTTTAAGGAATTTTGATAATTTAAGTTGCTGGTGACCTATGTAAGTAAATGATTTAAACTGCTTGTCTGGCTCCACTTTAATGATCGGGTACACCTCCCTTAATAATTTATTGACAGATTTTTTAAAAATTAATTTATCTATTAGATTTTGGTCATATCCGTTGTTGTGAGCGATTTGTTTTATAATATTATATTCTTTATTATAGTCTTCATTGGGCATCAGGATGTTAATAGGTCTATGTGTCATGCTGTGAAAAGCCGCTACCTTGTGCTGGACCGGGTGGTTAGATTTACTATGTATCGTAGTATCTGTATGAGCCACTTTGTGGTAAATAGAAAAATGGACCCTATTGTTTACACGTTTTAAAGTGAGATCCAGAAAGTGTATACTGTTATTAAGCTCTTTTTCTATCGTAAACGTGATATTAGGATCAATGGAATTGATAAATTCATAAAAAGTGTTCAACTGCCTATCTGTAGCTATATATCCTATCAATATATCATCAACGTATCTGTACCAAAACAAAATGTTCTTCGCGTATCTGTCATTATGAAAAATCGTATTTTCCAGGTAATCCATATAAATTTCCGCAAGTAAAGGAGAAAGAGGATTTCCCATGATAAGACCTTTGTTGCAGAGGTACGAAAATACGATTTTTCATAATGACAGATACGCGAAGAACATTTTGTTTTGGTACGGATACGTTGATGATATATTGATAGGATATATAGGTACAGATAGGCAGTTGAACACTCTTTATGAATTTATCAATTAAATTGATCCTAATATCACGTTTACGATAGAAAAGGAGCTTAATAATAGTATACACTTTCTGGATCTCACTTTAAAACGTGTAAACAATAGGGTCCATTTTTCTATTTACCACAAAGTGGCTCGTACAGATACTACGATACATAATAAATCTAACCACCCGGTCCAACACAAGGTAGCGACTTTCCACAGCATGACACATAGACTTATTAACATCCCGATGTCCAATGAAGACTATAATAAAGAATATAATATTATAAAACAAATCGCTCACAACAACGGATATGACCAAAATCTAATAGATAAATTAATTTTTAAAAAATCTGTCAATAAATTATTAAGGGAAGTGTACCCGATCATTAAAGTGGAGCCAGACAAGCAGTTTAAATCATTTACTTACATAGGTCACCAGCAACTTAAATTATCAAAATTCCTTAAAAAAGAAAACATTAATATTGCTTATAAAACTAATAATAATCTAGCCAAATATATTAAAAATAATAAAGAAAAAACTACCAAAGACAATAAATCAGGAGTCTACAAGTTATCATGCGGATCATGTACCAAAACATATATTGGACAGACAGGTAGAACGTTTAAAAAACGAATCCAAGACCACTATCAATCTTATATCAACAAGAAAACTGACTCAACCTACTCTAATCATTTAATAGAGAATGAACACGAATTTAATTTACAATTCGATATCATACATGTAGAAAATAAAGGTAGAAAACTAAATTGTTTAGAGTCTTTAGAAATTAATAAACTCAAGAACTCAGAAATGTTACTAAACGATAAATTAGACTTGAATTCATCCCCACTGTTAAATCTGTTCACCCATTGAAATATTGTTTCTTAGTTGCTTATGTTATATAATTAAACTTAAACCTCACACAAGTAGGACATGGTATAGTTTTCAGAAAGCAAAATATAAATGTAATAGTTCCTAGAATTTTAACTTGGGTCAACTACCTGATTTAACGCTGTATATTGTATGTATCTTTAGTCTTAAGTTGAATTTGAAGAAGCTACTGTGTTAGCGAAACAGCTGTCATTATTTTATTAATAAAGTGTAAATCTAAAACATCTTATGTGTGTTTTATTTATTTGTGATATGGATTTACATCAAGCAAAGGTCGAAACAATCAAAGAATTAAAAATTTGTATGGCGGCAAATTCAAACTATCCTCAATTATTTATGATCGCACTGTATATTCTATTAGCCAAGGTAGTATTGGCAAAAAAACCCGCAATATTTTGTTTTTTCCATTGAAACTATTTATTTAGGTGTCACTGTAGAATATAATTATAGCTTTATTTAGTTTTAGTAGAGTGTAAAAGAATGCCTCCTATTCGATAACCTGCGAATTTTCATCAATGTTGAGTTTGAATGTGGCAGAATAATTAGCCGACGAGAAGCCGGTTTATCCATTCATTATGTTGCTGATCGTGTAGGACGTAATGTCGCTAAAGTTGCTCTGTGTTGGCGAAGATGGATAGAAAATAATGAAGAACACATTGAGTTGCTTCTCGCAAGAATAAACAATCCACGTTCGATCTTATCGATGAAAAAAAATTTAAATAATCAGCAATAACGTATTTATTACTATTAATCCGCTAAGAGAAACATCAGGGGACCCAGATTCGATCCTTGGGGAGCTCCTAAGGTAACATGATACAAATAGGATTTAAATCTGTTGTAATAGATTTACGAGTATTGTATCCGATTTTGTAAATAAGCAGTGATATTCGCGAATTACTGAGGCCAAAAATTCTAATTTATATGCCAATTGTAATGCCACAACATACATGTGGAGACTTTTTCTTTACCGTTCATGATAGGTAACAAACTTGCGGCAGTTCGCAAATCAAATTTTTCGGCCATTTTGTATTATATTATATTATACCAACTATAACTATGCCTGACATTTAAAAAACAGTGCTAACATTTTGTTGGCGTAAGCAGAAATTGTTACAAATATTATACATAAGCATCAATCTAATATTATTCTCTATAATGAAAAAAATTTTAACTATTTTGTAATAGAATTTTAAGTATACAAAGTTTATGTCTGAAACTGTTTATGCGCCCGAGTTTGCGCTTGGTCGTCGTTCTGTCGCTTTAACACACTGTAACTGTCTTTATTAGATTTATAAAAAGAAATGTTTCCGGGCTGGCCTGCGAGTAGCTTAGACTTGCTCCCGGTTGGGGCTGCCTTCCTTTTGAACTTTGAAGGGCCTATGTCGTTCTTTGTTTCACATTATTTGCAACGTTCGCATCGTTGGCTGTTATGACGACCTCTTCTTTTGTGGCATAATTCCCCATCTTGTTTATTGGATTACCATATGTTCGGGCTCGTTCCACATTCCACTTACTATGCGTAAAGTCTTAAGTGATAGGCAGGATCGCCATCTAGTGTCAGAAGTAGGATGGCAGGATCGTCATGTAATGTCAGAAGTAGCTGGCAGGATCGCCATTTAATGTCACCTGGTCCCGGATGTAAAATCGTTGCAGAGGAAGTTCCATTTAGATATCGGGTTTAACAGTGGTACAAATAATATGCATGAGAAATATTAAATAATAACATTTAATTTAATAACGGCAATAGCAACAGCAAATAATACATTGCAATAAGAAGCAATGGACTGGTAGACTGATACTCACTCTGACTCTGACTGTGGAGACTTCTTAGTCTCTAGTTTATATATCATCTGTCAGTTCCACTAGCCTAGTGACCTGGTTACAAAACCTTAAACAATATGGTGAAAGATGATAACTAGGACGGTCGTCTTGAATAAGTAGGACATTGGATGTTTGTGAATAGACAACCTGGTTTAGTTATTACTAGAGCTGAGGATGTTTGCGGTATAGCCATGGTTATATCATGTAACCATAGTAAATTACTATGGTTACATGATATAACCATGGTTATACCGCAAACATCTCTCAGCTCTAGTTATTACACAATAATAAATGGTTGGTACTGTCAAAGCCGTTAGAACTGTCTATAAATACAGGTTTAGGCAAATGTATCCATTCGAATATCTTTGATACGGCTAGTTAGATTTTAATAAAATTTTCCACATTTAAACAAACAAGGACTTCGAAGAGTATACTTATATCTGAATAAAAACTTCCGGTTTAGCCGGAAACGATGTGAACTTTTTTATTTTAAATGAAACTCCGTGTAAATTTGAATTTCATTAGAGCTCTGCTCTGTGAGTTCAGCAATAATAAGGTTTGACACCCTCTTGTCCAACAACGACAGATATATTTAATTAAATCTAATAATGCAAGTTTTATCTAGAACAAGAAAAATGAACACAAAAAATATAAACAAAAAACAGTTAAGAAAGTTTTCGAAATGATGACTGTTTACTTTTTGACAGTATGCAAGTTTGTGGACAAATTCTTGATTGACATTTGTCAAAGCGTCCTCACTAATTAATTGCACTTCTTCAATTATTCTCTGTCGTAACTCGTCCAGATTATGCGGTAGTCTTGTATAAACCACAGATTTTAAATAAACCCAAAGGAAAAAAGGATTTAAATCTGGAGACCGGGCAATGAATTCTCCTGACATGGATTTAGGAATATTTTGTTTAAAAGACTTCTTACATTAAGGCAGTGGCGGCTCGGGGTGGTTCACATAGGGAGTGCATATTTTAAAAATTAAAAAGTGTAATACAAGAACGCTTACCCAATCCTTATAAATTTCACCGACGTACTGTTCCAGACAGGTACTGTTCATTGTAGAGTTTGTTTTGAGGGAATAGTAAATATTACACTACACAGTTTAATTACATCTGACGATAAACGAAGTCCATTTACGTGTCTTTGACTTTCAGAACAGTTCTATCACTTTTTCATTAAAGTTTGGGCAATCATCTATACATTCTTTTTCACAAGATAACATAGTAAGGGCATTTAATCTCTCTTCTTTCATTCCATTTCTCAGGAAAGTTTTTATTCTCTTCAGCCGTGAAAACTGGCGTTCCGCTTCGGACGTTGTCATTGGGATTGTAATGATAATTTTTAAAAGCGTAACAAGTTCATTAAAGGTGTTGCTTAATCCATCCAGCAGAAGACCTAGCAGACCTACAGCACCGACTTCTATATTTTGCCTAAATTCTTCTCTAGAATATAGAACGCTTAATTCAGTTCGTAGTCTGCTTTCATTGAGGCATGTATAAAATTTTACTGCTTCTTTAAGGCAATCTTCCGGAAATCTTTTTTGAAAAGAGGAGAACTGTTTAAAAGAAATTAAGTTTGCTAATATTAAGTGCCCTGTATACCGAAATCTATTTTTTATTTCTAGCAAAATAATATCGCACACTTCAATAGTTTCCCTCTTTCTTTGACTACCATCAGTTACTCTTCGCCGCTTTGATGGTCGAGGAGTCAGTTCTGGGTCATTTTGTTTAACCAACTGATTATCTGTGTTAGCGATTTCGGTTCGAATTTTTCCAATAGCGCGTTCAAAATTATCTAAATTATTCTTGATTTTTAATGCATCTGTATTGACATTTTGTAATTGATTAAACAATATGTCCACACGTGGCATAATTTTATGAAAGAAAGTTAACCAATAGATAAAATTTTCCTCCTCTAAAATTCGCAAATTGGCACTAGCTTGATGAATGGTAGTTTGTAAACTAGCTTCTCCCTCGATTTGTTCTAGAGCTTCAATTATTTCTTCTCGGTGCTCATATATTGTATTAACTGTCCTAGAATTGAAGTTCCATCTTATTTTTGAAGAACGAGGTAAGCTTTTTCTCTGAAGGAATTATTCAATCTTGCAGCTCGTTGTGGTGAAGTGGAGAAAAATGTACATAATCCCGTCAGATTGGCAAAAAAAATTCTGCAATTACTACTGCTCGATGTAGCATGTGACATAATTAGATTTGTCTGATGTGCATAACAATGTACAAAATTAGCCCTTGGATACTGGTCTTGGACATGTCTTTGCACGCCGTTAATAACACCACTCATGACTGCTGCCCCATCATATCTCTGTACAATCAGTTTTTCTGGTCATCAACAAGCAAACTAATTTCGTTAAGGATGGAGGCAGATAAAGAATTAGCATCATATCCACTACGCAGAAGAAATTTTCAAAATCTTTCGACCGGTCGCGCGTTCACAATATATCTTGAAACAACCACCAACTGAAACTGATTGGACACATCTGTGGACACATCACCTGTAGTTTCATCAGCTATCACAGATATGAAGTCGGTTGCTTTAATTTCACTGGCAACTTGTTCATGATACACGTTCAACATTGCATCAAGCAGCTCATTCTGTATCGTTTTTGATAATCCCTTAAAAACCGGTGCTGCTTCGATGTGATCTCTGAGCGATTTATCCAATTCTGCCGTAAAATTTATCAATTCCCGAAAAATGCCCTTGTTATTCAACGTTTGCTGTTCATCATGACCCCGAAGTGCCAGTTCAAACGCGCCACAAAATCTAATGCAATTTATTATTAAATTTAACACATGCCTATTTTTTGTTACCTTTTCATTGTGTTGTTGAATTGCTTTTCTATATGATGAATCTAAAACATTCTGAATGTTATTTTTTCCTAACATTCTTAGACTAAATATATTTTTCAAATGCCCTTCGGAATTTTCATGTTTAATAATTTTAGCACTAAGATGAAATAAGTCTCTTATGCCGTTCTTTGACCAAGATGGTTCACCACCAAACAAAAGACACGGAAAACAAAACAAAGTATTTTTAATTTCACACCCACAAATCCAGTAATTTTTCTGATAAATATTCATTTTGAATTTTCTTATAACGTCTTTACCTTTAACAGATTGTTTATTTTCTAAACATAATTGAGGCATCGGCCGTTTAAGATTTTTTACAGCGATTTTTTCATTATACGTTAACCGCGAAAACGGGTTGGTCTGTAAAAAAGATACCGTATTCATTATAACAACGCCCGAGAGCAGTCTGGTTCAGTTGCTCCAACGCTATGTATTATACGACATTGAAATACGGCAAAATACAGTTCTCCCCACCATTAATGTAATGTTAATGCCTTAACAGAGCAAGAGTTGGGCTCTGCTCAGTATATCTGTGACGACGATCGGTATATGTACGTTGTTAGCGTGCCACGTTCCTCGTCAATAACTATTAATACATAATATACATCAGGCGCGGCTGGTGATGACGTATTTTGGTTTGCAGTACAATGATACGAGTGCCTCGTGTGTTTTCGGTGTTAACTAAGCAAACGTTACAGTTAGTACACGAGAATACACGAAGCACTCGGATCATTGTACTGCAAACCAAAATACGTCATCACGAGCCGCGCCTGATATACATAATAAATAAATACTTTCACAGTTAGTCGCCGCTTGGTTTGTTTTGTTTCATTATTCCAGGGGGTGCAATTGCTGACTTGCTCTCATTAAAGAGCCGCCACTGCATTAAGGGCATAATTAGAGCGTGATCTATCTTGTTGGAACCAAACGCTTACGCTTACCATCTTCCCAAATATTAGGAAGAACCTGATCATGCAAAAGATCTAAATATCTCTGTCCAGTTAGTGTACCATGACTGAAAAAAGAATCAATAATACGTTTCCTGATAATATCAGTCCAAACTTTTAATTTCTGCGTATGTTGTGTATGCGTTTCTAGCATTCAGTGGTAACGGTACCATTCAAACAAAACCTAGCAAATTGTATGTAAAATATTGGTCATTTTTGCACTTCTCCATCACTCTTACGCGACATTCAATTGTACGATCATAATCCCCGTCAAATAATTCTTGCACTAAATGTGGTTTATGCAGATGATACTTTTTGTGCTTCAATATTCTGGATACTGACCGGCAACTTACATCATAGTTTAGTGCGAGGGATATAGTAGAAGTTTTTGGTAATTCTTCTAATGCCATAGCAATATCTTGAACAATAACTTCATTAGTTGCGACTTTTGGTCATCCGCTTTTCGGTAAATTCAAGTTATACTTTCTTAAAATTTTACCAACGACAGTTCGTGATATTGGTTGCCGATCTTGATGCAAATTGTTAAATAAATCGCATCCTTCTTCACGAGTTCTGACGCGGTCACCAAAACCATTCATAATTAGAATTGCAATACAATTAGTTGAACCATTATTAATATTTTTTACGTCTACAAAGTTAATTTTGACAGCCTAAGGGCCGGTATTATACGATAAAAATCTGCAGATTTTATTTAGTAAGCATGTATTTTATAAATTGGGTATTATAAACAGCGAATAAGGAAATTAAACAACTGAATCTACCAATTAATTTACACCCTAGAAAATCGTGATATTAAATGTTATTCATTGGCCAAATGCAATCAGCTGTTTCCTTCACTGTGTTTCAACGTCTGACGTTGCCATCTGCCAAGGGTGTTTCGCGAAAAGACCGATCCATTCGAAATGTATTAAAATGATGAATTTAAAGCAAGATTTCGTTTAACAAAACAGACATTTCAATATGTTTTAAATATTATTGAAAATAATTTGAAGGTATAATTTCTGGAAAGTTCCCTTTTTTATCTTCATTTCATAAATACAATAAAATATAATATACAGGCTGATTCATTTTCTGCCCTGACCATGGGGATCTCTCTTATTATTGGAGATAGAGTATATGTTTAAATTTGGCAAAGTTGTTAAATTTTGTGTTTGTTATAAATCCGTAAAGAAAATAGACCTGTGACAAATGACCTTCGTTATTTAAAAAAAAAACGCGAAAACCCAATTTTCTTCTTTTACCTGTAGCACCGACATTTGGCCTTGTAGAGAAAATATAGAACACATCCTTGTGGCCATTTCTAAATCTCTATCCAGTGGTGTACTCTAAACTTTTATACGACGTTTCGTTTCTTTCTGGCCATCATCAACTATCTAATTTCTTATAGGCGCCATATTGGATTTAGACATCTTCAGAAAGAGTTTTTTTTATAATTTCAACCATGTACCACATGCTGACTAAAGTTTTTGACATTAGGTTTTATTTGAAAGAATAAATTATAAGATTAAATAAGGTAGCCATGGAATTTCAATCTGTCAAACATTTCATTTATTGTTCATTAATAATACAAAAATGTCATACACTAACGAAGAGAAACTAGATATGATAAGTATTTTTTATTCTTCGAAACGAAATTCAACAGTAGCGAGTACAAGATAACAAAAACATTAATAAAAATACATAGAAAAGTAAACAATAAACAATTACAGTAAATGTTCAATTATCTGGCCATCTTCGGTAATGCACAATTGGGCACGCCTTCTGGCCTTTTGTACTGCCCTTTGTATAGTTCTTGTAGGAACTACATCGAAGGCATTCTGAAGTCTGTCTCGTAGTTCTTCAATGTTTTGTGGCGCATCTACTTTATAAATATTATTTTTAACTTATCCCCATAAAAAAAAATCTAGCGGACTTAAATCAGGTGATCTCGCAGGCCATTCAACAACTCCCCTATTTCCAATCCAACGGTTTGCAAACTCTTGATTTAAGAAATTTCTAACAACAGCTGCATTGTGTGCTGGTGCGCCATCTTGTTGCCACCATAAATATTGTAATTGATTTAATGGGATATTGTCGTCAAGATAGTCAGATACGTATGCACGTAAAATGTTTAAATATCTTTCTCCATTTAAATGTTCTTCATACATAACTGGTCCTAAGAGACGATTTGCCAAAATATCCATCCAAACGTTTATTCCGAAACGATGTTGTGGTCTTCTAGCCCTGTTTTGTCGGGGATTTTGTATTGCCCAATAGTGCTCCGTATTTCTGTTGAACATTCCAGAATTTGTAAATTTTGTTTCATCTGACCAGATGATTTTGCTTAAAAAATTTTCGTGATTTTCTATCCTTCCCATTAACCAATTACAATATTCTAGCCTTCTCAAATTATCTCCAGGCAGTAAAGAGTGACTAACATGGATCCTGTATGGTTTAAACCTACTTTTATGTAAAGTTCTCCAAACTCTGGACTGGCACAAATTTAATTCTGACGCTACTTCGCGTGTAGAAATTGATGGATTATTATTTATCTATAAGAATACAAGATTAACATGAAATTTGAAAACGCGCTTTTAATATACCATTTGTAAAATATCTTGTCGATTTTCATTTAAATTCCTGTTGTCTTGACCATTACGCGGCTTAGTAAACGATCCATTCTCGACCAAATTTCTGTCGATATCTCTAGAAAAATGGTACGATGAGGCTGTTGTCGTTCTGGATATAATTGTAGATATCTTGTACTCGCTACTGTTGAATTTCGGTTCGAAGAATAAAAAATACTTATCATATCTCGTTTCTCTTCGTTAGTGTATGACATTTTTGTATTATTAATGAACAATAAATGAAATGTTTGACAGATTGAAATTCCATGGCTACCTTATTGAATCTTATAATTTATTCTTTCAAATAAAACCTAATGTCAAAAACTTTAGTCAGCATGTGGTACATGGTTGAAATCAGAAAAAAAACTCTTTCTGAAGATGTCTAAATCCAATATGGCGCCTATAAGAAATTAGATAGTTGATGATGGCCAGAAAGAAACGAAAATTTAGAGTACATCACTTGATAGAGGTTTAGAAATGGCCACAAGAATGTGTTTTTATTTTTTCTCTACAAGACCAAATGTCGGTGCTACAGGTAAAAGAAGAAAATGGGCTTTTCGCGTTTTTTTTTTAAATAACGAAGGTCATTTGTCACTGGTCTATTTTCTTTACGGATTTATAACAAACACAAAATTTAACAACTTTGCCAAATTTAAACATATACTCTATCTCCAATAATAAACGAGATCCTCATGGTGAGGGCCGAAAATGAATCAGCCTATATACAATAGCAAAATTAATCTAATATCGCAGGCGAGTGATATTAACCATGGAAGAAACTTAAACACTACCTACTAGTCTACAAATACAAACAAAAAGAAATCTTAAAGAATTACGTTTTTTATATTTTTTCATTTGATTCAGTGGTTCCATCGTTTATCGATACGCTAAACTACAAAATACATAGCTATTCAGAGTTATTCTACAAATACTGAATTTATTTGCACGCATTTTTTATAATACCAGATTTCAATTTTTTCGTTCAATAAATATATTCGTTAAGTTGTTATTCAGAGCTTTATTCACTGTTTATAATACCGGCCCTAAGTCAAGTACTGAATTTTAATTCCATGGCTTACTAAAAATAAACATGATTTTAAAATATCAGCTTTAATTAAATATCTTTGTCATTGTTGAGCAAAAACACACCGAACCTTATTATTTCTGAACTCCCAGAGTAGAGCTCTATTGAAAATCGTAAAAATATACAGAATGTTTCATTTAAAATTAAAAAAATTAACATCGCTTCCGGCTAGACCGGAAGTCTGATTCAGATATAAATATAGTCTTTAAATCCCCGATTTACATTTAATTAATTGTGGAAAGTTCAAGTCTAAGTAGCCATATTAAAAATATCCGAATGTATCCATACATTCGTCTAACATTTTAAGAATTGTGTATAAAACTAGTGTAATAAATTAAGTGAAAGATAGAAGTTAAAAAAAGCAAGTATAGTTATTTTCCATCAATGGTGGAACACTACACAAGTATAACATCCAAGTGTTAGACCATCCACCTTATTAATTGGAATTAAAGTGGATATTATTCTGTACTATATTATCTTTAAAACGATTACTATTTCTTAGTTAAAATCAAGATTGTTTTTTAGTTACATGTAAATGCAGCAATAAAGAATGAATATAATTGCTTTAAATATAATTAAGGACCTGTGGTTGTAGGAATTGCGTCTGGCTGGGAGAAGGTGGAGTCGGCTTAGATCTTAATATTCCGCCAAAATGAATAGAGGTTCAGGAATTTCCAGCTTGGAGAGATCGTATGATTTTCTTTATGTCTGGTACGGTGTATATTATATTTGGCACTTTAGATGTGTCTTCAGGTACGTTTTAACTCTATTTCGCTGTAAAAACTCGATCATTAGGAGGAGCTTCACCTTATGATGCTTTGACGAACATCTCGTAGAGAAATTAATTTATCCTGATAAAAATATGTTTAAACGTTGATCTAAAAGTTTATGCACTTTTCTCATTGAAATTATTGTTTTAAACCAAATTTTTATGAATTATAAACGGACAAATATATTCTAGATGCGACTAACATCAATTTCGAAAAATAGGCGACAGTAGTCCTTTGTTTATTTCAAGGTCTTATTTTATGCAAATTATCTAGATTTTTACCTTGACATTAATTATTATTTAAGTAGAACTTTGAATGTAGAAATAGTTTAAATAGATTTATAAAATTATTTTTAGAATTTACAAGTATAAATGCGTGTGCCTTAAATAGTAGGTTATGTTGGCTGTGTGTATTACAAACTAATCTATTCGCGTGCTTTCCTGTTTTAAAAAGTGGGCGTGTCTAAACTAATGTCGATATAAATTTGAATGTAAATAAATTAAATATCTTTTTATTTTCGCCTTCATAAATTTAATGACTTCAATAAATGATTGAAATGAAAAGTAAATTTTGAATTAAATATAATTATTAGCAAAATATCAGAAATTGTCGGAATATTAATTTATTAACAGTTCGACATTAATTTTCACATATAACGTCCACATACAGCTGCGTTACAATATGCCTTTTCTCATTCCCAGGTAATCTTTGTGTACACGTAATTAGAACTACTTCAATATATATATATATATATATATATATATATATATTATAATAAAAATATTAATTGAATATTTATTTAAGACACTAGCTTTAATTCGTTACATTTCTGTTATTGGAATTTCTTAGAAGGTTGGAAGTCTATTATATTTGTATTGTTTTTTTAATTTAGAGTGTCAAATCTATGATTTAGTTTCAAAAGTATATGGCTTTCTTACATTTACTAAAATTATAGAACTATGTAAATCTAGTTAATTTTGTATACTATTGTTAATGTTTGGTATTATCAAAGGTTATGTGTGAAGGAAAATTTAATTGTAAAACCAATAAGTTAATAATGTTAATTGAGAATCAAAATTATAGTATATGTCAAATATTTTGGAAAATTATGTATAACTAAGCGACCAATGAACTTCAAGAACAGAAAAAGCTGTTGAGTTGCCATAGTGATTATTGAAACAATTGGAGAATAATTTTTGCACTTAAAAATTAATGGAACGTGTTTTGGATTAAACGAATTTCTTTTTAAAAATATAAAAACAAGCATAATTTATATTACCAAGATTTGAATTGTTTTCATCTTATACTCCGCTATCATTTAATGAGCCACAAAAGATGTGTACCAGCTTTAAATAAATATTGGGAAACATTACAAGGCCTTATATTACCAGGATTGGGGCCGGTGATCCTAACTTTCGAGATCCGCCCGTATTGTGACTGTTGTTCCTGAAGCTAAAATATACCAGCCGTACGTCAGGGAAGAAAGACCTAATTCCAGTGACTAGACGGATAATTATACATTTACTTACCGAAGGTAGATAAAGATCCCTTTAATGACCATTTTGTTTAAAATATTGTAAGTAGGAAGGTTATATACAAATTCATTTAGTCAGCAATTGATTTAACAGCATCTATTTGTTTATATAGCCTAGTATTTGTCTCATTTCCGTAAATTCGATTTTTTTTAACCTATAAGAAATTCCACATAACCAATAAATTTTTATAATTAAATTTTCATTAAAATTAAATTGTTAACTATTGTGTATTCCGAATGTTTTGTTAAATGTACCTAATTAAATATATATACACTTATCAAGATAAGATTTTCCTTTTAATAAACGGAATTTAAGAACCAAAACAAGTCGTTTGAATTCTATAGTTTATCATTAGTACTGAGCTAACTAACCTTTTAAATTCTTTGTCAGACAGAATCTTCACGACCCTGGAGATATTAGAGAACTCATGTTCGATGTTTTATATTTTAATTTCAAACTTTCTTTAAGGTCAAAACACTATTTGGTTGTACATGTTATGATTATTATCAACAAACATTTATATTCATTGCACCTGCGCAGAAGTGTATCAGAATGCGGGGGTAAAAATTAGAATTTTAAATTCATTTTCTACTCCAAAGTTTAATATTTTGTCTTTAAAAACACTTTTAGTAAACGTTTGACTTCAAAGTATGTTTCAATATATATATATATATATATATATATATATATATATATATCATGTCTACTTACGTAATAACCTACTTACTTACTTAATATTATATTGCTCTATTTATTCAATTTAACGAGAATGCAAAATATGAAACAATCAATGACGACGTGTTTCGTCAAATAAGTGTTGCATTGAATATGTAGAAATGGGTGTCCTACTTTAGTTATTACAGTAGCATATGCCTCGTTATTTTATAGCTACACCTTGTATTATAACGCAGAACCGTTGGTTTAAAATGTATAACAAATTAGGAAAAACCATCAATTGTATACTGATGACTTCTTTTTTCTATGACACATTGGAAGAAATGATTTGTACTCGAAGTATTTTTACTACGTACAACTAAATACAAAATTATTTATTCATTTTACTCTCTCATTGCGAGAATGATACAGGGTGATATGAATATTTTTGTCATCTAGTAGATGACATCTATCTTTTGATAAATTTTGCTTAATGATTACACATATTTCAAAGTATTTCCGACTCCGAAAAAAAGGGCTAATTGATAGCAATAATTTCGAGAGCGTTACATTTCGAAATAATACGACGAGTATACTAATCAAATTGATTAGGGCTTTGCGCGGCTCGCATTAACCACCGATATAAATGAGCGAAATGTCGGGTCGTTTTTAAACATCATTAGCATGTATCAGAGTCGATGACACTGGCAGTAACTTTGAAAATGCGACGCAATTTTCCTCTTTGCAAGTAGTAACAGCTGTTCGAGTTTTTGATGGGACAACTAAGCGGGAGGCCGGCTGATTCATGTGAATTATCCAAACTACTACGCACTTACTACATGTGTATTTGTCTGGCTTGCACATAGTACATACATATATGAATTTAAAGAATATGTACCTATGCAGATGGCGTGTATATAGAAATTAATGGTGTGTCAGTGGCGTACCGTTTTTTACTGAAACTATTTGTTTCTTATAATATCTTTTCTGGAAAAACACCCGGAAATAATAATATAAGAAACGAATTGCTGAAATACGGTGAAGTTCCTCTAATAGAAGAACTAACTGGTTTAGGATCATAATTAAAACAGGAAAAATGCCTTTAAACTAGTATCACCATCCCAATAGTCAAAATAGGCAAGAAATAATCTTGACAAATACAGAGGGATCACGCTGTTGAACATAGCACATAAGTTGCTAACAAAAGTGATATTAGAAAAAAGCCAATCGCAATTAACCGTTAATGAAGAACAATAGGGATTTCAACCAAATAGATCTACTACTGCCGCCATATTCGTAATCCCTCCATTAGTCGAAAAAGCAATTCAATTTAACGCACCAGGTTTTATGTGCTCTGTCAACTTACAAAAGGCATTTGATACAATACTATAGGAGAATAACATACCAAAACAGTTATTAACAAGGAAAGGGTTATCTAAGGAAATTAGAAGCAGCACTGGTCTCCCACAGGGCGATTCAATAAGCCCAATACTTTTTAATATTATTATGAATAAACTCATAGACAGCCTGAAAAACATGAATGGGGAAAATAGTATATTAAAAAACAAGTTTCATAAGGCACCATTTTGCCGCACGAGATCAGTTTAAAAAACGAGACGCGATAGCGGCGAGTTTTCTAAAGAGTGAGTGCGGCAAAAGACCTTATGAAACGAGTTTTTTATACTATTTTTTCTATTTTGCATTTTTTACATTAATAAATTGGAACTATTTAATTTGGACGTTCAGAGTTTAATTTTTATATAAAGCATGCAGTTGGTCACATTGATACTTGACATTTTCAAATTTAAATCTTGCTATCCGCGAAGTATATTATATTACATATTATTTACTAATTTTCGTTAACATTACTTGATACTTCATTTAAAAATATAAACATGAGGGACATAGAAACATATATATGTTGTTGTCAATTATATACAAAATACGTTGTTTGTGTAAAATACGGACATATATCATATATGTCAAATGTACATAAATTCTTAAAATCAAATGACAGCAATGCTATTTATTTATGTATTCGAATAACGCCAACATTGAAAAATGAAAAAAAGCGTATCGAAATGGAGCTCATTTCGATACTGTTTTGGGTTTCATAATGAGTTCATTTCGAACGCAAAATAGAAAAAAGTATTTTATATTACGTTGACGATGCGGTTCTAATGGCAGATAATTGACGACAACCTACAGAAACTTCCCCATCGATTCACAAAAACTATTGAAAGATACAACATCCAAATATATGTACAGAAAATAAAAAATCGTTAATGGTCGTAAAAAGCCTACACGACATAAATTAGAAATATGCCACAAAATCATTGAGCAAATGATGCCCTTTATATACTTGGGGGTAGAAATATCGAGTGAACGGAGAAATCAGGCAACAGTTCATGAAAGCAGCATGAACGTCCATTTATCTAAGAGATATTGCCTGGAAAAATAAATATCTCACAGAGGAGCGTAAAATAAAAACATATAAAATCATGGTAAGACCACTAATGACGTATGCAGCTGAAATCCATGCTCACAAGCGGAAGTAAACAACTGAACCGAACATCCGAAATGAAGACTTCAAGAAAGATAGGTGGGAGGGATGGAATTAGAAACTCTATATGACTAAATGTGAAATCGGAAATGGACTATGATGGACGCGCACAGAAGAGCAGGTATCGACATAAATAAAGAAGAAGAAGAAGAAGAAGAAGAAGAAGAACTTCTTCTACCTGTAATGCTAACAAGTATAGTTTGGATTTACGTAATTTGAGAATTTATAAATTTCAGTTACTTTCATTGGACATATTTTATATCGAATATAATAGTAAAAGAGTGTGCAAAATTCCAGATCTTGTTCTATTAATTATTTAACAATCTAAATATAATAATTTGATGTTACAAACTACATAAATAACGAGAAAAGGGTAATTAAACAATTCTTTCTCAATAATTTGTACATAAATATCCAAACTTGTAATTTAAATATTCAGTATTTCATTCACTTGATGAAGCCATTGTATAGTGAAACAATAATTTGTATTTTAGATATTCAATATTTCATCCACCTGATGAAGCCATTGCAGGGCGAAACAATATTTTAGTGGATTTACGATAAAAAACATTTAAAACTAGAAGTTTAATACTTATTTCTTAATTATTTTTATGCCTATTATCTCCAAATACTGTATGGCCGATAAGTTGCCATTGACGCTGTAAATACTCGTACTTTACTAAATACAATTTATATTAATACGAAAAATGAAGCCATTAGGTAAAACCAGCCATCCATCTCATTTTATTTTTCTATTTCAGTGTGTTTATTCATGAATAACTTCACTTATCTATGCATCAACAACGCTTCTTATTGTTAGTTAAGCACGTTACCATGTAATCTTGTAAGTCATCTATTGTCTGTCCTTATTACTTTTCGAAAATATTAATCAAATTTAGCGAATCTTAATACAAAAATAATATATCAATTTTAGTGTATACTTTTGATTGTAATTTAAACTTCATATTCCTTTCGCACGTCTTTCACATCATGTAAGTACGTAAGTACATATTATCCTTTTTAATCTAAATTGGCTTAATCTAAATATAAATTGCAACAAATTTCATTTAAAGGCGTCTGTCATTTCACGCACTGTTCACGTTGTTCTTCGCTCAAGTCTTATTTTTAGAACGAAACCTTCTGTAGTGTGTGTGAAACTTAATGCGTAAATATCAAACGTAGTCGGATGGATATTAATCTGGAAAGAATCTCTAATGAAAATAATAATTTGTCGTTTGTGGCAACCTTGTACATATGAGTAATGCAGTGATATATATTTATCTGAGGCCTTTTCTGATAAAGACGCACAACGCCTCTGCAATGTAATATAGAAATGTCATGGCAACCTTCATGTTAGTGAAACTATGTGAGATGATTCGTTATTAATAAAACTTCGCTCTCGATATCCTTGTCTAATTAATGTTTCATTATTTAGTATTCACTGGCTTTGTGTAAATTACTACGCATTCGTTATATTTGTTTAGGAACAGTAGAGGATTACCAAGCAAATTTCCCATATTGCGAAAGCAGTTAATAAATGTTGTCTTAAGGCATAAGTATAGCTTATAACTCTCTTCTATGAATTCCCGCACTAGATTTAATTAATTTTCAACAAAAACTTTCTTTCAAAATTTCGCCTTTACTTCGTTTTGGAATCTTATTGGTAAGTAATATTGTATTTTGTCTACCAAGCTGTTGAAATATTTTATATAATTGCTACGAAAGTATTTAGTTTTAGCATTCCCGATTTAAATTTTGTAATACAATGATGCAGTATTTACACTCGTGAAAAAATTCCGGACACCGAAGTGAATGTCTGCTAGTACAAGAAAAATTTATTTTTTTCCTCTTTTCCAACAAGACATGAAAGATTATCTACAAAGTAAGAATGAGAAATAGAAAAAGGTACTTAACATTCTCTTCAATAAGAAAAAGTCACGAATCAGTAAATTGTGCAAAATTAACTTATCGGCTAGGTTTTTACAACCTCTTGCAGTTGTCAGCCTCTTCTTGTGTAATGTTTTCCCATTCTTTACGAAGAGCTATTCGAAGATCCTGAATGGTTACGGGGCATGGGTTGTCGGTGCCGAACACATCATCCTAGTGAATCCCAGATATTTTCGATAGGATTCAAGTCCGAGTTTCGAGCTGGCCATTGCGAATGGCGAAAGATATCCGCATCATTGCTCAACCACCCTTGCGGTCCGAGATCGCATTAGAGTAAAGTTCTCACCAACGAATGGAGCAAATTGTACGACATGATCAGCTAAATACTCGTTGATATGCCTAACAGCCGTCATAATACTTTTTTCAATGAGAAAAATCAGTATTCGCGTACAGTGAAATGCCAGCCTAAACCATTTTATCGCCTCCCCCAAATGCCTTTATTGGATATATACAACACGCTGAAAATCATTCATCAGGCCTTCTCCACACATATTCTCGTCCATCTGGCGAACGCAGACAAAAACGAGACTCATTCGTAAACAGTACGGGGCTCTATTGATCCATTGTCCAATGTCTATGTTCACGGACAAATCCAAGTCGCTGAATACGATGAGCTGGGAGCAAAGGTGGACAAGTAGCAGGTTTCCGACATAACTCCTTATTTCTTCAATCTTTGACGAACGATTCGTGTAGAAACTGTAGTACCGTAAACGTCTTCGACTTGGCCAGGCACAATTATTGATGGTAAACCACGATCTCGTAGTGCAGATAACAACATAAAACGGTTTTCCTGCCGGTATGTGGCGCGAGGTTTGTCTGATTCTGGCCTCCTTGTGTATTCCCCAGTTTGACGTCGCTGTATTGCATTTTGAACGGTACTCCTGGGAATATTCAAGACAGCAGCGATGTATCGAATACTGTGTCCATCTTCGTTCAAAGCTACTGATTGGGCTACATTTTCTACTTGCATTTTGGCAACCAATAAGTATCAGTACTAACAATTCAAATGACCTTTCAACATAGCAGATAAAAGTTGAATAAGGAGCATATCAAGATTTTTTGGGTTCGTGATTATTTTTTATTTTCTTTTGCCTTTTTTATAAACTAAATGTTTTGTATCTTCTTTAATTTCCAATTCTTATTTCATAGATAATATATCATGTCTGGTGACAAGAAAAACAAAAAAAGGAATTTTAATTATGATAACAGATATTTAGTTCAGTGTCCGAATTTTGTTGTCTATGACTGTATATGCTATAAGTTTTTGCTAATCTTTTACATTATTACTTAGTCGTACAAGGTGTGGCTATATAATAATGTGGCTGATGCTGTAAACCTTTTTATTTTAAATTTATGCATATTTAATTATTATACACCCTTCGTCTATCTCTACATCGCTCCTTCTTCTGTGAACTCGTATATGACGTCATGAGCGGGCCGTTTTTTTTCTCACAGCTTCAACAGTCTGAAATCATGTTCCTTTTAATACGGATTTTACCTTGGGGAACAGATAAAAGTCACATGGTGCTAGGTTAGGTGAATGTTCTAACACTCGGATGTTTCGGATATTTAACTGGAAACGTCTTGACAGACTGTGTGTGCGGGTACGTTGTACTGATTAAGAACCCATAACCTTTAGTAAGCTTTCAAAATGTAAACTATATACACACGAAATATATAAGTGAAAAGTTATGTCTGTCTCCAGGATATCGTTGTGCTGACGAGCTCTAATAAGAACGAAATGCATTCACACGTTCCGGAATGGTTGTGGTTTTTCACGAATTTTTAGTTATCCTAACAACCACGAAAGTTAACGTCGCGACGTATGGTGTTCTGCATACTGGTACGAACTTAGGTGGTCAAATTGTAGTAATTAGCGCAACATATTAGGCGATATATGCGTGTGGAAATGAAATTTAATAGTCATTGGTTCTCATTTTCAGTAAGTGCAAAATATTAATTATTAGTATATATACACGGAGTATAGAAGAGTCATGTCTTCTTCTAGGATATCGTTGTGCTGACGAGCTCTAATAACAGCGAAATGCATCCACACGTTCCCGGATGGATGTGGCTTTTCACGAATTTTTAATTATTGGCTTGCGGTTGGATAATAAACGTTATTATTATTATTATTATTTTTATTATCTCTTTAGGCCACTCAAAAAATTCATGAGAGGCAAGCAATTTGTCTCTAATGAGGAAGCCTTCACTTTTTGATTGTAGCCAAATCGCTTGCCTCTAATTAGGTGCAAAATTGGCCACGTCGCCAACCAAAATAACTTTTTTCGACGAGAATACAGAAGCTACCGGAGCGATGGGACGGCGAAGTGGGTAGAAAAATTATGTACAGGGTGATTCTCAACCTATACGCATACGCCTGGGGATTTATTCCTCATGACAAATAATGACTAATAGGTAAAAAAAAATGTAGTAAAAGTTATTTAGTTTCCTAGATATCCGTGAAATTTACATTCAAATCAAGAATAAATAGAACATTTTAAAATAACACCACAGCAAGTGTTCGAGGTTATTTCCCAAATTTTCTATACACAATTGGTCTCGCCGCTCCCACTGGCGCGGCCTAAACCGTTGGTGGATTATCTCGGCAGCAGCATGTATCTGATTTCGCAATTCTTGCTCAGTATTAACTTCGGTGGCGTACACTATGCCTTTTAAATGACACCAAAAATAAAAATCAAGAGGATAGAGGTCTGGCGATTGATGGGGCCAGGGTGTTAGACCACCTCGACCTATCCAGCTTTTGGGAAACACATTATCTAGATGTTGCCGCACTTTCTTCGAAAAATGTGGTGAAGCACCATATTGAATTATTAATTGAATTATTGCGCAAAAATTGTAAATAACGAGCACCAGTTAATCGATTCTCCAGAATCGGTCGAAAAGCCAATAAGTAGTCCGTTTACAATTTTAGCTCACACATTCACAGAATAATTCACAATAATGCGTGTTGTGGACATTGTGAATACCGTTACGTGCGAACATCGCTTCATCCGTAAATAAAACGTTATTGGTAAAGCTTGGATTCAATTGATGCTGATGTAGCAACCACTCGCAAAATTGTACTCGAGAGGGATGATCCACTGGTATTAGGGCTTGTATACGTTGCACGTGATATGGATGGAGTTAGTTGTGCCACAATATTCGCCAAATTGTGGATTGTGATACCCCCATGTTGCTCTGCAAGTATCCTAGTGCTTATGTCAGGCTGCTCTTAGACGACATTCAAAACCTCCTAATCGAGATTGACAATGTTTACAGATTTAACTGCTGCTATATGTTGCCCAGGCCTCGGTCGAATATTATAATTTTCTCTACGACGTTGCACTATATCTATCTGGAAATCTTTCTGCATAGTGACGAACCGCAAGTACATAATTTTAGCGCGATTCCCCGTGTTCCAGTATCAAGTCCATAAATTCTTCGTTAGAGAAATTGTGGGCCATAATTTTTATAAACTTTAAATGTGATGTCACAATTTAAATGTCACGATGACACAATCGCACTTATTAAACAGTTGTCAAAATTGAAATTCTTTAGCGCCATCGTAATTTCACATAATTTCACGTAATTTCTATGTATTCTTGATTTGAAAGTAAATTTCACGGATATCTAGGGAACTAAAAAAACGTTTACTACAATTTTTTTGACCTATTAGTCAATATTTGTCATGAGAAATAAATCCTCAAGTTGATGCGAATAGGTTAAAAATATCCTTGTATACAAGTGCCCCCCCGTATCGTTATGTTCAAGTTTTAGGAGTGTAAAGTAGACTTCATTTCAAGTAACAAAAACGCAAAACTTGTATATCCATTTTTATTTGTTTCAAAGTTACAGATCTATGAATGTGATTGTCAGATCATGAAAGAAAATGTAATCCTAAAGTCAATAGAAACTGATTTTATTAAAAAAAAATTTTACGATTCAATAACAGGCCTGTGATTGTTAACGTCGCATAATAAAATGTTATCCTAAAATAAATAAACACGTGTCGTAGTGCATACAGTAATTTCTTGGAGATCTACAAAAAAGAGTACTGGAAATTGATTTATGGTAAAGAAGGTTCTTACTTATTTCGTAAGTGCTGAACCATGAATGTCATACAATAAACAAATGTTCAGATGACTGTTAACGTTGCATTTTTTAATAAAGGATTCCATTACGTCTCAGTTCATACAAGAGCTTATTAGTGAGTGGACACGTTTTCTTTATTCAAAATGCTTTACTGATTTTCTTCTCAAGAGTATGTGGACATGTATTTTGTGTATGGCTACTGTAACGGCAGTGCACGTCAAGCAGTTATTGAATACCGACATCGGTTTCCCGATAGGCCCATTTCTCATTACAGAACGTTTCTGGAAGTACACAGACAATTTCGGAAATGCGGACTGCGTAATTATCTTTTCGACCGAGGAGTAAATTTGCCAGCAGACTTAGAGGAAGAAGCAGTAGCTATTGTTACAAGGTATCCAACTCTCAGTGTACGTCAAATCGCTAGACAACTAGGCCACGCACGACAGTTTGGCGAATTTTAAAACGTGAGGGCTTATATCCATATCAATATCGCAGGGGACACGGTTTGCTTGAGGCAGACCACTATGCTCGTCTAGTTTCTACCTGGATATTAAGACATTCACAACTTCATTTTAATTTCTGCAGAACAGTCCTCTTGACAGATGAATCTACGTTCACGAGAAATGCTGTTACAAATTTGAGAAAACTACACAGGTGGTCATCAGAAAATCCCAAAGCTATACGCCCATTTAAATTTCAACATGAATTTTCTATTAACGTTTGGGCGACCCTAATCGATGATTTGTTGATTGGTCCTGTCGTTCTTCCTGGGAGGTTAAATGTGGACAATTACCTTCAATTTCTTATTGACGAATTGCCAGGTCTTTTAGTGGATGTCCCACTGAATGTTCGACGAGACATGTGGTTTCACTTGGATGGGACACCATCACATTTCGGAATAGCTGTCCGAAATTGGGTTAACGTCAATTATCCAAGATGGATTGGTCGAGGTGGTCCTGTTGTATGGCCGCCCAGATCACCCGATCTTCTTCTATTGGCTTACGGGCACAAGCCTGCATTGAACAAGGAGGTGGACATTTCGAAAATATTATTAATTGGTCATTTTTAAATAAAATCAGTTTTTATTGACTTTAGGATTACATTTTCTTTCATGATCTGACAATCACATTCATAGATCTGCAACTTTGAAACAAAGAAAAATGGATATACAAGTTTTGCGTTTTTGTTACTTGAAATGAAGTCTACTTTACACAAAATTTGAACATAACGATACGGGACATCTTGTATATAATATTAATTTTTAATTTGTATCGATCAGAAAAAAATAAACTAAGATCAAATTTGAATTACCTTTGTAATCTTTCAAATTACATACACACTTTAGCGTGCACATACAGTAGAAAAAGATTTTAAAGAAATGAAATAAAAAGGAAAGCTAAAATCGACATGTTTTTCTTCAAAACGATATCTTCGTTTTTAAAGTTTGTCTTAGAAAGAAAACCCGACTGCACTGTGCACATGTAATAAAAATTCAGATAAATCTATAAATGCATCCGTCTATTTCCATCCAATGAGTTATTACTTCCCATCTCAAAAGGAATTGAAAACTTAGTATCTCTTTACTTTGATATATTCATAGAATTAAGTATTAGCACAGAAGCACATAATGTAAATATTTTCTTATAATGCATATTAAATCTATGTTTACGTCTGTGGTAGCCGTTTAATCTATGCAAATTAGTAAAGTTAACAAAACCGTTTTGCTAAATATTTTA
Organism: Melolontha melolontha; assembly: GCA_935421215.2. Taxonomy (NCBI): domain Eukaryota; kingdom Metazoa; phylum Arthropoda; class Insecta; order Coleoptera; family Scarabaeidae; genus Melolontha; species Melolontha melolontha. The sequence continues at coordinate 35,361,261 of OW285236.1, read as the reverse complement.
TCAATATCATGCTTGTCGTGATTGCATTCGAGTACAAATTAAATAGTCATTTCCGCCATTGTTGATAAGTTTTCTATCGAAAATTCGATGCCAGATAAATGAATTTAATAAATTTATGGTTTCCTGGTGAAAATTCTGTTTCTATTTTAAGCTTGGACTAATCTCAACAACTTATGATAATGCATAAATATTTAAATGCTATGCGAGAAGTGCTAATTAGTATTTACTACAGCGAAAATATTAATTTATAGGACATTGCCTCATTCTACGACCTTCCGCGAAGAAAATGTCAAGTCTACGAGCATCTTAAATCGTTTATAATAAATTTACGTTAACTAATGTATTTTTCGTTAAATTAGCATCTCATTCTGAAATATTAAACAATATTTTTGCCATTTCTGCAGAGTAATATACAATTACAGTTTGTATATATCAACATCTAATTAATAATAATAATAATAATAATAATAATAATAATAATAATAATATTTATTGATGTATATATGCATACATACGTCATATTGAAATATTCAGTATAAAATATAAATGAGAAAAGTACAAAATAACAATAAAAGAAAAAACACATTAAAATTGATGATCGAAAAAATCACTTATCGAGTAAAAACACTCATTTAGTAGTATGTCTTTGGCTTTGATTTTAAATTGTCTACGGTCCAGGCCTTTCATTCCATTGGGAATTTTATTGTAAATCTTTAAGGCTAGGTAATTTGTACTCATTTGGCTTTCTGTAACCGATGGTATGGTATGACTATGGTATTTCGATTCCTGGTGCCGTAATTGTGGAGATAACTATTTAAGGAGAACTTTTGGTGTATATTGTGCACATACTCAAGACAGGTAAGTACATACAAGGATGGCAAGGTAAGTATTTTATGTGTTTTAAACAGTTGCTTGCAGCTAGTTTTGCTGGACACACTACTAAGAGCTCTAAATGGCACTTTTTTGCATTTTAAACACCGACACAGCTGCACCTGACGCACCCCACATTAGGATACCATATGTAGCTCTACTCTGAAAATTGGAAAAGTAGGCCGTTCTAGCTGCTTCGTATATTGCTACCAGCTGCAGCAAGGTGGCGACACAAATCTTTCACATGGCAATCCCAACTCATGTCACTGGTGAGTTGTAGACCCAGAAATTTGATACTTTCTTTGTTCTCATTCGAGATTCTTTTTGTGGTAAGTGCTAACTGCTGTGTTTTATCTTGATTTAGTTTCAGGAAGTACTGCCAAACCATTCGCCTGCTTCCATTAATGCCTGTTCCAAATTTAAATTTCCCTCTCCCATTTCCTAGGCTCGAACCAAAATGGATGTATCATCCGCAAACTGGGTAGCTTTCCCTTATGATATATTGTAAGGTAGATCATTCACGTAAATTAGAAAGAGCAGATTACCTAATATTGGCCCCTGTGGAACTCCTCGACTTATCAATAATGTAATCGAATATTTACTAGTCCAGTAAACTGCTTGCTTTCTGTTCGTTAAGTAAGAGGAAACAAGTTCATTTGCTCGTCCTCGCACGCCGTATCTGTGCAGTTTCTGTAAAAGTATTGTATGGTCCATGGAGTCAAAGGCCTTACTCATTGCAATCTGCAATATAGTCCAAAACCTCAGAAATTGCTGTGCTACTAGATCTGCCTTTTAAGTAGCCATGTTGGGTATCATTTAAGAGTTTGTATGTCTCAAAATAATTAAGTAATCTTTTCTTGGAGATGGTTTCTAAAATTTTTGACATGATTGGCAGTATTGAGATTGGTCGGAAATTTGCTTTATCATCCAAGCCCCCCTTATGTATAGAAAGCACTTTGTCTACTTTCAATTGATCATTGATATGTCACTGCACAAACAACTGTTGAAAATCTGCGTTATAGGATCCACTATATAATCTATACTCTTTTTAAATACATTGACATTTAACGTGTATATATCAGTGGTTTGTTGATTTTAAAGGCTATATACTATTTCTTTGATTTCTTTATTTGTTGTAGGGCGAAGAAAAAAGGTATTTGGTGAACTTTTAATATTTTTGCTAAGTAGGTCATCAGGAGCTAAATTTGGACCTAAATTGACCTAACTGGAACATTACCAATATCAACAAAGAAAGAGTTAAACTCATGAGGTGTAATATTTGACAAAATATTCGCATCACGCTTATTATTTCTCTATTTATTAGATTCCCCACTGCTCTAGAACTATTTTTGGATCTTTGAATGTAATTTGAGTTCATCCTTTTCTTGCTCAGGATTATCTGTTCTTTGAATTGCTTTTTTAAGTTCCTATATAATTCACTAACCCCCCTCTAGCCTGTAGCTCTACTTATTACTTCAACACTATCATGAATTTTTCTCATTTCATTAATTTCCTCAGTATACCACGACATATTGTTGTAGTTGCTACTAATATTTTTTACTACTTCAGGAAACGATTCATGAAAAATATCCCAGTAGAGAGCAAAAAAGCATTTGAAACGTTCCTGTATGCTGTCAATAGTATACAGTTCACTCCAATGTACATTTAAAAGCTTGTTCACAAACGTGCAAGAATTAATTTCGTTAATTTTTCTGGTGTTTTCCTTAGTCAGCTTTTGTGTTTCAACTTCGTCCTTAATTACTAAGAATATTCTCTGAAAAAATGGTCAGGCAGATGATGATTAAAGGTCTCAAAAAATGTTTTGTTTATGCCCACCGATATAAAAATATTATCTATGCATGTCTTGGAGTTTTTAGATACTCTGGAAGGCTCACTAAATATTTTATGTAGCCCATAAGTTACAAATAAATTGCTCATACGAATCGCGTCCTTCGTCATAATACTAAAATCAACATTGAAGTGAAATATGCATACAGTATGTTATATTTCGTTTTGTACAAAATGTTTGGAAGCCGAACATTATTTTAGTGGCCCATTGTACTGCGATAAACCGCACAATTCTTATATTACGCGGTTTATCGCAGTCATTTTCAAAAAAAAAAAAGGAAAAAGGGAATACATATAATACATAACGATCAAACTAATTTTTATTTTGAACAAAAAATGTACTATTAACTATTAGACATAAAACAATAAAAAATATTAACTATATCTTCCAATTATGTTACTTTTATTTCGTCTAGTGTTGATGTATTGAACGTCTGTAAATACGTTTTGTGAATGCAATTGATTGACATGGTTTGTATAAATGGATCGGCTTAAAATCCTAATAACTACGCATGGAAATTCTTACATGGCCGATTGTTATGATTATGAGTTATGCAATAATTAATAATTAAAGAAAAAGTCGGTTAAGTTTTTTAAATTAATATTTGACAGGTATGTACTGTAAACGCAAATTAGATGGCGAGCGGTGGGGATGCGCCATAGTCGTTTTTAATTGTTTTTAAAAACGCGCACGCCCACTTACTTGCAACATTATGTAAAACCAAATACGAACCTTTCCACTAATTCTAATATCTGCGCGTAATTACTCCGACCGCTCGCCATCTAATTTGGCGTTTACTGTACGTACATGTTGTATGTGCAGTACAAAATATATGTAGAATTAATCGTACCTAATATTGATTTGCGATTACGAAATATACATCAATACAACACTGTAACAGATCAAAAGGATGGTTGTCTGGGAGAAATTTTGCGATGATATTAAGGTAAGTGTTTTATTGTAAAATTGCAGATTGCTATTTATGTACAGGTTCCTCAGGTTAATGACTAATATCAACTAAACCATCAAGAGCAAATGTTCAAGCCATATTTTGCTTGAAGAATTCTTCAAGCTACTGCGAAACGACGAACATCTACGTACGGCCCTGAAGATGTCCCTTGAAACAGTGGACGAAACGTTGGCAATTACGCCTAACTCGACGCAGTTCCAACCCGGAAACCGAGATCTACATCTAGAGAACGACCGCGGAAACCTACACCTACATTTAACCAAGTTAGTGTTGGGATCGTATAATGGGAACATTACGCCGTTAGAGGTGCCCAATTCCATCATAACTATGGGTTTGCCCAGAGCATCTGGTGTACGCAAACTGTACTGTCTCATTTTTGAAACGCCCGTCGTGAAAACTAAACCGTGCCTAAGAAATATTGCCCGCGTAGCTTTGGAACCTATAAAAAGAGAAAAAATCACTTAAATAAAAACTTGTAAAGAATATTAGGAAAATAGTACCTTCGTGACATATTGCGTCACATTCTACTTCGCCCGTCCTGGGGTTCAATATCTTGATTTTTTTATCTTTACACGTGGTAAGTAATTTCGTCCCATCCCAATTAAAGCAGGCAATGTACACAATATAGGGGTGGCAATCTATATGTACTAAAGCCTCGCCGGTACCTTAAATATACGAGACATAAAAGTAAATCGCATAATATATACAGAAATAAGCAATAAAAATGAGACTATGTTGTTTGACAAAATTCAAAATTGAATGGTTGGTACACTTTGTGGCGCCCTACGTTGTATAATAATTATGGACAAGCAAAAAATCATGGAAATTAACAAAATATTGCGAATGTTTGTATTTTATTTTAAATTCCATAATACGTGGTGCGACCCAGATGTCTCCCGACCGATGCTGCAGCACGAGAAGCCAAAATAATACCGCCGGGGGTCGATAATTGGTGGGAGGTATACAGAATGTTTCCGATTAACTTGGACAAACTCTAGGGGCGTACTACTCACCAAAATAATAATAAGAGTTCGTACACAAAATTTACGGAAAGAGCTCTTTTAAATAGTTGTGATGGTTTTTCAATATTGTTAATAATTTCGCAAATTATGGAATATAACTTTATTATTGTAGTACTTATAACATTTTATTATTTTAACGATTGCTCGAAGTGCCTACCTTGGGCAATAATACAGGTCTCACAGCGTCTTATCATCGATTGTCTTACACGGTGAAAAATTCCAGGAGTCTCGTTAATTGATAGAAAACCATGCTCGATACGTTGTCGAAGAACTTGCACATTTACTTGTGACAAATTTCAACGTAATCGGCGCAGTTTTCGCTAGGCTACGTGCGATTGCGTAAAGTTGTAATTGTGTCCTGCCGCGATCATTATAGTGGATAAAAACATTAGCAATGCGTCTGCATTAAATTTTGTTTTAAACTCGGAAAAATGGCTACCAAAACATATGCAATGATTCGTCGGACGTGAATCCGCAAGCGTTCGGTGAACAAATCGATGAGCCGAACGCAAACTTTTGAATGGTTTGCGAGTTTTAAGACCGGTAGAACGTCAGTTAACGACGACGAACGAACAGGGAAACCTACGGCATCTACCATGCCCGAAAACATCGCAATAGTTCAACGCAACAGTTCATGAAGACCGTCGTCGTATTATTCTTGGCATCTGCGTCAAATTTGAAATCGGATATGGCATATGTCAGCGAATTATGACTGAAGATTTGGACATGCACTGCATTGCCGCGAAATTTGTTCTTAGACTCCTGACTTCTGATCAAAAGCAGGAACAAATTTCCATTTGCACTGGGAATTCTTGTTGTACGGAAATTCTCATGCTGTTAGTGTTGCTACGCTCCGCATATAGAATATTTTAATTTATTTTTAAATCATATTTCTTCTTTAAATATCTCGATTTTAAAATAATATTCTTCTGTATATTCGTTTACAAAGAGAAAGCATTTCTTTTGTTATATCCTGACCGAGACCCTTCATTTTCTACCTGGCCGTCACCAACTCTAACATTACTGTGGAATTTCTATATACATTTCATTTTAAATTGTTTTAATTGAATTACATACATCTTCTTTTATATGTTGTGTTTCATATCAGAATGTTTATGTCACAAGGGTTATTTTAATAATATTTATGCCATCGATCTCTTCAGGTCGCCCTTCTTATTAATTATTATTCAAGATATCGACCCTCTCTTAGACTCAGGTCATAAAACAGACCGTTTTCAAAAACCAGTGTCTATCGACACAAAAACTATGAGATATCTTCTCGTGAGAACTCTCGTAACACACAGATCTTACTCATCGTACTGTCCAAGTACACGCCACGATGCCGTCCGGTGTCTTTCGCTTCTAAGAATCGCTCTACATATACTTGACAGGTATATCTGCGAAGGCCACGTGACCATCTCCGCCAACAAAAGGTAACTCTGTATTGTTCGATACAGAGATTATTTTATATTAATCGTATTCAATTAACTCTCAATTTACTGCTCAATTAAACGTTCGTTTCAGAGTATTGTGTGTTAATTTTCAATTACATATTTAATACCGCTCCTTGTGTATATATTACTTTTGTTTTAATTACTTTTAAATATAACAATTTAAATTTCTTTCTTATGTAAATATAAATACAAACTTTAAGGACAACGCTTATGTGTTTTATTTATTTAGTAAGTAAGTTATACATATATATATATATATATATATATATTTTAATTAACAATCATCACGCACGTCCTGGACCTTTGAAGAAACTTCACCAGCACCACTAATTATTTTATTTATCTTAGAATAATTTCATTATTATTAGCACGGCACATCCACATCCCGATATCCACTAAAGCCGCCGTTTGTAATAGTGTAATTTTGATATATTATGAAGAAATGGTTTTATATATTTTTTGACGGTGCAATAAATTATAAAATATGAAAAAATATGCAATTTTATATGAAATATGCTCAAATCATTTGTATGCAAGATATTAAAAACAAAAGTAGACGCAAATGCTTTCTATTTACGGGATCCGTATAGATCTGCAAGAATTTTGGTAAGGATATTATAAGTAAAAAATATGCATTTTCGTATAATCCTAGCTTTACTGATGAATACTGATGATACGCCAGCATTATCAATCTTAGACGTGCTAAAATAAAAAAAAAACTGCTCGTGGGCCCGGTTTATGCATATTAGGGTTAAATAACTAGTAATAATAGTAATAATTATAGTAAAGGACTTTATTTAGGGGAGTCCAGCTCTATTCCATTCAACCTGTAATTACGTACTGTTACGCTTAGCATGTGAAATATTTTTATGTAATTTTAAATAATATTTCTTCTTTGAATATCTCTATATTAAACTTAAGACATTTCTTCTGTATATTCGTTTCCAAAGAGAAAGTATTTTCTTTTGTTATATATCTTGAACTGACCAACGAGACCCTTCCGTCTACCTGGACCGTCAACCCATAACCGTAATGTAGAATTTAGAATATCGAATTCTAATTTTTTTAAATTGTTTTAATTTAATATTATTTACATCTTCTTTTATATGTCTTGTTTGATATCGTTAGAAAGCTTATGTCACAAGGGTTACGCTAATAATAATTATGACATTGACAGACGACGTCTTCAGGTCGCGCTTTTAATTAACTATAATTCAAGATATCGATCCCTCCCTCTACTTAGGCCATAAACAGCCCTTTTCAAAACTTTACTTTTTTTCCGATACGAACAACGATCAAGGTCTTCTCGTTCGAACGTTCGAAAGTGCAACACCACCGCCGTACCGCTCATGTACCGGTGGCATGGCCACGTGCATCTCTTCCGCTTCTAAGGTAATTCTGTATTGTTCTATATATATTATTCTTTTAAGCGAATTCATATTAATTTGAACTAATTAATTTCTTATCCCACCGGCCAACATCGCTCTGCATATACTTGACCAAGGTATGTCTTCGAAGGCCACGTGACCATCATCGCCACATAAAGGTAACTGTATTGTTCTATACAGAGATTCTTTTATATTCATCGTAATTAATTAACCCTTAATTTACTTAATTTAATTTCTTTTATATTCATCGTAATTAATTAACCCTTAATTTACTACTATTCCATTTAACGTTCGTTTCAGAGTATTTTTTGTGTTAATTTTAATCTACTTATTCAGCGCTCCACGTGTATATATTACTTTCTTTTATTACGGCTTCACCTTTCCATTTCAGATATTTTTTATTAATTTCTCGATTACTAATTTATCGCCCCTTGTGTAGGGGAGACACTTGTCTTGTGTCTTGTCTTGTGTTGTACTTTGGGACAGCTTGTACTTTGGGACACACAAGTTTATTATTGTTTTATTTGAAATTGAGCGCCAATATTTCTATCAGTTATGCATTTGTACACTAGATGTCTATACGTGTTATAATATAGTGAAATTCCAGGAGCCATTTTATGTTTTGCGTGTTAAGGTGTTTTATAGGATTGGAAGTGAATTATTATCTGAGAACATCGAACTCATTTCAATCCAAGGTAAGCTAAATTATTATTATTTGCTTATGTTATCTTGAAGAGCAAATATTAGATTATGTATTTTCAAAAGAATTTGTGTTTTAAACTTAACCTTTTAATAAAACTAAACTTTTAAAAAAATAATAGCTTGGCTTTTACTTTGGGACACCTTTTGGTTTGTACTTTGGGACGTGTCCCAAAGTACAAATCTTATACTAAAATATTTTATTCATCATATGAAACTTTAATTGCAGATGCCAAGAAGTAAATTAAACAAAAAAAGGATTAAACCAGATGAAAAAAATGTTACTGCTGCAGCCCGCTTAGTTTTAGAAAATAATTTCAGCGTTTGGCAAGCTGCTGACCACTATGGAATATCAAAATCTACTCTTTCAAGACATATTCTTAAGCATAAAGCAAGCGGAGGCGAAGAATTTATTTACAGTGCTGCTCAGGATGTTAAAAAAGTTTTAACAGAAACGCAAGAAAATGAATTAGTTGCATATTTGTTAGAATGTGCTAATATGCACTATGGTTTATCAACCCACGAAGTAAGAAAACTAGCATTTAACTATGCTGTGGCTAATAACATGAAATATCCTGTTTCTTGGGATACAAATAAAAAAGCAGGCAAAGAATGGTTTTGGTATTTCTTACGAAAACATCCACGAATATCATTAAGAAAACCACAAACAACTAGGTTGGCAAGAGCAACTTCATTTAATAGAACCAACGTAAATACATTTTTTGATAAACTTGAAGATGTTATGCAACGCTATCACTTTTCTCCGGAAAATATTTACAATGTTGACGAAACGGGTATGTCAACTGTACATACTCCAGTTAGAGTTATTACAGCAAAAGGGTGTAAACAAGTTGGTAGCATGACGTCAGCTGAGCGGGGTATAAATGTTACTCTTATAGCAAGTATTAACGCAATTGGCAATTCAATACCGCCTATGTTTGTTTTTCCGCGAGTATATTTCAAAGATCACATGCTGAACGGTGCCCCTGTAGGAAGCATAGGAAGTGCAAATCCAAATGGGTGGTCAAATAGTTCAATATTGCAGCCACTTGATAGAACTGTATTTGGGCCTTTAAAAAAATATTTTAATACTGCGTGTAATGAATGGCTACTAGTTCATTGTGGCACGCCAATGTCAATTTATCATGTGGCTGAATGTGTTAGGAAGGCTTATCCACTGGCGTTTACACCTAAAAATGTCCAATCAGGATTTTCTGTTACAGGAATATATCCTATTGCCAGGAACGTTTTCAAAGATGATGAATATTTGAGCTCTTTTGTGACAGATAGATTAATTCTACAGACCCCATCTAATTCGGAAGAGCAGCCTCAACCTGGACCATCAAGGGAACATCACACACCAGAGCAAGTACGACCATATCCAAAGGCTCAACCAAGGAAGGAAGGTAAAAGAGGGGGTAGGAAACCAGGAAGATGCCGAATTGTTACTGGCACTCCAGAAAAAAATGAAGTTGAAATGCAGGCACAAATGAAAAATAAGACAAAGAAGAAAGAATTAGCTATTAAGAAAAAGAAGGTTAAGAAAATTTTAAATACAGCAGTTCTGAGAGTAGTTCAGAAGACGAATTGCTGGAAGATACAGATGATTCTCTAGAAGACATTGAATTTGGAGAAGCAGAGATAGAAACAAATAATGAGACCGAACAACTTAAGATTGGCGACTATATTTTAGCAAAATTAGAAACCAAAAGAATAAGAAAATATTACGTTGCTATAATCACAGGCATTGATGACGTTACTTTTAATGTAAAATATTATAAAAAAACAAAATTAACACATAAATTTGCGATTGGCGACAATATAGAGTACGAATTGCCAAAGAGCGATGCCATAATTACACTTGGCAAACCACAAGTAGTTGCAGGTACTGCGAGACAAAATGAGGAGCTTAAATTTGAAATAGACATATCAGCTTATAATGTAGAATAGAATTTGTTAAACCGTCCCAAGGTACAAACATCTATGTCTCAAAGTACATTACAAGGCTTGTACTTTAGGACACAAAGGTTATTACAAAAAAATTTTTTTTGTTCTTATGTATTTAATTTTATTAACAGTTTTATTGGTTCCTTCACATAAAAACAAGATTATCTTTTGTATTCTATATTAATAATCAATAAAAATTATACGCTGTAAATATTATCACAAAGAACTTTTTTTTGTCCCAAAGTACAAGGATCTCCTATATATTACTAATTTAATGACTTTTACATACATCAACTTTTTTGATTTAAATATACGAATTTCAAATCCTTATTATGTAAATATAAATATACCAATTTAAGGACGCCGCTGTGTTTTATTTTATGTATTAAGTTGTTGTATATTTATTTTAATTAACCAATACCACGCACGTCCTGGACCTTTGATGAGACTTCACCAACACCACAAATTATTGTATTACAAATATCTAAAATATTATTTTATTATTTATCTTAGAATAGAAATTCATTATTACCATACCACCTTATGACAACCCCTTATTTGTAATAAGTGACGCTCTATTTGTAATAGTACACTTGCTACAATGTAACTAATAAATTCAATAATGATTTAACTATCAAAATGGAAAGTCCAGGATTTATGATATTCTGTGAAGATGAAAATATATCCATAATTATGAAAAACATAATTACTATTAAGTATGTTATAGGATAAATATTATTTCAAAACACGACAGTATTGAGGATTAATCTGCATCGTGTTAGTATCTCCATTAAGAAAAAAGTTAATTACGATTAAAGCTTTACCACACGTGTTTATGTCAAAGTATGCGCATGTATATATTAGGGTAAAAATATATATTATACAATGCATGTAAACTCTATCTTCAACATACTACATACATAATACGTCATTTCAGCATAAAATATTCTAGAAATACATAAAATCACTATAACTCGTACGAGTATGCAACTGATAATGCAGCTGGTATTTCATGTTCAAGACTAATTAACACTCCTAACATGTCCAGTAAAAATTTAGAGAGAAAAAATATCAGTGATATTTCTGCGATCGTATCAAAAGGACATAATTTTCATGACATTTTATCGTACATGTGCAACTCGCGTACATTATATGTTACTGTCTCTGTGTGCGTGTGTGTGGCCTCATACAATATAATTGCCATTAAATTATTAGCTTAATTATGTGTCTGCCTTTTTTAACGACCGATTTAATGCTATGCTGAGCCGCGACGTAAAATAAACTGGCCGCCGAAATGAAACATTAATTATTGATATCAAAAGGAATATATTTTATTTGCTGGCTTGGCTTTATAAATTACTAGAATTAAGCTTCTCTTAATGTGTTCAGAATTCTCTGCAAGAAACAATACTAATTACAATTCTTTCTTTACGTACTGCACATTAATCGCCTTCTTTAATGTTTTATTTTCATAGTAATTATTATTACAAAAGATAAATTAACTCAACTACTGTATAGTGAAGTATAATAATATGTTGTTATTTTGTAATAACTAGTTTATGTTAATTCTTTTAAAATGTGGTCTAACATACAGGGTTAGTATAATATCCCGCAACGGTCATTTTATGGTTTTCAGACTGACATCAGTAGAATTATTAGCAGCAGCGGAAGAAGCATTAGAAGAAGAGCCATTTACTGCTTAGGATGAAGACGAATACATTCCGGAAATCGAATCTGAAGAATCTGATGCAGAAATAGAACCTGTAATCGAACAAGAGGAACCTTATTCAGATGAAATTAGTGATGAAGAAGAAACGCCTGCACAGCCTACTGTTTTAGTAGCTAAAGATGGAACTCATTGGACTAGTACTCCATTACAACAAGCGCAGACAATTAGCCGAAATATCTTGCGCGAAAAATGTGGCGCGCCAAGTTTTAGTGCATTATATACTGCTAAAGAAACTTTTAAATCTATCATGTCCAATGAAATTTGTACCATAATTTTAAGGGAAACCTAAGAAAAGGCACACAAATAACGAGATTATAATGTAAAACAAGCTCAAAAGTACAAAGATTCTAAGCGGCAACCACCACCACAAAAGGTTTTCAAGGCATTCACTGAAGAGGAATTCGATGCATTTTTAGGAATCCTAATTGCAGCTGGTGTACATAAATCTAATATGGAACATATATCTGAAATGTTGAAACTTGAATCCTTACCTCTTATTCGTGCGGCTATGTCTCGTGATCGCTTCAAAATGTTTTCACGATTTATTCGTTTTGATAATCAGAATACACGTGCTGAACGATCTAAAAGTGACAAAGCTGCTCCAATTCGTGATATATGGATAATGCTAAATAGTAATTTAGAAAACAACAATAAGCCGTCTGAATGCATAACGGTCGATGAGCAATTATTTCCTTATAGAGGACATACAAAATTTAACCAATACATTCCTTCAAAACCGGCAAAGTATGGGATAAAAATTTGTTGGGCTTGTGATGCGGCAAATGTTTATCCTTAACAAGGTAAAATTTATACTGGAAAACCACCAGGCGGTGAACGGCAAGTGAATATTGGAGAGGGTACAGTTCTAGATTTAGTTACTAAATATAAAGGTTCTGGAAGAAATATAACGACAGACAACTTTTTCACAAGTTTACAGTTGGCTCATAACCTAAATTCTTGGAACTTAACTTTAGTAGGAACCGTTCGAAAAAATAAAACTTTTCTTCTTTCCAATATGCAATCCAATAAAAGTAGAGTTATAAATTCCACTAATTTTGCATTTACTAAAAGAGCAACTATATGTTCGTATGTTCCCAAAAAGAACAAATCTGTCATCCTATTATCATCAATGCATACAACAGGCAAAGTAGAAGATACTGGTACTACAAAACCCCAAATTATTAAATATTATAATAAAACCAATGGCGGCGTCGACACGATGGATAAAATGTTATCAGAGTATACAGTAAAGCGTAGAACAAATCGTTGGCCCTTAGCATTTTTTTACAACATGGTCGACCTTGCTGTACTGAGTGCATACATAATTTACACGGAGCACAATCCTAGGCTTACATCAACCGACCGACGACGGAGATTTTTGAAAGATCTTGCAAACGAGTTATGCATGTCTGCTGTACTAACTCGAAGCAGTAATCCAAGAGTTTTGGGCAATCATTTTACACGTACATCACTAGAAATGGTTCTAGGACGCCAAATTACACAACCAGTCGTTACAGCAGTCAGAGATCAATCATCTCGAGATACTTCTGGGCGTATTTTGGTAGTTGGAAAATGTTACATTTGCCGCGAATTGAATCACAGACAAAGAAAAACGCGAAAAGCATGTAATTCTTGTTCAAAACCAGTTTTTAATGAGCATTCTGATACTAAGGCCGTATGCGATACCTGTAACCAACAGGCAGTTTAATCCTATTATTATTTATTTTCGTTCTTTTTATACATCTTTTTTATAACATATATAAAAAAAAAATGTAAAAATGCTACTTTTCTTCTTTAACATCCATCCACATGCAATTTTAAATGGAGGTACCCGGGTACCCATACCGGTCTTAGAGGTTGTAATAATTTCGAATGCCATTTTTTCGTTAAAAATTAAATCTAAATAACGAAGTATATATAATAAAATGTAATATAAAACAAGTTTAGAGATGTCACAGAATTTCCAAGCTCAGCAAGTTCAAACACGAAAAATATTAATATTTAAATCTGAAAAAGGCACCCGGGTACCCTTCCAGTCACATAAACGTTAAAAAAAAATTTAAGTAGAATAATAATAATACCGAATTTATTATAGAATTTATAGAAGATATCAAGAGGCGATAGGTCTGGTGAACGGGCTGGCCATTCGATTGCTCCTCTGCATCTAATCCGGCATGCAGGAAATACCTCGTCCGGATAGTCACGAACTGGATGTGGTATATATGGATTGACGTAAAGTTACAACTGTTTGTATCCATCAGTAGTAGTTTTATTTTGCGTTATAGTTTGTGTATAAGATGTCATTTCGTGTTCCGCTTACGGTTGTACAAACCGTTTTGTTAAAAATAGTAACATAAAATACCATAGGTAAGTATACTTATTTTTACATTTTTTCTATCATATTAGCATATGTTTTAAATTTGTAGATTCCCTTGTGATCCACAGTTACGGAAAAAATCGATTATAACATTAAAAAGAAAAGATTTACGAAATAACTGTCCATAGGAATAGAATCTTGAAGAAAGGTACTATACCAACGAATTTTAAATAAATCTAGACGAGTCATTGTACGCACTTCAAATACAGAAAGTGGAAACGTAATTCAAGAGAGAAATTGAGGAAACAAAAAATACAAGATTTCAAGCACCTGTGGAAGAGGTTTCAAGCTCCCAAGGTATCTAAACGAAAAATCTTAATGAGAGGAAAATGTAAAAAGTAAATATATTATCAATTATACCAAATATAAATCATATATTGTAGGAAAAGAACAGAACCACACTACTTAAGATATTTTGAGGGACACAACATTTAGAGGATCTCATAAAAAGAAAAAGATATTGATTAACATCTCAGAAAGTAGTTAAAACACTGAAACATAAATGTAAATATTGCTTTCTACATTTTACGACACTAATTATTCGAATTTCTTAATTGCCCGGGCGAAATTTTTTCTATTAAAAAATTCGAATAATTAGCGTCGCAAAATGTAGAAAGCAATATTTACATTTACATTACCTCGCAAAAATGCAATTAATTTGCAACTGAAACACAAAGTTAAATACTTTGAAACAAAAACAAGAAGAATGAAAAATAAAATTAAATCGTTATTAAATCTAGTTGTGTTTTACTATACATGTGTTTTCTATTGCCATCTATTACTAAGTAACTATTTAATTAATTTCATCCTATAAATACATGTGCATTTAATTCATACTCATTCGGATTTTTTTAAAGCTGTACCCTATATATTCCGTATACCGCATCTTTAAATTAAATTAAAATTGTAATTCAGTAACAAAATATTTATTTTATAAAGATACAAACAAATCCACGAATATTTTTTTTAAAGTAACTTGATAAATGTATTACAGTTAAACAGCCAGGTAAGTATATGCCGCATGTATATTTATTTGTCCCGGTCGATCGCCCATGTATTTGAATAGGGAACGCGCGTTTTCTTGCCAGTACTAGCTCTATCTCACTCGGTAGTTTCTCGCTCTAATGCAGGAGTCAATTGAATGCACTACTTTGATTAGATGTGCGCTATCCATATATACTACATCCATGGTAACGAACTTCACGCGCAAAATGTGGCGGAGCCCAACCTGTTAGAACCAAATAGATTCGTTTGGTAGATTAAGTCTAATTGAATTTGGCGCTGTAATTGCTGGTACGATATCGTTCGCCAACAAATTTAAATATCTATCACCATTTAATGTGTTTCTCTTGTGAAAAAGGGCCTATTATTTGATTTGCCAGTATACCAACCTACGCATTTACTTTTCGTGGGTGCTGCCTATGGTCTTCTTCTATCCAGTGAGGATTTTCTATTGACCAGTAACGATAGTTGTGCCTGTTGATCGTACCATTGAGACAAAACTAAAAAAATAGTGTCATTATTTCGTCTGCGATCTGGATCATCTTCCGACAATTCATAAACGGTTTGTATTTTATACGGTTTCAGTTTCGCAGACTGAAGAATTTTTTTGGCAGATATTTGAGAAATGTTATGAATTTGACCCAATTCCGTTGTCGATATATGACTATTTTCTTGTGTTGAAAGGAAAACATGTGTCTCAACATGTGTCAAACTGGTGTCTTCATCTGTTGCTGTTCTTGGACGTCCAGTTCTTGGCAAATCTTTTATATGGTGAAGTGTTTCGTACTTCTGAATTGTTCGGCACACTGTACGTTTACTGATTTGGCGATCGAGATAAACAGTATTGAATAAAACACGAACTTCATCATATGAACGTTGACGATCACTATATAACGTATTATCAAAATTTCAATTGGCTCAGATTCTGTTAGTTTTAATGGCATTTTAAATACAGTGTACTCTCTCTTAAGGGGACAGCCATGGGACTGAAAAATTTGTAAGCTTATGAGAAGTGTCCGCTTATGAGAAAAGTACAAAAAAAGTAAATAATAATTTGTAATACATTTATCTTTAAACAATTTTATTTTCAAAACAAGAACATATAAATATTAGATAAAGTAAACAGAATTTTCATTAAAATTTTTGCGAGAAGTAAGAAAAAACAAAATTTGTTATGCAAGGTATCCCTACAACCTTATTAGGACTCCATACGTCATTGGCCTTCAGCCTCAGTATCGCAGCCATTGCCTCCGCCTTTACAAATAGTTCCAGCGGAGGGAGACCCACGATAGCCTCCATGGAAGAGGCTAATAATAATAATAATATTAATAACCCATATAGGCTCATTACTTAATGAGGCTAAAATAATCCATTTTTAGGGTAATAAAAACGTATTACTTATACTAATTATGTAGAATTTACTAATAATGAATCGAAATGTAGCCTATTATCCTAAATGCATTAACAATTAGTTAGAACTCATTTAACATAGTTTTATCCATTTTCAAATTCAACCCTCCCGGCAATTTTAAGCAAAATCTAAAATGGTAAATAAAAAGACATTCTGATGTAATGAATTTTCTTGACTATTTTTCTCGTAATCAGGGCATTAAAAATGATCGGAAACACCACTCAGATCTTAAAGGGTAAAACCATTGTAGGTCTGTAATAATTAATCTCATCAAGATACTTTTCTCTTCAAGTTTTAACCAAATACATATGTAAAACGTTAAATAAAATTCGGAAATATTTTTTATAATTGCACAAGCATACATAAAATACACGCGTGTTTATGCTTACGTAACATCAATAGATGCGGCTGTCACAGTCGAACGTCAATTGCAAGAAACGTATCTGTTCAGTATTAACAACAAATTTATTCATATATACGTGATGGGTATGCATATAAGTTGCTTCCATTATCATGAAACGTGAGCCTTGAGATGGATTAGTTCGAGTGGAATCATTAAAAACGGCTTATGTTGGTCCGATTTCTTCACCCGCATGGTACTATCAAGTCTTCGCTCGTGTGTACACACACACATAGACGTGGAGATACATGTGTATATCCTTACACATACATACAGACATACTTATATATATTGCAGTGCCGCATTCAGATATATCGAAGGCCTTAGCCAAATATTTACACGGGAAAATTTCCGAACTGAAGAAGCGGTAGTCGATGTATTTATGAAGGTTGAGAGGCAATGTAAGTAAATAAGAATATATAAGAAATACGAATTTTTGTGTTGGATTAATATGTTACGCATTTATGTCTTGTACCTGTTTAGGTCGGTGCCGATAACCTTGTTAATATAAGAAGGAACGGTTGTAGAGGTAATAAACAAAATATGTAATTTGTATTATTTGAGTAAGTTTGAGTATGATTGAAGTAGATTTTACAATTTCTTGAGGCGTCAACAAGTTGAACGCATTACTGAAAGTTACAGCTACAGTTTTTTAATCTTAAATGTACTCACACATGGCGATTTATTTTTCAATCGCAACACAAGGGCAATTAATTCGATTTTTTTATCTTTTTACATGTAAGCACAAAGCGATTGATGAATTATTGCACGTGCCGCATGCTTACGGGTGATATGTCGGGTTGCCAGTTTGAGCAAATAATGCATAGTGTACACACATAAGTCACATATCATGCCCGTGATATAAAAGTCTAGATAATTCAGAAAGCTTTCAATCTGCAACTTTTCAAGAGTG
This sequence comes from Melolontha melolontha, assembly GCA_935421215.2. Taxonomy (NCBI): domain Eukaryota; kingdom Metazoa; phylum Arthropoda; class Insecta; order Coleoptera; family Scarabaeidae; genus Melolontha; species Melolontha melolontha. Next base: position 35,343,230 of record OW285236.1, on the reverse strand, counting down.
CAATATTTTTTGAGGTTTATATCTTTGCCAGACCTTTGTATTGTACACTGATAACAGAGAAATATCTGTCTTCCAATACTTCGAATATTGCGTGGCTCACCTCCAGTATAATTTTAGAAATTGCGCATGATGGTATGCGAAACAGGTACCTACATTAGCGACTGATAATAAAATTGTTTTTATTTTATAAATTATGACTCGTAGGACGGCCAACTCCATACTAAAACACTACTAAGGAAGCTGGCTGGACGGTTTTCAGCGAACCTAATTCGTAGTAACAAAAAAGAAATTAAAATAATTACCGGCTTAATAACCGGACATTGTCCTTTAATCCTTTCGCGACGATTTTTTTTTCTGAGAGACATAGGAATACTTTTGTGGTTTCTTATGTTTGTATAAGTCAAAATTATATTTTATAATAAAAAATGTCGAAAAAAACATCAAGGGGTTGAAGGGGGTAGTGGTACATATTGTAATGCTCCATTTATACATCAGGTTTATCAGTTTCATAAATAATATGTATAAATGGAACTGCTTCGGCAACAGTGTTACCTTCGGGACCAGGTGACATTACATGGCGATCCTGCCCACGTCTAATATTACATGACGATCCTGCCTTTAGTTAGATGATCAGATATTACATTGTGATCCTGCCATCCCATCATCTAACATTATCACTTGGTCCCGGAGGCAACATCGTTGCCGAGGCAGTTCCATTTATACAGCAGGTTTATTAGTGTGATAAATAATATGCAAGACAACGATTAAATAATAACAAATAATTCAATAACGATAACAACAACGATAACAACAGTAAACACTACATTATAAATATGAGGCACTAGGCTTGTACCAACTCTAGCTTTGCAGTGACTCTGCTTGTAGAGACCTCTCAATGTCTCGTTTTATACCTTTAGAGTGTGTCGTGTCCCCTTAGCCTAGTGACCTGGTTACAAGATAAAAACAATGTGGTGTAAGATCATAACTCAACCAGGTCGTGTTGATAAAATGGATATTTTGAATACATGACGTGGTTTGGCTATTACAATATAAGCACCATTAGTCTTTTGTTCTGGTACTTTTATGTACCATCAGTCCTATAAAAAAACTTTTTTTGAAAAATGTTAAATATTTTTATTGTATATAATACAAAATATTTTAAGAATGATATATTGCAAAACATTTGGAGCATAGCGGAATGTCACATTCTTGGCAAATTGTCTTTGTGCGTTTTTGGGATTTATTTTCCGTGTACCTTTTGCACTTTCTTCTCGTTGTACCTTCCACTGGAGGATGTAAAGATACATTTTCGAACCGCTGTCTTTTCCCAGATAGTCTTCCTTTCTTCGATAAACGCCCTACAGTTGCTGTTTTTCTTCCTTCAGTTATCAGTTCTTCCGCCAGGGGCACTAGAAATTGCAGGAAAGCAATTTTTTTCATTGTCTTCTCTTTATAGATAATCCATGCGTTTACGACAGCCATCATAAGCAGACGATAAAAAACCTTCTTCCACCATTTATTTGATTTGCGATCTAGTTCGTATAATCCCATCATCTGGTCTACAAAATCAACCCCTCCCATAATCTCTCTATATGATGCAACCATTTCTGGACACGGAACCTTGATTTTGGAGCCATCTTTCAAAGTTTTGTTAACAGACATGACATTAGTAGTATGGCAGTTGCATAACCTCTTTTGTGTCTTGCCATTTCACAAACAAAAGTCCATCTTGGCTGCACTGAAACACGTATTTACCTCTTTTCAATTTATCCATGATTTTAGGTAGATTTTTCTATTTCGGTTACAAGTTCCTATTGCAGCCATATTCTGTAGTAGAGCGATCGAAGTAAAAAAGCGATCAAAACAGAAGTTAATATCTTTCTCTTTTGCTGTAGAAGTGAGTTTTTTCACTACACGTTCGCCAAGAGTTCCATCTAGATGTTCAGTTTCACGGCCTGTGTAAAAAAAAAACAGATTCATGAAAATGATTTATTGCAATTACTTCTAGTATATAAATACAAAGTATATTTTACTTGTATATGTTAAACATCTAATAAAATTGCAACGTCAGAAATTTTCTCTTGTCACTGCTTTCATATGTGAGGGCGACCTGAAATGTTTCCGGAATCGGCAAGAGATGGCGCACGAAGGTTGATTCATCGGTCGGCAAGCGCAACTTTTTTTATGGCAACTGTCAAAATTTCCGACGACCACTATCAATAGTTGTTGTTTAAGAGTGTGTTTTGCGTAGCATGTCAGGCGGTTTCCCAAAAATGGATAAAATCGAATTTCGTGCAGTGATAAAACACTTCTGGATGGCTGAGAAAACGGCCACGGAAATTCTAAATATTTTGCTAGAGGTTCATTGCGGATCTACTCCATCATTTTCGACCATCAGCTTCTGGGTGAGCGAGTTCAAACGTGGCCGCACAAGCACATGTGACGAATCACGCAGTGGGCGCCCAAAAACCGCTACCAACGATGAAATGGTCGACAAGATTCACGATGTCGTGTTAGCCGATCACTGATTGAAGCTGAAAGAGCAACAAGCATCTCAGAAGAACGCGTTGGCCATTACCTACGAAATTTTGGGTATATAAATAAATATAAATTTTTTCCTAATGAAAAAGCTTTCGGCGTGATGGGTACCACGTTTGCTCATACCGGAGCAAAAACGAAATCGGGTGACCGTTTCGGAGAAGTCTGGCCAGGATCCAACGCAATCAAAGGAATTTGTTCATGCGTTTCGTAACCGTGGATGAGACTTGGATCTACCACTACATACCGGAGACCAAGGAACAGTCGAAGCAGTAGACTTTTCCGGGCGAATCGGCTCCGAAGAAAGCAAAGACCGTTCCATCGGCCGGAAAGGTCACGGCGACCATTTTTTGCGATTCCCAAGGTGTGATCTTCATCGACTATCTGCAGAAGGGAAGGACGATCACGAGGCAATACCTTACCCGATTTGATGCAGTATTGAAGGAGAAACGGCCTCGTCTGCGGCGGAAAAAATTGCTTTTCCACAACGGCAATGTGCCGGCTCATTCATCCCGCATCGTCGTGTCCAAATTGAATGTGTTGCGCTACGAATTAGTCTCTCATCCTCTATATTCACCGGACCTAGCCCACGGCGACTTTTTCCTATTCCCAAAGCTTTTAGTATGTAGGAAATTTTGAAAGACGCGATTGTTGCAGCTACTGATTGTTTCGCTGGCCTCGTAAACGTGTATTGCTCTTCCTTTAAACTCCGTTTTAAATCTTCCACCCTTCGTTTTCCTAACGCACTTTTTTTGCGGAAAATCATTTTCATAGTTTTTATGCAGTTTTATAATGCCTTTCTAAGTTACCGCGTTTGGGCAATGCCACTGACGATCGACAAACGAAATAAATACACTTATCTTTCACCATAATAAACAAAAATTCTTCCTCCCAATCGTTATTAAAATGGTATGTTTTACTTTTTTTGGCCGCACTCATTTTGCCTTTCAAATATTACCTGTCATTCGGATACTCAGTTATGAATTGGCATAGTGTCGAGGCATGCGGATTTTTATATGAATCTGACTAATTTGAGAAGAATCGGGAAAGGTCGCCGAACGTCACGCAGTTGCATTGCCTCGTGAGTCTCGAAAATTTCAATAAGAGACAGAGACGGCCTAGGGTCCAATTTGTTTTTAGTTTTTTTTTCGCGATCCACTTCAAAAGCTCTTTCGATCGACCATTTGGGCCCCCCTGTCGTATCCCAACGACCCAAGTTATCGGTATTTAAAGAAGAATATGCTGATATTTCAAAAAACAAAATGGAATTTTGTTAATAATTATTCCTAAATCATTTTGCTGAAATTTAGGTATGGTACCACGTAACATCTTGTAGGCGCGGCAACGACACAGCGGTATGCGATCCATTGAATAGTATGATATTTAGATAAAAGAGATAAGTTCACGCAAACACATTAACTCGAGTATAGTCTCTCGTCTACCTACGAATAAATATAAGTAAAAGTCGAGAATTTGTTATATCTTTTGCAACCGAATCGAGTCACTAACAAACTTCGATTGCTTCTACAATCTTTTTGATTAGGAAACAAAAAAACGCAACATTTAATAATCAAACGAATGTCTTTATAAATACAAGGAAAAAAGTATATAGCAGGAAAATTAAATGTAAATGATAATGTACAAAATTATAAAAACACTATACTATGTCAACTTTCTCTCTCTCTCTCTCTCTTTCCCATCTATATCTGTCTCCCCCGGCCCCTTTTTTCTTCATGTTATTTAATCGTATTAAGAAATGGAGAAAACACCGTTAATGGCTGTTTTGAAATTTAATCTGTTAAAATTATATTTCCACTTAATATAACATACGTAATAAAAATAACATAAAACTTTAATTTCGATAACATACATAAAATTGATACAAAATTTTGTCAATTTATACCAAATTCTTCAACAGATTAGTGCAGAAGTTAGAGATGCCAAATATTTTGCATTTATCTGTGACAAAGCAAGAAATATTCGCAAAACTGAGCATGGTAAAAAAATCATTAGCTTGTTGCAAAATTGATTTGAAGAACTGTGTTGCCCAAACTTACGATGGTGCAAATGTGCAAATTATTTCAAAACTTACGGAGCTTCTGAAGTAAAATAATTATATTTTTAAAACTTGCTTTATAATGACTATATTGTAGATAATATTATATAAAGCGGGTTAAAATTGTGTCTCTGAATGTACTGCTTAAGGCGACTGTGCTGCTTGATTTGCACAGATTTGCCTTAGATACTTGGTTTGACTTTAGTTTTGTGGCTGAACAAAACAGTTTTTAAATAAATGCTAATAAACTTTCGGTAAATGGGTGAAACGCAAGTAAAAAAATCATTCTTTGAATAATTGGCGTTAACGTTTCCAAATGTAACGTTACACTTATATAACGTATTCCAATATAAATTGTTAAAGTAATCTTCAACAAAAGAAAATTCTAATCAGTTTTGCCTGTTTTAAATATAATTCCTTTTATAGATATACACACTCAATTCGTCCCTGGAGAGCGGCTAGTGTATCTTATAAGAGGAAGAGAACACCATAGCACGAAATGAAGAGAAAAAGAAACGAATAGAACATCGTGTCCAAATCCGCTTATTTATATGTAACCGTGGTTCTGCGTAATACGGTAGCTCAATAAAAAACCATAAACATAACGATGTCTTTTATAAGATTACAGAGTTACGACATCAACTTTCTTAAATAGCTCTCTAGCCGATTTATGGCCCAGTGTGTTGTCTCACACTGCCCATAAAACCTGTAATTGTTTAAATGAATAAATTTCCTCTTCACGATGACTACGACGATAATGACGATCGAAGAGCGGGTCTATTAATGCGCCATAATCAACATAGTAAACCAGATTTATTTTACCCAATTTAAATCGATTTTAGGTCATATTTGTGCCGATTCTAGCATCGAGGTTATTTTTTTAGTCGCCACTTTCTGTAGAAACTATCATCTTCGCAGATACCATAAGTGTTTCGTGTAAATTTGTATTTAAAGTGTTTGTAGCTTGTTTTGTGAAATGAGATCATTCGCTTTTTATGTATACATTTTATAGTTATTTAATTAGATTGAACTTTACACAGGTGTAGCGATATTTATAATAAATAAAGACACATTTCCTATTACCATTATTTGATTTATCAGAGCCGCAATTATAATGCGTTTATTTAAAAACTTTGAACATTAGCGTACAAAATTTACAAAATTCTGGAATCATTCGCTTCATCACGATAAATAATGCCACCGTTTAGCAAGACAATATCCGCAGTCACAGTACATCTGTTATAGCCCTTTTCAAATAACAAGAAAATATATTTCTGATGTGTAAATAGCTTAATTAATCATGTGTTGAGGGTCTAGAGAAATGCAAGCAGTGATTATAACATTGCCATGGAAACCAGAGAAATTTTAAGTATTAACTTTTTTCTTCAAACGTACTAAAATATGATCATTTTGTTACTGAATACATACCTTAGAAATAATTCATTTTTTTACTAGTAAAAAAATGGGTTCATTTCTTTACTAGTAAGAAAATGTAACCGATCAATCATAACTCCTTAAAGTGACTGAACGATTATTTGATAACTGTCAAATATTTATAAAATGAGCGAAGAAGAATTTGGATGTACGCCACCAGAATTAAGAAAAATTGCCAATCAAGCTGCTGCAACTTTAATCCCGACTAAATCTCGTAAAGTGTATGAAAATGCGTATGCAAAATTTCTGAAGTGGACTAGAGAACAAAATGTCAACAACTTCACCGAAAACGTTTTGTTGGCATATTTTGCAAGTTTATCGAAAAATTTGAAAAGCTCCATATTATGGGCACAATATTCAATCATTAAAGCTCAACTAAACTTAACACATAATGTAAATATTGGAAAATATAACAAATTGACAGCATTTTTAAAGCGTCAAGGCGAAGGTTATAAATAGAGCTGAGGATGTTTGCGGTATAACCATGGTTATATCATGTAACCATAGTAAATTACTATGGTTATATGATATAACTATGGTTATACCGCAAACATCCTCAGCTCTAGTTATAAACCAAAAAAATCCAAGGTATTGTGTAAAGGTGAAATTGATAATTTCTTAGTTAATGCACCGAACATAGAATATTTAGTTGCTGAGGTACGTATAAGTGTCAGTGCGCAATATAACGTTCCTTTACTATAATCGGAGACTTTTACATGAATATATACAGAGAGTATGCTGCTCTTCGTCTAAAGGCCACAAACTTGACCAGATTTTTTATTAAATATCAAAATGGGAAATGTCAGAATGTCAACTACTTCTATCAACACCGACATCGAAATAGGCAATAGTGATTTCAATATACACAATTATTCTGTTCATAATTGTACTTTTAATATTAGTTAAATAAATAAAAGTTTACACAAAACACTTTGACAGTTGTTTAACAGATATATAAAACCTATATTTAAGCGACTATAATGCATGATATACTTAAATGTGTAGCTCACAAGAACGGTAAAAATTATTTGAAGAAAAAATAGTATACATCACACGGAGTAGAAAGCTTTTTGTGTCTCGCCCAGTTTGCACTGTCTCGGCTATCGCCTCGACAGCAAACTTCTGGGCTCGACACAAAAATGACAGCTTTCTACTCCTAGTAATGTAATATACTATTATCGTCAACCGTCAATAAATGTCATGCATTACCATAGTGATTTGCGGCAGTAAAGTAACACTTTATGTTACTGTAAAAATCAAACACTTTACCTGCCGCTAATATCTATCAGCATACCCATGACTGTATGGCATTAGACAGAAATCGTTTGTCGCTGTCACGGCTCAAACAGTAAAAGTTTTATCGCGAATTATTTATAGAAAATAATGGAAGAAGATATTCACTGCACGTCGCCTGAAATTCTGAAAAAGTCATTAGAGACGTCTTTCGAAATTCTACCATAAAAATTTGTCAAAAAATGCAATCGCCAGTATGACATTGATATCAGTAAATATAAAAAACTTAGGGCATTTTTAAAACACAAAGGAAGAAATCATATTCCAAAAAAGTCCAAAACTCTTTATAAAGAAGAAATACTTACATTTTTTATAAATGCACCGGATGAAATCTACTTGATCATGAAGGTAATTCATGCAAACCTTTCATAACCAATTTGTTGTGAATGTAGTAATTATTTTAGATTTGCGTTGTGTTTGGTATTGCTGGGGTTTTGCGTAATGAAGAACTTTTGAATTTAAAAGTAAGTGACATAGAGCACAAAGAAACAATTTTGGTTGTTCAGTTAACTAAAACAAAGACCAATAGGCCTCGATTGTTTGTGATCACTACAGAGTTTGAAGGAAAAGTAAAATCCGTAGAATATGGACGGGCTGTTTTGGTTCCGGTGACGATGCTTCGTCGCTTGTTCCCTTTGATTACAGCTCGATTAATGAATGAACTCACCGCGCACAAGGTGTAAGTTTGTATACGCTTGATTGTTTATTCTTTGGTGAAAGGTTAGTTTCTGAATAAATGCAATTGATCTAAATATATTTATTTACACTAATTACACCTATTTTTAAATATACAACAACTTAAGCTATTTATCTTATGAGTATGACTGCTGTGATACTTTGTGTCTTGTAATTAATTAAATGAATCGGCACTGTTTGAATGACTTTATGTTTGATGATATATAAAAGAAACTGATACTTAAATCAATAAACTGAATGTCTATGTTGAGACAAATTAACTCTCTGATGAGTGTTTTGATTACTCGTTAAATGAGGAGTTTACCCCGATAAAGTTATAAACGATAACGAACTTGTTTGTGTTAAACTTGTTGATAAGACTGACTTGAGATTGAGATTTTTGTGATAAAGAAAACTCCATATGAAAAATTCAAAATCCCCACAATACCATGATTGGTAGAAACTGTTCAAAGAGGCGTTCTCAATTGAACTTAAAATATTGGAAAAACTGTCGGTGAGTTTCTTTGACAATAGAATATATTGCATTGCCGTAATAAACCAGCGATTATAAACGTTGTCACCAGTTTACCATTTACCAAAATCCTGGGAAGTTCAGACAGTAAAACCAAATGTTTTGGATGTTCTTTGAACTACCAAGATACAATTATTGATGTAGGAACTATAAATAGAAATATTGTAAAACCGCGCACATGTTGGGACTGACGGTATTATCTGATACAAAGAACCCACCATTACTTGTAATAAAAGATCTTTGAAATTATTCCGAACTTAGCGTACTGGTATTGTCCTAAATTTAACTAGAAAGTATATGGATTATTGTTCTGAAAGGCAATCTAACCCGAGTCCCAGATTGTATAAACATAGTTTAAAGCTGGCGAAATAATATAGATGTGACCTCGTGTACAATTGTACCTAAGATTCTCCGGATCGGACCAACCGCTTTATCTAAATATGATGGGCCGCAGATGATAAAAATTAGACATATACCGTGTGATACATGAGCCTGCATAGTGAATTTAATTTGATTATAATTAAAAATTGTACGTTATTATACTAAATCGAAACCTAATCGTTTCTTAAATTAATTTAAAAATACTTAATATTAATGTGATATGAAAGGATCCTGCATGTATCCTCAACAGAATGATTTAACAAATATTTAGCTCTGCGTCCTAAGTAGACGCCCCACGACCGACTTTTCTTAACTTATAGAAATGGAAAATGCACAGTCCAGGCAATTGAAATCCATACTTTTGGAAGTGTACCAAGAAAATTGCCAACTATCTACATTTGCCTGAGCCATCACTTTATACCGGACATTGTTTTCGTCGCCACTCCCTTTGTCAACGCAGGCAGCAGTAAGGAAAATTAAAACGTCACGGAGGATGGAAAAGCGATAAGATTGCAGAATCCTATGTTGACGAATTTATGCTCAATAAAATGAAAATTGCAAAGGCGATTTTAGGTGAAAGTCAAACTAACAGCATAGCTACCAATGATAATTCTACTAATGGTCTACAAATTATTAACATAGATAATAATCCTCAAGCATGTTCAACTGAAACTTCTTCCACTGCAGAAATTAATTTTTATAATGTGTCAGGTTGTTTGTTTACTTTTAATATATCAAATAATAGGTAGATTTGTTTTTTATTCGATGTTATTTTTCTGTGTTTACTATGTCATAATAAAATGTGATAAGTTTTAACATGTCCATTTTTTTTTAATTAAATTTTACGGTTGGCGATACAATTTTGTATGCACCACGTCAGTAAAGTGACTTTATTGAACTTGCCTGTTACACGCCTCGCTCGCTTCGCTCGCTCAGCTCATAATCTCCGACTCGTTCAATAAAGTGTCACTTTACTGATTTGGTACATAAATAAATATTATTCTATGGGCCGGTTTCATAATCAATTGAAAGTGTTTTTGAATTTAGAACTAAACAGTAACTTTCGTGATGCGTTTCATAATCACTGTTTGAAGTAAAAGTCTACAGAGGTACATGTAGTACATATCTATGGATGCATGGTAGGATTTGTTTGTATCAGTCATAGGTTATAAATTTTTTATTTGAATATTATGAATATAAGTTCTTCTGTAATATTTTATCATTAACTATAACAAGAGTTGTCAGATTTTCCTCACATTCCAGAATCCTACTCAGTATAAGTTAATATATACCTACGAATGTTTTCAAAACACATCAATTCAGTAGACTTCAACCCCATTTTCTTTAAAAGATATGTAACATGTATACCGATAAATAAAATAGACTACCATTTTAAGTAAATTCAACAATTTTCACAACGAATTATAATTCACAATTGAAGAAGAAATTAATAACAGTATTAATTTTCTTGATATTTCTTTAACCTATGATAGACATGGTACTATTTATACAAATTGGTACAACAAACCCACAGCTTCTTTTGGATATATGAATTACCTCTCAAATGTACCTACAGTATTCAATAAAGTGATTATAAATAATCTGACTCATAGAGCAGTAAAATTATCACATACTAAATACAGAAAATACAACATCAAGAAAATTAAAACGATCTTAACAGGTAATAGCTATCCAACACAACTTATAGAACAAATAATTTAAAAAAAGGATCCACCAAATATACAAAGCTGCAGACACCAATAATAATTTAAATGCGTGTCCTTTAAGTTGAGTGGAGTGAAATGGTCATCATTGTTGCACACAACTCTGTGGATGTTTGATGTCTGTGCCTTTACTGTGAAGAATTCTCTGAGGTCATGTATCTGCTCAAAGTAGATGTTTTTAATATCAACTATACCTCTGCCTCCTTTCTTCCTGGGAAGGTGGAATCTCTCGTTCGAACTTCTGGGGTGGTGGGCACGGTGTTTAGTGAATGTGACCCGTACTAGTCTGTTGATTTCCTCTAATTCTGTTGCGGTCCATCGCACTATACCGAACGTGTACATTAGCACTGGTAGTGCGTACGTGTTTACTGCGGTGACCATATTTCGACCTGAAAGTTTTGTCTTTAGGATCAGATTAATTCGGCGTTTGACCTCTTGAGTTATTTGTTCTTTTGTGCGGTTCTTGTCTATCCCTCTGCTCTGTTCGAAGCCAAGGTATTTGTATGTGTCTTGAGGTTGCATTGTCTGTATAAATTCTTGTGCGCCTAATGTGTGTTCTAATGTATAGTTCTCGGGATCAATCCAGATGCCTTTGGTCATCGCGTTTATGCGACATTTGTCTAGGCCAAAGTTCATTTTTATGTCATGACTGAAAGTTTCTGTTGTTCTCAATAGCTTTTCGAGATCTTTTCTTGTTGTTGAGTAAAGTTTCAAGTCATCCATATAGAACAGTTGGAATATTTGCAGCCCACTTCCCATAATTTCATAGCCTCTCCCGTACGCATTGAGCATAGTTGATAGAGGGTTTATTGCCATGCAGAACCAGAGAGCGCTTAGCGAATCGCCTTGAAATATTCCTCTTTGTATTTTTATTTTACCAACTTCTGTTGTTTTTCGGTTTATGTTGATTGTCAATGTTGTTTCCCAATCCTTCATAATAAGTTTTAGCATTTGCCTTACTTGCGGATCTATTTTATATATCTCCAGTGTTTGTAATAGTCAAGTATGTGGAATGCTGTCAAATGCTTTTTGGTAGTCTATATAGACTGTGTGGAGAGGTTTTTTGCTCTTCTTTGCCTCTCCGGTAATAAGGGTGTCGATTATCAGCTGTTCTTTGCACCCCCTACTTTTCTTTCTGCACCCTTTCTGTTCTTCTGCCAGGATTTGTTTTTTTTAAGGTGTTCGTATATCTTATCTGTCAGTACAGATTTCAAAAGCTTATATATTGTTGGAAGACAGGTTGGGTCGATATTTTGATGGGTCGGGACTAGCTGGTTTGGTTTTAGGGAGCAAGTATGTTATTCCCATTGTGAAAAAGTCAGGTATTTTTCGAGGATCCGCAACAGCTTCATTGAACAGCCTAGCAATTTTCGCATGCGTATTAGGTAGTTTCTTGTACCAGTAGTTTTGGACATGGTCTATACCTGCTGCTCGCCAGTTGAGGGTCTTGTGTGTGGCTTTAGTGACGCCTTCGGTGGTTATGTGAACAGGTGTCATTAAGTTCGTTTTCTGTTGACTCTTTTGTTCTTTCTGAGTCCATTTCTGTTTGGTTCTATGTGCCACCGGGTTCTGTCATATGTTTTCCCAGGATTGTTTTGTTGTATTTATGTCTGGGGTATCTTGTATTGGTTTAATCTCAGTTTTTTCTTCTAAGGATCGATTGAAGTTTCTTTGGTTCATGTTAAATAACCTATTTTGCTGTTTCCGTAGCTGACTCTCTTTGTATCTTTTGATCCGATTGGAATAAACTGCCAGTTTTTGTTTCAGCAGGTCTAGAATTTTTTCTGTCGTAGTATTCTTGTTGTTTTTGTGTGCTTTTATTATCTCGTCAACTTTTTTTTTGTACTGGTTTTGGTAATTGTTTTGTGTGTTGCTTGCGTTAGTCTTGCAATTTGTGTTCGAAGTACATTAATTTTTGTAGATATTCTTCTTTCCCAGTGTGGCATTCTATTTGGTTTTAGTGTGGTTGTTTGTTCCCTCTGTGGTTTTGTTCTATCATGTAGCTCTGTTGTTGTTATCGCGGCGATATATATTGTCGTTTGTAGCTGTTCGAGTGTGGCGAAGCTCTCGACAGCAGGTGCTATTGCCTTATTGATTTGATCAAGCAGTGTTCTTGTTTTACGGCATGGTTGTAGTCTGGGTATTTTAGGCCTTCTTATCGGGTCTGTATGAGAATATAATATGGTGTTTTTTTCCAACGTATCTATTATATCTCCGTCGATAGGTTCTTGTTCTTCATCTGTTTGTTCATAGGTTTCTTGAATATTTTCGATTTTTCTTATTCCTAGTTCTGCTTCTACCTCTCTTCTTATTCGTATTATTAATTTCGTCGCTAGACGGCTTTTGTTAGCAGTTGCCTTTTTTGATCCATGATATTTTGTGTTGTTTTGTTTCCCAGCACAGGGAATTTCTTTCCCATCGTTTTATGTACTCATTTCCATATGGTTCGGAACTTGTTTCCATTTTGGTTATTTGCAAGTAAGCTCGGTAGAGGTATTCATTCATTTCATTTGTCCATCTCAACCGCTTACTCTTACTGGTCCCTTCGGTGGGCTGACCGGTATGGCCAGTAACACTTTCAGGGATTGGAACTTCTGTTTGTGGTTGGTCTTGGTGTGTTCCGGGTCCATTTGCATTGCTATGTTCGTCATCTGGTGCAGGGAGTCTATTGTGGGTCCGATCTGGGGGTGCCTGCTCCCCGATTCCACCCCGGCATCCACTCGTAGTTTTCATAGCGGTCATAAACACACAGAGGGGTGCTAACCCAATGCGGTAGCCAGAGCCCATAAAAATTCCGCCTCCTACGACAATGCGCTGAGTTGGTTTTAGGAAGCAGGATAGATGGTGTTAGTGATCGACCAGAGGTCGGAAAGGGGCGGTCGGAAATAGTCCCCTTTTCAGCCTAATGGGCTGCCTCTACCATGGCTATTGCAAGGATCTATGTCCTTGGGCGCTGAGAACGCCACCTTCCCTACGCCATTTTATTTTATTGTTATTATTATTATTATTATTATTATTATTATTATTATTATTAATTTTACTATTATTATTGTGTACGTTTTGTTGGATGGGCCGGAAAAATATTCGTTACGGGCCACAATGTGTAGCAGTAACTCGTTACTGAATTGTTCTACAAAGAGGAAAAACATTTCGATGAATATTATTTATTATCTTCAGCACAGTAATCATTAATACAACATTTGGTTTTAAAATACATAAATTACTGAATTAATTGATTGATATTCTATCACATAGTATATATACGCATATAGATACAGGTAGAAGAAAAGAATGCTTAATATTGAACTACTATTGTCACGAAATAATCGTTTTATGAATAAAATAAAAAGCTTTTAGGCACTATTAAGTAAATTGTACTAATTCATTCAAATGAGGCTTTCTCGTGAAGTATACATAGGTTAATTATCAATAACTTGCCAGAGAACATTTCAAAGAATGTAAAATAAGAGCGACACGAATATTTGTTGCATTCGTATCAGTTTTGGAATTAATACATCCAACAAAAAATCTTAATTCATGTTATCGCCTTTGTCTCGTATATACAGCTAATGACTAATGAGTTACAATATAATATATTTGTTCTTTCTTCCTTTGTTCGAACCTTCCATTTTCTTTTTACATTAATCCGAGACAGTCATTTGTAATGTCGTCACCCAAAAATATTATCATTCCGTTATGTGTTCTGCGTGAAACTATAACGGTAAATTTACGGCCGAAAATTGTGTGCATATATTTCGTTAATCTCTGCGACGGACAAAACAGTATTTTCGTGTTCGGTAGGAGAAACGAAATAAAAAAAGAAACATGAAACAGTAAAAATGTGCAATTTATCAATGTTTTAGTATCGATGTGCGTGACAGACCCGTTTCATCCATAGCCATATTGTCATATCGGTTTATTAGTGTCCATTAGTTTGCCCATTTTGATTATACTACTATTACACTGGCCACCAACCTCATTGGCTACACTTATCTGTACGTGCATGGTTGGATTATTTTGTACATTAACACATATATACGTATATAATATCTACATATTCACGTATGGGATACATGATATAGTTCAAAATTTTAACTTTTTTTTTTATTTTCATTTGAAATCATGGAAAACACGAATAACCCATTAAGCTAAAATGTTATTGCGCTAATGTAATGAATAGTACATCAGACAATTAAATTAAATTATATATATTTCATAATCGACCAATTAATAAAATTTACTCCAATTTTGTATTACATATAATAGTAATAATAAAAATATCCTATCTAGTTTAGACCCAATAACAAAGTGCATTATATAGGGTTTTTCAATAAACGTGTGCTATCTTTAAACTGAAATAAAAACAACGGAATTTTAAGAGAGAGAATAAATTTTTATTTTGTTGAAAGCTTGGTCTATTACATTAATGATTCATCCATATGCTCTCCACAACCCCGCTTCAAACACTGTATCCGATGAACCGAATTTTTGGTCACTTTTTCTAATATTTGGACCCTATTTCGTTAATAACACGAATATGTTTCAGTGCATCAATTGTGGTTAGTTTGTCGACATAGACTTGACATATTAGAATATAAATCATTTATAATAATTACATATATATATATATATATATATATATATATATATATATATATAATATCCCAATATTTCGCATGAAATTCGTATGCTTCCTCAGGGGGTCACTTTAAGAGCAGATGGAAATACATTAAGTACAAATGTGAACTGGTTTCTGTATGGAGAAATTACCCGTCTCAATATTCATAATGTTTGCAATATTTTAAATTAATCCGACTAATAATAACGGCGTACACATAGTTTACTCCGAAAATACCTTTTAAAAGCAAGGGCAAACACATTTAAAAGAGAGCCACATGTGCAGTTTTGACGAACAAAAGCAGTACTCGCACAAATACATGTTACGTGTCACAAAGTCAATACATATAATGTTAGAGGATGATAGTGTAAAAGATCCGGTAGAGTTTTTGAATTCCAGGTGTGTAACATCGAATAGGAAAAGTCACTATTCATAACCAAGGTCACTAGTTTTATTCACTGGTGTGCAAAAGTCAAGGTGGCTATTCTATAGCGTGTTTGTACTTGCTTTTAAAATGTATTTTCGGAGTAAACTATGTGTACGCCGTTGTTAGTCGGATTAATTTAAAATATTGCAAACATTATAAATATTGAGCCGGTAATTTCTCCATACAAAAACCAGTTCACATTTGTAAGTATTAACGACTTTCTTTTGTTAATAAGTACTTAATGTATTTCCATCAGCTCTTAAAGTGACCCCCTGAGGAAGCATACGAATTTGGTGCGAAATATTGGGATCAAAAATAAAGAACTGACTTAAGTAATAGAGTTTAATTTTGCTGGATTCCCCAAAAAACAATTATCCTTTCCATACATGTTCTAACGGCAAAGGCTCCTGTATAAATTGGCGGACCCACTACACGCGGCGATGTTCTTCGTTAAATTCGGAGTCCAAAATCCTAATACGAAAATGTTGTACCATGCTCCATATCTTTGCACGAGGTTCCTAAAGTTCGGACTTTCAGTCTTGAAATAAGCATTATTACTCGATATTTGTTGACAGAAACAGCTACAATTTAGAAGAAAGAAGAATTGTTGTTATTATCCTTTCGTAAAAGTTTTCTTTTTGATTTTAAAGTTTGTTTTTAATATTTGTTTATTAACTTATTTTGACGAAAAACACATCTGACAACGTTATAAAACAATAAGTAGGCAGCCTAATATTGCTCTAGTCAAATACATTACTACTGTCAAATTCATTCTGAAGACAAAGGAAGCCTGATACATTGTTTTAGGATTAGGATCGCCACGTGTAGTGGGTCCGCCAATTTATACACACCATGTATATAAGAAATAGTTTTTTCTCGGGTTCTTCCTCGCGTGTGAGATATGTCCTGAAATGGATTAATTTTCTCGATGTTTCAACGAGATCTCACTTGTCATCTTCTGGAGTTGGTCTTGCGCTGGTCGAAGTTGGCGTTCGACCGCCAACAGAAGATAACGAATGCGATCTCGTTGAAACGTCGAGAAAATGAGTTATTTTCAGGACATATCTCTCACGCGGAGAAGAACCCGAGAAACAACGATTTCATCATTCAACCGCGAGAACATCACGAATAACATATATACAGGGTTATTCAAATGTTCCGGAACACTTAAATGTTTTAGAAACCATAGAAATTTTCAAAAAGTTTTCAAACAAAAGTTTTATGGTTTTAAGCAAGCTATTGTAAGAACATATTTCTAATCTACATGTTGCTCGTGCTAACATGGAAACTGTATTCAATTTGATTTTTTAAAGTGAAACACACTGTATATTTTTACATAGCTGAAATCCTCGTGAGATTTTAAAGTGTTTTTGTGTATACAATTATGTATATGTTTTGCTTAGTAGTATCCTGGAAATTAAAATAATATTTAATCCATAGTTTCGTAGTAATATGTATACTACTTTTTTGAAACTGTAATTTTCATTAATTCAAAACAGTGAAAGTACAATCTTTATGTTGATTTATCTACTTACATTAAATATTATTCTGTTGAAATAATGTTGCACCAATAAAGTTGCATATTGAAATTAGGATACGAATTTTATTAATTAATTCAAATATGAAATTTTAAAAACTCATATCCATATAGTAAATACCTACATTCGAAAGCTAGGCCTGTATTCCAATTAAGCTTTAAATTTTGTTCTAATTTACTCCATTAACGTTGAAATAAAAACGGAAAATTTCGGCATCCAATATTTACCTACAAAATGCACACGCTCAATATTTACTTCCTCGCATGAACTACGAGTGTTCGCTTTTATATGCGCCAACAAAATCCACTTTTCCGTTTTAATTTCGATCCGATGCGATGGAATGGCAAACAGCAAAAGGCCAACTCGATTATTTATATTTGTCCAATTCGCCGACGTACAATGATATGTGCTCGGCATTTTCATTCGCTCTGTTTACAGTTCTCTAAATGTACTTTTAATTACCACTGGCGTTTTGTACCAATACACTGCAGTTATTAAATAAATATTCCGTAATTAATATCTGCCTCGTTTCATTTTATTATATACACTTTTATATTTTATTTCATGTTGGACGAATTTTACTGTATTTTCTAGATAACTCGTTTTTGTCGTAATATACAATTCATATGGATCGCTTGGCTTTAATAACCAATCACAAGGTATCTATGTGTATCTATGCCATATATCCACGGCACCAAGTCAATATAAATTTACAATCGAATTTTCGTTGTGCACAAATGAAAATCGATCAATGAAAATGCTAAAATTAATAACACAAATTGTTTGCTTTTTAGATGTGTTTACCATACCA
Source organism: Melolontha melolontha (assembly GCA_935421215.2). Lineage (NCBI taxonomy): Eukaryota > Metazoa > Arthropoda > Insecta > Coleoptera > Scarabaeidae > Melolontha > Melolontha melolontha. Next base: position 35,325,203 of record OW285236.1, on the reverse strand, counting down.
CCAAATTACAAAAAGCTTGAATAAGGTTGTTAAAGAAAGAGGTTACAAGTTGCATTTCTGCCCGAAAACTCTCTTCCGGGCAACGCAAAAGATAATTTACATATTAATAAGAAATCCGGTATATATGAAATTAACTGTCGCGATTGTAATTTGAAATATATCCGTCAAACTAAATGCTTAATAATAACTAGAGAACGGATGCAATTTCCATAAAACGCAATCGGCAATTGGAATTGTGTATAACGTCGCACAGTACATCCCGGCGTAATTCAATGAAGTATTTGTTTGACTTACTCGGCCACCTGGTCTCGCTGCGATAACAATGGACAACTCTGCTATTGTATTCGGAGAATATAGTGTTTTTTAAAGTGTTTTCATGAGCGTAGATAGAAGCGGGGTTTTTATAATGTATTTTATTTATTAGTTTATATTTCGTAAGATAAATAAAGTGCTGTGAGTAAGTTTCTTGTCTTCATAGTTTTAACTGTTAATTACATAGTAATTTTTGTGATAGATCCTGTTTAATATCGTTTGATTTAATCTATTTCTACCAATTATTTCGACGTAAGTGTGCAGTGAATTTCGTTCGGTTTCAATAACTTACGCACACATTTTTAGTTCTCATTTATTTAGATCTAGAGCATTGTTTAAGTTACTTTTTCAGACATGATATGGAAGAATGTCGAGAACGGCATTGTAAAACAATGGCGAGTTGAATTGACGGTCATACTGATTGTATGTCCATTGTCAGTGATTCCGAAATTTATTACAAAATCCGTAAAATATCGTCAAAAATTCGGCACTTAGGATCGCAAACACATGTGAACTCTGTAAAACTTTTATGGCGGCTAATATTCCATTAAATAAACTTAGCAATCCCACTTTAAAAATATTTCTTCAAAAATATACTGGTCGAAATGTTCCTGCTGAATCAACTTTACGCAAATATTATGTTTCTAGGTGCAATAAGAGAACGCATTAGAAGCCATCTTTTAAATCAATACATATGGATAAGCGCCGACGAAACGGTGGATATGTTAGGACGCTGTGTGGTAAATGTTGTAGCTGGTGTACTACATCCAACTATTCCCTATAACTCATATGTAATAGCAACAAGTGTTATAAATAGAGTTGATGCGGAAACAGTTGCTGAAACCATTAAGGAGAATATGCAAAAAATGCTTCATTCGGACGCCTCGTACAAAGAAAAAATACTTTTATTTGTCAGTGATAGTGCTGCTTATATGTTAAAAACAGGCAGACTATTGAAGGAAACATATCCTAATATGCTGCATATTACTTGTGTAGCACATGCTCTCCACAGAATCTGTGAATACATCAGAGACACTTTTCCGGAAGTTGATAGACTTGTATCAGCTTTTAAAAAAGTTTTCAGAAAAGCACCATTGAGAGTAGCTATTTTCAGGGAAAAATTTCCATCTCTGTCACTGCCTCCCACTCCAGTAATAACTAGATTGGGAATATGGCTGGAAGCTACTAGTTATTATGCTGAGAATTTCGATAGTCTAAAACATTTCGTAACACTGCTAAAGGAGGATGCTAGAAGTATTGGTGAGTGCAATGAGCTCACACAAATCCCAAATTTAAAAAATCAGTTGTACTTTCTTCACGAACACTTTGGAAAATTGCCAAAACTAATCACTTATTTTGAAAATCGAAATCTCAAATTAAATGACGGATTAACCACATTAGATTCGGCTCTTAATAATTTGAAAAGTATTCCAAGTGACTTCGGATGTGGCCTTCGGCAAAAGTTTGAAGCAATTCTTAATAGAAATCCAGATTTAATTACATTGCAGCAATTATGTATGGAGACAATTCCACAAAATCTAACGGCTAAATATGAAGAAATAAAAGAATATTTCCAGTATGCACCTATAACCAGCTGCGATGTAGAAAAGACGTTTTCTATTTATAAGGATGTACTTAATTCAAAGAGAACAAAATTGACAGAAGAAAACCTTGAGAAACTATTGCTAGTCAATATTAATACTCCTTTACTCAACTTGAACGACAAAATGAACAAATAAAAATGTTCCAATTATAGAAATAAAATTAAAAACTTTAAAAATACAACTTTTCAACAAATACATATGTATTTCGTAATTCTATAGATCACCACCCGTTTGTTTTCCAATTATATAAATAAAATTAATTAATAAATATGTATTTCGTAATTTTAGATAGATAGATCACCACCCGTATGTTTTACAATTATATAAATAAAATTAAAAACTTTATATATACAACTTTTCAACAAATAAATATGTATTTCGTAATTTTATAGATCACCACCCGTTCGTTTTCCAATTATATAAATAAAATTAAATATTTTAGAAATACATCCTTTCGCCAGTACTGCACTGGGCTTTGCGTCATGTGGCAAGCGTGTCCGTTCTCTAATAATAACCCTTTACAAAGAACATATATCGCATGTTAAATTTAACATACCGGAAAAATCGAGTACCGCACGTCATGCATTAGAAACTAATCATAACATCATGGTAGATTACCTAAAACTTGTTAAATATATAAACAATCAGAAGAAGCTGGGCCGATACGAGAGCATCCATATTATTAAAAACCAAAAGAACGCGTACGTAACCAACTAAGGTCAAGCGTCAGGTAGCTGTATTTCCGAATTCTTTGAAAAGTAGATAAGACGCGAGCGGGAGGACAAGCACTGTGTGCCATTTCTGAAAAAGGGTAAGAAACATCATTTCAGTTTTGTATAAATTATATCCAGCTCTCAAAATACCAAATGTTTTGCTGTATTCGACTTTTGCATAACCATGAATTTTGTATTTGACCCACCGCTCACGGGCGTAACTTGTAAGCTGGGTATTATTTTTGCTTGGTGGCAGTTATATTGGAAGTTGGTGTGTTTTCTGAATATTTTATATATTTTACAAAAAATAGTTGTACCTAATTACTTAAGATAAATCTCGCAACGTAGCACTTAATTTTAATTCAAACTTAATTCTTTACTGTTTTTGTTAAGACTGTGTGTCTTGTTCTGGTACCGTGTCTTGTTAGGAATGTAAATGTGAACTCAGAAGATAATGTTGTATACAACTTGGACTGGACTTTTGTAAACGCTAGGAATAAAACCTATGAAGTTACGTGTATGAGATATTCTACGAATACTGGTAGAAGGACTTCGTTCAACTTCATTTAAAACTACTTCAACGCTTCTAAATCCATCTTTTTCTACACAACTATTTGGGAGAGATTCTGTCTCTTTTAAACAGCGAAAAACGTATTCCGCAGCTGCAGGACGCCCACTTCCAATGCAAAAACCATATAAGAAAACCATATTAGCATATTCTGCATTAGTAAAACGCGGCATAATGACTTAAATTAATATTACAGTACAAAAGTCATCATACGTTAATAAGTCAAGGCTTACTAAATTAGAGGAATTCCTATAGGTTATATAAAATTTTTTTATCGTAATGACCGCCAGAGTATATGGTATAAATTTGTGGTCGAGTCGCAGAACAGCCTGTATAGGTACACTTTTTGTGCTGCCAGATGCGCTGAAGTTCTATACTCAGTGGTATGTATTTTTCAATTTTGTTTGAGTATTTGCGGTCAATGTTATTATCTGTTCGTACCGCTATGTCTATTAAGTATGCGATGTGTTCCAATTTATCGTGAAGTAGGATGTCTGGTCTATTTCCTGAAATTTGTTTGTCTGCATGTATTAGAGAATATCAATACAGTAATCTCGCAACATTCGCGGTTTTGACATCCGCGAGTTCTGATCATTCGCGATAATTAAAATGCGGACGAATTTCACATTTGGATTTGATTATTCGCGAGTGTCGCGGCTAGTCAGCGCAAACATTCTTTTTCAAGTGCGAAATAAATCTCTTGAAGAGACAGAAAATTATTTTCAGCGTTTTGTTCGAGAAAAAGTCTCAGAAGCATGTTCTGATCAGTCCTGCTCTGATAAGAGCTAAGGCAAAAAATATTGGTTTGAAAATTTAAAGAAAATGCATAATTTGCATTATATAAAATCGACCGGCGAATCGGTGTCTGTTGACCATAAGCCAGAAAAATAATTCCTAAAGAACTTAAAAAAGTAATTTAAAAAGGAGGATATCTACCACAATAGGTGTTTAATACGGATGAGACGAGACTATTTTGGAAGAAAATGCCGAATAGGACTTTCCCTCCAAAACAGAACGGTTACCTGCAGGCTTCAAGGTGGCAAAAGATCGAGTTTCTCTTCTCCTGTATGCAAATGCCTCAGGTAATATTCAGATAGAGTCGATGATGATATATTAGTCCCTCAATCCGCGAGCATTGAAGGCAAAAAATTAAAAACAGTTACCCGTTTTTTTGTCGAGTTAATAAAAAGTTATGGGTCACCGGTGTTTTATTCCAGGAAAGGTTTAATTATTGTTTTATGCCTGAGGTAAAGAACTATCTTGCGCTTCAAAACCTTGACTTCAAAGTCCTTTTACTAATCGATAAAGCATCTGGACATCCCTCTACTCTGGTGGAAGGTCATCCTAATGTTGTGCGATATTTTTGCCCTCAAATACGACGTCCTTAATTCAACCCCTGGATCAGGGAATAATTTCAGCTTTTGAAGCCTATTACACCAGGCGATATTTCAAGCAAGTTTTGAATTCGATTGAGCTTAATCCAGACGAAACTCTGGAAAAATTATAACATAGCGGATTGCATCGCACATATCGACGCCTCAGAGTTGGAGACAAGCTCTATCAATACATGTTGGAAGTATCTTCGGCCGGAAGTGGTTATTAAAGAGAACCACCTTCCGCCTATAAAATCAAGAAGAAGATATCATGGAACTTGCCCATCAAATAGAGGGTGATGGATTTGAGGGTATCAAGCAAGATGAAGTTCATGATCTAATAGAATCTCGACGAAACGGTCTAACCGAGAAGGGCTATTGGAGATTATTGAAGACAAACAACAGGAACTTCGAAGAAGGTGAAGATGAAAAGGAGGAGGATGAATCTCAGGCAAGCGTTGCGGCATTTCGTTTCTTTATCTTTTTTTTTAACAATTTTTTAACCTCTGGCAAGAAGTTCTCGTCGAAACAGCTAAGAGAAATTTTTATCTTACAATAACAACTTGTTGAAAAAACTGTTGAATTTGATCCGTTCCTTGTTCGAAGTTTGAAGTTGAAGAGAGAAATTGAGGCTGCGATGGCCCCTTACGTCGAACTTGAAAAGTTATGGACGCAATCGGCCAAGCAATCCCAGACTACTAGTTATTTTCTGCCCTCAACAAGCAACAATTAAAAAACTATAATTACATACACATGTAGATTAAAATATATGTTTTGTTACGCTTAGCGTAGTATAGAAGTTTTAAGTCATTTATTTAAATACACATATATTTCTTCTTTGAATATCTCGATTTAAAATAATATATTAACATAGACATTTTTTTACATTTGTACAAACTGTACATATTCGTGTCCAAGGAGAAAGTGTATTTCTATTGTCATATTCTTGACCGCCGACGACCCTTATTACCTGGAGCGTCAACCGATAACCGTAATGTAGAATTTCTTCTAGATAAATTCCATATTTTAAAAATTGTTAATATAATATTATTTACATCTTCTTTTATATGTTGTGTTTGATATCGTTAGAAAGCTTATGTCACAAGGGTTATTCTAATAATATTTATGACATCGATAGAAGTCATCTTTAGGTCGCGCTTCTTATTAATTATTATTCGAGTTATCGATCCCTCCCTCTACTTAGGTCATAAGCAGCCCTTTTCAAAATTTACTTTTCTTTCGATACGAACAACGATCAGGGCTTTTTCGCTAGTACCTCCGAAGGTTACACACACCTCGTGTACTGTCTAAGTCACGATGTCCCGCCGTCCAAGTGTTCTTCAACTTCTAAGGTAAACTGCATTGTTCTATGCATATTATTCTTTTAAGTGAATCCATATTAATTTAACTCATTTCTTATTCCTCCGGTAAAACACCGCTCTACATATACTTGTCCGAGTATATCTTCAGACCACGTGGCCGCCCAATGCCGCAAATAAAAGGTAGCTCTGTATTCTTCGATACAGAGGTTATTTTATATACATTAATTAACCCATAATTACTGCTCAATTTAACGTTCGTTTCAGAGTATTTTTTTGTGTTAATTTTAATCTACTTATTCACCGCTCCGCGTGTATATAGTACTTTGTTTTATTACTGTTTCACCTTTCTATTTCAAATATTTTATATTAATTTCTCGATTACTAATTTATCGCCCCTTGTGTATATATTACTGTTTTAATTACTTAATAATTAATAAATAAACAATTTCAAGTTATGATTATGTAAATATAAATACAAATTTTAAGGACGCCGCTGTGTTTTATTTTATGTATTAAGTTGTTGTATATTTATTTTAATTAACCACCATCACGCACGTCCTGAACCTTTGAAGGAACTTCACCAACACCACAAATTATTTATCTTAGAATAATTTAATTATTATTCTCCCTAGCCAACCCCTAGTTAGTAATAGTTTGAACACGTTGTGTAATGAAATATACAGATACAATACATATTATTATTAAATCGTAAAACAAATCATATATGTTCTGCGCCTTTATTTACCATTTAACCTCCCACCCGTTTACACAGAAAGATGCACTTAACATTTGCGAAGTTTTTCTGGAACGTAACCCTCGGGAATGTGAAGGGATTACTGTATTTATATTGTATATGTATTCAATTATTACATTAAACTATATATACAATTGAAATATACGTATTCACAAAACAGATAAACTAAAAAAGTTATTATTAAAGAATATGAGGTGTGCAATTCTCATGTGATCATTAGTTTTAATTCTTTAAGTGTTCCGTTAATGTTTTAACATGGTATTATCTTTTTTACACGGAACCAGTTACATAAAGTAAGTTAATTCCTTTACAAATAAGCATGTAGTGCATCTCCTTTGCAGGAAATTAATAGTGTATCACTGTGGTGTTAACGATCCGTCCATTTTTTCATCTCTACGAGCGGTTTCAAGAATCTTCGACCATTTAATATACAAAATAACGGCACATTTATGAACATAGTATGTACGTATAACAGGAAGAGGAAACTCACTTAATTATATAGAGTAAAAATGCGTATTCTTTATTATTCAGCCGTTATGATTACCTGTACTGCCCTAACACATGCAGTACGAATGTTTGTTATAAGTGTATGTACGACAGACATTTCTTATAGGTAATTTCTTGTGTAGTAAATAGATGTAAAAAGCATTTCTATATTAAAACCAATTCGTGTAATTACTCTATAACATTGTAATTAAATAGTTTTTCGTTTCCATTCTGTTATTCCAATAATTAAATTGTATATAGGTACAACTTGAATTAAAGCGAGCTTATGACATAATTCGATTAAAAGAACAGCTCATTGCTCTGTCTGCCTCTACCTACTAAAACGTTTTTATAAACTTAACTCTAGAATACCAACCGGGGTTACGCGTAACCCCAAGCATTTTTTTAAATTACCACAATTTAATTGCGCGTGCACTGCCATCTATGTACTTCCGTGTAATCTTATTTGAATTTATATTCTACAACAAGCACCACCTGTCAGTTCTTTTTATCGTTCGCTATTATTAGCCATTCGCTTTTGGAATAAGTTACGCTGTATGACTTCACAAATCAATTGATTTTCACTTATATTGTTTATTTATTAGGTTCTAAAATGGATAGAAAATTCACAGTTGATAACCCTCAACCTCCCAAACGCATAAGAACGTCACTGAAGCCAACAGATCCTGAGTTCGAAGAGGTTTGTGATTTTAGGCTTGTTTCTTATTGTCGACGTTATTCTATGTAATTTAGGTTTTAATAAGATGGTTGGAAGAAGACAAAAATAATGATTGCGATTCTGGTGATGGTTGTAGTTATTACGACGATAATGTTTCTATGCATTCCGACCTTGAAACGAAATATCTACATCTGATTACGAAGACAATGGCCCTGTGCATTCTGAAACTGATAACAAAACGTCTATTTGTGACGAAGAAACTGTTAATAACACTTGCCAACACGATTTTGCGAGACTTGTTTTTTACTATTTCGGGTATGCTGAATCCGATAATCATATTAGTTTTTGCATATCATATTTTCAAAATTGCCGCGATATATTTAAATATGAATCGTTAATTAATAAACATGTGTCATCATACCCACATATTTTTATTTTAGACTCTCAAAATTGCTCTCAGAGTTTTGTTTTACAAAAAGGATTCCTTGCAACTAGTCCTAGCATCTAATGTAATAAGAAGAGAAATAATACGATAGCATGTTAAGTTTAATACATTTATTATTCACACTTTGATAAATTACACATTTATTCTTATATGTTTAAAATGACATAAAATTTTAATAAAATATAGTATGCAAATCTTATGTCTAGTAAGACATATATATATATATATATATATATATATATATATATATATATATATATATATATATATATATATATATTAAGCTGGTTCTTCTGTTATAATTTATGTGAACAAACAAGTTGTTAATAATAATAGTTTAAATTATTCAAATATTAAAGCATATTAAATAAAACTATGTCTTATCGCGACATCTAGGTTACAATAACAACAGTAGGGTTATCTTTCATGTAGTAATCTACTATATCAAATGTCTATTTTTTCTTTTAACTTATTGTTTATTATTATTGGATATTTAAATACCTTCTGTTAATTAAACACTCTTAAAATTAGAAATTCATTCATATTTCAAATTGACAACGCCTTTTGTGTTTCGGCGGTATTTTTTTTTCCAAGGTAGATATCGTTGACATTATTAGAACGTGGTATCGCAGGTAACAGAAAAAAAAAACGGAGAATCAAAAAAAAAAAAGTTCGTTGAAGCGTGGCTTCGATATATAATTAGGCGTCTTCAAGTTTTAAAAGCGATTTTCTAAGTTTTAAATTCCATATAGAAGCTGAAATATCAAGAATATTATCATTTCCAATTTAATACTACGTTGGAATTACAAATTTACCTTAATTACGAAGTGTATTTTGAATACATATCAGACGAGTATCGAGACAGTAACCTGAGACTATTATCCTTCTAATTCTTGTTTTAATTTAATTGTATGAAAGCCATCCTGTTAAACGTGCTGTATATCCTATTACCTGCCAGAATTCCGGAAGTCCTACACCTGTAAGCAGCTCCGAGATCCTTACCGCTGGTCCATAGGTCCAAGCCAGGCTACTATTTGTTATGAGCTTTACAGTGCCCTTAAGTTAAGGTAGAATTTACCCTACAAATTAATAAAGCATTTATTTTGTATTGTTTTAATTGATCGTAGATAGTACAGCTTCACTGTATTAAATACCTCTTATCCGATTATTAATATGTAAATTACTGAGCTAGCATTTGTATAGATATATTGGTTGTTAATTAAGTCACGACTTACCTTTAATTAGCCCTGAGATAAGATCTTATTTACATAGTGAACATTTTCAAGATTGAGGTTAAATCACATCGATTGCTCTGATTTGTATTTTTAAATTCTTTCAATCCTCCTAAAGGAAATTATTTAACTGATAAATTGTTTGGAAACTTATTTATATATTATATCAACCTACCTCTGATCATATATTAATCGTAATACTAACAGAATTAGCTTATTTAAACCACCATTCACACCGTTGTTTTTTTCTATATTAAGTACACTTGTACTAAGAACGAAATAGGGGGGGGGTAAATTCTTTAGAGGTGTAATGTATTATTATTTGTGTTGTTAAATTGTATTTTATCTGTTCTCTAAAGTGTTTTCTTTTTCATTACATCTCTTATTTTTCTCTCATTCACATATTATTAAATTTATTTATTAACTTCATTATTTATTTCTCTTCTCATTTCATCACACGATTGTATCACTATATTACTTGGCGCCGCAACGTAGGTGCCAAGTTAACAAGAACCCAACGATCTTAATTAACAATTATATTTGATAAAAAAAAGTGGCTTAATTATCACATCAATAAGTTTATTTTTAATATAAGTCCTATTTGCAAGTATAATTATTAAAAAAAAAACATAGACTCGAGTAAGCTTTTATTAAAATTATATATATACAGGGTTTACTAAATATAAATCACAAAGACATATATAGATAGTTATATATTAAAATTGATATTCATTGTATTCTTTCTTTGTACCTTCACAATATATATATATATATATATATATATATATATATATATATATATATATATATATAAATAACAATCTATAAATTATTGGAGTTTTTCGGCTTTTATATGAAATATTTACAAATATTAAATTAGTATGTATGTAATTGCAAAGTAAGTGGGGATGTAAACATTGCTGTCTACAAACTACAGAGCAAATCATACGAATTTTTTTTTAATTGAAAAATATTGTCTATGTTGGGACTCGAAACCAAGTCTACAGTTTGCCGGACTGTCGCTTTTACCACTTAGCCACAATAGACCTAGGTTCAAGCTATTTAGAAATGCATTATAAAGTAACAGTGTTAATGAGATGTGAATTATATATATATAAAACTTTGAAGATCTTGTTAGATTCCAATATTAATATTGCAAAATTTTGTGGATTTAGAAGTAGTATAGATTAATAATATTACAAAAGAAAAATGTGTTATTTCATATTTACGTGGCGAGACTTTACCCTACTACATAAAATAGTCAATAACACACGAGTTTAAAATTGAGATTTCAATACCCAGATTTTTAGTACTTCAAAGTCTTGAGTGTCTTTGTTACATAATTTACCTGTCGAATTTATTATTATATTAAAAAAACTAAAGTGATAATTTTCTTTAGATTAAAAATCTAAAAATTCTGAAGATGAATTAAATTCAATACAATTTACAAAGCGAAATTTTATTTGTGACCACCGCTTTAGAACAATATTTCGATGTCCCCTCTTTTTGAGAAAATCTTCTATATATATCCCCTGTGATGTGAATTCTTTATCATATTTAAGAACTTACGTTCTTATGTTAATTTACATTTTCTTAATATTTTTTTCCAATAGTGTTTTAAATTAATTAAATTTTAAATGTGTCCCTGGTACTTTTTCGACCGCATGTCATCTTTCTTCCTCTCATCCATACTGTCCTTCTCTACCGTCCGGCGTTATGCTTGAAACATATCTAACCTGCAGAAATGGACCAACTTTGAAAGCTGCATTGTTCACAATACATATCCAAACAAATTAATTTCTAATGAATAAACAAATATTATATTGGACACGATCTGGTATATTCTAAACCCTCTGAATTGTTTCAATGTATTAATAATACACATTAAACGAATTGGAATGCTTATCCTTATAAATAAATATCATAAAATGTTATTTCTAATTTGTGATGCATATCAAATAACAATATATATTTGATACTTTGATTAATACTCAAGTATTGATTATGAAGCTTATTATTTTATAAATTGGTATATACAGTATGATTTAAATTCTTAACAATTATAAATTTTTAATTATAAACCAGAACGTAAAGAGATATACTAATTTATATGACATTTTACATATAATATAACTTTACTAAATATACACAGATGTGTTTTTTCTTAACACGATCTGTATTGTTGTATATTAAAACATTTTACAGGAAATAACAAGAAAGTCTCTTATGAAATGACCATGAGATTTGTTTTATGACGATGTTCATCTTATATATACAGGCTGATTCATTTTCGGCCCTCACCATGGGGATCTCTCTTATTAATGGAGATAGAGTATATGTTTAAATTTGGCAAAGTTGTTAAATTTTGTGTTTGTTATAAATCCGTAAAGAAAATAGACCTGTGACAAATGACCTTCGTTATTTTTAAAAAAAACGCGAAAACCCCATTTTCTTCTTATACCTGTAGCACCGACATTTGGCCTTGTAGAGAAAAAATAAAAACACATCCTTGTGGCCATTTCTAAACCTCTATCCAGTGGTGCACTCTAAATTTTTAAACGACGTTTCGTTTCTTTCTGGCCATCATCAACTATCTAATTTCTTATAGGCGCCATATTGGATTTAGACATCTTCAGAAAGAGTTTTTTTTTTTATTTCAACCATGTACCACATACTGACTAAAGTTTTTGACATTAGGTTTTATTTGAAGGAATAAATTATAAGATTAAATAAGGTAGCCATGGAATTTCAATCTGTCAAACATTTCATTTATTGTTCATTAATAATACAAAAATGTCATACACTAACGAAGAGAAACGAGATATGATAAGTATTTTTTATTCTTCGAACCGAAATTCAACAGTAGCGAGTACAAGATATCTACAATTATATCCAGAACGACAACAGCCTCATCGTACCATTTTTCTAGATCCCGACAGAAATTTGGTCGAGAATGGATCGTTTACTAAGCTGCGTAATGGTCAAGACAACAGGAATTTAAATGAAAATCAACAAGATATTTTACAAATGGTAAGTTAAAAGCGTGTTTTCAAATTTCATGTTAATCTTGTATTTTTATAGATAAATAATAATCCATCAATTTCTAGACGCGAAGTAGCGTCAGAATTAAATTTGTGCCAGTCCAGAGTTTGGAGAACTTTACATAAAAGTAGGTTTAAATCATACAGGATCCATGTTAGTCACTCTTTACTACCTGGAGATAATTTGAGAAGACTAGAATATTGTAATTGGTTAATGGGAAGGATAGAAAATGACGAACATTTTTTAAGCAAAATCATCTGGTCAGATGAAACAAAATTTACAAATTCTGGAATGTTCAACAGAAATACGGAGCACTATTGAGCAGTACAAAATCCCCGACAAAACAGGGCTAGAAGACCACAACATCGTTTCGGAATAAACGTTTGGATGGGTATTTTGGCAAATCGTCTCTTAGGACCAGATGTATGATGTATGAAGAACATTTAAATGGAGAAAGATATTTAAACATTTTACGTACAGACGTATCTGACTATCTTGACGACAATACCCTATTAAATCAATTACAATATTTATGGTGGCAACAAGATGGCGCACCAGCACACAATGCAGCTGTTGTTAGAAATTTCTTAAATCAAGAGTTTGCAAACCGTTGGATTGGAAATAGGGGAGTTGTTGAATGGCCAGCGAGATCACCTGATTTAAGTCCGCTAGATTTTTTTTTATGGGGATATGTTAAAAATAATATTTATAAAGTAGATGCGCCACAAAACATTGAAGAATTGCGAGACAGACTTCAGAATGCCTTCGATGCAGTTCCTAGAAGAACTATACAAAGGCCAGTACAAAATGCCAGAAGGCGTGCCCAATTGTGCATTACCGAAGATGGCCAGATAATTGAACGTTTACTGTAATTGTTTATTGTTTACTTTTCTATGTATTTTTAATAATGTTTTTGTTATCTTGTACTGGCTACTGTTGAATTTCGTTTCGAAGAATAAAAAATACTTATCATATCTCGTTTCTCTTCGTTAGTGTATGACATTTTTGTATTATTAATGAACAATAAATGAAATGTTTGACAGATTGAAATTCCATGGCTATCTTATTTAATCTTATAATTTATTCTTTCAAATAAAACCTAATGTCAAAAACTTTAGTCAGCATGGTTGAAATCAGAAAAAAAACTCTTTCTGAAGACGTCTAAATCCAATATGGCGCCTATAAGAAATTAGATGGTTGATGATGGCCAGAAAGAAAAGAAACGTCGTATAAAAATTTAGAGTACACCACTGGATAGAGATTTAGAAATGGCCAAAAGGATATGTGTTTATTTTTTCTCTACAAGGCCAAATGTCGGTGCTACAGGTAAATGAAGAAAATGGGGTTTTCGCGTTTTTTTTTAAATAACGAAGGTCATTTGTCACAGGTCTATTTTCTTTACGGATTTATAACAAACACAAAATTTAACAACTTTGCCAAATTTAAACATATACTCTATCTCCAATAATAAGAGAGATCCCCATGGTGAGGGCCGAAAATGAATCAGCCTGTATAATAAAATAATATTCAAAATTTACCGTTTTAAATTTTTCATTATTTGATTTCAGTTTTATTTAATTATTCAATTTATCGCGTTTAGAAGACAACACAGCAATGTGTACTGGAAGCAGTTGCCTTGCAAATCTAGAGGTTTAACATATTGCTTCATAAGACCTAATTTGAAGTGAAGAGGTGGAAAAATTACTTTTTCTCTGTCGACTTTTCTAAATTTAGGGATGTTCTTTTCTCCAACATCTAGAAATGTTCTGGGAGGTCAATGAGTCTGAATCCAGTTTTGGTTTTTCGTCTATACCAGAGGCACAAAAAGAACAGAAATTCTGTATATCGTCTTTGAAAGCTAAGTAAAAAGATTACCATTTTGAGATCCACACAGAAGGCATAGTTATGATCTGTATATTTCAGTAACTTTATAACCTTCTCAATGTCGTCATATGTTCCCTTTAATTGAATGAAATATCCAATAGGAATTGAACCGAAAACATTCCGTTGTGTAATAGGACACAACGGGAATGTTGTGCGAGCGATAATTCGTTTTTTGAATGCAAATAATAAAACGTCTACCGAAATTCATACTGAATTCATTACTGAAGACTTACGAAGAAGTTATGAACCGAAAACAAGTTAGTGTTTGGTGTAAACAGCTCAAAAGACGCACAGCTCTGAACAGTGATCCCGAAGGTGTGTGAAAAAAACTATCAACAATGAAAACGGTTGTGAATCAATTAAAGGTCGTTACGCTGATTCGAGAAGATCGTCGGTTGAAGATATGGTAAATTGCTCTACTGACTGGCATTCCTAAAAGCTCTGTTCATGAAATCGTATCTGAATTACGCTATTGAAAATTGTCAGCGTGATGGGTACCAAAACTGTTGACCGACCAGCATAAAATGAAGAATGGCGGTGGTAATGGAACTTTTAACGAGCTATCGTCAGGAAAACTGATTTCTAGAGTCTATAGCTACAGGAGGCGAAACGTGGTTATACCACCAAACCCCCATAAAAAAAAGACTCAATGCCGAGGAAGCATCTGAGTTCACCAACACCGAAAAAATTCAAAGTTCCGCAGTCTGCAAAAAAGACAATGGCAACTGTGTTCTGGGACATGCAAGGCATTTTGCTCATAGAGTTTTCACCACCGAAAACGACAATCAGTAGCGATATTTATTGTTAAATTCTCGAAAAACTACACCAGTCCATTCAATAGAAACGAAGAGGAAAGTTGACAAAATAAATCGAGTTGTTGCATGTCAATGTAAGACGGTACACCTCAAATCATACGAAGGCCTGGCTTCAGAAACACAATTGGGAAGTTATTGTCTATCCTCCCCATAGTCCAGACCTGGCTACTTCTGGTTTTCATTAGCTTGGGCTGTTGAAAGCTCATTTGTCTGCGTAAAAGGTTTGAAGACGACGACGAACTTCAAGATGAGTACGGCTGTATTTTAGAGATTTGGATCGCACCTTTTATGAAGAGGGTATACAGAAGCTTGTGCCTCGTTGGGATAAGTGACTTAACATTGATGGCGATTATATTGAAAAGTAGCTAACAGTTCAACGCATTTACTTGTTTCATTTCTTTAAATAAAGTAGTCTGTAATTTATAAGTGTACCTTGGTAACCGGACATCCCTCGTATTATTATTAAAATATGAAGAGTATCGTTAACCATTTATTTATAAAAATCAGTTAATTAAGTGTGAATAGATAATAAACTTAGAATAGCATTGTATCATGTGAATCTATCAAAGTTACTCCTATATAGTTACGTATGTATGTAACAAAGGAAGTTTTACATATTCGTATCTACCTACATATATTCAGATGATACGTACGTACTTGTCACAGTCATTTGAAAAATACAGCTAAATATGAAAATTTATTTACGTTTGTACGAGTTTTTCTACATCTGGATCTTTCGCATCGCAATACTTTACACAAGCAATTGACTCGAAGGATGATATTTCGCATGGAGAATCTGCAAACAAAGAGACTCTAGAAACTGCAATCTAAATTTTTACTGACACTAAAATAACTTGACCTCCGTTGGTGGAACGTCAACACGGGGATTTCGTATCTCTTTAACGGAACGACTTGGAACTTATTATTTTTGGTTTATTTTCGCCAAACGAAGATGCCCGCTATGCGATATCCTTTGTAAGCATGCAGATTGACAAATATTTCCTAACCGGGAAATATCTTTGTTCACTCCAATGAATATTTTAAATGTACAGCTCACAGGAGGCTTACGTATAATATGATGTTTCATCAATTTGTTTTTTTAATATTTGTATTTTTTGTAATGTAATACGAGGGTAGTACCGATTATTTCTGCAAACTAATAAAACAAACTGATTTAGTCAAAAATTATTTTTATTAATTTTTCAAAATATTCGCCCTTAAGGGTCTACTTTAGTGCCCGAAAAATTACCATTTCAGAAATATGCAACCCACATTACAGCATACTACAACAGACTAGGCACCAAGACGCCCTGCTGAGAGGGTCGAAGGATTATGTAAATTAGCAAACAAATTTGATTATTGACACATCAGCTACTTGGGATTTATTTATGCCTTGTTTTCAGCAGATAGATGATCTGTGTATTTCCGCCTAAAATTTTTTGAATCGTAGATAAAGAATAGATGTATTATTATAACAAATGTAACTTAATAGGTTCTAATATAAAATAAGTAGTGTAGTAAAGCTACACAATTTTACCCATACATACCTAATTGAAATACTTAGATGCTTGTGTAAAGTAAAAGACAAACAAATATATTAACTTGTTTTCCTCTAAAAGTGGTTACGGCATTACCTGGCTTTCTAATCCTTCTTAGTCGTTTAAAGTTAATCACCTGGTTACTTGGAAAAATGTATATAATTCGATAACGATATGACCATATGATATTAGTGTTGGTGACCGTTGTAATTTTGAAATATAAACAACAATGGGACTTCACTCCCAAAAAAGATTGACAACCGCTGCAAAACGGAAAAGTAGAAAACAGTTGATGAAACAAATTCGGATAAAAAATCGTATAGTGTCTCAACGTGATAATATTGTAGATAATGAAATTGTTTTCACTGAGACAAATTCGGCACGCGACGACAGTTTTGATTCGGATATATCAGATGAGGTTTTTATTGAAACAGGAAATATAAACAATATTGCAAATTTTACTCTTACTGGACGTAGGATTGTTGATATAAATCATCTGTTTACTGTTCTAAAAGGAATACGACATGATATGTTTGGCTGTACTTTTCAAAATGTAGAAATAAAAGCGGAAAAACATTTTGGTTTTAAAAGTGTTTTTACGTATAAATGCAACATGTGTGGAATAACCGATACATTCAGTACTGAAAATGAAAATAAAAAATGTGGCGTAAATGAAGCAGCGGTGTGTGGAACTGTTGCAGTAGGGGCGGGTCATTCACAATTAACAGAATTTTCCGCAGCTTTAGACATTCCTCAAATGTCTTCAGCAACGTATGCGCGTATAGAAAAAAAGTGCTAAAAAATACAGAGGAGTTAGCATTAAAAGAAATGCTAGCTGCAGGAAAGGAAGAACGTAAGTTGGCAATTGAAGCAGGAGAAATTGATAGCGACGGAATACCTTTTATAACTGTAATAGTGGATGGAGCTTGGTCAAAACGAAGTTACAAGTCTAATTATAACGCTCTCTCGGGCGTTGGGTGCGTAATTGGGACCAGAAGTTAAAAAGTTATGTACGTAGGAGTAAAAAATAAAATGTGCAAATTTTGTAAAAATAAGGATAAAAAAAATGTTCCTCATAAATGTTCCTCATAAATGTTTTCAAAACTGGAACAGTTCTTCAACTTCTATGGAAGCAGCTATTCTAGATGGGTTTAGAATGTCAATAGAAATGCATAATTTGCGATATAAAACTATTATTGGTGATGGGGATAGTAGTGTATATAAAAAAATTCAAACAGCAAAACCTTACGGACCAACATATTTTATTGAAAAAATTGAGTGTCGAAATCATGTGTTGCGAAATTTCTGTACGAAAATACGAGAAATTTCAAAAACTCCTCGATCAGATATGTGTATACGAAATTTTTTACGGCAGAATATTCTTAAATTTAGGGCAGCTGTAGTTAGTGCCATAAAGTACCGCAAAAATGAAAATGTTTCTTTTCAACAAAAAATTGAAAACTTAAAAAATGATATTCTCAATGGACCTGCCCACATATTTGGAGAACATAGTAACTGTGCTAGCTATTTTTGTAGTAAAGATGGTAACAATGGTAACAATTCAAATACTATTGTTACAAACATTTCAAAAGCAGTGCTCTATATGATATATTTTTTCAGTCTTTGAATAGAGTAGCCAATTTATCCTCCAGTTTACTTTATGACGTAGACAATAACGCCGTAGAATCCTTCAATTCTGTTGTGAATAAATTCGTGGGAGGAAAAAAAATAAATTTTTCGCTGGGAGGCTCGTACCAAGGGAGATGTTTTGCGGCAGCCATAAATTATAATAATAAAGAGACATTTGTATATACATTTGTTAAGAAAACTAATGGGGATAATTTTAACGGTGTATATTTGGAAAAATTCAAAAATCTTAAACTAAATCAAGCAATAAAAAAGAAAAGCAAAAAAAATAAAATTCGAATTCAAAGTGCTGATTCGGATTACGGAGCGTGCAAAATCGTGGTACCTGACATGCCTATTCCGGAATACGAAAACAAGAGAAAAAAATTTCTTGATGAATTGTCATTATCTGATTGTCATAATGTTCAAATTAGGACGGTGAATCAGAGACATAACAACGAATGGGAAAAAGAGAGACAGATAAGATTAACGGCAAGTAACTTTGGCAAGATTTGTAAAATGAGAGAAAAAACAGACACGGCTAGTACAATAAAACATATGCTGTATACTAATAGATTCAATAATAAAAAACTACCACATTCTCTACAGTATGGCATAGATGAACCGTTGAAAGCGACAGTGGTGTAAGTCAAAAAAATAAAAATTTTAAGTTTGCTTCACAAATGGGTACTATGAAGTAATATTTATTATAAGAGCTAAAATTCGTGACTGTAAACTAATTCATTCGGCTACAGATGTCGCTATGTCTTCATGCAAATAACTACTAACTTTAAAGCTTACAAGGCAAAGTGGCGCAAGTCAGACTTACACCACTTTACAAATTAGTACTTATCGAAGGAATATACAAATAATACGTATTACTCGTAAGTGAAGTGTTATTATAAACTAAAAATGAGTGAAAATAGTGAATCCGAAGCATCAGAACCTTTCTTAGATTCTGGATCAGAATATCAATTGTCGGGAAGTAGTAGCAGTGAATCAGGTATGTCCTTTTTTTCTGTTACCGTAATAATAACCTCACTTTTTCATTGAATTCAGAATACAACAATATGCATCCAAATGCTGATAAACAATCAGCAAAACGAAAAGGCAGGAAAAGAAGCAGGGAGACTGGCAGTCATCTAGCTGCTACAAGAAAGAGAAATCGTAACCTCGGTTTGCAGTATATCAATAGAAAGGGCAATACAGTAGAAGCGAAAACTTTTAAACACGTAGACTGCAATTGCCGCATGAAGTGCATTAGTAAAATATCTGAACATCAAAGAAAATATGCATTCTAGAGGTTTTGGGCAATTGGATATTTTACTACACAAAATGCTTACATTTGTGGACTGGTAAAACAAACAGAAATAAAACAAGTACGTCCAAGAAACAATCTAGAGTTCCTAAGACCCACAAAAATACATTTTATATTCAAGCTGGTGCGTACTCCACTAAAGTGTGCAAATCATACTTTTTAAACACATTTAACATATAAGATGGAAGATTGTATAGAGCAATTAAAAAGGCTAGGTGTACATCCCCCGGGGAAGATTTACGCGGACAGCACCCCCCTATTAATAAGACACCAGATGAGATGGCTAATAAAGTCCGCGAACACATATCTATGTTTCCTGCTTACCAATATCATTATAGTAGACAACATAATCCCAACAAGAAATATTTATCAAGTAATTTAAATATACGGTTAATGTACAAGCTTTATATTGAAGATTGTCAAGAAAAAAGCATACCAAATGTTAGCGAAGCTATTTATCGCAAGATTTTTACCAATGACTTTAATCTCAGTTTTCACACTCCAGCTAAAAATACATGCGCAAGGTGTGATGCATTCAAAATTAAAATAAACTCCGAAACAGATCCACAAATAAAGCGGCAGGCAGAAGTTGAGCATGAGCTTCATTTGACGAAAGCAGAGAAAGCACGAAATAGCATGAAGGAGGACAAATATAAAGCAGTTCTTGATGCCAATAAAATCTATGCGTTTACATTTGATTTGGAGAAGGCTTTAGCATATCCACAATTGACTTGCTCATTAGCATACTATAAGAGAAATATGTACGTATATAACTTAGGATGTCACAACCTTGCTACTGAGCAGGGGTACATGTATGTTTGGGATGAAACTATGGCCTCAAGAGAATCCCAAGAAATAGCGTCTTGTTTGAAAAAACACATTTCAACTTATGCTTCAAATAGTCAGCATATAATTGCCTACAGTGGTGCATGTACAGGCCAAAACAGGAATATTAAAATGAGTTTAATGTGGCCTAAATTATTGGCGGATTCAGAAAGCATTACTGTCATTGACCATAAATTCCTGGTATCAGGACATTCGTACTTACCCAACGATAGAGATTTCGGCTCAATAGAATGTTATGCAAAAGGAAAAAGTATTTATGTAGCGGAAGATTGGTACACTATTATATAAAAAGCAAGAACTAAATATCATTTTCCCTTTCACAAAATGCAGCAAACAGAGTTTCTCTCAACAAAAACAATGGAAGAACTCATTACAAAAAGAAAAGTGAATGAAGAAAATATTCCTGTAAACTGGCTTCACATACAGTGGCTTCGTTTTAAAAAATATGAGCCGTTTAAAATTTTTTATAAGGAAACACTAATGAAGACTTTTCTTTTCAATGTATCAACTTGTTGCCTCGTAAAAAAGGTAGGCCCGTTATGATGAACAACGTAACACTTGAAAAACTATATAACGATCATCGACCTGTTTCTAAAGAGAAAAAGAAGAATATGATGGAATTGCTACAGTTTATTCCACCTATTTACCATCAATCCTTTACTAATAGAACCGTTAGAGCTACATGAATATGAAGCATAAGAATTAATAATAATATAATAAGTTCTCACTTGTATTATGTACCTTCTTGATTAAAATTGATATTCTCTTTGCATAAATAAAGTAAAATCTAAAATTTTATTTTATTTCAACAAAAAACCCATACAACACTTTTATTACTTCATAACTTCGTAAAGTGGTGTAAGTCATTCAAACAACAAAAATAAGAGCAGCCACTAATTTTTTTCATTATTTTTGGACCGGGTTAGGCAAATTATAATATAAAAAAAAGAACAGTAACAGTAACAGTAATGAATATGTGATCATTTAGTGGTCTTTTAACTTTATGTTTAAAATACTCAAATCGATGAAAGAAAGACTTACACCACTTTCGCTTTCAACGGCTCAGATAATGAAGAAAGGGCCAAGCAAAAATTTATGGAAATTACAAATTTGAAAGTTGAGGCATGCGGTTTGTTCATTGACGAGAAGAAAAAATGTTTAGGTGCCACTCCAGACTGATTAATTGGATTCGATTCTATTGTCGAAATAAAATGTCCTTATTCAGCGCGTGATAAATTAATACATGAAGCCATTAACGAAAAATTAATTAATTATTGCACCTTAGATGCAAATGATAGTAACAAAATTTTGCTAAAAACTTTTGATAATTATATGTATCAAGTGCAGGGACAACTCCACATCACCAAAAGAGAGAAATGTTATTTCGTAGTTTATACTAAACACGATTTGAAATATATAGTAATAGAACGAAATGATGATTTCCGGAATCATCATATGATTGAACATCTGGAAAAATTTTATATGAATGCAATGCTTCCAGAAATAATTGACGCGAGGTATCATAGAGATCAATCTGTAAGAAGTATTATGAAAAAAGATCTCTAATTATTTTTTATTCTAATTTTTTTTAAATACAAACTATTTACTTATGTAAATACAGTAATTTATTAGCTGCAAATTAGTTTGTTCACATATAAATGACTAGAAAATTCATCTTTGATGTTTAGTCTCCGATCCGCACTTAATTTTCGGTGATTATTATGGATCAAAATTCTCTTAAAACTGAATAAAAGGTAATTTAATTAGCCATTGAACCAGTTGCAGCATTTATTTCAATATTTACGCCGATTTATTGGTTGATAAGTTAATATTGTTATAGGTAGAAGCCTGTGGAGCCAATTTACATAATCCTTCGACCCTCTCAGCAGGACGTCTTGGTACCTACGTGTGCTGTAATGTGGGCTGCATATTTTCGGGGACGTTGAGTATCGGGTTGCCTGTTTTTGACTTTTATTTTTATTGATAACTAAACAACAATTACATCTAGACAAAAACGGGCTGTATAGCTACCTAGATATTATAACTACCTACAACACACACATTTCATAACTACATTAGCTGGCCTGGTTATCTCTCAATTTGTCCGGATAGATTTTCTGTTTCTTACCGATAAAAGTCAAACCGTTCAAAAATTTTGAAAAAAACGTAAATACCTACCTAGTTTTTATTGATACATGGTCATACATACATCGAGCGGTCTTTCAACTTTTAATTTGAAGCCAAAAAATGGCCGGAAAAATACACTCATTTCAGTGTGGGATTGCCGGGTATAGCGTAGAGCCTTAAGAAACAGACATGTAAATAATTTACATATCTGTAACTGTATACTTGGACAATACCACGTATTTTCAGCATTTACTTCTGCTTAAGACATATGTTTCTGCCATCTATAGGCGTCGTCAGTTAAGCTAGTGAAGCAATGTATACAAATGATACAAATCTTTATAAATAGGTCTGTATCTGTATATGCCATTAAGCCGAAGTCCCTTACTGTCTTAAGCAGAAGTATATTTACCGCCATCTGGCTTATTTATGGACAACCCGTATTGTTTCGTTTTTCGTATCAGCATAGCTGGTCAAACGAAAGATCACTTTTTTCGGGAAAGTCTCTTTCGTCCGTTAGATGTCACTTATTAAATAAGTGCCACCTTATAGGATGAAATTTGCTTTATCTAGTAAGGGATTTCGGCTTAATGGCATATACAGATACAGATCTATTTATAAAGATTTGTATCATTTGTATACATTGATTCACTAGCTTAACTGACGACGCCTATAGATGGCAGAAACATATTGTCATGGATTTTTCCATGGAGAAGAAAGGAAAATAATAGAACTATATATTAAACTTTTTTGTGTAGTACATTTATTAAACTTATGTATTTCATTTTGATGTTTATTTTATTTCAGACGGGGATCATTATAAATATATTTAATTTTAAGTGATGAATTTTATTATATTTGAAATTTTGATCCATCCTCGTATATATAGGTTGGTCAGATGTTCAAAGCTGCCGCCATCCCGGATATTATATTGAAATAAGACGTATATTTTTCTGTATATTTTTGATTTTATAGTTGGTGGGGATATCCGTGCGGATGTTGGAACTTCATTTAGAGATTATTTGAAAGTCCTTGTGGATAGGTGTGTATAAGTATATTGGACACGACTTAATTTTGTCTAATATTAATGAAATTTTGAATAAATTCGTTTATAGTTTTTGGTGCGTCGTTTGTGATTTAAACGTAAATTTTCGTGAATTTACAAATCTTTTATATTTGTAATTTTATTTAAATGATACACCTATCTGAAGAAAGGAATCTCTCATGTTTAATTGTGACTTACTTTAATTAATGTAGGTATCTCTATAATTATTAATATATATTGATGAAAGCGCTATAATTAACTTGTAAAAATTTTGTTAAATTTTTTATATGTATTCAGAATAATATCTGGAAAATTTATTTGAAAAGATTTTTTTGTGGAGGTTAGTTGTTTTTAGTCACTTTGAATATTTCAATACGTAGGAAGGTGGGGACGAGTTTGCAAGGTCATGTGATTGCATTCATGACAATTCAGATTTGATTTCGCGCGCAGAGTAAACAATTCTTTACTTTGACGTTTTAGCTTTGGATATATTTTATTGTTGTTTAATAAATTTTCTTGTATATTAAAAATTTATAATTTTGATCGTGGATAGTCAGATAGAGGTTTTTAATGATTTGTATCTTCATATGATATCCAAATCTTTTTGCCCTCAGTACTGTGCCTTTAGCAGTTCAACGTTACACTTGTTAAAGTTGATTTTTTTTTTATTTTTTTTTTATTATACAAATGTAAAGGGAAAATGTGTGTATAATTTATCTGACACCTTGTGTTTTATTTTATGATATAACCTGAATCCGAGAGGATCGACCCGAGTGACATAAGCTCAAGGAAATCTACCAGACTGAACAGCCGGAAGCATAAGTTGTAGTGTGAAGAAAAAAATTAATAAGCAATCAAAAGCACATTCCACTGCAATATGTCTTAAGCAGAAGTAAATGCTGAAAATACGTGGTATTGTCCAAGTATACAGTTACAGATATGTAAATTATTTACATGTCTGTTTCGTAATGAAACAAAAGCGTTATACGTGCATATTAACGTATAGATATATTTAAAACCTTTTTTGTATATTTACCGCCATCTGGCTTATTTATGGACAACCCGTATTATTTCGTTTTTCGTATCAGCATAGCTGGGCAAACGAAAGATCCCTTTTTTCGGCAAAGTCTCCTTCGTCCGTTAGATGTCACTTATTAAATAAGTGCCACCTTATAGGATGAAATTTACTTTATCTAGTAAGGGATTTCGGCTTAATGGCATATACAGATACAGATCTATTTGTAAAGATTTGTATCATTTGTATACATTGCTTCACTAGCTTAACTGACGACGCCTATAGATGGCAGAAACATATGTCTTAAGCAGAAGTAAATGCTGAAAATACGTGGTATTGTCCAAGTATACAGTTACAGATATGTAAATTATTTACATGTCTGTTTCATAATGAAACAAAAGCGTTATACGTGCATATTAACGTATAGATATATTTAAAACCTTTTTTGTATATTCGCCCTTAAACTCAATGCATTTAGACATTCAATAAAACCAGTTATAATAGCATAAATTCCACTCTTCTTGAATCACTTCAGATATAAGGTTTTTGAAGCTCTCCACTGCAACTTCTGGGCTTGCAAATCGTACATCACACATTTTATCTTTTAGTCTTGGAAATTGAAAGAAATCTGAAGGTGTCAGGTTCAGACTATATGGCGGATGATCTAGTAATTCTAAACATTGTCGTGCTGAAGGATAATCTCCGATCTAAGTCGTCGTAAATGAGCCTTCTGAACATCAGGCAGACATACTTTCGTAAACCATTCTGCGGTAACCGTATGTTCATTTTCAAGCACACCTGTTGGGATAGGTCGTAATTTTGAAAAGAAACTGGCTACGATTTTGTTTCCAACACTTTGACTGGATTAAGTTCTGTTGGAAACACCCATTGAGCCGACTACCGTTTTGATTCCGGTTCAAATGTATATATCCAGCTTTCGTAATCAGTATTGATGTTGTAAACTGCTTTAGATCTACTTCCATTATACTTCTTAAGCGCGTTTTTACGAAATTCCACTCGATATTGTTAGACTTTTCTCACACCCAAAACATTATGTAAAATCTTGTTTATTGCAGTCATGTCAATACCCTCTTAACAATCCTATACGTGACCCGATTATTGAGTCATTCTTCGTACGGCGTCTACATTTGTTTCAGTAACGGCTGAGATTGGCCTTCCTTCGCGAAAATCGTTCCCAAGTGAAACCCTTTGAAATTTAAATTCGTTATACCAGTTGTAAACTGCTTTGAGAAGGAACTTAATCACCAAATGGAGCACGAAATCTTGAAACCAGGGACTGAAACCATGAAGAAAATGGGTTCAAGTTCGGGTTCGGGTTAACCAAAATAAAAAGTTCAGGTTCGGGTTCGGTTCAGGGTTCGGGTTCAAAGTTTAAAAAAACTACATGTGTTTTATTAGTAGAAAATTTATTTTTCAAAGAAATTTTCGTTTAATTTTACAATTAATATATTTTTCAAGTTTTCTTCTTTTAAATTTGTTCATTGTGGGGATAAAATGAATTTCAAGGTTGAAAAGGCCCTCCCGACGCTTACTTGCGTAGCAGGTACTGCGAATATAATCTGAGCCGCTTGATAGAATAATGGCGTTTCCGTTTTATGTTGCTCCCAAAATAGTAAAATGTTTTTTTCTTTTCCCAGTCTTGGATATTTTTCATATATATCAACTTCATTTTTAACTAAATTATCAATCGAAGCGGTGACATTTACATTTGAAGAATTTGATTTATAAAACCTTTCCTTCTATTTTAGAACTTGTTCGAGGTTATCTTCATCATCATCTGAAGAAAAAGATATTGATTCTCTCACAAAATTCTCTTTTCTCTTTGCATTTGTAAATTTTTCAAAATTTTTATTGTTTTCAAAATATGTTTTTTAGCATTTTCAACATCTTCGGGACTTAGAATGACCTTAAATCTGCTATCTAGATATACTGCTGCAATCAAAAGTGGATTGTTAATAAAGTTGTTTTCTCTTTTTATAATATTTAAATATAATTCTTTTGAAAATGATTTTGTTTTGTCATCTTTTGTTAGCTCCAATTTAAAAGTAAGCCAGATTCTATAAAAATCGCCTAAATTCATCTGTTCTTCTTGTAGTTTCAGCGTTATTTTTTTAACAGGTGCAAAAGCTTCTACGAATTATTCACAAATATTCCAAGTACTATCAGTCATAGTTAATTCAGCATCCAGCAATTCCGAACAAAAACATCTGTATTCCAATAAGGCTTGAACCATATCATAACTGGAATTCCATCTAGTTTGACAGTCTAGTACGGCTTTTTTCAAGTTTAGCTTCTTAGCTAAAGAAGAAATATTTGGTGTTCGCAATTTTTTGCAAATGGCTCTGCATTGATCAAGAATTTTCTTAAAAGGAGGACTAGATATTGTGTCGAGCACTGCCAACTGTAAACTATGAGCAACACATCTGAAATGAATAATATTTGGGTGTGAATGTGTTTCTGCTCCTTCCAGTTCAATATAAGAAAGCGCATTTGCTTCAGCTGCATCAAATTCATCTTCCACGTCAAAGTTTTCATACTCGTCTTTTAATAATTCAGCAGCTTTGATCATATTTTTTCCGTTATCTGATGTAATTAAATATACTTGCTGCAGTTTTATGTCGTAACAATCAAGAACGCTGATGATAAGATTTTTTTGTAGGCTCCTGTCTGACGATTTTGAGCCTCATGCATGTCCAAAGTTCGTAGTTTTATTTTTCCGTCAAAAATATATTGAATATTTATCCCTACAATACATCTACCAAGACGAGAAGCAGAGTCAATTTTAATTGAAATAATTTTGTTTGATATTTCCAATTTAATTTTGTTTTTTATTTCCGTTGCTTTGTTGTTAACAAGATCACTTACTATCCCAAGACTATTTACTGATACTTTTAGTGCATTCATAATCGGATCGATTATTTCTTTCATGCCAGAATCTTCGAAGATTGTGAAAGGACGGCCATTAACGGTTACTAATTTTACGCATGAATCAATGAAACTTTGTTGTTAATGGACTACCCGTATTGTTTTCGTTCTTCGAACCAGCATAGCTGGTCGAACGAAAAGGTCGCCTTTTACGGCAAAGTCTCTTTCGTCCGTCAGATGTCACTTATTAAATAAGTGCCACCTTACAGGATGAAATTTGCTTTATCTTGTAGGCGATTTCGGCTTAATGTTATATACAGATACAAATCTATTCATAAAGATTTGTATCATTTGTATTACATTGCTTCACTAGCTTAACTGATGACGCCTAATAGTAATGGCAGAAACACGTGTCTTAAGCAGAAGTAAATGCTGAAAATACGAGGTGTATTGTCCATGTTTACAGTTACAGATATGCATATTACATGTCTGATTCAATTGTAATGATAACTATGTTGAAAAATAATTTAAGAATTGCTCTTTCATGTGGGAATAAATTTTGTTTTGAATAAAATGTTCTTTTTTTAAACGGCAATTACATTCCGGACATTCTCGTGTTATACTGTACCGAACCTTTGAGTATCTATATTGTTCAGATTCAGATTTATTAATTTTAACTACAGATGCTTCAGGCGATGCTTCATACAAGTAAGTAAAGATTGGCCTTAGGATTTTAATTTGGAAGAGTGTATTGTGAACATTCACTATATGGAAAAGAACCCAAGGCAATCGTGGTCGAAGACGATTTTAATTTAGTTCAAGGCGAAGTACCCAATTACCGAAGGATCATAATCAAATTTATAGCGAAAATATGTAACTTTTAGATAGGTAGTATTGAAGAAAATTTACACCACGAATTGGATATTAAAAATATATCTACTCCATCAATTTTTAAAATGTTGGTCAGAAACTACAAGGAAATATGGCGCTGAAATAAGTGGCTACAATTAACATAGCTCCAGAAGAAATTTTAGAAAGATTTGTGCTGGAAGCTTAAACTTGAGTCCTTTAATCTAGAGTGTTGAATGTCTAAGCCCCGCCCTAAACTGGACGGATTCATCGATATTATAGTATTCTACTCTCACATTCTCCCTTCGACGTGTCTTTCCACTCCTTTAGAAGTTTTGTAGCTTGTGGGATAAAGAAACTGGTAGAAATATATTTAGACCAAGTATCTCATTGGAAATATATTTTATGATATCTCATGTAATTCGATTTGATGACATAAATATAAGATAAGAGAGAAAACGAACTGATAAGCTTATCCCTGTTCAAGAAATCTGGGAGAGATGGGTAGAAGCATTTCCAAAATTGTATAATGCTGGAATGAATGTTAGGGTTGACGAATAGTTAGTGGCATTTAGAGGGGGCTGCCCTCTCAAAGAGTACATTCCCAGCAAACCGACGAGGTTTGGAATTATAATTTGGACCCTTTGTAATGGCAAAACTTCCTATGCGCTGAAATTACAAATATATAGAGGAAAAAAAACGGTTGTAGCTCCTGAAGAAAAATCAACGCATGCGGGTTGTATGCGATCTTAGTCACGATCTAACTGGCGATAATTTCTTTACGTCTTACAATCTGGGACAGTAACTTATGAAACAAAATATAACGATGTTGGATACTGTAAGAAAAACCAAGCCTGAGCTTAATGGTAAATAAAAAAGTATATAGACACCACCGTAGTTAACTATGTTACTTATCTCTATTCTTATCTATATTCTTATCGTTGAGCCCCGGTATATTATTTTTCATTTTGCGAGTTTAATTTCATTTAACGCGTACTGTTTCGCTCTCTGGGCTAATATTTTATATCCGTATCTCCTCCCATACGTTCTCAAGGATTGAGAGTATAGGACATTCGTTCGAAGGCCGTTAACGAATCCAGTGCTGGGTGGTTGTGTGGGTATCTTTGATTAAGGGGATGCTTAAAATTCACAAAAACTACGACTTTGAGTATTAATCGCTTATGTGGGTCCTAGCGTAGCACGTGAAGCAATATATAATTATCGTTTACTGTTTTTGGAGTTTAGAAGCTGAAAGGGGAAACCTTCCTTTTCTGGCAATATTTCATTGCGGCATTTCTTACACGAACCTCCTGAATAATTGAAACGACCCTGGCGAAGAGCAAATCTAGACACCTGGCGCCTTAGTCGCAACTGCCGACGAAGATTCGATTTGCCAGTGTCAATTAGAAGACGTAAATTGACAATCCTTTGGGGCCTGAATATCTATGTAACTTTTCGTCTGAATAAGTTGTGGATACCGATTGTGGATAATCTCCTGTAGACGTGGCGAAGAAATCGGTTTAACTCGGATAAATTTTCTTAAAGGCTATAATATTTGTAAATTCTAGAATTAATTTAATGTTTTGACGATTAATTACTCATAATTACCTATCTTTTATTTTAATCATAAATTTACTAGTTGATTTAATAATTTAATTAACGCTTCGAGTTTTATATTCATTCATATTTGGAGGAATTATGTGAAATAATATATTTTATGTTAGATATTTGAAACCTAATTACGATTTGTATTCAATTTATTTTTAGCTTTGATGGTTAATAATTTTATTTATGATATTTATACTGACTATAATGTCGATAAAACTCTAGATATATATTTGTTTAAAATTTTTGAATTACACATAGAAGAATTTGTTATGTGCATCATCTGAATGTATTATACTGTTCAGTTATTTCTACGAATCCATAGAAAGGGCTTCTATTTAAAACTGTAAATCTAGAATATTTTCGTAATTTTGTTTTTGCGTAATAATTTAATATCTATATATATCTATTTCTTGAGATATTTATTTATTGTGCTTTCATTACCCATTATGCTTAGTTTTTTTTTATAAGATCACCCCTTTTTCTTTCTTGATAATGTTTAAATTACATATTTTTATATACAGCGTG
Organism: Melolontha melolontha; assembly: GCA_935421215.2. Classification (NCBI taxonomy): domain Eukaryota; kingdom Metazoa; phylum Arthropoda; class Insecta; order Coleoptera; family Scarabaeidae; genus Melolontha; species Melolontha melolontha. The sequence goes on along the minus strand of OW285236.1, from coordinate 35,294,594 downwards.
ACATTATATACAGGGTGATCATATTTTTAGACAAGATGTAACTGAATACCATTTTTCATTTAATGCTGTTTTTTTTTTATTTGTCAATATACGAGTTAACTCTTTTCTAGCTTTTTCTTTTCCTTTTTTTTCTCTTTTTAGCAAGTTGGCTGCTTTGAACTTTTATTTTCAGATTGCAGATATCCCGTGCGACATTTCGCCATTTTGGATTTCGTTTTTGTTTTTAGTAGTCTGAATGCGCATACGTCTACGATCGCGCAATCCGTTTTCTCCGTTTTCAGATTCGAGCTTCCGTAAGCAAAAATGAGTGGCGCTACCTAGCATCTTTTATTTAGTAACCCACGCCGTCTCTACTGACTAAGGGCATAGGACGCCATCGCTGCGCCTGCGCCGTAGGTAGCAACTATATTCCTAAAAAAAGCAAGAACGTAGTTGCGATATCTAGCTTACACCATGACCAAAAAATTAGCACCAGGGATGACAAAGAAAAACGCAAATAATATTAAACGATAACGTTGGAAAGCGAACTGTTGATACTCTAGATCAATGGTTCCCAACAGGTGGACCGCGGCAAGCCATGCCAGAGGGGTCCGCAAGATATAATTAGAAATTGGAATAAAAATATATATTGGTACACAGTAACAGATTTTCAGTTTTTTCAGCTTTCTGAGCGCTTTAACGAATGCTAACTTTTGCATGTGGCTTTATCCAGCAACAAACGCTAGCACACTCTAGCGCCGTCAATGGAACTAGATGGCCGAATAGCTTTGCTGTATGCCTGCCTCTAGAACGCGCGCGCAACCTGCTTGCAGCCGACAAGTGACAGCCAACTCACATTTCAGACAGTCGGCCATTTTAAATGTATTGCTAGTGCCGTCACAGACTGTGTTGTTTACATATGTGTTTTTATAAAACAGTTAGTGTTTGTAAAGCTTTGTTTTTCGTGGAAAGTTACAGTACGCACACGGTAATTAAAAATGGATCGTTGGTTGAAAAGTGGATCCTTAAAACGAGATAGGCCTACAGATGAATAAGAAAAGAATGCATTTGACATTAGAGTTAATAAGTCAGTGACTCTCAAACCGAATTTGTCAGTGTCTCTTGAACCCAACGCGTCGTCGTCCAACGTCAGTGTTAAGCATACTGCAAAAATTAGAAAATACAACTCTGATTACTTGGAAATCGGTTTCACGTTCACTGGATCTGAGCAGCAGCCTAAACCTCAATGTGTAATTTGCTACGGAAGTCTTTCGAATGAGTGTATGAAGCCAGCAAAACTCCGTCGGCATCTTGAAACAAAGCATCTAGAGCACAAAAGTAAATCATTGGATTTTTTCAAAAATAAATTAGGAGAGCTTAATAGATCTCGTAAAAACATTACTAAACACTCTGATGCAAATGTAAATGAAAATTCAACCCTTGCATCTTATGAGGTCCTGTTATCTTATAGGTACTGTTCCGCTCTCTAACAATACTGTCCAAAGACGAATTACTGATATGGCCGATAACATTGAAGAGACATTGCTGGTCAGACTTCGCATGAGTGACATGTATGCTCTACAATTGGATGAAAGCACAGACATATCAAAAAAAAAGCAATAATGTTGGTTTTCACAAGATTTTTGAGGAATGACCAGATATTTGAAGATTTTCTTTTTTCGTGCGAATTACTTCACACAACAGCAGACGATATTTTTACTGCATTAAATGATTTTTTCAATTAACATGACATCACCTGGACAAAATGTGTGCGCTTGTCTACGGATGGAGCAAAATCAATGGCTGGTAACAAAACAGGACTTCAAGCTCGTATCAAAGCAGTAAACCCTGAGGTGAAATGGACACACTGTTGTATTCATCGTGAAGCCTTAGTAGCCAAGAGATTGCCTGAACTTTTGCAGAAGATACTTAATGAAGTAGTTCAAATCGTTAACTATATTAAAGCTCGACCTCTGCAATCCAGATTATTTTCTTTGTTGTGCAAAGAGATTGGCAGTGAGCATGAACAGCTTCTTATTCATGCGGAAGCAAGATGTCTCTCTTGAGGTAGGATCTTAACAAGATTTTTTGAACTGAGAGATGAGGTTCGTGTTTTCCTTATTGACACCAAGTATGCAGATTTCCTCACTGACTTTTCTTGGCTTTGCTCAATTGCCTATTTAGCTGATGTGTTTGAACACTTGAATGTGTTAAATTTAAGTTTGCAAGGGAACAATGTGGACATGTTCAAAGTTGAAGATAGGATTAATGCTATGGTCAAAAAGTGCTATATGTGGGCGGCACGGATTGAAAAAGAGTCGTTTACTAACTTCCCTACTTTGAAACAATTCTTGGAGTCTTCAGAGGATAGTTTGCCTGACCAGATAAAGGGCAATGTAGCCGAACATCTACGCAGCCCAGCCACCACTTTTAGGGAATATTTTCCTGAACCTGACCCTGACGATAGTTGGATTCGAAATCCTTTCAGCTGTCAAGAAATAGAACAAATCCACGGCCTCACAGAAGAAGAAAAGCTCAACTTGTGGATTTGTCTAGCTGTGGTGCAATAAAAAACAATTTTAATGGTGAACAAATTGCGGACTTCTGGGCAACAGCACGCAAGGACTACAAAGAACTTGGAGATAAGGCAATGAAAAAGATCCTTCCATTTGCAACTACCTATCGGTGTGAACAAGTATTTTCCTCCATGTGTTTCATGAAAAACAAGTACAGGAATCGGCTCGACATGCGGTGGGATTTCAGAGTGAAAGTGTCAAGTTTGGAACCAAACATTTCAGAAATAATGGACTCAAAGGTCAGATTCAACTCATCTCATTAAGAACTGAAAATTATAACTGTGTTACTGATGGACGCACTCTTTATTTACACAAATAAATCATGACTTTTATAATATTACTGTTTACTTATTTTTACACATGTTTTGAACAATAATAGCCTAATAAAGACAAAATTGAACACAAATTTTAAGATCCATCTTTTTTCTCAATATGTCAACCTTAAGTACTTGTTACCAACCATGTATTAGTATTACATTAGCTTAGCCTTAGCGGCTAAGCTCATTATAATTAAAGGGGGGGGGAATGAGAACATTTATAACTTTAGGTTTAAGAATTAGTGGGGGTCCATGTCATTATAGCGACTGGATGAAGGGGTTCTTGGAAAAATTTTGTTGGGAACCACTGCTCTAGATCAACTTATAACCACATACACTTGCAAGCGTAAAACAAATCACTGGCTTATAATAATATTCTATAACATGCTTGATATCTCAGCTTAAATGTCTTTGTTCTATGAAGGAGTATCGATACAAATAGGAACGCAAACAAACTAACTAAAAGAAGAACATGTTTTGAAGAATTAGGAAAATCTCTCATAGAAAACCACACACATATGCCAAGAACAGAGGCATCGCGAAAAATTGTGCAAAGATTTCAAAGCATTGGAAGTGCTTGTTCCGATCTTGTTCCGATACAAGTATATAGTAAACGTAAACAGACCAGCAAGGTGAATAGTATGGAATGATTAATCGAATCAAATGCTTTGGTAAAATCAGTATAAACTACATCTAAGGACAATAGCAGATTAAGCATCCTGGTACCCCAAATTAATTTTTTCAATTATATCCTAAAACTTCATTTACATTTTGCATCCTAAATTCCACAAAAATATTTTCTTTTCTTAAAGCAATCTTTAGATTAAATCCAAAATATTTATAAATTAAATTACATCGGAAAAATACAAAATACAAAATAAAGCTTGTGGAAAGAATCAAGTCTAATTCAATTTTGTGTTTTCCCTGCAGCGAAAATTAAATTGAAAAAGATAATCCTCACTATACCGATCATAATATAGACGTGTAGTTTTTACAAATCCAGCTATTTATCTAGTCGAATAACGTCTGTGATCTTTAAATATTTCCAATCAAACAGGGGAAAAAACTCAACAACAGCCACTAGCAGTAGCGTAAACGATGAACGGCAAAAAAGCAATTTAAAAGATTCGACTGCAAGTGCTGAATTATAATGAACGTTTTGAAAAGGAGGTCGTGCTTTCCTTCGGCGCCACGGAAGTGTTTATCCTTCTCAGAATTAACACTCCAAGTTCTATCAAGGCTGCAGCGAGACGTCTGTTGGTAATGGTACATAGTAATAGAGTCGTTTGAAATCAGGAAGAAAGGTCACTGTCATTGATATTATGTAGTGATGAAAGTAAGTTTCTAACTGCGCAGATAAAAGTGAACACACATAAATTTAAACATTGAATGTATTCAAGTGGAATTATTTCAATTGATTCCGTTATTTAAATATTATCAGACTTAAATCAAAGTTTTAACTAAACAGTTGTACATGTTATAATATTACGGCACATTACCAATAAAATTCAAATTAATTCTGTTGTCATCGCTACATTTAATTAATAATTATTCTATGATCTTATTAGAATACAATGTTATATATTACGCCATAGTATTAATAAAAAATTATCGTATCCACTTGTCAGCGCTACATTTTGTCACATGGAAATGACATGATGTAACAGGCACGGTTCGTATAACACGTGATTAGGTGGTCACTGACCAGGATATTAGCTGCTGTAAGGTACGATACACACAATGGATTACACGTACACATGTGTAAAGTACGCACGCATACGCACAAATGCACGTACATAAGTGCCATTAAGCCCTTATCACCATTCGTAGTCATGGCACTCATGACCGTTAAGCATTTTAAATCTACCGTGAAGATTTTCTATTTTCCTATCTATAGTATGTACATATATACATATATATTATACAGTACCGGATCTAAGAATATAATTTGTAAGGATAGGACCATATTACAGACAATTAAATAAAATAAGTGAAATTAATGAACTCGAAGATTTAAGAAAAATAATTTTTCTACTCCCATGTTCTAATCGATTTATTAGACATTTACAATCAGTACTCTAATTCTCTTCATTACTTTACATGTCACAATCTTATCGCCATATTATTCTACTATTGTATGCTAATGCATCCACAAACATGCACACGTGATCCACACGACTACTGTCATATATCGCAAAATAATAACATACCATGGGTATAATATTTGAAATTTTGACAAATAACTGAATTAATAAAATGCTGTCGTTTTGTTCAGTTGAGGATTATTTAAAGAGTTGAGAGGGAAAGTTCGTTTCTATAGATCTCTGCTGATCTGGGTTTGTCACCGGAGCGTAGCAAAAATTAACAAAAATATTCGGTCAGTATCTGTCAGTACTATAGCCATGAGCATTTGACAAATTTAATTTTTTTACAATTCTGTCACCCAATCTATTGCCTCTGTTGTTGTCCTACTGTTTATTTAATAGTTCGCATATAAATAATGCAATTACAAACAACAAATAATAGTTCTTTTTTTTAAACTTAGATTTTTCGAAAATTATGGGTATTGTTTATATGTAATAGTTTGCGTAATAGATCGTTAGATATAACCATATTGAACTTGGCTGTAGTTAGAAGTAACTAAATTTTTAAAATAAAATGCAAATTGTGTGTGTCTTCAACACACGATCTTTATTTCAAGGACAGCCGTTATATGTATACACAAATGTCACAAACGCTTTTCTGCATTTTAAGATATTTTCTTTTATGGCAACCCTAAATATTATTATTATTATTATTATTATTATCTCTTCCACTCACAAGAACCATTCGTTCTTGGTTGCCATTATCTTAGTACATCGGTTCGTCTGAACAAGATAGTTGGCATATTTATCTAACATTCAATTATATTAAAATTATTATTATATTAATATTTATTATAGTACATACTTACCAAGAAGCAGGCGCTTGTGTAGATATATGTATACATACACTATCACAAGTTTGCGTATATACAGTATGACTGAAGTTTCCTTTTGTTAACTTAAATAACATAAAACAAACTTAAAAACATTAACATTTTTTAATTTAAAAATTTAAAATAAAAATATAAATTAATAATAGTAACAAAAACGATATTTTTAGGATAGTTAATACGTACTTTATATGTCTACAACAGGTGTTCGAAGTTTCCCCCACCTACTCGCACACACAACCCCAAACGTCGAATGAGTGATTCGTTGACACGCTGAAGGACATTTTGCTCCCGTATTAAAGTACTTGGTTCATTCACACGATTTTGCAGTTGATCGATGGTATTTATTTCATTCACATACACCAGTTGTTTTAAATAGCCCCAGAAGAAAATGTCCAGCGGATTTAAGTCAGGAGAACGCGGTGGCCATGCGACAGGACCCCTGCGTCAAATCCAATTATCTTGATATACAGTATTTAAATGTCTACGAACAGTGTGTGTAAAATGTGCCGGAGCACCATCATGTTGAAACCACATCCGATATCTAATATTAAGGCGGACATCTTCAAACAGAGCTTGTAAATTATGTTGTAAGAATTCTAAATAAGTTTGGCCATTAACAACGAGCAGAGAGAATAAACGGGCCGACGATAAAGTTATCTATTATTCCCGCCCATAAATTTAGCGAAAATCGCTGTTGATTATGCAAACGAAGGACAGCACGAGGATTGTCTATTGCCCACTGATGCAGATTATGCATATTGTAAGCCCCTTCACGTGTAAAAGTAGCTTCGTCTGTAAAGAGAATATTAAATACAAAATTATCGTCCTCGCGATTTCTTTGAAGCAGCCATTCACAAAATTGTACCCGAGCCGGATAATCACGAGGGTTTAATGTTTGCACTCGTCGGTAGTGAAAAGGATAAAGTTGAGCTTCTCTTAAGGTTCGCCAAACAACAAACTGTGATACGTTAAACCAATGAGCAAGGTGTCGTGTGCTTAACGTTGGATCATTTTCTATTGCCTCCAAAATCTCTTCTTCAGCAGCTAAAACGTTTTCAGCACGTCCTGGACCAGTATTTCGTCGTCGAGGTTGTAATTCTCCGGTATCGCGAGCCCGTTGAAACAACTGCTACAAACGTAGGTGCAGACGGTAAATGTCTATTCGGAAATAATTCAGATAAAATTATATTTTTTGGAAGTAGCGGCCGGGTAATTAAAATAATATTTAACTTTACTTTTCGGTGTTATCTATATATAGTGCCTTTTTCAAAATTCTAAAAATTAATTTAATGTCAAAAATGGTAAAAGGAACAAAATTATAATTAATCTACTTACATGAAATTTTTGTGGTATTAAAACATATTGTGATTATTTGTAACACATTGCTAAGTAGGACTAAAACTTTTGCATTGCAGATAAACCGTTTTTTCGGAGTGGTTGTCTGGGTCGACACATACAGAAGAGCAGGGGGGGGGGTTAACTGTTATCCTAAATGTATTTTCTAAAATTTTTGTGATGTTTAATTTGTCGTTATACGGGGGTTTTATATAATTGGCAGGTGCATGGCTGACAGATTTTCTAAATCTGTTCTGTCACCTATGGAATTTCTATTTTTTTGTACGCGTATGCTTTCTAATATATTTCTTGCTTTGTTGTTTTTTTTTTCAGATGAAATGATTGTGGTTTTATCGAAATTGAAAGTATGTTTTGTTTGTTTGATATGCTTTTAAGGGCTGTACTTTACATTTAAAAGTTCTTGTAGATGTTGTGTTGCTTGGCCGATGTATAAGCCTTCGCAGTCGTTGCATGGAATTTCATAAATAACGTTTGTTTTCAACACGTTATTTCTTTTTATTTCAAGGACACCCGAAGGACACAAACGTCACAAACACTGTATTTTAAGATAATTTTTTTATGGCGATCCTAAATATCATTATTATTATTATTATTAATGTTATTTTTATTATTATTATATATGCATGAAAGGTCATAAAAAGTGCGGGTTAGAAAAAAAAAACATGAAGTACTTGTGCTATAAGACATTTATCGCAGTCACGCTAAACTTGGGCTCGTGCAATAAGTCCTGCCTTATGACACTCTTTCTTTAATATTATTATTATTATTATAATCTATAAGCTTGTTTACCCCTAGGGTGTCAAGCTATTTACATTTTGCTTATATAACTATTCCTTATATATAAATCTTGCCCATTCCTTTTTGTTTCTCGCTATTCTCTTCCCTTCGTCCAATGTTACTCCTCTTTTCTTTAAATTTTCCACTATGACATTGTCCCACGTTTTTTGTGGTCTTCCTCTTGTTTTCTTCTGCGTTGTTCTTGCTAGCCATACTCTTTTAGTCTGTCTTTCTTTTTCCATTCTTACTACATGACCGAACCACCTTAGTTGTTGTTTTGCGATTTCTTCCATTATGGGTTGTACATTTAATTCTCGTCTTATTACTTCATTTCTTATTTTGTCCCTTCTACTAACTCCTTTCACCGCTCTTAGGTATTTCATTTCTACGGCTTGTAGTCTGCTCTTCATATGCTTACTAAGTATCCAGCTTTCGCATCCGTACGTCGTTATTGGTTTGAACAATGCGTTATATACTGTGATTTTTGTTTTCTTCGCTATTTCCTTCTTTCTTATAAATGTGTTGTTTAGTGCACAATATAGTTTTGTTGCATTTTCTATTCTGCTGTTTATTTCCATATCTTCTTTTCCGTCTTTATGTATGTTTATTCCGAGGTATTTGAATATGTCTGTTTGTTCTATGTTTCTTCCTTCTATTTCAATTTTTACTTTTAAATCATTTCTCCCTATTGTCATCACTTTTGTTTTATCAGTGTTTATTTTTAGATTCCTCTTTTTTAGTGCTATATTCCATGTGTTTAGGTTTTCTTGTAAGTCTCTTTCGTTCTTTGCGTATATTATTATGTCATCAGCGAAGACACATTCTGCTATTTCAACCCTCTCCATATTCTTATACCCTACTTGTAGTTTCTTTGTTATTCCCCTTATTTCTTTTAGTACATCATCTAATATTATGTTAAATAGTACGGGGCTGAGCACCCCTCCTTGTCTCAGTCCTTCTTTGGTTATGAACTCTTCGGACTTCCTATTTTCAGTTCTCACATAATTTCTAGTTTTCTTGTATATGGTTCTTATAGCTTTTATGAGTTTTTCGCCTATTCCTCTTTTTTTAAGGCTTTTCCAAACTTCTTCTCTTGGAATACTATCAAACGCTTTTTCTATGTCTATGAAGGCCGCATATATAGTCTTATTTCGGTTTTTTTCTATCAGTTGTTTCATAGTGAAAATGTGATCGTGCACTCCTCTGCCTTTCCGAAATCCGCTTTGCGGTTCTTCTAGTTGGTGATCAATTAATATTTTTAATCTCTTTTCTAGGATTCTCTCATATATTTTTAGCATTACACTGAGTAGTGTAATTCCTCTATAATTGCTACACTCTTTATTGTCACCTTTTTTGTGGATGGGTAGTATTATGCCTACTTCCCAGTCCTTTGGTATATTTTGTTCATTCCAAATCATATTAAACAATTTCTCTAGGACTTCTATGCCGTTTTCCTTCATATTTTTTATCATTTCCGCTGTTATACCGTCATGTCCTGCCGCCTTGCCTCGTTTTAACTTCCTTATAGCTTCCATTATTTCTTCCTTCTTGATCGGTTCCTCGCCTCCCCTCTCCACACTTTCTATGTTTTCTTCGCTCACCTCTATTTCGTATATTAAGTTTATTCGTTCTGTGTTAAGCATTCCCTCGAAATATTCTTTCCATCTTTTCATTATATTATCTTTGTCTTCTAAAATTCTCCCGTTTTCTGCTTTTATGTATCTAATTTTGTTTTGTTTACCTTTTCTTAGTGTCTTCAATATTTTATAGAATAACTTTTGGTTACCTTTACTGTCTTGTTCCATCATTTCCCCAAATTCTTCCCAAGCTTGTTGTTTCGCTGTTTTCACCATCCCCTTCACTTTTAACCTTTGTTCCTTGTACTTGTCGTAATTATCTTTGTTCTTTTCACTAAGATAATTTTTCCATTTGTCTTTCTTCATCTTTACTTCCCTTTAATATATTATCGCTTAAATGAGTGACTACATAGATCTACTTGTCAGAAAACTATAGTTCAGATAGATCCGTAAGTCCTTAGTAAATAACTTTTTACATTTTGTATACAATTTGTTAGTCATAAAAAAGAAAGTCGATTACAAAATCATGGACAAATATAATTATGCGACTATGTACACACATACACAAACATGTCGGTGGCTTTACAAGTATTTGTTCCGTTTTGATAAATACATAAGATATGTAGATATTGTGTGGTTATTGCTCTTTATCGTTAGTGTGTTTGTGTATGTGTGTGTAGAAAATGATTTGTTTTTTATATTATTATTATTAAGAGTTTCGATTTTTCTTGTGGGCAAGTCAAGGCTATCGCCACGCACTAATCATTTTTATTGTTATTAGGTAATGGTTCGTAGAAACTAGCTGTAATTATCTAATTTTCGAAATAAAATCAATCTCGTATTTCTATTATTTATACATTAATCAATATATGATGTAACGTGGGATTACGCTTATAATATCGTGTGTGTATCGATATGTAAACAGTCCGTCCAATTATTACAAGCGTCAAATTGAAATTTCGTTTGTGTAATTAATGACGAAAGATAACGTACTTTATAGTTATGGAAGTAACAGTTGAGTTACATGGAAATATAATATATTGATATTGCTATAATAGACTTTTTTATATTTTGATTATATAATTTTTTATATAACTTGATTCAAAGTTCAATTTCTTCGTTTCCCAATTCTTTTGATGACAAACTGACACTTTTATTTATCCTTCCTTAGAACTAATTTTGTTATCAAATCTTCTATATATGTTATGCGTGCTATCTAAATCTGACTTGAAATTTTGCTTAAGGACTTACAGAGGATCTGTCTATTGGGACCATCGTAGCTGCTAAAGTATCGGAGCTATGGCTGATCAAATCTGACCTATAGTTCTGCGATCGTTTCCAAAAGCAGTCGCAGCTCCGAAATTGGAGAAGCTAGGATGTTCCCATTTTTTCTCGTAGTAGCTACATCCTTCTAAGTTTATATGCAAAGTTTCAAGTCACTAGCTGTTCCAAATTCGTAGCTATCATTTTTCACACTGACCACCCTTCATATCGAGAAAGTAAACACTACCCTTGAGCTGTCCACGTAGGTCGAAGGTAAATTCTGATGCCAGATTCGGATTCTGCGGTGTTAACTTCCCCAGCCTATTATTTTTTGTGACGAATGAGCTACTTTTAAAAAGTTAGCTTTGATACCCTCTATATTTATGTTGAGTAGTAGATTTTCATGGCCGAAATTTGTTAACTGTTTCTTTTGGGAGTTGCGCCGTGTAGATGTCATTAAACCCTGTAAAGGGCTATTTTCTCGACGAGCTGTCGGCAATCTCTCTGCTGCCATTTACAAGTCGTTACTGCTGTCGATCTTCGAATTGTACTACGTGTTATACTTCTGGGTGCCGATATTTGTAGGTCGGTTTCAGATGCGGGTAGAGTGGGGATCTGTGTGTGCGGTGTGGGCGTTACGTTGCATTCGTGGCGCGTTAAAAGTTTGTGTTGTAGCGGTGGCTTTTTGATCAAATGTTTTTCCAAGAATTTTATAGTCTCTGTCCGTTATCTTCTATGCTGGGTATTGTTTTTGTTAAACGCGAAGCTACATCATCACCCGGCACAACTAACCGGAGTAATAAGAATTCTAACCCACAGGTCAACAAAGCTAGCTGCTCAGGAACGCCAAACTTAAGAGCTCAGAAAACTACACGAAGCACTAATACCAAACTGATTCACAGAAAGACAAATTCAAATAGCAATTAAAAAAAAAACTCAAAGAAAAAGAAGAAAACAAAATTCTATTGCCTTGCGTTAAGGGAACAAAAGTCAGAAAATATTAAATCGACACGGTGTACACTACAGACAAGAAAATTTCATTTTCTTAGGAATCCGAAGGACAAAATTAATCTCGAAGAACAAGGGATTTCTGAGATACCGTATGGAATAAGTATACGCAATGAAAAACATAAGAACGCGATAGCATTCAGAGCTTGATTTTGGTCGCTGTTTGAACAAACATTGCACCCAGGTCACCATATCAACATTGAGGGAGCAAAAACAGAACATTTTCATTCAAGAATAACCAAAGAAGAAATCGAAATAGAGAAAAGGCAGAACAGTTTGTATAAAAGAGATAACGGAAGAGACTACCTAATACATGGAAAAACATTTTAATAAAAAGTAAACACGAGAACACAAACATTCAACGCGAATGCAACGTAACGTTCACACCGCACACAGAGTTTCGGCACTCCACCTCACCCCACATCAACCTACAAATATCTGCACACAAAATAATAACACATAATACAACTTAAAGATCGACAGCAGCAACGATTTGAAAATGACAGCAGAGAGATTGCCAATGACATCTACAAGGCGTAACTTCCGAAAGATAGTTAACAGATTTCGGCAGTGAAAATCTACGCTTCCACATAATACGAGGGAAAGTCAGTAATTAGGTCACAAAAAGGTATTATAAAAATAATTAGAGAAATAGTTAGCCAAAAACAAGTTTTATTTTTCAACAAAGTCTCCATCTACATTAATACACTTATCCCATCGCTTTATCAATGCCCCAATACCTGCTGCATAAAAGTGTTTGGGCTGGCGTCTGAACCACGTGCGTATCTCTCGTTGTCACCCTCGAAATGTTTGCCGCCAAGATGCTTTTTGAGTGGACCGAACAGATGATAGTCGCTTGGGGCCAGGTCGGGACTGTAAGCCGGATGTTCAAGAAGTTCCCACCCTAATTACGCAATTCTCGCCTGGGTCAAGTGAGCCGAATGGGGCCTGGCATTATCGTGGTGCAGCAATATTCCTCTCGTTAGTAGGCCTGGACGTTTTCGTCGAATTGCATCCCGAAGCAACAACAAACTCTACAGTATGATTCAGCAGTCACGTTCTCCTTTTTGTTCTGGAAATGGGCTTGGAGCACTCCCTGAGAATCCCAGAACACGGTAAGCATAACCTTACCAGCTGAGGGCACAACCTTAAATTTCTTTGTTGACGGCGAAGAAGGATGTTTCCATTGCATTGAAGAACGCTTTGTTTCGGGTTGGTAGTGGTGCACCCATGACTCATCACCAGTAACAATCCTGTTAAGAATGTTCTCCCCTTCCACTGTGTATCGAGAGAGGTGTTGCAAGGACAAGCCCATTCGAATTCTTCTGTGTTCCTCGGTCAGTTGTCTAGGCACCCATAGTGCGCAAACTTTTCGGAAATTCAAACGATCGTGCATCAGTTCGTAGGCTAAACCATGAGAATACCCTATTGCAGTTGCTATACTGTCTATTGTTACCCGCCTGTCAGTTCGAATCATCTCTTCCACCAGTCGAAGTGTTGCATCTGTCGAAATCTGAACGGGGCGGCCACTTCGCTGATCGTCAACAACTTTTGAGCGTCCTTGAGAGAATTTCTCGACCCAGTTACATACGGCTTTACGCGACAAACACTTTTCACCGTAAACAGGAGACATTTCCTTATGAATATCTTTTGCAGCAAGTCCTTTTGCCCAGAAAAAACGCACAATAGCACGTTGCTCTTCCACAGTACAATCTTCGAGCACGGTCGCCATTTTAACACTGCCTGTGTTCGCGCACACCAACTGTCACTTGAGAATTATAAAGTTGGATTGTGGTGATACCTATTGACAAATAGGGAAACAACTCACTCCTATTTTCAGCTTTCCTAAAGCAGTTTGTGACTTATTTAATGACTTTCCCTCGTTCATTCATTATATACAACATAATAAGGATATTGCAAATCTTATTAAAAGGTTTGTTTTATGAAACCTGTCACAAAAGCTGATAATGAACTAGAAATTAACTGAGCAAGTTTAACATTGAATTTGCCTAAATTCTGCAGAAAATTAAGTTTCCTTGTTTCATGACTCTTCATGAAAAAGAATAAAACCTTTTGAAAACATTCTTTAAATTGTTTCTATTAAATTAATATGGGAGTTATAGAAAGAGAATTAAATCAGATAAATAGAAACTTTTGCGATGTTCGTGAAGAAATGCCTATATTTTGCTGTTAATCAGTTCGCAACCTTGGTTATTATCAAAAAGCTTTGAATAAAACAGAATACCTAAATCTTGGAAATTTTTAAGACATTTAGAAAAAAAAAAATAATTAACCTTGTTGAAAATATCTTTAAATACACAATTTGCGACAGGTTAGTCTTATATCTGTAATTAAATTCGTGACATAACTTTTATGCAAAATTAAAGATTTGCATTTTATTATTTGCATCACGACAGAGATTGTTGGCGATGTTTACTATATCAAACTGTAATTTACAATAAAATAGCGTGTATTGAACTGAATTTAAATAAACTATTACCAATCAACTGAATATTTATCGGGTGTTAACAATACCTAATTAAGGAAATGATTATGTTATTAATTAGTTTAAAATCTAATTACGTACAACTTAAACAGAATGAATATTGCATATAGTAATACACAATTACCTTTATTATTAAATAATAAAAACTATTCAGATCTCTATAGTGAACTAGTAGTTCCAGTATGTACCAAAATTGTTACATGAATTTATAAACTTCATTGATATTTATCACACTTTCTAGCGATGAATAATATTGGGTTTCTAACCTATGTGTGAGATATTGTTTACCTGCAATAGATTCGAGAGTTCGAGTAAATATGATCGTAGTTGAAGCATTGATTTTGATTCTTATGTAAGTACGAATATGTCGATACCTATTAATATACAAGCTGCCATTGAAATAAAAAGACAAAGTATGAAAAATGAAAAGATTGAATTAAACAGAATATAAATCCAAAATATTTTCCCAAAATTCCCTCTCATAAGCGAGAAAAAAAGATGACGAAGTTATTTAAAAAAAAATTTGTCACGACACTGTGCAATTATAAAAAGTATCAGAGAGATCTTAAAGTTGACCGACAATAACAAAAATAATAGTTTTGTTATCGTCAATCTCATCCAGCTGTTGCTTATGTATAGAGCTGAGGATGTTTGCGGTACGGCAGGACCGTATGTAGTGCATCCCCACATTTAACTATTTATCTAAATATTCTCTGAAATGATTTGCCGGATCTCATAAATTAATAGAGTGATATTTTAGTATGCACTGGATATTGTTATTATACAAAATCATAATAGCCATTTGTATTTATGGATCATAAATAATAATATGCATGTATTTGTATTTGGTTGTGAATTCAATTTAAACTTAAAACGAATCGTAATATTTTAACGACAAGCCGTCCTTACAATACATGCATTCGAGACAAAGTGTGCAACTCTACGAATAACTTCCATAATTGATCGAAAATGGACATTTTGGAGCTGAAGTAAAGCCCTTATTCTTAGAAAATTTTATTACTGTCGTTAAGAACTATTATTATAAATAAAGACGGCAGACTATGTGCCCGAACACTAAGTAAACTAACTGCCTCGGTATATGTATTTATATGATCGTCTCTTTGTTCTTTTCTGCGTTTTTTTTTTATATTTAACAATCAATAAAAACATCCATACATATATGTGTGTTTATTTAGGTTGTCTAACGTAAACGAATTTCAAACGCATGATGTTATTGTTATATAAAGTTATGTATACATACGCTATAGCGCATGATAACTAAACACTAACCTAAACTAAAAAAAAAGGCCGGGTATTCAGAATATCCATTTCATCAACACGACCTTATTAAGTTACGATCTTACACCACATTGTTAACATCTTGTAACCAGGTCACTAGGCTAAGGAGAAACACTCTAATGGTATATAACGAGACACTGAGGGGTCTCTAGAAGCGGAGTCACTGCAAAGCCAGAGTGAGTACAAGTCTAGTGAATCATATTTACTATGTATTATTTATTATTTTTGTTTTCGTTATTGTATTAAATATTGTTATTTAATCGTTCCAATGCTTATTTTTTGTGTTTCTAATAAACCTGCTGCATAAATGGAACTGTCTCGGCAACAATGTTACCTCCGGGACCAGGTGACATTGCAATTTATACATATTCTGAATAGTTTGAACTCATAGGCGTTACGTAATACAATTTTCGGGGTGTTTTTAATTTCGGGGTTCTCATCGTAATTGAATCATAATATTTTGGGTTTGTATTATACATAATTACATCATTCCATCTATCAAATGTTGTCTCTTTATTTCAAGGACACTTGTATATGAGCGTAATTCTACGGGAGATTAACTTTTTAATGAAATACTGCAAATTATTAATCTCAGGTGACCACCGATAAAATGGATCACAGAACGAAAGACTCTTCTTATGATAGTACGTTCGGAATCATGACTAAAGACGGCAGACTATGTGCCCGAACAGTAGCGTGATGTGGAGGGATCGAGTGGAGGCGTACGACGATCATTTCAGTTGCCGTTGAGACGCTGTAAGCGATACATTGTTAACACAATCGTGTTGAAAATGTCGGGAGTGCGTAGAAACAATGCATCGACTCAGTTGCATGCTAACGTAGTAAAGAAATTTTTACATCGGTTTCCCGATTTAATATATGACGGTACCGTAGTGAAATATTTAGTTTGTGAAACAACTTTATTAACTTGGAAAGCAAGTCAGTGCCAAAGACATATAAATAGTGACAAACATAACTCGAAATTATTATAGTGGACGCAGATCATATAATAAATTTGTGTGTGATTTAACAATGATGTTAATTGCGACCAATATACCAATGCAGAAAGTGGAACACCCAATGTTTCGTCAGTTTTGGAAGAAATACAATCCTACGTGGAAATTACCAGCAAGAAGTACGCTACGCAATTACGTACCGTCAGTGCGTGAGAGAATTGTAAATTGTACGAAAAATAAGGTAAAAAAAATCCTGTGGTTAACAATAGACGAACTACACAAGCAAATCATACGAAATGTATGATTTCCTTTGTAATTTGTAGACAGCAATGTTTACATCCCCACTTACTCTGCAATTACATAGATTCTAATTTGATATTTGTAAATATTTCATATAAAAGCCGAAAAACTCCAATAATTTATGAATTGTTATATTTAATAAACGGCTAAGAAATTATCTAAACACTTATATATATATATATATAGGGTAAACTTAATTAGTCGGCGATTAAAGCTCTGGTTATTACTTCAAAGTGTATATATTTAAAATAATCCTACATGTTTCGGCAATGATGCCTTTGTCAAGGATATAAAAAAATATAAATGACAGAATATAAAATTTTATATTCTGTCATTTATATTTTTTTATATCCTTGACAAAGGCATCATTGCCGAAACATGTAGGATTATTTTAAATATATACACTTTGAAGTAATAACCATACCTTTAATCGCCGACTAATTAAGTTTACCTTATCATACCAAGGTCATGAAAATACTAAATATATATATATATATATATATATATATATATATATATATATATATATATATAAATATAGTATTATATTATTATATTAATATAGTATAGAGTGTCGATCAGTAGACAAGTAAAATTAATTTGTCTTCAGTGTTGTGCGTGGTATTTGATAAATAAGCATTGCTTAAAAATATGTCTAGCCGGTGTTGCAAAAACAAACCAGATGATATCTGTTATATTTGTGGATATTTCGTCTTGAAAAAGTTTAAGAGACCAATTGGTGAATTTGTGAAAAATGAAAAATCAAATTAGGAGATCAAGATAAAGATTGGGCACCGCCCGTTGTTTGTAAGGTATGTGAAGAAGGTTTAAGACATTGGACAAAAGGGAATAGAAAAAGCCTTCCTTTTGGAATACCGATGGTTTGGAGAGAACCGCAAAATCATCATGAAGATTGCCACTTTTGTCTTTGTGATATTAAGGGGCATAATAGAAAAACATTGAAACATACTTTGTACCCAAACAATATTAAATCAGCTATCAGACCAGTTCCTCACAGTGATCATGTACCTATACCTATACCCCCCAAAGTAATACAAGAAGATATTGAAACCTCTTCAAATTCCGGCTCCGTACAGATTGATAGTGATTTTGAACCTACAACCTCAGGTCAAAACCAACCTTAGCTATTTTCACAAACCGAACTGAATGATTTAGTAAGAGATTTGGGACTTTCAAAAGATCTTTCTGAAGTACTGGGGTCTAGGTTGAAACAAAAAAATTTGCTTGCCCCAGAAACTACCTTCAGATCTTCCTTTAGCTGAATATGATAGAAAAACAACCAAACGAAGCTTTTCTGAAAAACGAAAACATTTTTTTAAGAAGCATAAAGAATAAATAACTATATCTAATAGTTTCTATGTGTATACTTTTGTGTTTTTTTTATGTAATATAAAACTAGCTTATAAATGAAATAAATCGTGTTTTTTCTATATTTTTTGATTTTACTGGTTTGACAAATAACATTACGTGATACAAACAAAATAAAAGCATATTTGAAATCAGCGCTACCCGATTACTAGAAAACAGTTAAAATTTTTAAATCAACATTCAAAGAGTTGAAAAATGCAGGCCTGTGTTATCATTACTTTCGTCTTACTCACGTTAATCTCCAACTGCTTCTTCCAATTTCGCGCTTCCATATATGTACCAATTTCTGGATTTTATTTTTGAAGTTTGCCATCAACACTATGTCATCTGCATACAACAGGCTACTCATTCTGACCGGTTGCAAATTCCTATACCCAATTATTGTTTCTAATTGCTTTCCTTTTTCGTTTATTCTTTTATTACGTTTGATCCATAACCAGTATGAATAGCAATGGGCTTAGACTATACCCATGTTTCATTCCCTTACTCGATATAAATTCTTCATATCTTTTTCCTCCAATCTGTATCTTACATCTTACTGGTTCATATGTACTTTTTATTTTTATTAATTCTTAGGTACGTCACTGTCCTTCAGGCATTACCATATTTCCTCTTTATCTACCGTATCGAATGCCGCGTTCGAATCTATGAAAGTCAAATATAATTCTTCTTCTTCTTCTTCTATCTTCCTTTCCATGAGTTTTCTCAGTACATATCTGTTATCGATCGTTTGTCTACCTGGCCTAAAAGCAGTTTGTTCTTCTTCCAATAATAGCTCCGCATGCATTCATAATCTCTTTTCTATTATTCTAGTATATACCTTAAAGGATATTTGGGCTAAACATATTGGTCTATAGTTTTCACACTCCGTCTGCTCTCCTTTTTTGTATATAGGTATTATTAGGTTATTTTCCCAGTCCCTAGGAATGCGTTGTTTTTCCCATGCCTCCTTACATATTTCCCACAGCCATTACTTTCCTTCTCTGCACATCCATTTCATGATTTTCGGAATTATTAGATCTTCTCCGTAAGCTTTGCCAGTTTTTATTTTGCTTATTGCTTCCTCAACCTCCTCTCTTGTTATTTCTCGCATTTTTCCTTCGGAAATACAATACACACCAACATAACTAACTCGACGTTATTTTTCCAGTCATTTTAAATAACAATTCAATAAACGTTCTTGAAGATCCTGTGTTAAGCATTTTCAGACTGTAAATGTAATTAGTAATTTGTTGTTTACTCGATTTGTTTTTAATGATTAGGAATAAAAGCATCGTTCATGACTATATTCTATTTTATGTAAATAACATGAACGTAATGTTTACCCATACTAGAACATAATTTACAGAGGTATTACGTGAATGAAGTCCCAATGACAACAATTACGCAAACGGTTATATTTATAGCAAATTTATAGTCAGTCGGGAGATATTGTTGTAGAATTGATAAGTGTAAAAACCACGATACATACACAAGTATATTACAAACTATATAATGGTAATAAAATAACAAGACAAATATTGTTAGCAAAAAGGAAATAGTAAATTATATGGGTTTACATAAAATACTATTAACAAATTCCTTGCAGTAATAGAATTATGTAGCACGTAAACTTACTCGTTTGATTAAATTTTAAAGAGATGTTTGTAAATTAATGTTAATATAAAAGTCAAAATGAAATAAAATTTATGTTAAATGCTGAGAAAATTTATAGAGCCGTTGCAATTAAATTTTGCCAAATTTTTCTTTTGAACTTTGGACGTAGTGTATACATTATGTTCAAAATGTAAAATGACCATGAATAGTTTGAAGACGTGTTAAAAATATAATTTACTAATAGAACATTAAGGTTATGAAACCAATGAATAAGTAGTTAGTATAAAGCTGATAATAAAAACACACAATGTTGTATTAGATTTACACTTTATTTAATAATAATAATGACTATATAACAGCTGATTCAGTACCGCTTGTTATATCCGAAGAAACCGTTGTACGAAAAATATTTTAGTTTTTGAGAAATTTTGAAAAAAATAGAATTTTTCGATTTTACAAACTATTTTTTCCTGGCGTTAATATTTGAGCTAAAACGAAACCAATGACATTTCTCCACAGCAACTTTTAATGCTGTTCAAGGTGGCATTGTTATTTTTTTAATCCAACGTTTCATCTTCGCGGAACCATCATAAATTTAATTTTTTTAAATACGGCCCTGATGTGTTTATATTAGACTCAGAAAACCATTTTTATTGCGAATTCAACGACCTATCATACTCTATCATTTAATTGCGGTTTCGTCACTTTTCGATTTTTTTGCGTTTTCCAAATGTATGATACGCCATTATCACCAAGCGAAAGTAAGCTTTAGAAAGCAAATGTGGTACTGTCGTATTTGGATTGACAGTTGCATTGGTTTTTTGACACATTAGTTTGGTGTTTAATTTTTTGTGTAATAATTTAATTTTTTTTCTATTAATTATGTTTTCTAACGAAGAAAAGTTTGACATGGTGGCATGTTTCATTTCATCCAACCAAAATTGTTCTGTTACAGAGCGTATGTATTTGCAGAAGTATCCTGAAAGGAGGCAACCAAATAAAAGGACTTTTAGAAAATTAGTAGCGAACCTTAAAGCATATGGTTCTTTTAGAAAACCTGTAGTTCCCCGACAAAAAAACGGGCAATGAGGAAGCCGTACAAAATGTTCTGTTGGCCGTCACTGAGGATCGCGGTACATCAGTCCGGCGGATTGAACAAAACATTGGTATACCAAAATCAACGACACATTGTATTTTAAAAAGCCAAAAATTACATCCGTGCAAGTACGAAATTTGTCAAGGACTTAGACCAGGTGATATAGAAAGACGTCGCTCATTCTGTGAATGATACACAAGAAAATGTCAAGAGAATATTAATTTTCCTTATCAAATAATATGGTCTGAACAGAGTATAATTACGAATAATAGCGTTTTCAATAGACGAAATGTCCATTATTGGTCTGGAAGAAATCCACGTTTAAACAAAACGTCAAGGCATCAACACCGTTTTGGATTTAATATGTGGGCTGGTATTTTCGGTACAACGATTGTAAGACCGTTTATTTACCACCATACCTTGACACCAGAGCCTTCCTACATTTGCTGCAAAACGATTTAGAGGATGCTCTCGATAGCATGCCCCTAGCAATTATTCATAACTCTTGGATACAGCAAGATGTGCACCTGCACATAATTCTAGAACCGTTCGGGAATATCTTTCAATGAGATTTCCAGAGAAAATCATTAGCACGCATTCGGAAACACCCTGGCCAGCGCGTTCACCTGATATAACTCCGCTTGATTTCTTCGTATGGGGATTCGTTAAGAATCATGTTTATCAGCAAAATTTTGGAACAGATTAAGAACTGAGGGGTTAGTTCTGGAAGCATTTTCCAATATTACTCCACAAATGCTTATTAGAATCGACGGTGAGAAGGTGCTATATGTGCCTTGAAAATAATGGAAATATTTTCGAACATATGCTCTAAACTTAGTTGTTTTGTTCATATTCGCTTGTCTTTTTATGTCATCTGCTAATTTAATTTGATTTGTTCTTTGTTTTTTAAATGTAGCCATTGCATTGCTATTAAATATGTAAATGAAATAAACTATTAATGAAAACAACAAATCATTTATTCCTAAAAAATAAAAAAGTTGGTACAGGTCCGTTTTTTTTATTTAGGTCAAAAAAATTACGAAACCACAATTAAATGATAAAATATGATAAGTCGTTGAATTCGCAATAAAAAGGGTTTTCAGAAAAAAAAAAAGAAAAAAATAAGTTTATGAAGGTTCCGCAAAGACGAAACGTTGGATTATAAAACTAACACCAGCTTAAACAGCATTAAAAGTTGCTGTGGAGAAGTTTCATTGAAGTCATTGAAGAAGTTGTTGTACTCTAGGTCAAATATTAACGCCAGGAAAATAAAGTGTGTAAAATAAAAAAATTCTATTTTTTCAAAATTTCACAAAAACTTAAAAAATATTCAGAAAAATCTAAACGCCAATTTCTTAGACATTTTATTACACAATTTTTCCCCCATTTAACCAAATCTATATCTCTTAAGGTTTCTGAGTGGGGATCTGAGATCCCCATAGTGGCCCTCTTTATCTCGTATGTTTCTACATACTCTGGCGGCACAATATGAAGATAAGATAGAAATCATTAAAGAATATCCATGCGGCATAAATATTCGATTAAATTAACGACTAATGTAACTGTATGATTTACCTTTACTACTAGTATTTTACAATGTACAAATATATGAGGTTTTCCAGCATGGTTACGCAAAACGTTTAAAATTATACATGTACGTTTCTGCGACACAGAGTGAAACAGAACAATAAAGCATATGTGATTTATTTTTATATTAATTGCTGAAAATATCTTGACTAACAAGAATGTCATAAAATTATATCTGGTCCAGTTTCAAAAATGAATAATTTTATCTATCTGACTTTTTTTTTCTAAATTGACTTGCAAAATTTATAATATAAAAAGTCATCTGGAAGTACTTTCGAGTTTTGTTTATAGACTATGTAATTGGCTTGTAACGCTTGTGCTGAAGGAACATATACTAACAAAGTGAAATGCTAAACTAGTTTGACGTTTTAGTTTGGCGAACGCCCAAATTGTTATCGTTTCATTACATTGTTGCACATTTGAAAAGTTCTTTCTTCTCCCTAGAATACTCTTGGCTGTTTCTTTTGTATTTTAGCATACTGAATTCAGCTGTGGCCTCAGAAGTCCAATATCAGGCTCCAATGATAAGTGAGGTAGAAATATTGCTATACTAGTAAAAACACCATTTCTAACCAACTTATTTACCTTGAGCAATCGGAAACCTATTATATACTCACTTTCATATGAAATACACCACCCAATAAGAATTGGACTACAATTTTGAAACTTCTGTAAAATAATTCTTTATTATTAACTAAGAAACGATGAAAGTTTAGTTAAAAAAAGCAAAACAAAAATTAACATTTTACAAGAAGAAGCTAGTCGTGGGTTGCATCCCCACGCGTAGCTATGCATCCATTAACTCTTCCTTCCATGCTCTCTATTAAGTGGTCGATGTCCTCCTGGGGTATCGCGTTCCATGTAACCTCTAGACGGTGTCGAAGTTCATCCAGATTCTCAGGAGGCCTGGGTAGTTGTCTTAGTCGCCGACCCATCATATCGCAGACATGTTAAATCGGCGACAAGTCCGGTGACCGTGCGGGCCAGGGCAAAATCTGCAATCCAACCTACTCAAGGAATGTTCTTGTAACCTCAGCAATATGGGGTGTTGCATTACCCTGTTGGAAAGTGGCATTCTGCAACGTCTTCATGAAAGGTACTAACACTGGTTCCAGAACGTTGTCGATGTAACGACGTGCGTTTAATGTTCCTGGAATAAACGTAAGGGGTGACCTTCGTCCAGCACATATCGCCCCCAAACCATAACCCCAGGTGTTAAGGCTGTGTTTCGTCTTTGAACGAACTTCAAATTCCGTCTTTCTCCTCGATATCGCCGCACCCTTCTGCGACCATCATTCACCCATAAACAAAACCTTGATTCATCACTAAAGACGATGTCATTCCATTTATGAACCCACCCTTGCCGTTCTTGACACCATGCAAGTCTGGCTGCTTTATGGGGAGGTGTTAATGGAAGCCGAAAGTAAGGACGGTATGAATGAAGCCCAAAAGAAGAAATTCTTTTGTAAACAGTTGCCAACGACAAGTGTCGGTTCAAAGCTCTCATCCAATCCACAGCAATCGACTTTGTTGTTTGAAATCGATCCCTGGTAGCTATCCGCCTAAGAAGTCGGTCTTCACGTGCGTTGTTTCTTCGGGGGGGGGGGGTTCCAGCAGGACGACGCCTCTGAATACCTTCTTCGGACCATAAAGACGATATCCGAGCAACTGTAGTGTGGTTCCGATTCAGCCTTCTCCCAATCTCTCGGAATGAGAGACCCGCCTCTTTCATACCGATATTTCGGCCCCTAACAAAATCATTAATATGGGTAAAATTTCGACGACGTCGCACTGGGGGCATTACAAAGTGTCTACTTGACAGTTTGACAATCAAATAAACTGACATTTTGTTGGCAGAAATTCATTAATTGGTAGGAAGAAAATATTGAAAGTTGGAGATAACAATGATACAGGAAACATAATAGTTGAGTTTTTTCGGCCGAAACTTTCATCGTTTCTTAGTTGATAATAAAGCATTATTTTACAGAAGTTTCAAAATTGTGGTTTGAATTTTAGTGGGTGGTGGATTTCATATGAAAGTGAGTATACGATTTACTAACAACTTAAGAGCTATATACACATTTCAAATTAGTTTTCTGAATATTTACTTGTGATCTTTCATTTATAAAATCCACCGGGGGTGTTTCATATTACATGTCAACAATAGTCGGGTGACATGTATGAACTCGATTTTCCGGTATACCTTTTCCCGATGGGTACAATATCTTGGTGAAATCTTTTTCTATGCTCGTCTGAGACTGCTCTCAAATTCTAAGGAAAAGAATCCAAACGAGAATGGAGAAAATGAAGTTTTAGCGACTGTCACATTCCATAATGTGGTAAGCCGGGAGTAGTTCTTTCACGTGTAGTCCTGGTAGTTATCTCATTTATTGTTCCTAGGAAAATAATTGGAAATGTTTTGAACTGCATTTCACGCTCATCTTTCAATATCATTTAAAGTTGAAACTCGAAACAACTGTCTAACAATAATTTCCTTTTTGAACTTTGCCTCACTTACACGTGGAAACTTCTGTTTTAAATATAAGAAAACATCCCCTTCTGTATTTCCTGCACGGCTATCCCACTTACAAAAAAAAACAGCAGTACTTTCTATATCCTAGTTGCAGCTTCGTCATTAACGTTACCAAATTTAAATCTGCAAATACGTTCTATTTGTGATCTTCGTACTTTATACATATAAATAGTGACTTAAGGTTGTCACATGTTTCTTTCATATTTATGAGAATTGACAGAATTGAGAAGCGACAGACGCCGGGCGGCGTGGTGGGTGGCAATCGTGTACTTGAACAGTATGACGAGTACGATGTTTATCTTACGAAGGTTCTAAAGAGAAGACCTACTACGTATCGAAGCTAACACTAGTTTATCGGAAAAGGATTTTATTGCTCCTCAGTCGAAGAGAGGGTACATAGAAGTTGTCGAGATATTGAATAACAATAAATCAAAGTCGCGACCTGAAGAGTTGTGCTATCGATGACACAAATATCATTAAAATATCCCTTGTGAGCCAAGTTTTAAAATGATATGAGACACAAAATATAAAAGAATATGTACATAATTAAATTAATAACAACTTAAGTTTAGAAACGAAATGTATAAAGGAATTCATGCGACCCTTAAAAGGCAGGTAGATTTCGAGGGTCTATCGTCTAAGCGAGAACAAACGAATATGTACACAGAAAAATGTCTAAGTTAAGTTTAATATTTTATAATGCTAGATATTTAAAGAAATAATTATAATTTAAAATAGAATTAAACATTCTTACATATGCAAATCGTAACAATTGATATTTGTGGTCATTAAAGATTAAGACATAATTAGAAAGGTTCATTCGAATGACATCGCACTGGCGCGCGTATATATATATATATATATATATATATATATATATATATATATATTGTCAGTCGCCGCCGAACAACGTTGAGCGCACTTCACTCGTGGGATGATACGCCGGTGGGAAGCTACCCGAATGAACCTCTCTAGATCTCATACCTTCAGAATAAATCTAACTATGTATATAGAACTTATATATATATATATATATATTATAATAAAATGTTAATTGATTTATAGAAGACAATAGCTTTTATTTGTTACATCTGTTATTGGAATTTCTTAGAAGGTTGGAAGTCTATTATCTTTGTATTGTTTTCTAAATTTAGAGTGTCAAATCTATAATTAAATTTCAAAGTATATGACTTCCCTACATTTACCAAAACTATAAAATATGTAAATCTAGTTAATTTTGAATTTTCGAAAGGTTATGTGTGAAGGAAAATTTATTTATAAACCAATAAGTTCATAATATTATTTAAGAATTATAATTATTGTAAATATCAAATATTTTGGAAATTCTATAACTAAGCGACCAATGAGCTTAGAGAACAGAAAAGCTGTTGGGTTGCCATGGAGAGTTATTGAAACAATTAGAGAGGAGAATAATTTTTGCATTTTTAAAAAAGGTTTAGTTATGTTTTAAAAGGGATTTTTAAAAAAAAAAAAACGTTTAATCTGAAAAATTAAAATAACAAATAGTAAATCTACTTACTTCCTTATAAAATCATATATTTAACTGGAAAAAAATAGTAATACAATAAATATTTGGGAAATTGAAGAACATATCATCGCTTGTACGGGGAGAATCTCAGAAGATAGCCCGTTATAATTTTTTTGTCGTCCATTATATGTGTTCACATATTCTGTGGTGTTTAAGTTATAATTTCACATTTTTACTTTGCATGAAAACATTTATCCGTATTTAATCTAATGGTATTGGATCACCCTGAATCAACAATGGTTTAAATGGGACAATCTCTAGAAACCAAATTATCGAATATGAAGATTATCCATTATTAAAAAGGAGACAGTATACCTTGTTTTGCTGGAGAACTCAACGCTTGAGGGATTTGGTTAGGTTCGTGACCGGATTTCCCTGTTTGGCACAATATTCAACTGTACATCAGGTGGACCAAGATTGATCGCAGAGATTAGGTGTCCTTAGACGAGAATCTTGAAGATAGAAAGGAAATGTTGAGCTAAGTTTGCATTATACGATTCACTTCCAAAAATTTAACTTAATAAGTAAACAGACTAATATATATACTTACCGGAAGTAGATTAAAATTCTAATAATAATCATTTTTTAATTACGTAAATAGGGAAGTTATATCAATTTTTAAGCGTGGTTTGATTTACCAGAGCCTATTTTGTGTCAATATCCAAATATTTGTTATATATCTGCTGATTCATTTAATTCCTCTTATAAAAAGAAATTCCACATAACCTATAAATTTTAAGATTAAGTTTTCATTAAAATTAATTATTGATCTATTGTTAATCCTGTAAGTTATGTTTAATATTACCGAATCAAATATTTTTTTTACTATAATAAGATGTTCATTTTAAATAAACGGTATTTAAGAACCTAGACAAGTTGTTTGAAATTAATTAGCTTATCATATTAATACTGAGCTAAGATACCTTTTAGTTTTCTTTGTCAGACAGAATCTTCACGACCCTGGAGATATTAGAGGACTCATGTTCGATGTTTTATATTCTAATTTCAAACTTTCTTTGAGGTCAAAACACTATTTGGTTGTACATGTTATGATTATTATCAACAAACATTTATATTCAATGCACCTGCGCAGAAGTGTATCAGAATGCGGGGGTAAAAATTCGAATTTTAAATTCATTTTCTGCTTTAAAGTTTTATATTTTGACTTTAAAAACACTTTTAGTAAACGTTTGACTTCAAAGTTTATTACATTTTGACGGTCCAACGTTGGGCTGCTAAATTATTCAATATTTTGGCTGTTCCCAGCGTTTGACTCGTCTAATTATATTACAATATATATATATATAGATATAGATATCGTCCACCTATATCTCAATATCAGGTTCCAACAGGGATGAAACCTCAGACCATTATTATTTAATATATTTATTAATGACATTATCACTTCCATCAGCTGCTCTGTACTGGCCTGTGCTGATGATTTAAAAATTTATCACACTGGTAATAAAAGGCTAGATATGAATCACCTAAAAATGAATCGCAAATTTTGTCTACTGTCTGAATATAAAAATTTATAAATGGAAAAACTCTTTTCCACATCAACCGATGTAATAGGGGCTTTTTTAAAATTGCTTAATATTACAGGATCCAAATCAATGGATACAGTAAATTCTCCCTCCATAATATTAGCTACCGAAATCCACAACCTTTTTCCATCACATGAATTTTTGAAGAATTTTGTCATCCATTTTGCCTGCGCCATTTTGAAAAGCTGCCTCAGATTGTTTTACTAGCTCTACATTTCGGGTTGATGGCAAATGACATTTCTCCATTTGTGTTATTGTTTTAGAAACATAGCTATAATTGGCTTTTATAAACGAAAGTTATTGTTTTATTTCTTTGTTTCGCACTACACTCTATATTGAATATTCAAAAATTATACTTACAATTATACTTACAAGCGCACCCAGAACAGTAGACCTTGGGCATTTTACTAATAAACATAAACAAGATACCACAACACCAGGCGCGGCTCGTGATGACGTATTTTGGTTTGCAGTACAATGATCCGACTGCTTCGTGTATTCTCGTGTACTAACTGTAACGTTTGCTTAGTAAACACCGAAAACACACGAGGCACTCGTATCATTGTACTGCAAACCAAAATACGTCATCACGAGCCGCGCCTGCACAACACTACAAAACACGAATCGATTCAAAATCACAATCAGAAATCAAATTCAGAAATAGATTTATTATTTACTTATAGCAAACGCCAATTAAGTTGGCGCGAGGAGGGGTAAGTTCTCGCAGATTAAAAGTAGTGGGGAGATCTGTATTGGGTTTTACATCAAATGTCAGATAATTCTAACCTCTGAGCGTGTATCACTTTACGATCCCCTAGCAAAGACATTATGTCCCGTCAAACGTCAATGACAAATTTATTCTGACAATTACTTTCGTAGTGGGGGTGGACGTTCTTAAAAACGCCTTCTGCGCACCCCCTCCTCGCGCCAACTTAATTGGCGTTTGCTATACTTATGTAAATATAGGTACAATAAAACCCCTGTTAACGGTTTAAAAAGACCTATTTTGAATTCTCGGAATTTAAGAGTGGGAATACCCATACTCTTGTATCTCATAATTTTTTTTTTCTTGAGAACTGCAAACGTAATAAAATAAATTTTGTAGACATGTTAGAATTTGTGAAGGGAATTTGACTTTTTTATCTTAAGATGAAGACTTCTTAAATAGAATTGTAGCAGGGAATTAAACTTGGGTATACCACTGAGACCCTCCAACGAAACAAAAGTTTATGCAATTGGTTCATAAGGGCCCTGGACCGCCCAAGAAGGCAAAAATGCAATTTTCTGCGGAAAAAGTGATAGTCACAGTTTACTGGGACGCGGAGAAGATTCTCTTAATTGAGAATATGCCAAGGCACGAATTGTTCAAGCAGTTATCAATGAATGCAGCTTCGAAGAATTACAGTCCCGACGCGCCCCATCTCTTTCCAAAACTCAAAAAGCACTGGAGAGGGCGTAGATTTTTATCGAATGACGACGTGGAATACGCTATGGGGTCGCATTATGCGGAATTACCAAAATATTTTTTTTCGAATCATGGTGATTTTGCTAACTTTTGAAAAGTCACTGCCACGTCAAATCACTCTCGTATATTATAAATTGATAATATAGGTACATACAAAATCTAAATTAAAAAATATGTATTTTTTAAACTTATTAAATGTCCTCTCATTTCAGAGAAATTTATACCTGCTTCTTGATAGTTATACATCTGAATAGTGTACATATATGTTTGTACTTGTATGTAGATATGCATGGGTGTCTGTCAATCTATTGGACTGACGAAAAACATAAATGTCGTTGAACTTACTGTAAAAACACGAGTGATACAAAAGCGATTTTTCCTCTTTAACACGACTCGAATTCTAGGAAGTGGACTTAGAAGGTCAGTGACAAGTTTATGATTAAACTTCCAGGAATAAAAAATAACAAACAATTTCGCTCATAATAATTTCCTTATCGTGCGAGTGGTAATTTGTTTTTCGCTTAATTTCTTTGATAATACGACGGTCCGACACTTTGTTGTAATCAGTAGCTCGTTTCTTTAATTGTAATTATTTTTTATCAATAAATTGCTGGTAATTGTGTGAATAATACAAAAACATCATGCATCAGAGTGAGTGCTCATAAATTATCTAAAAAAATGCTAGGCGTTGATAATCAAAGTATATGGGTCGAAGAAAAATAAATAAGAGAAATAAACAATCTTTGAATCAATTACTTTTTATTCAATTTTTCATTGCTTTTATACGCCGTTCTATTCAATCAAGTTTTACGTGTCTCAGTTAACTTTGTATATATGTATTTAAGTTACGGCAGTAAGTTTTTTATAAGCAGATTAACGAGAAAAAAATGTTAACCAACATGTTACAAAAACTTTTTTTCAGTAAAAATTGAATATGTATATACATATTTTTAGTATTAGAATCGCATTTGAAGCAAACTTTATTAATGCCACTTACGCATTTTTTATTTTACTTTTCAAGATAATGGCAGTCCTTTTTAAAGGACTCTGGTAGAGTTCATTCGAGTAACATCCCACCGGTGGCTCGTCTTAGCGCATATATATATATATATATATATATATATATATATATATATATGAAATGATGGTTTCTCGGGTTCTTGGCCGCGTGTGAGATGTGTCCTGAGAAGGATTGTTGTCTCGACGTTTCGACGGGATCGCACTCGTCATTTTCTAGAGTTGTTCTTTCACTTGACGCTGAAGAGTAACTGTTAGTTACTGTCAGTTACTCTTCAGCGTCAAGTGAAAGAACAACTCTAGAAAATGACGAGTGCGATCCCGTCGAAACGTCGAGACAACAATCCTTCTCAGGACACATCTCACACGCGGCCAAGAACCCGAGAAACCATCATTTCATCATACAACCGCGAGAACATCAAAATTATCATATATATATATATATATATATATATATATATATATATATATATATATAACATTTGATAAATTATTGGAGGTTTTCGGCTTTTATATGAAATATTTACAAATATCAAGTTAGTATGTATGTAATTGCAAAGTAAGGGAGGATGTAAACATTGCTGTCTACAAATTACAAAGCAAATCATACGAAATTTCGTATGATTTGCTTTGTAATTTTACATTTTACGTGTAAAATCCATGCTTTACACCTGGTGGCAGAAACTATTGGTAAATGTTATCCAGATGTAGACGCATTAATTGTACAATGACTGTTTCTCAAATCCTCAAAACGTATTCGCCAATTTCAAAGACCGTGTCCTGAAATTCCTGATCACCACAGCCAATTCATACATGTTGGGGAACATTGTTAAAGGTAACGCTTTGCTATCATAAATATTTATGATAGCAATATAATATATATTTATATATCACAGATTTAAAAACTATTCAGAACATTTACGTCGGACTAGTGGAGGCCATAGAAAATGAACCAAACTTTCACAAAAATATTGAACTAAGGTTTATACAATACTGTTCTTAAAGAACAGTATGTATAAACCTTAGTTCAATATTTCTGTGAAAGTTTTGTTCATAGACATTTAAGTAATAATAAGTACCCATTCCTTCAACTATTTAAAACAAGACATGTGTTTGTTACGGTACATTTGTGTAAAGATATTAGTATATGTTAGTTATATGTCTGACGTACCTCAGGTTGGAGCGAAACGATCGTTACTATGTAAAGTAAAAAGTAGTGAAATTCACTACAATTCATTTTGTTTTATCCCGATAAAAGTCATAAATAAAAAATTTAAAGAAATAAAAAACGAAGAATTTGCGAAATGCTTATATAAAAATTTATGTTATGAAAACAGCCTTAACATAGAAAAGTAAGTGCAAAAGAGAACAATGCTAACTGCAGAATGGGACCAGATCCAAGGTGTTGCAATTTCGCAACATGTGTACCAGAGGTAGTTTAAAACATTAGATCTGGCCATCGGCAATACAGACAGAAGACCAGGTGCATCCATGAAGTTGTTGATCAGTTTCAAAAGAAAAGTGGCACTTGTTTCCTCCCTTCTACCAGTTAGAGAGCGAAAACAAATTATGTCTATTGAGCAAAGCGCCATAATCTGTCCCACGCATTGGATAAATTCCATCGCACCTGAAGGTGAGGTATTTAAGGAAACGTCGGGTAGACATAGTATGGATACCACACAACTGCACCATACTCGAGCACACTCAGCACATAAGTATAGAAGAAACACTTTAAAGCCGACGGATTACTAAAGTCACGACAAGTTCGTATCAGGAAGCCCAATGACCTTAAAGCCGCGTTACACTCAGAGAAGATATGGGCGGTAAATTGAAGCGACACATCAAACAAAATCCCTAAGTCCTTAACCTCAGACCTACGAGGTGTCACCATTTGGTCTACATTGTATGGAAAATGATATGGATTCACAGTTCTTGAATATGTCACAATAACACATTTGTCAATATTTAAAGAGATGTTTTCATTACACCAATTGTGCACCATTTTCAAGTTGTTATTAAGCTCGTAACAATCTTCAATGTTCATAACTTTCATATAGAGCTTTAAGTCATCCGCGTAAGCCAAAACTCCACAATCCAGTGAACAAAGTAAATCATTAAGAAATATATTAAAAAGTAAAGGCCCCAAATTGAGCCTTGTGGTACACCGGATGTTGGATGGAAACGTCGAGAGTGGTAACGATTGAAGCAGACACATGAGCGAGCAGCTAAGTAGGAAGAAATGAGATTCAACAACAAAGGAGACATATAATTTAGATATTAATATTGAGTGATCGATGGAATCGAATGCTTTGGCGAAATCCGTGTATAGTACATCGAACTGAAGGCGATCATCGATAGCTTTGCTTATAAACTGCGTTATTTCTACCAAATTAGTGGTGGTAGAACGCCCTGCAACAAAACCATGTTGGTAAGGAGACAGCGGATGACGTGCCTCAGAGACACTATTTGTTTATAAATTAAAAATTCGAAAACCTTGACAAAATTGCTTAGTATGGTAACTGGTCTATAATTGGAAATATCACTGCGATTGCCACTTTTATATACTGGCACAATCCTTGTCAATCTTTCAAAATTCAGGAAAAGAACCAGTAGAAATAATCAAATTGAAAATTGCCGCTAAGAGTTCACATAAAACAGGTCCACAATCTCTAATGAAAAAACTTGGTATACCGCCGTGACCAGACGTTTGATCAGATTTGAGCTTGCGGATGCAGTTCAAGACTGTACAGGGAGCAACAGAGCATATTATATTATTAGTGCAAATACACTTGGAGACAAAGCTGTAGATGGCGAACGGAAGACCGATGAAAATAATTCGCCAAATGCGTCCACTATACCCTGAGGCGTCGTAATTTCATGATCGTTAAATACCATGCAACCAGATATCCTAGAACTGAGCCTCTTGTTATTTACAAATTTCCAGAAGGAAGCAGGGTCTTGAAGTATTTGTACTTCTACGCGTGACTGATAATCAACGTAAGCTTTTCTGATCTCGCGCTTCGTCAAAGATCGCAGTCTATTAAATTCATTCCAGTGACAGGACGACCTACTCTTCTTGCACTTCCTAAAATAATGCTCCTTCATCCTTAATAGGTATTTGATATCACGATTGTACCATGGAGGAAAACGACGACGACCTAATCTTGGGAACAGAATTGTCCACTATAGAAAAAATTCTATCATATAGTGCAGAAGCGGCAACATTCACATGAGTAAATGAGTTAATGAGAGACCAGTCAACACCAGCCAACGTTGTACCGGATGTTATCGTTAGAAGGAAAATAAGCCAACTCCTTCCTAGAAATGTTGAAGACAAAGGTAATGTCTAAAGCAGGGTGATTAAGATCCTCACCAACCACCGGGCGGGTATCATGTAATAACTCGACTTGACAGTCAATATTGATAAAAACTAAATCGAGCAATCTGCCATAGGAATTTGTTATGTTGTTGTAGTCGTAACTTGCACATGTCAAAGCCCCTAAAAAACCCAGGCTGAATTTTTTATACAAAAATTAATAATAGTTTGCCTTGTTTAAAATTACATTGGACAATTATTGTCCAATGTAATTTTAAGCAAGGGAAAATATTATTAATTTTTATACAAAAAAAATTCGAGAAAATAAAACCGTTTATCCCTGCACACGGACTTGTCAATCAACCTGAATTACTGTTAGCTCATAGACAGAAGTATTGCACTAGTATAGTTATAAGAAACAGTTACCTTGACTCCCGTTAGAAATTAGTCTTAAATTGGCCTATTCCCGCGAAGCAGCTACTTAAGGTATAAGTTGAGTAAAGCATTATAAAATTTTAGGCTTATAATAAATGTTTACAAACAAGTCGTATAGAAAATACATATAAGAGCAATTTTAGATCACGATTCTAAGTAATTCGTTTAATAAATTAACTAATCCATTTGCTTACGTCCTAGCTTTCTCTTAAATCACAACAGTAATTATCGTTATAGCGCCTCGAGGAAGAGAAAAGGAGAAATAAAGAAATAAATGTTGTATTCGCTGTTAAGGTTAGCGCAATTTATCACACGATGTTCTTCAAGCTGTTACCGGCATAATAATTCAGTTTTTGATAAGTGCTATTATAATGTGCAAGTGCATGCACTAGATGGCGTGAGCAGTCCCGTAACATCCACCAATCGGATATAGTCGTGATTCATGATCTTCTCGCGTTATTTATCACTCGGCCAGCTGTTTTCATGTTCATATTTCATTCGGAGGAGCATTCTAATATATTATACCCTCAATAAAATCATAATCTCGCAGGATTCAATTTTTACTTACACACACGTATAAATTATTTATGTATTGGGCGATGGTAGTTGTAGTATACGAGTACCTACGTATGCTTGAGTGAGAAATGATCGCGCACATGTGTAGATTTATATTACGTGTTAAATGGCGTACCAGTAACGTCTCAATACTGGACCGAAGATTTATTTCGCCGTTAGCTATGATAATTATAGGTTATTGTTTAAGGAATATGTGGGAGTTATTCACCTGTATTCATGAAAATATTGTTTCTTTGATTTTTATAATTTGTATAATGTAAAAATAATATAAATTTGACGTCGAGTTAGATTAGTAGTCGTTTTACTATTCCTGTGCTTTAGACTATGTATCATGGACTTAAAGACGGCAGACTATGTGCCCCACACTGTTAAATTTAATAATACACATAAGGTGTATTAGATAAAAATGTAGATTTTACAAAATTAGGGCAACTTTTTACCAATACTGAAGATCCATTGTACAGATACAAAGAGCACTTTAACTATGCAAATATAACATCTCTCAACGTCGAACAATCCTTCTCAGTATATAAACATATTATTATTAAATTTAACAGTGTGGGCACATAGTCTGCCGCAGGCGCGGTTCGTGATGACGTATTTTGGTTTGCAGTACAATGATCCGAGTGCTTCGTGTA
The DNA here is from genome assembly GCA_935421215.2 of Melolontha melolontha. Lineage (NCBI taxonomy): Eukaryota > Metazoa > Arthropoda > Insecta > Coleoptera > Scarabaeidae > Melolontha > Melolontha melolontha. The sequence goes on along the minus strand of OW285236.1, from coordinate 35,258,959 downwards.
TTCTCGTGTACTAACTGTAACGTTTGCTTCCTAAACACCGAAAACACACGAGGCACTCGTATCTTTGTACTGCAAACCAAAGTTCGTCGTCACGAGCCGCGCCTGGTCTGCCGTCTTATCATGGTTATACTTGCATCTGTAATTGAGTGATATTAAATCATTAAATGCAATTTAAGTGACATCTAACTTTTGAAATTATAAGATTAAGAAATAAGTAATGAAGCTGCTCAAACAAACATTATTACAAATCACATTCTCTTTTAATTTCATACAGAAACGCAAATTAACCATTGTGAACGCTATAGCCGCTATATTATTTCATCTATTTATCTATAGCAAGCGCTTCAAGAGTTCAAGATAAACAAACAATTGTATAAATCTTCCATTATGAAGTAATTTATTTTATTATTTATTATTATTTTATTATTATAGTAATTGTGGTAAGGGGTTATATACCCTTTTTGAGTTTATTTTATCATGTTTGCAGTTTTCAAGAAAAAAAAATTTTTGATGTACAATAGTATTTCCAGTCTCAAATTCCGAAAATTTCAAAATGGGTAGATTTAAACCATTAACAAGGGTTTTATTGTACCTATATTTACATAAGTAGGTAAATAACAAATCGATTTCTGAATTTTATGTTAGATTGTGCTTTTGAAGAGATAACATCGATTTGTGTTTTGTAGTGGTGTGGTATTTTATTTATTTTTATTAGTAAAATTCCGGAAGTCAGAAGAGAGTCAGTGTGGGTTAAGCTATACAAAGAACTACGAATAGATAAGGGAAAGTCTACTGCTCTGCATTCGCTAAAATTGTATAATTTTTGAAAATTAAATATAGAGGTGTGAAATCGGTCGATATCTGTTATTTCTTGAGATACAAAAAGAAGTTAACCCTGCTGTTAGATTAAGCCCATTTGGTCCAATATTTTTCTTGTTAGATTTATAACTTTTAAACGGTATTATATATTGCTTCGAGATTTCAGCTCATGTGTTCTCTTATTAACATAATATTGTATCCACAATTTCAAGTGTCTGTAATGTTAGACTGTCAGCCGGACTGAAGAAAGTGAAAATTTACTTATTTTGGATTCGGGACCATTTGGTCCAGTTTATATTTTTATGTGATTGAAATCAAAACACAAAGCTTTTTCTACAACAAATTTGATTTTATTTTCTGTTGGTTTTGCAAATAAACTTGCCACAAATGTAGCATTTGATGTCTGATTTAGACTTACAGCAACTACAAATTCTACGATTGAAGTTGAAGATGATGTTTGTATTTCGGTCAGAAATTGTTCTGAAAACTGTAGTTGGGGTAATCTACTACGCTTGATCATATGTGCCTCAATAGTGCTAGTTTCTGCAAAAATTCTGGTCTCCTGCGATTTCGATCAGCCGATGTCCATGAAAGATCGATCTCAGAAAAATTATATATGCATTCAAAGCAGATATATCTAGTATATTGGCAAATACAATGTGCGGCTATCGATTTGTTTTATTACGTTTTGCGGTGTAGAAGCCAGTCATTTTGTCAGCAGTATATACACATCATGTGGGAAAAGAAACATAAGAAACTATAGACGAGCTACAAAATAGCATACCTTTTGTCGAATTGTAATAAGAAACAATCTCCGGTTTTTTCTTCAGTCCACTCTCATCAACTTCACTGTTCTATGCATTGTACTTAACAATATTGTTGCTTTGTTTTTGTGGCTGATGTGTGGTACCAATATCCCAATAGCACAGATAGCAAATGTAGACTTATACAATAGGAGGTTTTTTACATTAACTAACTTCGGCGGAAGGAATGTTTTATTTTTACGCACTGTTCCTACATATTGCTGTGGATTTTTCCCTATAAAAATATTAAAATATAATTATAAATGTATGTACTGTTATTTTGAACGCAAGTGAATATTTTTGAAATTATTTTGTTGTGTAAAAAACTGGTTTTACATTCTAAGCCTGCGCGCTTGATTTGACCTTAAGACAGACACAAGTTTACTGTGAGATAAGAAAGATGTGTTTATAAAAAATTTATCTTTATCTTTTTTAAGTAACTTCGGGTTATTCTTGATTTAATTTGTGGTTGGTGTTGTTTAATTCATTACCGATATTGTTTACGAGTCTGTAATCTCGATATTTTTGATATTTTATAACTTTCTTATTCACGTGTCTTGAATATATATATTTTTACTTAAGTAATATATTTTTTAAAAAAGATATCTTTTTATATTGAATGAATTGAATATTGTATTCTTCTATTGTATTATTAATATTATCGTATTGAGATTTAGTCTTATTTATATGATATAGATAACAAAGAAGGTTTTTAACATTTCTAGTAAAAAAAATCTGTAAATGTAAAGTTTAGTACTTTGGGACTTCAAGGGCACTTTTTCTTTGACATGTTAGTGCGCATGTTTTCTTAGAGATCTTTTCAAGCTGTCAAGATAGTTTTTTTTATTTTGTTCTCTTGGGAGAAATTAGAAATTTTCTTTGTAATTTATTATTTTTAATTTTGTTCGGTTTTCATAAGGTTTTTTGAACGCATGCTGCGGTCATTTCCGTGCGTTATTTTTACCTTTATAATATTGTTAAATGATGCAATATTAATCTTTATACTCTATAAAGATTTTTTATTTTTATTTTTGTATTAAAGTTTCATTTAAATTTTATTGTGATTATTATTTAACCTTGCTTCAAGAAAACAAGTAACTTAAAGATATTATTATAACTTTTCTCAAACGAATTTTGAGTGGCGTCCAACTAAAACTAACTTAATTTTTTCTACATTTCCGATTGGAACCCTGAGGGGAAAGCAGTCCCATTTTGGAAATAAACTAAATTTATGTATTATAAATATTTCTTATTTGTATATTTTCAAGATTTCTGTGCATACTTTGACTAAATGATTTGCATATTTATGCTCATATTTTTGGGTTTTCCACTTTTGATTGCCCTAGTGATAAATTAAATGTAAACACATGTAATAATTACACACAAGGTATATTCTTTCGAAAAAAAGTAAAAATATACAATAAAAATTGACTAGGTAGTAATGAACGAACGAACATATGTCTGCGTTGTGCCTGTAAAGTTATGAGTGGAAATATAAATCGATGAACGAGAATTGTATCTACGATGCATATTTCTGGGCCAACCCAACCCGAAGTATTTAAATATTAATAGGACCCTATGCAATTTCCTCTAAGTATATCTATAGGTAGACAGACCGGCTGACGAGAAAATATGAAAACGGTTGATGGGATATCGAACGGGCCACGTCCGTGTGTCTTCGCTTCAGAAAATAGTCAGTTACTAATTTATTCCACATGCATTTCGGTCTGCGACCGCAAAATTAAATCGGAAACCCATAATTACCGACTTATACATTCCCCGCATGTTTCGGGAAATTGATTTGGATAGGTACGGTAAAATTTACTATCCGAGTGCTTATTGTAGGCTTACAGGATAATTTAATTCACTAAATTTTGAATGGCAAATTTATGCGAAAGGATTTTACATTTGTGTTTGTTTACTATTCGAGCACATCCCAGTGTTTTGTTAATTTTGAAACAGAATAATTAGAATTTAGTTTATACCATTACAGTTTCGATAAGAAAATCGAGATACGCCATAAAGAGTAGGAGCCCTAAAAACCAACTTGGGAAAGCCAAGTAAAGTCTTTTCTTTAGCCTCTCCATTTTGAGGTGACATTTGTTTTAACGGCATGAATCCACCAATTGATTTCTTCCTGCTTCTCCTTCCCCGTCTTGTTATTTAGTAGTCTTGTATCTATGGCATATAAAATACTTAAAATGATGTCATGTCATGGAGACAATACTTAAAATTCTAAATCTCATTTCAAGGTGAGCTCTAAATCAACGCGAATTAGCACAATTTTGAAAGAATCTCAATGAAACACATTCAGGTGTTATATACCGATGACCCTGATTATCAGAGGGCGGACTCGAGCGACTGATGATTCATAGTCCATAGGCGTCTGCCTTGTATTCGCAATAGGTTTATTCTGTAAGCGATCCGTGAGTTTCGAACAATTTAATACGTGTGCACTTACCTACATATTGCTATGGACTTTTCACCGCAACATTTTGAAAAATTTTAATTATTTTTGATTGAACAATTATTTTGGTTGCTAGTGTATAAATTGTGAATTTATTATTTTGTCTTGCGCAGTGGGAGCACGCCGTTTGTTCGGCTGGGCAAATTTTACATTGAAACTATTTTTTTTTTTTGATACGAGAGCCTGTGCGCTATTTGTGCACAGACACTAACTGTTATCAGAGTTAAGAAGACGTGTGTTATAAGATATTTTTTTATCTTAGTTTTTGAGTAACTTCGTGATTTTTATTAATTAGTTTTGGTGCTTTACTTTATACCGATTTATTTACGAGTGTGCAGAACTCGTAGTTGTTTAATTTTGTACGTTCTTCTAACTCTGGTGTCTCGTATAAAAAAATATATTTTATTTACGTAAGTAAAAGAAATCATTCTTATTATCTTTATTATTATTCTCTTGTATGTATTGATTTGTATTTTACCATTGTGGTAATTTTGATATATATTTTATCTTAGATATATATATATATATATATATATATATATATATAAATGACAAAGAACGTATTTTAAAATTTCTATATAAAAAATTTTCTATAACTTTAAAATTTTGCACGTTGGAGTCAAGGGCATTTTTTATTACATGTGACTGCGCATGTGTTAGAGATTTGCTTCGGTCTGTCAGTTCTGTTTGTTTACTTTTTGAAGTTGTTTATTTGGGGTGTAATTTAAAAAACATCTTTGCAATTTATTAGATTTAATTTAGTTCGGGTGTAATCAGAGGACGTTTGGATTTGTTTTGCGGTCATATTCAACAAATTCTTTTACCTCTAAGTGTAAGTTTGTACTACACAATTCTTTATACTTTATAAAGAATTTTTTTTCTTTTTTATTTTTTTATATATTAAAGATTCATTTGAGTAAAGATGTGTATATCTTTTTTATTATCCTTCTACTTGTGTGCTTAACTGTAACTTCAGTAAAACTAACTATATTCACAAATAAATTTTGTGTGGCGCCTGATTGTGGTATTAATTAAATTATTTTTCTACGTTTTCCATTGGAAACCCGGAGAGGAAAGCAGTCCCATTTAAAGAAAGTAACCGACTGAGTATCTAAGCTGGACAGAGTTGGTGTGAATAGTGGTACATCCAACGACTAACCCACTATTCATAGCAATAAGCAGTTAATATGTATCTGTCAATGCACAACCGAGAGAATATAATAAACGGCATGATAACCGGCACCAACTACTGCTGAAATAAAAGCGAATTGGGTATTGAATTTTGAATAAAAATAATTTACAAAGAACAAAACACAAAACTATGTATTTGCTGTGAAACATTGAAAGTGTAAAATATTACTATAAACAACTAAAATTTGTTTAAAGTGTTCCTGTGCTAAATTAGTTCTTTGAGATGTCCAAAGGTCATTAAAAATATAAAATGTCCGTTCCACATCACAACTGGTGATGGGTGTGTTATTAAAATATTGCGAAAGTGCACCATACTTCGAATGTAAAGACTTTTTAATCGGCTCTGTGCAGAATTGATATAATATATTCAAATTTTGATTTCTGCTAAATGTGGCATTAATTTTTGTCTCAGCTTTGAGAAATGTCTTTTTAAATGATGAAACTAACTTATCAACATTTGGAAAATTACCCCTTATATATTCACATACTCTGTGTAGTGCATTAACGTGTAGGATATTGGGATAAGATTACTTTAATACCTTTGCTGTTTTTAATATATAAGCTGCCGCATCAGTCAAAAGTAATAGCATCTTGTCTTTATAGTTATCCGATGACAGAATATTATGAATATATGAACACATATCGTTCCATTACATTCGTTGTTTCGTCTGTACTTACCCAAAAGATAATGACCAGATAGGTTGGATCGTATTTTCTAAGTAGTTCTCAAATAACATTTTGGTAAGTGGTATTTACGTAAAGTGGATTCACCTGGTATATGACGATCAGTATATTTTGTAAGAAACCTCTTGAGGACTGGATTGTTAAACTTTTTGAACATGTCTTAAACGTCTTAAACTTAATGAACAGGCACTGCAATATATCTTGCTATCATTACGAATGCAACCAATCTGTATGGCCTCTAATCTATCCTACCATAGCTGCCCTACGAGAATTATTCGTAGTTAAAGGATTCTGTATGTTACCTACATGCATTCTTTTTTGTATAACATTGCTACCTACGGTGCGCGCACGTGCAGCGATGAAGTCTGAAAATGGTCGAAATCAAAACAAAACTAGTAGTCTTATCGCGCAATAGTCTGGGAGCTCCCATTTATCGTGTATACTCTTAGTCAGTGAGACGAGTATGGGACGGAAGTTCAGTCTGAAAAACGGAGAAGAGGGATTACGCGATCTTAGGCGCATACGCATACAGACTACTAAAATATATACGATAAATGCAAAGACGATATGACAAAATGCTACACAGGAAGCCTGCAATCTGAAAATAATCTCCCAAACAAATAAAACAAAATAAAGAGAGGTAAAGAGAAAAAAATCTCGGCAACAGTTAACTCGTGTAATAACAATTCAGATTCATATATATATATATATATATATATATATATATATATATATAATAGCTTCGTGACCTTGGTATGATATGGTAAACCTAATCAGTAGGCGATTAAAGGTCTGTATATTACTTCAAAACATATGTATTTAAAAAACTCTACATGTTTTGGCTGTGTACGCCTTTATCAAGAGAATACAAAATATGAATGACAGGATATATATCCTGTCATTCATATTTTGTATTCTCTTGATAAAGGCGTACACAGCCGAAACATGTAGAGTTTTTTAAATACATATATTTTGAAGTAATATACAGACCTTTAATCGCCTACTGATTAGGTTTACTATATATATATATATATATATATATATATATATATATATATATGTAAAATTTGATAAATTATTGGAGTTTTTCGGCCTGGGTCTATTGTGGCCTAGTGGTAAAGGCGACAGCCAGGATAGCTGTAGACTTGGGTTCGAGTAACAACGTAGACCATATTTTTCAAATAAAAAAGTTTCGTATGATTTGCTTTGTAATTTGTAGACAGCACTGTTTACATCCCCACTTACTCTGCAATTACATACATTCTAATTTAATATTTGTAAATATTTCATATAAAAAAAGCCGAAAAACTCCAATAATTTATCAAAGGTTATATTTGATGAACGGCTAAGAAATTATCTAAACACTATATATATAGTAAATTCAATCAGTTGGCGATTAAAGGTCTGGCTTTACTTCAAAGTATATATATATTTAAAACAACCCTACATGTTTCGGCAATGATGCCTTTATCAAGGATATAAAATATATATTTTATATCCTTGATAAAGGCATCATTCAAAATATGAGTAAAAAATAAATAAATAATTACGATAGTTTTTTTCTGTGGTACCAATGATGAAAACTTTACAAAGGAATAGACATAGCAACGTAATAGTAATATGTACGTATATTTCAAATAATTTTTAAAATTTTAAGTGAATATGGTATTAAATCAGACAAATTTTGAAATCGTAATAAATGCACATGCACTACAAGTTTTTTTTGTTTAACTCAAGCGAATGTAGACGGTGCGTACAAAAAAAGAAAAGATACAAACAAGAACATTCTCACATCAAAAATAAATTTAAATTATGATACTAAAGCGGTAAATGAATAGAAAATTTTACGTTAAAAATTAATATTACAAATCCCCAAAGCAAATAAAAATTGAAATCAAAATTGACTTTAGATTACAGGTAATTACAAAAAAATATCCAAATATGATATTAACTTACGATACGCTACTACAAATATTAAATTGAACAGAATATTTAATTAACAATTCAAACGTTATATAATTTTATGTATAAGAAACTTCACCACGGTAATTTGAACAAGAAAGTCAAAATATGATATTTCGAGTACGGGATATGCCGGCGGGATGTCAGTTTATCCGCCGGAAATTTCATGATTGAGATCAATCAAGGGTGCCGGTGTCTAGCTTACGACTTCTAAGGTGTTCTCAAAAAGGTCCGCAATGCGTTCCAGAAATGCGCTCAAAACTTTAGCGGAAGAAGAGTTTTTTATTTTTCTCCTTTACTTCCAAACCTCACACTGAGCGGTATCAGCAATTTCAAAATTTACTTGCATTCTACGCTATTGTTCGCTCTAGGCGATGTTCCATATCGCGTAAAATTTGCAAACTGGAGACCCTCAAGAAGGTACAATGCACTCAAACTACCCAACTGATTCTATCCACCGCAGGTGGACGACTGTCACTCTCCATACAACCATTCAACGAGAAGCCGAGCGGGATGATACAATTAACCAAGTTCACTCACAGAGATCGATAACGTACTCGTGAAAATGAAATGTGACGAAACCGGTAGATACCGGGAGATAAAACGTTAAATGTATATTACGAAATTCATAGTGTAACAACCAAATAATATAAAAATACAATTTAAACCGTAACAACATTCAAAGAATTGTCTACTAGTATATTAATGTAATTAATATGCATTAAAACAATCTTACTTATAATCTAAAATGTTTTATTTTTTAAAATGAAAACAACATATTGAAATCTGAACAACATATCATACAATACTTAAAATTATAAGTCGTGGCATTGAAACTCATGAATATAGAGAAATACACCCTGTATACATTTTGCCTACAGCCATCCATTCCTAATCACTCTAATTTGGAGGCAGGGTCGACATTACCGAGCACGACATAACCAACCGTCCTAATTTATGTTTATGTATTCCTGCACAGGGGAGGGAAGAGGTGGCGTGTACATTGAGAAGCAGGTAGAAGCGTGGGAACCACTACTGTTCAATGACTTTAAATATGCCATTACCCCCGAAAGTACGCCCTCTCTGTGTACAATTGTAATTTAGACTTTTAGTACAATGTCACGGGATTCTTCGTGTTGTCAAGTACGTCATGCATGAGACGTCAGTTCCCGAGGTGAATAACTGTTATGTAAGGATCATTTCGCAAAATTCTAGACCACTCTCCGTTAAATAAAACTACACGATTTGGGTGTACCTGTTATTAGTTTCGAACATTTTATTGTTGACATATGGTATGTTTGTATGAAATGTATACGAAAACAACATGTCATCCCGGAAGTGTTATACGAGTGACTTGCTAAAACTTGTTATTTCGAACTTTTTTTTAAGTCGCTGTTTCACTTAAAGTTCCTAAAGTGGTTGTTAGATAAACCGTTTCGATCGAAACTCATTTCCTTAATGGAAGAGAATTGATAATTTCTTCGAGTGATATTTTTTAAATAATGTCCCCGGTTTTGAATAAAAAGAAACATTACAAGATACATATATGCAAACATACACATGGAAATACACCTTGTATTTTACCAACGTTCACTTCAGCCAAAGACACGTGTTTATATCTAAGGACGTCTGTTAGTATACACTATACTGCAGAGATATATACCACAGAGATAAAAACAATTAATTTCTTCTCATGGACATTTTCTGAAGAAGGCAAAAATCGTTTTTTTTTAACCAACAAGATTTTGTCAGACATGAGTTCGGCAAGAACTGGCCCTTCTCAGGGCTACCCTGAAGACGCCAGTAGACTGACTGCCGAAACGTCGGATTATTCAAATCCTACGAACGATGAAAATAGCCCAAACAACTATTCAATCAACAAGATTATCGTCACAATTTGTTGGTACTTCAAAGGTGTAATCTTTATTGACTATCTACAGAAGGGAAGCATAATATTGGCCCGTAAATGGCCAATATTATACTGATATACTTGCACATCAGGATAACCCGTCTTTTCAATCTTCCGTTAGGGTATTGCTAAATTTCTCGAATTGGGATACGAATTGCTGCTTTAAACAATATTTTCACTAGATCTGACTGACGAAATTGGAAAAAAATTCTTGCTGACAAGAGATTAATGAAGAGGTAATACCGCGAGGACTACCAAATTGGACGAGCTTTCAAAGATTACCTTTTAGGCGGCTTAAAGAAAATGGAAAGTCATTAGGCTAGGGAGAATTGTATAGGAATTATGTTGAAAGATGAAATATATTTTTTAGTATAAAATAAGTATTTCATTGAAAATTCACTCTATCGTCAAATCACTTCTTATAGTCTGTGGTTGGAAATCACTGCCCTATTTTATTATGATTTTAAAAATGTATACAGTGTGTTTAAAAAAGATGCGGCAATATTAAAGGGGGTGATTGCCCAGGTCATTTTATACAAAAAGTTCCTATTAACATAGGTCCGCATACGCTTCGTTACCGATCTACAGCGTGTTGAAATTTAATTTTAAGAAACAGTAGAAACTTGATTTTTCCAAAGCGGCATGAGATATCATAATGAAATTTTAGGCGTGTTAATAGCTGTGGGATATACATACTTTGCAATACAACACGATGTTTCAATCGTACCTGTGGCGCGCGTATTGGTACGTCACAGGCTATTTTTCAAGAAAAAATAGGACGCCTCTGATTTCTCTAAAAATACAAATATGCTTTTATTTATTGTTCAATTATGAAGAAAAAAGCTCTCTTAACCATTTATCGTACGACGTACGGTTTTTTATTTAAAAAAAACATTTTAGTGCATGTCCATTTATTACAGAAAAAAATATTAAAGAACAAGGTTTTATTCAAGGGCAAAAACAAATATTTTACCAAACCAACAATTTTATCAACCAAAAATTACAAAAACTGTGTAAAGTGACCACCTCTAGCTCGGATGCAAGAATCCAATCTTCTCCTCATTGACTGGCGAACTCTCTGAAAAACACCAGGATCGGTTTTAATTGAGTTGCACCCAGCAATGATTCGGTTTCTTAAGTCTTCTACGTTTTCCAATGGAGTAGCGTACACCAAGGACTTCAAATGGCCCCACATGAAAAAATCCAGGGGATTTAAGTCCGGGGATCGTGCAGGCCATGAGTGAGGTCTACCTCGGCCTAACCAGCGATTTACGTATGCTTGTGTTAAGAAATCACGAGCTACTTGACTAAAGTGGGCTGGTGCGCCATCGTGCATATACCACATTGCATCTCTAATTGCTAATGGTACGTCCTCCAGAAATCCAGGGAGCGTGTTTTCCAAAAAGTTGCGATACACCTCTCCGGTAAGTCTCCTTGGTAAAACTACCGGTCCAATTATGCTGTCACCCATAATCCCAAGCCAAACGTTCAAAGAAAACTTATGTTGAAAACGATCTTCAACAATTTTATGTGGATTTTCGTCACACCATACATGGTTATTATGGAAATTCCGTATTGCATTTCTTGAAAAATTCGCTTCATCGGTGAACAGAATCAACATCAGAAGTTGAGGGATTTTAAACATTTTGTGCAAAAGCCATTGACAGAATGCAATGCGAGGAGGAAAATCAGCAGGAAGAAGTGCTTGAACGCGTTGTATATGGAATGAATACAACAAATTTTCCTTCAGAATGTGTCAAATAGTCCCATTACTTACATCCAAAGCGTCAGCAATTTTTCAAGTAGAAGAACCTCGATCTTCTTCAATCACGAAGGCCAAGGGCAGCACTTGGCCTTCCTGCTCCTCCATTTCGTCTTAATGTGCCTGTTTCATAAAGACGCCGATGAATACTTTCGAAAGTTTTTCTATCAGGAACAATACGGCCAGGACATCTTTCAGTATACAACCGCCTAGCTTCTAATGCATTGCCATCAGCACGCCCATAAATGTAGTGCATGTCAGTCATCTCGGCATTCGTATAGCGATTCATGATAAGGAACCTCAACAAATTCGACACATACAAAATTATTAATCACGAGACTAATTCAATATGTCATTCAACATGTCAGTGAATAAAACAGGACTATGGTTTGGTAAAATATTTGTTTTTGCCCTTGAATAAAACCTTGTTTTATTTTTTTTTCTGTAATAAATGGACATGCACTAAAATGTTTTTTTTACTAAAAAACGGTAAGTCGTACGATAAAAAGTTAAGAGAGCTTTTTTCTTCATAATTGAACAATAAATAAAAGCATATTTGTATTTTTAGAGAAATCAGAGGCGTCCTATTTTTTCTTGAAAAATAGCCTGTGACGTGCCAATACGCTCGCCACCGGTACGACTGAAACATCGTGTTGTATTGCAAAGTATGTGTCTCCCACAGCTATTAACACGCCTAAAATTTCATTATGATATCTCAAGCCGCTTTGGAAAAATCAAGTTTTTACTGTTTTTTAAAATTAAACTTCAACACGCTGTAGATCGGTAAGGAAGCGTATGCGGACCTATGTTAATAGGAACTTTTTGTATAAAATGACCTGGGCAATCACCCCCTTTAATATTGCCGCATCTTTTTTAAACACACTGTATATACGAGAGCGGGTTAATTAGTTTGCGCGATCGTATAGAAACAAAAGAATAATTTAGTAAACAAACTTTATTTTTCTATATAATCTCCTCTTAATTCGATACGGATATTTAATTGCATTTCGATCCTCGTAAGTTTTAAATAAAATTTGTATTTTTCACCGTATTTCTTCGGCCCTTGTTCCGCTTACATCTTATTTATGCGTCTAGCGCATTAAAAAAACGTGATAGCCACATCTAGATATAGGTCAAAAACGTTCTCATTCTGGTGCATTGTTTCATTCATCTCCCATATTTGTTTTATTCGACTGTATATTTTTAACGTCCAAATACAACTAAATCTTTAATTTTGTTTTGTAAACAATATTGACAATAAATATTAATACCCTTTATAGATATCGTATACCATATAAATAATTATTTAAACATTGTAATGTCTTTTGGAAGCTTATCAACAGTATTCATGTATTTTCGATGGCATACTTTATCTGCTTTTCTGGTTTTATAAGCGTTAGATACAATGCTTGATATTTATGAACGTAAGTACATTAAAATGTTATCAAAATACATCTTAAACAATATTTGCACTAGCTACAATTGTTTATTATCTTTCAGGTTGCGTTACATGCTATTAAACATTAAGCTGTTGTTATACGAGCTTGCTTCCGTCTATTTTCGAATAAAAATTTACCATTTAAAGATCAATCGAATTACCAGTACTATAGTAAACCATGGATATTTATTTAAAAGAAAAACTTACAAATTGCATATTAGATATGTGCTTTGTGATACTAGAAATGATCTTGGATATACCTTTTATTTAATTTTGGTACGTAAGCATGTATTTTTCTAAATTTACGTAATACGTAATATTATAGATGCATTCAAACACAATCTATTTAATTACATTCTGTGGCTATTTCTCTATCTTTTGTTTATCATCTGAGTATAATTAAAACTTTCTTTACATAATGGCAGGGATTTATTGCCTATCAATAATTATATTGTGTGCATTTAAAATACAGACCGTTTCAAATACGTTTAATAGTGATTTATGTTCTATTTAACCTATTTAATTTACATTTCTTTAAAAAGAAAATTGTATGCGGCTGGATTTAATCACGGGTCGTAAATCCGCAATGTGTTTGTTGAATCGTCGTTAATTCAAGTTGTGAAAAGAAGGCCTTCTCTCGCTCAGTGGTTGGCAAAATAACAACACTTGTTGAAGGCACAAGTTTACAAATTCCGGTCAACTTTTGGATCAGAGCGGATGAGAACAAATCTTGACGTTATTTGAGGTGCTGAATTCAAATCCGGGTTTCGGTTTTCAAAATTGGTTCTACTTTGTGAGTTCGCGCATGTTTCAGCACTGCGCTATCATAATGACAGTCAGCTGTTGGCGTCGCTAGAAACAATATTTAATTTGTATTTTTAAAGTTTTTTTTTTTATCCAAAACGTGTGAAAATGCAAGGACAGAATTGTAAAGTTGATTCAAAGTGTTTTTGTTATGTTTGCGGATGTTATATGATCAGAAAAAGTGGCAAAGTTATTACTAATGTGATCAGAAATGCATATTTTTATTATTTTGGTTTCTCTGTATCAAACACTCACAAGCCGTGGGTACCGAAATTGTTTTGTAACGCGTGTAGCACAATATTATACAAGTGGTCACGCGGTAAAAAAGTATGTTTTTAATTTTCATTGCCAATGTTATGGAGAGAGCCGAAAAATCATGTAGATGATTGTTATTTTTGCTTGATGAATGTCGTCGGTGTAAATTCAAAAAAAATATCAAAATATAAATATCCTGAAGTATCATCAGTGTCTAAGCCAGTTCCCCGTGCAAGCAATCATCCTTTGCCAATTTGTCCAGGTACGAGTGCAAATTACATGGAAACTTGTAGTTCATCACTGACGAACAGTGGAAGCGATTTTAACATGGAGGAAAAACATTTAGTTTCGCAAAGTGACCTCAATGATTTGGTTCGTGATTTGAATTTATCGAAACAAAAATCAGAATTGCTCGCATCACGGATGCAGGAGTGGAAATATCTTGACACTCAAACAAAAATCACTGTATATAGAACCAGAAATGAGGCGCTTTTACCGTTTTTCAAAAAAGAGGAGAATATATGCTTCTGCTATGACATCAACGGTTTGTTTGATGCGATGAATACACCATACGATGTAAATGAATGGCGTTTGTTCATAGATGGTTCAAAATACAGCCTGAAAGCTGCTCTGATACACAATGGAAATATAAAACCATCAATTCCGATTGCTCATGCAGTACAAACGAAGGAATGCTACTATACAATATGTAAAATTTTTACCAAGATAAAATATAAAGAGCATCAATGGAAAATTTGTGGCGATTTGAAGGTTTGAAAATAAATTTCAATTCAATTTTAAAGAATAAATGATTTATATACTATTCGTACAGGTTATTGGTCTCTTGATGGGGATGCAATCTGGTTTTACCAAATTTTGCTGTTTTTTGTGTCTGTGGGATAGCCGTGCAACTAACCAACATTATGTGAAAAAAGATTGGCCAAGCCGTACTAATTATGAACCAGGAAAACAAAACGTCTCTTCTATACCACTTGTGAACCCACAGAACATTTTCTTGCCACCTCTCCACATAAAGCTTGGCCTTATCAAAAACTTTGTCAAAGCGCTCGACCGTGAAGGACCGGCTTTTGAGTACTTGACCAAGTTATTTCCCAAGTTGTCGTACGCCAAAATCAAAGAGGGAATATTTGTCGGACCTGATATTCGAAAATTAATGGCCGACAGAAACTTTACAAAATGTTTAACGCCCAATGAAGCAGCAGCATGGGTATCATTTCAAGATGTTGTTCACAACTTTCTCGGTAACCGCAAATCCCCGGATTTCAAGCAGATAATCGACAGTTTGTTGCGAAATTATTGCAAGATTGGAGCTCGAATGTCTCTCAAAATACATTTTCTGCATTCCCATCTCGAATTTTTTCCTGAAAACTTGGGTGACACAAGCGACGAGCAAGGAGAGCGGCTACACTAAGATTTGGCGAAAATCGAAAAACGATACCAAGGATTTTGGGACGAGGGCATGATGAGCGACTACTGTTGGACTTTAATGCGTGAAACAGATCCCAAACAGTACAGGCGACTCAGTTCGACTGCTCTTCATTTCTAATTTAACACTTTTTAATGAATAAAATGGAGATTAATTGTCAAAAATTGTAAAAATTGTGTTTATTTAATATCTCGAAAACTAGAACCAAAATAAAAAACGGAGTGCAGATTCGGATTCAGAGCCCCAAATAACCATAGAAGCAGCTTTTGGTTGCTTAGATCCAAAACCGTGTATACTTGTGTTATTAAATACAAGAAAACAATGTTACATAAGTCGCAAGCAGAACATATGATTATAAAACTTGGTTACATTTCGTAATCTAGTAACCTTTAAAGGTGCTCGAAATGGTACGTGTGATCTCGTTGACAGATCTTAGCAAACTTAAACTTTTAATTCTAAAATATTAGCCAGGTAGAGAAAATACAGTCATAAGACTCCAATCTATTTCTTATGATTGGTTGAAATATGATAGGTACATAAGTTTACATAAACTTGACATCGCTACATTGTATGGAATAGATAAATAGATAGGTCAGATACATAGGGTTTCACCCAGATTCGACTTTGGCTAAATTTTGTGTCCGAAATACTATTATGCAAAAGACCTTTGAAAATGTGACCTTAATGAAAATTGTAGAAAGTCCGTCTGGCTTAACGGGCAACTACGTGTTTATGACAATAGGCGGCAAGCCTTCGATTTGAACATTGGTAACCATAGCGGCTACGCCTTAAAGTGAAAACAATACAAATAGAAAACGGCTTGAATAAATAGCTGCAAACAAAAACGATAACTACGTTGTAGATCAAGTTTCAGGGCTGGAACCGCGTTGAGTTAGGCGCAATTGCCAACGTTTCGTTCGCTGTTGCAAGGGACATCTTCACGAGTATACGCAGATGTTTATAGTTTCGCAGTAGCTTGAAAAATGCTTGGGCAGAGACTGGCACAAACTTATATAGGGGGGACTGGGTCAGATGGTGGCCTGCTATTGACTGGAGACAATGAGCCAATTGGGCGCATCATGTGGGCGTAATATTTCGCAGTAGAATTCAATAGTGTTTGCCACGTTGGATGTAACGTATAGCCATCGTCTCTATTGAGATTGCGAGGATGTTTGTCAATTTCAAACTTATAACTACGTATTTCAAAGTATGTACATTTCTAGGAAGGGTGAATCCAAACATAATTGTGGGATAAACGGTTAAAGCAGGCCGTGCTTTGAATAATACTTGTAGGATAAAGTATGTAAAAGTACTTCATAAAATTATGTTTGACACTGCTATAAACATTAATAAAAGGGAATGCCGTGAACCCTCTGAATAAAGTGTATAAATTTGAAATTATAAAGAAATTTTGCCTAAACAAAATTCAATATTTTCATCGAGAAAACTTATTAATTAACAACGTTATCCAGATTTCTGGACAAACATAGCAATGTGTTGTTCATTATATTTATTGTTCAATCATTAAAAGATAATAAGTAGAGAGCAGTATTAATTAATAATTATTAGTTTTTGACAAGGTTTCAAAGCCAATGGAAAAATTCCAATAAAATTAATTTCCTTTAGATATGCTTGTTAGCAGTAATCTTTATATTCATTAATATAGTTAAGTCCGCAGTAGCGTAGATGTCTTAAAAATAAATTCGCCCTTGTATTCTATTAGCGAAACCGAGAAAACGTTGAGCGAGTAGCGTCAGCCGGCGAAATATTTCATAATAACAAATAATGATGTCTCGAGTATTTCTTGTTAATAAATCTCGAAAGATCCTTGCTCTTTCGCTTTCATGGGGGGCGGAAGTGGAAAGAAGAAAGCACAAAAATAGGCGGCACAACTAATTGATGAAGCTAATTTATCAACTTTAGTCGAGGATGTCGGAGAAATTAAAACCCTTCTTTATACAACACAGCATAAAAACAGGGAACGTTAAACTTGCGCTTTTTATTTGCGCTGATGTCGAGGATGGGGTGGAAAAAGCGAGAAAACGTAGAGAAAATATAAAAAAACTGAAAATGTTGGTCTTCTTCATTCTTTTCATGTCGACGCTTAGGATGTTTCGGATTTGTTAGATAACTAAATAATTATGAGAAGTACATGTAATGAATAAATAAAGTTTCTTTTCAGATGCACAACATGGCGATATTAAAACTCGTGCTAAAGACTAACCATTAATTCTTATTCAATTAATTATTACATTTGACGCTAGAGCTCGCTGTATGGTGCACAGTAAACCTCTTAATCTGTTGTTACAAAACTTACACACACAATATTCTGCTCTAGTTGTTCACTCACTAATCACTATATCGGACGGTTCCCTTCTCTTCAATCTTCTTTCGGTGCCTTAATTTTCGAGAAGCCTCGAAGCCTCGATGTTGAGATGTATATATGGAGGAAGCATTAATGCAAGCAGGTGAATGGTTTGGCAGTAATCTCCTGAAACTTAATAAAAATAAAACGCGGAAATTAGCACTTACCACAAAGAGAATCTCAAATGAGAAAAAATCGAGAGTCACATTTCTGGGCCTACAACCTACCAGTAACATGGGTTGGGATCAGTGATGGCAACCCTGACTCTTACTAGTTCGGTGGAAAGGTCGGCAATATTCGGTAGATTATAGAAAATATCGGTAGCTTAAAAAATTTACAGCTTTTTTAAGAATGTCTTCTTTTATTTATTATTTACAACAATATATAAGTGACATACATTAAATAGAATATAAAATTTGATATAAGTAACATATAACGTGTGTTCATTTGAAAAGGCAATCTAGGTTACGTTGAAATTTTGATAGAATAAGACGCATATATATTAGTATGTGTTTGTTGTTCCGTAAACGTAAATCCAAATGACATTTGATAATGTCAATCACAAATATCAGTTAGTGCATAAAATAATCGTGCGTCGATTATGGTTTAAATAAATTGTTTCTCAGTTTTAAAATGGCTTTCACTTTAGAACATAAAATTTTTTTAGTCCAGGCTTATTTTCGAAGTGGTAATAAAATTTATGGTTTTATTCAGTTCAAGATTGCATGGTAGAATTTCAAGTTGAGTTTCCACATTTTGTAATAGATTATATACAATTTAAGAATACTTTGGATAGAACTTTAAAACTTTTTTCTGAAACTGGTAGTCTCTTAAGAAAATCAGGCAGCAGAGCAGTTAAGAAACGTACACCTCAAGTTGTCAATCGTGTTGAAGAAATAATGGAAAATGAACCACAAACATCTGTTCGACATTTGAGTTAGCAAATAAGCTTTCTGTTGGTACAACTCACAAGTTATTAAAAAAAGATATGCAACTTTATCCACACCGTGTCACAGCAGTACAAGAATGGTAAGAAATTGATTGCCCACGTAGACTACAGTTTTGTAATTGGTTTGTAAATATGAACAATAATGGAGAACTTTCGCAAAGAGTCATCTTTACTGATGAAGCATGGTTTTATAAAACGGGATACCTAAATTAACAAAATACAAGAATTTGGAGTAGTGAAAATCCACATTTAATTAATGAAGAATCGCTACATCCAGAGAAAATTGGTGTTTGGGCAGCGATAAGCCAAAGGCGAATCATTGGACCAATATTTTTTCAACTGCTCAAAGGTACCGTACGGAAATTTTACAACCATTTGTCAATCAGTTGCATGATGATGAACTACAAAATGCATATTTCCAACAAGACGGAGCACCTTGTCACTGTACTGCAGAATCTTTTGATTATTTAAGAGAATTTTTTGATGAGCGTATAATTAGTCGAAATACTGAAATTGCTTGGCCTGCACGTTCATGCGATTTAACATCTTGCGACTTCGTTTTGTGGCCTTATATAAAACATAACATATTTCGATCACCTATATTGAATTTGAATGATATGCTACAGAGAATCGAACAGAAATGCATGGCAATTAATAACAATCCAGTAATGTTGCAGAATATCATCAGAAATTTTGAACGGAGGATTTTAAAGTGCATTGATCTTGAAGGACAACATTTTCAACATTTGTTATAGTTTTCAATAAATAACTATTATTTGTTATTTATTTGTATGTATGAAACTGTCAAAATATACGACTTCGTAGGTTAAGTAGTAAATTTTAATTTACGACATACTTCAAATTGTTCTCAGTAAATCACATGCTACTAGATTGACTTTTCAAATGAACACGCGTTACATTATATAGAATATAAAATTTTAAAACAAATTTTTTAAAAAAATCTCATTTTACAAAAAATTACTCGATTTCGCCATCTTGATAGAGTGTATGCTTAGCCATTCGCAAAGTTAGTTTTTTTTCAACTGGAAAATCAAAGCAACTTTTATTTCCAATGTATTGCTTAGCAAGAATTAGCCCGTTGATTGTATTCGTACCTAGCTTGTTTCTCTGTTTTATTGACCGTAGAAAAAATTCTTTCAACATTGGCCGAAGAATGCGGCAAACAAAGTAAATTAAAAACAAATTTTGTAAGACAAATAAATATACGTGTTCCGTCGCCGAATGTCGTCGTTGTTACTTTTTGCCAAAATAATTCTACATTATCACAAAAAGAGTTAATTTCGTTAGTATTTCTTAAAAAACGCCATTCATTGTCCAAAGTCTGAAGGTCGGAATTGTATAAAAATCCGGGAAAATAAGTTCTATGTCGGAAATAGATTGAATTGATCCTGATTTTACAACTACTGGATCTAAAAACTGCAATTTTTCCAAAGCATTATTCTTTAAAGGAAACCGTTTTATTATTTGATTACATCTTTCTATATAAAAATCCAAGCATCTTAGTCTAAAAAAGGATAATTGCTCTTTGGTAAGTGAGGTGCTGGATATTGCTTGTATCATTTTCGCGCCGAAATACATATCCTCAATCTGCAGGTAATGTCCAGGATTTTTAAAATCTATGTCTGCCACTGAAATACCTTGAAGGTAATCCCTTTTTATGAAACAATCGAATAACGTTTTTATAATAGTAAGTATGATTTTATATAGACAATATATTTTATGGTGTTCAGATTGCATTTCCTTATTCAAGTTATTAAAAAAAGGGTAGAACAATTTCTAAAAATTGTAAAAATAACTTTGTAACAGGATCATTTAACATTTTCAATATGTTACCTACAGACATGATATCATTGGTACTATCGACAACGGTGAAATATAACTGTAGAGGTCCATACTGTTCTAATAACCGCGAAACAACGCTAAGTACGGGTTCGACATGGGCGTAAAATTTTATGGATTTTTGTATTACAAAATACTTGAAACTCGGTATATTCGCTAATTCGTTTGGGACTATGAGCAAAGTAATTATAGATATCTCTTGTGAGCTTGTCTATATACGGAGGTAGCTTTTCACATGCATATGAAGCGCACAAATGGAAAGAGTGACATATACATTTCATTAAAAAAAGCTTTGGAATGTCATTTTGCAATAAAGTCATTACTGAGCGATGCTGTCCTGCCATAACATTTGCCCCATCAGATGTAAAACCGACCAGATTTCTTTTATACGGAATTTCGTGTTTTTCAAAAAAAGTGACAATATGGTGGTTATATATACTATTCGCGTCGGCTGCTTTAATTTCAATTAAAGCTAAAAAATTATCACAAATGGTGTTACTGTTATTTATTCTTACGCATATATAAAGATGTTTAATATTGCTCGTATCAGTCGACTCATCAACAATAAGGGAAAATTTGTTCGTCCGGAGATGATCAAATAATACTTGCATATTTTCGTATCCCAGTACATTTTTAACTATTGCAGTGGTTTTCCTTCTTGCACAGGCTAGTCTTTGGGAAATTTTTGAATCATGGCATACTGCGGCAACCACCTTGGTCAAGTGATCCATAGTAGTAAGTGGTAAATTATCTTCGGCGATGAAAGCAGATAGACGTATTTCACCTATAACATGTACATAAAAAAATAAAAACTAAAGTTATGTTTAAATAAAGAAATTACCCTTTTTAACTTCTTCCTCTAATATAGAAGGAGCAGCAGTTGCAAGCGCTTCTAATGTGGGTTGTTTCGAAATCGCTTTTAGTTTTGTTTTATGAGTAGCTGAATTATTATGCTTAATGAGAGCATCCTTTCCACTAATTATATTTATATTTTTGTAGCATGAACTGCATTTTGTGTACAGGAACCCCTTTTCACTTCTTTTTAACCAGCCTTTAAAAGCATCTATCGTTTCCACCTTCATTGCTACTATCACTATCACTCATTTTTGTTAGTTAATTAATAAGAAAGCACGACTAGATTTCTACATTCAATCTACTAAAATAAAATGAGGGAATAGGAAGTTGTACGTATATATAGTGTTTGCTTGGTGATATCCCTATATACATGTATTTAGGTGAATACCCTTATTTTGAAGTGAATTCAATAAATAACATCGAATAGGAAGTTAAGCGTATATATATAGTTTTGGCTGGTGGTTTTCCTATGAAACCATTGGTAAATACCCTTATATTGAAGTGAATTTAATGAATAACAATTGCTATCTATCTATTTTTATTTCCTTTTCTTTCTTAATTATCAGTTTTAGGTAAATAAATTCTTTCTTAGAGTAAGACAAGCAAAATGAGAAACAGTTTTTCGTTAAAAATACTATAAAATTAATAATACTGCCTATCTGTTTATAGGTAGCTAACATTCGTCAGATTGGTTATTCTAATTTATTTATTTGTTGTGCAGATTAGCCATTTAAGAATTGAAATATTTCGGTAGAATTCCATAGCAATTCAGTAGATCGGTAGATTATACCTAAATTTGGTAGATCTACCGAAAATCGGTAGGGTTACCATCACTGGTTGGGATTGCCTGTAGAAAATCTCTTGTTGCCACTTTGTTGCAGCTATTTATTTCATTCGAATGATAATAAAACAAATAACAACAACATACCTTAATGTGGGGTGCTTCAGATGCTGCTGAATTCGTATTTAAAATACAAAAGAGTGCCGTTAGGGCTGTTAGTAGTGTGTCCAATACAACCAGCCGTAAACAACTATTAAAATACAAACAATACCTATCTTGCTATCCTTATATATAATCATTAGAGACCGGACGCAACGAGCGGAAATCACGATGAACCATATAAATATTCCATATAATACAAACAAGGTAGGACTATTCTCAAATTTAACCTGAAGACTACAGGCAGTTCAATTCAACTCCTTACGACAAACTGGTTTATGTAAATTGTATATATTATCGTAGATTAGCTTAATGCATCCTTTTTTGCATATACGTATAGTGCTTAGTAAATTACAGAAAACGATAACCATACTTTTGCATAGAGTCATTGAAATATTCCATGTCATACTAGGCTCATGTCCGATTTTGTAATTTTAAAGTATTAGTCATTCTCGTAAGTCAGTTAACAATTTTTTTTATATAAATTCAGTGTCATTTTGCAGAAAAGTATAGACCAACGCATGCCATAAAATTACATATATATAATATATATATATATATTTTCATTGTTTAATTTTCTTATTACGATTGAAACTGTCGACTATTTCATTTTTGTATTATATTTAATAATTTATGAATATACTGCGTCTACAAGAATCTCGATGTCAGATTTATCCAAGATTTTAGATAAATTACCTATAAAATTATTTAAGCTAAGCCTACTATTTACATATTTATTACTCATTCATTTAAATATTAAAATCTTAGTATTACTTTATATCTTATTAACAATTAGATTTGTCTAAAACTAATATTCTTTGCTTATTACTCAATTTAACGTCAGTACTCAATTATTGTTATGAAGGGATATTTATTCGTGCACGATTTAGTAGTTTCGTTCTTTTGTGCCACTTACTATACTGGGTGAGTCTTTAACTCATGTCCAGCTATTACTTTTGAGTCAATTTTATTTATATACTTATTTTGCCCTAAATTATCAAGCTGGTCATTGATATATTGATTTTTATTTATTCATTAGCTTTTGTGGCTCGTAAGCCTTATGTAGATTTCTGTTCTTGAATTTAGTTTATATATTTCAGCATTGTTGTATATACTTATGACTTTTCTTGTTTTGTTTTGGGTTATTGTTAATAAACTTTCTCTTGTTATTGTTATTATATTTTTTGTCTTATTGTTATGGTAGCAACTGTCCACGTATATACGTATGATTTAGTCAAGTTACCGCAGACAGTGTCTGTGTTTACTGTAACTCCTCGAGAATTTAAACACTGTGGCCCCTATAGTATATGAACCTTCCCTTCGCTAGCCCAATATCTCCAGGGTAATAGTGTAATTGGGGTACGTTGATAAATCTTAAGTAGGTATTACGTTGAGTACGGAGGCGCAGAACTATTGTTTGTGAAAGTATAGAGCAAATGTTAACCCGATAAAATTTTAAAAAAATATATAATTATTATTTATATGCATACCGTCCTTCTGTATTGCAGTTATTACACATTTGATATATGTTATTTTGGCTTGATATCCTAACCTAACTAACGCAGCACATGTGCTTGACATATATTAAAACATCAAATATAGGATATAGACAGAAAGAGATTTGAGAAAACTCTTCCACATGCAAATTACGTCGTCAACATATCTGGCCCAGAAATGGACTTGTTGAATTAATACCGTGTTTTTCTTGAATAGTTCTTCTTCGAAGTTATTCATGTATATTTCTGCTAAAATTTGGACGACGTAATTTGCATATGGAAGGGTACAGATAGACAATTAACGGAGTTCCTAAAAGTAATAAATTCTATAAATCACAAGATACAATTTACAAAAGAAACAGAAAAAGACAAGAAAATAAACTTTCTAGACATTACAATAAACAGAAATAATAATAAGCTTACATTTGAAATCTACAGAAAACCCACTTTTACAGACAACATATTACACGCAAACGCTAAACAATCCATGAAAATAAAAATGTCAACATTCCATAGTTATATACATAGAGCCACAAACGCACCATTAAACAAGACAGATTTTAATACAGAAATAAACGCAATTAAATTAATCGCAAGAAATAATGGATATGACCCTAAAATCATAGATAAACTGTTAAAACGTAAAGAAATACAAACTAATAAGAACAAATACCTATACCCGAAAATAACAGAAAATATACAAAGATGGCACAAAATTACATACATACCCCAACTCACTAATAAAATAAACAGAATAGTAAAAGGATTAAATATCAAAATAAGCTGGGTAAATAAAACAAATTTAGGAACAATGATTAGCAACAACAAAGATAAAAGAGATAAAATGGACCAATCAGGTGTTTATAAATTAAAATGTAAAGACTGTGAAGCTATCTATATCGGCCAAAGTGGACGAGCCATTAAAAACAGAGTTAAAGAACACAAAAAGTCAATTTTATATAGTGAGAAAAACACAGGCTTTGCCGAACACTGTATAGAACTCAACCACTTCCCCGATATAGATAACTGCGACTTAATACACAATATCACAAAAAGCAAGAGATTGGACCTCCTAGAAATATTAGAAATAAAACTAGCGAAAAAACAAAATCTATCAATCACCAACATACAGATAGAATATGCCAATACACCCTTTATAGACACCGTAATACACAATATAGTACCACCCCCACTACACACAAGAACAGACAACATATAAGAACAAGTGCGATAGTCTTTAAGTTAGATTTATAGATCTCTTTGAGAATGGCATAACAGCCGAAACAGATGTTAGAGAATTTAAATAAATCTCATAGTGAAACAAGCCAAGTGTTTTAATTTATTCTTTATTATTTACTGTATGAAGTTAAAATGTTTCACCAAGAAGTATCTGCAACAACAGCCGAGAATATTCACTACAATATGTTGGAAGAATGGCAACTATTCAAATACAGTAGGCATATCTGGGTTAATTATTGACAAAAAGTCAATTTTATATAGTGAGAAAAACACAGGCTTTGCCGAACACTGTATAGAACTCAACCACTTCCCCGATATAGATAACTGCGACTTAATACACAATATCACAAAAAGCAAGAGATTGGACCTCCTAGAAATATTAGAAATAAAACTAGCGAAAAAACAAAATCTATCAATCACCAACATACAGATAGAATATGCCAATACACCCTTTATAGACACCGTAATACACAATATAGTACCAACCCCACTACACACAAGAACAGACAACATATAAGAACAAGTGCGATAGTCTTTAAGTTAGATTTATAGATCTCTTTGAGAATGGCATAACAGCCGAAACAGATGTTAGAGAATTTAAATAAATCTCATAGTGAAACAAGCCAAGTGTTTTAATTTATTCTTTATTATTTACTGTATGAAGTTAAAATGTTTCACCAAGAAGTATCTGCAACAACAGCCGAGAATATTCACTACAATATGTTGGAAGAATGGCAACTATTCAAATACAGTAGGCATATCTGGGTTAATTATGGGATGTTAAGTAATAGTTATTAAATTGAATTGCCAGAACTAATATGAATGAGCAAATCAAGTTCGCTTAGGCACAATTTATTTAATACCACTCTGGCTATTAAAGTAAGGAACAGCTCACGTCTTAGATGTGTTTACGCTTCATTAAGCGCCCGTCGCAGGGGATGCTATAAAAGTACTTACCTTCTGTTTAGGCAAATTATTTAGGCAAAAATAGGTTGATACGTACAACACACTGTAATTAAATATCAAAAGCATATGTTTTAAGTAAACGTATTTGAATTAGAGTAGCATAATTCTTACTTCGTTAACTTGTCTCAATTAGAAATGCTTTTATATTCATGCTTATTATCTGTTCGAATTATCTCTCGGTTTATATCCCGTATTAAATATTGCAAACCAAATGAAAAGGACGTAATAAAACTAATTCGAACAGCTAAGGCGTCCTTGAAGTTTTCAACTTTTAATTAAGCGAAATACGCGAAAAAAGCGTCGTAACGATCATAAAGGGTCAATTAAGCGAGAAATTATAATTAAAAATTAAACTCCCAATAAAAATTAAAACATCTATGGTGGAGAAGGAGCACTAAACTTTGACAATTTAATTAAACGAGAAGTTTACTCATCTGGAAGTGCTTACGTATCTACGTCTTCCTGTCGGAATAACTTTTCTGAGCAAGGTAAAGGCGACATTTAATTTAGCAAATCTTTAATTAAGTTACTTTTATTTTCGATCGATTATCCGAGCTTTATTTCGCGTTTCATTTGTTACGGTCCCGCGACAAAACGACGAGAGAATAAAATGGTCGGGTCCGTCGAACGTATAATGAATTCACGTATGACCGTTCTCTTCACGTGTAAGTAATTAAAGTATTATAAAACCTGTTGAATTAATAAAAATTTTCTTTCATTTTACGCTAAATTAATTTAAAAAAAGTGAGACGTTACGACAAGAATTACTTTTGGAATGTGAAAGAAACTTTGACATCTGTCAAAAAGATAATTGAAAACGGTACATAATAAAAAGAAGTAATTTTCAAAAAAAGTAATTTAAATTTACGGGAATTTTATTTAAGATTAAAAATGATATATTTTTTTTTACTTTAAAAATCGAAAGAAATTTCTTAAATAAATTTTAATTATTTCCTCTTTTCAAGTTAATGAATATGTCCTGCAACGTCCAAATATTTCATTAAGAAGCTGCAACGCTATAGTCAAGAAAACAAAATACATTAAACTGATGTACATACAAGGGGCTTTTACAAATAAGGCGGTGGCTAGGGATAATAATAAAGTTATTTTGTAATAATTAAGATAATTGGTGGTGTTGGTGAAGTTCCTTCAAAGGTCCAGGACGTGCGTGGTATTGGTTAATTAAAATAAATACACAAAAACTAATAAATAAAATAAAACACAGCGGCGTCCTTAAAGTTTATATTTATATTTACATAATAAGAAATTGAAACTCGTATATTTAAAAGCAATTAAGACAAAGTAATATGTACACGAGGAGCGGCAATTAAGTAACTAAAATTAACACATAAAAATACTCTGAAACGAACGTTAAATGGAGTAGTAAATTAAGGGTTAATTAATTTGATGAATATAAAATAATCTCTGTATAGAACAATACAGTTACCTTGAGTTGGCGGCCACGTGGTCTGAAGATATACTCGGACAAGTATATGTAGAGCGGTGTTGGCCGGTGGGATAAGAAATTAATTAGTTTAAATTAATATGAATTCGCTTAAAAGAATAATATATATAGAACAATACAGAATTACCTTAGAAGCGGAAGAGCCTGGACGGCGTGGTGAGTTCCATTGTGTACTGGAACAGCACGAGGAGTTGTTTTCTCACGAAAGGTTCGAAAGAGGAGAAACACTGATCGTTTTGTATCGATAGAAAGGGGTCTAGAAAACGGTCTAGTTTATGATCTATCGAAGAGGGGGTCGATAACTTGAATAATATTTAATTAGAAGCGCGACCTAAAGATGACTTCTATCGATGTCATAAATATTATTAGAATAACCCCTATGACATTAGCTTTCTAACGATATCAAACAAGACATATAAAAGAAGATGTAAATAATATTAATTAAGAATTTAAAAATTGGAATGTACTAGAAAGAAATTCGACAGTTACGTTAGATCAGGTAGATGACAAAGGGTAGAAAAGGCCTTGGTCGGTTCAGAATGTAACAATAGAAAAACTTTCTCTTTGTAACGAAAATGAAAGTTTGTACATATGTAGAAAATGTCTTAAGTTAAATATATTATTAAAATGAGATATTCAAGGAAGAATATATGTATTAAAAATAGATTAAAAATTTTCTATACGCTAAGCGTAACAGGGTTTACAAATTTAACCGGACTTGTTTAACCACGCAGCAGGCGTCTATGTGTAGAGTGCTGATTTTGACATTCTTCTGTAATCTAAAAAAACGTATATGCGCGTTTATCGTTCTCAGTAGCAGTTGTTTAGCTTATGTACTATTTATGTGAAGTTATTATACTTCATTACTAGATACAGGCACTCTCGGTCGGCTAATATTGGCCGAGAAGAGCGAGAGGTTTGAGTGATTCAGAGCTGCTATCGGCTCAAGTTGTGCGTCTCTTGTTTCCCACTTTAATACGTGAACAGCTATCATAATTCGTTGGTTAAGAACACGCGTATGTGTAATTCGAAAACAAAGCATTGTAAATGTCGAAAGTTCATAGAAATGCATCAACTCGCCTGTTTGCCTAAAAGGGTGAGCAGATTTTTATGGCAATTCCCAAACTTAAGATAAGTAAAGTAGTGAGGTGCTTAATTTGTAAAAGAAAAAAAACGGAGAGACCATATAATGAATTCCTTTGTGATTTAAGTATGATGTTAAGTGTATGTAATACACCGGTTGAAAGAATCGGACAAAGAATGTTTCACTAGTTTTGGAACAAATACAATCCTACGTGGAAACTACTAAGTCCGAGGACGCTAGGTAAGTATTTACCGACGGTGCGCGAACAAATGAATAAGTATGTAAAAACCGTAATAAAAAATAAAAGACTGTGGCTCACAATAGATGAAACTATAAATATAAAAAAATCCATTGTATCGATCCTTATATGGACAATGACCTCTCAAGTAGCGTCACACCTTCATTTATTAGTCTGTAAAAGACTGCAGCAAGAGTTTCCTCAAAGAAAGATTTTGAATTTGCACTATTGGTGATTATTTTTTTTTTGAAATTTTCGTAATTACAGATATTATTTATGATCTCCAAAAGATGTCATTAGACAGTAATTATTGCGTTTTGCGAATTACATATGTTAATATGTTAGTATGTTGTTTGAAACGGCTTTATCACGAACAACGCTTCCCACTGATCACCACGAGGTTCGCAGTAAAGTCACACTTACACTAAATCAAGTTTTTGAAAAATAGTTTTGTACTTCGAAATATTAGATACAATTTGAATGCAAATTAATATCCGTTTTGAAGATGTAAATAAAATAAAATTTGTTAGATTAATAGATGTTTAAATATTTGAAATCGTTTCAAAAGAGTTTCCGATAGATGCTTTAAACAATTTGAAAGAATACTACTCTACTAATTTTAATGATACAGGGTTGGCCATTTAAGGTTGCGGTTTTTGAAGTCATATAAAACATACAAAACATTAATTTAAAAAAATGATTTATTTGTGCAATTAAACAACAAGATCTGCGGTTTAATAAATCAGGTTTTCGAAGTGAGAGCCTCGAGCAACGATAACATTTCGCAGCCTCTTCTCAAATTCTCCACAAACTGCCTGAAGTGTGGCGTACGGTATCGCTTCTATTCGCTGCCGTATTGCCATTTCAAGGTCATCCAGGGTGTCTATACCATCGCGGTATACCGTATCTTTTAATGATCCCCACAGGTAGAAATCGCAAGGATTGAGGTCTGGACTATATGGTGGCCATGTTATCCCTCCGCCTGTAAACTGTTGAGCGTCAAGACCAATGATTCTGTTACCGAAATGTTCTTCAAGAATGTTGAAAACTTCTTCCGTGCGATGCGGACGAGTCCCATCTTGCATAAACCATGCATTCTCCACCATATTTAATCAATGCGCCACGGGAATAAAAGACTCATTAAGCATTTCATAATATTTTTGCGAAGTAACGGTTCCATTGACAATCACGGGCCCGATAATTCCTGCCGACGAGATAGCACACCATACAGTCAACCGTCGAGAGTGAAGAGGACGAACAATTGCTAGATGTGGATTTTCTGTCCTCCAATGTCTCCAATTTTGCTTATTCACATAACAGGATACATCGAAATGTGACTCATCCGACGACCACACTCGTTCCAATGACATGCTGCCATTTTCAATGCGTTTGATGATTTCGTTCGCAAACGGTCTCAACGGCTGATCGATCTGGATTTTGTATGCTTTCATCTTTAGATCTTGCTTTAGGATCCGCCTTAGTGTTGTACGGGGTATTTCAAGTTCTTGAGATGCTCTTGAGGTCGATGTTGAAAGTTGAGCTGTAAAGTGCTCCCGTACTCGTTCTATGGTTTCCGGTACCCGGATGGTCTTTTGACGTTCTCTAACAGTTGATCTATCGTCTGCCGCAGATGCTGTTGCTTCAAATTTCACTACAATCCTAAGACATTGTCGGATTAGTAGACATGGAAACACGATAACGAATACTTTTTTACTTTTCAAAATTTATCTTTTTTTCCTTACCTTTTTATAGTGTTTTCCGTTGGTGCGTTATTTCTCCCGAATAGAGTACGCAAGTGTTTTGCCGTAGCTGCAAAAGATTCCCCATTTCTATAATAATATTTTATTAATTCCACACGCAATTCCGTTGGATACGACGCCATCTTGAAAACTGACAAGGCAAATTTTTCATATATTTATTGTAAACCGCGCTTGGCCCTCTAGTGTAAAAAATATATATTATATTAATTTCTGTATATACAAGGGAATAGCGCGATTTTTAAAACTGCTACATTAAATGGCCAACCCGTTGTGTAACTGCAAAGGTTAAAAGCTGAATTACAATTACAATTAATTGATGGTACCGAATAACGAATCGAAGAGGCATACACGCTCTTTTCTTTACTATTGACTATTCCCTCTACCAGTGCTTCTGCAGAGCGTAGCTTTTCGTGTTTAAAAAGAATAAAGACATATTCGCACAGTACCTCTGCAGAGAACATACCTACAAATTTGTGGAAAATTTCAATTGAAAGAGAACTGCTGAATGAATTGTTGCATACCCTATCTTTTTATGATGACATAATTGATAGGTTTGCCGCCTTAAAGAATAGAAGACTTGAACTTTTGTTCAAGAAATAGTTCCACCTGTAATTTCACCAATGGTAAGCTTTAACAACATAACCACTATTTATTTATTTTTTAATCTTGAATACATACATATTAATTTTTCTAAGAAGGGAGGGGGGAGATGGCTTTTGCCGACATTGATTCACCTATTATTGAATTCACGAGCCGTAGCTTGTGCAAAAAGGCCCTGGAAGTGAGTGGTACCGAATCTGTAGGTGACAACCAATGGTACAAACACTTAGAGTTTGAGTACAACATCAACTTCTCGTCGCAGATTGACAACCAATCAAGAAATAATTCATTATCGTTGCATGAAATGTTCGCCAAACAAATGTTAAGACGACTTAATATGTTAACATTTGACAATTCACGTGGGACCCATTTGCTTAACTTCCGCGTCTTTGCTAGCTGAAGAAGGTGCAAGCGAATGATTTCATCACTCACATCGAACCCTTCTGTAAGCTTTAAGTGCGTTGTACTGAAATTTTCATCAACTACTTATTGAGTATCCTTTTTGTTAATGATCTTTGGTCTCCCAGAGCGTACAGACAAGCTGAGATCTCCCCAATAAAACTTCTTGAACCACTTCTGTGCTGTTACTTACAGCGTCATCTCCGAATGCGGTACATATTTTTCGCGCTGCCATTGCAGCTTTGGTACCAAGTTTGTACTCATAGAGTAAACAACTTTGAATTAATGTTTTATTCGTTGCTAGTTTCAACTATTTAAAACTAGGAATGAAACAATTATCACTAAATGTGTATGTATCTGATAAAAAAAGTATTCATAGATAACAAACAAGTGCTATTGATCAACAACTTAAAAAATATTCATGGCACTCTACTGTATACAAAAACTGCACCAACTTATTTGGTTACCTGATATATTTAAACTTGATTTCATATTATTTTTCGTATCCAATGTGTGGCAAAGAAAACTTCTCGTATTTACTTATTCAATTCCACTTTAATATATTTCGATTAATCAATACTCTTAAGCAATACCTTATAAATAAATTAGATGACATATGTTCTAGGAAATTCAGTAGATCCTATAAAGATAAAAACTTGAAATGGATAACTGCGGAAATAAAACAGAAATATTGTATAAAAGGACAGAAGTACCAAGATATGAAACAGGGCCTGATTAATGAAGAAACTTACAAAGTTTATTCTAACACATTAAAAAAGAAAATAGAATATGAAAAGAGGAAAGAGAACAGTTCTTTTATTAGCAATGCAAAAAAAAAAACAAAATCAAAGCTACCTGGAAATTAGTTAAGCAAATTACTACGGAAAAGAAACAAAGCCGACTTGATCTTGCAGACATAAATATAGAGGAAAATTTTAAAGCCAGAAGTGAAGTGTTGTCGTACATCAACAATTACTTCCTTGATATGGAGCCGAAGAATGGATAACTGCGAATTCTTGGATTATAACCATCATACACTATGCCTGAGACCAACATGTTTTGAAATAGAAGATAATCATTCAAAATTTAAAAACCACAAATTCGGTAGGCTTTGGCGAGACGCTCATGAAATTAATAAAATACTGCAAGGTGATACTGTCAATCATTTTAGACTTTTGATAAATCAGAGTCTCGAAACAGGTATCTTTCCGGATATGCTAAAACACTCAAGTATAAAACTTATACACAAGAAAGGGGACAAGAAAGACATAGAAAAGTACAGGCCTGTTTACCTGCTACCGAATGTATCTAAAATATATGAAAATATTTATATATATGAGTTTATATTAATTTGTCACAAAACATAATATTATTACGAAGAGACAAAATGGTTATATAAAAGATAAATCCACTTCAAGAGCAATTTACGAAGTTATAGAAGACGTAGTGAGTGGAATAAATGAAAGAGATTAGACCACTATCGAAGGCCTTCGATAGTGTAATTACTGAAAGATGTCTACCAAACTTAAAACATCACATGAATTATAAACGAGAAGAACTTGCCCTTTGTGATAGCACTAAATGTATTTAATTTAAGATTTAAGAATGAATGAAGAATCTGAAATATTTGACAATTGGAAAAATGTCACTGGTATATAACTGGTTGCCTACTATGCCACCACACATTTATCCCTATGAGTAAAGCTAAAAGAAGACAAATCAATGCATTATACCTATGCAAGTAAAAGCAAGGTATGAATTATTTGCAAGCAAAAAATTCACTCATCAGTACGACATCAGAGGTGCTAGAAACGCGTATGTTAGTGCTTCCCCAAACTAGAAAATCTCTAATAAGTAAGAGTTTACTAACACAAGCGACTCGAAATATATAATCATTTACCAATTGATATAAAAACTGAAGAAAAGACAAAGTTTAAACAAGTATTGTGTCGCCTACTAACATCAGAAGCATTTTACAGTGTACAAGACGTTCTGGAGCATGGATTTTGATTGTAGTGTGATGACTTGCATTGTAATGTATCGTAGACTTTTATTCTATATGTCAGCAATTACACAGGTCTACAAAATTAAACTTTTTGACAGATGTTTTTATTTTGAAAACTGATTTTATATAATTTTGGTAGGCTGATTTCAAAAATTCTATGCATTTATTTGTATCACGTAAGGTTTTTTTGCAAATATTAAATGAAAAAAAAACGACATTTCTAAAAAAAATTATTTGTTTATTGAGTAAAAAGGTGGAATACAAGTTAAAAAAGTGGAAAAAAATACTTTACTCAGTCTTTTTTAAGTGAAATCTTTGTCTTTTTGCCAGAAAGCTGCATTGTCCGGACATTCGGTTGTATGTTTTTAAGGGTATATCCCGTTTTAACATCCAGCAGTAGTCCGCCATCATCGTTATGCTCCATCTGCCTTGGTATCGCCGTTCCATTTCCTTAATGTCTTGGTGAAACCTCTCTCCCTGTTCTTCGCTAACTGCTCCAAGATTTTCAGGAAAATAGTTCAAGTGTGAAAACAGGAAATGCACTTTCAAACTCAAATTACAACCTAGACGATGAAAGTGTTGTAACATATTTTGAACAATATTTTCGTAGCTTTCGTCCTTAGAGTTCCCAAGAAACTTATCAATTACTTCTTTAAATGAAACCCAGGCGTTTTTCTCGACATTGGTCATTGTGTTTTGAAAATCCTTGTCTTTGCATAATGTTCTTATCTGCGGCCCAACAAAAATACCTTCTTTTAACTTGGCATCGGATAAGGCTGGAAATGTCTCGCACAAATATTTAAAACACTGCCCATTTTTGTCTAGGGCTTTAACAAACTGCTTCATCAAGCCAAGTTTGATATGGAGAGGAGGCAGTAAAACTTTTTTGTGGTCAACCAAGCTATCTCTTAATACATTTTTGCTACCAGGTGTAAGGCTTGTTCTAGAGGGCCATTCTATTTGAGTCCAATGTCTATCCCTTGCTCGACTATCCCACTCATAAATAAAGCATGGAAATTTTGTATAACCTCCTTGTTGTCCTAGTAGCATGCACAGCACTTTAAGGTCACCACAAAACATCCACTGATGTTCTTGGTAGTTTATTTTCTTTAAAAGAAGTTCAAAATTTTCATACGTTTCCATTAAATGTACCGAATGGGCAACGGGAACCGAGGCCAGCTCGTTACCATTGTGCAATAAAGCGCCTTTTAAACTACGCTTACTTGAGTCAATAAACAGGCGCCATTCTTCTTTTACATACGGCACATTTCCTAATTTTGAAATTAAGTCAGGAATATTGTTGCAATACACTAGCGGTCCGTCTTGAGTAAAATATTGACATAACTCTTTTTCGCGATCCCGGTAAAAGCTTGATGTGACGCCAGGTGCCAGTAAATGTTTCTCACGAAGTCGGGAGGCTAACAATTCGGATGCATCCTTTGGAAGGTGCAAATCTCTAATTAAATCATTTAGTTCGCTCTGGTTAAACACTTCGGGCTCTCTGAAATCTGGTGTGAAATCTGAGTCATCTGGGTCGCAATTAAATTCCTCTGATTCTGACGATATGACGTTTTCTAGTGCTTTTGGGGCGGTAGGTATCGGTACATCTGGTCCATGAGGAACTGCTCGAATAGCAGAGTCAAGATTGGGATACACAATTTGTTTCTTATTTTTTCTGTTGAATCCTTGAACACTACACGAACAAAAATAACAATCATCACTGTGATTTCTAGGCTCTCGCCATACCATAGGAACAGCAAAGCTTAAACATTTCTTCCTACCTTTTTGCCAGTTTCTTAATGCTTCAACGCAAACGGAACAAACAGTATGAGGAGCCCAGGACTTGTCTTGGTCGCCAATTTTTACACCAAAATAAGCGTGGTATACATTTTTCACAAACGAAGTTATAGTTTGCCTCTGCTTTACTACGACATAACTACCAGAGATATAACAGAAGTTATTCGGATTGTTCACACAATGTCTTCTTTCCATATTTATACGTTCTAGTACACTTAAAATACGCAACAACGAATACAACAAGCGCGCGGACACAGTAGCACGACGACTAACACAACCAAACTGCACATAAGCAGGTTTCAACGTTGTATTGACGCTTCTGCGCCGACTCTGTTGCTTTGCTGAGAAATCTAATATTAACCAGTGTTGCCAAATCCCATTTAATTTCATAAAAATCAATTCATTTAAAAATCATGCCTAACATGGAACAAACATATTCTTGTCATAGGTATGTATATTAATAAATTAACATTTTTAAGATATAGAGCACTATAAAAAAAAATTACGTGATAGAGCAAAAATATGGCGTTTTTTGGAATAAGGGCCCCCAAACATATACAAATTAGCAAACAGCTTTCAAACATCAAAATCGCTGTAGACCTGTGTTATTAGTGTCAGTGTAAATGTTAATTTTTACTAATTTCTACTGTTTTTTTGACATTTTCTGTACATATATGATGTAATACGGAATAAACTTTAATATTAATTATTATTATTATAATTATATACGGACAACAATTCCGGAGCGCACTGTATGTATAACTCGAGCAGTGCAAATTTAATTCTCCAGAAATAATAATGGTCACCTTCATAGATATTATCGTGGATGATACATTATCCAAAATGAGATTAAATACAAACGAGAAAAGACGGTAATGGAACGGCGACCAACGGGTACGGTTTGGTGAATTTGTTCCGTGTCATCAATAAAGGCATAAACGGCCACCGCCACGATTACAGAACGTTATTCCTCCTAACGTACCGCGTTCCGAAGATTATCTAAATTACTATTACAAGTCGGTCGAAAGGTCGTAAACCAAAGCCATAAGTGAATTAATGGATTGTTAGTTTCCATGTTACAATTATCGAACACGGATGTGCATTTACACACAATGCGTACTTAAAGTCAGAAGACCGGAGTGAACCAACCGGCGAATAGAGAATGGTGAATGTCAGGGGCTGCTCTACCCATTTTGTCGCCCAATGCGAACTCGAAGAAGAGTACTTTATCGAACAAAGTTCGCTATTGACAGTGAAAGGAAGCGAAGTTTAAGAACTAATGGAATAACATACACTTCAATGTTTTAATTTGCACTTTGATAAAGTTTTAAAATATTGAGAAGGTGACTATAGTAATTAAATCCATACTTACTTTTAGATTAAAAGTTACATAATCTAATTACGCTTTACACAATATATCGTCACATAAAACAAAACATGCAGAAAATACATCACGAGGTGTGACAATTTAATTCCCAGATTGGTAAAAAATACAAGAACACAAGTGAAGTAATACTAAAAAATGATATTTATTCATATTAATACACTATTTTAACGTTCTAAAAGTTTTTGAAAACAGTAGACAAAGACATACGAAGAAAGTGTGTTCAATTCGGCGGTTACATTTTTCTGAATATCTTCTACGTCTTGAAATCGTTTCCCTTTGACAACAGTTTTCACTGTAGGAAAGAGGAGAAAATCCGACGGATGACTAATCTAAACAACTCTTTCTTTCGCGTGAAATGCCCTTACTTTTAGAGAGGAATCTAACCGTATTGTCATGTAACAAGAACCAACTACCATTTTCTAGGCACTCGAGAAATGCGTTTCAATAATCCCTTCAAGGTAGTATGCACCAGTAATTGATTGTTCTCCCGGTAAAAATTCTTTATGGATTACACCCTGACTATCGAAAAATGTACGTTCTGAACAAAGTCAGTCTACGAGCCTTCCTATCGGTCAATCAGCAAGGCTTTCTGGAAGGTCTACGATTACAAACTTAACTGAGATCGCACAATACCTCTCTAATGCTATTGATCAACGCAAACAGGTCGATGTCATCTATACAGACTTTTCAAGGGCATTCGATTCTATTGATCATAATATACTTCTGGCCAAATTATATCAAATTGGCTTTTGCCCAGCCCTTGTTACACTAATGGCATCTTACTTATCGGATAGAAAATGTTACGTTCTCTACAATGGTTATTCATCGAATAACTTTTCGATATCGTCTAGCGTCCCACAAGGGTCCAATCTCGGCTTCTTAATTATATATATATATATATATATATATATATATATATATATATATATATATATATATAAATATAATATTTTCGTGACCTTGGTATGATAAGGTAAACTTAATAAGTCGGCGATTAAAGGTCTGGTTCATTACTTCAAAGTATATATATTTAAAACAACCCTACATGTTTCGGCAATGATGCCTTTGTCAAGGGAATAAAAAATATAAATCATTTATATTTTGCCGTAAATACGCCATAAAAGAAAACGGTATTTGGCAATCTCTACACTATGGACGTGCTGCGTTTTAATCCGCCGAAGCAACTTAGCAAACTACGCAGACTGACGTCACCTTAATTTACCTCCAAGGGTGCAATCGTAAACACCCAATAACCCAACCACTCCATCTTATCGTATCACCACGAATTGATCTCTATCACGAAACGCTGGTCGAGGCGATAGCGGAGAGGGGTGGCGATACCGTCAGAAAAAGACACAGATTGTCAACAACGTACTCAAGAGAATATAAGAAAAGTAATAGAAGTAACTCGTGAAAATATAAAAATGATGAATTTAACGCGAATCGAGTATACCAGGCGATAAATGTTAAGTAAATATAAAGAAATTTTCAAAACATAACACAACAGCTGTTGTAACAGTATGGCGGCCGGCAAGATGTCGAATTTCGCTAGCAACAGCAACCCTGAAACACTCCTCCTCATTAAAAAAATAGAGCACAGTAATTAGAAATAAACATAAAATAGAAATTAACATTTTCCAGAAAGAGACCAACGCCACTAAGTTATCACTACGGATTCAAACCACGGTTTCTAACAAAAAACGAATTCATTCAATTTCTTATTCAATCGGTTACTAAACTTTCTGCTGGCAAAAAAGATATACGAAAAAAATTAGGATTTATTAAAAAATATTGCGATACAATGGTTTTGAAATAATGAATAAATTAATTAGGAAAACTAATTTAAAAAAGACAATCTGTGGTATCACTTGTATGCTACCTCAACAAAATCATGACAAAAAGTTCACGCGTTTACTACATCGTTAAATTACAAAAATCCAAAATAGCGTTGTTAGAGAACGGGGTCTGCTTGTTGCTTTTTGATCTGAAAACTCAAAGAAATCTCTTCTAGGAAACGCAAAAGATAAAACAAACATGAATCAAAAATCCGGTGTATATGAAATTAATTGTTGCGATTGTAAAATTGAAATATACAGTTGTTGATACAGAGAAAAGTAAAGTTAGAGAAAAATTATATTTTCATGAGTAAATACAAAAAAAAAATCTATTTGACAAAGTGATTTACAGCGTAACCCGTAACTAATGGCCCATACAGCATTTGGAGATTATAGAAATAAAAATTGTTACTTTGAGCCTAGTTTGCTTAAGCCAAATGTTTCAGGTTAAAGAGATACATGATGTTAAAAGTTAATTTTCAAGCCGTCTCCCAGATTTTCGCATTTGAACGTTCCATTGCCCATTCTGCCGATGGCTGAAAAATATTTAATTCGCAAAGTATGCCATAATTATTGACAAACCATTTAAAGTTTTCTACTTTTTCCTGCCATATGTACGTCAAAAACTAGTCAAAAACTTTTGCATTATCCAGGTACTGTAATCTGTCCAATTAAAAATGCCCAGATTTAATAACTTTTCCAACCATGATTTATATGCGCTGCGTTTTATGATCAAGAAAATTACAACGGATGTGTTGCGCGTAGAAGGTATGAAGAACTCGACTCTCAAAGAATATTCAATCATTTAGATGAAACGGGTTCGTTTTGTGACAAAACTCCTGGTGGACGACCAAAAACTGTAACAGTCAAACAAGAAGAAGACATATTAGAATCGCGGAAAATCCTGAATTAAGCGCTAGGCGTTTGGAAGCTTCTACAGGAATTGGTAAATTAACCGTTTCAAGAATTATCCATGCAGAAAATTTGTTTCCCAACCATTTTACACCCGTTCAAAATTTATTGCCAGGAGATTGGCAGCCCAGATTAGAATTTTGTCAAAATGAAAAAGATTCACAGACGAGGCAACTTTTACAAGATGCGAAATTAATAACTGGAGAAATAATCATTACTATGCTTTGGAAAATTCATGCCTACCTAAACGAAAACATTTTCAATATGAGTTTTCGATAAATATTAGGTGCGATATTATCGACAGTTTACGATTGGCCAATTTCAACTACCGCAGAGACAATATTTGCATTTTTTTTAGAAAACGCTTTGCTGCACCTCTGAACGTAAGACAAAATATGTGGTTGATGGAAGATGGCGCCTCATCACACTCACCATATTTATTGTCCGAAATCATTTCAATCAGCGTTCTCAGCATCGATGGATTGGCTGTGCTAGTGGAATGCCTTGATTACCTCATAGCCTAGACATTAACTCCTTATATTTTTATCTGTGGTCACATGAAGGCTTTAGTATACGCTGATGAAACCAATACACCCAAATAACTTGAACGAAAAATTCAAGAAGCCGCCATTGTTATTAGAAATTCCCAAAATATCTTTCCGGATGTGAGACGGCATTTGATAAAATTTATAAGAAAATGTATTGAAGTTAACTGTGGACTCTTGCAACATTTACTAAAGTAGATTAAAACAATTTTTTAATATAAAATAAACTGTGTTGTGTTTTCATAATTTTTTGTTTGAACACTCTTTTTAACCTGAAACATTTTACTTAGGCAAACTATGTTGAAAATTACTAGTCTTATATCTATTATCTTTAAATGCTGTATACCCCAGTAGTTATAGAACACCTTGTATTGGTCAAACAAAGCGCTCAAAGCGAGGTAACTCAAAAGAGGGAACAATCTTTGAACTAACATCGATTAAAAAAAATCCTTGTAAAGAGAAATGAATTTTATAACTACGGCGCTTATACGATAAAGCTACTTCTGGTATATTTCTTCTACTAATAAAAGATATTTGAGGACATACCGGGTGCGGCAATAGTGTGTCGGCGGAGCTTAGCATGAAAACTAATTAAGTTGTAGCAATGAAATTTTACGTACACATGTAGTATGCTACAGTGCATTTTGTATTTTTATTTATATATTTACAGGGTGTTCCAAATTTCCGCAACCACTTTCAATATTTTTTCAATAGATTGCTATACTTTCTTGTTATTATGATGATAGCCACCCAAATTATCTTTGCAATGATATATGACAATGCGCACTTACAACTGTTCCTTGTAAAATTGCCGTTAAAATGTACCCATAACATAGTACTTATTTCTAGTATTTTCGAAGTTAGAGCTGAGGATGTTTGCGGTATAACCATGGTTATATCATGTAACCATAGTAAATTACTATGGTTACATGATATAACCATGGTTATACCGCAAACATCCTCAGCTCTAGTTATAACCCTTTAATGGGATATACCTATGTTTATAATATTCAATATGCGGTGCTGCATCTAATAGTTGGTTGGTTAAAATTTGCGTATAAAGTGTTTTTCTGTAGTTCGTCTTTGCTGTAATGGCGTTTAATTGTTATAGTTTAAGTTCGGCTAGGTAATTATCAATTTACGTTTGTTCGTTATTAGTTGTTATCTTGTTGTCAGCTATATCGTTTTGTTGACATTATTTTTTATTTACATGCCGTAATAGTTTATAGTTGTGTTTCTTTAGAATTAATTTTTCGAAAAAGGAGCTAATAGACATGGTATTTGTTCTTGGCGCTAGCAATAGAGATCCAGTTTTAGCATCAAGAACATATGCTATGCAGTATCCTCATCGAAGAACACCAGATATTAAGACGTTTGAAAATTTGTTGACAAGGTTTCTTCTGACGGGTTCAGCGAATTACGTCAAACGTGTAAGAACTAAGACTATGGTTACAGAAGATAATGAATTGACAGTCGTCCAGTCGGTTGTGGAAAATCCTCGCGTATCTACAAGGATAATTTTGAACACTGGATAGAAGTTGAAGAACACGGGTAAGAAAGATTTTAAAAAAACATAAATTTCACCATTACAAAATTCAAAATCATCAAGGCTTATTACAAACGGATTTTGAATGGAGACTTGTTTACTGTGAATGGCTACTTTTCCAATTACGACAAGGCCTAACTTTTCTAGATCATGTGCTTTTCACAGCTGAAGCAACATTTGCTAATTGTGGAATAACAAACAGAAAAAATTCTCATTATTATGACACTAGAAACCCTCATTTTGTGCAACCCATTTTATACCAACAAAAATGGAGCGTTAACACCTGGGGAAGCATCATAGAAAACACTATTATAGATCCATTCATTTTTTATACTACTTTAAATTGTGAAATCTACACAAAATTTCCTACAAAATAATTTACCATTGCTGTTAAAAGGCCTACCAGATAACGTGATAAGGAGATTGTGGTACAAACATGATGGTGCACCTGCACATTACGGTGCTGCTGCAAGAGCACATTTAGATAGGGTATTCACGAATAGGTGGATTGGGAGAGGAAGCTTTATAAGCTGGCCACCGCCATCACCAGATCTAACCCCTTGTGATTTCTTTCTGTGGCCTACTGTAAAAAATATAGTTTACGAAACACCTCCTACAACGGCAGAGAACATGCAGCAACGAATCAGAAACGCTTTTCTTCAATTATGTGGAAACAACATGACTCAAAATGTAAGTCTGTCGATGCAGAGGCGATTAAGAGCATGTGTAGAACAGAATGGACATATATTTCAACACATTTTAAATTAATTTTGTTTTATTATGGAAAAATTACAAAATGTAATTCTAAAACTAATAATAAAGAATTAAAAAACAGGTGTTTGTAAAAGTTACTTTGTTTGATATCATTTCATGGCCAACAAACTTTTAGAACGAATCAGAAACGCTTTTCTTCAATTATGTGGAAACAACATGACTCAAAATGTAAGTCTGTCGATGCAGAGGCGATTAAGAGCATGTGTAGAACAGAATGGACATATATTTCAACACATTTTAAATTAATTTTGTTTTATTATGGAAAAATTACAAAATGTAATTCTAAAACTAATAATAAAGAATTAAAAAACAGGTGTTTGTAAAAGTTACTTTGTTTGATATCATTTCATGGCCAACAAACTTTTAGATGCACCGCATATTGAATATTATAAACATAGGTATATCCCATTAAAGGGTTATAACTTCGAAAATACTAGAAATAAGTACTATGTTATTGTTACCATTTTAACGGCAATTTTGCAAGGAATTTGCTGACTAATAAAAAAAGACTTAAAATGTTAGACACTGCAACTGTCAAGATTTTAACAAAATTTGCAATAAAACCAAAACCAACAGTTGTAAGTCTACATTGTCATATATCATTGCAAAGATAATTTGTGTGGCTATCATTATAATAACAAGAAAGTATAGCAATCTGTTTAAAACAGAATCGATAGAGGTTGCTGAAATTATTAGCCTGTAAATATATAAATAAAAATAGAAAATGCACTGTAGCATACCATACCTGTACCATACCTACACACTGTACGTAAAATTTCATTGCTACAACTTTATTAGTTTTCATGCTAAGCTCCGCCGACACACTATTGCCGCACCCGGTATAACCAAAATAACATATTCTTCAGAACTCTTAAAATACTCATCTACGACGAATATGCAATTTTCGCATACTGCATTCTCCACTTTATCCC
Organism: Melolontha melolontha; assembly: GCA_935421215.2. Lineage (NCBI taxonomy): Eukaryota > Metazoa > Arthropoda > Insecta > Coleoptera > Scarabaeidae > Melolontha > Melolontha melolontha. The sequence goes on along the minus strand of OW285236.1, from coordinate 35,215,469 downwards.
ATCTCTTTTATCGTCTCCCAGAGTAAGTGTATGTTTATGTGGCATTCAATTTCGAGTTGAGCAGAATGCGAAAAAGGTGTTGCAGTTTCTATTCCGACTGAAGTCGATATTTTGCATGCGGAATGCCTTAAACCATGCCCATCTATACAACTAAGTCTTCACAAGTAATTTGCATAGCAAGTAGTTACCATCAACACTGTGTAACTCTTGGAAGTCTCCGTTCTTTACTTCTTATTTTGCCTGGAAAACACACACTTGCGCGAGAACCAGGAGAACGTCTTTTAACTTCAGTAATGTACACAAGAAGCTGAATGTTTTTCTACAATTGATAGAATAATGCAATCGGCATTCGTTACATATTTTCATTTCATGAGGGCGATAGTGTATTCATAAAGGGGACATTCAACCGAAAATCATGTAAATTACATTTACTGTGTCTCTATTGAAGTTCCAATATCGTTAATTTTACATGTATTGATGATCGAGATAAATATATTAAAGATACGAGTATATTGAAAATAGTTAAACTGAAATCGAAACCAGTTGATGTATTATACAAGGGGCCGTTTTTATGATATATCTAGTGATGCAACAAATACGGAATTAAAAAGTTCAGTGAAAACGTTTTACTGGCGTATTTTTCCGATTTATCGAAACAGTATTCTCCGTCTTCGGTGTGGTCCTATTATCCCATGGTGAAAGCAACTCTTTTAGCACAAAATGACGTTGATATTAGTAAATATAAAAAACTTACGACTTTTTTGAAACAAAAAGGAAGAAATCATATTCCAAAAACGTCCAAAACTCTTTCACAAGAAGAAATCTTACATTTTTAATAAATGCACAGGATGAAATCTACTTGATGATGAAGGTAATTCATGCAAACCTTTCAAAACCAATTTGTTATGAATGTAGTAATTATTTTGGATTTGCGTCGTGCTTGGCATTGCTAGCGCTTTACGTAATGAAGAACTTTTGAATTTAAAAGTAAGTGACATAGAGCATAAAGAAACAATTTTGTTTGCTCAGATAACTAAAATAAAGACCAATAGGCCTCGATTGTTTGTGATCTCTAGAGCAGACCAATTTCCGTGCTCGCCATGAGCGCCGGTATGGGAGTGTAATTCGTATTATATTCGAATATGCGATAGAATAGGGACGCAACATGAGCTTGTTACCGATATAAGTATAGAAGTAGAGACATTTATTCTATCAGAAATAATTAAATATACATTTGATTTTCTGCTATTAAAGTAATATGCATAAACACGAAAAATAAGAATAGTAAATATTATAGCAGCGTTGTATGTACCTATAAATAAAATGGAAAATGTATGAAATCAGTGATTGTGCGCACGACAGAGGATTTAAAAAAACACTTACCGTTTTAAGCGTCTTCCAAGGATTGACAAACTGGAGAAACTCGATTGTATATTTTAAACATCAGGTGCGTTTCTAAAGCTATTTCTGAAAAACATGTCCGCCGTGAGGAAAAAATATGTTTATACATATTCGGAAAACGAGCCTTCTACATCTAGTGGTGTTATATTTGCATAATCAAAATACTTTGTTAAGCAACTTAACGCATCTGTAGACATGCCCTCACAAATACGTGTTAAGGTGTCAAAATCTGCATTTCGGTCTAAAACACTTTCAAATTTTATTAGAACACTTTCACTTTTTGCGTTTTCTACAGCACACAGTTGTGCGTGAACATCTTTAACGATTTGCAGTGATTCCTCTAACGACAGCGACGAATTTTCTAATTTCGTTATTGCTTCTTCTAGTCCCAAGTAATTCTCACGAATACTTTGTAAATCAATTTCAATCTGGGCATCTTGAAATTTTTTCTGGCTTGTATTGATAGCTGCACTTTCTTGCGGATCGAATGATAAAACAACGTCCTTAATTTTTTCAAAATGTTCATGATAGTAAAACCCCGCCCGTAGCCATGTACCCCAACGTGTCAGAATCGGCTGTGAGTGGCTCAGGGGTATCGGGACACAATTCGTGAAATTTCCGAATACGTTTTGGAGATTTCAGGAATACCGCCTTTGTACTCGATATTAAAGCATCTACCTCTGGATAACATCTACGAACCCGTTCTGCCACAAGGTGTAGAGCATGGAGTTTACAAGTAATATGTAACAAGTTAGGACAATATTTTGTAAGAGACCGGCCTACAGAACACATGGTTGCAGTACCATCGGTCATAAACATTAATACTTGGTCTTTCGAAAGTTAAATTTTTTCCACAGTGTTTAATAGCACCTCTGAAATTTTTTCGGCATTACATTGTTCTAGTCGTCTGGATGCCAATAAAATTGAAGACGTTTGTTGATGTGGTTCCATATTACGCGCCATCATATTAACTACAGATTGTTTTTTGCTGTCAGTTGTTTCGTCTACACATAACCACAGTTTTTTATTTTTCAGTTTTGCTTTGATTTTATTTTCAGCCTGTTTACGCACCGATGGTAAATTCCTTCGTAACGTTGTCGTGCTCGGTAATGTTTGATTTGCGTACTTATTCCAAAATGAAATAAATGAATAATTACTTAGCAAGGTAAACGGCAGTGTACACACAATCATAGTTACACATATTTCATGTATAAACTGTTGTTGATTAATTTTGTTATTATTGTGCTTCGAACTGTTTACGTGTGCTTTACAATGTGTTTTTGACCAACACATTAGATATGTATTGCACACTAAACATTTAATTTTTGAGCCATCGTATATTAAGTCCGGAAAATCCATAATAAACTTATTCACTTCGTCTGACAACGGACGTTTTCTCGATTTATGTGTCGACGACATTTTATTACGTATGCTTACACTTACATGCAGTCTAAGCAAGTACCAAACACATACTGAATGCTTTTTATTAGTTCTGATGCAATACAATCATCCTCACATCGGCGCACATGGCGCGCACGGAAATTGGTCTGCTCTAGTGATTACTACACAGTTTGAAGGAAAAGTAAAATCCGAAGAATTATTTAACAAATATTTAGCTCTGCGTCCTAAGCAGACGCCTCACGACCGACTTTTCTTAACTTATAGAAATGGAAAATGCACAGTTCAGCCAATTGGAATCCATACCTTTGAAAGTGTACCAAGCAAAATGGCCAACTATCTACATTTGCCAGAGCCATCACTTTATACGGGCCATTGTTTTCGTCCAACGTCCGCCACTCTCTTTGCCAACGCAGGCGACATTAAGGAAAATTTAAAACGCCACGGAGGATGGAAAAGCGACGCGATTGCAGAGTCCTATGTTGAGGAATCTGTGTTCAATAAAATGAAAATTGCAAAGACGATTTTAGGTGAAAGTCACACTAACAGCATAGTTACCAATGGTAATTTATACTAATGGTTTACAAGTTATTAACATAGATAATAATCCTCAAGCATGTTCAATTGAAACTTCTTCCACTGCAGGAATTAATTTTTATAATGTGTCAGGTAGTTCGTTTACTTTTAATAGGTTTGTTTTTGCAGTCGTTTGGAATCATTTTAAGTATCAGGAGTGTGCGCATTGAAGGAAAAGCGTTCGGACAAAGAAATAAAATCAAACGCTGTTAAAACATTCTTCGTTTTTACAATTTTTAAATCGTTGTGAAATTATTTTCAATTGGTTGGAATGGTTTGAGTATTTTCGTGAAACCGAATATCAGACGCATGCGCGTTTCATTTTTATACATGGAAAGTGGAGAAACGTGTAGACATCGTTGTGATTCTGACTGAATGTTTTTTAAAATTTCCATGGCGCTTATTGTTTGACTGTTTTGTACAGAGCTTTGTATAAATCGTAGTGGTCTTATGAAAAGAATGTCGGATGTATTTCGTTTATCCACTAGTGACAGTAGTAGTACTGAGTGGGAGTTGCCACTGAAGAAGAAATATTATTTCAAGATAAAATTAAAATAAGGCATGAAAATTATTTTGAAATCATTATTCCTCAAAACACAGACAATAAATTCATAAAACATTTTCGCGTAAGCAGACATGTTGCTCAAGAAGTATGTGATAGATTTGAAAATTCTGAAGTTATACTATTTGTACAGTGGATGTCACACATTTGCTGTTGCCACAAATTTGAAATTCGTTTTAGCAACGAAAAAATTGTGGATAGATTGGAAACGATTGGAATTGACGCATGGGTATAAAAGTGATTATAAAATTATTTTCCAACCGTTTGAAAACGCTTGCAAAAACAAACCTAATATATCAAGTAATAAGTAGATTTGTTTTTTATTCGCTGTTATTTTTCTGTACTTACTTTGTCATAATAAAATGTGATAAGTTATAATATGTCCATTTTTTTTTTAATATAAATTTTTACGGTTGGCGATAAAATTTTGTATGCAGCACGTCAGTAAAGTGACTTTATTGAACTCGCCTGTTACTCGCCTCGCTCGGCTCATAATCTCAGACTCGTAAAATAAAGCATCACTTTACTGACTTGGTACATAATAGATATTTATCTAATTTTGACACATAAAGTGACACTTTTCAAAACTGTATGACGTTAGGAAACGGTTTACTTTTCGTAACTAGTTACGAAAAGTAAAATATTTCGTAACTAGTGTTGAAAAGTTCATTTCATCACTAGTTACGAAATATTTTGAAAAAATCATTTCATCTCAAGTTAATAAAGGGGAACGTTAAATGACACAAACTGGTTAAATTTTTATTTTATGCATTATAAACATTTATGACACAATGTGAACAATTGGTGAGGTTAATTCCTGCACACGTAGAATTCATGGCAGGCACTCTGATGTTATGATGCAAAACGGAATGTGCATTTGAGCTTGATTCACCAAGAATATCATTGGCAATCTTTTTCTTATTTTCTATAGAATTCTCTACATAGCCCTCAGCTACAGTATTGGACTTCCAGCTTCCATGTCGTTTAACCTTAAAAATATCCGCACCAGAATCTGCCAAAAAGGTAGCCGATGACCTTCTGAAGCAGTGTCCGGTAAATAAGAAGGGATTTGGTAGTTTCAAAAACTGAGCAATTCTTTTCGGTAGATTACCGATTGTATTAATGCCAACTGGCTGTGCCCCGCATTTACCATTATTATATTTTACGAAAAACCTATCGTGATTAACATTAACATACCTATTGCAAATAATACAAGTAATATTTTTGAGGTTTTATTTGGATGAAACAGGGAAGTTTACTTCTATAAAAGTTCACTAAACATTAATAAGCAGGTAACTATCTTATTTTGACAAAATATTTTTGTATTTATATTTTGTAGAAGTTTAATATGGTTACATTAATACTGCCATAAAAATCATCAATGTGTATCATTTGCATGCACATAATATAAAGCAGCGAAGAAATTACTGCCACTGGTTCAACGAAACATTACATGATAAAGATCTCGTGGAAAAGTTTTATATGAATGAAGTTTGTTTTTTTCTTATTGGTAGTGTACTAACCTGCAAAATTATCAAATGTAGTTATCAGAAAATCCTCATGTGTTTGTTAAATATTATCTTCATCTAATAAAGAATAATATGGATTAGGATTGTATTATTATACCATTATTTTCTTAAGAAACAATAAAATATTAAATGTAGACTATATAAATGTTTATTTTATGTATAATTTTATAAATGTAATTTGACAACATATATTTACAACTTTCAAAAGGTTTTAATTCTTTTTCAAAGAGTTACGAACATAACTTTTACATTCTTTTCCAATATATTTAAATTTATTTAAAATATAAACAATATATAAGTTAAGTAGAAATCTAAATTATTCATCAAATTAATACATTCCCAATCTTCTTAACCCAGATATAGTGCAAGAAAATGATTTTGGTAGGTATGTCATTCTTAATAATGCAAACATTTTTAACACTAAAGATCTTTTCAATACCTATGCATTTCACTATTGATATCTGACTTGAAATATTTCTTTTTAAATAAATTTTTGATCGAATATTTTCGTGAGTTTATAATTATAAATAACATTTAAAATCATTTGTTCAAATATTAAAGTAATAATTTCGGCATAGTTTTCTTGGATAGAATATATTTATACAGAACTACAAAAGAAACAATACTTTTGAACTATTAATGTTCCCACTTTACTCATTATTATTATTTTGACATGTAGGTTATGTATATGCTTTATTTGATTATATTGCAAGTAACATACTAAAATTTTGACAATATTGAAACATGACGTTTATATTTTATGATGACAAACGGTTGTTTCCGCGATTGAATACTGACTTCATTTGACTCTGCAGTACTGATTTGAATCATATGCTTCGAATTTGACCTTGAACTGAAAACTTATACTTTATGAACTATAAATAGCTATTATGTATTAAAGGAATAAACGACAGTTTTAATCCCGAGACAGTAAGTAATGCCTGAGCGACCGAAGGGAGCGAGGGCATTTTCTGTTGAGGGATTATAGACGTTTATTCCCGAATTACATACAAAACTTTTCTCCCGACCTTAAATGTAATAATTTATTTCATTATTAGTTTGACAGTTGATTGATAGATTGATCTGATGTCATTCAATTAAGTTGGTTTGTAATGAAAATATGCATAGTTCCTGGTTACTAAGGTAAAACGAGTTTGTTTGTGTCTTATTTTTTTTGCAAAAAAACGCAGTCCGTTTAAGTTATTGTGCAAAAATGAATATTAATGGCAGTGAAGGAGATAATTTTTGCACAAGCACTGCTGTAAGCAACCGCCAAGTTAAGATATCAGATGATTGTCCATATATAAATATTGTAAACTCATCTAATGTTACTATTACGATTACAAAATAAAATTGATTGATATATTTAAATGCTTCGTCAATCTGACAGTTAAATTAATTTTGACTAAAATAAATGAACCAAAAGTCATTCACTACAGTATTCACTTTATTCCCTAGGGAAAATCGAATATTTTTATAGAATAAAGTAGTCTAATATATGTCAATTGTCAGATGTATAAGATGACACTTTATTCTCGGTAGGGAGAAATAGCTATTTACGTAACAAGTACATAATGTAGGGCTTTATTGACGAGCCGAGTTTATTAGACTAGCGAGCTTTAGCGAGCGGGGGCTAATAAACGAGTTGCATACAGTCTGTCCATAAAGTATGGACACAAGCCCGTAGTAACGTTATTGTGCTTTATTTGACAAAATGCAAAGATATGTCGATTAATATTTTTTATTAGCTATATTTAGATACTACCATTTTGTTTTTTCCGTCGACCTTGAATAAGTTATGACGTCATTGATAATTTTTTTAAATGTCAACACAATTTTTTTTATGGATTTTGAAAGCTTTTACAATTATTAATCGATGATGTAAAAATTTTGGTATGTTACATTAGTAAGTTCTTGAGTAAATTGTGTTCTAATTGTAAATTTTATTTTTGACATTTTCAGTATCAAATTTATAACAAATGCTCAAAATGTTTTCCTTCATTTTGTTGACAAAATTCTAAGCAATGATAAATTCCATTTCGAACAGTCTGTAATATTTCGGGAGTGATTAGTCTGGTTTTGTAGATGATTCGCTGTCGTAAAACAAATTTTCCGGTTGTGTCGCATAGACTTTTGATTTTAAATAACCCCACAAGAAGAAGTCCAATGGTGTTAAATCTGGCGATCTAGCTGGCCATTCAGTTGCCCCTCTTCTTCCAATCCATTTGTTAGGAAATGTATTATTGATTATTATTGTAGGTATTGCCTTACTGGTAGCGTATAGTGCGGAGGAGCACCATCCTGTTGATACCAAATTCTACGATCTGGCAAATGTGGATCCGCATTATTTGGAAAAAGAACCGCTAAAACGGGTATCAATTCATTCCTCAAAAAAAGCAAGTATATTTCCCCTGTCAAATTTACATAAAAGAAAAACGGTCCCACAATGCGATCGCCGATAATCCCTGCCCATACATTTAAGTTTTTGCGGGTATTAGGTATGTGTCTTTTGCATCCAATGAGGATTATCAGTCGACCAAAATCGGCAATTTTGTCATTCAATGTGAAAGTAGCTTCGTCAGAAAACAAAATGTTGAAGAGAAATACAGGGTCACACAGAGTTTATGGACGCAAATGATTACTCAAAAATTTTATAATGTAACATACCAAAATTCTTACATCATCGAATAAAGAATTGTAAAAGCTTTCTAAATCCACAAAAAAAATGGGGTTGACATTTAAGAAAATTATCAATGACGTCATAACTTATTCAAGGTCGACGAAAAAAACAAATTGGTAGCATCTAAATATAGCTAATAAAAAACATTAATCGACATGGCTTTGCATTTTGTCAAATAATGCACAATAACATTATTACGGGCTTGTGTCCATACTTGGATGCACTGTATATAATTTTATGTTCGACAGTTTTGAATGCTTAAAAGTAGGTAATAATGTTTTTAAATTTCAGCGTCGGTTAATGATTTTTGCTGTTGCCATTAGTTACCCATATTAATGTCAAGTTTAATAATTTCGACATAGTAAAAGTAAATTTAAAATAAAGGAGTTCGAAGAAATAATTTCTGCCGATATATTTAAAAAAGCGTTGAATGCTAAACAATTACTTTTACCAAACTTATACGAAGAGACATTAAGTATATATCGCAAATGGTGTTCAAAAAATAAACTTTTATTTTGACACTGACAGTAGAGTATTTTTTGCACATTATTTTATTAGTAAAATAGAGTACCGCTTTCCAGCCGCAAAACAGTATCATAGAGCGTCTGTTTATAATGGAGTCGTACATAAAATTTATTTTTTAAAGTCAAGTTCCTCTCAGTTTGTTGGCAAACGATTAAATAAATCTAATGCATGAGGTTTTCTGTGATTTTGACTATAATATGAATTTTGATAGTGTAATTGTAAGAAAATTAATACTGGTAGCCGTAACTTTGTGGTAATTCATTTTGAAAATAAAATAAAATAAAACAATAACTTTGTTATATATACCACTTTATTCACATATTGCAGTGGAATGTGCTTTTGATTGCTTATTAATCTTTTTGTTCACACTACAACTTATGCTTCCGGCTGTTCAGTCTCGTAGATTTCCTAGAGCTCAGTTCTCTCGGGTCGATCCTTGCGGATATGGGCCAGGTTATATTTAAAGTAAAACGACAAGCATTAATAAAAATCAGATCTAGTTTGTTTACAAGTTTAATAAAAAAGAAAAAAAAAAGAAAAAATCCCTTTACTGAATGTACAGGGAGCTAAAGCAGATTAAACAGTAGCTTAGGAGGAAAGACTCTTTATGAATATGACTCGCACAAAGAGAAAAACCCCCTGTGACTCTCGAGCAAACATATAATTAATAAATACTTTAGAAATTTGTCAAGTTTGACCTCTACTGTAACCCCTAAAAATCAAATGTCAACAACTACAAAGTTATCAAATACGCGTGACAGCCTTACAGTCATGCGCAATAAAACATGACAAAATCAAACCCATAAACAAAAAAACCAACCTGAATTTAAAACGATCTAGAATATTTTATCTTGAAGAAAAAACTCCATTACAAAAAACATGACAATTTTCTCTAATATTCATATACTGATTTAAATGTCAAAAATAATCGCAAATTATACACTAAAATTACAAACATAAGCAAATTATCATATAAGCAATAATATAATTAAGTGTTTTTACTTACATCGATCTAAGCACAATCAACACAAAAACTACGTGAGAGATACCATAATTTAATTAAAATATCAAATGCGAGATCTCAAACTCTCGTAAAAATCGCAATAACTTTAAATGCACAAAAATAAATGCACCAACCAATAAAAAAAACCCAACTTTACTCAAAAACAGAGAATAAAAATGAATTTCTTATACTCTATGACCACTTGGTTTGCTAGATCTGGTATCTCTAAATAAATTACCGCGAAAATCTCCTACATCGAATTCAATAGTACACCATTTAGCCGCACCCACCAATCTAATATAATACATACAGGGCCAGTCAAAAATATAATTACAAACATAATAAATATAAATAAAATTCAAGAATACATTTAAATCCCAAATTATTCAAATGTAGTTCAAAACTTAATTCTTCCAATTTTTTCTCTCTCTGGTTAGAAAAATTCACGACAATATGTATAATCGTGACCGCGGTTTCGACACAATGTCATTATCAAACTGCAAAAGTTACAGGCCTATATAGAACTTATAGAACTTTTTGTGTCATTTATAAGTTCTATGTAGGCCTGTAACTTTTACAGTTTGATAATGACATTGTATGTCGAAACCGCGGTCACGATTATATGTGAATAAAGTGGTATATATAACAAAGTTATTGTTTTATTTTATTTAATTATGTAAGATTAATAAAGTGGTGAGTTAATTTTGTCCGGGAGTTTATAAATAAACAGCACTTACATTTGATCAGTAAAAACAAAATGGTTCGATTTATTTGAACATCATTGTATACATAAATTTTATACGTGTAGCTTTTCTGCATGTGTGTTCCTATTGTATCGAGAAAATAGTAACAATTCACCTGCATATCACCATACATCTCCACCAAAAGCAGGAGGGCGGGCGGAGAGGTACGGGGTTGTAGGAAAGTGAATGCCCCTCTAGCCGGTGTTTGGCCTTGAGACAGCCCCAATGCAAATGACGGGACCGGTCGTGTGCATCTCCCGGTGTCTCTTCCATTCTGTGCCGTGCGTTTATGTCCTTCCCTTTCCCACGTACTCACCCGTTTACAGCCGCTGTCACCCCTCGGACCACAAACACCCACACACTGTGGAAAAAAAGCGAGAATATCGGTTGTAAGTTCACTGGGAATGAGTTGTTTTACTTCTCGAAATTATAGTAATCCGTGTGTTTTATGGGTGGAAAATGAACAGTTCAATTTGTGTAAAATGTAATGATTCTGCGAGGAACGGTTTTGACATGTACATCTTATATAATAGTGCCCGAGTCAAAAAAACGCGTACGTGTTTTATAACGATTTTGACATTAATTTAATTTTGTAAGCAAGTCTTTTGTCAAAATTAGTAGCCATGAATATAAGGTTATGTCATAGACAAATCGCCAAGAAGACAGTATAACTTAATGCTAAATAATTAAGACAGCATATAGCCCCATCTCAAATTCATGTCCTCGAACTAAAATAGAACTGACGTATCTCAACTTATATTTTGAATTTTTGTATAAGAATTTACTCTTGTTGTAAGTAGAGCCCAGCATTTTAGGCAAAGATAAGGAGGAGACGGGAAACTTAAAGTTAAAAAGTGGTACCCTGTTTATGTATAGTTCCTACTAAAATTGTAGTCAGTTTTAAAATTTAGCAATATATTAATTATAGTATTTTAAAGGCTTGTTCGTGGCCTCTACTGTCTACGCCATTCTACACCGTTATAATATTTATATCATATTCATAAGTTTGACAGTCCATTAAATAAGATTTTATTTTGGTCTTTTTTATCCGTTATTATTTTACTCACATGAATTGGACACGTACTACACCGGTGAGAATAATGTAGAAACTGTAGACGTCTCGAACAAACCTTTAAACAAGTTTTTACCATTTTTAATTCATACCTTACAAAAGAACAAAAAAGTAAAGCTGGGAAATACAGACAAATACAGCCGAAATTGATTTTTATACTTTGAAAATTACATCAGCTGTATGATAATTCAGAAAATAAGTTTAAACTTTTGTGTAAATGTGAAACAAATAAATTTAAAGGATAGATGGTGACAGTATATACCGCATGTGTTAAATACTCGTATCATTAGGCATAGGGAATACGTATGAGTACATACGATGTATATTATATGGAAAAGCCGATCCAATGCCGGCGAAGACCGCGACGGCCGGTATCGATTGTCTCCGATTGTTTCGCAAATACAAGTTAGCAGTAATCATTTGACCATCGACATACTTGTAATGCCTTCTAAAATAACATTTACAAATTTCAAGGGATTTGCTTTTCTTATTTCTTTCAGTAGATGAAGGAAATATTTAAGCTGCGGTGCGTCGCATAAACAAAAGCGTAATTCTAATAAAATTAAAGAATAATCCTAATAAAATAAATAAAAAAGGGATTCTAAAAATTATAATAAATTATACGAGAGGTTCAAAAATTCCTCCTTGCACAGCAAGACATTGTACTAGGCGGTCGTAGAAATTAGCTCTTACATTTACTAACATGTCGGCAGTTAATAAATTCGCAACCTCAGTTATTTCTTCTCTCAAGGCAACTAGATTTTCTGCTCTACCAGCTTCATGAGTATAATAGTATATTAAAAAACAAGTTTCATAAGGCACCATTTTGCCGCACGAGATCAAAGAGAGCGAGTGCGGCAAAAGGCCTTATGAAACGAGTTTTTTATACTATTTTTCCTATTTTGCGTTTTTTACATTAATAAATTGCTTAAATTGGAATTATTTAATTTGAAAGTTGAGAGTTTAATTTTTATATAAAGCATGCAGTTGGTCACATTGATACTTGACATTTTCAAATTTAAATCTTGCTATCCGCGAAGTATATTACATTACATATTATTTATTAATTTTCGTTAACATTACTTGATATTTCATTTAAAAATATAAACATGAGTGACATAGAAACATATATATGTTGTTGTCAATTGTATACAACATACGCTGTTTGTGTAAAATACGGACATATATCATATCTGTCAAATGTACATAAATTCTTAAAATCAAATGACCGCAATGATATTTATTTCTGTATTCGAACAACGCCAACATTGAAAAATGAAAAAAAGTGTATCGAAATGAAGCTCATTTCGATACTGTTTTGGGTTTCATAATGAGTTCATTTCGAACGCAAAATAGAAAAACAATATTTTTTAGATATCCCCACAAAAAGAAATCATTTGAAGATAGATCAGGAGATCGCGGGGGCCATTTAATGTTTCCTGTTCCAGTAATAAGACGGTCAGGAAAAGTATTTCCTAGAAATTCCTTTACCCTCACTGCATTATGTGGTGGAAAGTCATCATGTTGAAACCAAACGATTTCCTGATTTATTCCAATGTTTTGAATGGCGGGAAGTATTTGATTTTTCAGTAATTCGAGACACTTGTCGGCATTTAATATACCATCAAGAAAATAGGGGCCTAAGAATGGACACCTAAAATAAATGCCCAAACGTTTAGTTTTTGAGGATACTGAGTGCGATTTGCAAAATGCCGGTGTTGATTTTCCGAAGCCCAATATCGAAGAACAGAGGGATTGTGCTTTCCATGTAATGGAAAAGTTGATTCATCGGTGAAGAGAATATTTTTAACGAAATTTTCATATCGATGGATCTTTTCCATAACGTCTTGACAAAACTCCATTCTCCGGAAATTGTCCTCGGGAAATATTTCTTGAGTTTTCGAATATTTGAAACATTTTAAACCATTACGTTTCCAAATACGTGAAATAGTTGTGTTGCTTGTACCCAATTCCTCGGCAGCACTTCTAATAGATCTCGTGTTACCAATTTCCACAATACTATAAATTAATACATCCCGCCGTTCTCTTTCCTCAATTTTTTGTGGTGATACCTCTCTTGGTTTGCATTTCGTACAGTTATTGAGACAGACACAAGTTTCAAATTTATTTATAATATTATAAATTGTTTGTCTGCAAGGTACAGAACGGTCTGCAAAAGTCAGCGCAAACAAATTCATACACTCCATTGCAGACTTGCCAGCTTAAAACCATTTTACTAACTGAAGCTTTTCAGTGGGTGTAAAGAGCCACTATACATTAATTTTATTGTACACTTTCAAACTGTAACGGTCGCAGCTAGACTGAATGCAAAATTTCCAGTCAATCGGTATCGGCGACAATCGTCAGTCGTCGCGGTCTTCGCTGGCATTGGACTGGCTTTCACATGTACTATCGTGAGCAAATGAAAGTGCACACTTTATTATATTGGCATGTCGAAATTTCAAAATTTATCTAATGTATACAGTACTTTTGAAGTGTCAGTGTCAGCATTTAATCATAACATAAATGACATTAGCTTGACAATTTGGTAAAATTTACGCAGCTATAATAGTGCGATTACTTTCAATTGCTCACGATAGAACGTATACATTGTATGTACTAATACGTTGATTCTCTATGCCTAATGATATTTAACAAATACGTACCATTATCATAATATTTGTGTATCGTTTAACATTAGTGCTTGCTTAACAGATATAGCATTTTACAGGGTTTTTCGGTTGCCTTTCACGATTTGTCATTTGTGATTCATTATTTATCAAATGACATTCACGCTTTTATTTGTCTTTCACCATTTGTCATTTCAGTCATTTGTATTTCACCATTATTCAAACGATATTCACATTTGTCAAATGAATTTCATCTTTTGTCAAAATAATTTCATGAACTGTCATTACTGTAACATGGAGCGTGTGAGAAGGCGAAATGCGAAAATTAGTAACGAAGTGCGCGCATTAATTATATTATTAACTCCATGAATCAGGGAAAATCTTCTATTGATGTGGGAATACAGTTTAATGTCAAACCGAATACAGTGCGTAAAATTTATGCAAAACATGAGCAAACGGGACAGATACATAAACAACCTCCGGGTCACAGAAAGCAAAAGCTTAATGAAGCTCAAAAGAAACGAATTTGTGATTGGATTGACGAGGATTGTACTCTTACACTTCGTGATTTACAAGCAAAGAGTCTTTGCCAATGGCCCGACATGCAAATATCTACATCAACAATTAATAGGGCTTTAAAAGAATTCCATTATTCTATGAAACGAGTGACGTGCATACCAGAAAGAAGAAATACACCAGCTATAATACAAAATCGTTTTGATTGTGCAATTGAATACAACAGAATTATGCATGAGGGAGACAAAATTTTTTTCATTGATGAATTTGGTATAAATGTTTATTCTAGAGTGTCCTCTCGTAGATCGGCCAAAAATACTCCAGCATGTTTACGTAAACCCCAAGTTAGAGGACGAAATTATTCAATTGTAGCTGGAATGAATTTTAATTCGTTATATTCATTTCAAATACCGGATAGACTATACAACGTGGAACATTTTTCAGAGTATCTGTTAAATTTGATTAATCATTTTCGTGTTGATAATATCGTAGGAGCTTATCTTATAATGGACAATGTTCGCTTTCACAAAAATGCTGAAGTACTAAATCTTATTCAAGCTCATGGCCACCATGCTGTATTTATTCCGGCGTATAGCCCATTCTTGAATCCAATTGAGGAATTGTTTAGTCAATGGAAAAATTACATCAAGAGATCACAACAAAGAAATGCGGATGAGCTATATCAATCCATCGACAGAGTATCAGAAAATATCACTTACGAACACTGCCTTCATTACATACAACATATGGAGTCCTACTTAGGCGATTGTTTACGAAGAATTGAAATTCTTTCGTAAATTGTACTTGAATGTTTAAGAATTTCATTATTTATTGTCTATTTTACATAATAAGTTTCGTTGGTTCTTAATAAATATACATGAGTTCGATTGCTTTCTATTATTTTATTTGCATAAGAATAGAGAAAATCATTTGACAAATAGTGAAACAGTTTTGGTAAAAGGGAATTACAATTGACACAAATTTGACAGTTGGTAAAGTCATTTGAGAATTAGTGAATTACAAATGACAAATCGTGAAAGGCAACCGAAAAGCCCTGTATAAAATACAGATATTTTCAAAGTATCTATAATGAGAGAGCAATAACGAAATTCATTTAACTGCACATCAGTTCACATAGTTTGGATAAAAAATTTTAGGTATCTAAAAAAGTCTAAAAAAGTGTAAAACAGCAGTTCAGAGCCCAAAGATAGGTAAAATGTAAGTATTTTTCCAGTTTAAGTATTTGGCTAAACATGTGTTCGTTCCTTTATTCGAAGTTGTGGCTGCTTAAAACTTACTTTTTTACTTATGCATGGGATAAATTGCTGTTATTGTACGATTATTTTTTTTTGCTTTTAGCAGAAATATGGTTTGATTGATTTACCTTTAACAACGTCTCCATAAGATAATATCATTTAGTTCAATTAATATGTTGTTTCGTTTTTAAAGAAGGACTTCATCCAATTTATTGTAAGCATCTCGACAACTTCGTTTTCTTAAACGAGAATGTGTAACTCCAGACATTTCAATTTCCTTGATAATGTGAAACATAGTATTCCTACCAATCCCTACTTCCCTTGAAGTTTGACGAACAGCAGCTGTTTTAGACATATAATTTTTTTTCTTAAAATACACATTATAAGCTATTTGCCTGGACCTGGTAAAGCTGCGTCATCCATGCTCTAAAACGTTTGCGATTATATAAATTAAAGAAATTAATGAAAGTGATAAAATATCTTTAGAAAATGAGTTTTTCATTTTATAATCTTTATAAAGAACTATTTTTAACGAATATTAATAATAAATAGTGCAATAAACATTTGACTAGCACTGACCGAAATATTGATCAGTCTTGACAGCAAAAAGAAAATTTGACAGAACAAAATAAATTTGATTTTGTCTGTATAAAAGCGGCCTCTATTTCAGCCAATCGCAAGCTGCTATTTTAAACCCTATCTTTCCCAGCGGTTGATTCTTATTTGGAATGCCACATAGTATAAATATTTTAATAGAATGTTTTCACTATTGTGTTCACTTTGACTTACTCAAGATGAAGAAACAACAGATTGTGTGTCGTAACAACATACTTCGCCTCACTGAAGATGTGACAGTATGGAATATTATGGCGCATTACCTAGAGGCGCGTTTGCGCCGATGGTCCAACTAACCTGCTTATCCAACTAACCCGGACTTACCCTAAATCATTTCTATTTTATCCTTATCCGTTATCCCATAACATGTTCCTATAGAGGATTGATAAGTATATCATCAGTCGTCATAATTTGATGTACCCTTGATATGGTATGGTGCAATTATTGAATTGAATTTTGACATTGTCAATATTTAACTAATTCCTAGCATAAAAACGTACATAATAGAGTCTTTAGTGTTAGTCAAAGTAACTCGCTTTATAGACGTTCGTTCATGACATAAGTCAAGTGATTACAATAAAAATGATTAAATATAATTTGCTAGTGTGGGTGATGCACGCAATCGTTGACGTAAAATGGGTGACAGGAGGCATTGACTTACCACCTGCAGGACACTTTCTGGTGCAAATCTTCACCGATAAAGGAATTCGTGGCACGGGCGCAATAGTTTTACCCAAATATATAATAACCTCATGCCAATGCTTAATTCAAAATGCAACTTTGACAAGGACACGAGTGCAAGTAATAAAATATGGCGGTGGACATTTATTATTGAATGTAGTTAAAGAATATAGAACGAATACTACTGTAGATAAAACTACAATATCTGTAGTTGAACTTGAGAACAAAATTAATATAAAATTTATGACAACCCTTCCATTGGCAACCCGTTCTCACCCATTTTGGAGAACAAATTGTAATATATTCGTTATGTCAGCTGAGGGAAAGGCTATATTTTTCGTAGCGGAATTAATACCGCTAAACCAATGCCAGGACGGAGGACATCCTAGAGGAAAACTAATTTGTGCTAATATTTCTAGAGGTAGGAAACCTTGTTTTAATCCGTGTGGATCGCTTCTAGTTTGTGATTCCCGATTACTGGGAGTACGAGCTGATCGTGAGGATTGTCAAAAGGGATCTTATATATTTAGTAATATACAATATGAAGATCAGTATTTACTTAATTTGTTCAGAGAACTTAAAGCTGGTTATTCAGCGCTAGATTTGGATTTATATAGTTCTGCCTTACAAGCTTACAGATCAAAATATTTGTTTGTAACTATGTTATCCACATATATTATTCACAATAAACTTTCAGTACGATAATGGTAATATACTTAATATTTTTTACGTTTATTTCTCAATAAGATCAAAGGGAACCTTTATTGTAACACATACAATGACATGGTGAAGATTTCAAAAACAATTATATAATAAAACTACTATATTTTAGAAAAGGAAGCAACGGTGTTATACGATTTCAAATAAAAAAATCTACTCATAAGTTCATGCTTCTGTCATTATTTTAATAATATATTATTGGTAGTTATAAATTTACCAATTCTTTTGGTTCAATTGCAGGTCACCGTAAAGGTGATTCTTTTATGCCAAAAAAAAATTAAAATCCCTAATTCGAGGGTAAACTATGTCATATATATTATTATGTCAAATTTGACATGTCATAATACAGGATGCGCCAGGGAAAATTGACGTTTTTCAAATAAACGGTACTCCACTATTTTAGGGTTTAAGAAAATTTTATTGGCACAAATAAGTAGGTCAGAACATGCAGCTTGAGTTACCTATGTACGAAAAATAATGTCATTAACCCATTTAGGACCACTATTAGACAAGTCAAGAAAAATTCTTTAAGGAACAAACTTTTATTTAGGTATTTATAAACATCCTTTAAAGTAAAAAAAGACAAACCATTGATTCTTATATTTTTTTGCGTTGCGTTAACGCAACAATGGGACTAAATGCACAAAAAATATTACAATTATTAATTACTGTAGTCTTTGAAGCAGTGTGAATGTAATGGAACGCCACATTTGTTACACATAAATACGGTTGTACTTTTGCATACTCTATAACGTCTCCTCCAATTTTCATGATTTATTTCAATTAGGTGACCTACATTATCTAAACGTGCACTGCAACTACGTCCTCGAACAGATTGTGTTTTACATTTGTTAGCACTAATGAGGCTTCGTACAAGTTCAGACCTGAAATCCAGCTGCGAAATGGGTTTCTCTGTGTATACAAGTCTGTGCAGTTTCCAAGCATTCACCACAGTAGAATCTAACATATTTATAACGGCCACCACCATTTTTTCCACGAATATTTATTCGGTAATTTGCAACTGCGTTAACGTGTAGATCAAGCCTCCCATATATTTGTTATATTTGGCAATCATATTTGGTTGTGGTATAGAGATGTCTTTTTTTCTCTACGATTGTACCGGTTCACAAACACCTTAGGCAGTGCAGACTCACAATTGGTTGCTACTGTAACCACAGAATTGTCATTCCAACGGACCACGCTTATTTCATTTACGGGATCGTAACGAGAATCCATTGTACCACGAGGTTTTTTCTATAGACTTACAAATCTCTAAATGGCATTTCAGCTTTCTGTTCTCACGTACAGTTCTAGTAGCAAAGTATCCTTGACGTTTCAGATGAACTAATAGCTTGTAGCTCTTAAAAAAAGTGATCAAAGTATACCTTATGAGTCGACTTATTTTCTAATACGTTCAAAAGATTGATGACCACTGTTTCACCTAAACCAAATTCTCTTTTGGCATTTTCACCAGTTTTTCCAGCATAAGGTATAAATTGATATAAATACCCATTACTAGAATTCCAGACACCACATTTTGAACCCGAAACGTACCGGCTTCCCTTTGAAAAACATTTTCGCTGAATGGCGGCCGAAGTAGGGTACCATTTGCTCATCAATTGATAAGTGATGTCTAAAAACACCATACTTCAAGAAATTGCTGCTCAAGAGATCAACCAGCGGTCTTACATTCGCAAATTTGTCTGCCTTGTCTAATTGATTGTTATCTGCAAGATGAATGTTCTGCTTTATGTCGAGAAATCTGTATCGAAACATCGCATTTTTCAGAAATTGAATACCTTTGTCTTCATCAGATGACCAGTAAAGTTTTACCCTATGACACCAAACCTCCCGATGCCGCACCACACCGTAACTTTGGGACTGTGTAGTGGTGCTTCATGTAGAGTTTCTGAACTTTCAGAGGCCCAATATCAGATGTTTTGACGATTCAAAACACCATTAAGGTGAAAATGAGCCTCGTCGCTCATTATCAAAATCGCATTAGGCGCATCTTGCAAAAGTTGGAGCATCGCTTCAGCAAAAGCTGCACGTTGTGGACAGTTGGCCTTCAACTGGTACACAACTGCCACTTTATAGGGGTGAAAACGTAAATCTTGGTGTAGAATTCGCCATATTGAAGTGTCGGACATTCGTTGTGCTGCAGAATGACGACGAGCTGAACGCTACGTAAAGGCTACATAACATAGCCTGCCTTACAGGTTCCACGATCTCTGGAGTTCGAACTGTGCGTCGTGGTCCAGGTGGCTTCTTTTTCATTAAAATACCTCCTGTACGAAGGGCATTAACCCATCTCAAAATGGTGTTCCGGCTCGGTATGTCTCCATGGCGACGAACGTTAAACCTTCGACGAAAGAGACGTTGAACTTCCGCTGATTCGCCACCCCTCACAGAACTGACATACACGAAAACGCGATTCTCTACGGTCCACAGCGGCATGATTGAAACTAAACCATAACTATTCACAAACTGCAAGGTCAGGGGAGAGCGCTGACGGCCTCGGCTCCCCTCTCCGACCCCTTCCGCTTTAGTATTACCTATCAGGCGCGGCTCGTGATGACGTATTTTGGTTTGCAGTACAATGATCCGAGTGCTTAGTTTATTCTCGTATACTAACTGTAACGTTTGCTTAGTAAACACCGAAAACACACGAGGCACTCGTATCATTGTACTGCAAACCAAAATACGTCATCACGAGCCGCGCCTGAGTCCTATCCCAAAAACGTGCGTTTCCAGTGGCGCACCCGTTATATTATAGTCTATTATTTAATTCCGCGGACCACCAAGAAATCTACAATTTGATTGATTCTTCTTGTGCCAAAATTAAACACACGTAATTCAATTGACAGATGATTAACCGATGCCGAGTACAAGTAGAAACCTAGCTATTTCTCTACCAAGGAAACGCGGGCGTTTTCTTCACTTGTCCCCCCCTTACTGAAACTGAAATAATTCTCAATTCTCATAAAAAGCTGAGAATTGAAAATGTGAAGACAAATACAAGGGAAGTAGCATCGCATATAGTATCTGCAATAGGTAATATTATATGTTCTTAGGTTATGTGTAGAGACCGGACGCACCGAGCTGAAATTACGACGAACTATATAAATAGCCTATAACATCGTTAAGTACAACATGCAGTTATTGAATAGCACTATTCATTCAATTAACCGCGCACCGCTTCTTGTTATTGAATTGTGACGCAATTACTTCAATTTTATAGTTACATTCCTTTCTTCATGGGCGTAGTTGGAAGGGTGAGGAGTTTTTAAAAATTATATTATTTGTTACTTTATATTTCATAAGATAAATAAAGTACGGTGAGTTAGTTTCTTTCTTTCATTGTTTTAAGTGTTAATTGCTTAGTGAATTTCGTTTAGTTTCAATAACTTACCCATACATTTTTAATTTTCATTTTAATTCATGATATATAAGTATTTTTTAATATCTATCTGTACTAAAATCTCTCCAAGTGTCTTAATTTTGCGAATCAAAGTTTAATTCATGTATTTTTAAAAATATAAATAAATCTATAAACATATTTTATTGAATTTTAAGAAATTCAACAAAAGAGAAAAGTGCTATATACTTTCCATTAAAGCTATTTTCTGAATTATGTAATTTGCAAAGTATAAAAATCAATTTCGGCTGTATATGTCTATATTTTCGAGCTTTGCTTTTTGGTTATATTTTTAAGGTATACATGAATTTAGTGATAAAAATTTAATAAGGTTTGCTCGATATGTCTACACTTTCTACATTGTTATACACCGGTGTAGTATGTGTACCGTCAAACTTATGCTACACATATTACAACGGTGACTGTAAACGCTATGAACAAGCCTTTAAAATACTATAATTAATACATTGCTAAATTTTAAAACCGCGCTTTTTGTTTTCAATCGACTGTGGCTCAACCTACAGTCTTAACAGGAACTATACATAAACAGGATACCAGTTTTTAACGTTAAGTTTCTCTTCTCCTCCGTATCTCTGGATTGCCCTTGGAAGAGCTGATTTCGTGTTACATCGAGTGACTATACTTTACTATACTATACTTTACATACCTTTTATTTGTTAATCATTAGAATTAATACTAAGGGAAAATGGCAAAAAAGAAAAAAAAAATTTAGAAAGAACAATTTATTAAATTATACAATACCTGTATACAACGCACATTGTAAAAATAACTATGAACAGAACTATATAAATTGATGTATACATACCAACAAATAATATATATTTGTAGTGTTAGGGAGTTAGGGTTTGGAAAACCAATCTCTAGTCATTGCACAAGCTCCGAAACGCATACTGCTAGCGGTATCGTTCGTTTTTTAGGAGGTTTTGCTTTCGGTGAAGAATTCTGAAGATGAATATTTTATATTTGCAAACGCAAAGTAAATTATTCATATTTATCAAATTAATGATTGTTTTAATAAGCGAAAAACAAAATAAAACTACAATATTGTGTAAGCACTATAAATTCAACACCTAATGTCATTTTACACTAGCCCAACGAAGTAATGAGACAACACAAATTACTTGTAGCAAGGTAAGTCCTTTGATTCAGTGACAATAGTGACTACATGATCAGATAAAAGGACGTTGTGCTTAGCTTACTGCTGGTCTGCAATTTATGTTGTCTATAGCCAAGCAAGGTGTCTCATTACTAGAGACCGGACGCATCAGGCCGAAATTACGATGGATCATATAAATAGTCTAGAACGTCGCTAAGTACAACACGCAGTTATTGAATAGCACTATTCATTCGGTTAACCGCACATCAGTCTTTTGTCGTTGAATTATGACACAGTTACTTCAATATTACTGTTAAATTCCTTTCTCCATGGGCGTAGATAGAAACGTGACGAGTTTTTATAATTTATTTTATTTATTAGTTTATATTTCGTAAGATAAATAAAGTACTGTGAGTTAGTTTTTTTTTTTCATTATTTTAACTGTTAATTACATAGTGCATTTCGTTAAGTTTCAAGAACTTATTTATTTAGATCTTAGAACATTGTTTAGGTTACTTTTTCAGATATGATATGGAACAACGTCGAGAATGGCATCGTGAAACAATGGCGAGTTGGATTAAGGGTCATACCATTGCCAGTAATTCCGAAATTTATTGCAAAGTCTGTAAAATATCGTTAAAAATTCCAAGAAATCGCACATAAAGCGTTACTTGGCATTGCAGATATCAGACCTGTTGGAATCTGACAATTTTAGTGAAGAACTCTGTGAAACTTTGATGGCAGCAAATATTTCATTAAATAAGCTTAACAATTCCACCTTCAAAACATTTCTCCAAAAATATATTGGTCGAAATGTTCCTGATGAATCCACCTTACGCACATATTGTGTTTCTAACTGTTACTAGAACGCATTAGAAGTCATTTTCAAATCAGTACCTATGGATTAGTGCTGACGAAGCAGTCGAAATATTAGGACAATATGTAGTAAATGTTGCAGCTGGTGTACTACACCCAACTATTCCATATAACGCATATGTAATATCAACAAAAGTTATAAATACAGTTGATGCGGAAAGAGTAGCTAATATCATTTAAGAGAATATGTACCAAATATTTCATTTGGACGACAGGTACAAAGAAAAAATACATTTATTTGCCAGTGACAGTGCTGCATATATGCTAAAAACAGGCAGACTATTAAAGGAAACATATCCTAATATACTGCATATTACTTGTGTAGCACATGCTCTTCACAGAATCTGTGAATATATCAGAGAAAACTTTCTGGAAGTTGATAGACTTGTATCTAAAAAAGTTTTCAGAAAAGCACCACTGAAAATAGCTCTTTACAGGGAAAAACTTCCATCTTTATCACTGCCTCCCTCTCCAGTAATAACTAGATAGGGAATATGGTTGGAAGCTACTAGATTTTATGCAGAGAATTTCGATACTTTACAAAATTTCGTTACATGTTTAAATGACGATATTTCTGAGTGTAAGGAATTAATACACATTCCAAAAATCAGTTGTACTTTCTTCAGAAATTTCCCAAAACTAACATATTTTGAAAATCAATATCTAAAATTGCTAGTAAAACAATTGGGGATAAAATTTTTCGAAAATTTAAAAATATTTCTAAAAAGTAGCTAATATTTTAAAGGGAGAATTTACTGATTCCATTGATTTGGACCCTGTAATATTAAACAATTATAAAAATGCCCCTATTACATCGGTTGATGTGGAAAGGAGTTTTTACATTTATAAATTTTTATAACCAGACAGGAGACAATATTTTTGAGAACTTTGAGTAAGAATTAATCAGGAAAGAATTACAGAAAGAATAATGGAGGTGGGAAAAATAAGGAAAGGGCAACGAGGGAGGCCAAGAATAAAATGGATAAACTAAAGAGAGGAAATAGAAAGGAAGAAAGGGAAGACGATGGAAGAAATGAGAATGATGGCAAAAGATAGAAAGGAATGGAAGAAATGGGTAGAGGAGGACTGGAACTCCCAATCCGACGCCTGAAAAGGCATAAGGAGTAGGACAAAGAAGATGAAGAGAAAGAAACATTTATTGGTTTACTGTTTTTACAACTAACGATGCATATTATATATATAGGTTTAGCTCAGTATGTATAAAAATTTAAAAGTCTGTTTATGTTTTAGTGAATCATTAAATTTTTGTATTAAAAGTTTTTCTTTATTTGCATATTTTCAACATTTTTTTTGCATATTTTGACGAAATGATTTGCAAATGATTTATCCGCATATTTTTGGGTTTTAAACTTACATATTTGGGTTTTCCTAGTGGTGACTATTATAATGACAATTGTTTGTAATTGACACTTCTGTTTTTGTTTATTTATTCTATGTCTACTAACCCTTATTAAATAAATTTGTTTGAAATGTTTCTTTTGGAAAACGTAATTCCTAAGTTTCTCTCGTAAATTCCCTTGAAAATCCGGAAATATCTTTACTGGAACTCAGTTTATTGGAATTTAAACATTTTTACTTCATTTAATAATACAAGGTGCTCGCCCTACTTAAGCAATAGGCTTTTCAGGGAAGTAAATTAAGGTCTTCTATTCAGTTATATTCGAATATAATTAAATTTTTTTTTCTCATTATTTTTTATGCCCCTGTTTAGCCCTTGTTTGGGTCGTCTGTAAAAACAGTTCCTTTAATGCAATTAAAAGACTTCATGTATTATACATTTTAATATTCTTTAATTGTATTTAATATGACACTTAATTAACATCTACTACGTTGTGAGACCTGTTCCACAAAGCATATAACTACGGCGAAACAACAACAGTAACTACAGTAATAACAGTTAATTTTCCATTCTGCAGAGTACCAAAACGCGACACGAATTCATGAATCGTCCGCAGATATGTGTATGTGTACGTATACTTGCGTATGTATGTATTAAACCGTACGTGTATCTTCTATTTGTTTACCGTTCCAGTAACAAACATATTGTTTTGGTTCTGTTAAGGGCATACAACACAATACATTTACTAAGTATACACCTATTCTATTTATACGCATGTCCATTTGTGTTACCCATCATCGTATTTGCATATGTATTTAAAGCGATCATAATAACCTACATTTATAAATAACAATTAGCGTTATCATCATGCAAATTGAATAGATTCTCTAAAAAGTAGACCGTTGGGGGAGTTAAGAAGGAACGTATAACCGAAACTAATCTTTCTAAATATATCTTATAGACAAAATTCAATGGGTGTTTCTAAAGTTCTGGGAATTACGCTCTAAATAAATTATGCAGGACTCATAGGCAATGCAATGCTATTTTTTATAGACAAGTCTTGACATGTTTATGCAGCTATGCAATGCAATATCGTTCAGTCTGATTCAGGCGTTGGACCGATATAGACGCATTTTCGTAACACTCTTTGTGTAACCATGGAAGACGATGCTAAATCTCAAAGAGATTGTACTTGTCAACCATATAAAAGTTGTTTATCCAATACCTCAATGTTATGAAGCTATAACTTTGGTAATTTTGAATAAGTAAAGCCAATAGCTCACTAGTTATGTTATAATCTATAATCCACTAGTGGGTTATAGATTATAATCCACTATACGGCATTCTAAATAAAAATAAACCGTAGGGAAGGATAGGGCTTAAAATAAGAGCTTGTGATTGACTAAAATAGAGGCCGCCTTTATGCAAGCAAAATTATGGTTATTTAGTTGTGTCAAATTAGTGTTTTGCTGTCAGTACTGGCCGGTATTTCTGTCAGTGCTAGTCAATTGCGTGTTTCACTAGTTGTTTATTGTGCTATTTATTATTAATATTCGTTAAAGATAGTTCTTTATAGAGATTATAAAGTAAAAACATCATTTTCTAAAAATATTTTATCACTCATTAATTTATTTCATTTATTTAATCGCAATCGTTTTAGAGCATGGATGACGCAGCTTTACCAGGTCCATCAAAAAATCGTAAAGGAAAATATGTAAAAAGTGGATAGAGGCAGATGGCTTATAATGTGTATTTGAAGAACAAAGCTAATGTGTCCAAAACAGCTGCTGTTCGTCAAACTTCAAGCGAAGTAGGGATTGGTAAGGATACTATGTTTGACATTATTAAGGAAATTGCAATGTCTGGAGTTACATATTCTCTTTTAAGGAAACGAAGTTGCCGAGATGCTTACAATAAATTGGATGAAGTATCAAAAAGTACGATTAGAAGGCACGTGCATTCATTTTTCTTTTAAAATAAGCTACCAATTTGCACAATAATATGTGAAGCTATTAAAGTGGATGCCAGTTTACCTCTTTTAAAACGAACATCACTTTGGAGAATCCTAAAGAAACTAGAATTCAAGTGGGAAAAACGTACACGAAATAAAATATTAAGTGAACAAAATGATATTATCCTATGGAGACGTCGTTATTTGACAAGTATAAGAAAGTTTCGTGCAGAAGGGAGAAAAATCTATTATTAAGATGAAACATGGGTGAATGCAGGTTTCACAAAAGCAAAAATATGGAAAGATACAACGGTACTTAAGGCAAGCATTTATTGACGGTCTTTCTACTGGTTTAAAAGATCCATCTGACAAAGGAAAGCGACTAATTGTGATTCACATTGGCAGCGAAACTGGTTTTATGAATGAGGGTTTGTTATTATTTGAATCCAAGAAAACTGCTGATTACCATGAAGATATGAATAGTGAGGTGTTCATCGCATGGATGCAAAATATATTACCTTCTCTTGAGCCTAATAGTGTAATAGTAATGGATAATGCGCCCTATCATTCTACTAAAACAGAAAAGTCACCTACTTCATCATGGAAAAAAGACGCACTCATTGAATGGCTTTTAACAAAAGGAATTTTAGCTGATAATTCTATGCTAAAGATTGAATTGTTTGAGCTTGTAAATAAATTACACATCTTGTCATCCAGTTTCATACGTAGTCGATGAAATAGCTAGAGAAAGTGGCCGTACAGTTTTATATTTACCTCCATATCACTGTAATCTTAACCCCATTGAGTATGGGCTCAAGTCAAGCGTCATGTTGCGGCCAATAATAAGACATTTAAATTGGACAAAGTAAGAAATTTATTATTAATGGTTGATGTTGATGCATGGAAAAATGGCATTCATCACGTTATAACAGAAGAAAATAAGATGTATGATTTAGATAATATTGTTGAAAATGTATTAGAAAATTTGACTTTTACTGCAAATACTGTGTCATCCTCAGAATTGTCATTAGATTCAGGTCCTGATCTTGAAGATGAGTAATTTTCAATATATATATTCGTGAACAATATGCAACATAAAGAACTGTGGTGTGTTAAGTTTAATTATGTGTATGTGATGTGTTAGATATAATTTTATTATACTTATAAATTGTATAGTTTGGTAAATATACTTAGTGAATATTGTGAATAAAATGTAAATCAAATATAATTATTTAATAATGTTTACCATATCAACTCTGTTATTTCAGGTCCTCAGAAATTGTTCGACGTCCTGGGTCTTAAGTAACTACCAGATATTGTGATAATCGCAGAATATTAATGAAATTTCTAAGTAGGAAATGATTATATAATGTTTTTAATGTAACTATGTAAGTGTGTGTGAAAGATTTAATGTACATTATGCTAATAAAAGAGGGCTTTAGACTCATTGTGTTCAACCAATTACGAAAAAAAAAGTTTTTACTGAACACACGGAGTTTCCCATCAAAGCAATTTCCTTTTTTATTTATTCTTGTTTTTTTTTTTCAATTACATTGAAATCTGAAACCTTAATCAAATCATATTTCTGCTAAAAGCCAAAAAAAATCATTGTACGATAGTAGCAATTTATCCCATACATAAGCAAAAAAGTAAGTATTAATCAGCCATAACTTGGAATAAAGGAACGAACACATGTTTAACCAAATACTGAAACTCGAAAAATGATTATGTTTTACTTATCTTTTGGCGCTAAACTACTGTTTTACAATTTTTAATATGTACTTACTTATTTTTGTAAAATGAAAATATTTTGAAATATCTTTTTTGATGTATAAAAATTTTTATCGAAATTATGTGAAATTATATGCAAGTAAATGAATTTCTTTATTGCTCTCTTATTATAGATACTATTAAAATAACTGTATTTTGTAAAATGCTATGTATTTTAAGGTAAACGATTCACAAATATTATGATAATTTTAATACACTGTCACCATCAATCCTTTAAATTTATTAGTTTCACATTTACACAAAAGTTTTGTTCTCTAATAAAATCAAAGAAACATGTAAATATTTCTCTTGTAGTAATTTTAACACATTCTCACTGTATTTACGCACAAATTTATTGTAGATGCAACACCTTCAAGCAATAAATAACAGATTATAAAATATTTATTGAAATATTTTATATAAGTCCTTGCATTCGTATATATTTGCCGCTTCTTGCTTGAATAAAACTATTAAAGTCTAATCTTTTAATAATAAATATGTTAATAAAGAAACGTCAAAAAATTATATTTTATAAAGGTTAGTAGGTATATAACCTCACATACAAATTATCTACTTTTTTGAAATTCCTGTGTAAATTATACTTAGATTGCATAATAGTACCATAAATAACTAAAATTTTTCAATGCCTTTTACTACTAGGCAAGTGCTCTCAATCCTCTTTCTCAATCATTCTTTCAAAAACCGTAACAGCAATGAAAAAATTTTTCAGACGAAAATTATTTGTGTTTTCTTGATTAATATTATGCGGCATTCAAAAATATAAGATTCCATTAAAAAAACGTTAACGTTTAAGGCCCGGTTTATTCACCTTCCAGTAAAGTACATGTTAGTTAATTGACAATTAAATTTACTTGGCACATTTACTATTTTTGGGTTTATTCATATAATTTTAAAGGTCGGTTAGTTACTGGAAAGAACTAGATGTTTTTACAATAGTAGTATGGTAGGGGAAAATAGAGAAAGATGTTACATACCACTAACACATGGTGTAGAGAAGGATGTACAGCTTTCGGTAATTTTAAATTATAGTTGCCGGCATGACAAATGAGTGCATCTAATATAAACTTAAATCTCAAGCGTTTGTTGTGTGTTATCACTAGAGCTGAGGATGTTTGCGGTACGGCAAGACCGTATGTAGTGCATCCCCACATTTAACTATTTATCTAAATATTCTCTGAAATGATTTGCCGGATCTCATAAATTAATAGAGTGATATTTTAGTATGCACTGGATATTGTTATTATACAAAATCATAATAGCCATTTGTATTTATGGATCATAAATAATAATACGCATGTATTTGTATTTGGTTGTGAATTCAATTTAAACTTAAAACGAATCGTAATATTTTAACGACAAGCCGTCCTTACAATACATGCATTCGAGACAAAGTGTGCAACTCTACGAATAACTTCCATAATTGATCGAAAATGGACATTTTGGAGCTGAAGTAAAGCCCCTATTCTTAGAAAATTTTATTACTGTCGTTAAGAACTATTATTATAAACAACAAAGGCCTTTTATTAGTGTTGAAGTTTTAGATTCATTGAATTTCCATGTTGTAAGTAGTCAATTGTAAAGTGTTCATTCACAATATTCTAAAACAAGGTGTAAATTTAACTAAAATCCAGAAAAACACATTCTGATAATATATTACTAGATTAGAAGCTGTGTTTATTACTATTTATTATATTATTTTTATAACCAAATGCAATAAAAGCTACGAAAACAAAAGAAACCTCGATTTATTAAAATCTTGTCACACAGCCTTTCAAAGCCTGGCAGCACATATTTTGCATATATTTTATATATACTACCTACTTGAACTAGGTGAATGAAGTTAGAAGTTATAACTTATAACTTCTAACTTCATTCACCTAGTTCAAGTAGGTAGTATATATAAAATATATGCAAAATATGTGCTGCCAGGCTTTGAAAGGCTGTGTGACAAGATTTTAATAAATCGAGGTTTCTTTTGTTTTCGTAGCTTTTATTGCATTTGGTTATAAAAATAATATAATAAATAGTAATAAACACAGCTTCTAATCTAGTAATATATTATCAGAATGTGTTTTTCTGGATTTTAGTTAAATTTACACCTTGTTTTAGAATATTGTGAATGAACACTTTACAATTGACTACTTACAACATGGAAATTCAATGAAACTAAAACTTCAACACTAATAAAAGGCCTTTGTTGTTTATAATAATAGTTCTTAACGACAGTAATAAAATTTTCTAAGAATAGGGGCTTTACTTCAGCTCCAAAATGTCCATTTTCGATCAATTATGGAAGTTATTCGTAGAGTTGCACCCTTTGTCTCGAATGCATGTATTGTAAGGACGGCTTGTCGTTAAAATATTACGATTCGTTTTAAGTTTATATTGAATTCACAACCAAATACAAATACATGCGTATTATTATTTATGATCCATAAATACAAATGGCTATTATGATTTTGTTTAATAACAATATCCAGTGCATACTAAAATATCACTCTATTAATTTATGAGATCCGGCAAATCATTTCAGAGAATATTTAGATAAATAGTTAAATGTGGGGATGCACTACATACGGTCCTGCCGTACCGCAAAAATCCTCAGCTCTAGTTGTGTGTTATCACGTGTTGCCATTTTTACTTTTTTCATAAACATTATTAATATAAAATACATATTTTAATATAAAAAAGGTATGTTATATTATTATATATATTATATCTGAAGAAACCGTTGTACGGTGAAACAGCTGTTATATATTATTAAATAAAGTGTAAATCTAATACAACATTGTGTGTGTTTTTATCATATGTTATATTATTACCTAAATTATGACCTAATCCCAGGCTACAGTTCGCATTTTATTGTCAAAACTTGTTTAATTTCATAGAAAATGGAAAGTAAGAAATTTCTCTATCGAGGAATCAAGAATTTTAGTTGATCTAGTTTTAAAGTACAAGAATGTAATCAAATGCAAAAAGACTAACAGTACAACATGGAAACAAAAGGAGGATGCGTGGTCATAAGTATCAAAAAAAGTGTTATTCAACCCCATTTTGTATTTTCAATACGAGTAAATAAATATATGTATATACATTCTGTATTAATATTGGTTGTTTTATTATTATATTTATTTTGTACAGAGTTTTTTTTAAATATATCTTTCATGTCTAGCATCATATTATAATTTACTATGATACATGTGAAATAAAGATGAAATTTTTGTTTAGAACATTAATACTTTATTTACCACACACACAGTATGTAATAAACAATACAAACGAACAAATTCGTCATCATTAAATTTATTAAAATTGTCTTCTATTCGATATCGATTCACTAAATTATTAATATTGACAAAATCGTTGTCTAAATTATAAAAAAAAAAAATAAATCCATTTTACTTGTCAATAACTTAATTTTCTACATGACAGTTCACAAACAGCATGATATTAGTCTTACTTGACACTTTATAGGGTAGATGAGCAGCAATTAAATTTACTCCCAAGTAAGTAATTTTACTGGGCGGTTAAATTTTACTTGACGGTGAATAAACACTTAATCTGGCAAGTAAGGCTTTATCTTACAAGTAGCGTTACTCGATACTTTACTGGAAGGTGAATAAACCGGCCCTAAATGAGTTACAAAGCGATAACTAAAAGCAAAACTAACTACGCCATTCTATATACTTTAAGAGGTAAAGCAAATTTCATTTCAAACATTTATTCGTAAAAATACAGGCTGAGTTGCAATCTGTAAACTAAAGTCAGGGACACCGATATATGAGGCTGTACATAATTTTGTAAGCATTAGTCAGTGATGAAACCAAAGTTTGACGAAGTGTAGTGTTTGTTAGCGTACAATAAATTATTTGAAACAATTTACTTAATTATTTAATTTTACCAAACCAATTTTTGACAGAACAAGTTAAAAATCTTGATTTTGCCTGTGTAGATTCGCTGTTTATTTTATCTCAGCACTCATTTTGTAGAATGAATGTATAATTTAGGTATTTTAACGCAGCCAACTACAGTCAGGTAATTTTGCTAACCCATCTTATGCACGAAACGAACAATTCTTCACATTTAAAGGTATTCATTAAATTTAGAATACATTTAGCAAAGGACAGAGGTAAACTGAATGGGTGTTAATATAAATTGCATTGGCAAATATTAAATTATCCACAAAATTATAATGACTATAATCAATCATGTTCAAGAATTCGTTCAAGAAGGATTTTTTTTCTTTCAATTTGATTCACTTGTCGCAACGGATGCGTTTGCATCTCTATATTCGTTTTATTACTCTTCTTATTTCCCGCATTCTTTTTTCGATGCGTCTTTCCACGTCCAGTTAGTTCACTTTAACGCGTGTAATTAAAAATTATGTAAAGAGTCCTCTTAGATGATATCGGCAATTTATCGCTTAACACCATATTAATTTGTTTCGTCCGTGGGTTTATTATACAAATAATGAGATATTTATGCAGCAGACCGTACCTTTAATTTTGTTGATTTATCGTCCGTTTAACTGTTCAACATTTTGTGCCTCGAATTTATTTTTATTATTTATAATGTAGATATATATGCCTGTGTACGTTTGTATTCACATTAATATACATGAACACTATATGTACATAAATGCCCTGTAATTTATAATTGTCTTATATTGAACGGATAACTTTTATTTGTGATAATACTGTAGATCTATTCGATTATGTTGTCTTAACGATATTTTTCATTTTAACCATTATGAAGATCTATCCTATGCAAATGGCATAAAGATCTTTAATAGCAGTACTTTCTTCTACTAAGGTACCTGCGGATAATAAGACGCACCTAGCAGAAAATATTTTATTTATAAAAAAATTGCAATATTTGAATTGTAATAACGTAATGTACAAATTCTTGAGTTCCATATACGAGGGCCACTGCTAAAATTTGCGGAAAATTGTGAAATAAAACAAGATGTATACACTTTTACATCCTATAAAACCAATCTTCAAAACATTTTTTGCATTCTGACCGAGGTATCTCCAAATATCCAGGTGACTACTAACACCATCAAAGATTAAAACAGTGGGGGTGGATACATATACTAAGCAAAGTGGTCCAACCAATTCAAAAAAATTGTGGTTTTCGTGCTCCCCTTGAGAGCTAAACTAAACCAAGAGGAAGTCCATCGCAATAAGCTGATTTTAAACTTTGTTCCTTGAACAGTATCATTGGCGGAATTGCGTGTCCCATTGCATTTGCACAAGCCACAATTTTCATGCATTTTTGACATGTTTTGGCGCTTTTAAATGAACTCTTTTTACTCCTTTTTCCGCTAGCACAGTTTGCTGATGGATAGTGTTAATCTGCATCCCTTTTCATCCATGTTGTAGATTTTCTCTGGTCGATATTTTAATGCAGATCTGCAGATTTTAATGCAGGCGATGTAATTTTTCAAAATAATCGTTAGCAATGTATGTATTTAGTTTTTGAGACCTTGCTGGATTAAACTGTTGAGCTTGTCTTTTAGAAATGTTTGGATGGCAACTTAAAAATGCCCTCTACCATTCTTCTCCAGAAGGTTTTTTGCTTCTGTTAAATTTAGGAGGCACTTTTAATTCCTTGCAATAATTGAAAACATTACGTCGTACAACTTTTGATGTCAGTGGAAAGCCTCTTTTGGCGAAACGTATGATTTTTTGTTCAAGATCAGTTTCTTGTTGAGTTGTTATCTTGTTATCAATATCTTCCACTTTAGTAATCTCTTGGTGGCACCAGATTTAAATTGATTTCTAAAAGTACGTTGAGGAATTCCACAACGTTGTTCCACGACTCTCTGAGAATGACCTTCTCTTAAAAGCTGTAGTGCTTTTTTCTATAATTTCCTCATCCCAGTATGCTCTTATTCCCAGATTTTCACCATTTCTTTCCCATTCTAGAAAATAAAAAGTGTATTAATATTCTGTGCGCTTTATTATCACTTTGAATTTTGAAGTTAAATATATTCAAGCATGTATTAAGGTCCCGGCCTTATTACATGGTTTGTAAGTTTCCGCCTTGTTTGAGGTTATAACATCATTGTGTGGATTCGAATCAAAAACAAATTAAAATCTCGCCTGTGCATATTTGAAAACTATTTGTCATTTGCTTTTAACAAAATTCTCCTGTTTACATAAACATTAAAGTTTATTTACTTGTCTTTTTTATAAAAATGTAACTTCTTCATTGACACCACACAATAACTACCTTTTTTTAACATCTCGAAACAGCAGTAGAATGCAGTTCCTTCGCACACCATCTGTATTGAATGGATCCATTCATAGATGGCGTCAGATGTTAAACATATTTGAGTTATTTAATAGTTATTTATGTACCAAGGGCGTTATGGCAATTATATTGCCCTTGGTCGACATTCATCCCTCGGACCAGAGGCCCTCGGGCTGAATAGCAATATAATACCCATAAACGCCCTTGGTGCATAAATAATTATTTTGGCTCACATATTATAACTCAAATATGTTTTGACAGTTAACGTGCAAATATAGTGTGACACATTTTCACAATTGAAGCGTTGAGTGGATAAAGGTGTTATGTCATAAAAATATAGTTTGAAGAAAAAGCAACTTTTTTTGTTGGAACTTTCATATAAACAGACAATGAAATTGTAATACTTTTGAATAATAAAGCATTCTTTGCGTTCACGTCTAAAGAATAATAATTTTGTAAAATACGTTTTCTGTCTTCAAGATTAATTTTTTCGGTACACTTAAGGCGCCAGTTTTCTTTACATAATGTACCATGCTTTATTTGTTTAGGTTCTACTATCTTTCCAGTTTGTGACAAGTAGCCTTTTCTCTGTTCTCTTGCTTTAGCAGCTTTTTGCCTTTTCCAATTCTG
Organism: Melolontha melolontha; assembly: GCA_935421215.2. Lineage (NCBI taxonomy): Eukaryota > Metazoa > Arthropoda > Insecta > Coleoptera > Scarabaeidae > Melolontha > Melolontha melolontha. The sequence continues at coordinate 35,180,161 of OW285236.1, read as the reverse complement.
TGGTGCTATTTCCCTTTTCCTAGAAGTCTTTTCTTTTATTTCAAATATTTTCCTCTTAACTCTCTCCTTTTTTTCTATGAAAATATTGCAGGAGTCTTCTCCAGTACCGTGCTTAATACGATCCGCTTCGTACAGTCCTTTCTTCAGGCACATACAAATCTCTGGGATCATATATATCAGATACTTTTCTCGTCTCCCTCTTTTTTTGAGACGTATGGTTATTATTTACTTCCTCTTCAAGCAAGGCATCTTCTGAATCCCATTCGCTATCACCCTCCTTATTTGGCACATATTCATCGCTGGAATCACTGCTATCTGTATATATATATATAGACCTAGCAATCAACAACCTAGGCAGATGAAGCATTACACTAGCATTCGTATAACTCAGTGTCCATGTATTTAAAAAGGTGCGAACTGTAATATAAATAATCTAAAACCTCTAACTTAACCTTTGTCGGTACAGATTCGTGATGTTTAAAATACATAAATATCTACTTATATTATACATAGATACCGTTTCCGTTAGCCATGGACTTTTCAATTGCTAGTTGGAATAGCCGTTTTCCACGTGAAGACATTGTCGGTTAAATATAAAGAAACTAGGAACTAAACATTCCCACAATAGAGCTTATACTAATTAAAGTAATATAACCTCAAATTTATGACAGAAGCCTTAAAGGTGTTATGTATCCAAATTAGAAGACGTTTTAGAGTACTATGGAATTGATAAAGGTGTTATGTTCCCATAACACCTTTATCAATTCATATTTTTTTCTATTTCGGTGCTATAAAGTGCATTTTTCGACACCCGTTTGGGTTGCATAAAGTATTACTTTTTCGCACGCAAAATTTTGTTTTTAGAGGTTGGTCACAAAAAAAGAAATGGAACTAAATCATATGTAAATGTCAAATATAAATGTGTATAACAAGCATGTGTAGTAAAAGTTGTATAGGTACAAAGAGTAAAAAACACTTGCCAACATTTTATTTATACTAATTAACAATATAAATTGTTAAACAGAGTTGGAAGATCTAATGCTACTATTGACATTTATTTCCCATTTTGAATAGTGCAACTGTTATAAACGTTTACTGTAACACTAGAAGATTCATGTGCATTAATGGAGATTCCAGGCAGATTCTGGGAACACACTAGGTTTTGTTTGAATTCCTGTTGATTCACATTGATTGAAACATCACTGCCTATTGCATCAGAAGTCGATGGATTCTGAATAATTTTAGTGGATGTATTAGGTGCACTAGACAGTATTCGAGCAACATCAACTTTTTTCATGGTGGAATTATCAATGTAACCTTCAGCCACTGCTGAAGATTTCCATCCTCTATGGCGCTTAATTGTTATTAAGTCACCTCCACTATTAGCCAAGTGTGTCAAACTTGAACGCCTAAAGCAATGTCCAGTGAAGAGCTCAGGATTAGGCAAATTTAAGTAAGTAGCAATAACTTTTGGTACTTTTCCTATAGTATTAATGCCAATTGGATTATTCCCGCAAGAACCATTTCTATATTGCAGGAAGAAGCGTTTATGTGTAACATGAGTGGGACGAAGTGAATAATATTTTTTAACCAAATCAATCCATAATTTTTCTGTTATAATAAATTGTCTTGGAATATAAGTTTTAGTTTTTGGCACTCTAACCATTATGACATCATTATTAAACTGTATATCATCTAAAATTATGTTCATGATTTCTTCACGACGACAAGCTCCATTATAACCCAATATAAGGATAACCTATCAATATTAATATGACTATTATAACAAAATAATGTAGAACATTAATAAAATACTATTACAAGGATGTTTGTATTACTTACTTTAATTGCTAAATATATTTTATCATCGGCTTCTATTATAAAACAGTTAATATGATCTATTTCTAAAATCTTGGATTTCTTAGGCCCGTAGCCTTCAGATAATCTTTTTAAATATACAAGAAGACTAGAAAATTTTGAGATATCTATATTTTTATAAATATTTAAACAACATCGTAACATCGAATATGTGGACCACAAGGTCGATGCCTTTTTTATCTTGCTTTCCTTAGCAAAATAAGCAATAATTACATTTTCAGTAATATTGGCGATATTATTTTCTTTATACCAAGTTAAAAAGTGCTCGTATTGCTTTTGATAAATATGTCGAGACTTTGTTGGCAAAAGATTTTGTAAATTATCTTCTGCTATTTTGCGAATCTCTGGGGGCGTGCAATTATTTGCTTCGTCCATTTCGTTTATAATTTATTGCATAAATCAATCTAAATTTTAAACTTAAAATGACATATAACACCGCCGATTTTCAAATATTTAAAATGCTCTAGTTAAACATCAATGCTACCAACTTCAAAAAAAGAAAATTTCTACAATTTTCGTCCAAAACACGCCTCTTATTTTAAGTCTTTTTGGACTTTTAATGTCCGAAATAGGAAAAAATAGTATAAAATACACGTTTCATAAGACATTTTAGTGCACTTGTTCTTCAGAAAACTCGCCTTGCGGCTCGTTTTCTAAACTTGAACGCGTGCACTAAAATCATGTCTTATGCAACTTGTACTTTAATATACTATTGTCTATATAGCACCTTTATCAAGATGTATTTCTGTATAAGGCAGTATTTTCGGGTAATAAAGTAAGAAAATATTTAAACAGTGAGGGAAAATATCCAAAAAAGTAAAAAATTAAAAATATATAAAATTGTGACATAAAACCTTTATCCACTCAACGCTTCAATTCCAAAGTTATCTTTGAGTATTAATTTAAAAACACACATTTTTTGTGTGCAGTCATTTTATGTTATCATATGCGTTTCCGTATTTTATTTTACTTAGCTAGACAACGTTTCAATTAATTAACTTATTTGGAAGAAACGAACGAGAAATAGTATTCAGGGAAAATTTCACAGAGTATTGTTTTAATGGTTACCCAAGGAAACAAAGTCAATTGTGAAAATTGTAAAATTTATTTTTCTTGCAGCACGGGGAGACGGAGAAATAGAGAAAGAGGAATGTAAGCTATGTCACGTCGATAATTTGATTGGCTTAAGTGTCCGAGTGAGTGTCCTGGCAAATTTTCAAGTGTGGGGAAAGCGCACGTCCGTTATTACGTTATTTCAAAGAGGTTTCTATTGAACGTGTCGGATTTTTATAAAACGAACTTAGGGAAAACTAAATTTGTAACAAGATATAACGCTGAAAGCGATTGACGGATTTGAAAAGCACCAAAAAGACGATGAGTCAACAAATAAACCGATGATATGGGGCAGCATCGTTAAAAACGATGCGTCTATTTATAATCTACTACAGAATTTTAAACTAATTTACTATGAATATCGTAGAAACTTTCATTATGGTTTCCGCATTTAATCTTGTACAGAATAAGATTATTACTACTATACTATTACTACTATAATGTCAGGAGGTTATTTACAGGGGATGTGTATTTTCTAATTAATAGATTAATTTAATACGCTTATAGACAGAAAGACCAAAAATTACTAGATTTTACTTTGTACTCTATGCAAGCCACTCCCTACTATACAAGGCCTGAAATAATAATCACATTGCTGAGGAATTTTAAAGAAAAGATCAGCCAACATAAAAAGAAAATCTACTGGTTAGGGCTGCAAAGGAATGAAAAAAAATTACTAAAGTACAATAAATTCACGATGAAAAAAGAACACTTGGTTATATGTTTCACTAAATTTTATTTACATAAAATAAGACAATTGTTTCGGACTCTGCAATCCATTTTCAATTAACATAAGAATAAATTTTCTAAAGTATAAATAGATGTATGTAACTACAAAATAGAGAGGGGATAACGTTACTAACAAATTTTCGTGCAAATGGAAAAGGGGGTAATTTAAGATATAATAATAACTAATTAAATTCAAATAACTGCCCTCATTATCGGCGAAAGGCTAAACTCTGTTTGCTCGTTTACAATGTTTAACGACTTATTTTTCGCCTTTGAAATATCTAATATTTCCAGGAGATTGAATCGTAATCCTTTTGAAGAAGAGTGTAATATATTAAAATTGTCCGATGAGATCATATGGTTGTTATCAATGCAGTGTTCTGAAATCCCTGAGCATTTCCTAGAATTTAAAATGGCTTTTCTGTGTTCAGTAATACGAGTGTGAAAACTTCTACCTGTTTGCCCGATATAAAACGCATCACAGGTCATGCAATTGACCTTGTATATACCACATTTTTGTGTTTTTTCAAATCTATCATTATTGTTGACCTAAATTAAATTTATTTACTGAAATAGTTTTTATGTTGTTTTTTGTTAATCTATTAGTGATTTTATTCGAGGTCCTACCTATATAATTTATGAACCTATGTTTAGGAGATTCTTTTTGAAAAGAAGCATACAAAAAACTATTAATTTGTTGACGTTTTTTCTTTTTGATCATATTGTCTATTATGTCTGGGGTGAAGCCATTATTTATAGCCAAACACTTCAGGGTATTGACTTCTTTATCATAATTTGGTTTAGATAGAGGTAAATGTAAAAGTCTGTGTATAAAGCTGTTAAACGAAGATATTTTTATACTGTTTGACTGATTGCTATCTGCTGAAATAAGGGTATCTGTGAAAGTATGTTTTCTATAGATGCTATAATCTAATTTATTATTCAGTTTCTTTAACGTGAGATCTAAGAAGTTTAAGCAGTTAACCTTCTCTTTTTCTATTGTAAATTGTATTTTGTTATTGATAGTATTTAAATGATTGAAGAAGAGATCTAACTGTCTATGTGTACCTATCCAAACACATATAATGTCATCTACGTATCTAAACCATTTGTGAATGTGACGTAAATGTGGGATATTTGAATTAAACAAATTATCTTCAAAATTTGACATAAAAATTTCCGCTAAGAGGCAAGACAATGGGGAGCCCATTGCTAGGCTATCTTTTTGGCTGTAAAAGGAGTTGTTAAAGCTAAAGTAATTTTGTTTAATACAAACATTTAGAATATTACGTAGTTCTATCTTACTGTCACCTGTTAATGTACTCTTGGCTATTAAATCATTTAGAATTACATTTAGTTCGTTAATAGGGATGGAGGGATATAAGCTACAGACATCAAATGAAACCAATTTAAAGTTACTTGGTAGACCACCTGAATCTAATTTGTTCACTAGATCTAAAGAGTTTTTTATGCTAAATTTAAATTTACACTATATTTACAATATATTACACTTTTCTCCCTATATTTACAATATATTACACTCTTCTTCAAAAGGATTACGATTAAATCTCCTGGAAATATTAGAAATTTCAAAGGCGAAAAATAAGTCGTTATACATTGTAAACGAGCAAACAGAGTTTAGCCTTTCGCCGATAATGAGGGCAGTTATTTGAATTTAATTAGTTATTGAATAATTATATTATATCTTAAATTACCCCCTTTCCCATTTGCACGAAAATTTGTTAGTAACGTTATCCCCTCTCTATTTTGTAGTTACATACATCTATTTATACTTTAGAAAATTTATTCTTATGTTAATTGAAAATGGACTGCAGAGTCCGAAACAATTGTCTTATTTTATGTAAATAAAATTTAGTGAAACATATAACCAAGTGTACTTTTTTCATCGTGAATTTATTAAGATGTTTCACCAAGTGCCAAGCGAGAGTTCAATCAATTTAATAAAGTACAATAGTTAAATGCCTCACGATATTTACTAAAAGAAATTATGTATTAGGTTGGTGTTATTGGCATTAAATACATTATTATGATTAATTACCAGGGCGGGTTGATTAATTCAGGCGATTGTACAGAAACAAATAATTTAAATAAACAAATTTTATTTTTCTACATAATCTCCTCTTAATTCGATACATTTGGTCCATCTGTGTTCAAGCTTCTTCACTGTTCACTGCTACCCATTCAGTGCGAAGGCTGTGTTTTAATTCATCTTCCAATGTACACAGCTAGGTTTCACGACTCATCACCATATGGGATTAAGGAACGTCGTCTTCATCATCAGCATCTCTAACTTGTTTAGACTCGTCGTTTTGAGCTGGTGGATGAGATGCGTCTAATACTAGTAGTAGTCTCTGGATTAAACTCTGAACTTTTCCTTTCCCAGTATTGCTTTGCTTAGATAAAAAAAAACGTGCATTTGTCGTTTGTATCTTTTTCCAGATATTTTTTTTGGATTCTCTAAGTAAAGCATCACACTTGTCATTGAAGTTTGGCGTTATTTTATCCGACGTAGTAAGGACGTCACCAGTTCGTTCCTAAGTGTCGTGCTTTGCCTTTCCAATTTTCTTGTCATGAAATGCAATGTGGTTTCAGCTGAAATCGTTGCTTTTTCGCGACACGAAACACTGAGAGCAAGTTTAATTGGATCTAAAGCACGTTCAAGATCAAGCAAAGTTGCACATTATTGTTCAGTAAAAGAATATGAGGATGAAATTTTTTAAGGTCAATAAGAGGTTTGGATATGCAGTCATTGCTGCATTATCATTGCTGCCAGACTGCCTCACAGCGTTCGACAGTCTCGTATTAATAGCAACTCTCTGCCAAATTCTTTGACTACTTTCCAGACTTTTTGAATTAGTTCCCTGAAACAATGTATTAGTTGTGATTAAAAAAAAAAAAAAAAACACTTTTCTATCATATTTTATTAATGGTATGACTTTTTTTGTAACAAGATTTATAATTTTTTTGGCATTTTTATATGTATTAGATTTTATGGCTATCTAAAAATATATATTATAATTAATTATTTACCTGTATGTCGGTGATATCTCTACTTCCGGAAACTCTGCTTCAACAGAAAAATCATTTTGATCGTCTTTATCACCTTCGCTGTCACAGTTAACAGGGGATTTCATTAGTACATCGTCTTCTGCTTCTGTTTCTGAGCTAGTGTTTTTATATACTACGTCAACTACTTATAGTTGCACCCCATGAGCATAGCCTAACTATAACTGTCTGCCAACTTCCTTCATAACTGCAGTACCATTTGTTGTTACTGCGACAAACATCTCGTTCCAAGTTAATATTATATTTCTTCCGTTTTTATCAAGAGCAGTCACACAAGATTTAACCAAATGTTAATGTGAATCGTTTTTGAGACTTTTTCAGTGCCTCAAGTTTGTTCATGGTTTTCTTCTTAATTGATGTTTACCATTACCATAGTTTGAATCGAACTGCCAGAAGAAGGCCATTTGTAGCCCGCTAATTCAAAAAGTACACGCAGATCACTCGATTTAATAAACTTAGCGAATGGTATCCCATCCTTAGCTACCTACCATTCGAGACACCCTTTCTTCCATTTAAACATTTTTTCACTTAGGAAAGAATCTGTAATTTTGTTCTTTTTCGGGAGCACAGAAACACTTTCACTCAAGCTTTCGGAAATGGAAGTGAATGATACACTTAAAATTAATACTGGTAGCCGTAACTTTGTGGTTATTATTTTGAAAATAATAAAATAAAATAAAACAATAACTTTGTTATACCACTTTATTCACATGTAATAGTGACCGCGGTTTCGACATACAATGTCATTATCAAACTGCAAAAGTTACAGGCCTACATAGATCTTAGAAATGACACAAAAATATATGGGGGTGGTTTATGATGTTATTTAAAATTACTACTATATACTTAACTATTATATACAACATTGGAAAAGAGGTGTATATATAAGATCCAACTGGTCGTTAAGAACAATATCTATTGTGTTGTTTCCGCTTTTAAAAATTTCTAGTGACTCTAAAATTTACGACCTTTCTCGACCAAATGCAATATTTTATGATGACCAAATGTATGCCTTTCTGTAATAAGATGATAAGATACACTTAAACTTGGACTTGTTGTTCCTTGTGCTAAATTGTCAACAGTACTGCTGCCGCCCCGCGTTCGATTAAGTTATACTTTGTTCGCAAGTGAGTGTGAAGACCTTTAGCAGAGATTTTTATAATAGCGGGGTATAATTTAGCTTAAAACTCATCTTCTGCATTTAAAAAATATTTCCAAACGAAACTTGAGCTTTTATTCTCTTGATAAACGACACATACACTCATTTTGTACTATCACTTATCGAAAAAGAAGAATTTATTGAATAAACACGTAATATGCAGACATAATACGTTTGAAGGTTGTAAAGTAACTAACTACCATACAATCTTGACCCGATATACATATTGCTGTGGACTTTTCCCCATAAATATTTTAAAAATATTTGACTTGCGCAGTTGGGCAAAGCCGTTTGTTTTGCTGTGGATGATGGTAAAACTGTATTTTTTTATGCGGAGCCTGCGTGCTAGCTGTATCCTGGGACACAAGTGTACTCTGAGATACGAAAGTCGTGTTTATAAAAAGGTTAATCTTTATCTTTTTAAAAGTAACTTCGGGTTTATTTTTGATTTAATTGTGGTTGGTGCTGTGTTAATTCATTACCCGATATTTTGTACGAGTTTGTTGATCTCGTAATTGTTATATTTTACACTTTCTTACTCACGTGTCTTGAATATATTTTTTACGTAAGTAATATAACGGGTCTTTCATTAAGCGCTTCCTATCTTTAAATTTAAATAAAACAAAGTGTGTGTGAGATATCATCGAAATTTTTTATTCGTTTGAAAGACCTATTGATGCCATTATGTGTGGAATATAACATCGTTCAAATGTCCGCCACGGCTTCTCTGGGTGGAGCGCATCCGAAATGTCCAATTTTCCATGACTCTGGCGCATAAATCAGGCTGAATTTGACCGATGGCATGGGTTATGTTGTCTTTGAGGACCGCTGTGGATTGTGGTTTATTCACATACAGCTGCGACTTAAGTAAACCCCACAAGAAAAAGTCTAACGGGGTCACATCGCACGATCTCGGTGGCCGGTTCACATCACCTCCATGTGAGATGACCATGCCCTCAAATCGCTCGTCAGAATATCCATTGTGGCATGAGCTGTGTGGCACGTAGCGCCGTCCTGTTGAAACCACATGTCGTTGGTGTCCAGATCATCCAATTCAGACCAAAAGAAGTTGGTAATCATCGACCTATAGCGCTCGCCGTTGACAGTGATGGCCTGGCCAACGTCGTTCTCAAAGAAATATGGACCGATGACGCCGCCAGCCAAAAATCCACACCAAACAGTGACTTTTTCGGGATGCATTGGACGCTCTTGGATATCATGTGGATTGGTATCGTCCCAAATTCAACAATTTTGTTTGTTCACGTACCCATTCATCCAGAAATGGGCCTCATCGCTGAAGATGATTTTTCGATGAAAATTAGGGTCAGTTGCCAACTGCTCCAGAGTCCATTCTGCGAACACGCGTCGTTGTCTATGGTCGTTTACCTTCAGTTCCTGGGTCAATTGAATTTTGTACGGGTGCAGACCCAAGTCACGACGCAAAATTCGCCAAGTTGTGGTCTGCGAATGGCCGAGTTCTTCTGAGCGACGCGAAATCGACTGCCTCGGATTCTTCTGCACACTCTCACGGACAGCGGCGATGTTTTCGGCAGATCTTGCTTTTCGTCGACGTACGGGTGTTGGTCGATCGTTTACTGAACCAGTGGACTCAAATTTATCCACCACATTGCGAATAGTCCTCTCGGTAGGACGATTATGGCGACCGTAAAATGGGCGAAGCGCGCGGTACGTTGCCCGAACAGAACACCCATTTTGATAAAACAATTTTATTATTTGCACGTGTTGTTGAATGCTATATCCGTCCATGGTGATTTGGCAAAACAGATTGAATAAATGACAACTAATTTGACAGATGTAGCTTCAACAAGATGACCGTTATCAACTGTCAAAGTCCCTGTTGGAAGACACATTATTATTAAAAGATATGTTATTATTATTTTGAATGAATTGAATATTGTATTTTTCTATTGTGTTAATTATCGTATTGATTTAGTCTTAGTTATTGATATAAATAACAAAGAAGGTTTTTAAAATTTCTAGTAAAAAAATTCTGTTAACTGGAAAATTTAGTACGTTGGTATATCAAGGGCATTTTTTATCACATGTGGTTGCACATGCGTTAGAGTTTGTTTCGGTCTGTCAAATAGTTTGTTTATTTTGATTTTGTTTTCTTGGGAGAAATTAAAAAGTTTCTTTGTAATTTATTATTTTTAATTTTGATCGGCTGTCATAAAGGAAGGTTAGGCGTATGCTGCGGCCATATCCATGCGTCATTTTTACCTTTATAATATTGTTAGATGAGGCAATATTAATCTTTATACTTTATAAAGATTTTTTTTTTTCTTTTTTGATTTTTGTATTAAATTTTCATTTAAATTTTATATTGTGTTCTTTAATTTAATAATCCTTTCTATACATTTTAATAAGTAACTTAAAGATATTATCATAATTTTTCTCAAACGAATTTTGAGTGTCGTCCAAATAAAACTATTGCACTAATTCAATAATTTTCCACTTTTCCGATTGGAACCCTGAGAGGAAAGCAGTCCCATTTTGGAAATAAACCGACTGAGTATCCAAGCTGGATAGATTTGTCGAGAATTGTGAATAAGCAAATTTTAAAATCACAATTCATAGCAATATGCACGAAACGAAACACAATCACTTAGTTCTCAGTCGTGTCTCGAGTAGAAAGGAAAATTTCCAACATCTAGCAGGGAAATACCTTGTCCATAGTTGATATCGGTCACATTCGGATACACTAACAAATAGATACACGTTTGATTTTTCAAATTGGCATACATATTTTTTCAAATTTGTATATTTCTATTCAGTCCCGCATGTCCCGCGGATTCCGCATGTTAGTCCCACATTATTGATCCCGCAAAAGTCATACGGGATACCGCATTTGCGGGATCCCGCGTTTGCGGGATTGGATTTCCTAGTCACTACTGATCCCGCTAGGATTAAATAAGATATTTTAATTTTATGGTTTGGAGAGGTCCATCTTCACTCCTAAACCACCGGATTTCTTCTGGCGTAAATTCGAAAAATTTTCACTTTGTTGAAAAGCAATCTTTAATGCAGGAAAATATATTTTTACCTCATGTACTTTTTTTGTTAAAAAAGTAATAAATATTGGTTTCAATAAAAACACTACAAGCTTGTGCATCAACCCAGTATTATACTTCCTATGATTCTCTTGAAACTTACTTGGTATTCATGCAGAAAGACAAGTATACTTTTTAAGATTATTGTTGTAATTAATAAGAGTTAGATTGATACTTATTTATAGCAAAGTTCTCTTGATTCGAAGTGATTTAATGAATATTTTTTTGTAAGATTACTATAAGCCATTTCGAAATTTTAAAATATTTTCATGTCAATGATAATGTTCCGTCATCTTTTAAGTAGTTAAATTACGGTTATTTCAGAATAACACGCTTACTTCGAAGACAGAACCTGACAGGATAATTAGCCTTTTATTTGGTCATGTTATACAAATGATGAAAAAAAATCGATTCTCACCAATGTCCACCTACGTTAGTAAACTTCAAGCACACAAAATATGAGTCATTGCAAGCTTATTACTATGAACTGCGCGTCTTAAAGTAATTAAAACATATATGGAAACGAACGATGGGTTTAGCGAATAACGTTGTTTGAGTAAATTAACTGTTCTGTCTCCTAAATGTTTGTATATAAGAAGAGGCACAGAAAAAATTATATATATATACGGAATAAACAATGGACTGGCACATGTATTTTCGTGTATATAAATGGAATACGTAATTACATAGTTCAAATAGTCGTCATTTGTCAGCACGAACACGGAATAATAATGGAAATTGTTGTTTAATATTCAGAATCTCTTCCTAGCAAAACTAATATGTTTCTGGACATTGCTAGCGAACTATAGGATTGGGAATAACAAAATAAGGGGTGACTATGAATTAATCATAAATTGTTGTAAAACAAGTTTTTGCGCGGAGCTGGATTATAGATTTTAGAGTAGCGTTTTGGTCCGTGCGGACCAGGGCAAAAAGCCGATCTAAATTGTATTAGTATGAAGTTTAACCCGATTTGCATATTTATAAAACAATTCGTGCGGTAAATTTTCATTTGATGAATATTTAATAACCTTAAAACACCATATTGTGTATCTAGTGTACGGAGATATAAACACGCATATATACACATACAATACAGAGCACCCCATCTAGAGGAATATTCAGTATTTAAGCCTGTGTTAAGAGAAGTTTCGCGTTTAGTATGGATTATGTTTAAATATGTAGTTGAAAATGATGATGTTTTAATTATAATTGATAGGTTTTGTAACAGAGTTTAAAGTTGAGAATGATGTTTGCTATCTCATTTAATTTTATGGTATTGCAGACAAGCATATTCATGTATGTATATTGGGTATCCAAATTTGATACTGAGGTTGTTTCTGCATGTACACGCGGGTACTTTATTATCAGAGAGCGGCCTGAAGTGACTGAATGACCAATTGCCTTGATAAAACACTGTGGCGGTATCACGTATAGTATGCATGTTATAACAGCCCCACTATTTGCTTGCTTGATTGCATTCGTCGAGCAGATGTTATTTCCGTTGTTATTGTGATAAAATTCTATTTTACAGTGGCGTGTTTCTGATTTCCTTTCTTTCAGTGTTATTTGGTTTCAACTTTTAGTATTTTAATAAATCCGTTTCTTTATTGTTATATTGTATATTTATCCTATATTTTTTTCATAGATATTAAGTTTAATTTACTACCTTCTTTTTGGAGTAGTTTTCGTTTCTTCTTTTTAGTATATTTCTTTCTGTCCTTAGTATTTCTCTTTATTTTCATTAACTATGGAGAATTCTCGTAGGGCAACCATGGCAGCATGGATTAGAGCCCATACAGATTGGTTGCATATTCGTAATGATACCGAGATATATTGCAGTGCCTGTTCACTAAGTTTAAGGCGTCTACGAAAGTGTAATGTGCAGAGATATGTTTCTTCGAAAACTCATCTAGATAACATATTGCAGTGAATTGTGATGTTGATTGCTTATTTAACTTTGATTCACTATACACAGTAGCTTGCCCTGCTATACTCTAGTCGGATACGCCTTCCTGGAGCTCTTCAATCTTCAGAGTTTACCCTCATAAGGTATGTGGCACAAGAAATAAAACGAAAGGTATTAGGAAAACAAACAATGATTCACCCTCAATATCTTTATCCCAAAAAAAATAAAAGAAAAAAAATAGACTTTATAAAGTATAAAGTCGAACTGAAACATCTATAATGAGTCAGGTGGTGAGGAAAACTTTGATACTAAATGAAAGCAAAAGATAAAAAACCTCACCAAAATGACCGCGAGCAAAATTACAAATAAAATATTTAGAAAAAAACTATCAGATATAAACAATTACGTTATCCCAATATCAAACGTCAAATAGAAAACTATCTATATTCACACGCAATCTAAATTTTAAATCATGCGCACACTAACATGATACAAATCTATTTCCCACCTTCTAACCTTCTAGAACATTTTATTTGAAAAAAAATTCACTTCCAAAAAAAATCTGATTTTTTCTTAATATTTCTCTGATTACAAAATATATTTTATAAACTAAAATTAATGATTTTACTGAGCTCAACAATGTTATAGAATTATTTCTAAATACATAAATATATTAACAGAAATATACATACATTAATTAATGTAGCCACTTCACAAAAAAAAAACTATTACAAGAGAGACTACAGATAGGTCATTCAAATCAAAATTACAAGTATAAAAAGACTCGTAATAAATCGAAAATTACTTTTAAACACATCAATAAAGCACCACTAAAAAACCCAAACCGTATTTATCTAAAAATATCTGAACAAAAAGAAATTCTATTCAGCAGAAAAAAACAAGACCTATCTGTTCGATGACTGGTAAATCTCTAAATCTCCTACTTCCCGGAAACAGCATCACAGCCCTACCTAACATAGATCAAAAGAGCCAAAATATGAAAATACTACCACTCCATCCGGACTGCATACATCAAACTAAACTCGCAAGATATACAAGCGTGGACATAAATATACATTAAAATAAAATATACCTAAAATATAAAATTTCCTCAAATATTACTGTAGAATAAAATACACATAAATATACTGTCTTTTATAGTTTCTTTTAATTTCTTTCTTCGGGGAAAAATCCACGGCAATATGTCCATCTTTCATGGCGGTCAATATCCTATTCAATCCACTTTACGTAAATACCACATACCAAAATGATATTTGAGAACTACTGAAAAAATACGAACCAACCTATCTGGTCATTATCTTTCGGTAAGTGCAGACGAAACAATTAACAAAATTCAATACGCAAATCGCTTGTCAGCATTACTTTTGTTTTAGCAGTAGCTGCTTCCGATTACCAAACCGTTTATTACATTCATTCTGGTGTGCATTGACAGATACATATAAACTGCATATGTAGGTATGTCCAATTTATGCAGCTAGTCACACATATCAAATTGTTCGAAACTCACGGATCGCTTACAGAAACAAGCCTATTGCGAATACAAGGCAGACGCCTATGGGCTATGAATCATCATTCGCTCGAGTCCGCTCTCTGCTTTTTATTAATATCGGTAGATAGATCAGTGTCAACTTACTAACTTATCACGTTAGAGCTTCAGGATTGAATTTGATACCTCCATCCGGAAAGGTTATTGTGGTTTTCCTTGTGGTTTAAGGCAAATACAGATTGTCAAAAATATTAAATCTTTCAAGGAACACAAGCGTAATTATAACTAATGGTCTGTTTGTTAAGAAAGCTTAAGACAAAGGTGAAAATTTGTTTGACACCGCATATGTATATATTCAATACAAAACAATAGTATTCATAATTATTTTGTGTTTTTTTATTTTACATAGTGTAGTAGACTGAATGATAATAATAATGCGGTGCGTTGTTGTTGTGTATTTATTACTATTTAACAACATTTACTCATTACACAAATTAAAAAATAGATAATTGCGTGAAACATACAACATGTGTTCGTCGTTGCACTATACACACTCTCTCTCAATGCACTCGCTCTCTTCTCTCTCCGATGCACTCGCTCTCGTCTCTCACAAATGCACTCGCTCTCCAACCCTCTCCACACATCTCCCTTACACAATATTGAACACATAGATTTAGTTTAGTTTATCTATATTTAGCTAATTACTTTCCTTAAATTCATGCTCATCACGTATTTAGTATACTTAAAAAGATCTTACATTTGAATCATACGAATTGCTACTCAATGTTAATTACATATCTTTATATCGATGCGAATTGCCGAAATTCCCAAACGATATACT
Organism: Melolontha melolontha; assembly: GCA_935421215.2. Lineage (NCBI taxonomy): Eukaryota > Metazoa > Arthropoda > Insecta > Coleoptera > Scarabaeidae > Melolontha > Melolontha melolontha. Next base: position 35,164,867 of record OW285236.1, on the reverse strand, counting down.
TAAAATTTCCTAATTGATTTAACATAACAAATATAATTCTGTGGCCCGTCACGTGCCTGTTGTTTGGTTAAATATGCAAAGGCGAAATTGAATGTAAAGGTCCATCAAGGGTTCTACGCTTATAGTTTACAGCCTTCTTAGTTCTATTCATTTTATTTTATTACCTTGTCAAATAACCGCGGATGCGAACCCATAATTTACCTGGGTTAGAAGAACAGTATCTACGAAGAACTCAACGAGAAAATATCTAGCGAGAACACATAAAGCTCGATGCTTTATGAGTTCTCTCTAGCTCTCGCTAGCATCGAGCTAGACAGAAAACTCGGCATTCGCTCAGACATTCAAGCATCTTTATAGAATAATTAAATAGTTATGTACATAGTAGATTAAAATATTTTAGTTCACAAACACGTGCTTCATTCGGAAAAACTGTGCATAACAAAAAACCTCTCTAATTAGGAAACTACAACACTGCTAATGTCCTATATGCCACTGCCATGCAAAGAAAAACCATCACACATCTTCATGTATGTACGTTGGACATACAAATTTGATATTGAGGTTGTTTTTGCAGGTACACGTTTCGGTCACGGTCTCTTCTTATTATTAAATATCGCTGATGTCCTCTTGCAACTTGCCCAACTTGCCCAACAAAGAAGAAACATCGCACATAATTTTGAGTAGATTGAAATAGTTAAATGTCGATTACAAATCTGATTTCCGTTTCTTTCTAGCGCGTAATGTGTTACGGTGATCACAATCATCTGGGAGAGCGACTAGGACTAATTTTAGGTCGACAATGATAATTCAAAAAACTTTAAGGTCTATCACAAAGCCACACTTGGGCATCAAATTTGAAAATGAGCGACTAGAATGAAGCAAAATTTTTCATTTCCTCATTGGCATTTCCTCATTGGCATTTTATAAATTAAAGCAGATATGGCAATAGTTAGTAAAAAGGATCACTGTTCAAAATGTTTTTGTATTTAAGTGTCTGAATTTTCAAAGGCCGCAACTGCACATATTGCTGTGAATTGTGATTTTTAATTGCTTATTAACTTTGAATTCACACAGCAACTTATTCTGCCAGCTATCTTCAGACGGGTCGCCTTCCTTGAGCTCTCTTCTCCAGGGGTGATCCTCACGGATTCGGGGTAAAAAGAAATTAAAACAACAAGCATTAATTAAAAGTTCTCAATTTTCCTAATTTACATTTATTTAAAAAAAAATCAAAAAAAGAAAAAAAAAATCCCTTTACCGAATGTAAAGAGAGCTAAAGCAAATTAACAGTAGCTAGGAGGAAATAGTCTGTATGATAATGACACGCACAAAGAGAAAAACCCCCTGTGACTCTCGAGCAAAGATTGGAAATAAAAATAACAACAAAATTTATCAGATGTCAACAATACCATTAACCCCAAACTCAAACGTCAAGATAGAAATTTATTTATCTTACGCGTAAAATCAAAATCTTACAGTCATGCGTATACCTAACATGACAATACACAAAAGTTTTCCCACCTTCTAACGTATTGAAATATTTATATGAATAAAAACTAAACTCAACAAAAACAGTCTGACAAATTTTCTAGATATTTTTCTGATTATAAAAAATTTTACAAGATCACAAATTATTAATTTATAGAGCTCTTTTCAATACTTAAATTATAATAATTAAATAGTACCTACATTAATTAATGTATCGAAAACACAACACGAGAGATTTTTTTCTTCAGATAGGTCTTTTAAATTAAATCTATTACAAGTTTAAAAGACTCGTAAAACCACGTCAAATGAATTTTAAACACAATCGAATCACCAAACAAACAATACGAATTATCCAAAATATATATTAAACAAAATTAAGTCTTGTTCAATATCATATAAAATACAACCTATCTCAGAAAGCACTAATAAATCTCTAAAATGAAGTTCCAGGAAACGCTTTCACATCCCCACCTAACATAAACAACTCAAGATAGCGATAAATATATATATATCTCTGTACTATTATGACTTCCAGGTTGGCGCAGACTTCGAACATCAAACTAGGCCTGGACAATCTACAAACATGGATCAAACTACACAAAAATAAATTATCACCTAAAATTTTACATTTTTACATAAATCGCCTAAGAATACAATATACAAAAATATAACAAAATATAATGTTTTATATATCTTCCTTGATTTCTTCTGCAGGGAAAAATCTACTGCAATATGTATACTGTTTACTGTATACTGTGTATTGTATACTGTGTAGCAATTTAAAAAATTTTGCTTCATTCTAGTCGCTCATTTTCAAATTTGATGCCCAAATTTGCGACGGAGCGACTAGAATGAAGCAAAATTTTTTAAATTGCTTTTAACATTTCCTCCATTTTCAAAGGCCGCAACTGCACATTTGTATACTGTTTTCAAGTTGTCTCTTAGAAATTATCTCGACAGAACGGCAACTACCTGGACATTACGGTTAACAAATGCATTTTTGTCTGCGAGAACAGTTATCGAACTGCTATATGAGATTAAAACAGCTGGAAATTATCAATCCTCATGTGCATATTGCTGTGAATCTTGCTTTTAAAATAATTTAATTTATCTAAATGTGTGAGTGATTTGTGTGGACAGTTACACAAGCATAATTTTTATTGAGACTCAGTATGTGATTGGCGTATCTCAGGGCTATCTTTTGGGTTCTACACAACTATGCCTAGCGTCCAAAGTAAATGCAAAGAAATGAAACAACAAGAGGTAATCGCTTAAAAAATATATGTTATTACTCATCTGTATTTTCATAAAATGTATCGTTCTGACCCTAGATCTTAACCTATCAATACAACCTTATAATACAAATATTTCATTGTGAGTTGTACACGGATAGCATTGAAGATTCAATACAGATTTAAAATGAATCTCACAAACAAAGACTATTGAGGATCCCACTCGCCAAAGGGGGTGTTTGCCCTCCAAATGCTGAGATTAATACTCAAAGCCTAATACTCTGTCTAAAATGTGGATCTCTGGTCTCGACTGATGATTTCCTACAAAGCGAGTGTGTTCTTCAGCGCCTATTTAAGTGAGAACCGAATCCATACAGAAATAGGATGCTTATACTCACACTGTATGAGTAGTTTCTTATTTTCGCGCCTATCGCTGAACGTTTTGAATTTTTTAAAATTTCAAATGACAGATATTTCGAGAACATTCAGGGAAACTACTTCCTCTTCATCAAACTCGAATATATGGCCTTAAATACACCTTAATCGTGTATTTATTACTAATTAATTATTTAAAACACACTTTTACCCCCTTAATTAACTCTATATCCTCCAATTTTGAACGTATATAATGTTTTACTTACTCGGACCTAATTTCGGCATAAAAACTTTCAAATTCCTCCTTGTACATCATTAGTCTAATGCAATAATGAGAATAATAATGATAATAGCAAAATAAAAATAATAAGGAAAAATTCTAAATTAAACTCCTGTTCGCCCTTACTCAAATATACGAGTAAGAGAAGATTGATCATTTAACGCATAAAAAAGCAAATAAACCTGTTAATAACCAAACACAAATTTCTAACCACATTTTCTTCAAAAGGTTTTAAAATTTAACTAGTACCAATTTCAGTTCAGACGATGTTAATTTATTAAGAAAAGGTTTTAACTATAATATAAAACCAAATATAAAAAACAACTCTTTAGAATACTTAGCAGTTGAAACTGAACTAGCATTGTCAGACATCCCTAATAATTTAAACAGAAAAGAAAGAATTATTTTAACCTAGAATATATTGTAGTTAAAACTATTAAAAATAAATATATACAGAATAACATCATCTTTACTAGAGCAGATAAGGGTAAAACAGTTATTGCTATAAATAAACAAGATTATATATCTAAGACATACGACTTTTTGGAATCAGATAAGTATGACTTACTTAACAAAGATCCTACAAATTCATATAAATTAGCAAATAAAAACACTCTAAAAAATATAAATGTTGTTATTAACGAAAAAGAGAAAATAAGTTTAGTTGTTATGAACCCTCAACCTCCTAAATTATACTCATTAATTAAATTACATAAACAAAACGATCCCATCAGACCAATTGTTTCTTATGTCACTGCACCTTCTGTTAAAATATCTAAAATACTTATTGATATCATTACTAAATACACTAACGTTAAGCCACAGTAAAACAATAAAAATTCATACGAATTAATTAATAAAATCAAAAATATTTCAATACCTCATAATGCAAAATTGATATCTTTGGCGTTAAAAACTTATTCCCGAGTGTCCCTACAGCCGAAACCGTTAATTTAATTGAAAATTTACTCACAGCTAAGAACACAAACCCGGTAATTAAAGCTGAAATTTTAGATTTGTTAAATATAGTTCTGAAACAAAATTACTTTCACTTTAATAATTCAATATACACTTGTAGGGAAGGACTAATTATGGGTAACCCCTTAAGTCCATTACCATCAAAAATTTTCATGAACCATTTAGAATCTATCATTTTTAATAATCCCCTAAGACAGCATGTTTTCGTTTGGTATAGATATGTAGACGATTTTGTACTTTATTTCACTGGAACATAAAGACAATTACACTTGCTACTGGAATTCGTCAATTCTATTCATAAAAATATTGAATTTACCATGGAACAAGAAGTAAACAATAGCATTAATTTTTTGGATCTAACTATTAAAAAAATCAACAATAAATTAGAGTTTGATATTTATCATAAAGAATCTCATACTGACATAACTATACATAATTCGTCAACACATCCCATCCAACACAAATTAGCGAGTTTCCATAGTTTTCTACATAGATTAATTAATTATCCACTATCCAAAGAACATTATGAAAAAGAATTAAATTTAGTCAAACAAATAGCTATCAATAACGGCTACACAGATACTTTAATTGAAAATGTGCTGACAAAAGAACTTTTTAAAAAATCAATCTCTATAGTATATCCTGTAATAAAGGATAAGGAAAATTCAAAATTTAGATTACAAACGTACACTGGGATACCTAATAAGCATATTTCAAGTTATTTAAAAATAACTTAATATTAACACGGTTTTCAAAACTAATAATAATTTATCCAAACATATTAAAAACAATAAAGATAAAGCAGATAAAAATAGTCTGGAGTCTATAAGTTAATGTGTGGATGCGGTAAGATATATGTCGGTCAAACAGGAAGATCGTTTGGAAAACGCATTGCCGAACATTTTTCTTCGTTTGGAATTAAAAAACAAGATTCCACTTTTGCGAATCATCTATTAGAAGAAAACAACACTTTCAATAAAGATTTTCAAATTCTGCATATAAATAAATTAAATTTACTTGAAAGCTTTGAAATCAATTAGTTAAAACACTCACAAATTTTACTTAATCACCAATCAGATTTAAATAACTGGCCTTTGCTAAATTTATTCACTTAAAATCTGCTTAGACGATAATAGAAATGTACATTTAGTACAAAGGTATTTTTAATAATATAAAATATTATTAAAGATCTGGCGTGAAAAACACAAACATAGGTTCAATATTAATATTTTTTGTGAACGTGTCCGAATATATCCCTCCCCAAGGACGCAGTTACGTATTTAACCTTTCTACGGGTTCATCGGTACGCCCCTGCTGGAGAAAGGATATCTTCAGAACATTCACGAAAAGAACGATATCGTTATATCACAGAAATTATCTAGACCGAGCGTAGAAGTAAAATCAGCGCTGCCTGTTGTCAGATGGCCGAAGTACCTCGCTCTGTCCACATCACCAATGCGAACCAACGACGTTTTCTAGAGATGGCACCGCTTTTTCTCTAGAAACTGTATTTTGTTTGTGTCTTCACTCATACTTACGGACTAACCGCATGTGTAATGTAACAGCTCGGTCTGGATAATTTCTGTGATATAACGATGTCGTTCTTTTTGTGAATGTATCTGAGGATATCTTTTCTCCAGCGGGGACGTACCGATGAACCTGTAGAAAGGTGAAATACGTATCTGCGTCTTTGGGGAGGGATACGTTCGGACACGGTCACAAAGAATATTAATATTGAATCTGTATTTGTGCTTTTCACACCAGATTTTTAATAATATTTTATATTATTAAAAATACCTTTGTATTATACAAAACTGGTGGGGTTTTACCCACTCATGTATGTTTCAATTATTCTGTTATGTACATTTAGTTTATTAAAACAAATTTTATGCGTAAACCTATAATATAACAGTTAGGGCCGACCAGATGAGCCATATTTACTCACTACCCACAATACTTGTGTAAATTCATAGATTTCTTTGAAAACGTTGTAAAATAATACCAACCTTCTTGATTTTATATATATATTTTTTTAAATTTAGTTTGTAACGTACCCTTTAGCTGTAAGTACCTGAGGAAGCCACTGTGTTGGCTAAACAATTGTCGTGTTACGATTAAATATTAAAAAGTGAAGATTCGAATTATATTATATTCTAATTTAGCTTTTTAAAATCAGTATCTATCAATACACATCCAAGTTAAATTTATGAAGTCGAAAATATATCAGTGAATGAATAAATCTCTCGGTGCTGGTCCTATTTATCCCCTTTGCGATTCTGTTTCTTGAGTTTCTCCCCACTTTATCTTATTTATTTCTGTTTTATCTGATTTACATAGTTATTTAATATTTTTATCCCTATATATTTTTATCCATCGTGGGTAGTTTTAAATTTTGCCCCTCTAGGTGTTGTCTCTTTGTTTATGTTTTTTTCTTTGATATTTGTAAAATTTATTGTGGAAGAATGAGCTCTTTTTTTTGTCTCGTCTTCCAAAAACAGTGTTTCGTTCGTGTCCAGTCTTGTTGGCATTTTTTCTCGAATCTAAGTTGCGTAGAAGCTTCTTTTCTAGTAGTATTTTCTTTCTCTTTCTTCCCTTGTTTGTATATATGGTATCGTCCTGTCCTATGTTTTCATTCGGACGCCTGTCAGATATACACATTGTCATCATTGAGCATGCGTCTCCGATATGTTCTTGTTGTTTTGTTTATGTCGTACATTACTGCATTAATTACTTTTATTTACATTTAATGCTGTTCGTTTTATTAATTTACTTCCATGTTAAACATTTAATAATCTAATTAACCAAAAATTTATTAATATAACTTTCTTTGTTTACATACAAATGCTTGGAAATATTCATCCAAAATTTTAATTCTACATTAACATATGATATACAAGGTGCATTTATAATATACAACCTAAAATAAACAACAATGTTTCAAATTATTTTGTTATATACAACCTCGTTTGATTTCTTTTAATTTTGTTTTTGTTTATCCAATTTATACATTATTAATTCTACTTTTAATTTTTGAACAAAAGTTAATTTCACAGCAATATGTAGCATATTCGCAAATTGGGAAACCATCTGATCTGTTTGTTTATGCGTCAGATGGAATAACGAAAAATAGACTTTAACATAAATATCTTAGGAAACAACACAGCAACCAAGGAATATTACAACCTATACGGGGAAAGAAACTTTAAAATAATAAACAGAAGATCGGAAAAGTATTTCACCAGAAAAAAATCCACATGGACCCAACTCAATACTCGATCATGTAATAACAAACAGAAAGGAAAAAATTCATAAAATCAAAATAATACCAACAGATACATCAGATCATAATGCGGTGTTGACTACACTCAATAATGAAAAAAAAAAGTTACAAGTACGAACTTCTCCAGAGCATTAGGACAAACCATAAGGGAATACGGGACGAAATGAACAGACTCAATAAATCTCAAATAACATCTTTCAGAGAACTATCTATTACACTACAAAAAATCATAGAAAACAACCAAAAAACAGTATCAATACGTAGGAGGAGGGAATGCCCATGAATAGATGAAAACATCATAAAACAAATCACAAACAAAAACAAAATATACAAGAGACATAGTCGTCATCCAAACAATGAAACCTATAAACAAGAATATGAAAACCAGAAAAAGTATACAAAAGAACTTCTAAAGCATGCTAAGCATATATACCTGAAGAATATGATAACAAAATACAAACAGGAGTCGGGCAAAGTATGGAAAATCATAAATCAGCAAACTCACAAAAAGCAAAAAAGTAGCAAAAATATCACAAATATAGTGACAGGAAATGGAACCATCGTAACAAATGTTACTGATATTGCGAATGAACTTAACAAATACTTCGCTGCCATAGGAACAAAACTAGCAGAACAAATACTTAAGCATAGACAACAATCACAAACTACCATAAAACCAAACATATACCACCATGAAGACTTGAAGAAACAAATAAAGAAGAAACAAGTGAAATAATATCTAGACTGAAGAAAGACAAAGCGCTTAGTTACGATAAAATTACAGCGAACATGATACAACACAACAAACAAAAACTAGTTCCTATTCTAAACAGATTGATAAATAAAACAATCGAAGACGGTACCTACCCGGATTACCTGAAGAGAACAATAATTGTTCCAACACATAAAAAGGGTGATACTAACGACCCACAAAACTACCGACCAATCCCCCTACTATCTACCCTAAATAAAATCCTAGAAATGATCTTACAAACTAGAATTATGAGACATATGCAAAAATACAGCATTATACACTACAACCAATACGCATTCCAAGAACAGTCAAGCACAACATCAGCAGCGTACGATCTAGCAAACACAATAAATAAAGAGCTAGATAAAAACAAAACTGTCGTGACTCTCTTCATAGACATGAAGAAAGCTTTTGATACCGTACCGAAGCGAAGACTAATAGAAAAAATGGAAAGATATGGATACACTAATGAGACTCTAAACCTGATTAAGACATATCTAGAAAACAGACCATAAACAAGAAAAGTAGATAATACTGAAAGTACTTACTTCTACGCCGAATACGGACTGCCACAGGGTGGAAACCTCCCGCCAACCCTCTACATACTATAAACAAATGACCTTGTACAACTCCGCCTAAGAGAACAGATATATTTATACGCTGATTATATATGTATATTGTATACGTCACAAAATATAAAGATGTAGAGAGAATGATACTGGAAGACGCGAAAGTACTAGAGGAATGGTGCTTCGATAACCTTACCATTAATAAAACAAAAACAAACTATATGATATTTACAAATACAAAAGCAAAGCCGAAACTAAATATTACTCTAAAGAATAAGCAACTACAAGAAGTAAAAGTAACTACATATCTAGGTTTAATATACAAAACAATATGAAATGGGATTCGCATGTCGAGAAGATAATAAAACAAAATAGGAAAGTAATAGCAGCGTTGAATAAAATAAAATATGTAATACCGATACACTACAGGAAAGCTATCTACCACGCACTATTCTCATCACATAATATGTACTTAATAAATATTTGGGGAAATACGTCAAAGAACAACCTGACAAAAATACAACGGCAACAAAACAAAATTATAATGATCCTTTATAAAATGGACTATAGAACACCAACAGAAACAGTATATCAAGAAATTCAAGAACTAAATATCAAACAACTAATTACATTTATCAATTTGTTACTACTATATAAAATAAACAAGAACAAATTAAAAATTAATATAGACTTACACAGAAGCAGAGAAATACACAGATACAGAACACGCAGGATATCCCACATTAGAACCGAAAGATTTATCCACCAAAAACACACAACTACTAACTACTACAACAATAAACATATACAACAACCTTCCTAAAGTAATAAAAGATCTTCAATATACAAACTTTAGAGCAAAAATAAAAGAAATGTTAAAATCTAGTGAAATAATTTGATAAAAGGCACGGACTCTGACGCCCACTTCTTATTTCACTTTAATGAAAAACGTGAGGCCCTCAACTCCAGTAGCCCGAGATGGTATCCCTTGGCGAAGAAGAGGGACGCAAGCGTGACATTGCATATGTATATAATATATGTTATGTGAATGTATGTTGTGTCATAAGTGTACTGAAAATAAACGTATTATTATTATTATATTAAGTGACAGATTGACTATAATAAAATGTAATTGATTCGTTGTTAACACAAAGGAAGTTTTAATTTTTTTATAGAATGTGCCGGCTACGTTTATAAACTGTAAATGCATATTCTGAAAAGCGTCCTACGTAGCGACATATCTGTTTAAGAAGCCGAATAGGTAAATTGACAGATTTATAGATTGATCCTTAAAACGACCGTTAAACTGCGTTAATAATAAAATAAGAATGAATATATATTATATATTAAATATTATGGTAGGTCAAGCCTACACATAAGAATTCCTGGGATTCATTAAATACAGACCGTTAACGTTAGTATGTTAATATTAGAAACTAAGAAATGTTTGGAACTGCACTTTTCACCGATCATATCAATAAAGTTAATTTCACGTTTTAATTACTCAAAGTTATATCTTATATTTATTTATTTTCATGTACTCATTTTCCTTAGTCATTTTTCATTTATATTTTATTGTACCGAAGATTTTTAACTTAATTGATTGATAATAAATAGCACTCACACTTTAGGTAAAACTGTACTAATTTGAATATAATACAGCAGGAAATATCCCTATTAGAAACTAGCATAAATATGAAACATTGAGCATTCAAAGTATAATTATTTATATATTAAAAATTTAATTTATAATTTTGTAAAATATTATGACGATTAGTGTGAATAATTTATTACTTTTTGCATAAAATAACAACGAGATTAAATAAATTCATATAACAAGAACGAATGAGAAGCCAGCATTAAAAACAAAGGATAGTTGGCGTCACCTTGGTAGAAATTCAACGAAGAAGTCGATGTATTTTGAAAGTACTACTCTGAAATTTAATAAAAAATAGTAAAATAAAGTGTTAAATCAATTACACAAATATATCCAAAGTATTCTAAACTTACCAAGCGACGAATTTAACAAATCCTAAAACCATCCTGTCCGTTTTTAAACGAATTTGAAATTTTCCCCGGGTCGCTGTACACGCCAACCCAAGCTAAGGGAACGCTACCTGGATTTTGTCCGAAGCCCAAGTCCTATATCCTGAACTTCGAATTTGCAGACCAAAACTGAATCTCCTGAATCCACACGTATTTAGACTTGAGTATGATTTATTTCTATCCTAGAATTTTGAATTTTTTAATCAATTTCATGTTTTATAAAATTAAAGAAACACAATCGTAGATATTATCCAATGTATGTGTTATATGTTCATTTAAATATTAGAATACATTTAAAGTTACAGAAAAGTACAGTTCTTCTAAATCTTGTTTTCAAATTTTAATTAAATAAATTGATTTTCACACGTTATCAGATAATATAACTTAACCTAAAACTATATATTTTTACTGATCACGTGACTTAATTGTATGTATAATCTAATATTATTATGTTTACCACTTACCTGAATTACGAAAACAACCATTAAACCATTTACTTTTGCTTGTTAATCTCTTGTTTTATTTAATAGATTATTTATCCAAAATCAACAAATCGTATATAACGAGTTTAACATAGTTATTTTTGTTCACTATTTTCCATGTGTTCTATTGAGGCACCGAACCTACACAGTATTTGTATTTATCATGCACCAATAAGAGTCTCATTGCTCCCCTAGTCGGAAGAATATCAATAAAATTACTCTTTAGATTAACAATAAGAGCTGCACGAGGGAAACGCTCGATAAGGTTAAGTACATTTGTTTACTCACCGTTATTTACGAACTAAGTATACGCAAGTTGACAACTATAATAATTTCAATATTACTCCATCTACAAGACAATTTCAAAACTACTCTTGTATATCTGTGAATTATTTTTAATTTACTTAATCAATGAATTTACAACTTGTCATTTATTTTTAACGTTATATTCATTTACATATAAATCTGTACCAGTTGTCAGCAACATATTATTTGTCAGTCCAACTTAAGGGCAATTATAAGTACATTATTAAGCACAATTCAATATACATTTTTAGTTAACTTGATTTTACATCACAGCTTCACTATATTTTTTTACAATTTGGCTTTGTATTTACTTAAAGCCCATAAGCTTTGTTACAATATATATATATATATATATATATATATATATATATATATATATATATATATTGAAGAGATACGGAGGATCGCTTACTAAGTAAAATAAATAAATATACGAATAAAGTGAGCGTTAAAACTAAAAAAATGAATTATGTAAGTAAAACTTAAGAGATTCGAATTTGAAAATTGGGCGCCAAGTTTTAACGTACTTAGTTGATCCAACGCAATCTGTTAAATACCCCACTAGCTTTCGGGAGAGCTTGAGTACTTATGCTTTATTTTCTATCTCAGGTTTCAAAGTCGGTCGTTTGTATCTCCCGTAAATGCAATGTAAATGGTATATTACTTCGACACAAACTCAACATTCAAACAAATCAAATAAAAGATCGAATCAAAATCAAAGTAATAAAATTTATTAGAATTAAAAACAGAGAACTGTAACAATTATTACGTGCGAATAAGAAATCTGTACATATGCTCGTATTATCTGGACTATACGGTAAAAATCGGTATTGTGTAATTTTGCACATGTGTTTAATAGCAATAGTTAAGGTTATGTATAATGCAACAGTGCAAATAGATATTAAAAGTTACTTAAAAGTAAACACACAAAGGTAAGTTACATATAAAAGTTTTATAAAAGATTAAGAATGAATGAATAATTATATATATTTAACTAGATGTTTAGAAATGTTGAAATTCAAATATTATATTTTGATGCAAACAATGTTTGATATTGTGATGTGATATAAATTTAATATTAACTTTAAATGATGTTCTAGGTTTTATGGGAAATAATTGGAAAGAACCTGGTATTTCTCCTGTGTCTAAGGCTTGGATGTATTCTCTGGGCTCGCAATTGTGGTATAAATCAGAGTTCGTCTGCTCCAATGGAAGTCCGTGTCGGAAGCGATTCGATGTTGGCGTTGTCGGACGATGTAGTTCCAAGTCCGAAAAGATGCTTCGTTCAATATTTATTATATTCGACGTGCTGCGGATCCAATTCTTCTATCAAAAGTTCGGCCTGATTACAAGGTATTAAATGTACATGGTTTTCGTAGGATTTTCTTGAATTTTAAATAGTAATTTTAATTAAACTTTTTGTGATAGCAAAAATGCGGCCATTTGTTGTGAAATTTTAGTAACAGACGCTTTCTTCGGCTTTTGTTTTTACCACAAGCCTGTGTTAAATGTCGGCAAAAGCCTCTAAGTTTATGCTTTATTTGCATCTAATATAATATGAACTTTCATAATATTATAATTTTAACATAATAGAAAAATTAATTAACGAATTTACAAATCTTTATAATGTGGTTTTCAATGTTAGATAAGTTCAAAAATGCATCGTAAAAATCGCATTCGCGGGGTTCGAGACAATTTTAAATTAGTGGGCGTGGTTAACTCGCTTCGATATAAATCTTGATGTGGGTAAATTAAATACCTGTAATATGGCGCGTATGATTTGAATTTGAAATGGAAAAATATAAATATAAAAAGTAAGTTTAAAAATCAAAATAAGTTAAATATCAATTTTAAAGTAATCGTCGTATTAATTTATACACATCTCGAAACTAATTTCACAAATTACGTCCACTAATTCGATATTTATACATGTGTTTATGATATGTAATAATCTGCATTTCCTTTTATAGAGCTGGAATAAGTGTGCTGGTTGAGCCATAACAATATATATATATATATATATATATATATATATATATATATATATATATATTAAATTATATATTATATAATTAAACCTTAAATTTGAATATAAATTTGGAAAGAAGAAATTGATATTCTTTAAAATAGTTTACACATCTAACTATTTTATTCGACTGACTTATAGTTATTTCAAATTTGCTCCAATCACTGCAAAAATTTTGTCTTTAGTAAGTATCAAGATGAATAGAAAGTATACCAAAAACAGGTGAACGTAATTTTTATTGAAACAATTAAAGCAAACACGAACGAACTTCCCTGCAGTACAGATTTTATTTAATGCAGTGGAATTATCTGCACTAGAGTTAGCGCTCGGAATCGGAACAATTATCATTTACAGACGGCCTTGTATTGAATAAAGCAAGCGGCTTCATTTTAATCTTCTTCTACAACGGTCACATTTTAATCAACCTTCAACACGCCCAAATACTACTTGAAAAGTATTTAATGAAAGCCGTCACACCCCCGTTTGCTGGCTGACTTTTCAGAGTTCCTGACGGCGAACGTTCTCTCTCCACCGACGCCACTCTTCTTGCCATCATCATCATCATCGTTTCCGAGCACAGAACGTTAGAGAGTTCGAATAAAAATCCACTTGCCAGTTGTGTAATAGCAATTTAAATGGTCGTTAGGTGATGGTGTGACGTTTCTATGGGTTCTTTTCAACTTACACGCTTTGAAGTCGATGTTCATACGTTCATCTAACTGTATGTATTTATGTAAGTTCTCTGTGATGCGTACATACATACATAGGTCGTAATTATTGAAGGAATAGGCAACCTTAGAGGAGATACTTTCAGCGTGTATTACCATTAATTAGAAGCTTTTATATGGCTGTGTTACTTAATATACAAGCAGTTAATTAATGAAGCCCTCTGCGTGTATTAGCGTCGATTTTTATAGTTCATCCTTTACATAAAAATAATAAATGATATATTTTCACGATTACCAATTACTTCACAAATTTATCGAACATTGTACCATAAATTTTCGTGGTTCTTGGAAAGGTTGTTATTGGGACGTTTCGATAAGGTGTCGCTCATCTTCTGGGCGTTCTTGAACAATGGAATTTACACATTTCTCTGAAGAACTTGATCTTGAATTTATTCGAAGTCTTCCTTGTACAGTGTAGTAGTTTAATAATTTATAGAACTTAAAAGAATAGTATATTTTCTAACAAGTTTGGAATGTGTCATATTCCACATGAGTCGAAAAGTTCGTCACACGAGCCAAAGACGAGTGCGACAGTTGTCCGGGTGCGGACTACTTGTTTTACGTCTACCTACAAATTAAGTTAAATCTTAAATGTAAATTAAAAAAAAAGTTCACATTCACAATTTCTTCAAAAAATGACAGCACTTTAGCAAGTTGGCAAAATAACAACCTGCTAAATTACTGCTAAATTTTTTAATTTGACAGTAGGTGTCGCAAGAAAATGATTAATAAAATAAATTTAATTATCAAGAAATTTGAACAATTATAACTTAAAAGTATAAATATATACAAAAAGTTTAAATATATCAGTACGTTATTGCACGTATTACGCATTTGTTACAAATGAAACAGACATGCAATATACATATCTGTAACTGTACACATGGACAATACACTTCGTATCTTCAGCATTTACTTCTGCTTAAGACACGTGTTTCTGCCATCTATAGGCGTCTATAAATGGCACAATGTTAGTGTTTATAATTTAATGAAATATCAATATAACTAGCTCAATTGCGTAAGCC
Source organism: Melolontha melolontha (assembly GCA_935421215.2). Taxonomy (NCBI): domain Eukaryota; kingdom Metazoa; phylum Arthropoda; class Insecta; order Coleoptera; family Scarabaeidae; genus Melolontha; species Melolontha melolontha. The sequence continues at coordinate 35,149,298 of OW285236.1, read as the reverse complement.
TTAAACAGGCCAATATTTAAAACAAGAGCACTTCTTAATCTCAGGCTCTGTTGTAGGTTCTAGATACCCAAACACTTCACAAACATACATAAAACAAAAACGATTTCATAGAGTAAAAAATAAATATAATTAAAACAATTATTTTTTTTTTTACAAGATACAAACATGCAGTTAATATACTATGTCAAAAGCATTAAACAATATTGGGTTGCTTATTTACCCCCTTTTACTAATTATGTATGGTTGCCAATAATCATATGGCTCGAAAAGTAATCAAATTAAAAAAATTAAGGTTATATTTGAAGTGACTATACTGGCAATGAAATACTATGAATATATGTTGTTTGAAAATGGTATTTTGCCCCGAGATAACGTGAATTTACTGAAATTTAATAATATGATTTAACAAATGAGGTATTATCTTTTAGGCATATCTATTTCCACCTGGGAGTACCTGTTATTAACGGAGAGCATGAAGTTTTCAGGCTTTATATATAAAAGGTTGATAGTAGTTCAGGAAATACCAGGCTGGTTCAGGAAAGGTTGGTTGTTTGTGGCACTCTTTACTTAGGACTGGAGAATTTCCTTTACGTAGGGCTGCTTTCGGAAGTTCTTCTAGTAATGAACCCGGTTTAATTAATTTAACACTTGGTTCTTGGTGTTCTGAATTGGTTTATGTAATTCTTTTAAGCCAATGCTTCCAAAATTAACTGGCTTTGAAACAGTACAATTTTTGATAATTGTTATTATAGAAAAAATGTTGCTTTTTCCATCGGAGACAGTCTTCAATTAAGGTATCTACCTTTACTATATTTTTAAAGCGACATTTATAATTAAATTAGGCTTATATATTGGTTTTTAATCAATTTTAAAAATGATGCGTCGAAAAAACGTCGTTTCTACTACAAGTCGTTCAAAAATCTCCTCGTAAACAACTTTTGTTTTGTTGTCATGACTACCACAGGAAGTGATAATTAATTATATTTTTGTAAAATTTTGTTATAACTCCAAATAATATAGATTAAGTAATTTTGTCCATTTTAATAAATTCATTTTCCGGATATTTCTGTGTGTTTCTTGTTCGTATGTCAACATTGGTTATTTGTATAAGAGCCTATTTTTATTCTACTATAATACCCTCACGTGATCAAAGTTGCATACTTTTTACAAGGTTCAGCTAAAAGTCAAATTAACAATGATGTTCACAATTATTTGTAAATAAATATTTTAATCATAATTAGCTTTAAAATTCTTGATTTCACGCGATATTAAGTTATGATAAATTAATAACTGACCACATAAAATACAAAAGAAAAAAAATATATTCAATTAAGTTCGGCATCATGATTAAAAAACTAATTTTGATCTTACATCGTGTTTACATATCATTTACTTAATCATTACCATTATTTCTTAGATATTACATTCTTGGGACAATATAAATTAATTAAATTGTTTATATACTGTGGGTATGAGCTGTACTATAACAATATATATATAGAAATTAAATTAATTACGGCCAAAATATGATAGCAATATATATATATATATATATATATATATATATATATATATATATATGAAGCGTTGTTCTTCGGGATATTTCGCCGCGTTTGGATGATTTTCTGAGAAGGACAACTTTCTTCCTGACGTTTCGGTGACATCACTTTCACCTTTTTCTAGAGGATCTTCTCGTTGCAATGGTAGCTTCAAGAGTGCGTCGATTTCCTGTGCCGCTCGTATTATATGGTCCTGTCGTAGTGGTGACGTGTGTCTGACTCCTCGTGATTGGTCCGTCTGTCGCTTTCGAATATTGATCGACCAATTGTTGAAAGCGACAGAACAATTGGTCCGTCGGTTGTTCTGTCGCTTTCGACTATTGATCGAATGTCTGAATGTACAGGGTAATTATGTATAAAAGTAAAATAAATTTCAGGAAGTTACTTTGATTATTATTGCCTCTATTCCGTTTTGCGACTTATATATTCAATGCAAAATAATAATATTCATATTCAATATTCTGTCTTGTTTTACATAGATTTTGTTTAGTTTATCTATATTTAGCTACTTACTTTCCTTAAAGTCATACTCATCATGTATTTAGTACACTTAAGAAGATCATGCATTTGGGTCATTCGAATTGCTATTCAATGTTTACATATCTTTATAATCCCTGCGAAATGCCGAAATTTCGAAATGATGTACTTAAAATTTCCTAATTGATTTTACCTAATAAATGTAATTCTGCGGCCCGTCACGTGCCTGTTATTCGGTTAAATATGCAAGGGCGAAATTGATGTAAAAGTTCACTTAGGGTTCTACGCTTACAGTTTATAGCCCTCTTCGTCGTATTCATTGAGGGTTTTCCGTTGCCTATTGATTAATATTTTCGATTTCTTAACATAAATTTAATTTAATTTTATTATCTTGTCGGAATAATCCTTGATGCAAACCCATAATTTACCTGGGATAGAAGAACAGTATCTACGAAGAACTCAACGAGAAAACATCTAGCGGGAACTCGTAAAGCATCGAGCTAGACATAAAACACGGCATTCACTTAGACATTCAAGTATGTTTTATAGAATAATTAGATAGTTATGTATGTACATATTAGATTGAAATATTTTAGTTCATAAACAAGTGCTTTATTCGGAAAAACTGTGCATAACAAAAGCCTCTCAAACCAGGGAAGCTTCAGAAAATAATAAAAAAACAACCAGCAACGTAGGACCAATCGAGCTTTCACACATTGGCACAAATAATTTGTCCAAGTAAACCATTCAATTGATGAGTTAATCGTAAAGCACTGATTTGCTAATTTTTGTTCCCGCAGTGGAAGAATAAGCTACGTGGTCAACGATTTTTAATCCCAGAAGGAGCGATAAATGCGTTCCAAATCCATAGTTTGGAAATACCTCGCCTTGGAATGGAAAAAAATTCTGTGAAAATTGGTCCAAATAATAAAACCATATACAAAAAGGTTTTAAATATATCTATACGTTAATTGCACGTATAACGCTTTTGTTTCATTATGAAACAGACATGTAAATAATTTACACATCTGTAACTGTATCATGGACAATACACCTCGTATTTTCGGCATTAACTTCTGCTTAAGACATATGTTTCTGCCATCTATAGGCGTCGTCAGTTAAGCTAGTGAAGCAATGTATACAAATGATACAACTATTTATAAATAGATCTGTATCTGTATATAACATTAAGCCGAAATCCCTACTAGATAAAGCAAATTTCATCCTGTAAGGTGCCACTTATTTAATAAGTGACATCTGACGGACGAAAGAGACTTTGCCGGAAAAGGGACCTTTCGTTTTGACCAGCTATGCTGATACAGAAAACGAAACAATACGGGTAGTCCATTAACAACTAGCCAGATGGCGGTAAATATACAAAAAGGTTTTAAATATATCTATACGTTAATTGCACGTATAACGCTTTTGTTTCATTATGAAACAGACATGTAAATAATTTACACATCTGTAACTGTATCATGGACAATACACCTCGTATTTTCGGCATGAACTTCTGCTTAAGATATATGTTTCTGACATCTATAAGCGTCGTCAATTAAGCTAGTGAAGCAATGTATACAAATGATACAAATCTTTATAAATAGATCTGTATCTGTATATAACATTAAGCCGAAATCCCTACTAGATAAAGCAAATTTCATCCTGTAAGGTGGCACTTATTTAATAAGTGACATCTGACGGACGAAAGAGACTTTGCCGGAAAAGGGACCTTTCGTTTTGACCAGCTATGCTGATACAGAAAACGAAACAATACGGGTAGTCCATTAACAACTAGCCAGTTGGCGGTAAATATACAAAAAGGTTTTAAATATATCTATACGTTAATTGCACGCTTTTGTTTCATTATGAAACAGACATGTAAATAATTTACACATCTGTAACTGTATCATGGATATTTCGCCGCGTTTGGATGATTTTCTGAGAAGGACAACTTTCTTCCTGACGTTTCGGTGACATCACTTTCACCTTTTTCTAGAGGATCTTCTCGTTGCAATGGTAGCTTCAAGAGTGCGTCGATTTCCTGTGCCGCTCGTATTATATGGTCCTGTCGTAGTGGTGACGTGTGTCTGACTCCTCGTGATTGGTCCGTCTGTCGCTTTCGAATATTGATCGACCAATTGTTGAAAGCGACAGAACAATTGGTCCGTCGGTTGTTCTGTCGCTTTCGACTATTGATCGAATGTCTGAATGTACAGGGTAATTATGTATAAAAGTAAAATAAATTTCAGGAAGTTACTTTGATTATTATTGCCTCTATTCCGTTTTGCGACTTATATATTCAATGCAAAATAATAATATTCATATTCAATATTCTGTCTTGTTTTACATAGATTTTGTTTAGTTTATCTATATTTAGCTACTTACTTTCCTTAAAGTCATACTCATCATGTATTTAGTACACTTAAGAAGATCATGCATTTGGGTCATTCGAATTGCTATTCAATGTTTACATATCTTTATAATCCCTGCGAAATGCCGAAATTTCGAAATGATGTACTTAAAATTTCCTAATTGATTTTACCTAATAAATGTAATTCTGCGGCCCGTCACGTGCCTGTTATTCGGTTAAATATGCAAGGGCGAAATTGATGTAAAAGTTCACTTAGGGTTCTACGCTTACAGTTTATAGCCCTCTTCGTCGTATTCATTGAGGGTTTTCCGTTGCCTATTGATTAATATTTTCGATTTCTTAACATAAATTTAATTTAATTTTATTATCTTGTCGGAATAATCCTTGATGCAAACCCATAATTTACCTGGGATAGAAGAACAGTATCTACGAAGAACTCAACGAGAAAACATCTAGCGGGAACTCGTAAAGCATCGAGCTAGACATAAAACACGGCATTCACTTAGACATTCAAGTATGTTTTATAGAATAATTAGATAGTTATGTATGTACATATTAGATTGAAATATTTTAGTTCATAAACAAGTGCTTTATTCGGAAAAACTGTGCATAACAAAAGCCTCTCAAACCAGGGAAGCTTCAGAAAATAATAAAAAAACAACCAGCAACGTAGGACCAATCGAGCTTTCACACATTGGCACAAATAATTTGTCCAAGTAAACCATTCAATTGATGAGTTAATCGTAAAGCACTGATTTGCTAATTTTTGTTCCCGCAGTGGAAGAATAAGCTACGTGGTCAACGATTTTTAATCCCAGAAGGAGCGATAAATGCATTCCAAATCCATAGTTTGGAAATACCTCGCCTTGGAATGGAAAAAAATTCTGTGAAAATTGGTCCAAATAATAAAACCATATACAAAAAGGTTTTAAATATATCTATACGTTAATTGCACGTATAACGCTTTTGTTTCATTATGAAACAGACATGTAAATAATTTACACATCTGTAACTGTATCATGGACAATACACCTCGTATTTTCGGCATTAACTTCTGCTTAAGACATATGTTTCTGCCATCTATAGGCGTCGTCAGTTAAGCTAGTGAAGCAATGTATACAAATGATACAACTATTTATAAATAGATCTGTATCTGTATATAACATTAAGCCGAAATCCCTACTAGATAAAGCAAATTTCATCCTGTAAGGTGCCACTTATTTAATAAGTGACATCTGACGGACGAAAGAGACTTTGCCGGAAAAGGGACCTTTCGTTTTGACCAGCTATGCTGATACAGAAAACGAAACAATACGGGTAGTCCATTAACAACTAGCCAGATGGCGGTAAATATACAAAAAGGTTTTAAATATATCTATACGTTAATTGCACGTATAACGCTTTTGTTTCATTATGAAACAGACATGTAAATAATTTACACATCTGTAACTGTATCATGGACAATACACCTCGTATTTTCGGCATGAACTTCTGCTTAAGATATATGTTTCTGACATCTATAAGCGTCGTCAATTAAGCTAGTGAAGCAATGTATACAAATGATACAAATCTTTATAAATAGATCTGTATCTGTATATAACATTAAGCCGAAATCCCTACTAGATAAAGCAAATTTCATCCTGTAAGGTGGCACTTATTTAATAAGTGACATCTGACGGACGAAAGAGACTTTGCCGGAAAAGGGACCTTTCGTTTTGACCAGCTATGCTGATACAGAAAACGAAACAATACGGGTAGTCCATTAACAACTAGCCAGTTGGCGGTAAATATACAAAAAGGTTTTAAATATATCTATACGTTAATTGCACGCTTTTGTTTCATTATGAAACAGACATGTAAATAATTTACACATCTGTAACTGTATCATGGACAATACACCTCGTATTTTCGGCATTAACTTCTGCTTAAGACATATGTTTCTGCCATCTATAGGCGTCGTCAGTTAAGCTAGTGAAGCAATGTATACAAATGATACAAATCTTTATAAATAGATCTGTATCTGTATATAACATTAAGCCGAAATCCCTACTAGATAAAGCAAATTTCATCCTGTAAGGTAGCACTTATTTAATAAGTGACATCTGACGGACGAAAGAGATTTTGCCGGACTTTGCCGAAAATACGAGGTGTATTGTCCATGATACAGTTACAGATGTGTAAATTATTTACATGTCTGTTTCATAATGAATTAAAACCATTTTCACTGATATATATTTGTTTTCTTTTATAGAAATGCTCATAGGGCCTTTGAAATTAGGCGAGCGAATATTTCGAAAATGGTATAATAAAGCCAAGAATATCAAAATAAAGTCCAATATACTGCATATAAGTTCATTTAAGTTTAACATTACTTGAATGCATAGTTTTATTTCACTTTAAGCGAACAATAACTATTCGTTCCATAATTATGACTAAATGGAAGCTAGTTTAGCAAAGAACAGAATTCTGCAAGTGATCGCGGACTGTTCTTAATCATTAGTAGTTCCATATAAACTTATTCTCATTCCGCGGCAGTAAGACGACACGTGCATTTATAGTTCAAAGTGAATTAACATCTAAATAATTGAACTGAGAGCAATTCCGACTAGTTTCCAGTGAGTTGGGGAGCCATTCAAGAACTACCAGAGCGTTCGACGACATGTAACGTAATATGCGGGGAAGCGTCGGCAGCCAGCCGGTGGCGGTACAGGCATTCAATGCAAAATTACTATTAATTACCGTAATTACCGTTTTATGATTATACGGAATGATCGAAATGCGCACTCGAGTAGTTGAAAGGGCATAACATGGCTTCCGTCGATTCTTACACGGTTTAACTACATATATGTAGTGAGCACCAACAAGAAATGCGGGACGTCAGCTTAATCGAAGCACAATCTGTACTAAATCGGTATATGATTCAATATACATAGCTTTAAATAAACTATAAATGAAATTTGAACTTATGTATGTGATATGTTCGAACAAAAGTGTTTTTTTATAGGTAATGCTACCGTTAATGTTCGTATCCTCCAGTTAACATATAATTGTGTTTATAAGTAATTTACGCAATTAAACTTTATTTACCTGCGAAAAGAATAAAACCGATGTCTACCCCTTTATGTGTAATCACTTCAGTTTTATAGTATGCTTTAACAGCTTTTATAATATTGTATCGAGATGTGACTTCTTAGGTTTGTTATAGTTTTTAAGTAATTAATAATGATAGAAATGATATTGTTTCTTTGCTCAACATCATACATAGAAAGTGGGGTAACTAAACGCCGACACGGCGCAAATACAGTTACCCATCAAAGTATAGTGAGTATTTCCAAAAATTTCCAAAGGCAATAACATCTTTATTTATCACCTGATTTTAATGATCTATACATTAAATTACACGGTTTCGGAAAGACTACATATAGCATAGCGAATTATATTTTTGTTACATATAATTTACCTGAAACGTGAGTCAATTTTTCTCTCAAATTGAACTGTTTTTTTTCTTGATTTGTTCAAAAGAAAATTTTCTTCAGATTCCAGTAACGCAATAAAAGTACAAACTTGAATAAATAAAATTGCAAGAAGATCAGAGTTTTTTGCAAATTTTTGTCACTCACAGTAAGCTTTGAGTAGGCAGTTGCACACCGACAACGTTAGGCCCGGTCTTTCCGTCTCTGGTTAAAGGTCTGATTAAATAGCCGTTGGTTAAATAAAAAATCTAACGATTAAGGGAAGTGGGTCTTTCCAATGCATTTTAATCACTGGTTTGTAAACCAGGAGAAACATCAAATATATTTGTGTTGGCAATGTTTTTAGAAAAAGATAGAGAAAAACGTTGCATATTTTGAAAAAAACGACGATACATTAACTTCTGGCTACTAAGCGGTTGTATATGACTTCTACAGTTTTAAGCGCGCTACTATCTATTAGTATATATTAGTATACATGATTTGTGAATATATTTGAAGAATAAACAATAAAGGGTCATAGTGATTGCATGTCCATTGCCAGTGTTTCCGGAACTTATAGCAACGTCTATAAATTATCTTTAAAAAATTCCAAGAAATCGCACGTAAAACGTCACTTAGCATGGCAAACACATACACAGAAATTAGACCCGTTGGAATTTGACAATTTTCACGAAGAACTCTGTGAAACATTAATGGCGGCAAATATTCCATTAAATAAACCCTTCAAAACATTTCTCCAAAAATATACTGGTCGAAATGTTCCTGATGAATCCACCTTACGCAAATATTAAGTTTCTAAATGCTACACGAAAGCAGTAGAACGCATTAGAAGTCATCTTTCAAATCAGTACCTATGGCTGAGTGTCGACGAAAGTGTCGATATTTTAGGACGCTGTGTGGTAAATGTAGTAGCTAGTGTACTACATCCAACTATTTCACGGAACGCATATATAATAGCAACAAAAGTTATAAATACAGTTGATGCGGAAAGAGTAGTTATAACTAGAGCTGAGGATGTTTGCGGTACGGCAGGACCGTATGTAGTGCATCCCCACATTTAACTATTTATCTAAATATTCTCTGAAATGATTTGCCGGATCTCATAAATTAATAGAGTGATATTTTAGTATGCACTGGATATTGTTATTATACAAAATCATAATAGCCATTTGTATTTATGGATCATAAATAATAATACGCATGTATTTGTATTTGGTTGTGAATTCAATTTAAACTTAAAACGAATCGTAATATTTTAACGACAAGCCGTCCTTACAATACATGCATTCGAGACAAAGTGTGCAACTCTACGAATAACTTCCATAATTGATCGAAAATGGACATTTTGGAGCTGAAGTAAAGCCCCTATTCTTAGAAAATTTTATTACTGTCGTTAAGAACTATTATTATAAACAACAAAGGCCTTTTATTAGTGTTGAAGTTTTAGTTTCATTGAATTTCCATGTTGTAAGTAGTCAATTGTAAAGTGTTCATTCACAATATTCTAAAACAAGGTGTAAATTTAACTAAAATCCAGAAAAACACATTCTGATAATATATTAATAGATTAGAAGCTGTGTTTATTACTATTTATTATATTATTTTTATAACCAAATGCAATAAAAGCTACGAAAACAAAAGAAACCTCGATTTATTAAAATCTTGTCACACAGCCCTTCAAAGCCTGGCAGCACATATTTTGCATATATTTTATATATACTACCTACTTGAACTAGGTGAATGAAGTTAGAAGTTATGTTATAACTTCTAACTTCATTCACCTAGTTCAAGTAGGTAGTATATATAAAATATATGCAAAATATGTGCTGCCAGGCTTTGAAGGGCTGTGTGACAAGATTTTAATAAATCGAGGTTTCTTTTGTTTTCGTAGCTTTTATTGCATTTGGTTATAAAAATAATATAATAAATAGTAATAAACACAGCTTCTAATCTAGTAATATATTAACAGAATGTGTTTTTCTGGATTTTAGTTAAATTTACACCTTGTTTTAGAATATTGTGAATGAACACTTTACAATTGACTACTTACAACATGGAAATTCAATGAAACTAAAACTTCAACACTAATAAAAGGCCTTTGTTGTTTATAATAATAGTTCTTAACGACAGTAATAAAATTTTCTAAGAATAGGGGCTTTACTTCAGCTCCAAAATGTCCATTTTCGATCAATTATGGAAGTTATTCGTACAGTTGCACACTTTGTCTCGAATGCATGTATTGTAAGGACGGCTTGTCGTTAAAATATTACGATTCGTTTTAAGTTTAAATTGAATTCACAACCAAATACAAATACATGCGTATTATTATTTATGATCCATAAATACAAATGGCTATTATGATTTTGTATAATAACAATATCCAGTGCATACTAACATATCACTCTATTAATTTATGAGATCCGGCAAATCATTTCAGAGAATATTTAGATAAATAGTTAAATGTGGGGATGCACTACATACGGTCCTGCCGTACCGCAAACATCCTCAGCTCTAGTTATAACCATTTACGAGAATATGCACCAAACACTTCATTCGGACGCCGTAAAAAAAAATACTTTTATTTGTCAGTGACAGTGCTGCATGTACAGGCCGACTATTAAAGGAAACATATTCTAAAATGCTGCTTATTACTTGTGTAGCACATACTCTCCACCGAATCTGTGAAAATATCAGAGACAACTTTGCGGAAGTTGATAGACTTGTATCCGCTTTTGAAAAATTTTCAACAAAGCACCATTGAGAGTAGACCTTTAGGTTTGTTATACTTTTTAATTAATTAATAATGAAAGTAAAGATATTGTTTCTTTGCTTAACATCATACATAGGAAGTGGAGAAACTAAACGCCGGCACGGCGCAGATACGGTTCCCCATTATCGTATAGCCAGTATTTCCAAAAATTTCCAAAGGCCATAACATTTTTATTTATCACCTGATTTGAATGATCTATACATCAAATTACACCGCTTCGGAAAGACTACATACAGCAATGCGAATTATCTTTTTGTTACATATAATTTACCTGAAACATTAGTCAATTTTTCCCTTTCTTTTTCTTGATTTTTACAAAAGAAAATTTTCTACAGATTCCAGTAACGTAATAAAAGTACAAACTTGAATAAAGAAAATTGCAAGAAGATCAGAGTTTTTTGCAAATGTTTGTCACTCACAGTAAACTTTGGTTCTGGTTAAAGGTCTGATTAACTAGCCGTTGGTTAAATAAAATCACCGGTTTGTAAACCAGGAGAAACATCAAATATATTTGTGTTGGCAATGTTTTTAGAAAAAGATAGAGAAAAACGTTGCAAGTTTTGAAAAAGGACGACGATGCAATAACTTCTGGCAACTAAGCGGTTGTATATGACCTCTACAGTTTTAAGCGCGCTACTATTCATTAGTATAGTATCTTACCCTTTCGTTTCAATTGTCGCCGTTGGAATCTGACAATTTTCACGAAGAACTCTGTCGAACATTAATGGCGGAAAATATTCCATTAAATAAACTTAACAACCCCACCTTCAAAACATTTCTCCAAAAATATACTGGTCGAAATGTTCCTGATGAATCCACCTTAAGCAAATATTATGTTTCTAAATGCTACACGAAAGCAGTAGAACGCATTAGAAGTCATCTTTCAAATCAGTACCTATGGCTGAGTGTCGACGAAACTGTCGATATATTAGGACGCTGTATGGTAAATGTGGTAGGTAGTGTACTACATCCAATTATTCCACAGAGCGCATATGTAATAGCAACAAAAGTTATAAATACAGTTGATACGGAAACAGTAGCTAAAACCATTTACGAGAATATGCACCAAATGCTTCTTTCGGACGATAGGTAAAAAAAAAAACTCATATTTATCAGTGACAGTGCTGCATATATGTTAAAAACAGGCAGACTATTAAAGGAAACATATTCTAAAATGTTGCTTATTAGTTGTGTAGCACATGCTCCTCACAGAATCTGTGAATATATCAGAGACACCTTTCCGGAAGTTGTTAGACTTGTATCCGTTTTTGAAAAAGTTTTCAGAAAAGCGCCATTGAGAGTAGATCTTTATAGGGGAAAAACCTCCATCTTTGTCACTGCCTCTCTGTCCAGTAATGACTAGATGGGGAACATGGTTGGAAGCTACTAGTTTTTTGCAGAGAATTTCGATAGTTTACAAAATTTCGTTACATGTTTAAATGACGATGTGTCAAGTATTTCTTAGTGCAAGGAACTAATACAAATTCAAAATTAATAAAATCAGTTGTACTTTCTTCAGGAACACTTGGAAAATTTGCCAAAACTAATCACTTATTTTGAAAATCGAAATCTCAAACTAAATGATCGATTAACCACATTAGTTGTGACCATTAATAATTTGAAAAATATTCCAAGTAACTTCAGATGTGGCCATTGGCAAGAGTTAAATGCAGTTTTTAATATAAATCCAGATTTAATAACATTGCGGCAATTATGTATAGAGACGATACCTCAAAATCTAATTGCTAAATACGCTGAAATAAAAGAATATTTCCAGTGTGTACCTATAACCAGTTGCGATGTAGAAAGGACGTTTTCTATCTTCGATGATGTATTTCGTTCAAGGAGAACAAATTTTACAGAAGAGAACCTAAAACTAAAAACTCTTTAAAAACACAAATTTTCAATGGTATGACCGTGGGCGATGAGTCATGGGCCTCTCGTGTCCAGTTCCTAATAATTATAATATCCACGTAAAGAAACAGTTAATAACATCATGCAAAAGAGGTGCAACTGAAGATGTAGCAGAAAAGCCATCGATAATAATTCGAATGGAGTTGCGCAAAAACCTACCCACTGCAGTAACAACAACGGATGTAGCTTACATACGAAAAAAATTGTAAAGCTCGTCGTAAGCATCTACCATATGCCTTACCATCTTCCGTTAAAGAATTGTATACCAAATTAAGAGAGATAAAGGCACATAAAAATGAAAATTTTTTATTCATAAACTATGAGTAGGAGAAAATCGCTACATTTTCCTGTGTCACCAACATCCGCATATGTGTAATATCGAAATTCTTTATATAGATGGGACGTTTGCATATTGCCCAAAGTTTTTTACACAAATATTTACCATACATGGCTTCGAAAACGGCCATTATATACCGTTAATTTTTTGTTTATTACCGAATAAGCGAACATCTACATATATCATGGCATTGCGTGTTATCAAAGAACTCTGTTTTAACAAATTTTAAGTAAGTCTTGAACCCAAGACAGTTGTATCTGACTTTCAAATAGCGATTCATGTTGCTAAAAAAGAAATTTGGCGGAATACTGAAATAACTGGCTGCAGATTTCATCTGGGTCAAGCATGGTATAGGAAAATACAGTAATTGGAATTAGGTAGTCATTATTAGAATCGGCAAAGAGGGGCAAGTTTCACTGCAGTGCGGAGAACAACGTAGAGGGGCCTAGTGACTGTACCAAGGCGAGCGTTCAGTAACGTTTACGTACTCGCATCATTTATGTTCGTGACTTTGATGAGTGAGCATAGGCGATGCGGACGCATGTATGTTTACACATAAAATAATCATAAAAATATATTATATAACCTGCTGAAACACTTACTGTTTTAAAAAGCTTCCATGAAATCACAAACTGGGTGGCATCTATTAAATATTTAAATCATTAAATATGGTTCCACACTTGTTTCAGTCAAATGAAGAGATGGGCCTATGGAAAACAAGCATACGGCGTGCGGAATAAATATTTTTCAATCATGAAAACGACCGTTCAACATCGAGTTATGTTATATTTGCAAATTTGAAGTAATGCTTGTGACAAATTAATGGGTCTTTCGACGCACCTTCACAAATTAGTCTTAGTATGAGAAAATCTGAATCCTTGTCATTAATAAATAAATATTTTTCGCCTTCCGCTACACATAGGTGTGAGTGAACATCATCCACAATTTGAAAAGAATCCACAAACGACATCGAATTATTTTGTAATTTTTCAATTCCCTCCGCTAGTCCATAATAGTTCTTGCGAATATTTCTTAAATCACTTGTTACCAGACTATCTTGAAACAATTTCTGGCTTTTCTTGATAGCTTTGGCTTGTATAGGAATTGTAAAACTACCTTCTTTACATCATCAAAATGTTTGCAGTAGTAAAACGCAGCTTCTAACCATGTTCCCCAACGCGTAGTAATCGGCTGTGGTGGTTTAGGCACTTTGGGATACAGTTCGTGAAATTTTTTTGTACGTTTTGGAGACTTTAAAACACTGGCTTTGTATGAGCTATTAAAACATTTATTTGGTGAATAATATTTAGGTATCAATTGCGCCACAAGGTTTAAATTATGGACTTTACATGTAATAGGTTCCCACTCTCTTCTTTAAGAGTTCGGCCTATGGAAAACAAATTAGCATCTCCGTCACTCACAAACATTAAAAGTTGGTTTGTTGAAACTTGAAATTTGTTCAATGCGCTCAACACCACTTTTAAAATTTCATAGCTAGTACATTTTGCAACTCTTTTGGAATCAAATAAGATAGAGGATGACGGTTGAAATTCTTCCATTGTACGTACCATCACATTCACCACAGAATGTTCTTGCCGATCGGTTGTTTCGTCCACACATAATCATAATTTTTATCTTTCAATTCTGCTTTAATTCTTCTTTCAACATAATCACGAGTAGATGGCATAACGCTTCTTATCGATATCCGACTTGGTAATGTATAATCCGAATACTTGCTACAGAAGGAAACAAATGCTTTTTGGTCTAGTAAAGTGAACGGTAGATTACATAGAATAAAACAAACATCTATATCAAATGTTAATTGTTCGCTGTATCGTTTGCCACGGATTGCAAGTCAGTGATTTATACTTTTTAGGTGGAGTTCAAATTTCCACTTGCTGGTACACCTCAAATAATCGTCGCACCTTACACATTTAATTCTATCGCCTTCGTATTCTAGATCCGGCATACCCGCTATTACATTTTTTATTTTCTTCGAAGTACGCCGTTTCCGAAACGTACGCAAATGCGATATTTTCTAAGTATGCGTGTATTGACATGCACTCACAACGACCAGTGGAATAATACTGAACAAGTGTTCTTTGATACGGAAGCTTGAGCTTCCGTGCCGTGCGTTTCTCACCTTTACGTTGCTCTCGGCACTGCACTGGAAATTGCCACTCTTTGCCGAGTCTAGTCATTATAACAACAAAAAAATGAACGAGATTGAAAATTGGTTCAAAACAACATTCTTTTTGACATGTTTACATCAGAAGAGACTGGAGGTGCTTTTGCGATGGATCTGGTTGCAGAAATTCCCTACAACGCCGAAGTACATAAGTACGTTGATTATTTATTAGAAAACTATATTTCTGATGACGCCGACTTTCCACCACATATATGGACAATAAACAACGCAACTTTAACACGAACAGTGTTACGGATACGGATACGGAGTGCATACGTATCATTTCATGCACGTGTTAAAGATTCTTTTTACTGCTCACACCGGATAATATATATTTCTCTGGAAAAACTCAAAGAGTTTCAAATTGACACATACATAAAAATATATAGTTTGCAAATAACCTCTAAAATTGACAATGTTAAGCGCCGTCAAGAATTCCATCAACAGTATGAAATTAAAAATAAGAAGCGGAGAGATACAAAAACAACTTCTTAAAAGTTATTTCTTACTGTAGTGCTCCCAAAGGGAAACCACGTGATTATTTATATGTATTTCCTATACTTATTGTGTATATTTTGTAATAAATGCTATTTTAGTTTTTTTTATGTAAAATTTAATGACTATATGTATATACTTGCATGTATATACACTGCTCAACTTTTGAACTGGTACACTTACAAGAACATATATAAATAACAATTTACTACTTTTTGAGCAACACTTTCTTGCTTAATTGATAGTATATTGTTCTGGGAAACACTTTTAAGGCGAAGAATTAAAAGAATAAAACTTAAATAACGAAATGGTTTAATAGAAAAATAACAAAATCTTCATTTTAGTATTACAGAAAATTTGCTTTGGAAAGAAAAGATAACCAAACGCTTAAAGATTAATAATGCGTGGGACTTCCTCTAGCTCTTATGACCTCCTGGCAATGCTTGGCATGCTGGAAATCAAATTCCGAATGTAATGGTGAGGAATATTTTGGCATTCTTCCAAAACGGCAGTTCGGGGGTGATGGTGATTGTTTGGATCCAATCCTCGTGATCTTATCAACCTCTTCAGGTAATCCCATACGTTCTCTATGGGATTAAGATCTGGAGACTTCGCTGGTCAATCCATGTGCGCAATATTGTTCTCTTCAAAAAATGCATTGATTCGTCCTGTTCTATGAGGACGCGCGTTATTCTCAGCAAACACAAAACCATCGCCTACGTCATTAGCATATGGCAACACTACAGGTTGTAATACCTCATTAAGATACCTGACACTATTCATTGTAGCATTTCCAAGCATAACTAATTCAGTACGACGAGTCGCAGAAATACCTCCCCAAACAGTAATTAAACCACCTCCATAAGCTTGATGGTAAGTCACGTTGTTCTTAATATAGTGTTCTCCTCTGTTTCTCCAAACTCTAACTCTTCCATGGAGACGCACTCTGGTCTCGTCACTGAATAAACAACGACCCCAATCTTCAACATTCTAATTTGCATGTTGATGTGCCCACTTTAGCCTTCTTCTTTTGTGGGCTCTGGTCAACAATGGACATTTTTTAGATCTGGACCTTAAATTTACGCCATGGAGCCTTCTTCTTACTGTTTGAGTGGATACTTGAGTACCTGTTGCATTCAATAACTAAATTTGGAGTGTTCATGCAGTAGAAAATCTATTCCTTCGACACTGAACCGTAATAAAACGGTCCTCCCTGACTGTTGTACTGCGATTTCGCCCTTCGCCGTGTCTGTGTTGGACAGATCCAGTATCATTAAAACGAATTCGAACTCTTCTGATCACATTGTGGCTCACATTGAAATGGGCAGCAACAGTTCTTAGCGATGCACCAGTCATAAGCATTCCCATAGCTTGGCTCATTTTTCAATACTTAAACGCCTTAATGGCATCTCTAAAATGCAATCAACCACTCTGTATTAAAACTTATTCGAGAAATAAGCAAAAATTCTCTTAAAACTTGATAAAAGTATAAGCGTCCGCGAGCTCAGTAACTGCACTTATGACAGATAATAACAACAAACAACAATGGAGTCGCAAATGTCATTCGATAGACATTTGTTTGCATTCCGAAGCACAGCCTTGATCATATAGGAAGTCATGCCTAATACCTACGAAGGGTTGTTTACTTTTACTGCATGCTATATAAGTGTACCAGTTCAAAAGTTGAGCAGTGTATTTGCATAGAAATAAAATATTATAGAAAATTCCTTGTTTTTATTTAATTCATGTTTGGAGTGCAATTTATCAGTCAGATTAAACAGGTAATGAAGAAGCCGGAATGCAAAATACCAATAGGATTACAATGACCTGGGAATTTGGCGTGCAATTTACAAAGGCTCCTACCGTAGGATTAAGTAAATTAAGACATAACGTAAATTTAAAACGAAAGAACGATTCGAGACTAAACTGCAAAATATTGAACGATATGAGGTTGATACAAGTTGTCAACTAGAAATGAAACCGGTAAAATATTTTGGAATTATCTCCAATTTCTGCTTTGTTGTTTGTTCATTCAAATCTGGATCTGGCTAGTGAATAGTACAGTGTTTTTAAAGTAATGATTAATGATGCACAATTTTATACGATGAAACTTGAATTTAACCTTGCTTGCATAGCAATATTTTGTATGTTCGCAGCAAATGTTAAAGGAGTGTGAAAATACACACCCAAATCCTTTACACACTTTCGTACAAGTCATTAGAATTGTTTACGGTTCATAGATAGAGTAGATATAAATGCACTTATTAAACGAAAATTTCTTTTCAATTTCATTTGTTAGCATAAGTCTCAATATGTTATACAATCTACTTTATGGGTTACATTTGTAATACTAAATGACTATATAAGAAGTAATTCAGTATATTCAATTCAAACTTTTTTTATTATCTCTTTTTCTTGTGACAGCTAGTCGTTAGGTCCGCTTCAACTGTACAACTTAAGCCAGCATCTGTTATTTATAAAAGATTTCAGAACAACTTCGTGATTTCATTTACTACAGTATTCATTCCTTTCAAGATTTAAACTAGATCGTATCGTTGCTGTATTTGTAGCGCTGAGCAAACGGCATTTTAATAAAAAGGACATATTACAATTGAATTATATCCATTAATTAACTAATAATGTATTTGGAGATAAAACGATTAGATTAAATGTACTGTAGCCAGTAATTTACAACCGGGGAAGTGTGTATATCTGTTAGTATTCATGT
The DNA here is from genome assembly GCA_935421215.2 of Melolontha melolontha. Taxonomy (NCBI): domain Eukaryota; kingdom Metazoa; phylum Arthropoda; class Insecta; order Coleoptera; family Scarabaeidae; genus Melolontha; species Melolontha melolontha. The sequence continues at coordinate 35,130,986 of OW285236.1, read as the reverse complement.
GTCTATGTATGCGTGTACAGTTTTTAGTTCTTGTTGTTTTACTTACTTCTAATGCAATTGATCTTTTTTTGTCTTTCGTCTCACTCTTAACAACGTTCCGGTAACGCAGATGGTCTATATTTGCGAGCGTGAGCGCCCGTCTGTCGTCACAGAAAAAAGAACCTCTCAAGTTTAATCGAGAACATTGCACAAATTCTTACGCAATAGCTCTCCCCTATTTTCGTTCTTGATCGCCTGACAAAAACAACCTTTTTGCGTTACGCTAATAAGTGAACGGAACTAATACATAACGTTGTTGACTTTATTGAATTGCTGAATTAATTAACTTACTAGGCTTCTTCTGAGAAAATAAGCTGATAACCAAGAGTTTAGGAAAGATTTTGCCAAACATTTTACTAACTTTGAGACATGCGTACTGACTTAAATAATATATTTGAATTTCTTATTATTACATTTACCAATTTGTTCTAGTCGTCTTACAAATTGTTTGATTACATGAAACAATTATTTGTGTTTATTACAGATGCAAGTATTTTTGCCTACCTAACGCATATATTTTAACAATTTCCAAACACTTTTCGTTATATTTTTACTAAAAATTAAAAAAAAATTCCACATGGAATGCGCTGTCCTGAAGATATCCACGGGGATTATTTGACAGGAGAGTGACTTTTCAAACGTTAAGAAAACTTTCGTCATGATGAATACAGGATGATTCATTAGCCTCTTTTACAAACTTCTATAACGAAAAGTAGATGAAATTTAATGAAGAAATGTTCGTATGAATGTAGGTTCTACCTTTCTTTGTTAAGGCCTTACAGGCTGTTTTAAATAATGATCTCTTTGTACGCTAATGAGCAATCATATCTTAAGGATTTAAGTCAGGTGTTTTAGGTGGCCTTGGTATGGGATCTTCTTTACGAAATAGGCGACGCCTTTTCCTCTGAAGATGATGTACCCTCATCAGAAATTCAGAAAACCTCAAAAACACTGGTCTACAAATTTTCACTTTTTGAGTTTTTCTTTAGAAACCGTGTACAATTTTCGCTTCTTTTATAGTTCTAATAATAGTGGTATCAACAAATTTATTCTGGCACGTCAGGTTTTGAAAAAAAGATGTTGAAAAGTAAATGAAATAACATTAATTAGGTAAATACATTATCTGCTGTATAGTCCTGTTTAAAATGTGTTCTTGAGCACTTTTTGATGTCAATGTCCAACAATACTCAGGAAGTATTTTACTGTTCCACTTGCTTTGATAAAATTCTTCAATAACAGAAATGTCTTGATGAAAGTTCTCGGTATGTTCGTCCGTCACGTCATCCAGTTTCGGGGGAAAGATACGAGTGCAAAAAGATGCATTTTAAGGTTCATGTTACAGCCCATTTATTGTAACTTCTAAGAAGTTCATTAACAAGTACTATACCAGTTTTGTATAATACAAAAGTATTTTTAATAATATAAAATAATGTTAAAAATCTGGTGTGAAGAAGCCAATAGAAGTTTATTACTAATTTTATTTATTTATAATGAACGTGTATTGTGTTCTTCACACCAGATTTTTAATATCATATATTTTTCAAATTATTCTGTTACATTACGCATACGGTTATTCAGTAAGGTGTCGTGATAACACTATAAATACAGTTTCCAGAGATACGGCAGTGCCATCTGCTGGGAAACACTTTGCTAGTTCGGCAATTATTCTGTGGACAGTGCGTGGGTACTTCAGTTACTTGCTAATATAAAGCACTGAATGTACTTCTACTTCTACTGAATATATCCTTCTTCACCAGGGGCGCACTGACGAATCTGTAGAAAGATGAAATACGTATCTGCGTCTCTGGGGAGGGATATGTTCTGATACGTTTACAAAAATATTAGTAATGAACTTGTATTGTGTTCTTCACACCATTATCTTTTGTATTGTATGTAACTAAACTTGTAAATACTAGGTTGAAATTGTTAAACAAAATTTGTCCCAAAATATCGCCTTTTAGATTGGCTCAGCGGAAAGAGAACAGCCCTTGTAAAACACCATCACTTTGATAGCAATCGATTGTGATTAAGACGAATGCGATATCGTAGAAAAATTTTAAAAAAAGAAATTCCTTTAAGAATCAAACTACGATCACTCAATCAATGGTTCGTCGCAAAATTCTTTAGATTTAATTTAATAATTTAATAATATTCCTTCAGTTACTGTGTTGAAATGCATTCATATGAGGTGTGAGCATTAAATAACAGGACTGTGCATACCCAAGCTTGGTGAGGAGGAATAAGGATGAAATATGGTTTAATATAATGTATAGAATCCACGGTTGGCTCTTGGTGAATCATAATGAATAATTTACTAAAGAAAACACTCGGTATATTTGTTTCACAAAATATATTTATTTAATCTCTAACATATGTTTCGACTTTTCAGTCATTATCAAAGAGTTTTTAAAAAGTACACTTCTTCCACTATTTATGAGTTTGTAAAGGCCTTTATTACGGCATCAATAGTAGGGGTGTTGAAAAAGTCCAGCTGTGTACTTGTGACATGTCTATTAAGATTTATGGCTTTTTTAATTTCTAATATTTCGAGGAAGTCAAGTCTCCTTCCTTTATTACAAGTATGTAAAAGTTTAAAATTACTGGTATTGAACAAATGTGTATTTTCAATGCAATGTTCCGCGAATCCCGTATTCATTTTACCATAAAGAATAGAACTTCTATGCTCTTTTATCCGTTCTTTTATTGAGCGTCCTGATTGGCCGATGTATATCGCATCACAATCACTGCAACTTAATTCGTACACACCTGACTTATCACACAATTCTGTTTTTTCTTTATTATTTACTAAAATATTTCCTAGATTGACTTTATTCACTTGGCTGACATTTAACCCTAATTTATTCAGTTTATTAGAAACTTTATAGCTAACCCCAGGTATATAGTTGAGTGTGTGAAATGTTTTATTCGTTTTTGTATATGTGTGCCCGTAGTAAAAATTCTTCGTAAGGATAGTACGTTGTTTTTTGATAATCATTTTATCTATAAATTCTGTTTTATATCCGTTGTTTCTAGCTATTGTTTTTATGGTGGTTACTTCTTTTTCGTAATTCTCATTATTTAAAGGGAAATTAATCAGTCTATGTATAAAACTATGAAACGCTGCCATTTTTATATTCCGTGATTGACTGGAATTTGCCGGGATTACTGTATCCGTTGTAGTGGGTTTTCTAAATATATCAAACTCGAATCGTTTATCCATTCTTGTTAATTTTAAGTCTAAAAAATTTAGCGTTCCGTCTACTCTTTTTCTATAGTGAATTGTATTTTATTGTTAAGAGAATCTCAATACTTGAAAAATTGGTCTAGTTGTCTATCTGTGCCTGACCACAGGCATAAAATATCGTCTACAATGTCTACATATCTGCCCCAAAAGGAAATGTATTTTAATAGTGCGCTGCGGTTGACATTGTTTATGTGTTTAAATTCAAAATCTGCCAAATATAATTCAGCGAGCAACGGGCTTAGGGGGCTACCCATTGGTAAACCGCTGGTTTGTGTATAAAATTTGTTATGAAATTTAAAATAGTTTTGTTTATGGCAAATATTAATTAAGTTAAATAAAGTATTCTGTGTTACGATGTTCGGGATAGACTTTTGAATGAGATTCTTTAAAATTGTTTTTAGTTCCACTATGGGGATGAATGTGAAAATACTTTTTATATCAAAGGAGACTAATTTCATGTTAGGGGTTAAACAAATTAATTAATATTTGCCTTAAACAAAACTATTTTAAATTTCATAACAAATTTTATACACAAACCAACGGTTTACCAATGGGTAGCCCCCTAAGCCCGTTGCTCGCTGAATTATATTTGGCAGATTTTGAATTTAAACACATAAACAATGTCAACCGCAGTCCACTATTAAAATACATTTCCTTTTGGGGCAGATATGTAGACGATATTTTATGCCTGTGGTCAGGCACAGATAGACAACTAGACCAATTTCTCAAGTATTTAAATTCTCTTAACAATAAAATACAATTCACTATAGAAAAACGCTAAATTTTTTAGACTTAAAATTAACAAGATTGGATAAACGATTCGAGTTTGATATATTTAGAAAATCCACTGCAATGGATACAGTAATCCCGGCAAATTCCAGTCAATCATGGAATATAAAAATGGCAGCGTTTCATAGTTTTATACATAGACTGATTAATTTCCCTGTAAATAATGAGAATTACGAAAAAGAAGTAACCACCATAAAAAGAATAGCTAGAAACAACGGATATAAAACAGAATTTATAGATAAAATGATTATAAAAAAACAACGTACTATCCTTACGAAGAATTTTTACTACGGGCACACATATACAAAAACGAATAAAACATGTCACACACTCAACTATATACCTGGGGTTAGCTATAAAGTTTCTAATAAACTGAATAAATTAGGGTTAAATGTCATCCAAGTGAATAAAGTCAATCTAGGAAATATTTTAGTAAATAATAAAGAAAAAACAGAATTGTGTGATAAGTCAGGTGTGTACGAATTAAGTTGAAGTGATTGTGATGCGATATACATCGGCCAATCTGGACTCTCAATAAAAGAACGGATAAAAGAGAATAGAAGTTCTATTCTTTATGGTAAAATGAATACGGGATTCGCGGAACATTGCATTGAAAATAGACATTTGTTCAATACCAGTAATTTTAAACTTTTACATACTTGTAATAAAGGAAAGAGACTTGACTTCCTCGAAATATTAGAAATTAAAAAAGCCATAAATCTTAATAGACATGTCACAAATACACAGCTGGATTTTTTCAACACCCCTACTATTGATGCCGTAATAAAGTCCCTTAAAAACTCATAAATAGTGGTAGAAGTGTACTTTTCATTTTAGTTTTTAAAAACTCTTTGATAATGACTGAAAAGTCGAAACATATGTTAGAGATTAAATAAATATATTTTATGAAACAAATATACCGAGTGTTTTCTTTAGTAAATTATAAATATGGTTTACTGTGATGTTTCCGGTGCAGACTTTTAATAATATTTTATATTATTAAAAATACTTTCTTCAAATTTTTGATCTTGTTGTAGAAATTTAATTTGGGGTCTTACAAAAATTCACTCTTTAAGTTTTGCATCTGAGATTTTGGGAAATTTTTGTTTAAGGTATTGGAATCTACGGCATTCACTCCTTTCACTCGGTCTTAATAATTTCTGTGAGATAGCGAAGTTGTTCTTTTTTCTGAATGTGTCTGAATATATCCTTCTTCGGCAGGGGCGCACTGACGAATCTGTAGAAAGATGAAATACGTATCTGCGTCTCTGGGGAGGGATATGCTCGGATACGTTTACAAAAATATTAGTAATGAGCTTGTATTGTGTTCTTCACACCATTATCTTTTGTATTGTATGTAACTAAACTTGTAAACAACTAGCTTGAAATTGTTAAACAAAATTTGTCGCAAAATATTATCGCCTATTAGATTGGCTCAGCGGAAAGAGAACAGCCCTTGTAAAACACCATCATTTTGATAGCAATCGATTGTGATTAAGACGAATGCGATATCGTAGAAAAATTGAAAACAAAGAAATTCCTTTAAGAATCAAACTACGATCACTCAATCAATGGTTCTTCGCAAAATTCTTTGATTTAATTTAATAATTTAATAATATTCCTTCAGTTACTGTGTTGAAATGCATTCATATGAGGTGTGAACATTAAATAACAGGACTGTGCATACCCAAGCATGGTGAGGAGGAATAAGGATGGAATATGGTTTACTTTGATGTTTCCGGTGAAGACTTTTAATAATATTTTATATTATTAAAAATACTTTCTTCAAATTTTTGATCTTGTTGTAGAAATTTAATTTGGGATCTTACAAAAATTCATTCTTTAAGTTTTGCATCTGAGATTTTGGGAAAGTTTTGTTTTAAGGTATTGGAATTCACGCCTTTCACGAAATTTTTCATCAAACCTAATTTTATGTGTAATGGCGGTAGAGGTAGGTATTTTATCAGGTTCAACTAGCAACTTATGAAGCGTATTCTTTTGCCCCATGAAGATACTGAGCCCTTACTGGCCAGTCTTATAATGTAGTGGAAATGTCTTAAGTGACTGTCCCACTCACAAAGAAAATAGCAATTCTTCGTATACCCTGGTTGTAAACCGAGTAGAATTGCTACAACTTGGAGGTCTGCGCTGTTGTTCTTATAGAAATGGCTTTTTACGTAACCTCAAAGAAAATAGTCCAACGGTGTTAGATCACATGATCTTGGTAGCCAATTAACATCACCATATCTTGAAATAATTCTTCCAGGAAATTTTTGTCTTAATAAAGTAAATGTTTCATTAGCAAAATGAGTTGTTGCACTGTCCTATTGAAACAATCTATCATCTAGATCAATATCATTCAGTTCAGCTCACAAAACTATATCAAACACTTTTCACTGTTACAGCATCACCAGCAGCATTTTGTAAGAAAAATGGCCCAATTACATCACCTGAACATAATACACACCTAGCAGTGACTCGTTGAGAATGTAAAGGTCTTCCATGAATCACTCGTGGATTTTCCTCGCCCCAAATTTGACAATTTTGTTTGTTAACAAAACCACCAATTTCAAAATGTTCGTCATCAGAAAAGATTATTTTCTTGTGAAAAATCATTTGGTTGTTCTTTAATACAACTGGCGAATGCACAACGCTTTGCATAGTCCAATGGCTTTAGTTACTGTGTTATTTGAATCTTATATGCCTTTAAAGCTAAATCCTTTCGTAAAATACGCCATATTGTTCATTCACTGAGTCCAACTTGTTGTGAACGTCGACTAATGGACATTTCAGGTGCTTCAGCAACACTTTCACGAATCAAATCAATATGCCCTTGTGAACGACCACTATGACCTATATTTTTCTCTTTTTTGATCTTCTACCGAACCGGTCTCTCGAAATTTTCCAATAATTCAACCAATAGTTCTTTCAGATGGACGATCATGTAAACCATAAAATTCACCCAATTTTCTAAAATCATTTTTCACAGAACGCTGATTTTCATAATATAATTCAACAATTTGAACGCGTTGTTTTATCGTGTATTTTTACAAATGTCATACATTACATTGTAAATATTCTTTCTACACTTCACGACAATATTTTATTCGAATTTTTCATACAAAAAAAATCGACCTCAAGTTGGAATCGAACCCACGACCTTTGGCTTGCCGGACCATTGCTCGATCACTGAGCTGTTGAGGCGTGAATTAGAAACTTTTATGGGGATGCCTTGAATTACATCAAAGGAAACAGATGAAATATATCTAGCCCGTAGTACGGCAGTTGTGCAAATTTATTGCATTTTCGCGAAGTAATGTAATTGTAAATATCTTTTTTCTATATCGGTGCTATAAAGTGCACTTTTCGACATCCGTTTGGGTTGCATAAAGTATTACTTTTTCGCACGCAAAATTTTGTTTTTAGAGGTTGGTCACAAAAAAAGAAATGGAACTAAATCATATGTAAATGTCAAATATAAATGTGTATAACAAGCATGTGTAGTAAAAGTTGTATAGGTACAAAGAATAAAAAACACTTGCTAACATTTTATTTATACTAATTAACAATATAAATTGTTAAACAGAGTTGGAAGATCTAATTCTACTATTGACATTTACTTCCCATTTTGAATAGTGCAACTGTTATAAACGTTTACTGTAACACTAGAAGATTCATGTGCATTAATGGAGATTCCAGGCAGATTCTGGGAACACACTATGTTTTGTTTGAATTCCTGTTGATTCACATTGATTGACACATCACTGCCTATTGCATCAGAAGTCGATGGATTCTGAATAATTTTAGTGGATGTATTAGGTGTACCCTCCATGGCGCTTAATTGTTATTAAGTCACCTCCACTATTAGCCAAGTGTGTCACACTTGAACGCCTAAAGCAATGTCCAGTGAAGAGCTCAGGATTAGGCAAATTTAAGTAAGTAGCAATAACTTTTGGTATTTTTCCTATAGTATTAATGCCAATTGGATTATTCACGCAAGAACCATTTCTATATTGCAGGAACAAGCGTTTATGTGTAACATGAGTGGGCCGAAGTGAATAATATTTTTTAACCAAATCAATCCATACTTTTTCTGTTATAATAAATTGTCTTGGAATATAAGTTTTAGTTTTTGGCACTCTAACCATTATGACATCATTTTTAAACTGTATATCATCTAAAATCATGATTTCTTCACGACGACAAGCTCCATTATAACCCAGTATAAGGATAACCTATCAATATCAATATGACTATTATAACAAAATAATGTAGAACATTAATAAAATACTATTACAAGGATGTTTGTATTACTTACTTTCATTGCTAAATATGTTTTATCATCGACTTCTATTATAAAACAGTTAATATGATCTATTTCTAAAATCTTGGATTTTTTAGGCTCGTAGCCTTCAGATAATCTTTTTAAATATGCAAGAAGCCTAGAAAATTTTGAGATATTTATATTTTTATAAATATTTAAACAACATCGTAACATCGAATATGTGGACCACAAGGTCGATGCCTTTTTTATCTTGCTTTCCTTATCAAATCAAAATAAGCAATAATTACATTTTCAGTAATATTCCCGATATTATTTTCTTTACACCAAATTAAAAAGTGCTCGTATTGCTTTTGATAAATATGTCGAGACTTTGTTGGCAAAAGATTTTGTAAATTATCTTCTGCTATTTTGCGAATCTCTGGGGGCGTGCAATTATTTGCTTCGTCCATTTCGTTAATAATTTATTGCATAAATCAATCTAAATTTTAAACATAGAATGACATATAACACCGCCGATTTTCAAATATTTAAAATGCTCTAGTTAAACAATGCTACCAACTTCAAAAAAAGAAAATTTCTACAATTTTCGTACAAAACATGCCTCTTATTTTAAGTCTTTTTGAACTTTTAATGTCCGAAATAGAAAAAATAGTATAAAATACACGTTTCATAATACATTTTAGTGCACTTGTTCTTTAGAAAACTCGCCTTGCGGCTTGTTTTCTAAACTTGAACGCGTTCACTAAAATCATGTCTTATGCAACTTGTACTTTAATATACTATTCTACACTTTACGACGCTATTTTATTCGAATTTTTCATAGAAAATAAAATTCGCCCTCAAGTAGGAATCGAACCCACGACCTCTAGCTTGCCGGACCATTGCTCGACCACTGAGCTGTTGAGGCGTGAATTAGAAACATTTATGGGGATGCCTTGAAGTACATCAAAGGAAACAGATGAGCGATTCCTACTTGAGGGCGAATTTTTTTCTGTGAAAAATTCGAATAAAATAGCATCGTAAAGTGTAGAAAGAATATTTACAATTAGATTACTTCGCGAAAATGCAATAAATTTGTCATACATTACACTTCATAAATGTCAAAGTACCCAGGTGAATTCAATGCGTCACCTATATTTTATTTATTTTTAAAATAAGGCAATTAATTTGAAAGACCCATTAGAATGTGTAAAACTGTTTTATGTCTTTCTTCAAATCTGCATGAAAGGAAAAACTGACATTTCATACTACCTAATTATACATAGGATTGCTACATGTTTTAGAATTCGGAAGAAATAACATTAAATATAAGTTTAATGTAAATTCATATTAATAAATTAAGAAGCGTTTCAAATGTAAGAATTCCTATTGGCGAGATACCCCGTTGAACTATGCAACTAGTTTAGAAGTTTATTTCAATAATATAACCTTATAGAATTCTAAGAAGTATGTCTTCTTCGTGTCAAGTAAAGTCTTTTACAAGAAATCAAAGAAAAATAAACAATATTTCTTCTCGGAGCAACCTCTTTCAACATCATCGAGTATTTTAAAACATCAGCCTCTAACGCAATGCACCTATCGAATTTCTCATTTAAAATTATCGTCACATTTGAACTGTCATTCGAATTTTTAATCGAAGACACATGTATGAGTAGTCCTTTTGAGCTTTAAAAATAACCATAATCTCGTTACACCATGGCACGCACACGATCGGTCACATGTGGATTCTTTTAGCGTTCGTGTCATCCAAGGCGAACAGTGCCGCCGGCCGCATAATGAAGAAATAATTTAACGTTGATAAAGCGCGCTGATAACGCGAGGGATCATTTGCCCTGATTTATTGATTATTAGCAACAGATGAACTTGTGTGATATATACCAATTGTCGAAACGTGGCCGAGAACGGGGCTGTTTGGATTTATGTGCCGAACAGACGCCAACATTATCCAGCGCGTAAACATGCGCACGCTCGCTCTACTTGTGTAAGACTTAAAATTAATACAATGTCAAATGACTTAATTTGAAAAATACCACGAAATTAAGGACTATAAATATCTGTAACTCTTTCGTAAGTTATGGAGGTCTTTGAAGAAGACTAAAATAGTTTTTTTTTATGTGCACGTGGTGCTAGGAAAAAATGTTAAGGATGATGACGAAGACTTGCGTAATCAGAATTACTAACAGAAAAATGTTAATTAACAGTGAGTCTTGTCTATTCGTTCGATAAAATACAGCTAGTTCCACATTCCAGTTGCTTTCTGAAAAATCCCTTGTGCAAGTAAACTGAAGTAAATATAATTTCCTCATGTAAAATATGGTATGAGACATGTACAAAAATACAAAATTATTTGAAAGTTATACTACGCTATAGGAGGAATCCCGTAAGTAATTATTTCAATGAAAAATAATTTCCGTAAAAAAACCGATGTGAAAATTGAAAATTGAAAAAATTTAGATATTATTACAAACACGGGCTTTCCACGTTTCTGATTTCGGCTGCTATGTGTGCTAATAATAATGAAATGATTTGAATTAAAATAATTGTGGTGCTGGTGAAGTTGCATCAAAGGTCCAGAACGGGTGTGATAATGGTTAAATTTAATATAGTACATCTTACTAACTAAATAACACACAGGAGCGTTGTCCTTAAAGTTTATATTTATTATTTACATAAAAGAAATTGAACTTCATATATTTGAAAGTAATTGAATGAAAGTAATACAGGCTGGCCCAAAATGACCGAAGGCGTTTTAATTCCTTAAAACTTTTTTTATTATAATTTTTTTTTGTATTCAGTATTTTGTAAAGAAGACTTGGGGAATTTAAAATGGAACAGTACACAATTGAACAACGTGCCAAAATCGTTGAACTTTATTTCTCAAATCAACGATCCATTGTTTTGACTCAGCGTGCATATCGTCGTTATTTTAATGTGCGGGTTGGACCCTCAGAGTCAACAGTAAACCGTCTGGTTGCAAATTTTCGAAAACAAGGGGCAGTAAGGAACCTTCCTGGTGCCGGCAGACGACGAACGGTGCACACGGATGACAATATTGAACGGGTACAGGAGAGTATTCGGGAAGATGGAGAAACATCAACCAGGAGACGTTCGACACAACTTGGCCTCTCAAGAGGGGGTCGCTACAGAGAATTTTGCATACAATAAGAATGTTTCCATATAAAATTCAGTTTGTCCAACAATTGAAACCGACAAATTATCAGCAACGACTTGATTATGCAATTTATTTTCGTCAAAAAGCAGAAGAAAATCATGATTTTATTCATAATTTAATTACGAGCGACGAAGCCCATTTCCAATTAAATGGGTTTGTTAATAGGCAAAACTGCAGGATATGGGCTACGGAAACTCCAAGAGTAGTTCAACAGCGAGAATTACACCCACTTAAGTTTACCGTTTGGTGCGGTGTTTCGTCGGAAAGGATAATTGGCGAATATTTTTTTTGAAAATGAACACGGTGTCGGCGTTTCCATCACTGGTGTTAGATATCGGACAATGTTGGAAAATTTTTTAAGGCCAGCCGTGGAAAACCATCCACAAGTATAGTTCCAACAGGATGGAGCCACAGCGCACACTGCCAGGGACACAATGGCTCTTTTACGCGACATCTTTGGTGAACGAATTATTTCCCGTACAAGCGATTTTAATTGGCCTCCGCGTTCACCGGATTTAACCGCTTCAGACTGTTTCCTTTGGGGTTATTTGAAAGGAAAAGTCTTATTAAGAAGCCTCTAACCATACAGCAATTAAAAAATAATATACGCGACGAAATCAACATCATCACACCTGAAGTTTTGCGAAAGGTTATGGAAAATGTTTTGGAAAGAGCACGAATATGCGAAGCAGAAAATGGCCACCACTTGCGACATATAATTTTTCATAATTAAATTAAAAATATTCTCCATTAATATACTGTATTTAAAATTTAAAAAAATTAATAATTATGTCTTAAATAAGAAGTTATAATGAACTCAAACCCCTTCGGTCATTTTGGGCCAGCCTGTATATACACGAGGAGCGGTAAATAAGTAATTAAAAATTAGCACAAAATATACTGAAACGAACGTTAAATTGGGCAGTAAATTAAATGTGAATTAATATAAAATAACCTCTGTATAGAACAATGCAAGAGTTACCTTTGAGTTGCGAAGATGTTCGGCCACGTAGTGCGTCATATACTTGGACAAGTATGGAAAACGATGCTTGGCAGACGGACGAAGAAATCAATTAATTAAATCAATTAAATTAATATTGATTAGCTTAAAAGAATAATATATATATTGAACAATACAGATTACCTTCTAGTTGTGGAGATGTAGGGCACGTGCATCATGGCCGGTACTTGAACAGCACGGCGGGTAAGATGTGTATCTTACGATGGTTCTTAAGAGAAGACTGATTCGTGTCGGAGTAACACTGGTATAGAAAGAGGTCTGTTGTTTATGACCCCTAAGTCGAAGAGAGTGTAATAGGTTATCGATATCTTGAATAATAATTAATAAGAAGCGCGATCTGAAGAGGTGTTCTATCGATGGCATAAATGTTATTAAAATATCCCTTGTGAAATAAGTTTCCAAATGATATGAACACAACATATAAAAGATGTACATAATTAAATTAAACAACTTAAGTTTAAGCATCGAAATGTATATATAAATTCCAAAATGAACGTTATGGTTGTAAGCAGGTAGAAGACCAAGGGTGTAGCGCAGCGCGATAACAAAAGAAAGACTTTCTACTTGCGAACGAATAGACAGGAAAATGTCTAATTTAAGTTTATATTTTAAAATGTGAGATATTTAAAGAAGAAAAATTATTTAAAAATAAATTCAATATTCTTATATATGCGAAGCGTAACAATATACAAGGGTTGTTACATTTCGAGGACGCTGCTGGATAGGAAATGCTAATCATAAATAGAGAGATTCAAACTAATGAATAATTTGATGATGAGCATCAAAGGTCTTATTAAACTTATTAAATAATATTATTAAATGGTCGAGTCGGAAGACGAAGAAATAGTAGCGTAGTAGGCAAACATGGGGAAGAAACAGTTAACGATAACGGTAACAGAGTGATAAATCTCTGTGATCAGTTCGATCTATTTATTACTAACACCTTTTTCGCGCACAAGGATATACATAATTTTATTTGGTATCAACAAACAAGAGGACTTAAATAAATTTTTGATTATCTCATTGTTCGACAACATTTCGGAATGAAGATACAATATGTTAGGGTGAAGATAGGTGTGGAGTGTGGATCTGATCACCGCTTACTTCCCTTTGTTGGATCTCACTTATCGACTAGCATCAATAGCTTCACTGAGAATAAGTTAAACACGACAAAGTATAACTGAAAAAGCTTTTAACATGACAGTACCAAATATTTATATGCCAAGAGATTAGAACGAAAATTAATTGAAACTGAACGAACAACAAAAGAAGAATATGATCATATAAAAACGTGAATTCTTGAAGCTGCAGACAAGGCTGTTGGAGTAATGCAGATGACTAACAAACCTGATTGGTGGGATGCGGGGATAGAACAACAAATTAAAGTCGGAGAGGCGGCGAAAGCCGTAGATAATCCGTATATATATATATATATATATATATATATATATATATATATATATATATATATATTATAATAATACGAAGAAGGCAAAAATAATAATAAATATTTCAAAAAGAAAAAAAAAATATTTACTTGTTAATTGTCTTCCGGCAACAACCTAGTCGAAGATATGAAACTACTCTCGTACTCAGGTTTAGATTCACAATAACTAGCTAATTTAATAGATTTAAAGAATCTTTTATAACAAATAAACTATTTATTTACTATATATGATTAAATCTGATATTTTACAAATATGGCCATCTCTAATATTATTAAATAAACAAATTTAAATATTAATATCTCAAATATACATAAACCATAAAAAAAAATAACTTATGCAAGGACTCTATATATAAAAAAATCAACGATTAGTAATTATATCAAAAGAACTTGGTAAAACGGTATTTTTGAATATGTATAAGAAAATTTCTTGGTATAAGTATTCTTTTAGCTTATTACTTACACGATTATATTTTATTGTGACTATGCTTGGAAAAGTATCGCCAGACTTGCACCAACTACTGTTATATTTCCAATTACAGCTATATTTCCAGTATTGCCAGACTTGGACCAACTACTGTTATATTTCCAATTCGAATATTTTTATTATAACTATGCTTGAAAAAGTATTGCCAGACTCGTATCAACTTCTGTTATATTTCCAATTACTGTTATATTACCAATCCACTACTGCTCTATCTCTCATCCAAGATACACCATATACTATTCTTCTAAATACACTTTATATAACATAATATAGCCTGTTCTGTTAGCTAAACAGTTTTCCAGTCTTCTGAAATTCTTCTTGGTGTATTCAAAATTTATTAACTGATATATATTAAATCATAAAAAATTCAGTTTCTAAATTTTATGTATCTCATTTTTCACGTCAAAAAAATAATAATAATCCCCTTTTTTTTAAATCGCCATGGTTATCTTCTATACTTTCGTATACATCCAAGTCCGTTAGTCTCTTTTAAAATTCAAATTTGAAAATGACATTTAATTATGAATATTGAAACTATTCACTTGCATAAGCTAAATTTAACAATAATTTATACCAATTGACTAACTATAACTTACACGATTATACAATTTTAACATATAATAAACCAAAAATATATATACCAAGATTGAATTCTATCGATATTTACAAAACTAATATATTAATAATAATATATCCAACCTTATAATAAATATGACAACTATAACAATATTCACACAAATCAAAATATCTCGTGCATATGTAAATACTTGTAATATTAAAAAAAAAATCTTGTAGACATAATATTAGAAATGGCTCATCAATATAATGGAGGTTTATCCCATTATAATATATATATAGAATAAAATAAATTAAAGGGCTTTTAATTTATTTTATTCAATATATTACGGTCGACAATTTCGTTTAAATTATATATATATATATATATATATATATATATATATATATATATAAAACAATTGATAAATTATTGGAGTTTTTCGGCTTTTATATGAAATATTTACAAATATCAAATTAGAATGTATGTAATTGCAGAGTAGGTGGGGATGTAAACATTGCTGCCTACAAATTACAAAGCAAATCATACGACATTTACCTGTCTACCTGGGTCTATTGTGGCTTAGTGGTAAATGCGACAGCCCGGCAAGCTGTAGACTTGGGTTCGAGTCCCAACGTGGACCATATTTTTCAAATAAAAAAATTTCGTATGATTTGTTTTGTAATTTGTAGACTGCAATGTTTACATCCCCACTTACTCTGCAATTACATTCATTCCAATTTGATATTTGTAAATATTTCATATAAAAGCCGAAAAACTCCAATAATTTATCAATTGTTATATATATATATATATATATATATATATATATATATATATATATACGTATATGAAAAACGCAATGTAAATGAGAATTAATAACTATTAAATTCCCACATTACATGCAATTGTCGCTATAATTTCTTGTATTAATTTCTACAAATGACAAGATCATATTTGCCTAAGAATGCAGATACAACACGTAACGACGCCAACCGTCCAGGTTATTCGGGCAAATGAAAAATGTGTGAAATACCGGTATCTGCACATTGTGAATGGATATGACTATGAAATTAACTATTTTTTGGTAAAGTATGCAAATTCTGATATACAATTAATAACACAACTATATATAGACATGGTAAAGGTAATATTCTTAGAGTCTGAAACCACGGTCTACAGGATTAAGATACCTTCAACCGTATAGCTTAGTTTTTCATTTTAAAAACTCGTTGCCTACTGGATGAAGAACCCCAAAAGACTGATCCATAACGTAATCTTGATTCGAAGCCGGAGTAATAATACGTTAACAATATTTCTTTTTGCACCAGGAAACGCAGTCTGAATAAAACATAACATATACTTGCCAATTTCTTATACAATTCATCTGCATGTCGATGCCACGTCAAGTCGCTGTTCACGTACATGTCAAGAAACTTAGTACAATGCACTTGTTGTATAGATTTATTTTCAACTCTTAATAGTAAAGATGTATCACTAGCCGAGGACTTTGCCGAAAAATTTATAAACACTGTTTTGTCCCTATTAAGAATCAAATAATTTTCCTGAAACCAGTTTCTAAAAATATCCAGCATCCGTTGTGTCAGAGCTCTTATCTCGTTCACGTAACCCGTTCCACACAAATAAGTATTGTCATCAGCAAACATGGTAATTGAACTATTTGATATGATGTCTATGAATAAATGGCAAAAATGAATTATACATTTGACATATTTTCGGGAGGAACATGACATATTTATGCGCATATTTAAAGCATTTCGTGTGCATAAAAATCCGAACTTTATACATTATATAAAAAAAATACTTTATAACAAGTGTTTATTTGAAAAGTCAATCTAGTAGCATGTGATTTACTGAGAACATTTTGAAGTAGGTCGTAAATTCAAATTTACTACTTAACCTACGAAGTCGTATATTTTGACAGTTTCATACATACAAATAAATAACAAATAATAGGTATTTATTGGAAACTATAACAAATGTTGAAAATGTTGTCCCTCAAAATCAATGCACTTTAAAATCCTCCGTTCAAAATTTCTGATGATATTCTGCAATGTTACTGGATTGTTATTAATTTCCATGCATTTCTGTTCGATTCTCTGTAGTATATCATTCAAAATCAATAAAGGTGTTCGAAATATGTTATTTTTTAGATAAGGCCACAAAAAGAAGTCGCAAGGTGTTAAATCGCATGAACGTGTAGACCAGGCAATTTCAGTATTTCGAATAATTATACGCTCATCAAAAAATTCTCTTAAATAATCCAAAGATTCTGCAGTACAGTGACAAGGTGCTTCGTCTTGTTGGAAATATGCATTTTGTAGTTCATCATCATGCAACTGATTGACAAATTGTTGTAAAATTTCTGTACGGTACCATTGAGCAGTTAACGTTCCCTGAAAAAATATTGGTCCAATGATTCGCCTTTCGCTTATCGCTGCCCAAACACCAATTTTCTCTGGATGTAGCGATTCTTCATTAATTACATGTGGATTTTCACTACTAAAAATTCTTGTATTTTGTGAATTTAGGTATCCCGTTTTATAAAACCATGTTTCGTCAGTAAAGATGACTCTTTGCGAAAGTTCTCCATTATTGTTCATATTTACAAACCAATTACAAAACTGTAGTCTACGTGGGTAATAAATTTCTAACAATTCTTGTACTGCTGTGACAAGGTATGGATAAAGTTGCATATCTTTTTTTAATAGCATGTGAGTTGTACCAACAGAAAGGTTTATTTGTTGACTCAAATGTCGAACAGATGTTTGTGGTTCATTTTCCATTATTTCTTCAACACGATTGACAACTTGAGGTGTACGTTTCTTAACTGCTCCGCTGCCTGATTTTCTTAAGAGACTACCAGTTTCAGAAAAAAGTTTTAAAGTTCTATCCAAAGTATTCTTAAATTGTATATAATCTATTACAAAATGTGGAAACTCAGCTTCAAATTCTACCATGCAATCTTGAACTGAATAAATCCATAAACCATCAATTTTATTACCACTTCGAAAATAAGCCTGGACTAAAAAAATTTTATGTTCTAAAGTGAAAGCCATTTTAAAACTGAGAAACAATTTATTCAAACCAGAATCGACGCACGATTATTTTATGCACTAACTGATATTTGTGATTGACATTATCAAATGTCATTTGGATTTACGTTTAGGGAACAACAAACACATACTAATATATATGCGTCTTATTCTATCAAAATTTCAACGTAACCTAGATTGACTTTTCAAATGAACACACGTTATGACGATTCCCACATGAATGGCTATTGACGTTATAGAAGATAGCGCGACCAATCGAGATCTAATTGAAGAGTGTAGATTTGCACGTTGTATTTTAGTAATACTTATTTATCTAGAATTACATTTTCTCTATATTCTAATTTAGTTGGAAACATTTGTGTAAATGGCACAGAATAGAAAACATATTTAACATTTCAAGATATTGTGTTACTAAATTAGATTTATATGTACCGAACCATGACAACAGTCGTTTGTCCGCTAAAATGCTCTAACTAATACTATTTAATATACAACACTGAAGTAATTTAATTATTTAATTTAATTATTAAAGGAACGGATTCGACATGAAAATTCAATTACAACTAATGCTTCAAAAGCAGACTATATTATAATATATTATACGCATACAGCTATTAAATCTATTAAATAAGAGAGCAGAGAGATTACTTTACAACTAAAAGAAAAGAGTTGTTGTCAGTAGTTTATTCAAGGTTCCATTTTCCAAATGTGTTGCGTCACACTCAATTAAGAAAAAGTGCATTTTACGATACGAACCACGAACGAAAAAAAAAAGCTTGGCATTCATCATCGGCTCAGATCTGTTCCGAGTAACATCACACGAGCAGGTTATCTACAAAGCTCATGTGTAATATAACTTACTCGTACTTCAAATAAATGGAGACATGTGTTCTTTTTTAACTAGTTGTTGCGGCCTATACGGCCGACATCAAAGAGCATTTATCGAGTTCGACGATAAACTCACTGAAAGAAAGGGACTCCTGCTAAATGCTTTACAGTTCTTCAAGTGTACTATGTATGTATAATGTATGTATGTACATACATGTAAAATCGGGTCGCATATGCCCACACGATAATAACGTATTTATTAATATTTATCGTAAATGCACGTTTTGTACTTATAGTGTTGAAGTCGCGATTTTCATTTCCTTATCAGATCGTTTGAAGTTTCCGTTCAGCATGAGAGAAACATAAAGGCCGGAGTACCATCTGGTGTTTGAACGATAAATATCGATAAACGTGAATTATATAATTAAAGGCACATATTCTGAACACGGTTCCAGCATTTGGTAGAGCCAATAAAAACAATTTAGTAATTTTATATTTCGTGAGGGTATTTTCTATTCAACGAAAGTAAGCAAACATATCATGTTTTTTTAAATTTCAGAAGCAGATAATAAATAATTTTTCATTCAGCCGCAGAATGTGTCGTCTCACAGAATTTTACATTAGAAAAGAAAAAAAAACGTGTTTTATAATTAATAAATGAGGAAAAACTGAGGAGGACCAATGTGTTAAACGGTAACAGATAAGTTATGTTGTGTGGTTTGTTGTTTAGAGTTTATGTTTATTGTTAGCAAGTCGGCATAATTTGCACTTAGGTTGTTCGTATCAGATCTGAAATTCATCGAATTAGAGTTGTTATTGATCTCTACCATTTCCAAAAACTCTCTACACTTTATGTTGTTTACAGTCTGAAGGACTTTAACATTATTAAAATTAGGTGTGTGATCATTGTTAATCATATGTGAAGACAAGGCGCATCTACTCTTACCAGTCCGAATGTCACTCTTGTGCGTGGCGAGTCTAGTTTTTAGCCAAGTGGAGGTATGACCTATGTACACCTGACTGCATTCATTGCAAGGAATGCAATACACAACGTTGGATCGGAAGGGCAAAGGCGTCAAGTCTTTGGTTTTACTAAAAAAGTTTCGTACTGGGTTGTAATTGTAATTGTATGTGTATATATATATATATATATATATATATATATATATATATATATATATATATATTAATAGACTGGTATAGAAAGCCTAGTAATTCTAATAGATTATTAAACTACCACTCCAATCATTCAAAAAGCCAAAAAAATAAACCTCATTCTGGGCATGAAACGGAGAGTGACTAGGATAAGCCACCCCTCCTTCAGACAGCGAAACCTTCGATTGTTGGATGGAATGTTTGCAAACAACGGTTACCCTCGGGGTTTGATTAGCAGACTCATTTTTTCCACTCCAGCTACTTACGGTCAGAGCGCAGACCTTACCAACAAAGACCAGCCAAAAATTGTGAAATATTACAGATTTCCTTACATTGTGGGGGTGTCGGAGCGGCTCTCTAGCGTCCTCGCCACAGACGATATAAAATTGGGTTTTTATAACTACAATCCGTTACGTACTTATTTTAGTAAAACTAAGGACTTGACACCTTTGCCTTTCCAGTCGAACTTTGTATATAGCATTCCTTGCAATGAATGCAACAAAGTTTATATAGGTCATACCTCAACTTGGTTAAAAACCAGACTTACCACACATAAGAGCGACGTTCGAACTGGGAAGAGCAGATGTGCTTTGTCCTCACATATGATCAAATACAACCACAACCCAAATTTTGAGAATGTTAAAATCCTCCAGAGAGTAAATAGTTTAAAATGTAGGGAGCTTTTGGAGATGGTTGAGATCAATAATAATCCTAACGCTATGAATTTCAGATCTGACACAAATAATTTAAGCGCAATATATGCCTTTTTACTGACTTTTTCTCATATCAAAAACTCAAGTCATCAAAATACACAGAATATTAACTCTATTGATGTCATTTAACACATTTGTCCTTCCACAATTTTTTCATATGATTATAATTTTAATTTTGCAATTTCTTTTTAATTAAGTTTAACCTGTTTGTAGCCTGCACATTATTGAAATTAAGCACGCAACTTTTGAACTTCTGTATATATATCGTTAACCTTGACATTGCTTGTTTTTCACCTACTGTACTTTTATCATAGGTTTTGCATATACGAGTATGACATTGGTTTCGAAAATTTAATACACTACCTTGTCGACACTTGAATTGTTAAAATGTAATTTACATCAAGACAAGTAGTTCTTTACTACGTGTGTGTTTCTTTTTAGATGTGTTTGTTGAAAAAATAATAATTTTTTAAATGGTTTTAATATGTAATAACAATAAGCTTTTAAAGTAACAATTTTTAATTAATATAAAGTTTTATTTGTATTACGTGGACTTCTTGTTTCTCTACAGGTTTTGTTTTTTTTTAAAATGTTATATCTCTCACAAAAAATAGTTTCGCTTTTGTAAGTATTGATCTTATAATTAGTAGACTAAATTAGCTAATGTTGTATTTTCTTTTGATTAAAGTGACCTCTGATGAAGCTCTAAATCTACAGAGCGAAATATAAGGTATAAAATAAAGGACTCTAATTGACTAACTAAAGGTTTTTATTGCCGGATTCCCCAACAATTTTTATTTTATATATAAATATATATATATATATATATATATATATATAATAACTTCGTGACCTTGGTATCATTCTATACGCAGATACAACATAACCTAGCATTAGAAAACATGTATTGACAACTTGAAAAATATTCTATAAATATTATTATTAAGACAAAATTATCAAATTGTTTATATTTATCTTGTTTAATGGATTTAGTAAAAGTAAAACTTCGAGGCTGTATCATATTATTAACTAGGCTTTGAAAAATAATAACCGCTATCGGCGTCTTTTCCTTAAAAATCTTATAACGTATGGCTGTAATTTTGTACAACTCCGAAGAAAATTTATATAATAATTAAAATACCAGTGATATCATAATAAATTTATGCTGAAACAAGATATTAATAATTGGTCTAATATTTGAAAACAAACCTGAAGCCTAACGCTTGGTAATTTACAAAATTCAAGACGAGCATCTTTAAAATTGGAGTTCCGACGAGGAAGCAGAATTGAAGCCGGTTACGCCACAAACGCCGTCATCTTTGGAGGACCCACACATTGTATTTCCCGATTACTTCGCCCTTATTTTGGACAACTGCAGAGATCATAGGAATACAGGTTCACTTCTATCAATATTCTACAACAAAGTCCAAATAGTTAATATTATTTGATAAAAACTAATCTATTAATAAAACAAAAATCAGAATTTTACTTTTATTCATATCCAAAACCTTCATATTATAGTTATTCCATATGAATAGTTAAAAACAGTAGTACTTGCCTGATTTGATATTTGATGTATAAACTGTATAAATTAAATATAAGATCATATTTCTTTACAACACATAACCTGTTAAGTATAAAACACACGTGCATTTTAAGTAGTTAATTTTATTTGTCGCTAGACACATTAATTTGTTCAATTTACAGTTTCCTATTTATTTCAATAAATTATTTTATTTTTATTATCAAATTCACTCTTTTATTTGTTAGTGTTAAGTTGTAGGAGTTAGTTAATATTAGATTTATCTATTTAAAACCTATACAAAGGAGTAAACAGTCACATTCTATCGACGAAGATCCTGAGAAGTCAAATTTTAATTACTACATGCTCACGACTGCTAGTTGGTACATAAAGAACATAGATAGCGTTGATCTAAATATATTTTCATATAAAAAGGCGCCCAATTATAAATTCAAATTTATTTACTTTAACTTTCATTACATTTATCATTCTTTTAATTCATATTTAGATCATCACAGCTTCACAGCTATATTTCAATTGGCACATGAACGTGGGGCCTATTTAACATACCAGCGCTGCCTATATTTCAATATATATAGTAAATTCAATTTGTTGGCTATTTAAGGTCTGGTTTTACTTCAAAATATATATATATTTAAAGCAGTCCTATATGTTTCGGCAAATAATGCCTTTTTCAAGAAATATAAAATATAAATAACAGTATATTAATGTATAATATTAATGACATTAATATACTGTCATTTATATTTTATATTCCTTGAAAAAGGCATCATTTGCTCAAACATGTAGGACTGTTTTAAATATATATATATTTTGAAGTAAAACCAGACCTTAAATCGCCAACAAATTGAATTTACCATAACATACAAAGGTCACGAAATAATTATCTATATAGATATATATATATATATATATATATATATATATATATATATATATATATATACTCCCAGTGTTGTTCTTTGGGCTATGAGTCTATTTTTGCGATACCTCAGTGCAAAATATTTAATACATTTTTGCGAACAACTACTTATCTTAATATTTCGAAAATTGTTAGAATTTGTCATGCGTAAGAAGGGCGACAATGCTAATGTGAAGAACGTGAAGAACTGGAGACCAATAGCGATTTTATCTAATTTTGCAAATATGTTTAAAGCCATTATCTATGAACGTATACCGTTTGTTCCTTATTGATATGGGTGTGAATCTGTATGAAAAATAAATTATAGTTTACTCTATTATAAACTATGGTCCAAAAATGTTCGTTTACGAAAATACAGGATGTATTAGGAAAAAAATGGAAATTAATTAATATTTTCGAAACCGTTTGAGATATTTTAGTTAAATATTTCGACAACTAAGTTGTCATCATCAGTAGGTAAAACCACTAATCAAAGTGTCACGCATGGGGAATCGTTAAGCTAACACTTATACACTTACACCACGTATACAACAGTCTATACGTGAACGGCGTGTAAAGTTGTTGGCTTAAACGACTTGAATTTGAATTTACAAAAACGCTATAGAAACATTTTATTAATGACAGGTAAAATCCATGCTTTGATTAAGAAGTTTGATATTCGTATCTGAATTATTCGCCTTCAAAGCAAAAATTTTAATATGTTCACACTCACTTCGGATTATATTGAGGGAAACTGGAATGAATAAGACACTATTATTCACAACAGTTTGGATTGCATGAAGATACATTTGCGTGGTCTAGAAACTTAGTTGACGGAGTATTTCTCGGAAAATAAAAAATGATTTTTCGAAGAGATCGATACTGATTCTGTTTAGTGAAAGCGTTGTTGCCGCTGCTAAATTACAAGCTGAAATTCACGACCAGCTCATCGAAGTGTCTGCCGACAAAGTGCTACAATTGCAATTTATATCTGAAGATTTAAGTACATTTTGGTTTGCTCTTCCAGATGAATATGGAAATTTCGTCACAGAACAATTGAAAATATTAATCCCTTTCGCCACGTTTTTCTCTGATGAATATTTTTGGATTCATTTCCTTCTTTCGATCATCTTTCTATGTCATAACTGAATTTCCCTTATTTTTGGTTAAATAAAGCTCTGTAAAAACAGCAGGAGATTTATGTAACTTATTGAAGTTATCTATAAAATATAATTAGTTATCATATGTATCTACATACCAATGTAATCTTGAAAGTTAGTTTTATTGAATTAAGATATGTTAATCTTCGTTTCTTGGCCAAAAAATAGATAGTTAATTGACGAAGGAAATACTTGTTGAAACTTCATTATAACGCTTAAAAATAAGTAATTAAACTTCTAGTTTCAAAATAGTATATTAGAGAACTAGTGTCATAAGACGATGTTTTGTTGTACGAGGCCAAGTTTGGAAAACGAGCCGAAGGCGAGTTTTCCAAATGACGAGGACAACAAAACGTCTTATGAAACGAGTTTTCTATACTATTTTTTCTATTTCGCATTTCCATAACTTTTAAAATTTGTATTTTTCATAGTATGCAATTTGTATAAAATAAGTGACATTTGCTTTTTTGAAATGTAAACGTTGGTCAAACTGACATTCCCTATTTTTAAATAGCGAATGTCATTTAAAATTTATTATTATTCTAATTCAAACAGAAACAATAAAGAAATGATCGATAATTCTAATTACCTAAGCGGGACACCACCGAATATCCGTGAAATAGCAGAAAATACATCAAACCAACCAATATTATTCCATTATTATCTTTTGTATTATGGTAGGTACATAACCTATATTAAGCAGCGTGTCAAATATTATTCCAAATTGAACAGGAAACCA
Organism: Melolontha melolontha; assembly: GCA_935421215.2. NCBI lineage: Eukaryota > Metazoa > Arthropoda > Insecta > Coleoptera > Scarabaeidae > Melolontha > Melolontha melolontha. The sequence continues at coordinate 35,105,830 of OW285236.1, read as the reverse complement.
ACACTGAATAATGAAAGGTTGCGTCTCGAAATAAGGTTCATTTCGAGCCGCGAATGCGTATCAAAATGAGATCATTGTGTGTGCGAAATAGAAAAATTCTTTTATTGTAAATACCAGCTACAGTATTTCATCCACCTGATGAAGCCGTTGTATGGCGAAACAATATTGTAGTGGTATTTACAATAAAAGAATTTTTGAAACTAGAAGTTTAATTACTTATTTCTTAGCGTCAATAAATAGATGTTTTATATGTATTTGGACGAAAACGTAAAGTTAAAGATTAGTGTTCATTTTGACAGTATTTTATTTTTTTTAGACTAAGCTTCTGCGCCTAAAACTTTATTAGTATGAATTGATTCCCTAAGGGTATTCTAAACGTTCCAATTATTATTTTTGGAATAGCTGGTCGCAGACTGGCACTCCACGTAACCCATTTTTTCTTGTTCATAGTCTATTATACAAGAAAGATACCATTTCAGAAAAATGTCTTTAAGTCCATGGCTTAGCTCACATTTTACAGATTTGACTGGTGCTTTAGTCAATCATCAATGGTATGGTCGATGTGCAAAATTAGAAATGAAATTAATTAATTGCTTTGATGCTTAAGGCCTAGAGAGAGCCATTGAAAAATGTGATCCTATGGTACAGGATTTTAATTGTACTAATCAGCAAAAGCAAATAAATCGTTCAGACGTAATGAGACTAGAAAGGCATCGGCAGTATTGGGCTGAGGAACGTTCTAAAGAAAATTTATACGCACCGTTTCGAAGAAGTGATAGGTTTTAATGTTAAGACATAATAAAACTTTGCAATTAACTTGTATAGTTTTTAAAATATTAGAAAATTATACATTAAACGGTTTTCTTTCGCGTTTATGTATCGTCCAATTAAATAAATTTACTGGCAAAAGTTCTCTAAATTATTTAAATTAATTTTGTTAATTACACCACTATATATATAATATATATATGAGTTATTTTATATAATTGCTGATCCATCAGAGTTTGTACATAAATCACCTAACCTACTTTAATTTTAATCAATAAATCTAAATACGTAACCTAATATTATATGCATATAGCGAATATTCCTCATTACGGTAAGTAAATCCACATTAACATTACCTGTCAGTATAACAGGCAGTAAATCACGGCGTCTGCAACTTGCATATGTAACCTAGCTAATTAATCAATACGTACAAGCAATGATAGACAGATTAATAGCCTCTTGAAGTGCACCGGTTAATGCCTCTGCTCAGCCTGTTATATCGCTCTTCTCTGGTTAAGTTTCCGTTTATATACCGCACAAATAATCCATCTTTAGAGACATTCGAGCTTATAATGTATGGCATATTTATCAATTGTATTAATTAAGGAACATCAGCGTTACACGCATTTGATTTAGATAACCCTTAGGAGATCTAATTAATTAATATAGTTAGATTATTATGAGGATAAGACTAGAAGTAATAGCGTGTGTATCTATTTGTGAAAGTATAATTAATTAAAATTTACGTTCAATGCGTTCGATTTTCTTTACGTGTATGCCATAGAAATGGTAGCAAACAGTCAAAATATGTTAATACAAATATTTTATGGTGCTAATAGCTATTAGTGAAATTTTGATAATAGAATCAGGAAACTAAAAAGTTTGGCGATACAGCTTCTAATTTCGTAATTTATCAGAACAGTTTTTACCACAATTTATGCACTTTTATATTCTTAAAAACCAGTTTTCAATTTCAACTCTTTCATGTTTCTCTTCAGTCTTCGCACTTGCCATTTTACGCCATTAAAAAGACGTAGTCGTTAAAATATTGTAACCAAATAACACTGAAAGAAACGGAACCAGAAACAATCCCTTATAGAAGAGAATATACAAAATATACTATCTCAAGAACAATAAATACATATATGGATATGCATATATAACAGCATGGAAACATGAGAATACACTTTGAGTTTTTAAGCGATTATTTGAACGAAGTCTAACGAAATAATATGTAACTGTATATTCCGGCTTACACGCCACTGCTGAATTGAATTTATGAAGGAATACATACAATATACTGTTCATAACGACAGAAATAACATCTGCTCGACGAACGCAATCGAGCAAGCAAATAGTTGGGGGCTATAATAATATGCATTCTATACCTGATACCGCTACAACGTTTTATCGGGGCAATTGGTCATTCAATCGCTTCAGCCCGTTCTTTTTTTATTATATACTCGATGCAATGGTCAGGAGCGATGTAATCGTAGAAAAACTAGGTGTCTCGAGAGAGGGCAGGTATTTTTTATTGCTTCGACAACTCTGAACAGTCACTTCTGGGTCTACCACTTTGCCATGAATGAATTTAGTGTTTCCACTAACATACGCTCCACAACTCTTCTAAGTAAAGAAGACGGTCATCATTTTAACGGATTGAGATTTCTGTAAATGGCTTTTCTCTGCGTTTTAATGGGCACATAATAGCAGTAAAACTTGCTGTTTAAATAATGAGATGTTTCATTTCTGAACTACGTGGAACTATGAAATGCGTCATGCCATCTATTTGCAGTCTTAAGGCATGACATAACTAACTCGAAAATGTTCCTAATAACCTGTGCACGATTAGTTAGTGTTCCTCTAATTCGCCCAAATTTCCATGCTTATCAATAGGCATCAATAGGAAGTTTTCTGGTGGGGGAGGATGGAGCTGACATCACCGGTGGGGCTCCTCATGACTCACCAGCGAGAGGCTCTGTTGGGAATCACGGAAGCTATGAACAGCACAGGAACCGCTTTCATGGAGGCCATTGTGGGCCTCCTTCCATTGGAACTATTTCTGAAAGCAGAGACTATGGCTGCGATTTTTAGGCTGAAGGCTAATGGCGTATGGTGTCCTAATAAGGTTGTATGGGGGCATACAGATACAACAGGAACTATATCTGGAGATGCAGAGGAGCTGTTAGTAAGACTTTGTGTCTAAAACCAAGTGTGGTACACTGGTTGTACACAGTAGTAATAAAACTAACAATTACTTATGGCGCAGTTGTCGTGGAGAAGAACGAAGCTGATATCCCCGGTGGGGCTCCTCACAACTCTCCAGCGACAGGCTCTGTTGGAAACCACGGGAGCTATGAACATCAAGAGCACGGCTTACATGGAGGCTATTGTGGGTCTCCCTCCGTTGGAACTATTTGTGAAAGTGGAAGGCATGGCTGCGATATTGAGGCTAAAGGCCAATGGCGTATTTTGTCCTAATAAGTTTGTGGGGGGCCTTAGAGGTACCACATGAACTATACTGGGAGAACCTATATTACGCCGAGGAAATTCGTGAAGCTGCCTGCGCCAATAAAAAAATAAACATAATGACTGATAGGCAGCTATTAAAGCCATTATGCATCTATTTACCAGGTTTAAACTGGTAAATATTGGTGACAGGACATGAATTAAAGGCAATGAGTTAGTCAAGGGTGGTACTAATAGGAAATTCATAGGACCAGAACCTGTATGTGCAATCGCTAAGGATTCCGCTACAAGGGAGGTCTGGTTATAGCTAAAAAGAGAACATAAAAGGAAATGGAGGCTAACGAAAGGTCAAATCCACTAAAACACTAATAAAGGAGCTGAACGCTAGATTTTCAGCCAACCTGATTCGTAGTAACAAAAAAAGGAAATTATTACCGAGTTAATAACCGGACATTGTCCTTTAAGCAAGCATCTGTTCAGCATGGGCTTGGCTAGCGAGCCCTGGTGTAGGAAATGTGAAAAACAGGAGGAAATTAGCCTTAATGTAATATGCATTTGTGAGGACAGACACTTCGGAGGAGATTTATTGAATGCTACGAGGGTATTAAAAAAAATGCATAGTGGCTTTTATCGAGGACACAAGACTAACAAAGTGGTACTGAAAGATGTACTGGGGCTGGTCCAAACAGCACTGTGTCCAAGTGTCTGGATGTGCTTGCACTCACCCCAAAATTTAGAAGAAGAAGAAGATGGTACGTCTTTAATCCTAAAATGCATGAACCAGGTCCGAAAGAATATTTGATTGCATATAATTTGTATAAAATATTCGTAAATTAAGTTGAGTTTTGGTACCAGACATATTCAACTGTTTCTCAGGTCAAATAATTTTTGTTTGTCCTTTAAATTAGAAAATAATTTTTTATCATCACTATACTGCATTTACATAAATCGCAAATTATAACGAACGCTGGTTTCACTCACAAACGCAGAATCTTTCTATAAGATTTAGCAAAGGAACTGGTGTTACCCTATATGGCAAGAAGATCGACTAACCCTAACATAAACATTGTTTAGTGTATGAAAAAATCTATGGATATCTCTGATCCACCAACAGCTCGAACAGATATAACGATCAAGAGAAAAAGATGCCCAGTGCGTCCTTCAAAAATATATCGCAAAAACAAAATGTGTGTTAATTGCAAAAATTATTTATGTACTACTCTACAAACAATTTTTGTTATGTAATAACTATGTTTATTTTTTGTGAAATGATTTTTCGAATGTAGCTTTATATCAATAAATTTGTGTTGCTGTATTTTATGAGTTCTAATAGGGGGACTTGTGAGGCCCGGTTTATGTAAAAGTAGATAATATTGTACCAGATTATGCATCCTAGGGTTAAAATTTGGAAGCCGTACATACGGTCTGTGAAGTAGCGGCATAAAAAAAATAAGCATATCTATTTTAACGTTACATTGAAACCTACTTTAACACATACATATTCAACGCAAGAAAGCAAAAAAAATCGTCGCATTACCTTACCCATTTTTGATCAATACCGCATTTACTAAAAATCTCTTTTAAAAGCCGCCTAGGTGTGGCGCATATGAATTCAATAACCATATCGACACGTATATGGTACCTATATACATGTATGTATATGTAATAGGATCTAAATAGAAAACTGTCTCTTTGGAAATTAAAACGTTTCTTAAGACTTATGGTCTATTGTATGAGTACAGACACATATACACACACATATGTACAAGCAAGATATAAGAAAGAATCGATTTGCAATCGGGGACCCCATTGTTCGAACGAAAGTTGATTGTCGTAGTAAAAATCGACAATTTCATTCAAATCTCTGAGTCAGTTTCGCTAGAGTAACAGTGTATATACTAGCAAACAGCAAACACATGTGTTTATGTACACCTATCGGCTCCGAACTAAGCAATAACCACCTCACCTTGGTCATGTTGTACTCTCATTAAATATGAAGAAAATTATTAGACCGCGAATATTTTCACAATCTTTATTGTGCCACCAGTTACCATTTCAAAAATTTGCATAATATTCAGTTTTACGTTTAGTTAGGGTGTTATCTTTCGTTTAATTATCGCCGTCATTACACCATCAGTCATATCATTTTTTATCTGTTAATCATTTTAACGCATTCATACATATAGCATAGCGCATATGCATGAGCGGCTGTGCTTTTGAGTATTTAAGTATTTAAAGTGCGCCTGCATTATGTTTATGTGTAATTATTATCTATTTTATTTCTCTGCTTTCCAGTTCTTGATCTTGTTTATGCCTGTTATCAATCATCTTTACTCTTCGTGTGGGATGGAAACAATTATTTCGCAATTTACATATGTAATTTTTCAATATAGGATATCATTACTATATTTAACTAAATTACACATATTTTATGAACATTGTTGAATGCACTATCTTATAATTATTTGTCGAATCTCTTAAGTAGAACTGGATATGGTTCCCTCGTCATACCTCTATTAAAAACATTTGTATTTTTTGTTTGTTACGAAGTTGATGCCTCTTTAAATATATTTACCCAAGTTAACAACAATAGTTGACAATATGCAAGGGTGATTCTGACATTTCAATAAAATACTTATTTTGGGCTAAACACAATACAAGTTCATATATTTGTGAATGTATATCTCCAAATACGCAGACACGTGTTTCATCTTACTACAGAATCGTCAGTGCGTACCACTGGAGAGATAAACTTCGCCACGTTAGGGATATACTGCAAAATGTCACAAATACTAGTCAAAAAAGGTATAAAACCCCTTACCACAATTCATAGTCGTATCTCAAATACGTATTTCGACAAGTTGTCATCATCAGTAGGTAAAAATCACTACTCAATGTGTTGAACATAGGGCACAGTAGAGCTAACATAGAATCGTGCACAACTTTACTCAGCGCCCATGCATAAATGTAAATTATGTAATTTTAATTCTAATTTAATACGTTTACTGTACAGATATTTCATTAATTTTTTAACATTTTATTTTAGGTTCAACCAGACATGCAATGACTTTATCGTTATTTCTACAATTTGTCGTTACATTTACCTTCATGAATTTAAGAAAACCATTGTTACTTTTACACCGTTTCAAGAAATGAATATCTGCACTTATAAGCTTAACTTTAATATATAACTTATCAAATCTATTAAACTCTTTTGACCGGGAAGTCATTGTGAAAAGTCTTTCTTTGGAGACTGTGGTTAAGTAAAAACTCAAAAAAAGTAATAAAACCTCTCAATAATCGTATCCTAAATACGTATTTCGACAACTAAGTTGTTATCGTCAATAATAAAATAACTAATCAAAGTGTTGAACATGAGGCACAGTAAAGCTAACACATAGAATCACGCACAACTTTACACGGCGTCCACGTATACATGCAAATTATATAATTCTAATTCTAATTTACTACGTTTACTGTACAGATATTTCATTTCTAGGTCCTAGGATTTCATTTTTGCATATGAAATGACGTTATTTCTGCTATTTGTCGTTATATTTACGTTCATGAATTTAGGAAAGACATTGTTACTTTTACACCGTTTCAAGAAATTAATATACGGACTTAATAACTTTACTTTAATATGTAACTTATAAAATCTATTGAACTCCTTTGACTGGGAATAACTCACAGTGTTGTCCCACTGGCGATTTAATGTAGAACAAATCGTCAAAGGCTGTACATTCGCCAAAGACGCCACGCTTAACACTATCTTCCCTTTTCAGATTGTTCTACTGAACATGCCAACTTAGTTGCCGAAACATGTGTTTAGAGTTTATTAATTTACATTATGGTTAGGGATTTTTCTTGTATCGGTATGCAATTTGTGCATGTGTACGTATGCACTAAATCATTTGAAGTTAGTTTTGATCCTGTATATTACTAAGGCCAGTATTACATTCCTTGAATTTAAAACCGAATTTTATTGATACAATTCCAGAAAATTTATCACACGTCACAAATTTGTGATTCCCGAGCAGCAACACCAGAAGCTTTAAGGACATTATCTTGGAAAGGGTCTCTTCTCCATAATATACCTGGTATATTATAGTCACCCACAATTTATATAGCGTAGCATTTGAGAAGCGTGTTAATAAAAATCTAATGAGGAAACATTCTATAAATAAATATTAATTGCTGAATTTGGCGATATATATATATACATATTTAGTGTTAATAAGAATTAAAATTTATTTCTTATTTATTTTATTGGCCGTGTCATAATATTAAAATAATAGACTTTTTCTTGGTTTAGCGACCTTTAATGAATTTCAGTTTTTTACTACGACGTTTCGACTTTTTTTTATAATTAAGTCTTTTTCAAGAGATTAGAACTAAAAAATTAATACAACGAAAGGTAAGAAATATATTTACATTTGTATGAATGAATTAAAATTAAAATAATAATTAAAGTAAGGAAAATTAAAGGATACAAAACTCACCAATTTATTTCGTGTTAAAACACATATTTTGTGTAATATGTATGGTCAGACATGTCGAACCTTTTTATAGGGTCGAACTGCCTTTCTCGGACTATTTAGTGTAACTAAATGTCTTGGTGCAGAAATGAAATTGTTTGTTTCGTTTTAAAATTAGTTTGGTAAGGCCATGTGTTTGGGAAAATACAGTATATTTACAATGGGAAAATTTTTTTTTGTGTGGTTGGGGTTGTCTTCTATTGTTTAATGAGCGGATAATAAAGTTTAGAAAGGCAATCAATCTCGTTACGATCGTTGATTGTTTTGTTGTTTTTGAATATATGAATCATTTCTAAGACCTCCCTAGCCTTTGTATTTTTTTGCTTGGTTATTATTTTTGTATTTTCAAAATCAAAATTATGTTTTAATGTTATCTGGTGTTTTTTTTAAAGCTGTCTGATTTTTTGCGTATTTGTGTCCTTTTAATCGTTCCTGTAGTAACTGTTTTGTTTGGCCTATGTATTCTTTGTCACAGTCTTTGCAGGGTATGTTATATATTGTAAGTGATTGTTTAAGTGTTGGTGTTGAGTCTTTTAGTTTTGTGTGCAGGAATTTTAGTTTTTTCCGCTTTGATGTGCTATTTTAAAATTAAATGGTTAAATATATTGTTTAGTTTTTCGGAGAATCCAGTTATATAGGGTGCAGGGATATATGTTACATACAAAAGTATTTTTAATAATATAAAATATTATTAAAAATGGGGTATGAAGAACACAATACAAGTTATATATTTGTGAATGTATCTCATCTCCAGAGATGCAGATACGTATTTCACCTTTCTACAGGATCGTCGGTATGCCCCTGCTGGAGAAGAGATACATTCAACCAAACATAACTACCTTGCTATCAACCAGAAATTATTAAGACAGAGCGTGAAAGGATATTCAGCGCTGTCTACATAATAACTGCCGAACTAAGCACTCTCTCTCTCTCTGGAGAGGAGATACATTCACAAATATATAACTTGTATTGTGTTCTTCACACCCCATTTTTAATAATATTTTATATTATTAAAAATACTTTTGTATTATACAAATTATTTTGGGATATATGTTAATTCATTGGTTGTTTTATTTATATTTTGGCACTTAGTTTTGTTATATATTTTATTAAGTCTCTGTTTTATAATGTATTGTATAAATTGTGGTGGATAATTGTTTTCTGTTAAAATTGTTTTTACTTTTTTCAGTACTGTTGGTCTGAAAACTGGATTGGTCAGATTTAAAGCCCTGTCAATTTTCTTATTTATACACATTCTGAATATTTTGAATTGATAGGCGGAATATGATACGATTTTCGGTGGAGTTCGCGTCGTAATTTTTCATACGTTGTCTTTTTATTTCAGGGACTAGAAAACAATTCCTCGAGCTCGAAAAAGAAAAGGTTATTTGACTTGATCATCATTAATGATGATAATAATCAAAAGTGGTAATAAGTTCAAGCCTGGTGGAACTTCTGAAGTGGCAATGTAAGGTGTTAAAAAATATCTGTTATAGATAGGGAATACAATCCCGGGATCCGGAATCTCGGGATCTTGGGATCCGGAATTCCGGGATCTCGGGATCCCGGCCGGGTTTTGATCCCGTAAATCCCGGGACTGTACTTGGCTAATCTCGGAATTTTCGGGATTGCCAGTTTGCATTCCGTAATCCAGAACATGTTTTTCAACCCCGGGATTATGGGATTTTTGAAGCGTAATCCCGGGATCCCGGGATTAATCTCGGGATTGGACTATGTGGTTTCTAATTGGGCTGAAATGAAAAAAAACCTTAAGTAATTTCTTAAAAATTATTTATTAATATTTTTGCACAACACAATACACAATATACTAAAATAAGGAACAAAAAAGGCAGTACAAAAAACTATTTAGAATTTCGAAAATACAATGGCAGAAATATCAAAGCATCCAAGGTATGACTTCCAAGCCTGCCTCGTAGTTTATTGCCAACATAAGCAGCAGCTGAAGACGCTCGCTCAGGTTCTACACTGTTTGGAGGAATAGACAATAGATATTTATATGCTAATTCTAAGTGATATCCACGAACAGGCTCATTTCGCGTCTAATACTATTTACCAACCCCGATTCATTTTGTACTTCAGGATCTGGGGATTCCATGCTCTTATTAATTTCCAGCTGTAACTTTTCCTTTAATGTCAATTGAGGTTTGGAGGTTTGTTGCCTTCTTCCTCTTCCGTGCCATCTCGACTAATTAGTCTTTTAACAATACTCTTTATTTGCGCCCTCACTAAAGCCTGTGTAGGAACTAGAAATAAGTCAAGTTGTTCAATCTGATAATAACGGATTTTCGAGGATTTTGTAAATAATTCAACACACCAGTTAAATCATCATTTCCTCGTTGCTTTATACGTTCCACTAAGGATGTTTTCATTTTATTGGCGAGTGCTGAATTTTTGCTAGGCAATTGTTTTATGAGAAATTTCAAAGCAGCATCAGTTGTGCATAAATTAGCATATCGTCGACAGATTGCTTCTATTGTTAATTTAATTGGGGTCAGCACATCAACAATTTTATTTACCAAGTGAAAATCAGCATCTTCTAAACGGATTGGATGATTGAGATCTATAAGAGCTTTTTGAATGCAGGTTTTTAAAAGAGAAAATCCTTTCAGCATAGTTAAAAGACTATTCCACCTGGTTTTACAGCCCAAAAGAAGTGACAGCTCTTTTTCATGTTCAATCTTCACATATTTTTGAAGTACTGTTTCATTTTTTAATGGTGATCTTTTGAAATACACTACAACTTTGTGGATTTTCTTTATCAGCTCATTAATGTTTTCATCTTTCGTTAACTCTGGTATGTGTTCTCGCGCAAGTTCATTTTGTGACTTTAAGATTAAACCTTCTAAATTGTCATTATCATCGCTATAGTTCATATAATCAGCAGTCACAGCTGGTTCATTGATAGTATCATCTGAGTCTGAGGTAGGGTTGTCTTTCCTGTCTTGAAAATAATTCTTTATTTTATAAAGCACATCACAGCCAAATTGATACAATGTGCGAGACACAGTTGTTGTTCAGTGCAATCAAGCTGTCTCACCTTTATCATAACGTTCGGTCCATCGGTTACAGTAGCCACGATATCAGTTTCCAGGGAAATATCAAATTTACTTAGACCCTCTTTCAATATACGAAGACAATTTTCAGTCGTCATACTTCCATGAATAGGAACGAGTCCTATGCTCCAAATTTATTTTTATGAATGAACGTTTACAGCCATGTATCGTTTATTGGACGTTGATGTCCACTCGTCGAAAGATAGACTGAATCTTTCACCTGCACTTTTCAAATGTTTACTTAAGTTTTTTTTTAATTTGAGCCGAATTAGAAACCACATAGTCTAATCCCGGGATTAATCCCGGGATCCCGGGATTACGCTTCAAAGATCCCGTAATCCCGGGATTGAAAAACATGCTCGGGTTTGTATTCTCTAGTTATAGAACAGATTGGGGTTTACTACGTAGATGAAATCAAAACATCATCTTGCGTGTATATCGAAGCACACTTTATTATTCCTTTACTTATCTAAAACTTTCTTAATTAGGCCAAGACCTAGAATTAGGTTTTATTTAAATTGTAGATAAGTCCGTGACATGAAATTTGTCAATGTAAACATATTCACTGAGTTCATTTGCTTTTATTTGATGTTAGCTTTGATTCTGTATATTGCATTCTCGTATATCCTAACGGCCCTTATGGATGAAAACGTAAAATGGTGCTAAATACACTATGATTGCTACATGCTGTATATACATCAATATATATGTAATATCTACATGGGAGGTAGGAAGTAAGTACAACGTTCAAATGTCACTGGATGTATGTCAATAGGCGAGCGTGGGCGCAGCGCACTCGATATTGTTATGTTATTATTGGCGCGTGCAACGCTATCGAGGTTAGATTGCCACACTGACTAGCGTTTTCCTTACACTTAGAATCGAACTACTTGCTCCAACTAGTTACGGGTAAGTACTTACATTAGGCCATGTGCCGAACCGTCGCACATAAGTGAGAGTGATATTTTATGCGGTTTTTATTTTTATCCGCTTCGCACCGTATTAATACATATTATACGTCTTTTGCAATTTTACACGAGATTTATTGAATCTAGAGTGTTTTTCTAGATTGCGCGCTCGACTAATGTATTTCAACTGTACTCATTGCATAATCGAGTGAATTATTAGGAGTAATACATAATTACAGTAATAAGGGAATCGGTGCTTTTCGTTTATCGGTTGTTATAATTGGTTTGACGAGTTTTTATATTTTTGGTATTTTTATATTTCAATATAATTGAAACAGTAAAAACTATTACTTTGTTTTATTATCGTTTTACTCATTTGTTATATTAGACAATGTTACTGCAATTTTGATAGTAAGAACATGTCGTTTTCTAACAAAATTAATAATACATATTAGAAACATCAGCACAATTATACAGCTATAACCAAAATAATCCTAGTCTTAAGATATAATTAAGAGGCAACTAAGTGACTATGAGGAATATAAATAAAAGTTGTTTTTGTTGTACATTGCTATTGGTAGGTATCTCCTTAGTACTTTTGTTTTATTTTTGTTTCTTCCTGTACGTTAGGCGTGTGCAAAAGAATTGCATAATAAATTAGAATACATAATAAATCTGTACTTTTATTTAAATCCAGAGTTTATTGCAAATATTAAATATATTAATTTTTTTTTAAACCTAATAAATCTTTAATAATATCACTTCTCCACCAAACTGTCTACTTCTTCAGAGAACTCTAACACCTATTCACGAATGGTGTACAAATAATCGAATGTGCTTAAATGTTGAAAAATAAGCTATTCTGTCCTACAACACTTACAACACAATACTTACAAGAACGTTTAAATGGGCACAATATTTCAAGCAATTGCACATCCCTAAAAAACGTATCAAACAAACAAAACACACCTTAAATTTCGAAAATATATAATTACATCTGAAAAAAATAACAAAGCAAGAAACATATTAGACACATATAAAAACACAAATTTCACAAGTGATAGAACAGACATAAACAACCTCTCAACAATATACATGTCCATTTTATAACCCACCTCCCCGTATAGCGACACTACAAGCATACAAAAATAAAATTATACAATAAAATAATAAATAAAAAACACATCTCCGAGAACAGTCTTAACCAACGCCCCCGTATAGTGAGTGACACTACAACATTTTCACACGTAAAAACGATAATAAACATGCCCGATAAAAAAAAGGTCTAAACCAGCAATACACAAGTAATTTTGTTTTATTTAGAAATAGTATCCAAAAACAAATTAACATATTAAGATTGTAAGTAGTTTTAATTTAACATTGTAATCCTATCATTTTTTTAACATTTTCAATAAATATTACAGTTTTAAGAAAGGCACTATATATAGTACCAAAACGTCAAAATAAATTAAATATTGTTTTAATTACCTGGCCGCTACTCCCAAGAAACATTTACTTTTAATATTTACATTTAATATATATATACATATCGTCGAATGTTTTTGGCGGACTAATCACAAGGAGCCAGCACGTGTCCCCACTACTACGGGACCATATAATGCGAGTGGCACAGGGAATCTACGCACTCTTGGAAGTTATTGTCGCGACGAGAAGATACTCAAGAAAAAGGTGAAAGTGATGTCACCGAAACCTCAGGAATAAACTTGTCCTTCTCAGGACGAAATCATCCAAACGCGGCGAAATATCCCGAAGAACAACTTCATATATATATATATATATATATATATATATATATATATATATAACATTTGATAAATTATTAAAAACAAATAAATTTTATATATATATATATATATTTAGTGTTTAAAGAATTTTGTTTTTCTTTTTTTATTTTATTGGCCGTGTCTTAATATTAAAAATAATAGATTTTTATTGGTTTTAGCGACCTTTATTGTATAAAGGTCGCTAAAACCAATAAAAATCTATTATTTTTAATATATATATATATATATATATATATATATATATATTGAAGTAATACATTGCCTCTCGTTGAGCTGGCAAATGATAAATCGCTGAGGTGATAATAAATATAATGAACGAGTTCAAAAAATATTAATTTTGAAATTAAAAGATGGGCGCCTTTATATAACTCCTCAAACTGCTCTATCTGTGTTCTAAATTGCCAACTAGTCGGATCGCATGAAACTAAATTAAAAAGCTTAATTAAATGTGAAATCTCAGGCTCTTCGTTAGATCTAAGTCGTTGCTTCCATAAAAGTAAACTATTAATGTTAAGGCTTAAAGAAATAACTCCTACAAGTAAATATAGACAAATAAAAGATTGATATGATAATAAAAATATTAAGTTTATTGCTATAAAAGAAAACTGTAATAAAATAACATGTATAGCAAAGGGTGAAATTAACGAAACTACATATAAGAGAGACAACAAGGTGTTACTTAAGAAAATAAGGTGGTTATGTGTGTTTTAACTTATAAAAATATGGATAACAATATAAATAATCTTTTAACGATAATGGTAAGTACCTTTAAATTACTATTTCTACGTTTAAATTGGTTGTTTATTAAATTTTAATACAAGTATAGGACGTTTAGGTTAGGTAAACAAAATCGAGAATTTTATTCGTTTATAAGTTTAAAGAATTAAAAATTTTTTAAAAATAAATATGTTTTATCTGTAACCTGTGATTATAATAATCCTGATGTTTATTTTGTAGAACGTACGCATCAAATGGGATGATTCTCGGCGAACGAAAAAAGTCCGATTGCTGTTCGAATTGTTGACGGCGTGGGTGGCTGTTTCCAATGACGCTTTCGAAGATTTTCTTCGGTCTTGGTCCCTGATGCCTAATTTCTCCCTGCGTTCTTATCTAGCTGTTGGATTACAGGTATCGATGTAGATGAACGATAATCAATTCCGTAGATGTTCGGTGACTGTTTCTTGACAATATTTCTTTAGAATTTCTTGCGATTATCGTGAAATTACGTCTATGACGCTTTGTTGTACGTAAATACGTTAAAAATCGAAATTTCTTGAAGAATTTCTCTTGTCGATCGTGTTTATTTAAAGTCAGGATACTTTTAATTACTTTTTACTATATTAACGATTTTAATTAAAGATATATAAGAATTTCTAAGGATCGGTCAAAAAAATTGCGTCTACTATTTTATAAATTTCAAAAGATGATGATGCCGATAGCGCTTGTCTGTTTTACCAAACTTAGCTATCTAATGATGCCAAAAAGTCTCGATGTTTTACCTTATTAACATTTTTACATAGATGGAATTTGACTAATATTACTATTCTTACAGATTTTAAAAATTATTTAATAAATTAACAAGTTAGGTTAATGTAAAACTTAATGTTACAAATTGAGTACTGCGCACGATAAATATTTACATTTGCCAGATGTCAATTTGTAGGCGTGGCTTACTAGCGTCGATATAAATTAAAAATGCATATGAATTTGAATATGTGTTTTTCGCGCTAATATTTGAAATTTGAATAAGAAATAATAAGTAAGAAATTAATGAAAGAAATATAAATAAAGAAATTTAAGAAAATAATGTTGTCGTTATTAAAATTCGTATGCATTTCGACACTACTAATACTTAATAATATCACTTACATAACCTTTTATTACCCTTTTCTTACTTTGTATATCTTATTTTTCCCATTTCAGATGCAGCTCAATGTGTATCCCTTGCATCATTACATAATCCCCGTGGAAAAGATGTCTGAATATGCAAATGAGGATATTCTTTTCCCAAACTAGATACATGAAATGGAAAATAACAACCTTGCTATACTAATCTTATTATATGTGTCAACGAATTTAAGAATAATGAGTAATGATTATAAAAATGTATTTATCTATTAACAGGAATAACTTCTTCTATTTTATATAACTAATATTCAAGAAATGTTTAATTGCACTATTAAATTCCTTTTTTTTTTTTTTATTGTACATATGATCTTTTAAATCTTTAGTTTCTTGTTCCTTTTTTTTTTTTTAGCATAAGTTTTAGTTTATTTAATTATTATTTATCTTAATATTAATGTTATCTTTGTTTATATTTATAGTTTTTGTATAATTTATTAGTTATTGTTATTATAATCTTATAATTTACGAGCTATAACATACCTTTCAATAATATTAATAATTTTTAAGACTATATTCATATTCAATTGTAATCTATTGTTCTGATGCGTAATCTTGCAACATCGTGATATGATATCTACCCTTTATATATCCGGTTTCTTCTTCCTTCAATTCGTAAGTGTTATTGCCTAGGATTCTGTTAATAATATATGGTCCTTGATAAGGTTTGAGCAGTTTTCCCATTATTTTATTTTTAAGATTAGAAACTCTTAAACTTTTAACTATAACTCTATCATCTAGATTATATGTCTTATATTTTTTATCAACGGTGTTCCTTTTCCTTTCCCATTTAATTTTCTTAGTCAACAATTTCTCTCTCACTTCCATTAGTCGTTCGTTGAAGTTGATGGCTTCTGGATCTGTCCATGGTCTTTGCGGTGGTTGTCCAGTAAAAATAGTTATTGGACAATGGTTATGAACTGTACTGGGTGTATTGTTTAAGGTGAATTCTATTTGTTGTAAATATTTGGCCCATTTATTGTGATTATCATTTAAGAGAATTCTTAGATATTTTAGAGTTTCACGTATATATCGTTCTGTCGGATTGTCCTGTGGATAACGTATTGATGTATAATAAGTACGTATATTGTGTGAGTGTAAAAAGTCCTTGTATCTGTCACTAGTAAAATACGTCGCGTGATCGGATAAAATTGCTAACGGTTTGCCATATTGTAAGAAATAGTCTGTTAATGCTTGTAGTACAGTATTAGTGTTGCATTTCTGTGTGGGAGTTAATTTAATAAATTTGGAAAAGATATCGCAAATCACAAGTATATTTTTATAGCCTTTCGTACTTGGTATTAAATTGGTAAGAAAATCTATAGATATAAGTTCTAAATTATCGTACGTTACAATGTTGTGGCTGATATTTGTGTTGGTATAATTCTTATCCTTCGCAAGTTCACATGTTCGGCAGTGCTTGATAACGCTTTTAATGATTCTCTCGTCGTTAATACAATAGAACGCTTCTCTGAACTGTAGCCAGCATTTTCGAGCTCCTATATGTGTGTAAGTATAATGTAAATAGTCAGTTATTTCCCTCGTATGTTTCTCATTTGTGACATAAACAATGTTCTTACCTATTTGCTTTACAATAAAATTATCTCTTAGTGACATGCCTTTGTAAGTTCCTGTTTCCCTCAAGTGTTGATGTATCTCCATGAATTCTGGACCTGATTGTATTGATAATAGTTTGTTGTTAGAAAATATTCCCTGTTTTTGAAGTTGTACCAAATTTATACAGATATTTTGTCGTTTTACATCCCCGTCTTGTCTGGTTAGAGCATCCGCTGTAATCATTTCTTTCCCTGGTTTGTAAACAATATTGAATTCATACTGTTGTATGAGCAGTGTCCACCTATATATGCGGCTATTATTTAGTTTACAACTCATAATATTAACTAAAGCTTTATGGTCTGTTTCAAGTGTAAAACTTTTACCAATGAGATAATATCTTAACTTTGTTAAAGCAAATACTATAGCTAACATTTCCTTTTCTGATATAGTATATCTAGTTTCACAGGCTTTAAGTGTTCTAGAAATGAAATAGATAGGCGTTTCGATGTTGTCTTTAATTTGTACTAGTTCTGCGGCGATGGTTTGATGTGATGCATCAGTTCTGACTACAAATGGCAATGTAAAATCTGGGTGGTGAAGTTTTAAATTCTCGACAAAACTTTCTTTTAACTGAATGAAGCAATTTTCATATTCTGAAGTCCATGTCCATTTCTTTCCTTTCTTCAAAAGCTCCAATAAAGGTATAGTTCTTTCACTATAGTGGGAAATGAATTTGCGATAGTAGTTCAATACACCTAAGAATCCTCGTAGTGTTTTTAGGTTCTTTGGTCTGGTGTAATTCTTAATTTCATCAAGGCGTGTTGGATCTAGTAAGATGTTTTCTTTATTTATCACATAGCCAAGGTAATTTATTTCTTGACGAAAAATTGACATTTTAATAGGTTTAATTTCATACCTTCCGTTGTTAAAGTGTTAAGAATTATATTCAGGTGCTGTAAATGCTGTTCTACACTCTCGGAAAATATTATTATATCATCAAGATAGTGTAATGCGAATTCGTTGTATTTATCCAATATTTTATGTAGAAATCTAATAAGGGCGGCTGGCGATGTTTTTAAGCCAAATGGGCACACTCTAAATTGATAAACAATACCATTCACAAGAAAACCACAATATTTTCTCGATTCAGGTTCTAAGTTGATAAGCCAAAATGCATTCTTGAGATCTAATTTGCTGTAAATGGGCTTATTACCACATTTTGTTAACAATACATCTATATTTTGCGGCATTTCGAATTCGGGTTTGATTCTTCGATTCAAAGCTCTTGCATCTAAACAAATCCGTAGAGATAAGTCTTTCTTTTGGACTATTACTATAGGATTAATAAAGTAGGTATTAGACTTCTCTATTATGCCAGTCTGTTCTAATCTTTCCAGTTCCTGATTCACTTTTTGTTGATAATGATACGGGATGGGGTAATTTTTGCTTATTAATGGATCTTCGTTATCTATATTTATCGGATGCTGATATCCTTTTGCGAACACTACATCATTATTAATTAATGTGATATTGTTATGTAAGATTGCTATTAAGTCTGCTATGACTGTTGTATATGGTATATTTGAGTTCTCTATAAAATTCTTTATATCTTCAAAATTATTTATTGTATTATTTATTTGGTTATCCATTCTAATCTCGACTACATCTCCTCCCTCGTGACTATTCTTCGTTCCTTGCATAACTTCCATTCTCTCTATTCCAATATTAGTATTATCAAATTCAATTATTTTTCCTTCTGTAACATTATTCCCCTCATAATCTCTTCTATAGCACGGTTCTTTATTTAACATAATATTATTAATTTCTCTCATAAGCACTTCCTTCTTATATAGGTTATAACCTTTTAATTCTTCGTCTGACAATTGTTTCTCAAATATTACTTTATGATCATCTATATTAAGTATACCATTTTCAAAATCTAAGATCATTCTGAGACTTTTAATGCTGTCAATACCTATTATACAGTCGTATTGTAGTTTGTCAATTATATAGCAATGTATGATGTATTTTGATTTGTTGATGAATATTTCCGTAGATAATTGTTTTGTTACCGTCCCCATACGTTTTCCGTTCGCAGCAATGATGTCTGTCCCTTTGGTTTTTATAATGTTCTTCTCGTATCCCCGTATGTTTTTAGCTTTCTCTGCTTTCAATAAAGTGATTTCTGCTCCTGTATCAATTAAGCAATATAAAAAGATATTTTCAAATTTTAATTTTACAATGGGTAATGTATATGTTTGGATAGTTTGGTTGCCTGCATCTTCTACATTAATGAATTCTTCCGGATTTTGATAAAAAGTCATAGTATCTATCTTAAATGGTATGCTATAGTCGTTTGGTGTTCTCAATTCTGGCGTGTTGACGGACCTGGTATTGGGTCGGTATAGAGGTCCACTTGTGAAATTGACGTTTTTTTTAATACCTCCTCCATGTTTGTACGTATAGGCGACACAGATCGGTGACGTCTACTAATATGATTTATTTGACCACGACCACGATTTCGTATATGGTTATATCCTCGTCCTTGTTGATTAGAATAATTATTGGAATTATTATTATTTTGTTGGTGATCCGTTGAGCGATTATTGTGATTAAAATAATTATTATTGTTATTGTATCTTGTCGGCTGGAAGTTAAAATTTTGTCTATTCGGTGGGTTATTTGGTTGATTGCGGTCATTATTTACATTAGGGCTGTAATTATTATTATAATTGTTATAATTGTTGTACGGTCTTGAAGTATTTTGATTTCTGTTATTATAGTTAGAATTATTGTATCTTTGAGGTGGTGAATTCATTTGATTGTTGTTATTGTTGTTTAAATTTTGAGACGGATGATTGCGATTATTGGGATTGCGATAAATGTGTTGTGGCTGATGGTTATTCTCCGTAAAATCATCTAACCTTCTTAATATGTCTATAAGTGAATCCATATTAGTCACCCTTTGACATATTATAGCTTGAGTATCAGTGTAGATAAAATGATTCAGGAGTTGCCTGGCAATCATTGATTCGTCTATATCATTCAAGTGCTTACACTGATTGTATATGCGAGAGGCGTATGTTTCACGAGAGACTTGTCCTAATCTATATTTACCTGTCAATAACCGTATTTTTGCTCGATTTTGCTGCGTTTCATCCCAGTAATTTTTTTTGAAGAGTGTAACGAACTGGTCAAGAGAATTGCAATGGTCCTCAATTCTTTGGAACCACTCTTGTGCACTATAACGTAAAGTTACACGAATGACCTCCATTTTATGTTTCTCCTCAGAAACATCCTCTAAATAACGTAATAAACAGCTAAGGTACGTCATGGGGTGTACTCTTGTAATGTCCCCGTCGAAATGATGTAGATTTTCTATCTTAATAGAGTTATTGTTAGTATTATTGTAATTTGTTGATGTAAAATAATTTCTAATTTTATTTTCTAATTGTTTAATGTTAGCTTGCGTGTTAGTGTAATTATCATTATTGGTAGTGATTATAGCATCTAAATTTTTTCTAACTGTGTTTATTTCTTGGTTATTATGATCTTTGCATTGCCTTATTTGAGTATTAATATCTTGGTTTAACGTTATTTTTAATTGTTCAGTATTGTCTACATTTATTTTGTTAAAATTAGTCAATTTTGTATTAAATATAGTATTATTCTCTGAAATCAATTTGTCTACATTTTGTTGTATATTTTTAGTTGTAGTTATTAGTCTTTGTTCGGTATTGTTATGTATTTCGTTTGTTGTAGCCTCTAACTGTTTTGCCCAATGTAAGTTCTGTAAGTTAACGGTTTCATCTAGTTTTATTAGGTATTTCAGCTCGTTCTCCTCCATTTTTTTCTGAGCTGTAGAAATCTCAGCTATTTTACCCTCTAAATCTACCTTGAAAGCACTTAATTTGTTGTCTATATGAGCATTATTGAGTTCAAATCTTTCATTAATTTTTTTCGTGTTAGCCTCTAACTGTTTTGCCCAATGTAAGTTCTGTAAGTTAACGGTTTCATCTAGTTTTATTAGGTATTTCAGCTCGTTCTCCTCCATCTTTTTCTGAGCTGTAGAAATCTCAGCTATTTTACCCTCTAAATCTACCTTGAAAGCACTTAATTTGTTGTCTATATGAGCATTATTGAGTTCAAATCTTTCATTAATTTTTTTCGTGTTAGCCTCTAATTTTGCCGATAAGTCAGTACTCAGATTAGTTATGTCTTGTTTTAAGTTATCGTTTTTTGTATCTATTTTATGATTAGTATTATCTAATTTATTATTACTATTAGTTAGTTCTTGTTTTAAGTCCTTGTTATCTTGTTTTAAATCATTCATTTGTGCCATTAGTGTCTGTAACATGTTCAACATCATCTGGCTATTATCTGGTGAACTTACCTCTTCAGCTGTAGACGTTTGTGCAACCGGAATGTCTCCCTGTTCAGCCCTGTCTTCTTCCGTAGTGTCCTTTACTGCTTTTGTCCTGTGTCTGGTGTCCATATTAATATTGAGTGAATTTATATTATGCAAAGAGTTTATATAGATAATTTTCTTTAATTGTTAATAGAATTATTATAATGAATATTTGATAAGTAGAAATTTATAATTTAAATTTGTATAAACAATATTCAAGACACAATAATAATATAAGTGGACAAAAGTTAAATAAAACAACGTACATACAAGGTGATATTTCCCCTTCACTAACCTTTACTATATCCGTAACTCCTTCAAAGTCTGGGATGTGAAGAATTGTAGGTACAAATCAGCTGCACTATAGGAAAAATAGGTACACAATTCTACACACAACTACAGTAATAACATACACCTTTCGTCTAAATTATATATGTAAAATAATTTTGAATGTAGCAATTATTTGTCCTAATTTATGTTGTAGTCGAGTTATTTAAAAGAAGCAATCTGGCCTCCACGTTGTTGCGTCAAATGAAGTAATACATTGCCTCTCGTTGAGCTGGCAAATGATAAATCGCTGAGGTGATAATAAATATAATGAACGAGTTCAAAAAATATTAATTTTGAAATTAAAAGATGGGCGCCTTTATATAACTCCTCAAACTGCTCTATCTGTGTTCTAAATTGCCAACTAGTCGGATCGCATGAAACTAAATTAAAAAGCTTAATTAAATGTGAAATCTCAGGCTCTTCGTTAGATCTAAGTCGTTGCTTCCATAAAAGTAAACTATTAATGTTAAGGCTTAAAGAAATAACTCCTACAAGTAAATATAGACAAATAAAAGATTGATATGATAATAAAAATATTAAGTTTATTGCTATAAAAGAAAACTGTAATAAAATAACATGTATAGCAAAGGGTGAAATTAACGAAACTACATATAAGAGAGACAACAAGGTGTTACTTAAGAAAATAAGGTGGTTATGTGTGTTTTAACTTATAAAAATATGGATAACAATATAAATAATCTTTTAACGATAATGGTAAGTACCTTTAAATTACTATTTCTACGTTTAAATTGGTTGTTTATTAAATTTTAATACAAGTATAGGACGTTTAGGTTAGGTAAACAAAATCGAGAATTTTATTCGTTTATAAGTTTAAAGAATTAAAAATTGTTTAAAAATAAATATGTTTTATCTGTAACCTGTGATTATAATAATCCTGATGTTTATTTTGTAGAACGTACGCATCAAATGGGATGATTCTCGGCGAACGAAAAAAGTCCGATTGCTGTTCGAATTGTTGACGGCGTGGGTGGCTGTTTCCAATGACGCTTTCGAAGATTTTCTTCGGTCTTGGTCCCTGATGCCTAATTTCTCCCTGCGTTCTTATCTAGCTGTTGGATTACAGGTATCGATGTAGATGAACGATAATCAATTCCGTAGATGTTCGGTGACTGTTTCTTGACAATATTTCTTTAGAATTTCTTGCGATTATCGTGAAATTACGTCTATGACGCTTTGTTGTACGTAAATACGTTAAAAATCGAAATTTCTTGAAGAATTTCTCTTGTCGATCGTGTTTATTTAAAGTCAGGATACTTTTAATTACTTTTTACTATATTAACGATTTTAATTAAAGATATATAAGAATTTCTAAGGATCGGTCAAAAAAATTGCGTCTACTATTTTATAAATTTCAAAAGATGATGATGCCGATAGCGCTTGTCTGTTTTACCAAACTTAGCTATCTAATGATGCCAAAAAGTCTCGATGTTTTACCTTATTAACATTTTTACATAGATGGAATTTGACTAATATTACTATTCTTACAGATTTTAAAAATTATTTAATAAATTAACAAGTTAGGTTAATGTAAAACTTAATGTTACAAATTGAGTACTGCGCACGATAAATATTTACATTTGCCAGATGTCAATTTGTAGGCGTGGCTTACTAGCGTCGATATAAATTAAAAATGCATATGAATTTGAATATGTGTTTTTCGCGCTAATATTTGAAATTTGAATAAGAAATAATAAGTAAGAAATTAATGAAAGAAATATAAATAAAGAAATTTAAGAAAATAATGTTGTCGTTATTAAAATTCGTATGCATTTTGACACTACTAATACTTAATAATATCACTTACATAACCTTTTATTACCCTTTTCTTACTTTGTATATCTTATTTTTCCCATTTCAGATGCAGCTCAATGTGTATCCCTTGCATCATTACAATATATATATATATATATAATAACTTCGTGACCTTGGTATGATATGGTAAACCTAATCAGTAGGCGATTAAAGGTCTGTATATTACTTCAAAATATATGTATTTAAAAAACTCTACATGTTTCGGCTGTATACGCCTTTATCAAGAGAATACAAAATATGAATGACAGGATATAAATGTCAAGTAATTAAGTTGCTATGGTTTAAATTATTCAAAGATACATTCTAGTAATAATAATAAATCATGCCTTAGTATTCCAAAAAATAGATAACAAGGTGTGAAAATATGTGTTGTTCGCTGCTAGCAATTTGTGTCTCCTTCTGGGTAGGAACTTGTGTGTTGGTTGCTGCTGGCAGCTTGCGTCTCTCTATGGGTGTGTGGTTTTGTGTGAGAGCGTAAGTGTAGGGTTTTGTATGTCGGTGCGTTCGTGCGTGTGTTTAGTGATCGGTCGCATGAATTTAGAGAGGTCGGATAACCAGCCGTTGCGTAGGGCCGCCAACCCTTTCCCGACAACTTCTTTACAATTCCGTGCAGTACTTCGACGGTCTGACCCCCGCCCCAACGAGGCAAGGCGCAGACAGGCGAAGCGCACCCTGTACGGGGTTGCTCATCGCAACTAAGGGAACACTCTTAGTGGCTACCTCGGTCGACGATGGTCAACCTTGTGCCATCTTAACGTTTTCCGCCGAAGCGGAACACACCACTAGGACCGGTCCTGGGCGACAACCTGGCTAGGCTGCCGTTAACAGCACACACACGTTCGACGTGTGTGCTATGCCCCCGCTTCGGCGGAAAACGTTAAGATGGCACAAGTGTGACCATCGTCGACCGAGGTAGCCACTAAGAGTGTTCCCTTAGTTGCGATGAGCGACCTCGTACAGGGTGCGCTTCGCCTGTCTGCGCCTTGCCTCGTTGGGGCGGGGGTCAGACCGTCGAAGTACTGCACGGAATTGTAAAGAAGTTGTCGGGAAAGGGTTGGCGGCCCTACGCAACGGCTGGTTATCCGACCTCTCTAAATTCATGCGACCGATCACTAAACACACGCACGAACGCACCGACATACAAAACCCTACACTTACGCTCTCACACAAAACCACACACCCATAGAGAGACGCAAGCTGCCAGCAGCAACCAACACACAAGTTCATACCCAGAAGGAGACACAAATTGCTAGCAGCGAACAACACATATTTTCACACCTTGTTATCTATTTTTTGGAATACTAAGGCATGATTTATTATTATTACTAGGATGTATCTTTGAATAATTTAAACCATAGCAACTTAATTACTTGACATTTATATCCTGTCATTCATATTTTGTATTCTCTTGATAAAGGCGTATACAGCCGAAACATGTAGAGTTTTTTAAATACATATATTTTGAAGTAATATACAGACCTTTAATCGCCTACTGATTAGGTTTACTATATATATATAGATATATATATAGTAAACCTAATCAGTAGGCGATTAAAGGTCTGTATATTACTTCAAAATATATGTATTTAAAAAAACTCTACATGTTTCGGCTGTATACGCCTTTTTATATTATATATAGATATATATATAGTAAACCTAATCAGTAGGCGATTAAAGGTCTGTATATTACTTCAAAATATATGTATTTAAAAAAACTCTACATGTTTCGGCTGTATACGCCTTTTTCAAGAGAATACAAAATATTAGGTTTACCATATCATACCAAGGTCACGAAGTTATTATATATATATATATATATATATATATATATTTAGCAACTGCCACTCGAACGTTTCCAGAAACGATTCATGAAGTACTTGTCTTATAAAGTGGATGGCATATATCCACCTCGTGGCACTGGCTACAATAGATTATTAATTAGGTACGATTTTACTTTTCGAAGCCAAAGAAGATTAAACTCGTCAACTAAGATGTGGAATTTCACTTTTTTTAACCCCAAGATAAAAAAACAACTTTTAGGTTAAGTACAAATCGCTGTCATTTTTAAAGTCTGTGTCACAACATTCAGAAAACGTCAAAATGAGCTCATAAGAATTGTCTCAGATTTCATGCAAACAATGGTACATCAATTCACGTTTTTGATTTTCCATTGCAAACAAGTCTTGGCTTTAAGTTGGTAGAGTGCACAATTTTCTGCTTAATAACTTCAGTCATGCGTCACTGAAAAGCTTCTTTTGGTCCTTTGGGTCAGCTAACGGGCCATACACGACATTGGTTAGGAAAGATGACCGCTCAGCGTTTCATATTCTAATATTAATTTTGCTTAAGAACTTAATAATAGATTTATTTATTTATTTCGAATGAGATGCGATATAAATACAGAAAATAATATATCTTAAAAGTAGAATTTCTTCCATTGATCTACCCTGGAAACGTGGGTCTCCTGCACGCAGAGGAAAACCAGTTCTTCGCCAGGCGATGTACGAGTTTATAAACATTGTGCAAGTCACTTTGCTCTGTATATCACAATATCGCATCTCTTTTTGTGTGGATTTTTTGCTATTGAACTAACTCAGCACTGCTCAGGGTATACTACGAAGAGGTAATCCACACTTAGACCCCTATACATAATAGATTTATATATTAGAACATTAGTTGAAGTTGGTATGGGTACTATGTTTCTGAGCAAAATCACCCCCAATCCAATGATTTCTTTTAGAAAAATAATTTTCTGTTGTCTTGAAATGTGGAGCATGTAACACTAAATCTGGATATTGCGTTTTCACCCGTCTGTCGGTCAAAAGGACATCGTGGATTTTATCATAGGTTTTTAGTATTACAGCAGATTTCGGAGTCGAATGCCTGTCCTGTCTTACTTGAATTCGTTAACATAAAATGTAATGGTCTCATAGTAAGGGTATGAGCCAATGTAATTCTTTCATGAACTTTCTCCGCTTTTTTAACTTTCTCTTGGTTTAGCTTTTCTCGGCTTAAATTTTATATATTTTTCGCTTTCACACGAAAAGTTTATGTTTATCTAACTTAAAAAAGAGATTTCATCTAGGAACGAAGTTTCTTGCCTGCATATATAAATGTCGTCGTAATTCTCTGTTAGTATCCGAACCAAGTTAATTGTCGAACCACCCTCTTATAAAAGTTATTAACTTAAATTTTGTTACATTCCTAATTTCTCAATTTTATTTTATATATTCTTATCGTCTTGCTCCGGTATATTATTTTACATTTTGCGAGTTTAATTTCATTTAACGCGTACGTATCGCCCCCCAACCGTTTCCAATTTCATCCCGGGTATACAGGAATTCGATCGAAAATCGTTATCGAATCCAGTCGTGGGTTGTGTGCGTATCGTCGGTTAAAGGGGAAGTTATTCACGATAACTACGACTTTGGGTAATTAATCGCGTATGCGGATCTTTTCGTAGCGTTATTTGAAGTTTAGAAGCCTAAAGGTGAAAACCTTCCTTTTCCTGGTATTACTTTAGTACGACATATCCTATACGAATCTCCGGAATGAATAATCTACTCTTAGCGACGATATACCTGACACCTTGGTCTGTAACTACGATAATATCGATTCTCCAGCGTCAGTAGACGTAAATTTTGCAGCTTTCGAGCGCTGTATGACCATTTTGGCTTCCGTTTTCGTTTGATTGTATCTAGATACCGACTGTAGGAAAATTTTTCCATGAACGAGCGAAGAAAACCGATGTAACTCGTAGGACTTTTCGTTAACGCTATAAATTTTGTTACTTCTAAAACTAATTTAACGTTTGAGGTTTATTGACTTTCTATTAATTAATAACAAATGATCAATCTTCTGCTCCTGTGCACCGTAGATAGCAATTTCATTAAAAATCAGACAGATTAGATTAAAATGAAATAGATTATTGAAGAAATTAGATCCTTGGGGTTTTTAGTTTGGAACTAGGGTATACTAGAATTAAATATAAAATTCCGTAGGCTTTCACGGCCGTAGTCACTTGTAGTACAATCTTCTTGAAGGTTTCGTTGTGTTGCCGTAATTTCGTTCACTCGACGTTTCGTTGTTCATTCCGCCAGCTTTTTCAGGATCTGTAGTTATATGAATTAGACCAGTATGAACAGCGGAACTAGAAGCCGATATTTTTTATCATGTTTGCGTTGTAAGACTATCCTGCAGCTCCATGTATCCTCAATGCTCTTTTCACATAATATTACGTTCCCAGCTATTCTCATTGTCCATTTATACTGTAGTAATTATTTTTATTTTTTACAAATCCCTGGACGGAAGTAATTGTCTTTTTAAATAGACTCTTGTTACTGAACGTAAAATATATTAATCCATTTTATCCGTTCGAAACGTTCCACTCTTTCATTATTAACTTTATATCGGATATCGAACATTTTCACTTTGAAATTTAAACCATGTACCGCTCGAAAAACTTAAACAGAAAATCACTGACTATTAACTTCCATTGGGGTTAACAGCACAGGGCGCAGACTATCTACGCGAAAAACATTTTAACTTTAATTAAACGGATCCGAAGGTTATTTTTGTTTCAGCAACATTGTTTGCCTGCAATTTCCTTAAATCACTGTATTGCAGTCCACGATAACGGTCCAGTCCGATCGATACAATATTTATTCCTGGACAAAGTGAGAGACATATTATCCTCAAAAGAGTATAAAGTGAACGAGTTTTGTCTTGTTTACTAATTCCGAGTCACCTAATAATCGAAGAGTTAGGTGTTAGTTTCGTTCAAACGTTAAAAGAAGAAATTATATTTGTATGTACTTTTGGTTAAGATATTCCAGATTGACGGTAAACAACAATTTTGGGCATAATATTGACGTGCACTGTCGTGGTCAATTATAATGTCTCATTTACAGTTCAAGTGTGTAGCATACATTACACAGGCCTGCATAAAATTTGTGATGACGTGATTTTTGTTTGTTAAGCTCAGTTTTTATATAGCAATAACTAATTAAAATACAGTTGGTCTCTACCACCCACAGATTTTTTTTTGCGCAAAAGAAAAAGAAAAAAATATAAAAAAAATCTTATAATAGGCGTTTTAATACATGTTAAAATCAATGTACTACTTCAAATTCTAGGTATTAACACAAAAATGATTTTCTGTTGTGGTTTTAAAGAAATTTGTTAAATAGGCTCTCATTACCTGTAAAATTTACCTGATGTAAATCTTTTATTACATGTATTAATTTTGGACAAGATTTCCGGGAATTTTTACTTGCTAAATCCTATTTATTATGCTTTCACTTTATTAGTACTGCGAAGAAGGATTTCAAGTTTATCACTCCAAACAAAATGTATATTTTAATGTCATTTACTTCATTATAGCTCTGAGTGTCGATCAGTAAACAAGTAAAATTAATTTGTCTTTAGTGATGTGCGTGGTATTTGATAAATAAACATTGCTTAAAAATATGTCTAGCCGGTGTTGCAAAAACAAACCAGTTGATTTCTGTTATATTTGTGGATATTTCGTCTTGAAAAAGTTTAAGAGACCAATTGGTGATTTTGTGAAAAATGCATATTATGCTTATTTTAAAATTAAATTAGGAGATCAAGATAAAGATTAGACACCGCACGTTGTTTGTAAGGGATGTGAAGAAGACATTGGACCAAAGGGAATAGAAAAAGCCTTCCTTTTGGAATACCGATGGTTTGGAGAGAACCGCAAAATCATCATGAAGATTGCTACTTTTGTCTTTGTGATATTAAGGGGCATAATAGAAAAACTTTGAAACATATTTTGTACCCAAACAATATTAAATCAGCTATCACACCAGTTCCTTACAGTGATCATGTACCCATACCTATACCCCCCAAAGTACTACAAGCAGATATTGAAACCTCTTCAACTTCCGGCTCCGTACAGATGGATAGTGATTTTGATCCATCAACCTCAGGTCAAAACCAACCTCAGCTATTTTCACAAGCCGAACTGAATGATTTAGTAAGAGATTTGGGACTTTCAAAAGAGCTTTCTGAAGTACTGGGGTCTAGGTTGAAACAAAAAAATTTGCTTGCCCCAGAAACTACATTCTCTTGGTATAGAAATCGTGAGGCTGGATTTGTAAAATATTTTGCACAAAACGGACCACTCGTGTACTGCAAAGCAATTGCTGATCTACTTACTTTCCTCGGAGCTCCTGAGTACACACCTTCTGACTGGAGACTTTTCATCGACTCTTCAAAAAGAAGCCTTAAAGCTGTTCTTTTACATAATGGCAATGTTTTTGCTTCTGTTCCGGTCGGCCATTCTGTTCATTTAAAGGAAAACTATGAAAATTTACAGGAATTACTTTTAAGAATACAAAATGAAAATCACAACTGGGAAGTGTGTGGAGATTTAAAAATTTTAGGCCTTCTCTTGGGTCAGCAGTCTGGATATACTAAATTTCCATGTTTCCTGTGCGAGTGGGATAGCAGAAATCGAGAACAGCATTGGATAAAAAGAGACTAGCCGCAAAGGGTGACTTTATCACCTTGAACCAAAAATGTAATTCGCGAAAGTCTTATTGACCCTCAAAAAGTGTTACTTCCACCGCTTCACATAAAACTTGCACTTATGAAACAATTTGTTAAGGCATTAAACAAAGAAGGAAATTGTTTTAAATATTTGTGTAAAACATTTCCGACTCTGTCAGAGGCAAAATTAAAGGAGGGAATCTTTGTAGGCCCGCAGATTAGGAGCTTGGTGAAAGATCAAGAATTTGAAAATGTTATGGAAGATAAGGAAAAACATGCATGGAATGCTTTTAACGAAGTTGTACATAATTTTCTAGGGAATTATAAAGGCACAAACTATGTTGAGATCGTTGAAAATATGCTGGAAAAATTCAGGATTCTTGGTTGCAATATGAGCATAAAAATTCACTTTTTACATTCCCATTTGGACTATTTCCCAGAAAACCTTAGGGACGTGAGTTAAGAGCAAGAAAAAAGACTTCACCAGGAAATTAAAGAGATGGAAAAAAGATACCAAGGGCGCTGGGACACAAAAATGATGGCCGATTACTGTTGGACATTGAGAAGAGATCTTCCTTTAGCTGAATATGACAGAAAAACAACCAAACTAAGCTTGTCCGAAAAACGAAAACGTTTTTTTTAAAAAGCATAAAGAATAAATAACTATTTCTAATAGTTTCTATGTGTATATTTTTGTATTTTTTTAATATAATATAAAACTAGCTTATACATGAAATAAATCGTGTTTTTTCTATATTTTTTAATTTTACTGGTTTGAAAAATAACCTTACGTGATACATTATTGAACATATTCCATAGGTACTGACATGAAAGATAGCTTCTAATGCGTTCTACTGCTTTCATGTAGCACTTAAAAACATAATATTTGCGTAAGGTGGATTCAGGATCAGGAACATTTCAACCAGTATATTTTTGGAGAAATGTTTTGAAGGTGGGATTGTTAAGTTTATTTAATGGAATATTTTCCGATTTTAAAGTTTCATAGAGTTCTTCGTTGAAATTGTCAGATTTCAACGGGTCTAATTTCTGTGTATGTGATTGCGATGCTAAGTGACGTTTTACGTGCGATTTCTTGGAATTTTTTAAAGATAATTTACAGACGTTGCTATAAGTTCCGGAAACACTGGCAATGGACATACAATCACTATGACCCTTTATTGTTTATTCTTCAAATATATTCACAAATCATGTATTCAAAAACTTAATAAATCTTATTGTTTAACCTAAACCAAATTACCATTATACAATTTTAATGAGGGTTGTCGGAAATTACACACATAGCTTTGAAGTCTTTGTTTCTGTTCTGATAGAATTTTAAAATTACCACACTAGTGTATCTCAATTAACCCAGGGATCAAAACCCTCCAAACCCGAATTTACGACTCAAAGTGTTTGGTTTGACTCTTTAAAATATAAGCTTCTATGGATATCTTGATTTTACTGATATATTTACTTCGAAGAATTTGTGTTATAGAACGCTTGTTTAGTGGAAATCTAGTTCCTACAGAACAAAACGTCTATCCCCACACTGTATATAGTTTTCTTTGATCCCTAATCTATGAGACTTTAATTTTTAAAGTATATATAAGAGTTATGCAGGTTATTAAGGTCGTTTGTGGAAGTCAATTTTCTACGCAGTTACTTAGATATCTTGCATAAATATTCTGTTGCAATGATAAATTTACTATTAATTAATTTAAATTAATTATCCATATAGTTACAAATGAAACAGACATGTAATATACACATCTGTAACTGTACACATGGACAATATATCCATATAGTCTTTGAAATATTTGTTTTGAGTTTTTACAGACTTCAAACTATTGTTATCTTAGAGTTATCTTACTTATGCTGACCTTTGTTGCTCATACATATTTTCTAATTTGTCGTGATACATGTTTTATTAGATTAATTCAAAACTAATTATTTTAGTTAAATGGAAATGAATAATAATAATTTATATTTATGACTGTAAAAAATTTTGTTGCTATTGAAAATACTACTCAAACATCAATCCCTTTTGCTACAGGTGTGTATTCTTTTCAAGATTACACTATGAATGCTATTAACCAAACATTGTCTTCGTAATCAGACGTAGATATTTCGTTTTCAAGGCCAGAATGCATAGAAACATTACTTCGTAATTACTACCACCATCGCCATAATCGCAATCATTATTTTCGTCTTCTTCCAATCATCCTAGCAAAAATTACATTACATATTTGTAGAATGACGTCGACAATGAAAAACAAGCACAAAATCTCTTCGAACTCAGGAATCTGTTGGCCTCACTGACGTTCTGATGCCGGTTAGTATTCTAGGGTTAAAATTTTCTTGTGTAGATTTCATAGATATTTATGAACCCAAATTATTTTATCTCCCTTGTATATATATATAGATAATTTGAATTAGAAAATTTTAATGTATGACAATTGTGTGAAATACGCCAACGGACTTGTTTACTTTTACTGTGATTGGTAGACATTACGTACATCCACGTCTGTACTTTAAAGTAATTGAACGAATTTGTAGCACAAAAAGAGAGAAAAAAGCAGTTCAGAACTTTGTATTGTATCATCATTGCATTGACGGTTGTTTGTTATACAAGTTTGTTTATATACACACGAGGAACACCCAATTAACCCTGTATCGTATAAATTGTCGAATCGGATGCAATTATTGGAATTGCAATCTTCTATATGTATAAGCCAAGTTAATTTGATGGAGTGAATGACTTTGCAGGGTCTCCAGACTAAAATAAATAAACTTGGATAATTTCAGATGTGTTTGTTGTTATTTCGCGAAAATATAATTTACTTTGGGACTATCTCCAGTTTATAATTGCTGATATAAAAAGAAATATTTTGAATGGTTTCATGTCACTTAATCCGACATGATAAATATTCGCTTCAAAAACTAACAAACAAATTAAACATGCATATTTACTGGATGATTAATGCCTTACATTTATCTACCATAATACATTCAGATTAGTATGTGAATTTAGTACATTTGATTTATATCTAATGTAAAGTTTATTATAACAATTGCTTTCTAATAATCAATAATCATACATGATTCTTAATCCTAAGATGTATATCTGGTACAATATCTACTTTTACATAAATCGGGCCTTATTAAAACTCATTATAAAATGCAACAAATTTATTGGAATATCATTTCACAAAAAATAAACGTAGTTATTATATAACACAAATTGTTTATAGTTTAGAATAATAAGTAGGGCAAATTCTTACACTGTGTTCATTACATTTATTATTTTTGCAATTAGCACATACAATTTTGCTTTTGCGATCTATTTTTATTCACTGAGCATCTTTTTCTCTTGATCATTTTATTCGTTTGAGCTGTAAGTGCATCAGAGATATCAAAACATTTTTTCATGCGTTCCACAATGCTAGGTCGTATGTTAGGATTAGTCGATCTTCGTGCCATAAAGGGTGTTACCAGTTCTTCAAATATCTTAGAAAGATTCTGCGTTTGCGAGTGATATCAGCGTTATAATTTGGACGTTTTTTGGCCAAAATTATAAATGAATTTAGTGCTGTCACTTAAATTATACAGGGAGTAATGAAATACGCCGACATTTACTAATATACAGTGCGTCCATAAAGTATGGACACAAGCCCATAATAACGTTATGGTGCATTATTTGACGAAATGCAAAGATATGTCGACTAATGTTTTTTATTAGCTATATTTAGATGCTACCATTTTGTTTTTCCGTCGACCTTGAATAAGTTATGACGTCATTGATAATTTTTTTAAATACCAACTCCATCTTTTTTTTATGGATTTAGAAAGCTTTTACAATTATTTATTCGATGATGTAAAAATTTTGGTATGTTACATTACAAAATTTTTGAGTAATCATTTGCGTCCATAAAGTATGGACACAAGCCCGTAATAACGTTATTGTGCATTATTTGACGAAATGCAAAGATACGTCGATTAATTTTTTTTATTAGCTATATTTAGATGCTACCATTTTGTTTTTTCCTCGACCTTGAATA
This sequence comes from Melolontha melolontha, assembly GCA_935421215.2. Taxonomy (NCBI): domain Eukaryota; kingdom Metazoa; phylum Arthropoda; class Insecta; order Coleoptera; family Scarabaeidae; genus Melolontha; species Melolontha melolontha. The sequence goes on along the minus strand of OW285236.1, from coordinate 35,071,664 downwards.
AGTTATGACGTCATTGATAGTTTTTATAAATATCAACCCCATCTTTTTTTGTTGATTTAGAAAGCTTTTACAATTCTTTAATCGATTATGTAAAAATTTTGGTATGTTACATTAGAAAATTTTTGAGTAATCATTTTTAACTTTCTGTCATTCCCAAAGTGACAAGGTAATTTTTTTACAGATTTTAAATAATCCGAATCACAACATTTTTATTTAATCTTAATTGTTGGTGTAAAGTGTTTTAATTATTCATTCTTTGAGATGAGATACATACCCAATACCCGCAAAAACTAAATGTATGGGCAGGGATTATCGGCGATCGCATTGTGGGACCGTTTTTCTTTTATGTAAACTTGACTGGGGAAATATACTTGAATTTTTTGAGGAATTAATTGATACCCGTTTTAGCGGTTCTTTTTCCAAATAATGAGGATCCACATTTGCCAGATCGTAGAATTTGGTATCAACAGGATGGTGATCCTCCGCACTATACGCTACCAGTAAGGCAATACCTCAATAATATATTTCCTAACAGATGAATTGGAAGAAGAGGGGCGGGCAATTGAATGCCCAGCTAGATCGCCCAGATTTAACCTCATTGGACTTCTTCTTGTGGAGTTATTTAAAATCAAAAGTCTATGCGACACAACCGGAAAATTTGGACGTTTTACGACAACGCATCATCTACGAAACCAGACTAATCACTCCCGAAATATTACAGAATTTGCGAAATGGAATTTATCATCGCTTAGAATTTTGTCAACAAAATGAAGGATAACATTTTGAGCATTCGTTTATAAATTTGATACTGAAAATGTCAAAATTAGAATTAGAACACAATTTACTCAAAAATTTTCTAATGTAACATACCAAAATTTTTACATCATCGAATAAGAATTGTAAAAGCTTTCAAAATCCATAAAAAGAAAATGGGGTTGACATTTAAAAAAATTATCAATGACGTCATAACTTATTCAACGACGGAAAAACAAAATGGTAGTATCTCAATATAGCTAATAAAAAACATTAATCGACATATCTTTGCATTTTGTCAAATAATGCACAATAACGTTACTACGGGATTGTGTTCATACTTTATGGACGCACTGTATAATAGATACATAAGATAGCAATTCAAATCTGCAAAAAAAATTATTCTTACGGAAATTCAGGAACGCAAACATTTAAAATTCAGTCCTGTATTCAGATTCAATCTAAATAAATAGAAATTATATGCTTATATGTTGTCGATTCAACAAATAGGCATTTATTTTTTTTAGTTCACCAAAAAAATCACATTCACATTTCAGTAATGTAATACGCGTATGTGTGAGAAATTTAAACTTTTCACACAACTGGGATCATTCATTTCGTGGATATAAATTTTCTTACGCATCAGCTGTTCTGTTGTTATTTACAAGTACGTCAATGGCCTAACCTTTGTAATATACCGAAAAAAATAAAATGTGGAGTTTCTTAAAATGTCTTAATATTAAATTTACGCCGGAAATAATAAATTACATTTGTAATTTTTTAATTGAATGTTCACTTTTTTTTCTGTATTATTCTATTTGCCTCTTTTTTTAATGACAATTTCTTTGCCCTTAAAACGTCAGATTTGTGTGAGACAGCTTGAGTGCTTAAAGGGGATGTTCAATGTGGCTGCCATTTGCAGCCATCATCACATCTATAACTCCCACCACTACACTTCAGTAGGGGTAGCGCGGCAATTATAAAGAAGCCACGCGTATTTACTAAATGGGAATGAGTTTTCGTGCATTAGAATTTTATGCTTAATATTATTACAGCTATTACATATTAAAGTACATCGGCATATTTCGTTTACACCCTGTATTTAGAAAACCGTTACAGGTCATCGCTTGTTTTGCCTTTTACATGTCCAAATGGATATCATACTTATTAGATATATCCCTTCCAAAGGATAAAGAATTATTATTTTACATGGTTCCGAAAGAGGTTGACTTTCGGCAAAAAACAAAAAATTGTAATCTTGACTATCGGGAGGATATGACGCCACCATTATTTGAAGAGTTGTTTTTTGAAAAATCTCTTACAAGTATTGCACGAAAGAAGTGTCGTTGCCATGGACAATGCTTCATAGCATTCATGACAGGCAAAGAAACTAGCAAATTTGACCAGTACGAAGGTTGAAATGTCAACACAAAAAGTCAATTATCAGAAGTCTTCAAAACAAAGACTTTCCAAAAAGAATACGTTGTCCAAAGTATGGTTACAGCCGCAAGATACACTGTTTTGCATTTGTGTATATTTAATCCGATCGAGTTAATTTGATTTCAGTTAAAAGACTTTTAACTGACTTTTTTTGACTTTTTGTGTTGACATTTCAACCTTCGTACTGGTCAAATTTGCTAGTTTCTTTGCCTGTCATGAATGCTATGAAGCATTGTCCATGGCAACGACACTTCTTTCGTGCACTAAAAATCGTCCCAAATTTAGCTTAAGTAGCTTAAATCGTATTCGAGAAGCAATTACCAATATATCGCCAGAAAAATGGAATATTTGCGCAAATTTATTGCATTTTCGCGAAGTAATGTAATGTAAATATGCTTTCTACACTTTACGACGCTATTTTATTCGAATTTTTCATAGAAAAAAATCGCCCTTTAGTAGGATTCGAACCCACGTCCTCTGGCTTGCCGGACGATTGCTCTACCACTAAGCTATTAAAGGCCGTGATTTCCAATCTTTGTGGGGATGTCTTGAGTCACATCAAGGAAACAGATGATATATAGGGTGGCCCAAAATGACCGAAGGGGTTTGAGTTCATTATAACTTCTGATTTAAGACATAATTATTAATTTTTTTAAATTTTAAATACAGAATATTAGTGGAGAATATTTTTAATTTAATTATGAAAAATTATATCTCGCAAGTGGTGGCCATTTTCTGCTTCGCATATTCGTGCTCTTTCCAAAACATTTTCCATAACCTTTCGCAAAACTTCAGGTGTTATGTTGTTGATTTTGTCGCGTATATTATTTTTTAATTGCTGTATGGTTCGAGGCTTATTAATATAAACTTTTCCTTTCAAATAACCCCAAAGGAAACAGTCTGAAGCGGTTAAATCCGGTGAACGCGGAGGCCAATTAAAATCGCTTGTATGGGAAATAATTCGTTCACCAAAGATGTCGCGTAAAAGAGCCATTGTGTCCCTCGCAGTGTGCGCTGTGGCTCCATCCTGTTGGAACCATACTTGCGGATGGTTTTCTACGGCTGTCCTTAAAAAATTTTCCAACATTGTCCGATATCTAACACCAGTGATGGAAACGGCGACACCGTGTTCATTTTAAAAAAAATATGGGGCAATTATCCTTTCCGACGAAACACCGCACCAAACGGTACACTTAAGTGGGTGTTGAACTACTCTTGGATTTTCCGTAGCTCATATCCTGCAGTTTTGCCTATTAACGAAGCCATTTAATTGAAAATGGGCTTCGTCGCTCATAATTAAATTATGAATAAAATCATGATTTTCTTCTGCTTTTTGACGAAAATAAATTGCATAATCAAGTCGTTGCTGGTAATCTGTCGGTTTCAATTGTTGGACAAGCTGAATTTTGTATGGAAACATTCTTATTGTATGCAAAATTCTCTGCAGCGACCCTCTTGAGAGGCCAAGTTGTGTTGAACGTCTCCTGGTTGATGTTTCTCCATCTTCCCGAATACTCTCCTGTACCCGTTCAATATTGTCATCCGTGTGCACCGTTCGTAGTCTGCCGGCACCAGGAAGGTTTCTTACTGCCCCTTGTTCTCGAAAATTTGCAACCAGACGGTTTATTGTTGACTCTGAGGGTCCAACCCGCACATTAAAATAACGACGATATGCACGCTGAGTCAAAACAATAGATCGTTGATTTGAGAAATAAAGTTGAACGATTTTGGCACGTTGTTGAATTGTGTACTGTTCCATTTTAAATTCTCCAAGTCTTCTTTACAAAATACTGAAAAAAAAAATTATAATAAAAAAGTTATAAGGAATTAAAACCCCTTCGGTCATTTTGGGCCACCCTGTATATCTATATCCTAAATACGTATTCGACAACTAAGTTGTCATCATCAGTAGGTTACCTACTGATGATGACAACCTAGTTGTCGAAATACGTATTTAGGATACGATTGTTAATTGTGGTAAGGGGTTTAATACCTTTTTTGAGAAATTAAGATACGTTCAGTATAAGTACAACAATTTACATAAAACCATTGAAACTTGCTGAAGATCTATCCAAATTTACTTACATAAAATATAAATTATATAACACTTTGTCTAATCAAGCTTGATTATACATTTTCAGACACACTTCAGAGACCTTTATGTGTGAATTATGCCTTTTCCAGCAGATAAAAATATATACCGTAACTTTTACTATTAAATGTGATTACATCGAGTAATATGAGTTGTTCTTTAGCCAAAATACATTCACTTATTAATTGTTTAAAGAAAAAATGAATAGTATAAAAAATTATATTTTAATGCCTTCCTGTATTATACAACATCGTAAGAAGAATAATAGAAAATAGATGTCAAACATACAAATTCATAATTATATACTTTCTTGTAGATATTTTCCTAGAGATTACATTTAAATTTTTAAAACCACGTAAACTTCACATTCTCTTTCTTCAAATGCAAATCAAGATGGCATTATGTTGGTTTCATTTTTCGCAATAATGTTTATTACATGTATGTGGCTGCGTATATAGTACTCACACTACCTCGTTGAGAGATTCGCGTTTCATTCGTGTTGAAAATTAACATTAGCATAGTTGAAATTTACGTATTACATCGCTGAAATCAGGTAATTATATCTGGCGGTCAGACCTTGGCTAATAAATAGAAAACCGAAATGATTTAAGTAAAATTGCACAAACATTTCGTTTCCTTCAATAATAATTATGATCATGAATTAGCAATAAAACGTATGCCAGTCGGTCAGATTTATGTTTCGATAGGTATTATCATCATCTTCAACATTTACTTTTGCTATTGTGTAATATTCCTGTTCGGCTTTCGAATAATGTTTCTTCATTATTTCCTACTATATTACACTACATTCTTAAATTACTCCGACATAAATTTTAAATTTACATATGCATGAACATATTTATTTATGCTTAATTTACCTTATTTAGATAATTTGTTTTCATACACTTAAATCCTACACATGGATTTTATGTTTATTAAATTGCAAATATTAGTTTACTGTCTAGCATTAGCCACACTAAGTATTATGACAAAATCTGCGTTTAATAATAAAATATAAAATACTGAAGCAAAAATAGTATAGTGTATATACTGTAAATGAAAACTAATGACTATTAAATCTCGTTTTACATGCAAATGTTGCTCTGATTTCTACATTTTGATGAACTAAGTTTGTACCCGTATACAGAAACGCTTCAATATGCTCCAATAAGAGCAAAATTTTTTTTATTATTTTTAACAACCAGGGAGGTAGCGTCGCAAAGTGTAGCGTTTCTTCATATTGGTACAAACTTAGTTTGTCGAAATGTTGAAATCAACGCAACACATTAAACGACATTTGCATGTAAAGTGAGATTGGTTTCAATGGCGTACCACCGTTATTTAATAAAATTGAAATTTTAAATTCGGGGCATCTGATATACACCTAATGTTCTTTAAACTGAGCATAATATTCGTATTATTTCACTTCCAATTTAACCGGAAACGATCCTAACTTTTTTATTTTAAATAGCGTCCTGTATATTTTCTTCATAATTTGAATTCTACGGAAAATTCTCTTTCCCATGAAATATCATACTTTGTATTTAGACGTGAAAACAAAGGTGAAATTTCCATTTGAAATATTAAAAAATTGGGATTGTAAAAACTTATGAAAAGCATGTTTATCATTTCGTATTTGAATTTAAAGTAGTAAAAATACACTTCCAAAAATGAATTTTAAGATCTCCGTTAGAAAGAAAATCCATTTAGACAAGAGTGATTTACAAACATTTTATTGAAAGTCAAATAACTATTATACTTAATAATTTTATTTTTGCAAGAACGGTATTTATGAATCTCTTAGTGGCATCAAACTTAAACCGTGAGCGGCAGAAAAGATGCTAAAGCAAATGGCCAAAATGTTGTCCAATGTTGTTGTTATTCTTATGAAACTACCCAATAAGAATTGAACTACAATTTTGAAACTTCGGTAAAATATTGCTTTATTATTAACTAAGAAACGATGAAAGTTTAGTTGAAAAAAGCAAAACAAAAATTAACATTTTTCAAGAAGAGGCTAGTAGTGGGTTGCATCCCCACGCGTAGCTATGCATGCATTAACTCTTCTTCTCATACTCTCTATTAAGTGGTCGATGTCCTCCTGGGGTATCTTGTTCCATGTAACATCTAGATGGTGTCGAAGTTCATCCAGATTCTCAGGAGGCCTGGGTAGTTCTCTTTGTCGCCGACCCATCATATCCCAGGCATGTTCAATCGGCGACAAGTCCGGTGACCTTGCAGGCCAGGGCAAAATCTGCAATCCAACCTGCTCCAGGAATGTTCTTGTAACCACAGCAGTATGGGGTGTTGCATTATCCTGTTGGAAAGTGGCATTCTGCAACGTCTGCATGAAAGGTACTAACACCGGTTCCAGAACGTTGTCGATGTAACGACGTGCGTTTAATGTGCCTGGAATGAACGTAAGGGGTGACCTTCATCCAGCACATATCGCCCCCCAAACCATAACCCCAGGTGTAAATGAGGCTTTAGAATAAATATTTTAGACCGCAGGTGTTATAGTTTGTTGAAATCGTGTATCGAGGAGAATCCTAAAATGTAAAAAAAATACAATTCAATTTCAAAAAGTGTAACTCTAGTACATTACATTTTTTTTTGAAAACTCTGTAAATTTAAAAAATACTTCAAATGATGGGCTCTTCATCTCTAATTTCCGTGTCCAAAATTTTATTACAAATCTTTTTTAATTTAACGGACATTCACATGCTTCCACACATTTGCCCATCGCTGTATGTAGAACAAATAATCCAAAATATCGTATTTATAATCTTATAATTAAAATTTTTTTGTTGACCTTCACAAAGTGTATAAAGAAAACATACTTCACTTAACGCAGATAAAAGTGTACCTAATTTATTACCACTTTGACTTTTTAATTAACATTTTGCAGACTAATAAAATCTAAAACGATTGCAGCTACGTATCTATAAAATATAGGTAAGTGTTATTTCATGACATTTGAAACGAGTGTTCTTCAGCGATCTTTTTTACTTCTCGTCGCAATCGTTCGTCGTGTAATGAATAACATTGTGATCGCATTAAGCAGCTCTGCCGGCGTGTATAAGTTGCATAACAACTTCTGCTTGTTATTCTTGGCGCAATATTCCATGGCGAAAGTTGTTACGAGGTCAATGTCAGGCCTTTGCGAGTGTTCCCCGTTTTATTCCATGCGTATATGTATGGCACCTATGTATGGGTTTGCACATATGTATGTACTACATACGTATAGCGTAATGTTTGTCCCCGGAAAATTAGATTTGGTTTAGAGCGCAGTTGTAAAACCGGAAAACGGAACTGGTATTGGATAGTTACATTTAATGAATATGTATGCGTGTTTATTTCGAAAGAGGAAAAATGGCTTTTGATAAACGTGGTTTACATTTAAATTTTTTTATCTGAATTGAAGAACGCCTGTAAATAGTTATAAATAAATAAATAACATAGTTATAAAATTAATTTAACCGGAGTTTCAACAACGATATTTTAATAGGTTAAGTTGGAATTTTTATGAATTTTATGTACGGTATTTTATTAAATAAATTGGAATCATGTAACGTTATGGAAAATGCTTTTCTAAGGATATTTTTTTTAAAACCTACAGAATATGTTTACATTCATTACTTTAATAATACTAATTAATAGAATTAAATGTACACAGACGGGTCTAAATAATATTTTTTCCACAAAACGCGCACTTATGCAAAAATACGAAAAACTACACCCAAACTCTTGCGTTGAAAGAATTATATTAAGCAAAAAATTAGGAAAAAGGGGAATATCTGATGTGCACGCATTCTATGTGAAACAAATACAACACTTTCGACAATATTTTTACGTCGAATACGATAACCTACACATAGCAATAACAAAAGCAGACCAAAACTACACATCGGGAAACCTGGCATACACGATTCATATAACGACTACACCCTACTATAAATATACAACTACAACAATTCTTTTATTTATATATATATATATATATATATATATATATATATATATATATATATATATATATATAATTAATTGAAACGAAACTATCGACCGTGATATATTATAAAAAAATTAATTTAAATTCGGGTAAGCGGTCTGTCAATTAAAAAACTCCTTTATTAAATAACCCTATATTTCGCAACAGAATTTGTTGCTTCTTCTGGGGAAACTACATGATTAACTACAAATTCTGTTGCGAAATATAGGGTTATTTAATAAAGGAGTTTTTTCATTGACAGACCGCTTACCCGAATTTAAATTAATTTATATATATATATATATATATATATATATATATATATATATATATTATTTGATAAATTCTTGGAGTTTTCGGCTTTTATATTAAATATTTTTAATATTTTCAAATTAGTATGTTATTTTGCGAGGTAAATGTGAATGTAAACATTGTTGTCTACAAATTACAACGCAAATCATACGAAATTTATTTGAAAAATTTTGTCTACGTTGGGATTTGAACCCAAGTCTACGTAATGAAATGTTGCCTCTTGTAGCCGTTGTTTCTTCGTTCTATAAATGATTTTCCCCAAAATATTTATCACCTTTCATGCTAATGATATTGCATCCGAAGCCAACGATATTAACAATCAAATGGTATCTGAAAAATGAAATAATTTGGGTCTTCTTGGACCATAAGCCGCATTTCTTAATGTTTTTATAAAGGTAGATTTATAATAGAAGATACAGTGAGCAAAGCAACAAAAATGCCTCAGAGTAATCGACAATAAACAATAATGGCAAGTATACAATCATATATACCTGCAAAAACAAAGCCATCAATTTTAATGCAATCAATCTCGCTCATTTTAAATTACTTATGTTGTAAATGAAATCTAATTACGCAGATAGCTCGCGTTATTCTATATATTTAATATTCAGTTTTATAATATTTTATGCACTTATAATTTTAATTAAGATAATTTCGTAAACTTCGTCGAAGTGTTTAGCCTATTAAATATTTCAGCAAATATAACCTGGAAATTCTTATTGAATCTTCAGTAAGTAAATTGGTAACACTGCCAGGATAATTAAGAACTAAGTCCGCCTCTCAATGGCACTTAGACGATGCACTTCAAAACAAACTCTGAGTGTATTAGACAATAACTTCGATCGTTTACCTTAATAGAGAGATATTATTTCGGAAATCGTCTCTTGAAAGCGACACAAACGAACACGGACTCGGTCAAGAGGAATGATAAAGAAAGAGGACGAACGACGGAAGACGGAACTTTTTAATTAAAGCACGACCGTTGTAGTTCGGCTGGCCAAAGAGGAAGAGACGGCCCCGAATTGCGTTTCAGCAGTTTTAATTTTCTTCAAAGTGTCGTTGCGGAATAGGTACGTTGGCAATATCGTGGCAACACTTGGCCCGAATTGTGGAAAATCAACGATATCTCGAAAATAATTTGCGGCCAGTCCCTAGATTGGAACAATTACTGTCATATGTATTATATCTCTTTCTTCTTCCGGTTTCTCTTCCCTTTTTGCTAATTATTTTTACGAAGGAAATAAAGCCGTTAAAAATTAGTTATTTTAACTGGATTTTGTGTATCTTACGCAATTCTAAGTATTGTTATATGTGTTTTCTGTAAATAAACCTTTAAGAAATAAAACAAAAATAGTTTGCAAGACTGTTCTATGTGAATGTAGAAAAGAATAGTATTTCTTTGGAAACTGTGGTTAAGTAAAAAAAGGTATAAAATTCCTTACCACAGTTAATAATCGTTTCCTAAAATATATTTAGATAACTAAGTTGTCATCATCAGTAAGTAAATTCAGTAATCAAAGTGTCGAACATGGGACACAGTAAATTAAAAAAAGCTGTCTTATGTTGAAAACTATGATTTGAATCCGCGGTGATGAATCTATTGACATTGGTTTCTTTCCGGAAAATACCTCGATTCAATAGAGCATCGGTTAATATTGTAAGAACTACTTACCTTTTGCGTATATAAGAGCGAGTTGAGGAATTCAGGCCTCTCCTTTGCTGCTGAGTTTCATTTAGTAACACGTTGTACTGAAGACGATTTGTGCGATTATTAATGACTTCTTATAAGTAATTTTATTTACTTCGCTATGTGGGCGTTTAAGTGATTACTAAAGACGGCAGACTATGTGCCCCAGCAGTGGCGTTGCGTGGAGAGTTTAGCAGAATAACAGTGCGCTTACTTAAAAATAAATATATCGAATCCCTATACAAAACGTTAAGGAAAAACATAAATAACTTACCCAACATGTTTACATTGTTGCAAAAAGATGCGGATGTGCGCGATGAAAAAACTGCACCATAATATATGTTTCTGTATTAGTCTCGGAAAGGTTCGTACGTAGCAACGTATATATATATGTTTATATACAGAGAAGGATTGTTCGACGTTGAGAGATGTTATATTTGCATAGTTAAAGCGCTCTTTGTATCTGTACAACGGATCTTCAGTATTGGTAAAAAGTTGCCCTAATTTTGTAAAATCTACATTTTTATCTAATACACTGTTAAATTTTTCACGGACACAATCACTTTTTTCATCTTCAAGGATATGCAGCACTAGTTTTACGTGGTCAATAATTGCTAATGAGTCCGATAAGGACAGCGCAGTGTTCTGTAAATTTTTTATTGCGTCCAGTATTGGAACGTAACTGTCATAAATAATTTTTAAATTTGCTGCAACTTGAGGATTGTTAAATTGAACCTGGCTGAGCCGTATTGCAGCTGCTTCTTTGGCATCTAGTTGTAAAATCACAGATTTAATTTTTTCAAAATGTTTATAATAATAAAATGCTGCTTCTAACCAAGTACCCCATCGTATAAGAATTGGTTGCGGCGGCTCGGGTATATCAGGACACAGCGAATGAAATAGCCAAATCCGTTTCGGAGATTTAAGAAAAACCGCTTTCGCTTGTCCTATCAGTTGATCCACATCAGGATAAGTTGTACGTATAGTGTTTGTTACAAGGTGTAAAGCGTGAAGCAAACATGTGACATGCAGCAGGTTTGATTGAATCGTTTTGAGTAAGTTTGCCGTGGAACACATAATCTTGGCAGCATCGGTAACTAACATTAACACTTGCTTCGATGAAATCTCAAATTTGTGTAGTGTTTCTATTAATACATCATATATCGCTCTGGCAGTACACCCATGCATTCGTTTACAGGTTAGTAAATAAGAAGGAGAAGGTTCTTGTGGAGTCAGCGTCCGTACTAGAATGGCTAGGATGGACTGTTTTTTAATATCTATAGTTTCGTCTATTGTTAACCACAGGAATTTTTTTTTTTACCGTATTTTTCGTACAATTTAGAATTCTCTCACGCACTGACGGTACGTAATTCCGTAGCGTACTTCTTGCTGGTAATTTCCACGTAGGATTGTATTTCTTCCAAAACTGACGAAACATTGAGTGTTCCACTTTCTGCATTGGTATATTGGTCGCAATTAACATCATTGTTAAATCACACACAAATGTATTATATGATCTGCGTCCACTATTATTCGTATTATGTTTGTCACTATTTATATGTCTTTGGCACTGACCTTCTTTCCAAGTTAATAAAGTTGTTTCACAAACTAAACATTTCACTACGGTACCGTCATATATTAAATCGGGAAACCGATGTAAAAATTTCTTTACTACGTTAGTATGCAACCGAGTCGATGCATTGTTTCAACGCACTCCCGACATTTTCAACACGATTGTGTTAACAATGTATCGCTTACAACGTCACAACGGCAACTGAATTGATCGTCGTACGCCTCTATTCGATACCTCCACATCACGCTACTGTTCGGGCACATAGTCTGCCGTCTTTAGTGATTACAATTAATTTGTACGTTTGAAAGCCCTTTGAGTAACGGAGAGGCCGTTTTTGTTATATTTGTGCACGAAATTGGTTTCCATGCAGAGCACATATTTAGACGTTAGCCCTATTAGGTGAGTTTTTTACGATGTTCCTGTTAGGGCATTGTTTCTCTTTTATATTTTATTTAGTTACATTTTAGTTTTCTTTAGGAATTTAACAGGGTTCTAGTAAGATGTCGTTTGCTAGTACGATGTCGTTTGCAAGTACATGGTTGTTTCCTTACATGGTAGTTTGCTAGTAGGTAGAACTTTTGTTAGCACATGACATTTATGCAGTTCAAGGCTATTTGTACAAGTTGAGGCTACTTCTCAACCATGTGGTACTTTTTTGTACTTGGAATCGTTCGAGAACATGGCATTCCTTTGCAGTAAGCAACCATTATTTCAACCGTCTGGTGACCGTTTTTCCAAGGCGTTATTACCATCGGAATCGTAAGGTAGTGAATCTTTCTGCAACCCGCAAGGTATGAACTGTGAATATATTTTTCTCAGAAGATTACGGACAGTCAAAATTTTACTCTCTTCGACAGATGTATTAGTGTCTATTACATAAGATTATTGTAATCTAATGTCATATTTTTTTTAGTAAATTTAAAGGCAATAACTCTTAATTTTGTTTGCAAAGGGTAATCAAAATTTCATTACGTACTAGGGCCATGTCAATTTTTTTTTATTCGATTAATTGTGGATTACATCAGACTCCTTTATAAATCTTAAATATTAATTATCACTTTGTAGAATGGTATAGACCAACGTAAGTCTAAAATTTATAATATATTTTCACTGTTCAATTTTCTTTATTACGATGGGAAATTGTAGATTGTTTTCGTTTCCATATAATTAATAAACTAATTAGTATGTATACTGAATGTACAAAAATCTCGATATGAGATTTATTGAAAATTCTTTAGATAAATTAATATTCTTTGTGCTTATGTTGTATTAATTTATTTAATTCTTCTACGCCCAGTAATATACTTTACTGTTATTTCTATTTAACGTCAGTAGTTATTAGCTTTTAATGTATACTAAATGTGCATGAATTTCTATTCTGTTATTATAATAAACAAAATTTCTATAATGGATGAACCATCGGCGTCACTTGTTTACTTTAATTCATATTTTTTTGTGTGTATTCATTAACATGTTGTGATATTGAATTATATTTCATTATTTTGTTGTTGCTTGTGAGCCTTACTTAGATTTTTTTTACACCATTTTGTCTGGGAATTTAATGTACTATAGCATTGTTCACTTATTGCTTATTGATTTTTCCATTGTTTTGTTTTCTTGTTGGATGTTAATAAACTATTTCTTGTTACTGTTATATTAATTCGTATTTTATTATTATGGTAATAATTGTCCACGTATTTACCTGTGATTTAGTTAACTTACTGTCGGCGGTATCTCGAGAGTATAAACACGGTGGGGCTATTATGTAGAACCTTACTTAGCTCGTCTCTTAACTGATCTGGACGCTTAGCCGTATATCTCCGGGACAATCGTGTTATTGACATAAGTTAGTAAATCAATTGGGTATTACGGTGTGTAAGTAGGCTCAGAACTAGTGCGTGAGGAAGCACGTGGCAGTATATAATAAACACAGTGTAAGAATATCCACTACTTGTTATTCTAAACTATAAACAAGTTTTGTTATATAAAAACGTTTGTTTTTTGCAAAATAGTCTTAAGAATTTAGCTTTATTTCAATAAATTTGTGTTTTCACATTTCATAATGAGTAGAGACCAGATGCATCAGGCCGAAATTAACATGGACCATATAAATAGTCTATAGAATCGCTAAGTACAACAGGCAGTTGTTGAAAAGCACTATTCATTCGGTTATCCGCACATCGTTTTTTGTCGTTGAAGTGTGACGCAATTACTTCAATATTACAGCTAAATTCCTTTCTTCATGGGCGTAGATAAAAGCGCGATGAGTTTTCATTATTTTATTTTATTTATTAGTTTACATTTCGTAAGATAAATAAAGTACGATGAGTTAGTTTCCTTTTTTCATTGTTGTAACTGTTAATTACAGATTTCATATATTTTGTAATAGATACTGTTTAATATCGTTTCATCGAATCTACGTGTCCAATGAATTTTGTTAAGCTTCAATAATTTTCATTTATTTAGACCTAGAACATTGGTTTAAGTTAATTTTTTTAGAAATGATATGGAAAAAGGTCGAGAATGGCATCGTGAAACAATGGCGAGTTTGATTAAGGGTGATACAGATTGTATGTCCATTGCCAGTTATTTCGAAATTTATTGCAAAGTCTGTAAAATATCGTTAAAAATTCCAAAAAATCGCAAGTAAAATTCCACACGTTGGAACCTGATAATTTTGACGAAGAACTCTGTGAAACTTTAATGGCGGCAAATATTCCAGTAAATAAACTTAACAATCCCATCTTCAAAATATTTCTCCAAAAATATACTAGTCGAAATGGTCGTGATGAATCCACCTTACGTAAATACTATGTTCCTAAGTGCTACACGAAAGCAGTAGAACGCATTGGAAGCCATCTTTCAAATCAGTACCTATGGATAAATGCCGACAAAACTGTCGATATATTAGGATGCTGTGTGGTAAATGTTGTAGCTGATGTACTACATCCAACTGTTCATGTTGGCCTTCAGCAAAAGTTAGACGCAGTTTTTAATAGAAATCCAGATTTAATAACATTGCGATTGTATATAGGGGACAATGCCTCAAAATCTAACTGCTAAATACGCTGAAATAAAAGAATATTTCCAATATGCACCTATAGCCAGTTGCGATGTAGAAAGGGCGTTTTATATCTACAAGTATGTATTCTATTCAAAGAGAACACATTTTATTGATGATAGACTGATTAACCTTGAGAAAGTATTGCTAGTTAATATTAATACTCCTTTACTCAACTTGAACTACAAAATGAACAAATAAAAATGTATTTCGTATTTTATAGATCACCACTCGTTTGTTTTCCAATTATATAAATAAAATTAAAAACACTTCAAAAATACAAATATTCAATGGTACGCCCATGGGCGATGAGTCATCGGCATCTCGTGTCCGGTCGTTCATATTGAGTGTTAGGAGGCGAGCTTGTGAAGCCCAATTTATATAAAGGCAGATATTGTACCAGATATGCATCCTAAGTTTACCAAAAATATAATGATCAGTCTAATCGAAAACCTTTTGGGAGTTTGTGTAGATTACAATTTTCTGTTCTTATATGTATTATCGTTAGAGAACGGACACGCTTACCACATGACGCAAAGTCCAGTGCAGTACTGGCGAAAGGCTGTATTTCTAAAATATTAAGTTTTATTTATATAATTGGAAAACGAACGGGTGGTGATCTATAAAATTACGAAATACATATTTATTAATTTATTTTGTTTATATAATTGGAAAACAAACGGGTGGTGATCTATAAAATTACGAAATACCTATGTATTTGTTGAAAAGTTGTATTTTTAAAGTTTTTAATTTTATTTCTATAATTGGAACATTTTTATTTGTTTATTTTGTCGTTCAAGTTGAGTAAAGGAGTATTAATATTGACTAGCAATAGTTTCTCTAGGTTTTCTTCTGTCAATTTTGTTCTCTTTGAATTAAGTACATCCTTATAAATAGAAAACGTCCTTTCTACATCGCAAATGGTTATAGGTGCATACTGGAAATATTCTTTTATTTCTTCATATTTAGCCGTTAGATTTTGTGAAATTGTCTCCATACACAATTGCTGCAATGTAATTAAATCTGGATTTCTATTAAGAATTGCTTCAAACTTTTGCCGAAGGCCACATCCGAAGTCACTTGGAATACTTTTCAAATTATTAACAGCCACATCTAATGTGGTTAATCCGTCATTTAATTTGAGATTTCGATTTTCAAAATAAGTGATTAGTTTCGGCAATTTTCCAAAGTGTTCGTGAAGAAAGTACAACTGATTTTTTAAATTTGGGATTTGTGTGAGCTCCTTGCACTCACCAATACTTCTAGCATCCTCCTTTAGCAGTGTTCCGAAATGTTTTAGACTATCGAAATTCTCAGCATAATAACTAGTAGCTTCCAGCCATGTTCCCCATCTAGTTATTACAGGAGTGGGAGGCAGTGACAGAGATGGAAATTTTTCCCTGAAAAGAGCTACTCTCAATGGTGCTTTTCTTTTATTATTATATCAACTTCCGGAAAAGTGTCTCTGATATATTCACATATTCTGTGGAGAGCATGAGCTACACAAGTAATATGCAGCATATTAGGATATGTTTTCTTCAATAGTCTGCCTGTTTTTAACATATACGCAGCACTATCACTGACAAATAAAAGTATTTTTCCTTTGTACGTGGCGTCAAATTGAAGCATTTTTTGCATATTCTCCTTAATGGTTTCAGCAACTGTTTCCGCATCAACTCTATTTATAACACTTGTTGCTATTACATATGAGTTATAGGGAATAGTTGGATGCAGTACACCAGCTACAACATTTACCACACAGCGTCCTAACATATCCACCGTTTCGTCGGCGCTTATCCATATGTATTGATTTAAAAGATGGCTTCTAATGCGTTCTACTGTTCTCGTATAGCACCTAGAAACATAATATTTGCGTAAAGTTGATTCATCAGGAACATTTCGACCAGTATATTTTTTCAGAAATATTTTTAAAGTGGGATTGCTAAGTTTATTTAATGGAATATTAGCCGCCATAAAAGTTTTACAGAGTTCAGATGTGTTTGCGATCCTAAGTGACGAATTTTTGACGATATTTTACGGATTTTGTAATAAATTTGTAGAAAATAATAACTTATTATTTTCAAAATTGGATTGTACAATTTAAATAATGGAATATTAGCTGCCATAAAAGTTTCACAGAGTTCTTCGTTAAAATTGTCAGATTCCAACGGGTTCAATTTTTTTTCGTGCTTTAACGATCCTACGTGACGTTTTACGGTTGATTTATTGCAATTTTTCAATAACGTTTCACACACACAAATAAACGAAATTAAATAACGAAATTTTATGCACACTTACGTGAAAATAATTGGAAGATGTTGCTTAAATGAAAAGAAAAGGAATGTACGTGCTATTTCTCTTACGAAATACGATAAACTTATTTATTTTATATACGTACTCGACACCACTGAAAACACTATATTCTCCGAATACAATAGCTAGGTGGTCCATTGTTATCGCTGCGAGACCAGGTGGCCGAGTAAGTCAAATAAATACTTCATTGAATTACGCCGGGATGTACTGAGCGACCGACATTATACACAATTCCAATTGCCGATTGCGTTTTATGGAAATTGTATAAGTTCTCTAATTATCGTGCTCCCTTTCTTTACATTTATTAAATTATTGTTACATAAATTAAATGAATACTATTTTCAAAACACCTAAAGGTTCATGTCTTTTGTATTTTATTAAAAAGACATTTTCGTACCAATTTTTCCTACATGCATGTATTCAACTTATCTATTGTGTAATACATTTTTATTCAGGAAAAGATTAATCTTCCAAAAAAGGCAAAACCTAATTTGTCTCTCCTTCGTTTATTTAATTGATAATGGCATGTCAAGAAGTCGTTATTGTTTGCACTAGTATTTGTATTCAGAATTGATACAACAGACATCCATGAATATACATATAAATACACACTTACACGTGCACATAAACACAAATACATATACGTATGAATTCATACAAAAAAAAAAATCATTGGAGCAATGATTGATGACGGTCGTAACATCCCGGACTCTTTAGATATTTCCCTAAATAATATACATATATATATGTAAGTATTTCTGCGAGCAGAAAATGTACAAATGAGTTTCAATTTATCTTATATTCAATTCTGGATGTAATCTGTTTCTCGAAATTGACAGGTCGTAACGAAAGTCGAGTCGAAATGTGGTGAGTCAATGAAATCAATTGGTTATCAGGACGCCTCCGATACATCAACCCTGGCGGGTCTTAAATCTACTCTAAAGTTCGCTTTCAGCGAAAATCCGGGACACCCGAAGGCGTACCCGTCCTCCACCGACATAATCAATTACGTTATTTATACGCAAAGAAGTAGACTGATACATGGCGAATTCGTTGCAATCCGTGCGGGTGTGCGGTGGATTCTGATCTGCGCCCCGCGGAAAACGAATAACATGTCAAAACAAGATTGGAAAGACGAAATTTGTAAAGCGATCCTTTTCCGACTTCAATCGGTGAAGATCCTTCGAGTTAATACATTGCATTTTTTTCTTTCTGTATGTTATGGAATGGATACGTGATGGTTTTTAAGAAATATTTGTTGAAGTGCATTTCAGAATCAGTCACTTGGATTGTGTAACGTCAAATCCAAATGCACTGCTATTATGCTGTTTGCGTATGAAGTAAACAAGAAATGTAATTGAATTTTGTATTTCTCAATTTACGTTTTATATTTTAGAAAAATAAAATGAAATGCTATACATATACTGTTATGGGTTTAATATTTATCTTACTGTACGAGTACGAGGCGATACCCAAAAGTTCTCGAAATGTAGCGATAAATTATAAAAAAATACCTAGAAGTAGAGTATCTCAGCCGATTCTAACATCTCCTCATTGACCTTGATCGCATATATATTGGCGATCAAGGCCAACGAGGAGGTGTTAGAATCGGCTGACGATAATCGATCTTCTTATACAAGGTGCGGCGGCATATGAGGTGAAGGTTAAATAGGAGGTTCCAGAATCATATTGGTGATCAAGGTCGATGGAGAGGTTTTAGAATTGGTTGAGGGTGATCAAAATCATTTGAAGATAAAGGAATAAAGAAGAATGTTAGTGTGGGGACAATGCTAGGGTATATAAAGTTTGCTTGTGCTAAATGGATGCTAGTATCAGAGAATATGTTGAAGCGGAAGTTTAGTGAAGCACCACAGATTTCTTTATGTTTTTTAATAGTGGAAGAAAGTGAATTGGAAAAAGATAATAGTGGTTCCTTGATAGTGGAAGAAAACGAATGTGAAAGTATTGATAGAGGTTTACAAGTGGTTGGAGATGTTGAGGTAGACTTGGGTATTGAAGAATTTTTTACTAAAATGTGTGAATGTCTGAATAAATTTTGAAAACACGTAGATGCAGCTACAGAGAATTTTGCGAGAGAGACATCAAGTGGTGAAAGATTTGTTGGGAAATATGTTAGAGAACCAATTTGGGAGTTACCATAAGTAGAAAAAAAATTTTTTTTCTGAATAAAAGTCATTCGAAATGGATATGTGTTGGTTTATTACCCCATCAAGATTTTGAACAAAGGTTAAAAATTGTTTGTGTAAAAAAATAATGTGTTTGCTTTAATTCATAGGCATGGAAGTGGGTAATGGCGGAGACTGCAAAGTTAAGGCAATATTTTGATTACAATAATGGTATATTTTCAAGTTATTTATATCGGCGTACGCCGACACGACATAGACACCATTTATACGACAGACAGGAAAATAAAAGACATTTTGCCTAATACAAAGGACAAGATAGAACTAGAAAACCAAGGGGTCAATAGTCGAAAGCGACAGAACAACCGACGGACGAATCACGAGGAGTCAGACACGCGTCCCCACTACGACGGGACCATATAATACGAGCGGCACAGGAAATCGACGCACTCTTGAAGTTACCATTGTAACGAGAAGATCCTATAGAAAAAGGTGAAAGTGATGTCACCGAAACGTCAGGAAGAAAGTTGTCCTTCTCAGGACGAAATCATCCAAACGCGGCGAAATATCCTGAAGAACAACGCTTCAACAAACGACCGCGAAAACATTCGACGAAATATATATATATATATATATATATATATCCTAGATACGTATTTTGATAACTAAGTTGTCATCCTCAATAAGAAAAAATGACAGTCTCGAACATGGGGCGTAGTGAAGTTAACACAAAAATCGTGAAATTGATTGATGCCACCCGCGACGCTCTATCTTCAAAATTGACTGACTTGGCAGGTTTTAAAGTTTGGGGTATTCCTCATACACAAGTGGGTGTTGCGTCAAAAATTCTTTGCCATAGATTTTTAATCTCTTATTTCATATACACCCCTCTTCAAAAAGAAATCGAGTGGATTTAAATCCGGACTGCGTGGAGGCCACGTTCTAGGACCTCCATGTCCAATCCATCTAGTACATGCGGCATCTAAAAAGTCGTGTACTGTTCATGAAAAATGTGGGAGTGCTCCGTCGTGAACAAACTACATTTGCCTCCATATATCAAGCAGTACATCGTCCATATAGTTATGCAAAACGTTTTCCAAAATTTCTAAGTAACTTGCTCTATTTAATCGCTCTGAAAGTACATGAGGTCCTAGTATCTCCTGCAATACCTTGCCATACGTTCACCGACAAACGGTGCTGAAAGTGGTGCTTTATTGTTACAGGCAAATTAGCATCAGCTCACTGATATCCATTATGATCATTTATAATATCATTTCTTGTAAAGCAGCATGCGCCGATGAATAAAACTTTAGCACAGAAATTTACATCTTCTGTTACACGTTTACGAAACCAGGTGTAGAATAAAATACGCAGGGGACGATCGTTTTTAGCCAATTCTTGTACACGTTGAATATGATATATATATATATATATATATATATATATATATAATCCAAAAATCCCTATTACCATAACAATGGTGTAGGGCGTTTATCTTCTTCTAGCTTTTTATAAACGTTTTCCATTCATTTCTATTCCTTGTCATGTTCTTCGCTTCTGTCCATGTTTTGCCTTTCCTTCCCAGTATTTCTGCTATGACATCATTCCATGTTGTCCTTGGCCTTCCTCTTCTTTTATTTTTCATTATCCTTGCCTCCCATATCCTTCTTGTTTGTCTTGTATTTTCCATTCTATATAAATGTCCCCACCATCCTAGCTGTCTTTGTTCAATGTATTCTAACACTGACTGCATTTTCAAATCTTTTCGTATTTCCAAGTTTCTTATTCTGTCCATCCTTGTAACTCCTCTAACTCTTCTTAAATACTTCATTTCTACTGCCTGTAATTTATTCTTTTGTCTTCTATTTAATATCCAGGATTCACAGCCATATGTTAATATCGGTCGGTAAGTTGCCTTATATACTTTTAGTTTTGTTTCTCGGGATATCTCTTTTTTGTTAATGAAATTATTCCTCATGCTGTGGTACAGCTTTGTTGTTTTTTCTATTCTTTGATTAATCTCAGCGTCCTGGGTCCCTCTTCCATCAATTCGTATTCCCAAGTACTGGAATGTTCTCACTTGTTCTATTTCAGTTCCTTCTATTACGATTTTCGTATCTACCTGTTCATCTCCCACTACCATTACTTTAGTTTTACTCTTACTCATCGTCATTCCACTGTCCTTTAGTGTCATATTCCATGTTGTTAAATTACGTTTCAGATCTTCCTCATTGTCGGCTATAACTACTATGTCGTCTGCGAATGCCCCTTCAGAAACTTCGACTGCATTCAAGTTAAGGTGTCCAACCCTGAACTTTTTACTTTTACATGCACACTGTTTGATAATGTCATCCATATAAACAATGAACAGCATTGGGCTCAGACTTCCCCCTTGGCGCAGTCCCTCGTTTGTTTTAAATATCTCCGATTCTAAATTGTTAGCTATTACAGCATTAGTATTGTTGTGATATATTTTCTGTATTAATCGTCTTATTTTGCCATTGACACCTCTTTCACTTAATACCTTCCACAATCTTTCTCTTGGTACTTTATCGAAGGCTTTTTGCAAGTCTATAAATGCTAAGAACACTTTCTTCTGTTCTCTAGAGGCTTTTTGTATTATTTGTTTCACAGAGAATATTTGGTCTTGTGTGCTCCTTCCTCTTCTAAACCCACTTGTAACTCATGTAACGTATTTTCGAGTTTTGTTCTTAGTCTTTTATCTATTATTTGCTCGAGAATCTTCATTGCAGTACTTAGAAGGGATATTCCTCTGTAATTATTGCATTCTTACAGAGGCATATCCCTTCTAAGTACTGAATATGATACGGGTGTAATAAATTACTTCCCAAAATGCTGTTTACCGTATTGCGAGACAGCCCTATCTGTCTTGCTGCATCTCGTGTACATACACCGGGATTTCTCTCAACGATATCCTTCTTCAGCGTGTAAGTCTCTGCTGGGTCTTTCACGCCCGCGGCCTTTTGTAATTTTGAACGAACTACATGGTTCCCTTCAAAACACGGCATCGAAACAAGACATCCATTACACACGTATAAGATGGTGCTCGATGATTTGGCAAACGCGCCCTATACATACGGCAAGTTTGACGAGCATTTAAACCCGTTTCACCCCAAACGCAAATACGGCAATGTTTATATTTATAAAAGCGTTGTTTTGTTATGCAAGGGTTCGATAATCTTTATTTATATAAATTTACGCTTGTAAATTCGTAAAGCTAATATATTAAAAGAACATGTAAGATGTGTGCTTTACATGCATTTAAGTTACAATCTATTAATTTTAATCGAAAAATTATAATGATCGACAACAGAACGAACCTAAAGCGAGATATACAATAACAGGACAAATTATTTTATTATTGTGTGCCACCTTTTCGATAGCATTTATGATATATTCAGTAGCGTAACACATTTTTTTTAATATCTCCCTCATTTCTCTTTTCTCACTTATGAGAGGGAATTTTATAAAAATATATTAAGTATATATTCTACATAATTTAATCTTTTCATTTTTTATACGATATCATTTTATTTCAAGCACACCCAGTATAAACAGCTTTTCCAGCAAGTAAGTTTTGAAACAATTTGTAAAGTATTTCCAAGACTAATTGCAATTTAAACTCATATACATATATGCGAATATAACTTTGCTCTCTCCAATTGCTAAGGCAAGTTTTTCTTTTAAGCAATAGCTCACGATATTAAACAAGATCTCAACATTGCACCTTTCCAACTTCTTTATAACAATATTAAAACTTCAAAGTAAACTTGATATGGTAAGAAGTTAGTTCAGTTTCTAAATCGTTCGGTACACTTCAGTACTTACTTGCGTAATTCCCTCCAGAGACTGGTATCGCCACTTCAAAGTATGTAGATGCGGTTCGAAGTCGACCTTCATTTAATCAACAAGTTTGATGGAAACTGGCAAACTACATACACTACATTTAAGTTAGGTCACTATTCTGTGATACGGTTTCGGTTTTAATGTAATTTAATTAATGTTTGTTTAAGAAACGCTATTACCCTCACTCTACCTGGATTAACATATTTCACTAAACGTGACGATAAGTTCCTGCAATCCAACGTGGATATTTTGAAATTTAGTTTCATCTAATCTATTATGTGAAGTTCTTTTTATTATGTTAGATAAATAAACTGAAATAAACTCAAAATTTGGATGAGTATTAAGTATTAAGTAAATTAAGGAAGTAAGGTAAAACATATGCTGATTCGATACAGTATGCAACAGTGGAATACAATATTTGCTTTTGTTGTTTAAATATTTATAATAATAATGATAATAGCCTTTATTATCCAACAGATACAAAAATTCAATAATATAAAATTACAAAAACATCATAATATAAGGAAAATGACAAGCTAACTTATTTATTTAGTAAAAGGATCCTCAGAATACTTATTTGCGTTTTTCGCCATATGGAATATTGGGGCCTTAGCCATAATATTATTTCTAACAGGGGAACTGAAAATATAGCCGATGAACGCATGCCGCAATTTAGTACAAGAAACTTTACTTCACCGAGTAATGACGGAGAATAAATTTTGTTTCTAACAACTTCCTATAGAACAGGTGATTGCAAGTATCGAAACTTCGATTAAGTATTTTGAACAAGGGCCAAAAAACTTTATTCGAGAAGCTTGTAAAACCCAAATCGATAAGAATTTGCAGCAGCACAAACAGAAGTCGGTCAATAAAGAATGGAATATCATTAAAACTCTTAGATCGAAGGACTGTTTTTACCTAAAAGCAGATAAAGGGAACAAGTTAGTAATTATGGACAAAATCGACTATTTTCAAAGAGTCAAAAATTTATTTGCCGAAGGTCCGTATGTAGAAATTAAGAGAAACCCGTTACCTAAAATGATTAGTGACACAAAAGACGCGTTAAAGAAATGTCCAATTCTAATAACTTCTACCCAAAAGTATAAATTGAATGTTAGGAATCCTTTAGTACCAAGAATGTATTGTTTGCCGAAGATACATAAACCAGGTAACTCGATGAGACCTATCGTTTCAGGTATCAACTCACCGACTTACTTGATTTCCAAATGGTTAGTAAAGGAATTTAAAAATTTACCCGTAAAACCAGAAAATTTGTCAGTCAGTAATTCCTTAGAATTTGTTAAATTAATTAAAGATTGTGAACTGAAAGCGGGGGAAATTTTAGTTTCATTCGATGTAACGTCTTTATTTCCCTCGGTACCTATTCCAGAGACTATGAAATATTTAGAAAGCTTGCTCCACAAGAATAACATTGACCCTTCAAAAATAAAAGAATACATGAGATTGACAACTCTGTGCATGACGTAAAATTGTTTCCAAGTAGGAGAAAAATTTTATGAACAGAAACAAGGCACAACAATGGGTAACTGCCTATCTCCTTTCATAGCCAATTTATTCATGAGTCAATTTGAAGTAGAATTTAAAAATAACGCTAAATACTTCCCGAGAGTCTGGATTAGGTACGTAGATGACATTCTCGCGATTTTTGATACACGGAAATGCGAATTAGACATGTTCGTTAATCAAGTAAATTTGAAATTTCTGACGATTAAATTTACGGTGGAAAAGGAACACAATGGCAGGATACAATTTTTAGATACTTTACTGATTAGGAATAAACATAAAATAGAAATCGACATTTTCCGGAAAGAAACCAATGTTAATAGATTCATCATCGCGGATTCAAATCATAGTTATCAACATAAGACAGCTTCCTTTAATTTCTTAGCCAATCGGTTACTAAATTTTCCGTTAATAAAAGAGAGATATGAAATAGAACTGGATTTCAATAAAAATATCGCGACATATAATGGCTTTGATATAGAAATAATCAATAAATTAATTAGAAAAACAAAAATAAAAACTGCAATCCGCGAATCCACAAGTTTGATATCTCAAAGTAACCAGGAAAGAAAGTACCATACCACCCCATCACGAAAATCATTAATAAAGTTGTTAATGAAAGAGGTCTCAAAGTTGCCTTTAGGTCCGAAAATACTATCAAAAGTCTCCTAGGGAATACTAAAGATAGAGTTAATTATAATTCGAAATCAGGTATATACGAAATTAGTTGCGATGATTGTAATTTGAAATAGGCCAAACAAAACGACCAATAATAACCCGGTTTAAAGAACACATATCACATATTAAATATAATAGCCCGGATAAATCTAACGTTGCCAACCATGCCAACCATAAGTACACTACACAATGTGTCGATTAAAGGGTTAAAGCTGGTCAAGGGCATTAATAACCCCCGCGATCTTGACGCCCACGAAAGTATACATATCGCCAAAAACATACAACACTCCATGAAAGGTGATAAAGGACCGATCCCCTTCACTTGTCTCTTTTCATTGTTAGAACCATAAAAGAGTCGTCGACGTTTTAAATTGAAGTATTATCACATGTTGAGTGCCGTTTCCTTAAGAGAGGTAATTTTTGTCGATCTTTCGTTCGATATATTTCAAATTGGAGTATAAACATATGTGAATGCCGTTTCCCTAAGAGAGGTAAGTTTGTCGATCTTTTCGTTAGATATATTTGCATGTTTAAATTAGTCTATACGTGGACGCCGTATAAAGTAGTTGTTGCGTGAGCGGTGGTCTAGCTTTACTGTGCCCCATGTGCGACACCTTGATTAGTGGTTTTACCTACTGATGATGACAACTTGGTTGTCGAAATACGTATTTAGGATACGATTAATAATTGTGGTAAGGGGTTATATACCTTTTTTAAGTTTGTAACAACTTCGATTAAAAAGTTAGCACACCGTTCCGACAACGACTCCATGCCGTACTCGCTTAAAAGGCTATTGTAGTCTACACCAAACGGTGGATATGTTCCATTAGTCTTGAACGAAACATATTTCAAGAACTTCCTTTGAATTTTTTCCAAACCTAGTTGCTGGTAAGCATATATGGGATACCATACGACAGAGGCATATTCCAGTTTAGACCTGACCATAGTAAAATATAACGTTTTTAGTGTAAACACGTTAGAGCATCCTCTGCACGTTCTTATAGCAGAATTGCAGATTGCTTCTGTGTGCCCAGCAAATTAAAGCTGTGTATCAAATAAAACACCTAGATCTTTTACTTCTAGCTTCCTTGGAATAGGTGTACGTTCAGTATCGTAATCGCAAGAAATAAGTCGCTCGTTCCTGGAATAAGTGACAATGACACATTTGCTAACACTTAATTTAAGCTTGTTTGCATGGCACTAGGAGGTAATAAAATTGATATTTCTTTGCAATGTTTGACAGCCGGAAATTGTATCGATTTTTGAAAAAACTTTTAGATCATCAACATACGCAAGAACTCGCTAGTCGATTGACGTTAAAAGATCACTTATATACATTATAAATAGTAGAGGCCCTAGATTGGACCCTTGCGGTACACCAGAAGACGCAGGGAATATCCTGGAATTATATCCATTGAATCAATTAGCTTTACGGTCTCAGAAGAAAAGCCGAAGAAGGTTAGTAATGAGTATATTGTGGTCAATCGTATCGAACGCGTTAGCGAAATCTGTATGTATCACATCTACCCTCTTTTGTCCAAGCATTGACTAATGCACTCCGTAATTTCAATCAAGTTTGTTACTGTAGATCTTCCCAGTTTGAAGCCATGCTGGTATGGGGCAATGTAAAGTGATACACAAGAATATATTTTAAAGTATAGAAGTTGTTCGAAAACTTTGGAGCAGGCAGATCAAATACTTATGGGTCGATAATTGTTCACAAAGCTCTTATCCCCATTTTTAAAAATGGGTACAATACAACTCAGTTTCCAAAAATCCGGAAAAGTAGACGTACTGATGCTTAAATTAAAAATTGCACAATCTCTAATGAAAAACTTAGGGAAGCCCATCGTGACCGGAGATGTAATCAGCCTTCACTTACATTATGATACACGAAATTGCCGGAATATTAATACTGTTAAATGAATGAATATTTGCAGGAAAAGTATCAGGTATAGGTGAACGTGGTACAAATGTAGTTGGAAACATGCGTACAAAATTATCAACAATTTCATCCGGATCAGTTAACATATCGATTCCTGAATTCAAGCAGGCAGGAATCCGGAATTTACCGCTTCTTAGTCTTACAAATCGCCAATACTGTGATGGATTATCCACTATGTTTGTTTCAGCGTCAAATATATAATGACGGACTTCAGTTTTGACCAAGCTGGGCGACCTAACAAATTCTTGCTTATTATTAGTGGAGCCCGTACATTTCCATTTATGGTAGTATTATTCCTTCATGTCTTAATATTACGATGGTCGGCATTTTGTGTATTCGGAATAACAAACAAAAGCAAATATGTATTCCCAATGTACTCCAACCTTATAACTGAAAGACTCATTAGTCAAGGATTAATATTTTAAAAAATGTGACTGTTGACAGAGCTTTTGCAAGAGATATTAAAACAGAAATTAGGAATACCTTTTCTGGTCTCTCTCAGAATTCCTTTTACTATCGAAGAAAATAATTCAGCCATTGCCCGGTTCAAGTTAAGAGAGGCTCCCGGTGTCGACAGCGTCTTTCCTAAATTCATCAAAAGCTTTGGAATGGATATGCCCGAGAATTGTTAAAAAACTTTTCTAACAATATCTTAGATACTAGAGAGATCATCAACACTTTCCGGAAAACAGTAATCGTTGCAATATTAAAACATGTTAAGTCCTCAGAAGATGCTACAGACCTGCAGTTCTCTTGTTTGTTTGCTATAAACTTCTAGAACGGCTTAGTTCCAATAGAATAGCTCCCATCGTCGAAGGGACCCGAAAACATCTGCTACCTTTGTAGATCTCTCCAATGCCTATGACACAGTCTGGAAGAATGGAATTATTTTTAAATTCCAAAAAATCAGCCTATGTTCTAAATTAAGGAAATTTTTCCAGAATATTAGCCAGTAGATATACTATGCCGGGTCTAGCGCAAAATCCCATGTATTTTCTTATGGAGGTTCATTTTGCATTTTTGGGAGTGAGACGCGAATGCGCATGCGCCCATGCGCCAACCTCCTACACTCCTACACAATATTCCTTTATGGTGGGGAAGGTAAGAAGGGGATGAAATTGTGATTTTATGTAGGGGTGAGTTTTACATAGGGATGAGTTAGGTGATCCGAAGCTGATGATGGTTTAAAGAGGTCTGCAAGGGGCATCAGGAGTCTGCATGGCGGTTCAAAAGGTTTCCAGGACGTGTGGTGTCGAAAATAACGTCCAAACAGCCCTAACTGCAAGGGAAGCGAGGTTCAGCGCCCTCCCAGGTTTCGCTGGGGTCGCGTATGAAATTATAACCGATAATGAGTCATTCCTGAGTAGAGGCGGTAACATATAAATGTTAAAATTTTGACAGGTCTGTCGTTGAAACAGACAGGTCTGTCTTTGAAACAGACAGGTCTGTCTTTGTCAAAATGTGTTTTGTGTGTAGGTTTGGTCCTATTATTTCATTGAAGCAACCACTTAATTTTTTCAACGCATTTTCTTTTTCGTTCTTGATTTTTTGTGTCATTTTTTTATCAAACAAAATTAGATAATCCTCAAGAAGAGTAACAAATAACAATAGTTTAAGACTGAAAATGTGAATACACTAATGCAGGCATTGATGGAACACGTTTATTGTGATACATGATGCGCACGCCGCTAGACAGTAAATACTTCAGTTCAGTAGTAGGTACTTCTGCCGTACAGTATAGTATGTTCTTCTCAGGTGAAGCATATACTTCTATGTAAAAGCAAATGCAACAAAGTAGATACTTTTTGGTGAAACATTAACATGTACTACGTTTTATACATTCCATCCAGTATCTACCCAAAATTCAGGATAATCTTTTATCTAGATCGACACATGTGAATATTATTGCGATACATCAAAAACAGCAAGGTAAAATTACGTGTACATATACTTTCGGGAACTAACTAAACACAACTGGTGATATGACTGACATACAGGTCAACCTCATTGCTCGTAGATTCACTGGAACTTCCCCGACTTGACTTAAACATATCATAAATAAAAAATATACATTTTCATATAATCTCAGCTTCAATAGTAACTATGTATGTATATTGAGAAATTAAAATAAACGGATAATTTGGAACTTACTGCAAGTGAGAATTAATGAATATTAAATCTCATTCTTACATGTAAATGTCGACTTATGTGATGCGTTCATAACTACAATCCGACAAACTAAGTTTGTACCAGTATGCAGAACACACCTTTTCGCGACAACGAACTTCCTGGTAATTAGGTTAATTAAGAATTGCTGAAAAAAACAAGTCAATCAACGGGAAACGTACAGACGCGTTTCGTTCTGGTTGGAACTTTTCAATGCACGGCATTCCTCGAAGACAGACATTGCTTTTTCATTTCTATACTTTCTGTATATATAGTTAACATTTGGAACTTACTGCAAGTGAGAATTAATGAATATTAAATCTCATTCTTACATGTAAATGTCGACTTATGTGATGCGTTCAGCAATTTTTCAGCAATTCTTAATTAACCTAATTACCAGGAAGTTCGTTGTCGCGAAAGGGTGTGTTCTGCATACTGGTACAAACTTAGTTTGTCGGATTGTAGTTATGAACGCATCACATAAGTCGACATTTACATGTAAGAATGAGATTTAATATTCATTAATTCTCACTTGCAGTAAGTTCCAAATGTTAACTATATATACAGAAAGTATAGAAATGAAAAAGCAATGTCTGTCTTCGAGGAATGCCGTGCATTGAAAAGTTCCAACCAGAACGAAACGCGTCTGTACGTTTCCCGTTGATTGACTTGTTTTTTTTCAGCAATTCTTAATTAAACGGATAATTAATCAATTAGTGTCTTTCGTTGTATTTGATTTAACTTTAATATTTAATAATTGTCCTTTAGATTAATTAAGATGTATTTATTTATTCTTAACCAGGTATATCAGAGGCCAAGCTAGTTTTATGGTTATTAGTGGCTAAGGATTAATAGAAGTACACCGTTGAATTTTCTCGCAATACAAAATTCTTAAAAAAATCTGTGTTTTAATAAAAATTAACAAACTATTTCATAGTTATTATGACAGAAAAATTAATATCTTTGAAAAACTTTGTACAAAGATAGTCTAAACGTTACAATGCTTTTAATAGAATGACAAACGTTCAATAATTGCGATAATAGTACTAAATTGAACCTAGACGTTTACATTAAAGTAAAAGGAAATGACTTCTACATTCTAACTTTATTCTCAGTTAAAGTTTTTAATTGTGTTACAAAGTTTCTCTTTGCCTTCCTACTTTAGTAAGAAAGTAAGTAAATTAGTTCCTAACTATTGCTCTTTGGACAATCAAAAAGTACTTATACGACGTACAATCATTGAGAATAAATATTTAATATTTATTTCCTAGGTCTTTGTGGTAGTTAATAAGTTCTTGGGGTTGTGGGCTCTTATCTTTCTCTATGACTAGATTACGTAGTTCTTTTATTTATTCATACATACATACGAGGAAAAATTTATATATAAAGTCTCCAACTCTATAAAATAAGAGTCAGAGAAGACAAAAATAATGAAACTGGTTTGAAAATAAAATAAATTCATTGTACTACCAATGTACAGTTGCGGTCAATAAATATCGGGCACTGATTTGGCATTTAATACCTTTTTCATGAAACTTGGTAAATCAGGCTATTGCCTACAAAAACGTCAAATAAATTAATAAAGTAACAAGAACACAAATAAATATAGCTGCTATTAATGGTTAGAACGTGCATATTACAGATATATTGGATCAAAAATAAATACATATTTTTTTTAAAAGTGTATGTATTATTATGAAGGCATTATTTACTATGCGCTTTACAATAAAAAAACTTTTATTTTTCTCAATATCTTTATTTTACAGAAACAATAAATAATACAAAAGTATTTGTAATAATATATAATATTATTAAAAATGGGGTGTGAAGAACACAATACAAGTTCATATGTATTTTTGAATGTATCTTCTCCAAAGACGTAGATACGTATTTCACATTTCTACATGATTATCAATAAGTAGTGAAGACACGATAATACAGTTTTTTATAGATACGGTGGTTACCGACTATAAGAACACCACGGCTAGTTCTGCGATTATTATATAGACAGCGTTGAATATTCCTTCACGCTCTGTCTTAATAATATCTGCGAGATAGCAAGGTAGTTATGTTTGTTGAATGTGTCTCTTCTCCAACAGGGGCGTATTGATAATCATGTAGAAATGTGAAATACGTATCTACGTCTTTCGAGAAGATACATTCAAAAATACATATGAACTTGTATTGTGTTCTTCACACCCCATTTTTAATAATATTATATATTATTAAAAATACTTTTGTATTATACAAAATTGGTAGGTTTTACTTACTCAAGTATGTTTCAAATTATGTTGAAACAATAAATGTTATAGCAAATATATTTGAAATTTCTTGAACGGTTTGACATAATCTTCTTATACAAAAAGGTTTTGTTTAAGTATTACAATACGTTAAGCACGTATAAAGCGTTTGTACAATATGAAACATGTAAATAATTTACATATCTGTAACTACTGTATTTTCAGCATTTACTTCTGCTTAATACATATGTTTCTGCCATCTAGGCGTCCTCAGTTAAGCTAGTGAAGCAATGTATACAAATTACTACAAACCTGTTATAAACAACTGGTTTGTATCTGTATTTAAATTTACTGAAATAGCCCGCATAGATCAAGCAAGTTCCGTCCTATAAGAAGACAACTATTTAATAATTGACATCTTACGGGCGAAAGAGACAGACAAAGTCTCAAACTCCCAGACAAAGTCTCTTTCGCCCGTAAGATGTCAATTATTAAATAGTTGTCTTCTTATAGGACGGAACTTGCTTGATCTATGCGGGCTATTTCAGTAAATTTAAATACAGATACAAACCAGTTGTTTATAACAGGTTTGTATTAATTTGTATACATTGCTTCACTAGCTTAACTGAGGACGCCTAGATGGCAGAAACATATGCATTAAGCAGAAGTAAATGCTGAAAATACGAGGTGTATTCTCCATGTGCATAGTTACAGATATGTAAATTATTTACATGTTTGTTTCAGATTGTATAATCTTCTTCCTAATTTTCTCCATGAACTAGCTCTTTCTGTTGTGGGTACATGGATTTGCATTTAATTATCTCAGGTCTTTTTTTCAATTTTTAAAGTTTTATTTTAGAATCTATTATTTTAGAATCAGGTTCGTGGATTCTCGAGAAACAAGAACAAAGTACTTTTAATGTGAAAATTTCTATTGACTCTTTGAAATGGAATTTCTTATTCTTGAATTATATTTTTTTTATATTTATAATTTGACGTTTATGAAAAGGTGTTTTTAAACTGGCATTTATCTGACCTTATGTTAGTGGATGACAGATCGATCTTTCTTTTCTGGGAATCTTCTTTCTTTTTGATTCTCGTATTTATAATTAGGCAGTACCTAACTTCTTTGATAATTATTTTATTTGTATCACACTTAATTGACACTATCTATGTGTTCGCTTATTTTTTTTAAATTCGAACCAAAATGACATTGACAACACGAAGTAAAAACAATGAATCCTCTTATTTTTCGGTCTCTGGCTTTTATACCATTTTCAATTTAAACAAAAGTGATACGTTTTTTGAAATACTTTTCTTCTTAATTCTCAAATGCCTTTTTGGAATTTGACGAAACTGACATTGAAAATAAGCCCTATTTTTCTTATAACTATCCAGGAAATAATATTAATTAATATTTTTATGTTAAACATTATTATACATATAAACAAATTTTTATATTTTTCCAAAATTTCATTTAATTGTTGAATTAATGTTGTTTTTGATGTTAAAATATTGTTATTTATGATTTATGCCCTTTCAACAAATGTTATGTTTAAGTTGTTATTTAGTGTATATCCACGAAGTCCTCCATTTTCGAACGGACTCATTTCGCGTCTAATACTATTTACCAACCCCGGATCTGGGGATTTTATGCTCTTATTAATTTCCAACTGTAACTTTTCCTTTAGTGTCAATTGGGGTTGGGAGGTTTGTTGCCTTGGCTCATCAACTGTTTGTGATCCTGACCTTTCTTCCTCTTCCGTGTCATCTCGACTATTTAGTCTTTTAACAATACTCTTTATTTGCGCCCTCACTAACGCCTGTGTAGGAACTGGAAATAAGTCAAGCCATTCCAAATCCGATAATAACTGATTTTCATAATCTTTTCGTGGATTTTGTATATAATTCTACACACCAGTTAAATCATCATTTCGTCGTTACTTTATACGTTCCACTAAGGCTGTTATCATTTTATTGGCGAGTGCTGAGTTTTTGCTAGACAATTGTTTTATAAGAAATTTCAAAGCGGCATCAGCTGTGCGTAAATTAGCATCTCGTCGACAGATTGCTTCTACTGCTAATTTAATTGGGGTCAGTACATCAACAATTTTATTTACCAAGTCAAAATCAGCATTTTCTAAACGGATTGGATGATTGAGATCTATAAGAGCTTTTTGAATGCAGGTTTTTAAAAGTGGAAATTATTCCAGCATGGTTAAAATACTATTCTGCCTGGTTTTACAGTCCAAAAGAAGTGACAGCTCTTTTTCGTCTTCAATCTTCACATATTTTTGAAGTACTGTTTCATTTTTCAATGGTGATCTTTTGAACTACACTACAACTTAGCGGATTTTCTTTATAAGCTCACTAATGTTTTCATCTTTGGTTAACTCTGGTATGTGTTCTCGCGCAAGTTCATTTTGTGACATTAAGATTAAACCTGATTCTGAAGAGTCTAAGTCTTCTAAATTGTCATTATCATCGCTATCGTTCATATAATCAGCAGTCACAGCTGATTCATTTATCATCTGAGACTGAGGTAGGGCTGTCTTGCCTGTCTTGTCTCCCGCCATTTAAAATAACTTTTTCAGATAATTGTCATGCTTGACATGCACTGCCGTTACAGTGTGTGTTTAAATTACCGTTAGCTTTATTTAAGAACCCCGGATAGGCAAGTACTTAACAATAAGTAAAATTTTTCTTTGAAAAAGTGATAATATGGCATTTACCAAAGCTAAGAGACCTATTGTTGCTTATACACCATGCTTCTAGCAAATCCATATCATCCTGTAGCGCTCTACCGCCATTACAAGAGTCCACACATTTAAATATTTCCAAATCATCTACGTAGGTCAAGAAGTTGGAAAACGTGAAGTATTTATATAAATCATTTATAAAAAGTAGAAAGAGAATTGGTGCTAAGTGGCTGCCCTGAGGAATACCGGAAATAGCCGATATAGGTCTGGATGTTTTCGATGACAACTTAGCTATTTGAGTCCTATGAGATAAGTGAAAGGCAATATACAAAATCAAGCTACCACCAATTCCATAACGACTAAATTTATGGAGCAACAGTGTGTGATCAACACGGTCAAAAATCCACATAAACGATATCGACTTGAGATCCTCTTTCCAGTGCGTCACTAATATACCAGCGTAATTGCGAAAAGTTCGTTTGATTGCTACGGCCAGACAAGAAATCATGTTGATTACGTGATTTATTTCACGGAAGGTGTCATCGATAAAACTAGATACAATATGTCTAGGAACTTATGAAATATTTGATAGTAACGTTATTGGACGGTAATATACATGAAAGCAAAAACTTTGGCTGATATAAGTCAGCAAGTCTAGAATATAGATTACTAGCAAAAATGCTCCGATGGTGACAGAAAAAAGGTAAATATACTTCATGTGTTCGAGTCTATAAGTAAATAAGATTGGTGACCAAGAACGTGTCAAGCTGATAAAAGTTGTGGATTCCAAATCACTAAAAAAGTCTTTAAAAGAAATCTTATAAATGATGCAAAAAAAAGAGATAAAATTTGTCTAGCCGTAGTTTACGAAAATTTGTAAAAGCTCAGCTTCTAATATAAAAAGGAAAAAACTGTCTTCTACAGCACATAATGTAGATTACTTTCACAAATTTTGAGTCATGTCTTTAAAATAGTCAAGATTCTTCATTCGGGTGAAGTTTACCTTCCAAATTTGCATATATCTCTTTACGCATATGATTTTTTTAATATGAAAAAAGTATCGACCATGGAGATCACACCGCCGTCGAGCAGTATCCATTTTCCTAAAAAAAATCGGCGGGGGGGTATTTCTGGACTTTTTTAACATCTTTACCATGAGTTTCTAATTATCTACAGTCAAGACATACCTAAGTATATGTCGCCGAAAGAAATGGATTGGTACCATCCAGACACTCTAGCTTCAAAATTGACTAATTTAGAAATTTCCAAAGCTTGGGGCCTTATACCACTTATGTCATAAGAGGTGCCCTAAAGGAGCACAATGTTAAGAAAACAGTATAAGCTGGTTCAAGTTAAGGCTCTCGTAATTAGAACTCAAAACTTTCGCTTGGGTGTCGAATATAACTACCTTCCTGGGTTGGTGTCTAAACTCTTAAAGATCACGTGGTGGGGAGCGGAAAACCGCACGGCATTTTGAGCACGTAGAGTACGTAGCAGATTCACGACATCTGCCACAGATTCCGACTTTCTACAGATCACCAGTAAAAGTTAAGTACCTCTTATGTAATTGTTGTGGTCCGGGTGTATATATCGTGTGTCCACAGATTCATTCTCAACATGGGGATCTCGCTTATTATGAGAGATAGAGATTTGGTTAAATGGAATCAAGTACCCCAGAGGTAAAGTTGTACCAAACCCTAGACACTATCTTTGAATATTTAACGTACTTCGGGCGCTATAGCAAAAAAAATGAATTTTTGTTTTTTCGATTTTCTTTAATAACTCATTTATTTTTAAAATAAGACAAATTGAATTTGGACTTCCTTAAGGCACTTTTCTAATAGGAATCAGGTGGTGTATTTAGATTTTTAAATACTGCTCTAGTAGTTGAGCTACAGTGGTCAAGCTTCATTTTTCTTATGGGGGTCGTAGTTAGCCATGAAACCATCGAAATTTTTGAAATTAGTTTTGGTATCAGGTATAACAAATTATATATTTTTGAAAACGGAAAGAAAAATTCTTTTCGATGGTGTCATAGCCAACTATGACCCCCATAAGGAAAATGAAACTTGACCATTGTAGCTCAACTACTATAGCAGTATTCAAAAATCTAAATACACCACCAGATTCCTATTAAAAAAGTGCCTTAAGCAAGTGCAAATTAAATTTGTCATACTTTAAAAATAAATGAGTTATTAAAGAAAATTTAAAAAACAAAAATTCACTTTTTTTGCAATAGCGCCGGAAGTACGTTAAATATTCAAAGCTAGTGTATAGAGTTTGATACAAGTTTACCTCTCGAGTATTTGATCCCATTTAAACAAATCTCTATCTCTCATAATAAGCGAGATCCCCATGTTGGGAATGAATCTGTGGACAGACTGTATAAATAATATACGAGAGGATTATTTTAAAAAACACCGCATAAGAAAAAGCTTTATTGGGTGCTGATGACCAGGATGATATAAAGTTTTCGTTATGCCAAGTATTAAGGTATGAGTGTATGTACAGGGTGGCGCAAAACTACCGTTATGGTTTGAATGTTTAATAACTTTTTTATTTAATGGTTAATTATTATTATTATTTTTTTGTTATAAAGTATATTAATGGGGAATATTTTTGGCTTAAGTATGAAAAATTATATCCCGCTAGTAGTGGCCATTTTAGGCTTCGCACATTCGTGCTCTTTCCAGTACATTTTGCATAACGTTTCGTAAAATTTCCGGTGTTATGGCTTGAATTTCATTGCGAATGTTTTGTTTTAGCTGTGGTATGGTCGCTGGCTTATTTACGTATACCCTTTCTTTCAAATAACCCCAAAGAAAACAGTCTGGCGCTGTTAAATCCGGTGAACGTGGGGGCCAATTGAAATCGCTTCTGCGCGAAATAATGCGTTCGCCAAAGAGGTCCCGTAACATAGCCATTGTATCCCTTGCAGTGTGGGCTGTCGCTCCATCTTGTTGGAGCCACAACTGTGGATGGTTTTCTACAGCTGGCCTCAAGAAATTGTCCAGCATCGTTCGATATTCAGCACCATTAACCGTAACTGAGGCGCCATGTGCATTTTCAAAGAAATATGGACCAACGATCCTTTCGGACGATACACCGCACCAGACAGTACACTTAACTGGGTGTAATTGTTGCTGATGAACTGTTCTCAGATTTTCCGTAGCCCATATCCTGGAATTTTGCTTGTTTACGAAACCATTCAAATGGAAATGGGCTTCATCGCTCATTATCAAATTGTTAATGAAATCGGCGATTTTCTTCTGCTTTTTGTCGGAATGAAATGGCATAATCTAGCCGTTGTTGGTAGTCTAACGGCTTCAATTCTTGCACAAGCTGAACCTTATACGGGAACATGTGCAATGCGGCCATAATCCTCGGAGCGGACCTCCGCGATAGCCCCAGTTGTGCCGAACGTCTTCTTGTTGATGTTTCTGGACTGTCCTGTACACTATCCACAACACGTTGGATATTTTCTTCCGTGTGGACAGTACGTGGTCTTCCGGTACATGGGAGGTGTCTTACTGTACCATGTTGTCGAAAATTTTCAACCAGGCGGTTTATTGTTGGTGCTGAAGGTCCAGTACGCACATTAAAAAAACTACGATAAGCACGCTGCGTCAATACAATTGACCGATGATTTTCAAAATAAAATTCAACAAGTTTTGATCGCTGTTCTGTGGTGTATCGTTCCATTTCTAATTCCCCAACTTTTCTTCACAAAATTCTGAAATAAAAATAAAAAATATAAATTTATTAAAAAAGTTATTAAACATTCAAACCATAACGGTAGTTTTGCGCCACCCGGTACTAACGTGTTCACCCTGATTAATGCAAGAAGTAGAAGAATGAATCTAAATTCCGAAAATTTAAGTAATAGAAATTAAAATTAAATATGAAGAAATCTGTTCGAAGTATAAAATTTCAAAATTTCTTAAAAATATCCGGTTATCGCTATATTCCAAGAATAGCACAACACATTTTCCCTACTTAAAAAATTACAAGAGCAAATCCGTTTTATTTTCACGTCGAGCTCTGTTGAAATCCCATCAGCAACTGTCAACAAAGTATACATTAATACTTCTTAATGTTACTTAGTGCCTGGTGGCGCTATTAAAACTGTATCTGCCATAATGGTATATTTATGTATAAACGTTACGACCGCTTATCTCCAGTTCTGTGCCGCTATCACTTCTTTTCCTCATTTATTTATATATTTATTTTTTTCTCTCGTTCCATTCGTTTTGCTATTCCAATGTGCGTAAAATATGTTTTCATAAATCCCCATTCCGTTAGGTTTCTATTACGAAACAGTCCGTAACAGTCCGTCTCTATGCGCGATCACCGTTTCACGAACTCCTGACTACTACTTACTGCTATTACTGTAACTGCCACAATATCCCAGCTTTCACCATCGTACTAATGCCATTCCGCGTTAAGATATAATTAATGGAATGACAACGGTTGCCCTGGAGCTGTCATATATTATAATTAGAATTATTTTGGCGCCACGGTGCTGATTCAAAATACAACAAACTTGGCTAATGACCCTGAATTCTATTTCTTTAGTTCCTTTACGACTTCGCTTATATAGCATAATCATAACATAATACTTGATTATTGTACATATATGAGTAATGTAATAGATTACATACTACGTGTGTGTAGGATTTATGTTTAATTCTTTTCTATAATTGTGCGATAGGTATTTTTTTCGTGCAGATATTGTTTCATGGACCTTGAATATTAATAACAAATTATTTTTAAATAGTGATAATAGTATTGCATTTCTACGATTGTATCACATCTACATTTAGTATTATTTAATTGTGATTTTGTAATGTGCTTTTTTTGCAATTCTTTTTTTGTTGATGTAATATTAGGAATTTCAATTCTCGGTCTTAATAACTTGACTGTTTGTACATATGCAATATGTATAATGCTTTTGATGCTGGAATAAATTTGAAAGTAAGGAAATCGGTATAAGCGAAAACGTAACGCAACTCTATGATTAAATTTAATATGAAATTTAATTGAAAGTTTAAATGAACTAAATTTTGCAATTGTTTATATCTTAATTTCAAAGACAAATGTAGAAATCTGTTAGGATATGATGATGATTTATGATTGTATCCAAATACTGTTTTATATTTATATATTTTATTATATGAAGAGGGATTGACGTTATATAAGGTCCCCAACAACGCCATTGTGTGAGTAGTGAGGACAGAAACAGGTTCTAATCTGCAAACGATGATTTCGAGCATCTCGTCTTAAGTTTATCTTCCTATATACATGTTTCGTCATAAAAAGAAAATTATTAAATTGTATATCTGTCAAATATATGAATATAAGTCTTGATAATGCTGCCAATATCTACGCTCAGCGTTT
This sequence comes from Melolontha melolontha, assembly GCA_935421215.2. Lineage (NCBI taxonomy): Eukaryota > Metazoa > Arthropoda > Insecta > Coleoptera > Scarabaeidae > Melolontha > Melolontha melolontha. The sequence goes on along the minus strand of OW285236.1, from coordinate 35,031,782 downwards.
TCCAGATAGGATTTGGTCACGTGTTTCCTTTTATCGAACTATCAAACAATTCACTACTAATGTGTGCAACCGAAAAAAAGGACCCGTCGAGTAAAAGCCACCGGAGAAAACAATGAAGTCGTTCTATTTGCTGCAGTGGCTGTTCATCCTCATGTTTGCACAATAATTCTACTTACATTAAATTATTTAATGTAAGTAGAATTATTATTATCTTTAACCTTTTTTAATATTTAAATAAATTTTAGCTTTATAAAAAGGGGCTATGTATAGTACCGAAATGTTAAATTAAATATTGTTTTAATTACCCGGCCGCTACTCCCAAAGAACATTACTTTTATCTTGTGTTATAATTACCGTCAAGAAAATAAGAAATTTCTTTCCAATATTATATATATATGTATATATATATATATATATATATATATATATATATAATTACTTCTTGACCTTTATATGTTATGGTAGATTCAATTAGTTGGCTATTTAAGGTCTGGTTTTACTTCAAAATGTATATATTTTAAACAATCTTACATGTTTCGGGCTATGATGCCTTTTTCAAGAAATTAAAAATATAAATGACAGTATATTAACGGCATACTTATATATCTGTAGTTGTCATGGATAAAGTAATTCAAAGATACATTCAAGTTTAATAATAATAATAAATCATGCCTTAGCATTCTAAAAACAGTTAAACAACAAAAACGTGGGAATGGCAAGCCATGAGTTTTGTTAAGCTATCGGCATTCGCCTTGAACGAGAAGGAAAACCACGAAAGCCTACTCGGAACTGTCAGCATGATAAGCAAATCAACATATATTTAAATAACATAAGATATATGTTTATATATCAGCAACATATATTATGATGTCGTTACATTATTAGGTTATAGGATATACTGCCCAGATTTTTTTATATCACTTCTGTCGTTAATTGAATTTTTTTCCTGTTTAATATTATCATTTTTTTATTTTCCCTTTTCATTGTGTGTTGTTCTTTATCGATTATCTGTGTGTTTTCAAAATAGAAATGGTGATCGCGTTGTAGTTGGTGTGTAAATAAAGCAGTTTTGTCTGTTTTAGAGTATTTGTGAGCTTATATTCTTGTATGCTTGTAGATAGCCCAAACTAAACAATATTTATATGTTTGGTTTGACCTATGTAGTAGTAGCGACATGGTATTTTATAGACAATATGTGTTTATCGATTTTTGTCTATTTTGGGCTTTAACCAAACAATATTTATACAAAAGAATACAAGCTCACAAATATTCCAAAACATACAAAACTGGTTTATTTACACACAAACTTCAACGCGAAAATGACTTTGAAAACATGCAAATAATTGATAGAGAGCATCAAACAATGAAAAGAGAAATTAAAGAAATGATTAATATTAAACAAGAAAAAAAATCAATTTACAACAGAAGCTAATTTAAAAAATCTTAGCAGCATATATTTTAAGCTAATAATGTAACGATCTGCAATTTACCATCATAATATATGTTGCTGTTATATAATTATATATAATATGTTATTTAAGTTCCGTCTTTAGATCTCTGACTGGCTGTTCGAGTAGGTTTTCGTGGATTTCCTTCTCGTCCTAGGCGAATGCCGACAGCTTTATATCTTAATAACTCCACGGGCGCAAGTGTAATAATAGCTCATGACTTACCGTCCTCTTTATAATTGATATCAAACTTTTGTTATGTCATAAATTATTATTAATTGAATTGAATGTATTTATGAATTTGTATCTCTCACCATGACTACATCACTTATATAACTTTGACATTAATATCTGACAAATATAATTCTTTGATAAAGGTAATACTTACCGAAACAAGTAAGAGCTTATTTAAAATATATACATATTAATGTAAAACAGACCTTCAATCGCCGATTATCTAAATCAACTATAATACAAAGGTATTTTTAATAATATAAAATATTATTAAAAACCTGGTGTGAAGAACACAAATACAGGTTCACTATTAATATTTTTATGAGCGTCTCCGAAAATATCTTTCCCCAGAGACGTAGATACGTATTTCACCTTTCTACAGGCTCATCGGTATGCCCCTGTTGGAGAAACAATATTTCCAGACACATTCACAAAAAAGAACCACATCACCACATCACCGTAATTATCCTGACCGGGCGTAGAAGTAAATTCAGCGCTGCCTGTTGTCAGACAACCGAAGTACCTCGCCCCATCCACATAACCAATGTGAAGTAATGACGCCTTTCCAAAGGTGGTACAGTCATCCCCATCCCTCTAGAAACTGTATTTTGTTTGTGTCTTCACTCATACTACGGACTAACCGCATGTGTAATGTATCAGAATAATTGAAACATACATGAGTAGGTAAACCCCATCAGTTTTGTATAATACAAAGGTATTTTTAATAATATAAAATATTATTAAAAACCTGGTGTGAAGAACACAAATACAGGTTCACTATTAATTTTTTTGTGAACGTGTCCGAAAATATCTTTCCCCAGAGACGTAGATACGTATTTCACCTTTCTACAGGCTCATCGGTACGCCCCTGCTGGAGAAAGAATATTTCCAGACACATTCACAAAAAGAACCACATCACCGTAATTATCCAGACCGGGCGTAGAAGTAAATTCAGCGCTGCCTGTTGTCAGACAACCGAAGTACCTCGCCCCGTCCACATAACCAATGTGAAGTAACGACGCCTTTCCAAAGGTGGCACAGTCATCCCTCTAGAAACTATATTTTGTTTGTGTCTTCACTCATACTACGGACTAACCGCATGTGTAATGTATCAGCTGTGCCACCTTAAGGAGGTGGACATTTCGAAAATATTATTAAGTGAACTTTTTTAAATAAAATCAGTTTTTATTGACTTTAGGATTACATTTTTTTTCATGATCTGACAATCACATTCATAGATCTGTAACTTTGAAACAAATAAAAATGGGTGTACAAGTTTTGCGATTTTGTTACTTGAAATGAAGTTTACTTTACACTCCTAAAATTTGAACACAACGATACGGGACACTTGTATATATTGTGGTAGGGCATACCCATGTACATAAAAGGCCCTAAAATAGAAATACAGAATAATTTTCAAACTCATAATGTGAATTTAGAATATAAGATACTGTTGGAACTGCATTTTTCACGTGTCATATCAATAAAGTTAATTTCGCGTTTTTAATTGCTCAAATTTGAATCACATACTTATTTATTTTCTTGTAGTCATTTGCTTAAGTCATTTTCATCAACATTATTATTTTACCGAAGATATTTAACTTAGTTGATTGGATAATATTTGTAACACATATTATGGTTATAGCTGTACCTTGTTTGAATTGTATACGGCGGGAAATATCCCAATTGTAAACAGGTATCTAGCGAAATATTGAACATTTCAAATACACTTTTGTCTATTATAAAATTAAAACTATAATTTTTGTGAAATATCTAAGCGATTAGTCAGAGTAATTTATTTCATTTATATAAATATTATTAACAAGATTAAATAAATACAAACAAGTATTAGAAATAAGACGCCTGGATATTGAAGAAAAACAACGGAGAGTTAGCTTGGAATTAATAAAAATTTTTGCACTCGTCGACATTTTTAAAAAGTGTGTTCCTGAAACTAAGTGAGAAAATAGTAATAAATCATTATAATCTTACCACAAAACATATCCTATGAATCTCCTACCTACCAGGCATCGATCGACGAAGTTTACACAACCTAAAACCTTCCTGGTCATTTTAAAACGAAATTCCATTTTCCGAGGGACGCTACCTAAATATCTACCCACGCCAAGAGACGATACCAGTATATTTCCACAACCAGAGCCTTTTGTCCTGAGTATAGGAATCCAAACACCCTTCGAATATCCAGTATCCACCGTAAAACCAAATTGAGTACATATTTAATTACATCTCCTAAAATATTGAATATTTTATTTAAATTTTAAAATAATCGTAGATATTTTTATATGTATACCAACAATGTTAGTATTTAATTAGTATACCTTTTAAACAGAAGAATACAGTTCCCTTGTGTTATAATTATAGTTATTTAGATCAAATTTTAAAGCATTTATCTCATTAAAATCAGTTAACCTAACATTCATAAACAGATCTAAGATCAGATCTGATCTAAGATCAGATTAAAACAGAGTTTTAATGATATTCCATTCTTTATTGACCGACTTCTGTTTGTGCTGCTGCAAATTCTTATCGATTTGGGTTTTACAAGCTTCTCGAATAAAGTTTTTTGGTCCTTGTTCAAAATACTTAATTGAAGTTTCGATAGTTGCAATCACCAGTTCCATAGGAATCTGACGGCTTGGCAAACAGTATTTTAAACCTTTGTTTAACAAATCTATTTCTACATCACTAAAATTCTCGGATGATTGATTGATCACTAGTGTTTCTTTTATAGGAATTCTATTAATATCCTTTTTTGGTGGACATAACTTTCTGAATTTCCTATTAAGTTTTAAACATTTCTTTTTCAATTTATGGTCTTTAATTTCCGTAATTTTCCTATAAAAGTTACACCACTCTTCGAATTCATTAGTGTTCATGCTTTTAGTTAATTTTAAATGCAAATTATATAGTTCTAATTCTAATTTACTACGTTTACTATACAGATGTAGATGACAGATGTAGATGACAGAGGTATGTAGATGGCTGTAGATGACTGTGATGAATGTAGATGACATTCTCGCGATTTTTGATACACGGAAATGCGAATTAGACATGTTCGTTAATCAATTAAATTTGAAATTTCCGACGATTAAATTTACAGTGGAAAAGGAACGCAATGGCAAGATACCATTTTTAGATACTTTACTGATTAGGAATAAACATAAAATAGAAATCGATATTTTCCGGAAAGAAACCAATGTTAATAGATTCATCACTGCGGATTCAAGTCATAGTTATCAACATAAGGCAGCTTCCTATAATTTCTTAGTCAATCGGTTACTAAATTTTCCGTTAACAAAAGAGAGATATGAAATATAACTGGATTTCATTAAAAATATTGCGACATACAATGGCTTTGACATAGAAATAATCAATAAATTAATTAGAAAAACAAAAATAAAAAATTCAATCCGCGAATCCACAAGTTTGATATCTCAAAGTAACCAGGAGAAAAAGTACATGTGTTTACCATACCACCCCGTCACGAAAAACATTAATAAAGTTGTGAAAGAAAGAGGTCTCCAGGTTGCCTTTCGGTCCGAAAATACTATCAAAAGTCTCCTAGGGAATACTAAAGATAGAGTTAATTTTAATTCGAAATCAGGTATATACGAAATTAGTTGCAAGGATTGTAATTTGAAATATATAGGCCAAACAAAACGACCAATAATAACCCGTTTTAAAGAACGCATCTCGCATATTAAATACAATAGACGGGAGAAATCTAACATTGCCAACCACGCTTTAAGCACACTACACAATGTGTCGATCACAGGGTTGAAGCTGGTCAAAGGAATTAATAAACCCCGCGAACTTGATGCTTATGAAAGTATACATATCGCGAAAAATAAACAATATTCCATGAATAGCGATAGATCACCGATTCCTTTCAGTTGTCTCTTTTTATTTTTATTACCATAATTGTGTCATCGTCGTTTTAAAATTGAAGTTATTAGGACATGTTGAGTGCCGTTCCCTTAAGAAAGGAATGTTTTTCGTTCTTTCGTTCGATATTTTTTAACTCGGAGAATAAACATATGTGAATGCCTTTTTCCCTAAGAGGTAAGTGCCTTACGATCTTTTCGTAGTTTATATTCGCATGTTAAAATTAGTCTATACGTGGACGCGGTGTAAAGTAGTTGTTGCGTAAGCGGTTTTCTAGCTTTACTGTGCCCCATGTGCGACTTTTTAATTAGTGGTTTTTACCTACTGATGATAACAACTTAGTTGTCGAAATATGTATTTAGGATACGATTAATAATTGTGGTAAGGGGTTATATACCTTTTTTATGTTAATAAAAACAGAATTTGGATTAATGAATCAAATAAAACAATTTGTTACTATGTAACGTTTAGAAACTGTATTTATTTGTTCAGTGTGTTTACAAAGTAAAATATAAAAATGTACTCACGTTAGCAAATTAAGAATTCTTGAGCAATTTTATTGAATCAAAATATCAATTAAAATTCATATCTTAACTGTATTTACATTCCAAAGACCAACTATTGCGAAAAGTGCACAAAATATTAATAAGAATTAAAAAAAAAAATTAATTTAAAATGTAATTGTTTGGATGTCAGTGGTTAGAACGAAATTGCGAATTTTCTTCGGAGGCACCTAATATCGTGATATCATTTTTACAATTTTTAGCCTCTGTCGTATTTATAGCGGGAACTGCATATTTTCAATATTAACATGTTATACCAATCACTGAACTAGCTTTCTAGGTATTTATAGATTTCTATATACGTACAATTCATATTTAACACGGTAATATTTTTCAAACTGAGGTTAAAAGTTATTCTCTTCTATAAAAACATGTGTTTTAATGATGGCTATTATTACTTATTATAGATTTGCGAGGCAAGCTTGAAATTTGTTATATAACAATTGTAATTTCGAAATAATAGAACGTTCACGATGCGATTATTGGTACCATCTCAAAAATTATACAATTTCATTTTTATATCTTCTAAACCTGTGTGTAATTTGTGTATTCCTCAGAACAGCGGATGATGAGGTTTACATTTCTCCTATCTCCCCAACTAAAATATATTTCATAATCAATGAATTGCTACATAATTTCAAAATCGGTTGGTTATTTCTGTTGTAAGAAATTTTAATAAAAAAATCATTAGGATATAGGAAGCTTAACCTCTTTTACTAACCGTACCTATATACCATTTCTTTTCCATATAGTACATAAATGAATAATGCGGTAACAGCACAATCATCAATTAACCTTCGCTGCGGTTATCCACTTCCGTGAAATTTCCTCAGTCGAAAAAATACAGTAAGTTTATGTTGAGAAATCCGATGGTCGATGATGGGTCCGATATTATCGTGTCACCATACGCATCGATCAGCGAGTTCTTAAACCGCAAATCGGCAATTAATTGTAGTGATATCTTAGCTCGTCCGCGATGTCACAATGCGCGAAGAACAACGGACGATACATATTATCCGATCAGATAGAGCACGCACATTATTTATTATGTGTGATGCGTTCCCGAATAAACGCCATTGTTATTTGTTTAATTTAACCTCGAATTGTATGACGCATTAGGAAGTGTATAGGCATAAAAGACACGCATATAATCGGATTCATCTACACTGTATGCATATTGTATACATACACACATCTATGCATATGTATTCACATTCAAACTGACTGTTTTAAGAAATATGGAGACATGTAAATAAAATCGTTATATTTATCAATTTACGAAAAAAAAATTGTATTTCACATTTTTTAATCCCCTTTTTCTCAAAATTTATGCCACTAGCTTCACAAATCTTCAACTTTTAACCCTGCGTTGCTCGCGCTATGCGATCTTGCAGGCAGGTGGGCCGAGCCAGTTAAATTTATTTATCTATTTAGGGTTTGAATGCGAATAATTACAATAAATAAAATTAAATTGTATTCTAATAGAACGCAGTAATTTTAAAGTGACGATTCTGACAGAGAATTAACTATTAACAACATAATTTGAAACATACTTGAGTGGGTAAAACCTCACTAAATTTGTATAATACAAAAGTATTTTTAATAATATAAAAAATATTATTAAAAATGGGGTGTGAAGAACACAATACAAGTTCATTTATGTATTTTTGAATGTATCTTCTCCAAAGACGTAGATACGTATTTCACATTTCTACATGTTCGTCAGTACGCCCCTGTTGGAGAAGAGACACATTCAAAATAAACATAACTACTATCTAGCCGAAATTATTCAGACAGAGCGTGAAGGAATATTCAGCGTTGTCTACATAATAACAGCCGAAGTAGACGTGTTTTTTATAGTCGGTAACCACCGTATCTATCTATAAAAAACTGTGTTCTCGTGTCTTCACTACTTGTCGACGTGAGCCGAATGTGTATATAACAACATAATTTGAAACATACTTTTATATTATTAAAAAACTTTTGTTTTATACAAATTTAGTGAGGTTTTACCCACTTAAGTATGCTATAAAATAGCAAAGGCTATTTTTTTGCTATAACTGTAAAACATTGTAAATAATAGATTATAGAATATTGCACATCTCATTCGTATAGGAGAATACCTGAAACCCTAGAAAGGTAGCAAAAATAGTTTCGAAGAAATTTAGAAAAAAGTTACCTCTGGGGTGCCGAAACACCCCACGATAGTACTTGAGGGTTAAATGTGTAACGAAATTTAGTAAACTATCGAAATTCTCTGCATAAAAACTAGTAGCTTCCAACCATGTCCTCCATCTAGTTATTACTGGAGAGAGAGGCAGTGACAAAGATGGCAGTTTTTTCCTGTAAAGAGCTACTCTCAATGGTGCTTTTCTGAAAACTTTTTTAAAAGCGGATGCAAGTCTATCAACTTCTGGAAAGGTGTCTCTGATATATTCACAGATTCTGTGGAGAGTATGTGCTGCACAATTAATATGCAGCATATTAGGATATGTTTCCTTTAATAGTCTGCCTGTTTTTAACATATATGCAGCACTGTCACTTACAAATAAAAGTACTTTTTCTTTGGACCTGTCATCCCAATGAAGAATTTTTTGAATATTCTCGTTAATGGTTTTAGTAACTGTTTCCGCATCAACTGTATTTATAACTTTTGTTGCTATTACATATGCGTTATATGGAATAGTTGGATATAGTACACCAGCTACAACATTTACCGCACAGCGTCCTAATATATTGACAGTTTCGTCGGCACTTATCCAGAAGTACTGATTTGAAAGATGGCTTCTAATGCGTTCTACTGCTGTCGTGCAGCACTTAGAAACATAATATTTGCGTAAGGTGGATACATCAGGAATATTTCGACCAGTATATTTTTGGAGAAATATTTTTAAAGTGGAATTGTTTTTATTTAATGGAATATTAGCCGCCATAAAAGTTTCACAGAGTTCTTTGTTAAAATTGTCAGATTCCAACGGTTCCAATTTCTGTGCATGTGTTTGCGATGTTTGTGACATTTTACGTGCGATCTCATGGAATTTTTTAACGATATTTTACAGATTTTGCTATAAATTTCGGAATCACTGACAAAGGACATTCAATCAGTATGACAGTCAATCCAACTCGCCATTGTTTTACAATGCCGTTCTCGACGTTCTTCAATATCGTATCTGAAAAAGTTACTTAAACAGTGCTCTAGATCTAAATAAATGAAACTAAAAATGGCGTAATTTATTGAAACTGAACAAAATTCAATGCACACTTCCGTCGAAAAAATTGGGAGAAGTAGATTCAATCAAACGATATTAAACAGGATCTGTCACAAAAATTACGATGCAATAAACAGTTAAAACTATGAAAACAAGAAACTACCTCACAGCACTTTATTTATCTTACGAAATATAAATTAATAAATAAAATAAATTATAAAAACCCCGCTTCTATCTACGCTCATGAAAGCAGAAATTTAACAGTAAATATCCAACAAAAAACGTCGCAATTCTCGATGAAAACATATGTGCACGCTAGCCAGATTAATAACTGCGTGATGTACTTACAGATGTTGTAGACTATTTATATCGTCCATCGTAATGACGACGTCATTTCAACCCGATGTGACCAGTTTCTAGTAATAATTAACAAATAGGCAATCTTTAAAATTAAACTTGGTAATTGTCATATTCTGCACACTGAGTACAAAAATAAGTAGTATGTTTTATGCAAATCGGTTTTTTCCATTTAGAACATTTTACACTCGTTTTCCTATTTTTCCTACGAGGACAGAATCTACATGTCGGTCTTCCTGTATCTTCTACAGCTTCGTCTTCTACTTCTGGTAGTGAGTACAATTGCTTCCTTATTTGTAGTTTTAGAAGATATATTCATAAAAGCACGCTCACCCATATGTGACTTCGTTAATTCAATTGACACTGTTTTCAAATATATACGACGTGAATCATTATTTATTTATTTAAACATCAGACATTACAGAACATTCAATCCCAAACCGTGTCTACAATATAACAATATTTATATATTTTGTATAGAAACTCTAATTTACATCAAAATTCATACCATTCACATATTTGAAAAACACAGCTTTTGTGCAGTGAAACACATCCGCATCAAAGTGCAAGCCATTCAGTTCCCTCATAATCGAATTTATTGGATTTCTGAGTCCATGCCAGTGCACTGAAGAAGATTGTTGTTTCTTGTATCGACCGCTGGTACTCTTACATCGAATATGGATAGCAACTCCTAACACGCAACCGTTGAACAACCGGAATCCAAATTTGCGGTATGCCTTTCTCCGTCTCGCTTCTAGCCATTCAAAGCCCAATAGGTGCAGTCGTTGTAAGTAATTATAGGAATTTTTGACGATGTTTAGTTTACAGAGTACGTAATTGATCATGTTACGTTGAACTCTCTCAATGCGCCCACAGTATGTACTGGTATATGGGTTCCATACAATGCAACAATATTCCAAGATTGGCCGCACCAGTGAATAGTACAATTTTACAATAGGTAACATTCCTAAAATCACTTGTCTGGCGCTTTATAAAACCACCGATCTTATTTGCTCTAGATAAGATGTTGTCTATGTGTAGGTGGTACCTCAGTTCATAATCCAGAGTAATTCCAAAATCCCGAACTGACTGCACTCTCTCAAGAGGAGCAAGAGTAACGAGTATTGTGCTATCAAAGGCCCATTATTATTTCTAGTAAATGAGATGACGTTACATTTTTAGTGTTAAGGGGTATGAGGTTTCTAATAGACCACGAGTGGAAGGCATCTAGATCCGATTGGAGTGTAACACAGTCATTAAGTGAGCAAATACGTAAGAAAAGTTTCATATTTTCGGCAAATAAAAGAAAACGACAGGAATGAAGGCATATGTATGTAAATAACAAAAATGAAATAGGACCCAAATGACTCCCCTGGGGCACACCGTATGTAGCAAGGACACTTGTTGCCTCCCACGGCAACACTCTGGACACGGTCGATTAAGTATGATCGCAACCATGCCAGAACATTCCCAATTATGCTGTATTTTTCCAGTTTCAGTAGAAGTAAGGAATGGTTAACCTGATCGAATGCTTTTCTAAAGTCAGTGTATATAGAATCCACCTGATAAACCTCTTCGATGTTCTCCAAAATGTAGTCGCAATATGTTAGTAAGTTTGTCTCGGTACTACGACCGCGAACGATTCCATGTTGTTTTGTGGCAATTACTTCAGAAAAAGATGCAAGTATTCTATCAGCCACCAACGATTAAAAATCACCTTGCTAATAGCAGGCAAGTTACTGATAGTACGATCATTTCGAATGACCGATCTATCACCCGATTTATACGTGGGAACAATAAATGAAGCCTTTTATTGTGAGGGAAACACGCCACAATTTATTGATAAATTGTATAAAATAGACAGAGGCATTGCCAAAGAAGGGCTTCAGTATTTTAGAATCATAAAGATTCCGAAGGTTTGAGAAAACTCAACTTTTCAAAAGCAACTATGTCTTTGACTGTGATAGAATTATCGTAGTGGATTAAATCCAATGTAGTATCGACTTGCTGATAATTAGCATCGACCATCTGATAATACTCGGCAAACCAATTTCCAATCATATCAGGATCATCAGACGCTGTCACACCAAATGTCATATTCTTGGGGAGACCCCTTGTTTGCCTTTTGGAGTTCATGTAATGCCAAAATATCGACGAGTTAGAATTTAAGTTATTCTGAATGTAAGATATAAATCGCTTATAGTCATTTGAAATACTGGTCTTAGAAGCTGTTCTTCTGCTATTTACAGTCTGCTACCTTGGTTTGAACTATTATGTAAATATATTATGTAAATATTTATGTTGGCTATATTTAGCAATGTAAATAATACAGTCACAGGCCACCTGTAAGTAATTCTTGACACTGAGTATGAACTCTACAATTAATCAACCACATTCTCGCCTGCTTTCGTAAGATTGTAGAAAGTTACTAGTTCCGGTTTACAAGCATCTCCAGTTTCGGGATCTATACTATCATTTTCATGCATTGTAGAGATCAGCATGACATTTCTGTCTTTCTTTGGCACATATGATATAAAAGGCCATGCCCTGTTCTTCCAAATGGTTCAAACAAGGGCGAGATATTTTCTAGAAGGTCAATTGCTAACGGTACAGATGTGAACAAGTCATCGTATTGTGATGACTCACCCAACGATCCGTCACGTATCATTCCTATGGCGCCTTCACGAAAGATCTAGAAATGGAAAGACCGAGACTAAAAAAACACGAGAGAGTGCCGCGACCGATATATAAGCCGTCGAGGAATGGATTTAAATTCATTGGATACCAAATTATCGCCGAGTGAACTTACATAAATATAAATACATAAAGGTGCTTATTGTTAGTAATTAGTTTCTATATTGTTATTCGTTCTTATTATTAATATAGTGTGTGTCTAAAGTTACCGTTAGTTTTATTTAAGAACCCGAATAGACAAATACTTTACAGTATGTTATATTTCGCCCTGTGTTTTTAATCGGTTCATCTAGACGCTTTACAATATTAGCGGCACTGTTGTCTACTTGAAATCTACATTCTGGTTACTTCCACGCATAATTTTCCATGTTTACAGTGAGAAGATTTGGATACTGTACTTGTTCGGTTTGGGTGGTATATATTACCGCCCTCGAAATATTTCCAACATCTTGCCAATGGTGTAGTATCCGCTTGGTGTGTAACAAGCCTTACATCGCTCGAGAAATAAATTGAAAATATACCTAGTAGGTGCACGTTTATCGACTTCTCGTCGAATATCTCTCGTATTTAAGTCGTCGAATATCTCTCGTATTTAAGTCATCGAAACGTAAAACCTGAAGAAGTAGATAAAATCAATTCTTGGACATCACCGATTAGTGATGTCCGAAAATCGGTTTCATATCGGCTTCTTCTACTACTGAAAAGTTCTGGAGCAGTTGCTCCAAAGATCGCCTAAATTACTTAATAACGATTTGAGAACCCCTGCTAGATACAAAAGGCCAAAATAGACTTTGATTTCGTATGTATTGGTGTCGATTATATCTTTTTCACATGTACAATTTGCTTGAAGTTTCTGCAATTACGTATTAGTGTAACTTGCTGTATCAGTAATCATTTTCTTAGTAAAAAATAGACTTCGTGTCTTGTAAACACTTTTAGTATTTTTTACCTCTGCTTTTACACCAGGAAGATGGGTAACTATATTTCGATGACGAGTACGTGATACCTTTTTGGTACACTGAGCATTCCAAACTATTTTTCCATTTTCTCTATGCAAATAGCTGTCTTGTTCACAGAAGATCTACACAGAACAAAGTTAAATTTTAAAATCAAAGCCATCGGTCCAGTCCAATAGGCAGTCAGTGGCTTGAAAGAAGTCACTCATCTCGCCTCCATATGGTGTACGGAGGCACTTAGATGTAACATGGTGAATAGTCTGGAGAAATTCTCCCCATTCACAAGTCGGGGTCTCGATCAGTCCCCAATTATAGAATAAGCCCAAAGATTGGTGCCAAAGTAATTAACAATATTTTTCGTATGTATTTGAAGGTAAATGTAAATGGAGTGGAATGGCGATGGAATAAAGGAACGGAGAGAATGGCAAAGTAAATACCAAAAAACTAATACAGAATAAACAGGACGGATACATGGAAGGAAATATTGGCAATGGAGAGGAAATGGAATTGGAATGGAATGAAAGAACAAATAATCAGGGAAATAGAAAATATGTGGAGGTAGTAAATGAAGAAGTAAACATTAAAACTAAGGAAGGTAAAGTCAAAAAACTAAATGAAAAACAAGGGAAAATGGAACAAATAGAAGCGGACAAGGCTATGAATAGGATACCGAGATTAAGCGAAAAGGCATAATAGGGCGAAACGCACGTTGAAGAAGGGGGAATTTAACAATCAATTGGCAAGAAAGCTAAAACAAGAAAGTAATAAAATATGGAACATGGCAACGTGGAATATAAGAGGAATACAAAGAAAAGAAACTGAGTTAATACAAGAATTCGAGAAAGCAAAGATTGATATATTAGCCATATGTGAAACTAAAAAAAGGAAAAGCAGAATTTGAAACAGAAGAAGGACACCTCATTATATATAGCGGAGTTGAACATAGTGAAAGGGGAAATCTGGGAGTGGGATGCATTATAAAAAGAGAAAATGTTGGATACGTGCATAAGTGGGAATGTATTTCTGAGAGAATAATGACGCTGGAACTGTAACTAGAAGAACAAGAAAGGACAAGTATAATAATAACATATGGACCCAATGAAGATGAAAGAATAACAAACAAAGACTCATATTGGGAGGATCTTAATGGAATATTAGAGCATATGAAAGGAAGAAGAATAATTTTGGGAGACTTAAATGGCAGGGTAGGAAAAGGTAGAAACGAATTTGAAAATGTAATTGGACAGTACGGAGAAGACATGAGGAATGATAATGGACAGAGAATTATTGATTTATGTATGGAAAACAATATGCTAGTTATGAACACATTCTTCCAGCACAAAAAAAATACATATGTATACCAGGGAAGTAGAGAGCCGAAATGAAAGATCCATAATAGACTACATCATAATAGATAGAAATTATTCAGTGATCACTACCTGGTGCTGGGAAAAATGAAAGTGAAAACAAGAACAGTTAAAAAGGGGACAACAAGAAACAAAGAGACTATAAAATACTACAAGTTGGCAGAAAAAGAAATAGCAGAAAAATATAAGAAATATATAGAAACAAGAATCAATTTAGATGATATGGAGTGGAGGGTAATTAATATAGATGAAGATTGGCAGAGATTCAGAAACTTGTTAACGAGCGCAGCCAGAAGTGTATGTGGAACAAATTTAGTTATCAGAAATAAAAGGCAAACGAAATGGTGGAGTGTTGAGATAAAAGAGCAAGTAAAAATAAAGAAGATTCAATGGCAGAAATACCTTAAGAATAAATCCGAAGAAAACTATGCAATATACAAAGAGCAAAGGACAAAAATAAAGGAAATGATAAAGCAGGCAAAGCAGATAGCGTGGGAAGATTTTGGAAAGAAAATGGAGATGGATAGTAAAGGAAATCAAAAGCTATTTTATAAAGCAATAAAAAACTTAAGAACAGATAAGAAGTACAGAATGAAGCAAGTAAAGGACAAAAGTAATAAAATACTGACAGAGATGTTATGAGGAGGTGGCGAGAACACTTCCAGGAATTATTAAATCCAGGAAATGAGAGCAAAATGTCAGAACTGGAACCCACAGAAGACGAAGAATGTAAAGAATACGAGGAGTCGGAAATAGGAAAGAAGAAAGTAGATGAAATGTTAAAGAAACTAAAAAGAGGAAAAGCAGCCGGATATGACCAAATCACGAATGAAATGGTTGTAGGGCTTGGATAAAAAGGGATAGAGATATTAACTAGAATAATTAATATGGCATGGAATACTGGGGAAGTACCGGAGGATTGGAAGGTGGGGGTTATTGTGCTAATATTTAAGAAAGGAGACTCTATGAATTGTGCCAATTATAGAGGTATAACTCTAGTCAGTGTCGTAGCAAAATTATATGAAAGAATTTTAGATGAAAAGTTAAGGGACAAAATCGAACAACAACTAGAAGAACCTCAGAGTGGATTTCGCAAAGGCAGAAGCACACAAGGCCATATATTTGCAATTAAGCAATTAATGGAGAAGATCAACAGAAGGAGAGAAGCTTGCTTGGCGTTTCTGGACTTGGATAAAGCATTTGATAGAATACCGAGAAAAATGGTATGGGAAAGTCTTAGGAAAAGAGGAGTGAGCAAAAAATTGCGAGTAGCAATTGAAAGCCTGTATAGAGGAAATAGAAATTATGTTATAACAGATAATATGGAGACAGAGGAATTTAGGGTAGAAGAAGGGGTAAAACAAGGAGGTGTCCTCAGTCCCACACTATTTATAGTAATAATGGATGACATACTAAAAGAAATAAGCACTAAAATCAAGAAAGTGAATATTGGACATAGAAATTTAAGACCTGTAAAGCTGGGAGAATGCGCCTTTGCAGACGACATTATGATCTGTGCAGAAGGAGAAAAGCAGTTTCAAGATAATTTGAAAATGTGGGAAGAAGAATTAAATAAGAGAAAATGAAAATTAACACACAAAAGTCCAAAATAATGAGCATAGGAAAGCAGCAAAGAATAAATGTAAGGATAGGAACAAAGAAATTGGAACAAGTGGAACGTTAACAAATATTTAGGAATAATGATACAAAGTGATGGAAAAATGGATGAGGAAATAACAGAAAGGATAAATAATGCATCAAAAGTGTATCACACCCTGAGTAAAGCCTTCATATGAAAGAAAGAAATTAGTCGGAAAACAAAAATTACAGTGTACCAAACTATATATAGACCAATACTCACCTATGGCAGCGAAAGTTGGGTCCTAAACAAAAGGATGACAAGCAGAGTCCAATCCATGGAAATGAAGTATCTAAGACGAATTAAGGGAGTAACAAGAAAGGATAAAATAAGAAATGAGTTAATAAGACAGGAATTAAATGTAAAATTGAACAAAATCAACTGAGATGGTTCGGACACCTAGTAAGAATTAACGAGAAAAGACCAACAAAAAACATTTGGCAAGCTAGAACAAACGGGAAAAGAGACAGAGGCAGGCCAAGGAAAACGTGGAATATGGCGATAGCAGAAATACTGAAGGGGAGAAACAAAGAATTTGGAGAAGCTATGAAGGAAGCCAGTGACAGGGAGAAGTGGAAGAAATTCATACATTAGAGAAAGTAAACCTTTACACCTTATGGTAGAAAAGGTCTTGATTATATTTATATATATATATATATATATATATATATATATATATTATATATTTGAAGGTACTTATTGGAAGGCACCATATTACAGTATGGTGGCTTCAAATATGTACCTTCAAATGTATGTGTAAAATGGTGTTAATTACTTGACAAAATTACACAGACCGTGTAATATTGTGCAGATCTACACAAGATGGCTTTGAAAAGAATCATTGGATCACTGAAAATATGTTGAAGCCAACGGAAGTTTGTTCGAGAAAAAAGTCAAAATAAACAGATGGTCGCCACATTTTTTGGAAATAATGAATGCACTTCATATGCAGACCTGGAAGCGCATCGTACTGTTAAAGCCGAATGATACACTATAGTTTGTATACTCGAAGTTCTACATTATAGGTAGTATCTCGAGCTCATACTGTTGCCTGAGAGATTGAGTATTTGAATGAGTGATGAGTGATTTCTTTCGTTTCTATGTAGTAGTTTACCCGAAGGAACGTTTCATGAATTTAGCAATGAAGCAAACAAAATAACGCGGAAAGATTTGAGAAAATGTTTTGCAGATTAATTTTAACGGATACAAAAATATATTGACTATGAAGGATTATAAATAAATGTGTTTCGTCAACAATTTGTGTATTATTTTACCAGGCTCGACAGAAGAAGGACTGCTCTTATGCATTCTATTATATGTATACAGATTGACTGTAGTAACGGTGGAAATTGCGAAGCCTATTACACACACTAGCACACGCATATTTACACGTACATGTGACTCTAATACCCGTAAGCGTAGTTTAGTTAGAATAACGTGGATACATTTGTCAGTATTTAATTTGTTTAGTATGACAGAATGAAAGTGTGGATGTACAGATTTGCTTTAAGGAAATGCAGTTGCTATTATAATAATTGATGTATGTATGCGTTAACATTGAATTGAAACAAAACTCTTTAAAAATCGCAACTAAAATAAAATTATTAATGAACACTAAATAAAATTCTTATAAAAAAACGAAACAAAATTCTAAATGAAATGTACAAAATTTATTTTAGTTTTTCGCGAGAGTTTGCTCAGACGTACTCATCGAGATGCAATTAACAAATGTAATCCCCGGTCTCCACATACCACACTATATGAGTGAAAGCCATCCCTACCAGTAATCTTGAAAATTGTTATACATATACGTATATGTATATGTGTGAATTTGAAGCTAAATATCTACGTTTAACTATGCCAATCTGTATACTTCGATTACAATGAAATTCTGTAATCAATAAAAAGAAATTTAAATTCTGTTATGCTATTAATAATTAACTAATCTGCTATACACACGCAAAATAATCTACTCCTTAACAACAGGAAAAATCAATCATATGCAACTATACAAATAAAACAGAAACGAAAATTAAATTTCATGTTAGGAATAATTTTAAAATCATGCAATAATATCATAGGTATTATTTCACAAAGTTAATAGAGCATGGACATATGTCAATGCCAAAATGTTAATAACTCATTTTACAAATAGCGGTTGATTTGATTAAAAAAAGGGATTAGAAAAAAAGTAATTATTCTGTTCTCATGTAAACGACGGAATAACGAGGCGTAAATTGTAGTAAAATATAATTTTCGACAGGATGTTTTTACGCAATTTATTAATTGCTCGCCATACTTTATAATGTATATCTATTTATTTTAATTTTGTATATAAATGAGCTTACATTATAATTTGTATTCATGCTTAACTAGTAAAACATACTTTTTTACAATTTGTGATTTTTTTAAATAAATAAACGTAAAATAAATTAAATTTTATGGTAATATAATGCATGTGCAATTCTTCCACTAATATATACTTAGTTGTAATTCTTAAATTGATGACCGTAGACATTTAAATAGATAGATCACCACGCGATCTATCTATTCTGAATTATTAGTGACATCTACTTTGAAAATCTAATTGAATTTTAAATGTGAACCAAATTAAGTCTGGATCAAATCCTTTAGTGAATAACAAAGCTTAACATTTCGATACCAAAGGGTGTAAAAATGACGCGGTTGACGAAAAGAGTACATTATGTGCCTCCCTAAGATTTCAGTTGATCTTGTGTGTTGCTAATTTGTTGTCTCTGGAGGAGGAATCGATTCATACATAGCATCCACAACAGGTTTGTGGAATCTTCTTGGATTTTTCAGTCTTCTAGCCACATGTGGTCTAATAAGTTCTTCTCCTAAAGAAAGAAGACTGCTTGCACCTGTGAGAAGCAGTCTGAGATGGAACAGAATTTTGAGTTGTCCATATGAGGCGCATAGACTAAAACAACACCGAAATTACCGGTTCACCTTGAAAAAGCACACGTGGTACAACGTGTTTTCGTCAAATTTCGCACTATTACCAGAATTTCACTTGGAACATGGATGCCGGAGAGGGTACAGTTATACCCCATGCAAAATTTTATTCAATTTTGGAAACACAGAGCATGAATTTACGACGTAGTGCGCGTAGAATGTTGGTACACATTACAAATAAAGATAACTCATTTGGATTAGCCGAAATTACAACCCTAATTCACAAAAACAAGGAAAAATAACTGTTTGGTGTACAGTTATACCCCCTCAGTTATCGAAAGGTTAAGCTAAGTAATTTATTCCGGGATTTAGGCGAACATATTGGAAACTGGACACCAAATTCAGTTTCATTCTACCCAGATTCTATATCTCAAACTCTATTACATCCACCACAAAATGCGTGAATTCATTGAAATTCTAAAGCATCCCAGTAATGCCATAATACTTAGCAAAGTCTTTTATTTAAATGTAGATTTAAAAAAGTGAGTTTTATTCATATAAGCAATTCAATCCTAACCGCAATGCTTCAGTGACCTAAAATGTTTTCCTTATAAACCTGTTCCAAACCAGCATACTGTCAGCTTCAGTGCTGCCACGTCAGCCAGTAATGCAACGCCAGCAGTAGAAATCTTGAGCATGCCCCTTGTAACAGTGGACGAAAAGTTGGAAAGGAATAAACATTGTTAAGGACCCAGTTTCATGCAGAACGTTTATAAAGTAATTCTAAGACTAAGACCTTTAAATGACCTTCTACCTTTCTAAGACCTTTAAATGTTCTGTGTACTTTGTCTTGGTGTGCAAACCACACCTCAAAGGACTACATCATCTATCGAAAATATTTTACGCTTCAAATATTAGAGAATAGAGTGTGGTCATAATCAATTTAATATTTTTTTTTTGCAATGCCATCAACAACTTGTGAGCAAGAGCGTTGTGTTGCGAAAGAACATAAGTTTTTGCGCCGTTTTTCTACAATTTTCTTAGTTAATTTAAATAGCATCTTAGTACAACATACTCCTGTTATACCCCACCCTTATCCACAATAGTCCGTCATAATTATCCTAGGCTGCTTCCACTTTATGGATTGATCTTTAGTCTCTGAATCATAGTCTCTGAACCATGGTAATAAGCCGATCCAAAAAATTTGAATAATCTTTTTTAAAGCGGCGACATATTTTCATAGGCGTTATTAATTGAATGTACTTTTGATCAAAATTCAAGCATCTCGGAAACAATTTCCCCTATTGCTTATGAAACACTCGTTCATAAGTAATATGTAATACTTTTGCAACACATTTGATCCCAATTTGTCAATCATTTATAATCATCTCATAAACAGAATAGATATTTTCCGGAGTGGTCACTGAAATTTGTATTCCAGAGCGTGCTTATCTTTAACTGCTGAGTTGTCTCTTTTAAATTTCGCTATCAAGTTCTTGATAATGGTGTGGAAAGGACACTGATCGATTAAGAACTTTTTTTTTTAAATAAATACTTTGATAATAAATACGAAGCTCGTTTTTTTTTCAAAATCTAGCTTTTTGTCGGACAGTTTTCAAAGATTTACAATTTTACAACCATTCATCATGTGAATGTAACTTTGATAACTTATTTATAAAACATCATATTTGTAACTATACTAATCATATTGAATTGTATTTATTAGCAAGGTTATACATGCTGTCCTTGAAATAGAGACAACTTATGAAAAAAAGATTTATACGTATTTTCTTATAGGAAAGCCCATTTATTCGATTGACGAATTTCAAATAAATGAGTTCTGCACGATACGTGTGCAAAGTTTGTCTTACATGTTTTACAGTGTGCTTTGTAATATATTATATTTTAGCAATATTTATATATGTATGTATTTTTAATATTGTTTTTGTTATGTTAATGACTTTTATTGTAATTGTGATTACAGCAAATATATCACTATCACTATGAATTGAAAATATTCAGAAAGTGTGTAAATAATAAATACCTCTGTAGGTGTAGGTTTCCGCGGTCGTTCTCTAGATGTAGATCTCGGCTTCCGGGTTGGAACCGCGTCGAGTTAGGCTTAATTGCCAACGTTTCGTCCACTGTTTCAAAGGACATCTTCAGGGCTGTACGTAGATGTTCGTCGTTTCGCAGTAGCTTGAAGAATGCTATGACAGAGACCGGTACAACTTATATAGGGGGGACCGCGTCAGATGGTGGCCTGCTATTGGCTGGGGACAATGAGCCAATGGCATGCGTCGTATGGGCGTGGTAATTCTTAGTAGAGTTCAGTAGAGTTTGCCACGTTGGATATAACGTATAGCCATCGTCTCTATTGAGATTGCGGGGATGTTTGTAAATTTCAATAGATTCACGGATTTTCCTAGGGAAATAATGCGATTCACGGGACAGAAGCTTGACATCTTTAAATAGAATTTGATGATCGGAGTTGAGTTTGTGTTCTGCCAGCGCTGAACCGGCTATATGTAACAGTCTAGTACAACCTTCATGTTCGGACACACGCACACCGACCGGTCGCTTAGTTTCGCCAATGTATACACTGCCACACGAACACAGAATGCGATACCTCCTTGTGCTTGGAGCGGAGATATTTTGTCTTTAACCGAGGGTAAGAGATCCGAAACTTTAGAATGGGGTCTGAAGACAGTTTTCATTTTATTTCTATATAGAACCTTTCCTATATGATCGGTGATACCCTGAATATACGGTAAGAAGGCGGTGCTGATGTTAGGATCGGGTTCACTCGGAGGTTTGGGGTTATGATGACTCACAATAGTACGGTGTATGCCGTGGGCGTTATAATTATTCTGGAGTAGAGTGTTAGAAACATGCTTAAGTTGGGAGGGTAGAGTCCTAGGTTCTGAGATAGAAAACGCTGAGATATCCTGAGTGAATCCGATCCTAACATCAGTACCGCCTTCTTACCGTATATTCAAGGTATCACCGATCATATAGGAAAGGTTCTACATAGAAATAAAATCAAAACTGTCTTCAGACCCCATTCTAAAGTTTCGGGCCTCTTACCCTCGGCTGAAGACAAAATATCTCCGCTCCAAGCACAAGGAGTGTATCGCATTCCGTGTTCGTGTGGCAGTGTGTACATTGGCGAAACTAAGGGGCCGGTCGGTGTGCGTGTGTCTGAACATGAACGTAGTACTAGACTGTTACATATAGCCGGTTCAGCGCTGTTCAGAACACAAACTCAACTCCGGTCATCAAATTCTATTCAAAGATGTCAAGCTTGTCGAGCATCTACGTACAGCCCTGAAATGTCCCTTGAAACAGTGGACGAAACGTTGGCAATTACGCCTAACTCGACGCGGTTCCAACCCGGAAACCGAGATCTACAAATAAATACCTCTATTTAAGTTATGCACATACATATACGCTGCAGTGTATATTTACATACGTAACGGCTCTCGATGTTATAAAAAGTATAAGATTGTTGATTTACTTACAAAATCAGCTGTTTATGCATTCAAGTGAATGATTTAAATTTCTTTTTTTTTGGTACGAGAAGTAACAAATATAAAATGTTAATGTAAATTTAGAATGTCTTTAAAAAGAATGTTACTGAAACTACACGCAAACACATGTTGCCATCTTCATGTTTATTAATTCTTGAAGATAAAATTTGTATCGTATGGGTTCAGTAACCTGATACGAAAAGTCAGCTGTTAAAAATTTATACTTACGAATTTTTATTAATTATTAAAAGAAGATGTAAGCTGGGAGACTTCACGCCCAATTTGGCAACAGTCTACCTTTAAGCGAAGACGTAAATGTAAATCATATCGAATGTACACATGTGCACATGTAACGATCAACAACTATTCTAAGTGCGAACGACAATAACTAAAATACTCTCTTTGTTATTGTGGGCCAGCTTTAAGATATCGTTTTCGATCCTCTTTATGATAAAGTCGGTGGCACAGTGACGTGATAAATATTTTTTAAATATCTTTATTTTCTTTCTCGCTTATGAATGGGAATTTTTTGAAAATATTTTGGATTTATAGTCTATATAATTACATCTTTCCATTTTTAGTACGCTTTTCCTTTATTTCAAGGACACCCTGTATATCAATACCTCCTCACATTTACTGCTAACAAATTCAAACTTGTTAGATTTTGATGACAAACTCATGATTACAAATCGTAGTCAAAAACAGAAATTATATATGATGATTATATAATTATATATGATCCTACCCAATATATTCACACAATCCTAGCGTTTAATAAAAGCAGTTAAATAAGCGTTTATGCAGAATGATATTAAAATCTTAACTTCGAATGTCGCACTATTATATCAACTGTCACTATCAGAATTTATATTTATTTAACTTTAATAAGTGCAATATCAATGTTACTGACTTCAAGTTACCAATTTAATTAATAGAATATTTTGTTCTTACAAAATCAATCTCTAACGAACATGCAACACTATTAATTAAAACTATGTGGTGAGAACATTGTAACCTATCAATCACTCACACTGTATTTCAAATATTCAATATGGAATTTATGTATGTATGTGCATTTATACAGGCGATAGTTCGGGTTCTTTTTGTTTTCTAATTAGCGGTCGTTATTAATGGAACTCACGGTTCAATAAGCGTAATGTTTGCTGGAATAATACGGATGCGTAAACTTAAACAATACAGGTTTATACTCGCTGTAATGATGCATATAATGTGCAATCTCGAAACATTAACGAGGTATGCGAATTTTCATTTTGTCGAAAAAATCAATAATAATGCTAAATAAATAGGAAATGCTTCAAGAATATCACTTAATTATTGTAATGTCTGTAATATCTACCGAAAAATTGCATGAAGTGGAGTGTCAATTTTGCAGAAAATATACTTTTTAAGATATTTTCTAACACTTAACTACCAAAATCGTTTGTAGCTATAGTCCTGATTATCTAGACTTTTCGGCTCATTGAACTCTAAATGCTCTTCAAGTATGTTTTTTTTTTTAGATTTGCTGGTTTTTATTTTCCTCTAAAATTTATTTAAATCTGGCTTCTTTCATTTTCACTTAATCATGTTAGATACCTTATTTCTTCTCTATATAATTCTCTTTTGCCAGCAGTTTCTGCAGTAGGCTCTTGGTGAAATAAGATGAATACCTATTCCAATAAATGAAATCACTTGACATTAGCTGTTTCACTACTTTATTAGGTTTCTCGAACATATTACTATGTATCTTTCTAAAATAAGATGCTGGTAAAAAGTTAAGAATCAAGGCAAGGAAGATAGACAAAGCAGGGCTGGAAAATAATAGCAACCGATAGAGCAAATCTAACGTTTACTATATACCGATCGTTTTGACAAATAGGATAAATAAAGCCGTGAAGAGGTAAGGGGTATGAAAATTCGCAAAGAAGTGGGGACGCGTACCAATGAGTCTAGATACCACGGTCTAGTAGCGCAAGTAGGCGACATAATACGCAGTTTGTTGCAGTCAGTAGTTGACAGCAATCGGATCGAAGTGTGTATAACAAGGACAGGCCGCTAAGTCCATAATTGATTTATTTTCAGTAAATGAGAAAATTGAAATTATAAGTTGGAATTTTCAAGGGAACACGTATAAGAGATTAGTAACTTATTTCCTTTGTCCTTTCCTAACAGACCTGTGCCATCGATATCAACTATATCCCGCGTTATTAACAAATTTAGAACCTACGGATGTGTCGTTAACTGCTATCGATGCAGACGTAATAACCCGCCACGTGATGAGGTTACGGAGGTAGCAATTTGTGCTTCTGTGGAAGAAAATAAAAATAAATCTCTTCGTGATATTGCCGAAGAATTAGATATTAGTAAATCAACTGCGTACGCGGTTTTGAAAAAAACAAATATCGGTCATATAAATATCAAAACCACCAAGAGATTTTTGAGGATGATTATTTTCGTAGAATGGAGTTCTGTCAAACTATAATCGATAAAAATATTGATATAAATAATTTTATTGAAAACATATGTTTTACGGACGAGTCCTCGTTTACTATTCATGGCGAACAAAATACAAGTATTTGCCAATATTGGTCTCGAGACAATGAGCACAGAGTACTTCAAACTCGTACGCAATATCCACAGAAATTAAACATCTGGGTGGGTATTTACAATAATGACATTACAGGACCATTTTTTATTAACGGCAATTTGAATGGACAACGGTATTTGAATCTGCTACAACAACATGTTATACCAGGTCTTGAAGAAGTCTCAGACAATATCAATAATGTATGGTTCAAACATGACGGGTGTCCTGCACATGAGCATAGGGATGTTCGGCAATATCTCCAAAATGTATTCCCAAATAAATTAATTTCGAAAGTGGGCACCATTCGATGGCCTGCAAGATCCCCTGATTTGGCACCTCTTGACTTTTTCCTTTGGGGTTATATTAAAAATAAAATTTATAGTCATAACCGAGCTACAACTTTGCCAGAATTACGACAAAAAATTATTGAGGTTTGCCAAAATATTACTCCCGATTTGTTGTCTAACGTTCGAAGAGAATTTTACGATAGAATAGGTTACGGTTTAATGCAAGAAGGGAAAGCATTCGAACACTTAATTTAATAAATTACAATTTATAAAATTAATTATTATTATAGTTTTAATTTGTTTAGATATTTTCAGAATGAGTTTAATTTATATTTTAAAGAGTACGCCTGTTATTTAATTTTTAGAAGTCTTATTTAAGTTTTTCGTATAATAATATTCAGCTCGAAATAAATTTTATGTTTTAAATGGTACGTAGTTTTATTTCATTTTACTTTAGAGTTTTTCCACTTAATTTGATGTTTTAAAAAATAAGTTGCCTTATGTTAATCTACTGTTAAAATTAAACGTTTTTACATTGCATATTATCATAGTTTGTGAAATGTCTTCAAGCACAACACGATGCATAATGCACCTTCGCAAACCTTCGCTAAACTGCTACCCAGCTGCTAGCTAATAGAAATGAATACGCACATGATATGCACACAGCATTCGTCGTTATCTGAATAAGCGGTGTGCTCTACAATATTGGTGGGGACGTACTTCCCTTGACCTCCTCTCCGCTTTTAATATCTTACGACTCAAAACGATCGGTATAGAGATTCTTTATTATTTTCTGTAATAGGTTTAAAATGTAACAAAACAGATCGTGTTAGAAATATACATCTATGTCTACTTAGTAAATTCATATTCAATGCCATATAGATTATAATTTCTTTTCGATTCAGTTTATAAATATTAAAATCTAGAATTTAAGAACATGCAGTACGTACCAAAATATGAAAGGATATTTAGGACATTATAATAATAGCAAAATTTTATAATCAACATTGAAATCGTGCAGATTTTCTTCGACAAATAAATATTGTTTGAGAAAATTAATACTGGTAGCCGTAACTTTGTGGTAATTCATTTTGAAAATAATAAAATAAAATAAAACAATAACTTTGTTATACCACTTTATTCACATGTAATAGTGACCGCGGTTTCGACATACAATGTCATTATCAAACTGCAAACTGAAAATATTATTTGCTTTAACAGTCAAAGAGTACGTTAAATCTTAAATAAGAGATATCCATTATAATCTTAGAGAATTAGGTATATGTTACTACATAATATATGCACAATAATTAGAATACCTAAAAACACAATAAGAACTTTGCAGTAAAACATAAAATTATATAATGTGTAGTTTCAAATAGACATTTTGTAATACCTACTTATAAGAGATACTACGGCATTCATTTAAGAATAGGTGGAATGATATTGATAATACTTCAAAAGATTCCATAATGTACAAAACAAAACTTAATATATCTGTTACTTATTGAAGTAGCTATAGGTTTATTTTAACATAATAAAGAATCTAGATGTCAAAACTGTGTTTAAATTTAAAGGTTATATTTGAATCACGAATCATATCAAATCGAATGAAAGACAGAGTAAGCTAGTCAATTAGAAAGAGAGGATTATACAAACTGTACGTAGAAGAAATCTAGCCGCTTAAAATAAGGAAGGCACATAGAAGGAGATATGTACGTTAAAGATGGAACATATAAAAATAAAAATATGTCTTATAGAAATTTTTATTTCATTTGAAAGACATTTAAAGGTAAATGTAAGAACAAGGGTTTTAAGATATAAAATATAATCTGAAAAAAGGACCAAAGAAGACTTATTTTACATTTGAAAAAGGATTGACGACACCAGCCTTATATATAATTTCTTAAAAAATTTTCACTCGTTCTGAAAG
This sequence comes from Melolontha melolontha, assembly GCA_935421215.2. Classification (NCBI taxonomy): domain Eukaryota; kingdom Metazoa; phylum Arthropoda; class Insecta; order Coleoptera; family Scarabaeidae; genus Melolontha; species Melolontha melolontha. The sequence continues at coordinate 35,004,156 of OW285236.1, read as the reverse complement.
ATATTATCAGATATTTTAAGTAAAATCATTTGTATGTATCATATTTTATTTGTCTGAAAAGTGAATCATTATTTTTATTTTATTTAATTAATTGATATCACTTTCACAAACGATGGACATGTATCATGTAGGATTCGACAACATATATAATGAACTCAGCTGGTCGGTGTGATATATTAAATATGTTTGAGACTCTGATGCTCGTAAATAAGAAATCTTGGGATTGCTAATTTTATATAGATCATTGATTTAATGCAAATTAATTCTAATTCCTGTTTTAACTACAGAAGAAATAACACGGACATTTTTTAAATCGCAACTAGGGAAAAGTCTCACAAGCATTTAAAAATATCTGGGTTTTGACTCATAATTAAAATTTTCAATAGGTAATTGAGATTTCAAATCAAACCTATTGTGTAAAATTAAGTATCTCATGTGGTAGGGTTTGTTCTCGTCACATGGATATGAAATAGCGCACTTCCCTTTCAAAATACTACCATTTTGGAAAAACTTCATATAAATCCATAAGTTTCGCTAATTTATAAATTTAAAATAGAAACACTGTGTCCTACCTTGGTATTTTGTATAGTATTATACTCACTAGGCTAAGGTGATACACAGGTGTGTTTGCAAGATTTATTAAAAATCAAACAAAAACCTTCAAAACTATATATTTAGATATGTGGATATGTATATATTTTCATTATACATAAATATTTACAAGCTATGTTTCATTTTGAAACAAAAATATAATGGATAATGTTTATCACGTTCAAAATTCATGTATATTTTACAAGTTGTGAACAATAAATGTAAATTTGACATCTTATCGTCTTATTTCTTTCCTTATTATACTGGATGCTAGACCTAGTTGCAAAAAAACCCTTTTGAAAACAAAATCCCTGAGAGCAATTCATAAGATTCTAAGCATTATATATGTGTGTGTGTGTGACAGTTTACGTTTGATAATTGGAGCCTATTTTAGAATCAAACTACACAGCATATATAGTTTCGGCAAGACACCGTACCATTGTTAAAGAGGCAAGATCAGACATCTTATCTTTTGATCAGAAAAAGTCATCACATTTAAGTTCGTGAAATTGCTAAAATGACTGGCATCTCTAAGAGAAGTGCTCCTGAAATTATACTACCTAAACCTCAAAGTCTCGGCTTTCTAGGTGCCGAAAATGCTTTATGATCAACAAAGAAAAAAACTAATCGAATGAGTGCTTCTCTTCAACGTCTCACCTGATACCACTGGGAAGGGAATTAATTATTGAATGCAGGAGATTTATCCTGGATTTATGAGTTCTCCCCAGAGATTAACAGTCTATGATATGGAAACGTAAACACACCATTAAAAAAAAAACTTTCAAAACCAAGCCATCTGCTCGCAAAACCGGCTACTGTGAGTAAGAGACACTGCGAAAAAAACTCTCCAAAAATAGCACATAAACTTTAAGATCTTTAGACACCCCAGAAGAAAATATCTCAAAAAATGGGCATTACAACTTTTTGTCAAATTTTTTATTTAGAACTACAAAACATAATAACTACATCGTATAGAATAGTTTAAAAATATTGAGAAAAAATATATTCCTGTGAAAGGTGCATATGTATATATTTTGACATTTTTTATACACCTGCTTGTTTTGGAGAAAGATGGCATTCGATTTTCTTACCGGTTCATATTCAGCAGCGCCTCCAGAAAATGGAATATCAACAAATTTGAGTAACAGTTCATATTGCTTGTGCACTGAAATTTGTATATTCGTGTTCTTAACATTCCAAGACTTTCGTGTTTTTTTTTCGCAAAGGGAGAATTAGGGTTACGGTGCCATCGATTGTGGGTTTATATGATGGGCAAATACATTGTTGAGAGATTATTTATATAGGTTCTGTCGTTTATGGAATTTTTATCTTTTTGTGTGTCGATATTTTCTAATATATTTCTATCTTTGTTATTTTTCTCGAATGCAATGATAGCGGTTTTTAAAAAATTAAGTTTGTGTTGGGTTTACTCGATGTGCATCAGGCACCGTCTAGGATGTAATGATAGCATTTTTTTTGGAAACTAAACGTGTGTTTGATTTGTTTTTAATGATAGCTTTAGCGTACTGGCTCAATCGATACTTACATTGTATATAAGAACACCTGCAGCCAACACACGAGTGCAAATAGGCCTTCCACTATCATTGGGAAGCCTTTGTCGACGTCTACTGTCTATTGCGATGTCCAATGTCCAATGGGGGACCTTATTATGGTGCAGTATCACTCTTTTCTCAGGTCGATTATCACGAATCTTTCGAAAAACTTTGAGTAATTGCATAGTACATTGCATCATATACATCATTCAAAAATGATCGTATCATTATAATATCAATGAATATAGCCGTAACATAGCCGGACGTGCTGAAGCAATTAACGAATAGCTTCTTTCCCGAGTTACAAAATTTTTTTGATGGAGCAGGTTTACTTTGGAAGACCAAAGCAGCTTACAGTAATTGTTTATTTGGTCCATATTAATATATCTAATATTTGTCGTCTCGAACATCGCTATAAAAGCTTATTTCTTGAATTACAAATCACTTTTGATGGAAAAGGCTCACGTTGGAAGACCAAAATCGCTATAAATGCACTGAAATAGAATTTTCGATTAACCTGTATACACGTCAAATGCAGTAATCTCATTAAGGCAACATTTATAGTAGTTCACTTCAAATTGGCAATAAATTTGTGTAAGACTATATTGTATTTCGACTTCCTTTCCCTAAATAATTAAATATTAAACTGAATGGCTAATTTGTAGCAGTTACTTCATAAAAAATGTAATAATATATATCGATTTTTAATGTACCGTTCCACAATTAAAGGAAAAACAAAACCATAATTATTTAATTTAATTGTAATATTACTTGTTAGTGCATGACTATGTTTTTTATTTAACCAAGCCTTTAATAAATAGTGTTACCTTCACGGTTGATAAGCTGATTTTCATTCCTTCTTGCCGAAATTGTGTAATTTTAAAAATATTCGTTGTATTTGTTCCTTAATTACACTTTTTTTAATGTTCGGTAACTAGCCAGCAAGTGAAATTGTAAAATAATTCTATATAAATAAAGTTTTAAAATTCAATTAATCAACATGTTAGTTAAATCTCAGATATGTTCCACTATTTATCTTTCAGAAAATAGGCAGTTATTTAACAATGACCCATATTAGATAAAATATTGTCTTAAGTAAGCAAGCGAAGTTATTTAATTACCAGAAACGTAATATAAATATCATTAAATGATTTTGAGCACTATGAGCTCATTGACTCGTTGAATTTCTCGATTATGTCAGCTTGCGCAAAAGGTCGATTAATGAATTCATAATTTAATTACGGTCGATTAGTTATAATCGACCTACATAACCAACTTCGGTATTAATTTCATGTCAGCTGCAGTTTTATTATTATTGTTGTTATTATTTTAAATGCGTGTTCATTTGTTTTATAGAACATTAATAATTTAATTGAAATTTTAACATGACAATGCGAATAAATTTGGTTGGATTGTATAAATTCCTATGATTTGTTACGAACTATCTACGGTGGTATATCAAAATATAACGAGACTGGTGCTATAACTCCTTTCACGACTAGTATTTTATAACACAAAGAATAGAACATGAAATCCCCATCTCTAATGTACTTATCATCAGGTACGCTTTGATTTAACTTTTGACTTTTATTATAAACTAATGACTGAATTGTCAGAGTTTGACGTACCCATCGAAAAAATTAAAGTGAAGCAAAGAAATGCGATAAAATTTTGTGTTCGGCTGGATAGAACCCCAACTGAAACTTTTTAAATGATTAAAACTCCATACCCAGATGATAATTTATCACGATGTACAGTATGCCAAAAAAGTTTAAGTATATCAATACGTTAAGCACGTATTACGCATTTGTCACAAATAGAAGAGACATGCAAATATACACGCCTGTAACTGTATATATGGGCATACACCTCGTATTTTTCAACATTTACTTCAGCCTAAGACACGTCTTTCTGTCATTTACTGTCAGACTTCATCAGTTAGGCTACTGAAGTAAAGCTTAAGGAATCGCCTCACAAGGTATAGCAAATTTTGTCTTATCATATACTATATATGTATTTTTTCTCTTCTGTTCCGGCATAGCCGGTCAAGGGAAAATTGCCACTTTCGGCATAGTCACTTTTGTCCGTCAGATGTTACTAGATTATATGGTGCCACCTGATGAGACAAAATTTGCTGTACCTTGTGAGGCGATTCTTTAAGCTTTACTTTACTAGCCTAACTGAAAAAACGTGCTTTAGGTAGAAGTAAATGCTGGAAAATACGAGGTGTATGTCTATGTGTACAGTTACAGACGTGTGTATTTGCATGTCTGTTCCATTTGTAACGATGTAAAGTGTTTGAGTGGCATAAGAAACTCAATGAGGGTTGTGAATCAGTGGAAGATGAATCAAATGCACGGATTGATTCAAAAATTGCAAAAATTAACGATTTAATTAAAAATGGTCGTGGGATTGGCAAGTATCGAATTTCTTACATTGTTAATTTGTCTATGGTCACACTCAACAAATTATTCACGAAGATTTAGGGCACCGAATGGTCGCAGCAAAATGGATTCCAAAATTAATGACCGATTAACAAAAAGCCAATCCAATGACAATTTGTCAGCAGTGAGAAAGACAACTTTAACATAATCCACAGTTTTTACATTGAGATTATTCTTTTCCAGATAGGAAACGTTTATCCACCCATCCCCGTTGGTCACGCAATCTACTTAAAAGAAACACATGAAGGTATGACTTTACTTCTAGATGGAATTAATTACAAAATGTACAAATGATACATTAGTGCAGACCTCAAAGTTGTAGCAATTCTACTCAGTTTACAACTAGAGTATACAAAGAATTACTTTCTTTGTGAGTGGGACAGTTGATCGACAAATTTCCATTCTATTGCTAAAGACTGGCCAGTTAGGACTCAGTATATTCTTGTTCAAAGGAATATATTTTATAAGTTACTAAGTGAAGCTGATAAAATAATTCCACCGCCATTACACATAAAATTAAGTTTGATGAAAAATTTCGCGAAAGCAATGGATGAAGGTGGCTGTGGATGTCAATCTCAGATGCAAAACTTACCCCAAACCCCAAATTAAACTTCCAACTTGTTTGTTGAACAAGAAGATAAAAAATTTGAAGAAACCTTAAGTGACTTGGAGCGTGTTGCTTGAAATGCTTTTAAAAATGTGACCTACAACTTTCTAAGAAATAGAAAATCTGACAGGGTGTTTCGAAAGTAATCTGAAATTTTGTTGTGAGTGCTTCGTCATTCAATTTTGAGACGAAAAGTTCCTATAAACATGTGCGATAAGTTTTGTCGTTAATGATATACAAGGTTTCTTATTTTTTTTTTTTCGTAATAAACGAGCTCTGACTGTAAGTGAAATTTACTTCTACGATAATGTTTTGTTAGTGACGCTAATGGTTTCGAAAACTAATAAGAAAGAACATGTTTATTGTAAGTGGCTTTTGAAATTTTGACAATTACTGTGTCAAACCCAAAAGCCAACGCATCATCTAAATTCTTTCTGCTTTCGTTTGTGTTCAGTTTAAACTTTTTGACTATGCCTGCGTTTACTAATGCTGAAATGACTAATATGCATTTTTTTGTAATGATTAGCCAATGGCAATGCCTCAGAGGTTAGAAGTATGTATACCCAGTGTTATGCCCAAATAACCGCTTACGATGTTCTGAAACGTTTCCTAAACTGCATCTTCGTTTACAAGAAACTGGAAGTTTTGCAAGATCAAGGGATATTATTGGACGACATAGAAAGACTAGTTTGTTTTTACGGGCGTAAACGAGACTGTTCGAAATCTGTCCACACTTGTTTGGTTATCTTTTATCATTGTATTATTCATTAATAATGAATAATAATTATTATTCAAAAGTTAAGTGGGAAATAATTATAGTAAAGAGAAATATTGTATTGATCTGGTTCAAGAATTCCATTCATATCCAGTATTCTATAAGATAAATAATGTATTCCTTGTTTAGGTTCGAACACTACCAAGAAGGATTAAATTAATACACATTATTTATGTGTTATTTGAATTTTCCATGAACAAAATCCAAATAAGTAATTGTCTGCACACGCTGAAATATGAATTTTGATGAGTATACGTAAGTAGACCATGTATTTTACTTACACATTATAAGATTTCTTATACAAGAACCATTAATAAATAGAATTTTACATAGTCTAATGGTTGTCATTATCTGTATTGCAACAAATGAGAATGACATTAAATATGAAGCGCATACACTTCATTCCATTAAAGGGACCATTAATAGTGGGGTTTCTATTAGACGTTTAGAGTACAGGAAAAGGTCAAAGATTAAAAGCGGAATGTTACATTGCGTAAGTTTAATTATTTTAATGTCTAGCCATTTATTACCATGTCTGCATGAAAAATATACAAAGTCTATAACAATACAATTAAGGCGTAAAACACTATTTAATACAAGAAGGTAATTAGATTTTAATGTTTGTTGTGCAGTGAGTGAGCGATGTGATTGATTGTGTCTGAATTATGACAAATTATTTACCAATAATCATTGTCATCCCACACAAGGACATACATGCGAGAACTCCACAACTTGAAGGTAAGGTTCTTCAAATTATTGACGAACATTCAGAAACAAGTACCAAAAAAATTGCTCAATAAGTAAATGTTAGTGACAAAACTGTTTGGAATATTCTAAAAGAAAATTTATTGAATCCATATCATATTCAATGTGTTCAAGATTTGCCACCTAATGACTATCCGCTCCCTATGCAGTATTGACAATAGTTTTTAAGAAAAATTGCAAAAAATCCTAATTTTACTGCCACTATGTTGTTTACAGATGAAGCCAGCTTCTCAAGACATAGTATTATGAATTTTCATAACAATCCTAAGTGGACTGATGAAAATTCACATGCTACAGTTGTAGCACGATTCCAACAAACTTTTTCGGTCAACGTTGGGATTGGTATTATCTACAATTATTTAATAGGACCATTTTTCCTTCCTCAACGATTTAACGGTGATACATATCTTCATTTTCAAGAAAATGAGCTTCCTGTTCTTTTGGAAGATGTACTTCTCATAATTAGAAAGCGTATGTGGTTCATGCATGACGGTGCACCTTCACATTTTGCATTAATCGTAAGGGAGTTTTTAAATAAGGTTTATTCAAACCGTTGGATAGGACAAGGATCTTCACACCTATGGCCACCAAGGTCATTTGACCACAATTCTCTGGATTTTTGTGTGTGGAGATATTTAAAATCACTCGTTTATAAAGCCCCGATTTGAAATTTAGAAGATCTTCAAAATCACATCATAGAATGCCGAAAAGATTCGGCAATCCACTAGACGTCAATTGGAAGCTTGTATTTTAGCTAGAGGTGCACATTTTGCACATCTCTAAAATATTATTGCTTCTATTAAAATAATAAGAACATTGAGCATCTTGTATCTCATTAACGACAAAACTTGTCACACAAGTTTATAGGAGCTTATCGTCTTAAAAATGAATAACGAATCGCCCACAACAAAATTTCAGATTACTCTCGAAACATAATGTATAGCACTCGCTAATGAACTTACCATAAATTGGGCTGTAACATGAACCTTAAAATAAATTTTGGCACATTTCTTCTTTCTCGGCGATGTGAGTGATGAACACGCGAAAGATTTCATCAAGACATTTCTCTTATTGGAAAACTTTATCAGGGCAAGTAAAACAGTGAAACTCTTGCTGATTATTGTTGGCCATTGATGGCAGATAGTGCGGAAAAGTATAAAAGAAAAGGAAAAAGAAAATAATTTAAACAGGACTGTACCATTCAGCTCGATATAATGTACACACCTAATTAATATTATTTCATTTACTTTTCAATATTTTTTTTCCAAAACCTGACCTGCCAGAATAAATTTGTTATTACCATTGTTAGAACTATAAAAGAAACGAAAATTATACATAATTTCTAAGGAAACATAAAAAAATGAAAATTTGTTGACCAGTATATAATTGGTGCGAGTGTAATTTGAAATGTATTCGTTAATAAAACAAAATGCTGAATAATAACCTGTTAGTAAGAACATATTAAATTCAATAGACTGGAAAATCGAGTGTTGCCTGTCATGCCTTGGAGACCAATCACAATATAACGGCAGATTGTTGAAACCTTATTAAATTTAAACGTTTTGTATTAAAATTGTACAGTAAGCGCAATCAAAAATTTTTATTTGTGTTGAATTATAGGGTTATTCTATAGTTTGGGTAATTTCATGGTTTAGCTTACTGTTAAATATTTTAAAAGAAGGAAGGGGGCAAGGTAAATTTTGTTATTATAAAACTCCATAGGGTCTTCTCGCCTTTTAAACTCATATAAGCATTTTAACTTAAAATTAAAATTAAAAATAGAAATAATTCGAGGGAATTGGATATCTATGAAAGCATTTGCATAATTAAAAACGGAAATAAAACTTTCAACGGAGATAAGGGTCAGATTACCATATATGTGCTTGTACGATTTCTTAGAATAGACACAAGGAAAGCTGTTAAATTTAAGTTTCTTAAAACTCAGTGTATACTTGGACGCCTCGTAACGTGTTTCGTTATTTTTGTGTTAGCATTACTGTGCCTTAAGTTCAAGACTGTTCTTTCCACTTGGTGAGGATGACAAATTAGTTGTCGAAATACGCATTTAGGATACGAATATTATTGTGGTAAGGGGTCTTATCCTTTTCTTAACTTAGCCACCGACTTCAACGAAAGATTTCACAAAGGATATTACTAATAATTGTTAAGAAAGCTTAAGACAAAGGTGAACATTTGCTTTACATCGTATGTGCATATATTCAATGCAAAAACAATAATATTCATAATTGTTTTGTGTTGTTTGTTTGACATAGGTTTAGTTTAGAATATTATATACCGTATGGAACTGGGGTGAAAGAACTCGGGAAGGTAAACGACACCCCACTAGTATACTAAATAAGAGAGAAGGGACGGTTATAGCACCACGCGCCAGGCATGTCTGTGCCCAGTCGTCGACGATAGATACGACAGAAATACGATTTCATACGCAATACGTATGTGTATACCACACCATGTATCATTGCTTGTCCAATCATACCTATGTGTATACCACACCCACATCTGACCTATCCTTATGCTGATCTATGCTTATCCAATCAAATACTACACTATACATTCAATAAACATATCGGAGAAGTAAAGCAGTGGGGACGCGTCAGCAGTGTCGTTTTGTTATCTCGTTTACACACGATAAATTTAACTAATACTTTCGTTAAATTCATATGCATCAATGTATATAATATCCATAACAAGATCTTGTATTTGGGTCATACGCATTGCTATTCATTGTTAATTACATATTTTTATAATCCATCCGAAATGCCGAAATTTCCAAATTATGTACTTAGAACTTCATAATTGTTTTAATATATTTGATTAGTCGAGACTATTATAGGTTTTTCGTTTACAGTTTATAGCCTTATTTGTTCTGTTCATTGAGGGTTTTTCCGTATGTCTATTGATTAATATTGAAAATTTCTTACAATAAGCTTCAATTTAATTTTATTACCTTGTCAGAATAATTGCAGATGCGTCCCTATAATTTACCGTACACAAAAGACCAGTTAAGACTAGTATCAACGAATAATTCATTGAGAAAACATCTAGCACGAACTCATAAACCATCGAGCTAGACAGAAATTCGACATTCGCTCAGATATTCAAAATAAACCTCAAATAAATAACAGATATCTTTTGTCAAATAATTAATAGAATTAATAGTACCTAGTAGAATAAAATATTTTAGTTCATAAACGAAGGTTTTATTCTGAAAACTGTGCATAGCGAAAAGCTTCTCAAATCAGGGAGGCTTCAACAATAATATTTTCATGTGTTCTTGCTTATTTTAAAATTGACTTTTCTTATAAAACACACCTCGTAGACGTTAATTTTACACACACATGTGTACATACATGTGTGAATTTAATTTACGTTTTAGTTCAGTGTATATGAGCAATGCTTTTAATTCAATTATATACTATTACACGAAAACTGACAATTAAACCTTTTTGTTGCATCGAAACCTTACGCGCCGCCGACTACCCTGTTGCACTGCTACTGCTTCGTTTAGACTAATCTGATAAATATTAACATACTTACACACTAATTAATAGAGACAAAAAGGATACTATCTACGAATAGCTAACACGTGTATGCATTTGTATATACTGACATATGAAATAATAAAGCGTTGTTAAAATAATAGAAGCACTTTTTGGGGGCAGGCCTTATCAGGAATAGTTATTGGCTAGGTATTAAAACTAATTCATATCTTGGTATTGATTTTAACATTACGTAAATGAAGAATAAGTTCTAAATGGAATCACAAGACAGGATAATATATCAGGTAAAAATCAATACAAATATATGCTGGAAACAGTAGAATAAAAGAAAGTGTGGATTTGTTCCAATTATTTTATTTTTCCATGGCAAGCTATTTCACCGGGGCAATGCTTTAGGTAATATTTTCCAAATGGAATTTTCCAGTAAAAGATTTAAAAGATTCAAAGTTAACGAACTTAAAAATATGATCATAAAAGGGATTGATTAAAAAGCTCCAGGATATGATTTAATTACTGAAAAAATTTTATATGAACCGTCAAAAAAGAGTATTATTCATTTAACATATATAGGGTTCTCAGGTAAGCGCGTGTCGGTTTACAGCTCCAAAACCAATGAAGTTAGGAATTTCGTTCAAATGTCAATCTATTGTATTTGTAAGACTCTATTTTAGGAAAATATTTTTGAGTGTGCAAGGTGGCCCATATAAGTGTGGCGATATTAAAGTGTGCACGCCAAAAAACATTTAGTTTCACATACGGCAAAAATTTAGCAGCGAATTTAAAGCAGCGATGCACATACCACAGCCCGCGGGCCGCATGCGGCCCACTATCGATATTTATTAGGCCCGCCAACGGAATTTGAAAAATTGTTCGAAAACCTACAAAAGTAGGTAAAAATCCATTCAAATCAATTTTTCTTAACTTTTTATTTGATTCTAACTTTTGTAATTGTTAGTAAGATATATATCTTTAAGTACCTGCTACTTTCTTGTTCAGGTTTACTACGTAGGACAGGTATGCTACTCGTCGTTCCAAGCATATTGTTACGAGACTAGAAATCTATCGAACCAACTAGATTACTCGAAGATTCGCGAAACATGTCGGTATTATCCCCGAACAATGTGGTAGGTTCTCCATGTTAGGTAACTTGTATAAATACATCGCATCGCCCGCTATCGGGGCAGTTAAGTTTTAACTACGGACAAGCGAACGTTATATTGTTTGAATTGTAATCAGTGAAGAATAAATATTTCGTCGTTCGAACTTGGTAACAATATAATATCAATTTTGATATGAATAAACCAGGCCTTAGTAAAAAAAACGTAGTCGTAATGTTGAAGATGAAAATCGACAGTTTCAAGATATTTGGACCGAAAAATACTTTTTTTATTACATCGCATAACAAAAGTGTCTGTTTAATATGCAAGAGTAATGTTTCTATTCCGAAGGAATATAATGTGAAAAGGTATTATGAAACCCAGCATCATACTTTTACCAAATTAACCGGCGAAAATAGAACGCAAAAAATTTCTACTTTACAAAGGGAACTAATAGGCCAGCAAGCTATGTTTACAAAACCAATTCAAGATGCTGAAACAGCTACCGAAATTAGCTTTGAAATATCTCGAATAATAGCGAAAACTTGTCGGCCTTTTAAAGATGGTGAGTTTGTTAACCAGTGTTTAGATATCGCCGCAAAAAAAAGTGTCCGAAAGATGCAAAGAGGTTTGAGAAAATTCAACTAAATCGGATTACAGTTCAAAGAAGCCTCACCACATTAGCAGCTAATATAGAATTGCAATTAGCTACGAAATCGAAAAGTTTTGAGTATTTTTCTATGGCACTCGACGAATCTACAGATATAAGTTCCACTGCTCAACTCTTAATATTTTTACGAGGTGTAAAGCAAAATTTTGAAGTGAGTTAAGAACTGATTGGTATGAGTTCTTTGCCAAGTCAAACCAATGGGAGTGACATGCTCAAAGCTCTTCTGGAAAAATTTTCTATAATGGATTTGGATTTAACTAAATTATCTGGAATTACGACTGACGGAGCACCTTCAATGGTTGGAAGTAAATCTGGGATAATAACTATGTTAAAAGAGTATTTACAAACTAAAAACATAGATACCAAGGAATTAATGCAGTTTCATTGCATTATACATCAAGAGGCCCTCTGTTCAAAATTATTGGTATTTGAAAATGTGATGAAACTTGTAGAATCTACTGTAAACTTTATAAAATCACGAGGTTTCAATCATCGAAAATTCACATAATTTCTCGAGGATATTGAAAGCGAATATGGTGATCTCCTGTTTTACATTGAAGTAAGGTGGTTAAGTCGTGGGTTGTCACTAGAGCTGTTTCTTAACTTGATTGAAGAAATCAAAATATTTCTGGCGGAAAAGAAAAAGGACGTCTCCGAAGTCGACAACTCTGATTGGCTGTGTGACTTAGCGTTTCTTGTAGACATCACAAATCACTTGAATGTCTTAAATACGCGACTCCAAGGCAAAGATCAATTGATTTCGTAGTTATACTCTCTGGTTTGTCCTTTCAATGCAAATTGAGTCTTTTCAGGACACAAATCAATTCAGCCAATTACAGCCATTTTTCGAACTATAAAAAAATTATGGTGAAATTCAATAAAACTTATGTCAATTTCGCTTAGGTTGAAAAAATTGATATTTTAGTACAATCTTTTCATGATCGTTTTCTAGACTTCAAAAAAGTTAAACCTCTATTAGAAATTTTCAGCAATCTTTTCAACATTTCACCCGAAAATGCACCGGAATTAATACAGCTGGAATTGATAGACATGCAAAATGATGCTAATTTACGAAACAAGTTTAATGAAGGTAATTTACTCAACTTTTACCGTTGCGTTGACAAAACCGCTTATAAGGCGTTGCGAATAAATGCATTGAAATGCGCAAGCTTATTTGGATCGACGTATATTTGTGAGCAAACGTTTTCAGTGATGAAACTTAACAAAACAAAAAATCGAAACCGTCTGGCAAATGAAAATCTGGAAGCAATTTTACGTGTGGCGGTAAGTAATGTGGAGCCGAACATAAACAAAATTGTTAGGTCAATGCAATGTCATGCATCAAAATAATAAAACATGAAATATTACATTGTAATGATTAGATTAGATTACATTACGATTACATAATTACAACAAACATTTTTAAATGTTCTTTTATTTTTACCATTTGTAGTAATTCATACTATTTAAAAATAAAAATATTTGAGCAAGTAATTATTCTTGTAGTGGCCCGTCCTTGGCTTATAATTTTCTCGAGTGGCCTCTGTTCTGCATCCTTGTTTTAAAGCATTTAAAGTATTCACTACTTTGAACTTAGGATAGTTCTGTTCTAACCGCAGGAAATGTAAATAAGTACTAATATAAATATATATCGTGAAATAAATCCTCTTATTATCCTATTATTAGTTTTTAAATTGTTGTTTAGTGAGTTTTGTTGTTAATATAGTATGTTTAAATTACTGTTAGTTTTATTTAAAAGGACCCAGACAGACAAATATTTTACAATAATATGAATTTGTGGGCTGTATCGAATAGAAAGAAATAAAATGCAGATCAAATTTGAATTACCCTCGTATTTTCAGCTGTTCATTTTATTTTCGTTCTCTACAGGTTAAACACAAGAAAAAACTCGCCTGTAGTTTAAGCAATATGACACAGAGGATTTTGCACAGAGTGAGTTGTGTAACGCGTGTGTGCACACGGTCCAGCACACAAATAAAACGCAAATAAAATTTATCGATAAACCGGGTAACGAGACGACCCTGTTAATGGATAGGCAGCAACCAGCAGACTGTGCTTAAACTTGCACGGTTCAATGGATTCAGTTTTTTTTCACTACTCTTCGTTGTTTTTTTTTCTCCTTTTTTTATTATCAAGCACGGATCACAGTATGCGTGACTATTTTTATTAAAGCTGCACGCATCTTTTGTGTACACGAATTAGTTCGTACTCCGCTTTTTAACTCTACTGATCTTTCTCTCTTACACTTTACTGCCTCTTTTTTTAAACGCACGTCTTTGCTGTATACAGTTCAGGTTTATGATCGAGTAGTATCAAAGTAAAACGTCGAAATTTTTATTTATCTTTGACAACATAATTAATTGCTTTAATTTCTCTCAGAAATGGTTGTTTATTGTTTGTCTTTTTCTCCGATTTTTTTCCTTCACTTATACATTCGTTTGAATCCCAACAGGTACCACAGAGTTATAAATAAAATGTTATGTTCTCTGGAAGTCGTTCGTTGGAATGAATGGAAAGGAAATTAGTTGGAATGTTTTTTATTGTTTGTTCAACCTTCACGGATAAGTAGTAAGTACAGCACGACAAAAAAAAGGAGTTTCGTGGGAATATTTACGTTCAAACTTCCTGAAAAAACAACCTTAGAAATCAAAATTGTCTAATATATAATGCAGTAAGATTACGAATACAAACAGGTGTTTTTCTGTGTTTTAACCCCTCTACAGGATAATTAAAATTTATTTTATACAAATTACGATATATCTATGAGTCCCTATGTTCTCGACCTAACATACAAAAAATATAGTTTTCAAAATTATATTATTTGAATTTTTCCATATAATTTACACTAATTTCAATGCATTTATTACAAAGATTATTTAATAATTCTACAAAATTGTAGGAATAACCTCACTTCATCTCAATTGATTCGGCTTTTACTTGAAGAACATAATTTTTAACGTGTGGATGCTGTAAGATACACAGGCCGTTCCATAACTTATTAGTAAAGCAGACCAATTTCCGTGCGCGCCATGTGCGCCGATGTGAGGAAAGCATTCAGTATGTGTTTCGTACTTGCTTAGACTGCATGTAAGTGTAAGCATACGTAATAAAATGTCGTCGACACATAAATCGAGAAAACGACCGTTGTCAGACGAAGTGAATAAGTTTATTATGGATTTCCCGGACTTAATATACGATGGCTCAAAAATTAAATGTTTAATGTGCAATACATATCTAATATGTTGGTCAAAAACACATTGTAAAGAACACGTAGGCAGTTCGAAGCGCAATAATAACAAAATTAATCGACAACAGTTTATACATGAACTATGTATAACTATGATTATGTGTACACTGCCGTTTACCTTGTTAAGTAATGATTCATTTATTTCATTCTAGAATAAAAACGCGAATCAAACATTACCGAGCACGACAACGTTACAAAGAAATTTACTATCGGTGCGTAAACAGGTTGAAAATAAAATCAAAGCCGAACTGAAAAATAAAAAACTGTGGTTATGTGTGGACGAAACAACTGACAGCAAAAAACAATCTGTAGTTAATGTGATGGCGTGTAATATGGAACCACATAAACCAACGTCTTCAATTTTATTAGCATCCAGACGACTAGAACAATGTAAAGCCGAAAAAATTTCAGAGGTGCTATTAGATACTTTGGAAAAAATTAAACTTTCGAAGGACCAAATATTAATGTTTATGACCGATGGTGCTGCAACCATGTGTTCTGTAGGCCGGTCTCTTACAAAATATTGTCCTAATTTGTTACATATTACTTGTAAATTCCATGCTTTACACCTTGTGGCAGAACAGGTTCGTAGATGTTATCCAGAGGTAGATGCTTTAATATCGAGTACAAAGGCAGTATTCCCGAAATCTTCAAAACGTATTCGGAAATTTCACAAATTGTGTCCCCATACCCCTGAGCCACCACAGCCGATTCTGACACGTTGGGGTACATGGTTACGGGCGGGGTTTTACTATCATGAACATTTTGAAAAAATTAAGGACGTGGTTTTATCATTCGATCCGAAAGAAAGTGCAGTTAGCGATACAAGCCAGAAAAAATTTCAAGATGCCCAGATTAAAATGGATTTACAAAGTATTCGTGAGAATTACTTGAGACTAGACGAAGCAATAACAAAATTAGAAAATTCGTCGCTATCGTTAGAGGAATCACTGCAAATCGTTAAAGATGTTCACGCACAACTGTGTGCTGTAGAAAACGCAAAAAGTGAAAGTGTTCTAATTAAATTGTTGATGAAAGTGTTTTAGACAGAAATGCAGATTTTGACACCTTAACACGTATTTGTGAGGGCACGTCTACAGAAGCGTTAAGTTACTTAAAAAAGTATTTTGATTATGCGAATATAACATCACTAGATGTAGAACGCTCGTTTTCCGAATATAAACATATTTTTTCCTCACGGCGGACATGTTTTTCAGAAATAACCTTAGAAACGCACCTGATGTTGAAAATATACAATCGAGTTTCTACAGTTTGTCAACCCTTGGAAGACGCTTAAAACGGTAAGTGTTTTTTTAAATCCTCTGTCGTGCACACAATCACTGATTTCATATATTTTCCATTTTATTTATAGGTACATACAACGCTGCTATAATATGTACTATTCTTATATTTCGTGTGTTAATGCATATTACTTTAATAGCAGAAAACCAAATATATATTTAATTATTTCTGATAGATTTTTAAAACAATATACAGACCAGTGTTGACTTTTGGCTGCGAATCTTGGACACTAACAGAACAACAAAGGAGTAGAATACAAGCAGTAGAAATGAGGTTCTTGAGAAGAGTACGAGAAGAGTAGATTCATAGAAGACAGACAATTATCTTGGTGGGGACATCTACAGAGAATGAACGAAGAAAGACTAGTTAAAAAAATATGGCAAGCCAAAATACAGAAGAACACAAAAAGAGGGAGGCCAAGAAAAACATGGAATAAGATGGTAGCTGAAATACTGACGGACAGAGGCAAAACCTGGAAGGAGGCTACTGTGATGGCTCGAAATAGAAATAGAAAAGAGTGGAGAAAATTTGTTAAAAATTAGACACTATACCCTACACCATTAAAGGTAGAAGGGGGTTTTAGATTATATAATATTTCTGATAGAATAAATGTCTCTACTTTTATACTTATATCGGTAACAAGCTCATGTTGCGTCCCTATTCTATCGCATATTCTAATATATTACGAATTACACTCCCATATCGGCGCTCATGGAATGCACGGAAATTGGTCTGCTCTACTTATTAGCTATACACCATTTGGAGATAATAAACATAAGAATAGTTATTTTGAACATATGCTACGGTGCAAAACAATAAAGAAAAAAACTCAACAGAAATATCTTTACACATTTAAAGCAAAAGTTGTTTTTTTGTTATAGAGTAACATGTGTGTAATTACGTTGTACTCTTGAATTAAATTTAATCGTTTAAAATACAGCAAACCAAATGAGAATGAAATGGCCAAGGATGCTTTTACACTAATTAAATAAAACTAATTAAAATGATACTTAAAATTACGTAGTAACAAAAGGTAAATAAAAATTGAATATGTATAGAGAAAGACTAGCTTTTAATAATTCAACGCCTATAACTAGATTGAATACTAAATACTAGCTAAATTAGGATTTTGATCTTCTAGATAAGGTCCGCAGCGTGACAAAAAAAGGAACTTAAATTAACTGCAAAGGATATAGATAATTACGATTATTATAAATCAATTCTAAATTTTAAAAAAACAGAAACTTTTAGCTTAATTGACCATCTCCGCGGTGGGGAATCAACGTTGATGGCTCTGTCTGATTGTCTTTGGTCTTAATTCCATGCAGAAGCTCCTACGATAGGCCGGTGGAACAAGCAACGGAGATGTTTCAACGGCCGGAATTACGACTGCTGCACAGGCCAAAAGAGACATCAAAACTTTGCAACTTTTTTAAATTTAGAACACAACTAAAATCTCTCGTTAGGGAGAAAGGATACTCTCTCGTTCAAAAAAGATCCTCGACGGGTAATTGATGCTTTCAATTAAAACAACGTGTTACTAAAAAGGCCCTGAAGACAGGAGGCTACAAGTGATATTCTACGTAAAAAGAATCATTAAGCCCTACAATTAGTAAGTACGTGTTGAACGAGAGCGGGATAACGACTCCTCGATATCGGTGTCAGTCTTACAACAACTGCGCTCGATCGAATCTTCGCGATCGGCAGACAGAGTGGGGAAAAGCAACGAAAAAAACTAATACGTAATCATTTTTACAGATATAGGAACGTAAACGGCTGAATATACAGGTAGGTTCACAATAAATAGAGCAGAATAAAATAAAGTAGGACGCTAATTGGCGACGAAATAATTATGTGTCTTTTACTACATTACTACTACAAACACGTAACACATAATTTGCTTAAGTAAAATGTTTCATGTTAAAAGGATACAGGGTGTTGAAAGTTAATTTTTCAGTAGTTGCCCAGATTTTCGCATTTGAATGTGCGGTTGCACATTTTGCCAATGGGTGAAAGTATTTAGTTCACCAAGTGTCCCTTTAATATAACAAACCATTCAATGTTTTCTAGCTTTTCCTGTTATAGGTACGTCAAAAACTAGTTTTTACATCCAGGCAGGCGCGGCTCGTGATGACGTATTTGGGAGTGCAAGTACAATGATGCGAGTGCCTCGTGCGTTTTCGGTGTTTACTAAGAAAACGTTACAGTTAGTACACGAGAATACACGATGCACTCGCATCATTGTACTTGCACTCCCAAATACGTCATCACGAGCCGCGCCTGCATCCAGGTATTGTAATCTTTCCATTTAAAAATGGTTAGGCTTAATAAATTATCTAACCGTGATTAACGGGAAATGCTCTGCGTTTAACCCAAGAAAATTACAACGGACGTGCTGCACTTAGAAGGTACGAAGAACTATACCCAATCAGAATCGTTTCAGTACCGAAAAATATTTCAACGAATATTCAATCAATTAGGTGAAACGGCTTCGTTTTAAAACAAAAATCGTAGCAACCAAACAAGAAGATTGATTAGAATCGGCGAAAATCCTAAATTAAACTCTAAACGTTTGGAAGCTTCTACGGGAATTGTTATATATATATATATATATATATATATATATATATATATATATATATGTCTTTTGTCTGTTGGTACCAGTTCCAAAATAATTTCTAATCTGAGGGCAAAATGATTTTTTGTGGAATATATTTATAGTTCTATCTGTATATCGTACTTACTACATACACCGTGTCCGACAAATATGGAATATGGCGAATGGAACTGAAGCAAGTGATTTTATGAAAAAATCCTGAAACGCCTCGATTTTGTTTTTTAAAAATGCACATTTTAATGCCATAATGTAAAATAATGTAAATCATGTTTTCTAGCGATGACGTCATCTTTTTTTTGGGGGGGGGGGAGGAGTCCCTAGTTTTTTCCATGGTTTTGAGAAGCTCTTCCAATGTCTGGGTGACAGCATAAAATGTTTGATATCTTGATTGATAGCATAGGGGGTATTCGAGAAAATCTAATTCATTAAAAGTTTAGGAACAATTTTATTGAGGGGAATTATATAAACTAAAATTGGAACTAAATTAACATTCAAGTATTGATTAACCAACAAATAAACAAAGGTATTGAAATTTTGGATCGAAAATTGCAGCAGTTGTTCAAACTGCACTCCATTGATAGTTTGGAAATTATTAATTTAATAAGCCTTCAATCGCATTAAGAAACATATATACGGGCAACAATATTAATATCTGTTTCTTAATGCGATTTAAGACTTTCCCGACGATTCGAAATTTCAGTCCTTAATAGCTTAATGGTAAAATCAGTGGTCCGGAAAACCAATAGACGTAGATTCGAATCCTGCTTAACGGCGAACTTTTTTCGTCAAAAGAATTCGAATAATTACCGTCGTAAAATGTAGAAAGCATTTTTATTTCATTTACATTACTTCGCAAAAATGTCATTGACTTGCTACAAGTTTGCCGAATACGGGCAACAATATTAATATCTGTTTCTTAATGCGATTTAAGACATTCCTGACGATTCGAACTTCAGTCCTTAATAGCTTAATTGTAAAAGCGGTGGTCCGGTAAACCAATTGATGTAGGTTCGAATCCTTCTTCATGGCGATTTTTTTCTAGGTAAAAGATTCGAATAATTAACATCGTAAAATGTAGAAAGAATTTATTTCATTATTATATTTATTGTTTGCTCGTTTTGTTATTTTGAGGTATTCCATAGATACGATATATTCCTTTTTGAAACAAATGACTTTCATTTTTCTTTATTATGGAAATATTATTATTATTAATGAATACCACCATGAATAACCTGTGGATATTGAAAAATAATAATTAAAGAACAAAATTTACTTGTCTAACGAAACCTTCACTCTTTGGAATATAATTAATTTAAATTTTTTCTTTTATTCCCATATTTGTAATTAAATTTTTTAGTGCTTCGTAATTTCAAAATTATGTACAGTTAACGATACATTTTCAATGTAATTCCGAGCATTTTATTATAACACAATAAAACATTAAAATTAATTAAGTTCAGTGGCACTGGCAATTAAAAAAAAATGTAACGACGGCATAACCAAAATCAATTATAAATTTTATTAGCTTGTCAATACAAGAGTAAAACGATTGAAACACACTAGCATTAAATACTCATACGTACATGTATGTATATACATCATCTTGTATTAAATTAATTTCTTTTTTCTCCCATCGTTTCAGTGTCCAGAAAAACAAGATCTATTACATTTAAACGTTACAGTTAATTTATAAACAAGCCGATAATCTCGGTTCGGAATTAATTCAGAGACAGAGGAAACATCACGACCGAAACACTAAGCAGCAATAAAAACGTATCTCTATAAGAAGAAGTCCAATAAACTCATCGTATTGAAGAGACACACGCACTCAAGAACGAACGAAATGGAAGTTTCAAAACACGTTTAAGAGATATCTTGTGTCGTGCTCATGTCAATTGATTTCTTAATATGATACTGTTACTACAGTCTATATCTGAAATGGTCATTAAGACCGATACGAAATTACTCCGAAATCTATCTAACCGAAATAGAATCGGAAAGGAAATGATAACGACAGAATAAAACTTAGATAGTAATGAGAAAGAGAATTCTATATATAAGGTCAAGTGTTTAAGATATAAGAGGAACAGTTTACCGGAATTAGCCTATAGCTATGCGAATGAACAATGCGAAAGAGAGTAGATATTATCGTAAAAAAAAAGAAAGAAAAAGGATTCTGATTTAGCACAAAATACTTCCATTTATTACGGCTTCGGCGATGAAAATATGATAAAATTCTTGTCCGGTCTCCTTCTTAACGGAAGCGTCATGAAAAATGTCCAACTTTCAAAAGACCGAAATGTCATCAACGTAACAAATACTGGTCATCAGCGTCCCCTGAAAGTTTTCCTTCTTTTTCGGATTCTTATCTGTTTTCCATACCCTCATCTTAGGCGCACGAGGAGTAGTATGATGGGCGTTGAAGGGGATGGGGTACAGCAGCAAAAAAGAAGTTAGGAGACCGAGAATGATGAAATATAAGCACGGTGATGTTCGTTTTGTTTCTCTTTTTTCGCTTTCGTCCTCTCTTTGTCACTCCTTCGTGTTCCCTCCTCTCGCTGCACTTTTATTTGTGTTTGAGGGAAAGCGATGTGGAAGAAGACACGATACGATTTGAGGCTGCCGGTATCAACTTTTTTTTCGGACAAGTATCAATTTCACTTTGCATATGAGGGGTTCGGTCGTGTTGACCCACCCCGGGGTTATGTCTCGAAATATGAAGGGTTTGAGTTCGGTTATTCCCCCGATTCTGAAGTCCCCGTAAGCCCACTCTATCCTACTGCGCTGGATATGTAAAGTAGATATGTTATCATGTCCGAATATTTATATATTTATATGTATCACTACGCGAAGTTCAAAACTGGGGGATATCTAATTTGTTTCTGGGAAAGTTTTGCAATTCGTTCTTTATTTATTTTCTATATAGCGAGTTTTGTAGAAAGAAGTTCCTGTTGTAAGTTTATACATAGTTAAACTTGCAATCTACTTTAAAGTTAGTAATATTATTGGGATAATTTGGCCAATTTACTAACAACACAGCAAACTATAATTATCGTAGTAAATTGATATAATCTATACAGGGTAGCGCAAAATCATCTTCCCGATTTTTATGATCAAATAATTCTTTCTGGAGTTAGTATTTATTGAGTTTCTCTTTTTTATAATGAACTTACTTTAAATAAGAACCAATGAGTATTAAATCTCAGATTACATCTAAATATCGTCTAGTGTGCTACGTTACTTTCTATATTTCGACAAACCAAGTTCGTACCAACATGCAGAAACGCCAATAAGAGCAAAATGCCAGGAAGGTGGCGTCACGAATTTTTCATTCTCTTTTTTAGACTAAAATAAATACTTGTGAGTTTAGATATAGAGTAATATACGCCTGCTGAAGAGATAAAGTTTCTCCTTCTAACCAAACGATATTGCAACTTGTAGCCAAATTTGAGGAAATACAATCAGTAGGAAACGCAAGGAGGACAGAAAGACTGCGAATGTGCTGAAACAGCGCGTGTCGTGTTTGAGCTATGTGTATCTTACAAGGTTGAAAACAGAAGAAAGAAATTAATTAGTTAAATTAATGTGAATGCAACTAAAATAACTGCATTGATAAATACAGAATTACCCTAGAAACGTAGACATGTGCTTCATGGGTTAGCAGGGTTAGCTGTTACGAAGAAACTATGGTTAAGGCATGGCAGCTAGACTAAGAATAAGGGTCGGTTTTGTATAAGAGAACACTGGTTTGGGAGAGGTTCTCTTTTATGACCTGAACTGGAGGGGTGTTTGCATTTTCGTCACCAAGGTAAGAAAAGTGATAATCGGACATGCATTTTCGTCACCGTCCTGAAAAGCAGACGTTACTTACACATGCATTTTCGTCACCGACCATTTTCTTATCTTATTAAGTAGGTACTTAGCAATTGAAAATGAAACGAAACAATTTATATAAAACAAGGTTGTTTATTCAAATATATATACATAGGTACAGAGCTATATAAAAAATATGTAAAACATCATTTTATGTAAAATAACAATGATATGAGAGACATTTAACTAGATGTAACCTGCTTATTTCATTGTTTTGGTATTGTGTAAGCATAGACTCAATAAATTGCTGCCTTTTTTTAACTTTACGATTGTGAATTTTTGTAGGCATATGCAAACTTTGTATTTTAATATAGGTATCTATTTGAAATTCCTTCAATTTGTTGTTCGAGTTAAGGTAGCTGAATGCTCTGCCCAGATTGAAGGCGGAAAAAGTGATTCGTCAGAGATATACGTATCAACCAAATAATCAGCATATTTAACTAGTCGGTCGTCTTGTGGCATATTTGGTATTAAATCAAAGGCAAAGCATTCACCTACCTCTTCTGACGTAGGTACATAAGCGAAACCCGGCCCTCCTAAGTACCTCATAATAGCCCGTTGCTTAAAGGAGTAATCCGTAATTAAGCACTTTGGTGACGAAAATGCATGTGTCATAAATGCCCCAACTATTGCGCACGGTTTATCTATCTGGTCGGTGACGAAAATGCATGTACCCAACTGGAGAGGGATCGAAGTTGCCAATGTCTTGAATAATGAATTAATCAAAAGCGCGAGCTAAGAGTTGCGATTTTGATGAAACAAATATCATTAAAATATTCCTTGTGAAGAAAGCTATAAAATGATATGCGACATGATATAACTATGAAGACGTATTGTACGTAATTAATTAAATAACTAAGTTAAAATGAAATGTATTCGAAAGAACGTAGATACTTGAGTTGAACCTATATTTCTTGGAAGGGTCGGTCGTATTACGATAACAAAAGAAAGACTTACTATTTGCAAATAAGAAATATACACAGAAAATGTCTAAGTTTGAATTCATATTTTTAAATGCGAACTATATTTGAAGAAATATAATTAAAAAAGAATTAAAGCATTCTTAATATACGAAGTGTAATAATATGTCCATTCAATATTCGCCAGAACAAACAATATTTTTTGAATAAACTATTTAAGAAAATATCTCAAAATCTTGACTTGATGGAGCAAATTTTAAATTAGATTCAGAATCAGTTTGACAAAAGACAAAACTACACGTATTGGTGTATAAGAAAACCAAACTGTGTTGACCAGTGTAATACATGAAAGAAGTGACTTAAAAAGGTTTGTTGTTGACTACCAATGTAGAAAGTATATTCCTAAATATTTTAATTTTAAAATGCCCTCTCCTATTTTTTCCTTTTTATTTTCTAATCAGTTACATATAAAAGAAGACTCGTTTGCATCTTTTTTACCTTTTGTGGGATAGTCGGCGTCTGTGCGTTTTACAATTTTCAGGGTCAGAGCTCCAGACGTACCCGGTCAAAGTTTACCGATTAAACATAGTCTGGTACACAACTAAAAGCTACAAACTAATCAAAGCGTTCAATGAATCGAACAGTGTTAACAATAATAGTTTGCATGAACGGATGCTAACGTAAACTCTTCACGTGTGTTCCACTATTAAAGGCGTTAATCCATTATTCATATGTGACTACGCTACATAGAAAGCTTTGATTTCTATAGGGGAGAATTTAAGTTTGAATGCACAACAATATGTATATTCGCTCGTGGTAAGTGAGCATCTAATTAGAGAAGCATAGATTAATTTATTAATGAATTGATTAAATTATCAATACTTTGTTACTGACGAAAATATATTTCCTGAAAATCCGAAAGGTAGTAATCTCAATATTTAAGGTGAGATTGAAAAATATTCTTAGTAATATATTTCTCAATTTAATATTTGATAATCGTTTGAATATGGTTAATAAAGTTCGGATTTTTATGCACAAGAAATGCTTCAAACATGCGCATGTCAAGTATATGCTTCATTTTTACCTTTTATGCAATTCTATGCGCTTTATTTTTTTGTATTTCGCCTACTGGAAATCAAGGAAAGAATAGTAAAACAACAAAAAGTAGTCTAAATTAGATTTATACATAAAAAATAAATACTATTACATAATATATGATAAGAACATTGCATAATAATATGGTAAAAGATTACAATTAATAGCTATATACATATAATTCTATGGACGTTACTAAATAACATAATAAATTATTATGTTATTATTATGTCCATAGAACTATAGGGTACCGTATGTGGTAAATATCATTAGGCATAGAGAATCAACGTATGAGTACATACAATGTATACGTACATGAGAAAGCCAGTCCAATGCCAGCGAAGACCGCGACGACTGACGATTGTCTCCGATACCGATTGAGTGGAAATTTTGCATTAAGTCTAGCTGCGTCCGTTACAGTTTGAAAGCGTACAATAAAATTAATATATAATGGCTCTTTATACACCCACTGAAAAGCTTCAGTTAGTAAAATGGTTTTATGCTGGCAAGTCTGCAATGGATTGCATGAATTTGTTTGCGCTGACTTTTGCAGACCGTTCTGTACCTTGCAGACAAGCAATTTATAATATTATAAATAAATTTGAAACTTGTTTTTGTCTCAATAGCTGTATGAAATGCAAACCAAGAGAGGTATCACCACAAAAAATGTAGGAAAGAGAACGGCGGGATGTTTTGTAGTTTTGTCAAGACGTTATGGAAAAGTTAGATCGATATGAAAATTTCGCTAAAAATATTCTCTTCACCGATGAATCAACTTTTCCATTACACGGAAAGCACAATCCCTCTGTTCTTCGATATTGGGCTTCGGAAAATCAACACTGGAATTTTGCAAATCGCACTCAGTATCCTCAAAAACTAAACGTTTGGGCAGGTATTTTAGGTGACCATTCTTTAGGCCCCCATTTTATTGATGGTATATAAATGCCGACAAGTATCTCGAATTACTGAAAAATCAAATACTACCCGCCATTCAAAACATTGGAATAAATCAGGAAATCGTTTAGTTTCAACATGATGGCTGTCCAGCACACAATGCAGTGAGGGTAAAGGAATTTCTAGGAAATACTTTTCCTGACCGTCTTATTACTGGAACAGGAAACATCAAACGGCCCCCGCAATCTCCTGATCTATCTCCAAATGGTTTCTTTTTGTCGGGATCTCTAAAAAATATTGTTTATACTCATGAAGCTGGTAGAGCAGAAAATCTAGTTGCCTTGAGAGAGAAAAAAAACTGAGGCTGCGAATTCATTAACTGCCGACATGTTAGCAAATGTAAGAGCTAATTTCTACGACCGCCTAGGACAATGTCTTGCTGTGCAAGGAGGAATTTTTGAACCTCATATAAATTATTATAATTTTTAGAATACTTTTTTATTTATTTTATTAGGATTATTCTTTAATTCTATTAGAATTACCCTTTTGTTTATGCGACGCACCGCAACTTAGAAATTTCCTGCATCTACTGAAAGAAATAAGAGAAGCAAATCCCTTGCAATTCGTAAATGTTATTTTAGAACGCATTACAAGTACCTATGTCGATGGTCAAATGGTTACTGCTAACTTGTATTTGCGAAACAATCGGAGACAATCGTTGCCGGCCGTCGCGGTCTTCGCCGGCATTGGATTGGCTTTTCCATATACATATACATCGTATGTACTCATACGTATTCCCTATGCCTAATGATATTTGGCACATGTAGTATGTATAGTTATTATTAGAGTGGACCAATTCGGAGCGAAAGCAGAGGCGTGGCTAACGTATTGGTTCCCGCATGGGAAACATTATTAATATCTAGAGATATACGATACGAGATATATATATTATATATAGAGATATATCACGAACGGTGCTGTTATTATGTTAGATACAAAAAAAATGTAAGGCGGTTTTTCTAGATTATGAAACGTTCTCGATGATACGTATAAAAAATAAAATCTAAAATGTATGTAATTAGATGATTAAAAAAAACTTACCGTCTTATGCGTTTTCCGTGACTTGAAAATCTGGAGAAGCGCGATGAAATATTGTTAACATAAGGTGCGTCTCCAAAGTTATTTCTCGAAAACGCGTCCGCCGTGAGGAAAATATGTGCTTGTATAAAGAAAACGATCGCTCCATATCTAGTGATGTGATGTTTGCATAATTAAAATAATCTTTGAAACAACTTAACACATCTGTAGACGAACCTTACAAATTTGTCTAAGTCTGGCAAAATCTAAATCTTTATCTAAAACACTTTCAAACTTACTTAAAATACACTCATTTCTTGCGTCTTCTATCGAACATAGCTGTGCGTGTGTATCTTTCACAACTAGCACTGATTCCTGTAACGATAGCGAAGAATTTTGTACACCACTTTGAAATTACCCGCGCAGTACATACTTCTATTTGTCTGCTAGCTAATAAAATTGAGGATGGCGATTGATTTGGTTCCATTTTACGCACCATAACATTAAGTACAGATCTTTTTTTGCTATCAGTTGTTTCATCCACACTCAACCACACTTTTTTATTTTTCAGATCAGCCTTAATTTTATTTTCTAAATGTACACGAACAGATTTTAAATAACGTCGTAAGTGGGTGCAGCTCGGTAATTCTACATTGCCATATTTTTCAAGAAATGAAATAAACGAATCATTGCGTAACAAAGTAAACGGCAAATTACACACAACCATCATTGTATACAAATCAAATAAGAACACTTCGTATTTTGTATCGGCACGAGTGTCTCTATCTTTATGTCTTGCGCTATGCACGTGGCGTTGCAGATTTGATTTTGTTAAATGGTTTATATATATATATATATATATATATATATATATATATTGCACACTAAACATTTTACATTAACCCCATTGTAAGATAAACTAGGATGGTTCTCAATAAACCTATTGACTAACTTAGATGATAGCGGTTTTTTTACTGTACGCTCCTTCAACATTATTAAATACACAGAACACACTTTCCTGCTGCTATTATACGTGTACACACGATGACCGTGAACAACATACTAAGTAATCGTATGTGCGATGGGGCACGCGGGAACCAATATGTTAGTCACGCCTCTGCTTTCGCTCCGAATTGGTCCACTCTAGTTATCATGTTTGGCTGTGGATTATATCAGCCGAGCTTAAGCTCACTGAACCGCAAATTCTTCAAATTTCTTGTCTTCCTGTTTTATTATGTAAAGTGAGTTAGAGATTTCGTGTTTTAACTTTATTATCTTGCAAAGTCTAAACGGCTTGATTGACGCACGAATGCGTATTCCATATATATTTCGGATATACAAATAACAAAGCAAATAAGAAGTAAATAAAATTAAAATATTTTATTTAGGGTTTTTTAATATCTTATACAAAAGATCATTTGGAATTATATGAAATATTACAGAAATTTGCTTGGTAATTACTGTGTTAATGACGAAAAAATATTAATGTACGGGCTTACTCTTGCAAAGCACTGCTAATATAATTTACGAATAATTTTATTAAAGCCCCTATAGTGAAAAAATTATATTATTAGATCTGAAATTATAAGATGTGATTATATGCTCGGTAATTAACATAATTAAAAGAGAGATTATATTAATATATATATAGCACTAACGACATACTTTAACGAATTACTTCCAAAAGCTACCCCTCATTACCACTTATTTCAGAAAAAAAAGTCCCGTCACGTAAACCGTAAATAATTTTGAAACGTCCTCGAGATCATAATCACGCCAAATTATAAAATTTTTCCAAGTATATGATAGGACCAAATTAAATATGAATTATGTGTGAGCAAATGCTAACCCCTCGAATTGAACTTGAAAGCTTAGTGGTTGGTCTCTGACCAATTAAAATTGGAATATGGCAAACGTTTATGAGAAATAATTTAAGGCAGATAAAGAATTCAAGGGTGAGAGAAAGAGAGAGAGAGACACAGAGAGGGCGAAACGTTATGGCGGTGCAAATACATTAGTGAAATGAGTAATTAAATTTTAATAAAGCCGTCTTAATTATGTCGTTAATGCTTTGTACCAGGGGTTCATCATAAGTTGGGCGATAAATTACTTTATGGTATCTCTTTTTACTTCTAAGTTTTACTATTAGATTCGTTGCGATTATTTGCAGAGGTTACGGGAAGTGATGATTAATCTATTTGACGAGAAAATGTCACTTTCTTAATCATAAGAAAAATAAAGGTTTATGATATAATTATGAGGACTTTTGTATGTAAAAAAAACAATATATGTAAAGAATGTTTATTTGGTTTATTTTGTAATTAATTGTGGTTTCAATATTGCAATTAGAGGAGTTCTTTTATTTATTATACTTAATAGTAGCTTTTAATAAAGTTTAAAATTAGCTTTTTATGTTTTATTTTTCCAAATTATACTTGAAAATACTAATCAAATTATAGTTTGTCCATCTAGAATCAATTAAGTTCCAATTGGTTTTATTCGGCTTCTCAAACAAATTCAAAAAATTTTTTCAATATACCAGGAATGATTTTGATAAATGTGATTCATTTTCGTTTCCGAATTTGGATTTTACTAGTGTCTCTTAAAATACTAACAAGCAACAACTATTTAATAAAATACAAAAGAACTTTGATAACAGTATAAATTCATAAAAGAAAATAGGACATATGAAGAGAATGGATGACCGAACGGCAATAAGAAGAATATTCGAAGTAACAACAACAAACAACAAGTAACAAAAGAGAATAATAGAAGAAGATCAAGAAAAACACGCCTCGATGATATTAACGAAACATGACAAAGGAAAAGAAGTACAAGAACTTTCACCACAAAAAAAGAAGAACTCAATTTCATGTCTCATGTCAGTCATGTCTCATAACCATAAAGGGTAGAAAGACTTTAAGATTAGGATAGGAGAATTTTCTTTAAGTAAAATAAACGCTGGACGTGTGCTTGTGACAGCAAAAAATATATCTGAGATAGAATATATCTATATACAAGTGTCCCTTATCGTTATGTTCAAATTTTAGGAGTGTAAAGTAGACTGCATTTTAAGTAACAAAAACGCAAAGCTTGTATATCCATTTTTATTTCTTTCAAAGTTACAGAGCTATGAATGTGATTGTGAGATCATGAAAAAAAAATGTAATCCTAAAGTCAATAAAAACTGATTTTATTTAAAAAGTTCAATTAATAATACTTTCGAAATATCCACCTCCTTGTTAAATGCAGGCTTGTGCCCGTAAGCCAACAGAAGAAGTACTTATCTGAATTTCATACTTGGTTTGTCGGATTTGCTCGGCAGCCAAGTGAATACGATCCAACAACTCTTCACTTGTGTTCGAAACTTGTGCGTAGACTAAATTTTTCATGTACCCCATAAATAAAAGTCAAGGGGATTAATATCGGATGATCTGTGTGGCCATACAACAGGACCACCTCGACCAATCCATCTTGGATAATTGACGTGAACCCAATTTCGGAAAGCCATTCCTAAATGTGGTGGTGCCCCATCCATGTGAAACTACATGTCTCGTCGAACATTGAGTGGTACATCCTCTAAAAGACCTGGCAGTTCGTCAATAAGAAATTGAAGGTGATTGTCCACATTTAACCTCCCAGGAAGAAAGACAAAACTAATCAACAAGTCAACGATTAGGGCCGCCCAAACGTTAATAGAAAATTCATGTTGAATTTTGGATGGGCATATAGCTCCAAAGATATCAATAAATTTTTTCATATACTCCATAATGCTACGTCGTATGTTAGGGTTAGTCAATCTTCTTGCCAAACGGGGTATCACAAGTTCCTTTATTAAATCTTTTAGTAAGATAGAAAGATTCTGAGTTTGTGAATGACATCAGCGTTACCATTTGGATGTTCTTTGGTAAAAAAAAATAAACGCATTTAGCGCTGCCATATTAATTATATTAAAGAAAAACGTTATGGATCACCGCTTAGTTTGCCTTTTACATGCGTATGTGAATACAATTTGATCCATAACTTCGACATTGACTTTTCTTTTAGCAGATAATTTCGGGCCTTTTTAGTAAACTTACGCATTTGTTTCTTTTAGGCGCGTAACTTACCATGCTTACAATAATTTTGAAGCAAAATAAAGAAAATATAATTGAACAATTTTTTGAAGGTTCCCATAATGCAGTTCATAAAAATGCGCCGACTTCAGTGGCTCGGTCATCTTGAGACGTCAGACTCATTAAGAATATAGGATGGAAACAGTCAGAAAGAAATGAAGGATAGACCAAGGAGAACATGGACAGGTGCTGTTATGGTGGATATCATAGGCAAGGGATTCAAGAATTGGAGAGTGCTTGTAAGGGACAGAAAGATACGAAATAATTTTAGCAAGTAACGGCTAATATAATATTACGGACGATAGTATTTTGCTAACATTACTTAATATGTAATAATAATGGTTTAATTAACATAAATTTTTGCGAGATATCGTGTACATATTTTTTTTAGAAAGGATATTTGTGGTTTATATACAATACAAATTTGCTAAAATCATTTACATATCAATAACACATTCAGAAACAAGAAGGTCCTACTATTTAGCGCTGCAGATGTTCATAATTATACATAATGGACAGTACTACTTTAATTCATGAATAACCCATGCGCATAACATACATAATTTATCAACTAGATAATATTACCATTAAGCGAAGGTGAGAAATAACGTGACATTTATTTAAAATCAACCGAGGAAACGTTGTGAAAAGAAAACGATGAAAACAATCAACATTTATGCATTTAATTGATCGTCCAGATGTTATAGCAGGAAACCACCTACATCGAACACTGTTCCTGATATTACGTAACGACACCGTAACGCAATAGAGTTCGTATTCCTGGAAACGCCGCGTTTGATTCTAATGATTTACACCTGTGTGGCATTCAATGTTCCATACATGCCCACGGAGATAGAATGAAAAAATCTGGAGAAAAAAAGGAGGAAAGAAACACCGAACCAGTACTTTAATCTGTAACTGTTTGTATTAGTCAGTGTTTATTGCTGAACAATACTATTAATCCAAGGCAACGTATGAACTCGGAATGTAGGAAAACCTTGTACGAATGCGGTGTGTACTATACGATCGATGTATGTGTATAAGACAAAGAGGAATGCGTTTGGCGTTCCTAGAAGGAGATGAGACTTTAATTACGTACACATATACAACAGACAATGATTTAGTAATTGGTGTAAATTACGATGTGTGTAACTTTGAACAAACAGGCCGTAATTGAAAGTGCATTATTACACAAATTAGAGTTGCATCATTGTATTAGATTTACTATAATTTAACAAAATAATGCGCGATATTGCTTGTTTTAATAATTGTGTAGAAAGAACCTCGGATGATAGCAGAGAATATAGCATTAAATAATGCAAATCTTACGCGTTGTTAAATACTTATTTTCTTCCTCAAGCCATCTCTTTCTTATCGTGAGGCAAATGAATAAGTTAAATATTTAACATGCGACATATCTACGTTTCCAAAGAATATATTTTTTTCAAATTTTTGTTGATAATAAGCTTCATCAAATCACATTCATTTACTGAATAAAATCTCCAAAAAGATATAAAACCCGTTACCACAATTAATAATCGTATTCTAAATACGTCTTTCGACAACAAAGTTGTCATCATCAGTAGATAAAATCACTAATCAAAGTGTCGCACATTGGGGCAAGTAAAGCTAACACATATAATAACGCAACAACTTTACACAGTACATACACACTAAAGTCGTTTAAATGCGAAAATACAACATCTAAGTAAGCCAACAACAACATAC
Organism: Melolontha melolontha; assembly: GCA_935421215.2. Classification (NCBI taxonomy): domain Eukaryota; kingdom Metazoa; phylum Arthropoda; class Insecta; order Coleoptera; family Scarabaeidae; genus Melolontha; species Melolontha melolontha. Next base: position 34,971,244 of record OW285236.1, on the reverse strand, counting down.
AGTCATTATTCTGTAAAAACAATGACAATGACGCTTGTTAATCCTGGAAGAATTGTTAGGTTTTAAAAATGTCTTTTAAATATATTTTACAATTATCGTCCGGTGTACTCGTTTTGCGTTACAGTCTATCTTCTTTATATTTTCATGAGTTTTATCTAATATTTCTTTTTATGTAGTCGTTGTCCACCTGTGAGTGTTTTTTTTTTTGGAAGTACTGCGTTCCCTCTGCGCGATTGCCTTTTCTAGGTTTCGCGATAGAGATTTTAAGGGATTTATGGCGAGACGTTCATAGAATCAAGTTGTGTGATAAGGTTTTCCGAATGCACTTAAGGGAGATAAGTTAAAGGGCGTCAAACTGTGTTATTTTTGAGAATTGTCGCCAAGGACGGATCAAGGCGCAGTACAGTAGTACCCCGTTATCCGCTGACTCCGTATCCGCGATTTCAGTCGTCCGCGATTTACCTATGATGAGCAGAAAACGCGTTATATCAATAAATATAAAAGTTATAGGAGCATTTGTCGATATATCGTCGTATGTATGAGTCATCCCCTGAATTCGGCGCTCTCTTATGATAAGTTAAACAAGTTGGAACGTGCTTAAGGTGCCACTCGCTTTTACTTGTACATATAAACGCTCCTGTTAACTATGAGTTTAGTACTATTCGAATTGTCGGACAAGACAGTGCTTGCAATAGTTTTTAAATAAAGCAAGTAAATTTGAAAATCATTTTAAAATGGCTTCTAAACCAAAAAGAAAACGTGAAATGCTCACTATTAGTGAAAAAATAAAAATCATTAATATGATTGAAATAGATTGCAACTGTTGCTAAAATATACAATAAAAACGAATCTTCGATAGGAGAAGTGTTAAAAAACAAAGATAAGCTAGTTCGAGCTAGTTTTTCTAGTGCACCCCAAACTGCAAAAGTTGCAACCACAATACGTAATAAAGTGTTACTTAAGGTAGAAAATGCCTTAAATTTATGGGTGGAAGATATGACAAAAAAACATATTCCTATCGATGGCAAAGTGCTACAACAAAAGGCGTTGGTTTTATATGAAGATATGCAGACCCAAGATTATACTGAAGAGGAAGGAAGATCATTCACAGCAAGTAGGGGGTGGCTGCTTAGATTTAAAGCTCGGTTTAATCTAAAAAATATAAAAATGACAGGGGAATCTGCGTCGGCTGATCATGTAGCTGCTGCCCTGTATCCAGAAAAATTTAGACAAATTATTACAGAAAAGAATTATCATCCTAACCAAGTTTTTAACTGCGATGAGACTGGTCTTATGTGGAAAAAAATGCCTCAACGGACTTATATTCATAAGACTGCAAAGAGTGCCCCAGACTTTAAAGCAATTAAGGATAGACTTACCTTGATATTTTGTACAAATGCAGCTGGTCAAATGATTAAACCCGGACTTGTTTACCCATCACAAAATCCACGTGCTCTTAAATACAAAGATAAAGCTTGCCTGCCTGTGTTTTGGCAATCAAATCGAAAGGCGTGGGTTACGGCTGTTCAATTTACACAATGGTTTCATCAATGCTTTATTGCGGAAGTGAAAAGATATTTGGAAAAGGAAGAATCCCGAAGAAGCCCGAGGTTGTTTCGGTTTGTTGTCACAGGATGTTCTGCCTTCATTAAACTGTCGCACCCACGAACGCACTTTCGACACATCCATAACTCCATCACCACATGTCTCCTTCAACTGTCGATGAATTTCAATTGGTGTCACACCACGCAAATTCAGAAATCGAATGATTGCACGCTGTTCAAGTAAGGAAAACGTAGCCAATTTAAGCATCTAAAACAGTTCTCATTCTCGATGCTGCCGCTACAATTCCATCTGCCGTACAGTGCTGCCATCTCTGTGACGTAATGACAACGAACGTACGCTCATTTTAAAACAATGCACATGCGTCTATCTCTTTCCAGTCTGGAGAAAAAAAATCGGAGGCCTTAGAACTTGAATTCACCTCGTATTTTAATTCAAATAGTTCGGTCGGTCCATACCGAAAATTCCTTCAAATCAGGAGATATAAACAATCCCGTTAAACTAGATCCATTTTGATTGCATTTATTGCTAGTAAATTAAATATCGACTTCCAAAGAAGCAAACTATTATTAGTTCATCTCACAATTCTAATACCCGGGTAACACTTTCCTTCACGATATCCATCCAACTTCTGTATGGAAAAGAAGAGATTTTTTATTTCCGCCAATTTCATCGCATAGTTTAACAAACAGCCTGTAATGGTCGGAATTTAACAAAATTAACCGTTTCTACAGTTTCGCAAAGAATTTTATTGAGATTTTGCGACATATTTTTTGCGACAAGAGCATCTCTGTGAAGGAAGCAGCGCGTCTATTCCGCCCTTCGTATAAGACGCTATCTTAATACTTCCATGAATCCACTGTTCTTTCCTGCTATCGCCTTTGCACCATTACTATATACTGCAATATATTTTGACCAATCTATGTTAGTATAGTTTCTAGTAGCTTCATAAAAAACATCAAAAAGACATTGTCCCGTTGCATGGTGCGGTACCGTTTTGCAAAACAACATATATTTTATTTGATCGATGTGTCACTATCACATTCATACCTCACAAAAAATAAGAACTCAATCATGCTTACTATATTTGCTGACTTATTAAATTGAATACTAAAAAATTCACTTGCACTCACTTGCTGAACTATCTGATCGACGTCTTTGGCAGCCACGTCATGGATTCGCCTTGATATTGTGCCGTTAGGAAGCGGAATTTGATGTCAATTACAGCAGACAATATAAGGTTTTCGCTTCAAATACACTCTTATCACTTGACTTACAAATAGGAGTTTGGTGATATCTCAAGGTATGTAATTTTCTTTAGATAAATTTCATGGGTTTGTTTTTATGAGCCGAATGTTTAGTTTCCAAGTGTCGAACTAATTTTGATGATTGCATGCTTTCATTGGAGAGAACTTGAAACCAAAGAACGCACTGTGCTTTTCATTCGATGAGGTGAAACCATAATTTAAATAACCGTCATTGAACAACCTTGTCGGGGAATCGCGAAATATTAATTTTATTTACAATTACTCAAAAAAGGCTTAAGTATATCAATACGTTAAGCACGTATTACGCATTTGTTACAAATGAAACAGACATGTAAAATACACATCTGTAACTGTAAGCATGGACAATACACCTCGTATTTTACCAGCACTTACTTTTGCTTAAGACACGTGTTTCTGCCATCTATAGGCGTCATCAGTCAAGCTAGTGAAGCAATTTAATACAAAATAATACAAATCTATTTAAAAACAAATTTGTATCTGTATATACATTTAAGCTTAGATCGCCTACAAGACATAGCAAATTTCGTCCTATCAGGTAGCACTATATAATAAGTGACATCCGACTTATTATATAGTGCTACCTGATATTTGCTATGTCTTGTAGGCGATTTAAGCTTAAATGTATGTACAGATACAAATTTGTTTTTAAATAGATTTGTATTATTTTGTATTAAATTGCTTCACTAGCTTGAGTGATGAGCCCTATAGATGGCTGAAACACCTGTCTTAAGCAGAAGTAAGTGCTGGTAAAATACGAGGTGTATTGTCCATGTGTACAGTTACAGATGTTTATATTACATGTCTATTTCATTTGTAACAAGTGCGTAATACGTGCTTAACGTATTGATATACTTAAACCTTTTTTGTATATTTGCTGCCATCTGACATCGTGTTAATGGACTACACCTATATATGTAATTTCTTCCCTTCTGTACCGGCTTCGCCGGTCAAGGGAAGGGTTGCCTTTTTCGGCAAGTCTCTTTCGTCTGTCAGATGTCACTTATTATATAGTGCTACCTGATAAGACGAAATTTGCAATGTCTTGTAGGCGATTTAATCTTAAATGTATACAGGCTGATTCATTTTCGGCCCTCACCATGGGGATCTCTCTTATTATTGGAGATAGAGTATAGGTTTAAATTTGGCAAAGTTGTTAAATTTTGTGTTTGTTATAAATCCGTAAAGAAAATGGACCTGTGACAAATGACCTTCGTTATTAAAAAAAACGCGAAAACCCCATTTTCTTCTTTTACCTGTAGCACCGACATTTGGCCTTATAGAGAAAAAATAAAAACACATCCTAGTGGCCATTTCTAAACCTCTATCCAGTGGTGTACCCTAGATTTTTATAAGACGTTTCGTTTCTTTCTGGCCATCATCAACTATCTAATTTCTTATAGGCGCCAAATTGGATTTAGATATCTTCAGAAAGAGTTTTTTTATGATTTCAACCATGTACCACGTGCTGACTATAGTTTTTGACATTAGGTTTTATTTGAAAGAATAAATTATAAGATTAAATAAATTAGCCTTTGGAATTTCAATTTGTCAAACATTTCATTTATTCTTCATTAATAATACAAAAATGTCATACACTAACGAAGAGAGACGAGATAAGTATTTTTTATTCTTTGAAACGAAATTCAACAGTAGCGAGTACAAGATAACAAAAACATTAATAAAAATACATAGAAAAGTAAACAATAAACAATTACAGTAAATGTTCAATTATCTGGCCATTTTCGGTAATGCACAATTGGTCACGCCTTCTGGCATTTTGTACTGCCCTTTGTATAGTTCTTCTAGGAACTGCATCGAAGGCATTCTGAAGTCTGTCTCGTAATTATTCAATGTTTTGTGGCGCCTCTACTTTATAAATATTACTTTTAACATATCCCCATAAAAAAAATCTAGCGGACTTAAATCAGGTGATCTCGCAGGCCATTCAACAACTCCTCTATTTCCAATCCAACGGTTTGCAAACTGTTGATTTAAGAAATTTTTAACAACAGCTGCATTGTGTGCTGGTGCGCCATCTTATTGCCACCATAAATATTGTAATTGATTTAATGGGATATTGTCGTGAAGATAGTCAGATACGTATGTACGTAAAATGTTTAAATATCTTTCTCCATTTAAATGTTCTTCATACATAACTGGTCCTAAGAGACGATTTGCCAAAATACCCGTCCAAACTTTTATTCCAAAACGATGTTGTGGTCTTCTAGCCCTGTTTTATCGGGGATTTTGTACTGCCCAATAGTGCTCCGTATTTCTGTTGAACATTCCAGAATTTGTAAATTTTGTTTCATCTGACCAGATGATTTTGCTTAAAAAATTTTCGTCATTTTCTATCCTTCCCATTAACCAATTACAATATTCTAGCCTTCTCAAATTATCTCCAGGCAGTAAAGAGTGACTAACATGGATCCTGTATGGTTTAAGCCTACTTTTATGTAAAGTTCTCCAAACTCTGGACTGGCACAAATTTAATTCTGACGCTACTTCGCGTGTAGAAATTGATGGATTATTATTTATCTATAAAAATACAAGATTAACATGAAATTTGAAAACACGCTTTTAATTTACCATTTGTAAAATATCTTGTCGATTTTCATTTAAATTCCTGTTGTCTTGACCATTACGCGGGTTAGTAAACGATCCATTCTCGACCAAATTTCTGTCGAGATCTAGAAAAATGGTACGATGAGGCTGTTGTCGTTCTGGATATAATTGTAGATATCTTGTACTCGCTACTTTTGAATTTCGGTTCGAAGAATAAAAAATACTTATCATATCTCGTTTCTCTTCGTTAGTGTATGACATTTTTGTATTATTAATGAACAATAAATGAAATGTTTGTCAGATTGAAATTCCATGGCTACTCTATTTAATCTTATAATTTATTCTTTCAAATAAAACCTAATGTAAAAAACTTCAGTCAGCATGTGGTACCTGGTTGAAATCAGAAAAAAAGACTCTTTCTGAAGATGTCTAAATCCCATATGGCGCCTATAAGAAATTAGATAGTTGATGATGGCCAGAAAGAAACGAAACGTCGTATAAAAATTTAGAGTACACCACTGGATAGAGGTTTAGAAGTGGCCACAAGGTTGTATTCTTATATTTTCTCTTCAAGGCCAAATGTCGGTACTACAGGTAATAGAAGAAAATGGGGTTTTCGCGTTTTTTTTTTTAAATAACGAAGGTCATTTGTCACAGGTCTATTTTCTTTACGGATTTATAACAAACACAAAATTTAACAACTTTTCCAAATTTAAACCTATACTCTATCTCCAATAATAAGAGAGATCCCCATGGTGAGGGCCGAAAGTGAATCAGCTTGTATACAGATACAAATTTGTTTTTAAATAGATTTGTATTATTTTGTATTAAATTGCTTCACTAGCTTGACTGATGACGCCTATAGATGGCAGAAACGTGTGTCTTAAGCAGAAGTAAGTGCTGATAAAATACGAGGTGTATTGTCCATGTGTACAGTTACAAATGTGTATTTTACATGTCTGTTTCATTTGTTTACAATTACTGTTTGAGGGATCGCAGAGCCGAGAAGGTTGGGAATCGCTGATCTAAGTCCCCTCATTTTCAATTCGAAACATTTCATGATTTTTGCCTATCTTCGTGAAAGCAATTTCTCTAACAAGGCATAACAGAAATATTTCTCTGTATCCGAATAGTGATTTCACGAAATACAATACACGCTACGATAGTGCAACGATACAACGCCGTCCAAATCCGCTTAGCTAGCATTTATTTTGTTGTTTTAAATATGCTGGTACTAATACTCAACCATAAATTGTTACAATTAAATAACCGAATCAAACTGACCTGAAATAAATAAAATAAAAGCGAATTTATTGTTTTCTTGTATCATTTATTATTCTTCGAAATGGTGGAGGCTGTAGCTTGAAATCTGAAACAGAAAGAAACACAAAAAATCCATAACCACAACATAAATAAATAAACGCTAAATACGCATTTCGACGACTAAGGTGTCATCTTCAGTAGGACAATTTGAAACAGAAGAATAGTATTAAAATTAAAAATTACTGTCTCTCGTTAAGGTATATGTTTGAAGATATGTTCTTCACAACGAGGCGTTACGTTTAACACTATTTCTTGATTTCAAATTGTTCTACTGAGGATAGCAACGTAGTTGCCGAAATACGTATTTATAGCTTATTGATTTATAATGTGGTTAGGCATTTTCTTTATCTCTTTTTGCTTCATTTATTATTTTAAACTTAGTCAACATTAAATTTTGTTTAAACATATGTTTATTTACTGATCGAATCGTTTTTATTTTGTCACGTAGCATATAAATTTTTACATATTTAATTACATATTTATAGTTCTAAATCGTGATCTCGCTGCATTGAAACTGATAGCTATTCATTCCGAGATGATATACATAATACTGACAAATATCACGAACTCCGTTTTGCAATAGTTTTAGAAATATCTAGTTATTAAATCTTTTAATTAATTTGTACGTACCTGCACTCTGTAGAGTACTAGAGTAAGTGGAAATACATAAAAGACACGGAAGCTTTACGATAAGATAGTATCTTAAAGCTTCACTCATTCATTTGTCTGTCCGAAAGCAAGCTATTTCAAATGTGAAAGCATGAGTTGATTAAAGAAAAAGTCATGTGAATAGTCAAGACATGACTAAAAATAAATCCTTACGAATAGAATCTTATTACATATAATGAGACTTTATTATCAAATGAATTTTTATGCGAAACACGTGCATCAAATAATCATAGATCATAATCATTACATTTCATTCATATAGCAGGTACATACTTGAACCATTTTCATAAATCGATTCTGCCCCGAACTTTAATATTATATAAAGCACACGCTGGTCTTTAGTACCTAGAGAATGGAAAGAGCGAGTATAATTTCAAATATAACAAAAAACTAGGTAAATTAACCGCTGTTTGAATGAGATTATTTATAGTAATGTCCGTGTGGTTAAACTAATGAGAGATAATAACTGTAAAAGATTAACTAGATCGATATCCATATATATTATATCCACGCTATAATTTTACTATTGGAGTCTTCAATATAAATAACATCTGGGCAACAATCGATGATTATGATTTGACGAATTTTATTTTATTTCATCTAGGTGTAGAAGGGAAGATTTTTATTGAACTTAACGCATGTGAGAATTAATAATAATTAAAATCTCATCTCGCATACACGCGTAACTGTCGCTTAATTTGTTATATTAATTCTACAATCTTACAAACTTACTCCTGCCGAAGAATGTAGACGCAACACGTCAGGACGTCAACCACCTAAGTTATGAGGACAAATGAAAAATGTATGAAAGTCACATTTATCTCGAAACGTGTATGGATTCGCATTTCATTCTTATTAGAAATCGTCAGTACACGATATTCGGAGACAGACATAACTTTCATTTCTATACCACGTGTATATATACGAAACATTTTAAACTTAATGCATGTGAGAGTGAATAATGCCAACAGGAAATGGTAATGCAAACGTTTTTAGACACACTCACAACTGCTGCCCCTTACTCCATTGAGCCTTGAGGTCATTCTGTCACACCCTGTATAAGATCCATTTTATCTTTTGTCGCCAAAACAAGTGTTGTAATCAAGCAACGGAGTTGTCCTAAAAGTTCATATGATGCTTGGAAGAACTGCTATTGAGATTTATCGTTTATTCAAAGAAGTATATGGCAATGAATATTCATCACGTGCGCGGATGTTTGAGTGATTTAAGCATTTCCAAGATATCCGAGAAGACATTGAAGACGACACTAGTCCGGGATGCCTTTCCACCTCAAAAATGGGTGATCAGACCGTTGGTGAACTATTCATGCGATTGTTGAAACTGTTGCAATTGACAAAGAATGCATAAAGCAAATTTAACGTTAAGTATTTAAATATACAAAAAGTGTGTGGGAAAGTGGTGCCGAAAATCTAACAAAAAGAAGCTCGTGAAAATATTTGTACTGATGCTTTAAGTGCCTTATTTCTCTGACCTGGTACCATATGACTTTTCCGTTCCCCAAGGTCAAATCTGCATTAAAAGAAACTAGATTTCAGACCGTCGAAGTTGCCAAGGGAAAAGCTGCACGTGTCGTGAATGAGGTATTTAGTATTCAGTCTGAATTTGTCAAAATACTAAAAATTGTATGACGTGTCATTAAGGTAAAAATACAAAAGATTAGCAAAACAAACAAAGACACATATATATATATATAAGGTAAACTTAATAAGTCGGCGATTAAAGGTCTGGTTTACTTCAGAGTATACATATATATTTAAAACAACCCTACATGTTTCGGCAATACGCCTTTGTCAAGAGAATACAAAATATAAAATATATTTTGTATTCTCTTGACAAAGGCGTATTGCCGAAACATGTAGGGTTGTTTTAAGTATATATACTCTGAAGTAAACCAGACCTTTAATCGCCGACTTATTAAGTTTACCTTATCATACCAAGGTCACGAAGATATTCTATATATATATATATATATATATATATATGGTAAATTCAAATTGTAGGCGGTTTAAGGTCTGGTTTATCGCGATTGCGATAGTCACTACATAGGTCAAACTAAACAATATTATACAAAAGAATACAAGCCCACAAATACTCTAAAACAGACAAAACTGCTTTATCTACACATAAACTACAACGCGATCACCATTTTGATTTTGAAAACACACAGATAATTGATAAAGAACAACACGCAATGAAAAGGGAAATTAAAGAAATGATTAGTATTAAACAGGAAAAAAAGTCAATTAACAACAGAAGTGATATAAAAAATTTAAGCAGTATATACTCTAACTTAATTATGTAACGATCTGCAATTTACCATCATAATATATGTTGCTATTTTATAATTATATATCTCATGCTATTTAAAAATCTATACATTTGCTTATCATGCTGACTGTTCCGTGTTTTGATTCCTGTCTGGTTGTCCGAGTAGGTTTTCGTGGTTTTCTTCTCGTTTAAGGCGAATGCCGACAGCTTTGCATCTTAAGTCGCTCCACGGGCGCATACATAATAATAACTCATGTCTTGTGTTTCCCTGTTTTTGTTGTTCATCCATTTTAAAATACTAAGGCATGATTTATTATTATTAAATTGGAATGTATCTTTGAATTATTTTATCCATAGCAACTACAAATGTATGACATTAATATACTGTCATTTGTATTTTGTATTCCTTGAGAAAGGCATCATTAGCCGAAACATGTACATGTAGGATTGTTTTAAATATATAGTTTTTGAAGTAAAACCAGACCTTAAATCGCCTACAATTTGAATTTACCATAACATACTAAGGTCACGAATTAATTATCTATATATATATATATATATATATATATATATATATATATATGAAAAATTTTGTGAAAAACTTATCTGCGCGGAATGTGCATATATCGATATTTCACTGTTTTTTACAGATCATCAGTGCACCTTACCGAAGACAGACATGATATTCACTTCTATACTACGTGTATATATACGAACTGTAATGAACTTCATGTGTATGAGAATTAATAATTATTAAATCTCATTTTACATGCGATTGTCGCTATAATTTGTTGCATTTAATTCTACAATTCGGCAAATCACTTTTGCCCTAGATTGTAGACGCAACAAGCCGCGACATCAACTGTACAAGTTGTCAGTACAAATGAAAAATTTTGTGAAAAACTTATCTGCGCGGAATGTGCATATATCGATATTTCACTGTTTTTTACAGATCATATATATACGAACTGTAATGAACTTCATGTGTATGAGAATTAATAATTATTAAATCTCATTTTACATGCGATTGTCGCTATAATTTGTTGCATTTAATTCTACAATTCTACAATATTCTACACTGATCTGTAAAAAACAGTGAAATATCGATATATGCACATTCCGCGCAGATAAGTTTTTCACAAAATTTTTCATTTGTACTGACAACTTGTACAGTTGATGTCGCGGCTTGTTGCGTCTACAATCTAGGGCAAAAGTGATTTGCCGAATTGTAGAATTAAATGCAACAAATTATAGCGACAATCGCATGTAAAATGAGATTTAATAATTATTAATTCTCATACACATGAAGTTCATATATATATATATATATATATATATATATATATATACCATATATATATATATATATACATGTATATTGATTTGGTTCAACTTACTTCCTTAATAAATTCTTCATCTTATAAGATATTTGTCCCAAGAATGTTATATCTGAAATATAATGATTTGAGAAATATTACTTTAGAGTTAAAGTTTGTATTTTTGATGTAAGATCATAATTGGATTTTAAAATCACGATATCGATTAATATTGTATATTTTATTTTGTCTATTTATATAATTCGCTCATTAATTAATTAATCATAACTTATTTTCGCGAGAATTTAAGATTTCTTAAATTAATTATGATTATTTTATTTGTGTACAAATTTCTGTAAACATTGTTATTTATTATGACTTTTGAAAGCATCATATTCAAAATTTGTAATTGAGATCACGTGAATGGGTTTTATTAGCATTTAAATAGGTTGCTAGAGATATTTTCAACACTGAATTATTAAAGAGATACATTGAAGAAACTTTTTAAATTATCTCTTTTCAATTTGTCAAAATTGTTTTTTATATATTTTTCGAATTCATTGTACAATTTTTTAAGAAAATTTGATTTACGCTTTTACAACTTTGATATGGTAGTCAGGACGACAGAAAAACAATATTATTGATTAAGAAGATTTTTTGAATGCAGTTATAAAGAATAGTCTAATTTTTGAATTCCTCTTCAAAATTAATCATATAAATTATTTACGGCTACATTTTTATCACGAGAAAGTGGTTTTGTTAATTTTTCATCAAATTATTACCTTGCAAGAAGGTTTTCTTCGAGTGTGGAAGTACTAGGAAACCTAATTATCATTACTTTTGTGTTTCTATCATCACTAAAATCAGTTTACGTTTAAGCAGCATTTAATAAGAAGTTCCTGGAACAATTTTTCCAAAATTGCACATAACCTAGTTGTATTCTACGTGGACAGGGAACTTATGCGGATCTGCGATTAGGATATCAACCAGGCGTTTGAGACAAGCAACTTTATTCTTATTACGCTGTACCTGTTGGGATTCTACTGAGTTTTCAACATCCAGTGGATACGTTGGTTTTGAGATTACCATATTTGTCATTAGCAACAGGTATTCTTGTGAAAATTGTTTCCTATATTTACATAAAAGATATAACATCTCTTGCAATTTCATATTTTATAATAGATTACTCACGTTATTTCAAAGGACATATCACTTTTCTTTTTATATCAGTTATTGCGATATTTTTAATAAATATTGACACTTGTTTCTTAATTCGACCATATTTCTAAAACAATATTACTAGAATTTGAGTAGGTAACCCATTGCATCTTGTAATTTAGAAGGATACATAACTCGGAACTCGCATTTAGACCCTTTGAGATTAAGTTGTTCTCTACCAATTTTAATTTATTCTTTATTATTATATTTGAGCTAGCAATACAGTTATTTTCTTGAAATTTTATATTCATTATTATTAATTGCAGTCAGCATTATTGACACCGAACGTGGGTTAATACTCCACGGCATTCGGACTTATTACATTATATATATATATATATATATATATGTACACACCACAAAATAAAAAAATCGAAAAAGCCGCGGAAGGAACAAGCTATAAAACGCACTCAAGATACTACCCAACTGTATAAAAAGAACGTGAAAACAGGAGTTGCTTACCCCTTCTTAAAAATTTAATTATACTTAAAGTTTTTATGTCACTCGGAAGTCGATTATACAGCTTCGGGCCCCAATAATAGATATCTTTGCTGTATCACTTTAAGGAGATGGTTGGAGATCGCTAGCGCGTCCTGCTATAGTGTGCCATATTCGTGATGAGTTGAATTTGCTTCAAAACGGTGTTGATTCGCATGCAAAACCTTACACATTCCAAAATGTACAGCCTTATGATGGTTAGTATGCACTTCCATTTAAAGAAGTTCCTGCAACTGTCCCCACCCTGTAGACCAATAGCCCTCTTCTGAAGTACTAAAATACGCTAGATATCAGAGTAGCTTACCCGCACAATTATGTCGTATAATGCGAGACTGGGAAGCTGTGACAGATAAGCCAACCTCGCAGCTTGGGAGGAAACAACTTATTGTATAAATTACTGTACTCTATCTACTACACAATGTATTTATGTGATAGGTCCAGTTTAACCTATCATTTAGTGAACATTTTTGAAAATTAATATTTTTGTAGTGTACTATTATTTATAACAGTGTATGTTTTTATCGTATTATTATTATTATTTTGATTTAATTTTGAATTATTAGGTTTTGATTAGTGCAGTTCCTGGAAGCCGTTTGGACTTGCTGGGCAAATAATATTTAGCTGTAATTTTTTTTATGATTGGATGCGTGCCGCATGTATCCTCAGACACGTTTTGAACTCAAAGTAAGAGAGTCCTGTATCGGGAGATAAAATTTTTTTTTATCTTTCATTTTAATTAAATTAGGTTTTTGTTTTTTGAATTCATTGTGATTGCTTTTCTCATTAACGAATTTATACGAGTGTGTATACTTCGTATTTTGAATTTATTACTCTCATATTTCCACGTGTTCTCCTTTGTTATATGTGATAAAAAACCTACGTAAGTTTTGTATTTCACATTAATAATATTATTTCTTTATTGAATGCATTTATTGTAATTTTCATTGTATGAATTTATATAGTTTATAGAAATTAAGACATAGATGACAAAGATACTTTTTTGGTTCTTGTAAATTTTTTTTAACGTTTAAATTATAGAACGTTTGATTTTCAAGGTTGGTTTTTATATCTGTGGTATTTGCGGAGGTCTTTGTAAGATTTCGGTTTGACAGATTGCATGCTGTTTACATTTTGACTTTGTTATTCTGGGTTGTTAATTAAAAATATCTTTGTGATTTATTAGCTATTATCATTGCCCGCGAGTCATAAGAGGATGTTTAAATTTGCTTAGCTGTCACCCCCAGCAAATTAAGTTTACCTCTATGTGTAATTGTAATACACAGGTGTTTATACTTCATAAAGATTTAAATTTTTTTAATTTTTTTTTAATAAAATATTAGTTGGATATTGTGATTTTTAATATTATTAACACTTTGTGTGAATTATTGATTTTGGCGCCCAGTATTTTTGTAGAAGAGAAGTACCACGTTTTCCCATTGGAAACCCGGAGATTAAAGGTGTCTCATAAAAGAAAATAAACCGATTGGGCATTAAAGTTGGACAGTGTTGTGGTGAATAGTGGTTCAGTCAACTACGAACTCACTATTCATAGCAATAGGTGGTCCCAAAAAGGTGGCTTTGTCTCTGTGTCTGGCTTTATCATTGTTCAATCCCAATTTATTATTGGAGAATCATGCTTTTATTTTATCCATTTCAACTTATCTTTTGTTTTTGTCAGTCAGTGTCACAGTTCAAGGTATGTGTAAAATCATTTATGTAAATGATAAATAAAAGGAATTCCAGTATTCAGCCCTGTGGAGCACCATAGTTTACTTCCCAGAATTCAAAAGTGCCACAATACCGCTTGCTGTAGATCTTGAAGATACGATCGTAGTAATAATAATAATAATAATATTTGTTGAATCCAAAAATCCTACATAACAGTACAAAAAAAGGATATCGGATAAGTAAAAAAAAATACATGTGGTAATATGACAATTAATAAAATCTAAAGAAAATCATAGTATCAAAACAAAAACAAAAAAGTCTACATTTGTTAATTTAACTTTCAAGATACTTCATTGTACTATAAAAACAATGTGTCAGCATGTCATTTTTAATATCCCTCTTAAAAAGGCCTATGTGTGCAACCTGTTTAATATTTTGTGGTAATTTGTTGTAAAACTTAATTCCTATAAAATACAATATGAAACAAACATGTAAATAATTTACATATCTGTAACTATGCACATGGACAATACACCTCGTATTTTCAGCATTTACTTCTGCTTAAAACATATGTTTCTGCCATCTAGGCGTACTCAGTTAAGCTAGTGAAGCAATGTATACAAATTAATACAAACCTGTTATAAACAACTGGTTTGTATCTGTATTTAAATTTACTGATATAGCCCGCATAGATCAAGCAAGTTCCGTCCTATAAGAAGACAACTATTTAATAATTGACATCTTACGGGCGAAAGAGACTTTGTCTGGAGGTCTACCTATCGTTCGAACAGCTAAGCTGCTACGGGAAACGATAAAATACGTATGTAGATGTAGTCCATTAACAACCAGCCAGATGGCGGTAAATAAACAAAAAGGTTTTGTTTAAGTATGACAATACGTTAAGCACGTATAAAGCGTTTGTACAATATGAAACAAACATGTAAATAAATAATTTACATATCTGTAACTATGCACATGGACAATAAACCTCGTATTTTCAGCATTTACTTCTTCTTAAAACATATGTTTCTGCCATCTAGGCGTCCTCAGTTAAGCTAGTGAAGCAATGTATACAAATTAATACAAACCTGTTATAAACAACTGGTTTGTATCTGTATTTAAATTTACTGATGTAGCCCGCATAGATCAAGCAAGTTCCGTCCTATAAGAAGACAACTATTTAATAATTGACATCTTACGGGCGAAAGAGACTTTGTCTGGAGGTCTACCTATCGTTCGAACAGCTAAGCTGCTACGGGAAACGATAAAATACGTATGTAGATGTAGTCCATTAACAACCAGCCAGATGGCGGTAAATATACAAAAAGGTTTTGTTTAAGTATGACAATACGTTAAGCACGTATAAAGCGTTTGTACAATATGAAACAAACATGTAAATAATTTACATATCTGTAACTATGCACATGGACAATACATCTCGTATTTTCAGCATTTACTTCTGCTTAATGCATATGTTTCTGAAATCTAGGCGTCCTCAGTTAAGCTAGTGAAGCAATGTATACAAATTAATACAAACCTGTTATAAACAACTGGTTTGTATCTGTATTTAAATTTACTGAAATAGCCCGCATAGATCAAGCAAGTTCCGTCCTATAAGAAGACAACTATTTAATAATTGACATCTTACGAGCGAAAGAGACTTTGTCTGGAGGGCTACCTATCGTTCGAACAGCTAAGCTGCTACGGGAAACGATAAAATACGTATGTACATGTAGTCCATTAACAACCAGCCAGATGGCGGTAAATATACAAAAAAGTTTTGTTTAAGTATGACAATACGTTAAGCACGTATAAAGCGTTTGTACAATATGAAACAAACATGTAAATAATTTACATATCTGTAACTATGCACATGGACAATACACCTCGTATTTTCAGCATTTACTTCTGCTTAATACATATGTTTCTGCCATCTAGGCGTCCTCAGTTAAGCTAGTGAAGCAATGTATACAAATTAATACAAACCTGTTATAAACAACTGGTTTGTATCTGTATTTAAATTGACTGAAATAGCCCGCATAGATCAAGCAAGTTCCGTCCTACAAGAAGACAACTATTTAATAATTGACATCTTACGGGCGAAAGAGACTTTGTCTGGAGGGCTGCCTATCGTTCGAACAGCTAAGCTGCTACGGGAAGCGATAAAATACGTATGTAGATGTAGTCCATTAACAACCAGCCAGATGGCGGTAAATATACAAAAAGGTTTTGTTTAAGTATGATAATACGTTAAACACGTATAAAGCGTTTGTACAATATGAAACAAACATGTAAATAATTTACATATCTGTAACTATGCACATGGACAATACACCTCGTATTTTCAGCATTTACTAGCATTCACTAGCTTAACCGAGGACGCCTAGATGGCAGAAACATATGTATTAAGCAGAAGTAAATGCTGAAAATACGAGGTGTATTGTCCATGTGCATAGTTACAGATATGTAAATTATTTACATGTTTGTTTCATATTGTACAAACGCTTTATACGTGCTTAACGTATTGTCATACTTAAACAAAACCTTTTTCCTATATAATAATACTATAATATAATAATAATAATATAATAATAATAATATAATAATATAATAATAAAGGATTATGTTCAGTCAGAACTAATTGTAAGTTGTGCATAGGTATCTATAGGTCATCTTTGCGACAAGTGAAGTAATTATGAAACTGACTATTTTTTGGTAAAATATGCAAATTCTGATATACAATTATAAACACATCAACTATATACAGACATGGTAAAGGTAACATTCCTAGAGTCCGAAACCACGGTCTACAGTATTCAGATTACTTCAACCCTATATGTTACGTATAGCTCGTTTTTGCATTTTAAAAACTCGTTGCATATTGGATGAAGAACCCCAAAAGACTAATCCATTACGTAATCTTGATTCGAAGCTGGAGTAATAGTACGTCAATAATATTTCTTTTTGCACCAAAAAACGCAGTCTCAATAAAGCGTAACATACACTTGCCAATTTCTTACACAATTCATCCTTATGTCGATACCACGTCAAGCTACTCTCCACGTACATGCCAAGAAACCTAGTACAATGCACTTGTTGTATAGATTTATTTTCAACTCTTAACAGCAAAGATGTATCACTAGCCGAGGGCTTTGCCGAAAAATTTATGAACACTGTTTTGTCCCTATTAAGAATCAAATAGTTTTACTGGAACCAGTTTCTAAAAATATTCAGCAGCCGTTGTGCCAGAGTTCTTGTCTCGTTCATGTGACCCGATCCACACAAATAAGTATTGTCATCAGCGAACATGGTACATAATTGAACCATTTGATACTATATTCGGCAGGTCATTTACGAAGATCACAAAAAGAAGTTGGCCAAGGACAGAGCCCTGAGACACACCAGATCTAAAATTGTAGGTCTTCGATACTTTTCCATTTAAATCAATGACCTGCATTTTCTAACGGCTAATTCATGGGCCACACCTCTATCTCCATAACTGTATAATTTGTCTAGCAGTCTGCTATGAGGAACACTGTCGAAGGCCGTGCTCAGATCGCACATAATCAACTCACAACTCTCTCTATTGTCACTTGCTGTTAAAATATCATACAACAGTTTAAATAATAGCTGTGTCATTGTTGATCTATTTGACCTGTAACCGTGCTATTGTTCCGCTAAGAGGTCGTGTTTTTAAAAAAGGGTAGAATTCTGTCTTTTATTGCTATCTCGAAAACTCTGGATATGACAGGTAATATTGACAGGTCATAGTTGAAGGCTTCCAGCACTGTTTTGCGCAATGGAAAATCCGAATGATTTAGTGTAGGGTCAGAGGAAGAGTTTATAGTGAAGGGGATAATAATTAAATATGTATACATATAAAATAAAAAGTTTCACAGCATCAATCTCGTTATTTTATAACCACACCTCGTATAGTTAGTCACTAAATGTTTGAAATTATTTATTTCATCGTTAAAATTTTCAATAGATTATTGTCTTAACTTTAAGTATACCTATGAGTCATTAATTTAAAAAAATCATTTACCCAAGTATTACAACTTGTCTATAAATATCTAAAAATTACATCCTTCTGAGACTGCAGAACGTCAATGCTAACAAATTAAATAAACAATTGTCTGCAGATTCGATGAATACGTGGTAATGATACTAATATTCGTTTGGCTAGACCTTCAGAAAAAATACGCGCAATATCTTTGAAAAGACTGGCATTATTATTGTTATCAGCTATCTCTCGCGACTTTCCCAGAAAAGAAGATAATGGTGTAGGAGTGACAGACACAACACATAGAAAACATCGTTACAACAGCATCGTTCGATTAGATAGAAAATGCATTTTATTATCTTCCGTCATATATAAGCTTTGATAATAATGAGCGTAATAAATTTTAAATAGGTGTGGCTAAAGTGTCCATCAATGACAAACGAGATTTACAATTTGTATGTTTTGCACTAAGAAAACAAATTATTAAGCCGTCTTGAATATAAATTAACGAATGGGATAATGTCAAAAGCGATGTTTCGTAATTGTTTGTTTGAGGAAATCTGAAGTATAAATTATGAACGTTTCTAGCTATTGTTCTCATATTCGAAATAATGTTTGTAACCATATTGAAAGCAATAAAGTTTTAAGATTTACTATTAATAAAGAAATTCAAATACACGACGGTGCGGGGGTATTTAATACATAGTACAAAAAGAAGTACTAAAGTAAAGAAGAAACGTCCAAAACGTAGTGAAAGAGAAATTTTATTAGCTAACATTACATACTGAAGGATTTCTCGTAAAATTGTAAAATAAATAATGAAATGTTGAAGGACTGCTTAAGATGGGATCAGTATTACAGAACAAAAAATTCATTTGGCTGGGATTGTGAAGATTGATCAAATTGTAATGATGTGGATCAATATTATATTATATATATATATATATATATATATATATATATATATATATATACGACATAAAAGTAATGTTTTTTGGGAGTAACGGCCGGGTAATTAAAATAATATTTAATTACCCGGCCGCTACTCCCAAAAAACATTACTTTTATCTCGTATTATAATTACTGCCAAGAAAATAAGAAATTCCTTTCTAATATTATATATATATTGATATACGCCAAAAGGTCGTATAATAAATACAAAATCAAATGGTTTAATATACTGAAGCTGATAAGGTAAATTTAATAAAAAAATATAAATATCTGTTTTAAATAAGGTTTCAAGTATTACATACAGATGGAGTGGTTTAACATATGTTATCTGTTACATGCGTATAATTCAAATGATAAATAATCGTTTAATAACGAAGTATACTTAACCTTAACAGCTTTATAGGTGAATAACTTCTTATTGTATATTTTCTGGTGGGCTTAAATTTGTGTTAAATGTCCGGCTTACAAGAACAATGAGACTCTTTTTGTTGTGCATAAAAAGAAATACACCTAAAATGTAGGTTCGGTGGTTCAATAGAATACGTACAAAATAAGATGGTCAACAACTCAATAAATAATGGTATTATTTATAATAAAATTAGGATAAATCAAAATGGATCATGTCACGTGATAATATCAACATAAAATAAATTCTAGGTTAAGCCCATAGAATAAACGAAAGTGAATTTAATTAAACTAACATACATAAATGCTTCTATTAAAACTGAACAATTGTAAACAGGGAACTGTATTCTTCTAGTTTTTAAATTAAATAATTCTAATACTAAATGTACACATAAGGTATATCTATTCTAAAAAATCTTTGATAGAGGTTTTACTCTATGAAATGAACTAATTCAACATTTTCAAAATTTGTAGGAGATTGAAATATACTTAAGTTTGAAATAGACGGGGATGGGTTAGTCTGGAGTCTTCTTGTGTATCCGAAAAGGCAGGATTCAGGTTTAGGCGAGTACTCGGACGGCGTCACCGATTAGCTTCTATCTAGCTGTATGCTATTCCCGGTGAAATGGAATTTTCGGTTTATGCGGCACTGGTTGAAGTCTGGATACGCAAAATGCGTCAAAAAGGAGCTGGATAAACAGGTGATGTTTTTCTAGGTTCGTAGTATAGTTTTTCTAATTTATTTAATGATTTTTCTTTTTATTTCCAGAGAGGCACTTAAATACGTTGATGTGTTTTTTGGAGTTTTTCTACCTAGTGACGCTAACTCTCATTTGTTCCGAATGCTAGCTTCTTATTCGTCTAATTTGTATGTATTAATATAATCTCGCTAATTAATTTTAATGGAAATGATAATTTAATTACTCAAATTATATATATGCTTAACAAAAATTACATATTTTATTTTAGTAAATAAATAATTGTCATGTGAATGTTAATAATTTTATATTATGCTAATTTTTGATTGGGATATTTCCCGCTGTATTTATTTCAAATAAGTACAGTTTTCCCTAAAATAATTCGTGTCATTTATTATTGATCAATTAAGTTGAAATGTCTTCGGAAATACAAGATATTGAAATAAAATGACTAAGGCAAATGAAAAGATAAAAATAAATAAATATGAGAATTAATTTTGAACAATTAAAAACGCGAAATCAACTTTATTGATATGACAGATGAAGAATTCAGTTCCACTAATTTCTTATTTTCTAATATTTACATACAAACGTTAACGATCTGTATCTTACAAACTAAGGCATTCTTATGTGTAGGCTTGACCTACCACAATATATATATATATATATATAGATAATTATTTCGTGACCTTTGTATGTTATGGTAAATTCAATTTGTTGGTGATTTAAGGTCTGGTTTCATTTCAAAATATATATATTTAAAACAACCCTACATGTTTCGGCAAATGATGCCTTTATCAAGGAATATAAAATATAAATGACAGTATATTAATGTCATACATTTGAGTTGCTATGAATAAAATTATTGAAAGATACATTCCAATTGAATAATAATAAAGGGAAACGCAAAACATTAGTTATTATTATGTATGCGCCCGTGGAGCGTCTTAAGATATAAAGCTGTCGGCATTCGCCCTAAACGAAATGGAAAACCACGAAAACCTACTCAGACAGCCAGACAGGAATCAAAACACGGAACTGTCAGCATGATAAGCAAATGTATAGATATAGAAGTGATATAAAAAATTTAAGCAGTATATACTATACCTTAATTATGTAACGATCTGCAATTTACCATAATAGCTATATAATTATATAATCTTAAGTTATTTAAATATCTATACATTTGCTTACCATGCAGACAGTTCCATGTTTTGATTCCTGCCTGGCTGTCCGAGTAGGTTTTCGTGGTTTTCCTTCTCGTTTAGGGCGAATACCGACAGCTTTACATCTTAAGACGCTCGACGGGCGCATACATAATAATAACTCATGTCTTGCATTTCCCTGTTTTTGTTGTCTATCTATTTTAGAATACTAAGGCATGATCTATTTTATTATTCAATTGGAATGTTCTCTGAATAATTTTATCCATAGCAACAGCAAATGTATGACATTAATATACTGTCATTTATATTTTATATCCCTTGAAAAAGGCATCATTTGCCGAAACATGTAGGGTTGTTTTAAATATATATATTTTGAAGTAAAACCAGACCTTAAATCGCCAACAAATTGAATTTACTATATATATATATATATATATATATATATATATATGGACTTCATGTGTAGGAGAATTAATATTTATTAAATCTCATTTTACATGCGATTGTCGCTATAATTTGTTGAGAATTAAGAAATATTGAAAAAACAAGTCTATCACCGGGAGGAAACGCACAGACGACGTTTCGTTCTAGTTGGAACTTTTCAATGTACGGCATTCCCTCGATGACGGACATTGCTTTTTCATTTCTATACTTTCTGTATTTAACATTTGGAATTTACTGCAAGTGAGAATTAATGAATATTAAATCACATTCTTACATGTAAATGTCGACTTATTTAATGTGTTCGAAACTACAGTCCGACAAACTAAGTTTGTACTAGTATGCAGAACACACCCTTTCGCGACAACGAACTTCCTGGTGATTAGGTTAATTAAGAATTAAGAAATATTGAAAAAACAAGTCTATCACCGGGAGGAAACGCACAGACGACGTTTCGTTCTAGTTGGAACTTTTCAATGTACGGCATTCCCTCGATGACGGACATTGCTTTTTCATTTCTATACTTTCTGTATATATAGTTAACATTTGGAATTTACTGCAAGTGAGAATTAATGAATATTAAATCACATTCTTACATGTAAATGTCGACTTATTTAATGTGTTCGAAACTACAGTCCGACAAACTAAGTTTGTACTAGTATGCAGAACACACCCTTTCGCGACAACGAACTTCCTGGTGATTAGGTTAATTAAGAATTAAGAAATATTGAAAAAACAAGTCTATCACCGGGAGGAAACGCACAGAATATTCATTAATTCTCACTTGCAGTAAATTCCAAATGTTAACTATATATACAGAAAGTATAGAAATGAAAAAGCAATGTCCGTCATCGAGGGAATGCCGTACATTGAAAAGTTCCAACTAGAACGAAACGTCGTCTGTGCGTTTCCTCCCGGTGATAGACTTGTTTTTTCAATATTTCTTAATTCTTAATTAACCTAAGCACCAGGAAGTTCGTTGTCGCGAAAGGGTGTGTTCTGCATACTAGTACAAACTTAGTTTGTCGGACTGTAGTTTCGAACACATTAAATAAGTCGACATTTACATGTAAGAATGTGATTTAATATTCATTAATTCTCACTTGCAGTAAATTCCAAATAATTTGTTGCATTAAATTCTACAATCCGGCAACTCACTTTTGCCCTAGATTGTAGAAGCAACAAGCCGCGACGTCAACTGTACAAATTGTCAGTACAAATGAAAATGAATAATTTGTGAAAGACATATTCGCCCGGAACGTGCAAATATCGATATTTGCAAATTATTTAGTTCATTTTTAATTTTTTTTTTAATTTTTGTATAATATGCTTAGCCGACAGTACGCCGCTGTAGTCAAAGTACCGGTATTGCAATTGACGTAGTCCAACAGGACACAACATGTCCAGGCGCTGGATGGGCGATTAGTAAAAATGTCACTGCGACTCGGTGCGTTAGATCCCTCGACGCCGACACATAATCAAAGTTCAAAAACTGGGTATTTGCTTGCGAATATTTTGAACGGAAACGACTAGAGTCAGAGTATCAACAGCCTCTTATCGTAAATTTATTTTCTAGTACAACTGCGCTTATCCGCATACTGCTAACATAATAAAAGCACCTTAGATTTTACGCGTCAGATTTTGATTTCTTTCGTTCTCTATTAAACAGTCTTTGAGGAATCATTTTAATAACGATGTCGCGTTTCAAAATTGGCTTAACAATTTCGTCACGTCTAAACAGCCGGATTTCTTCAGACGTGGAACCGAAAAATTGCTAGATCGTTGAGAGGCAATCGTAAATAATGAAGAAGAATATATTAGTTAATTAATAAATAAATTTTGGGTTCAATAGAAGCGCTACGAACTTTTAGATGAACCCAATAAACCCAATAAATGGGTGAATAGAACTTCAAATTATACGCTCCAGTCAAACATGTCCACCTTTTGGCATTTAAGGCCCTTTTCAATTACTTGTCTTTGTGATAAGTGTAGTTTTACAGGTCGCTTATATTAGTACATGTTTTTAGTTAAATTATAACCCGATAATTAAATCTTAATACATAAAAAAACATCACACATTTTCAAATTTGTGTAACAGAAACACAAACTTTTAAGTGTCTTGTAATATCAAAAAATGTAATAACATATGCGCTTTTAAAATTAACCATCGACGTTTATGTAACAACTAATTTTGTAGCAAATGAACAATCACGAATTGCCTTTGCACATGATAAATGTTAGAAAGTGAATTCATAAATAAAAATACGTAACTTTGGCATGACTCCTAGAACTAAGGGGCCCCTCTTTTATCTCCAAATAATCTAAACTATGATATTTAAAGCAATTACGCAAATAAAGCACGCAGTTTTGGCATGATCATTAGCAAAAAGTTCAACGAACTTGTAACTAGTATTTAAACATTTATACAATGTAATGTATATAAATACATTTTCGAAACAATATATTTGCATTTCTAAAGAAAACTTATATACGTATAAACGTCTATTAATTAATATCTTTTTGGCATGATTTATAGCCAGGAAATGAGTAAGCCACGTATTTAACATCACATTAATATTGTAGATTAGATATCTGATGTAGTTAATAAACCAATATTAAGGAAAATATTCCTGGCACCATCCATTTCGTAGCTGAATTTGTTTTTAATAACTAAGTATTTTTTAAGAATATATTCTCAGAGTGAATTAATAATCTATCTATTCATAAGTGCAGATTGTTACATATTACGTTGGATATTACAGATAAGAATTGATAATAACATAAAACTGGTATTTAAGAATTTTAACACTTACAAGAAGCTTTGATGCTTCTCTTTGAAATGGTAGGTAATAATAGCATACAATAGGACAAACCAAATAAAAAATAGCTAACGGCTAACAGAACGTATTAACCCAGATATTTTTGCTTTAGCAAAATTGTTCGTAAACCAATTTTTTCTTATTTTTGGATTTCCTAAACTACCAGAAAATATTTAAAAAAATCATATATCCATATATTTTACATACGCATTGGTCCTTTTAAAAGGACTTCAGCTTAATGGACGTCTATGACCAAACTAAAATAAGGGACTGAAATTTAATAATAGTTTATCTACAGACTTCTAAAACGTATACAAAAAATATTTTATCCATAATCTTATCTATAAAATTCACTTTGAACATGATATTGAGAAAAATAAATCAATAAATAATTAAGAAATACTGAAAAAAACAAAGTCTATCACCGGGAGGAAACGCACAGACGACGTTTCGTTCTAGTTGGAACTTTTCAATGTACGGCATTCCCTCGATGACGGACATTGCTTTTTCATTTCTATACTTTCTGTATATATAGTTAACATTTGGAATTTACTGCAAGTGAGAATTAATGAATATTAAATCACCTTCTTACATGTAAATGTCGACTTATTTAATGTGTTCGAAACTACAGTCCGACAAACTAAGTTTGTACTAGTATGCAGAACACACCCTTTCGCGACAACGAACTTCCTGGTGATTAGGTTAATTAAGAATTAAGAAATACTGAAAAAAACAAAGTCTATCACCGGAAGGAAACGCACAGACGACGTTTCGTTCTAGTTGGAACTTTTCAATGTACGGCATTCCCTCGATGACGGACATTGCTTTTTCATTTCTATACTTTCTGTATATATAGTTAACATTTGGAATTTACTGCAAGTGAGAATTAATGAATATTAAATCACCTTCTTACATGTAAATGTCGAATTATTTAATGTGTTCGAAACTACAGTCCGACAAACTAAGTTTGTACTAGTATGCAGAACACACCCTTTCGCGACAACGAACTTCTTGGTGATTAGGTTAATTAAGAATTAAGAAATACTGAAAAAAACAAAGTCTATCACCGGGAGGAAACGCACAGACGACGTTTCGTTCTAGTTGGAACTTTTCAATGTACGGCATTCCCTCGATGACGGACATTGATTTTCATTTCTATACTTTCTGTATATATAGTTAACATTTGGAATTTACTGAAAGTGAGAATTAATGAATATTAAATCACCTTCTTACATGTAAATGTCGACTTATTTAATGTGTTCGAAACTACAGTCCGACAAACTAAGTTTGTACTAGTATGCAGAACACACCCTTTCGCGACAACGAACTTCCTGGTGATTAGGTTAATTAAGAATTAAGAAATACTGAAAAAAACAAAGTCTATCACCGGGAGGAAACGCACAGACGACGTTTCGTTCTAGTTGGAACTTTTCAATGTACGGCATTCCCTCGATGACGGACATTGCTTTTTCATTTCTATACTTTCTGTATATATAGTTAACATTTGGAATTTACTGCAAGTGAGAATTAATGAATATTAAATCACCTTCTTACATGTAAATGTCGACTTATTTAATGTGTTCGAAACTACAGTCCGACAAACTAAGTTTGTACTAGTATGCAGAACACACCCTTTCGCGATAACGAACTTCCTGGTGATTAGGTTAATTAAGAATTAAGAAATACTGAAAAAAACAAAGTCTATCACCGGGAGGAAACGCACAGACGACGTTTCGTTCTAGTTGGAACTTTTCAATGTACGGCATTCCCTCGATGACGGACATTGCTTTTTCATTTCTATACTTTCTGTATATATAGTTAACATTTGGAATTTACTGCAAGTGAGAATTAATGAATATTAAATCACCTTCTTACATGTAAATGTCGACTTATTTAATGTGTTCGAAACTACAGTCCGACAAACTAAGTTTGTACTAGTATGCAGAACACACCCTTTCGCGACAACGAACTTCCTGGTGATTAGATTAATTAAGAATTAAGAAATACTGAAAAAAACAAAGTCTATCACCGGGAGGAAACGCACAGACGACGTTTCGTTCTAGTTGGAACTTCTCAATGTACGGCATTCCCTCGATGACGGACATTGCTTTTTCATTTCTATACTTTCTGTATATATAGTTAACATTTGGAATTTACTGCAAGTGAGAATTAATGAATATTAAATCACCTTCTTACATGTATATGTCGACTTATTTAATGTGTTCGAAACTACAGTCCGACAAACTAAGTTTGTACTAGTATGCAGAACACACCCTTTCGCGACAACGAACTTCCTGGTGATTAGGTAAATTATTTAATTAAATTTTAATTAATAATAATTTAATTAAATAAATTAATTAATTAATTAATTAATTAATTAATTAATTAATTAATTATTAATTATTAAATGCAGTAAATTCCAAATGTTAACTATATATACAGAAAGTATAGAAATGAAAAAGCAATGTCCGTCATCGAGGGAATGCCGTACATTGAAAAGTTCCAACTAGAACGAAACGTTGTCTGTGCGTTTCCTCCCGGTGATAGACTTTGTTTTTTTCAGTATTTCTTAATTCTTAATTAACCTAATCACCAGGAAGTTCGTTGTCGCGAAAGGGTGTGTTCTGCATACTAGTACAAACTTAGTTTGTCGGACTGTAGTTTCGAACACATTAAATAAGTCGACATTTACATGTAAGAAGGTGATTTAATATTTATTAATTCTCACTTGCAGTAAATTCCAAATGTTAACTATATATACAGAAAGTATAGAAATGAAAAAGCAATGTCCGTCATCGAGGGAATGCCGTACATTGAAAAGTTCCAACTAGAACGAAACGTCGTCTGTGCGTTTCCTCCCGGTGATAGACTTTGTTTTTTTCAGTATTTCTTAATTCTTAATTAACCTAATCACCAGGAAGTTCGTTGTCGCGAAAGGGTGTGTTCTGCATACTAGTACAAACTTAGTTTGTCGGACTGTAGTTTCGAACACATTAAATAAGTCGACATTTACATGTAAGAAGGTGATTTAATATTCATTAATTCTCACTTGCAGTAAATTCCAAATGTTAAATCAATAAATGTCAACACACAGTTTAGAACCTAATCTCAAATTTTTGTATCTACTCGGAATCGTTGAAGAGGATCCCTGGTAAGGCTCAAACCAATAAATATAACCAAGTCTGGTGGTATCTACCAAAAACTTGTATCCCCATCGTATTGGTTTCCCCCTATTTAATTTTTTAGTCCCATACCGACTGTAACAGGGAATCATTGATTCGTTTACACTATGAGCCTCTTCAATGGGCGCAAATTCGAAAAAATGTCACAACAATGGATATTATGCATAACATATACTGATCTCTTGATATTGCGCTTCGTGTCAACTCGTTTCTGGTGTCGCTTTTTCCCAATACATATTGCTGTGAGTTTCGGTTTTTAATATAATTTAATATAAAATGAAAAATTGTGTGGGCAGTTACTCAAGCATACTTTTATTGAGACTCTATATAATATTTTTGGTATCTCAAGGGGGTTTTGCGTAACTAGGCCTAGCGTCCAAAGTAAATGTAAAGAAATAATACAACAAGAGATAACTGGTTAATAACTATTTTATTGTCCTTTCATATGTTCACATTTCATTCGGTTTCAACTTAAGATACTTCATTCTTAACTTAGAACTTAATTTATCAATGAAATTTTTATACAAATATTATTTTGTGAATCACACACTTATAGTCTTAGAGTTTTGATTTCGGATTCAATTGAATCTCTCAAACAATGACTTTAGAGGATTTCACTCACAAAAGGGGGTATTTGCCCTCCTAATGTTGAGATTAGCACTCAAAGCTTATATCTATTTTGAAATGTGGAACTCTAGCTTCTACTGATATTTCTTTACAATTCGAGTGTGCTATTTAGCGTCTATTTAAGTGGAAGACAAGTTCCTACAGAATAGCACGCTTATCATCACATTGTTTATGTATTTTCTTATTTTCCACGCTTACTAGTGAACGTTATAATTTCAATGGCACAGATATTTCGCGAGTATTCGTGGAATCCCTACTTCCTACTCATTGGTCTCTAATATCTGGCCTAAGATACAAGTTAATTGTGTACTTATGATTATTTAATTATTTCAACTAACAGACCATATGCATTTTATTTACTAATTTAATTAACTCTATGTTCTCCAATTCTACTGTGTGTACAGTCTTATTTATTGCTTAAGTTAAGTTCAGTATACAAATTCTCAGATTCCTCTTGGTACATTCTTAATCTTTTATTTGTTCGTTGCCAATAATAATAATAATAATAACTACACAGTGGTTAAATAACTAAATATTTATACAATAACTGAGTTCCAAAATGAAAATGAACTTTTATTTTTTTTTAATTTTCAAGTAAATATAATGCCAACAGACTTAGTTAAGTATATTCAATCTAATTTTAGAGTGTCGAAAATAAATCAATGAATGTCGAAAATAGATCAATGAATGTCCTCATTCTGTAGCGTCAGTCCTTTTATCCCCTTGCGTTAGGTGGTTCTCCCTCTCCAAGAAAGTAGAAAAAACTTAAAACTGAAAAAATGTTAAACGTAGCGTTTTTGGCTAAGGTAAACCTTAGAAGATATGCTCTTCACCAAGTCGCCAGTGGGATAACACTATGGCTATTTGCTGAAGAGCATATCTTCTAAGGTTTACCTTAGCCAAAAACGCTACGTTTAACATTTTTTCAGTTTTAAGTTTATTCTATTGAAGATGGTAACTTAGTTGCCGAAATACGCATATAGTATTAATTGATATATATTGTGGTTAGGTGTTTTTCTTATTTCTGTTTCAGATTTCAAGCCACAGTCTCCACCAATTTCGGATCTTTGTTGTAGATCGCTGTAACGTTTTGTATAATTTTACTCATTACCAAAACCCTTAATTAATGCGAATTAATTAATGAATTTTTTATGTTGGTTTCCTCAATTGCTTTTTAATCATGTCAGGATCTCCGAGTAATTATCTATCTTTTAATTCAATATTCCTTATGGGGGTAGTACTTTTTTTTTGTTAATAATGACATCCATTTTTCTGCTTAAATTCACGGACAATCATTCTTGACGTTCTCTTCTTATTAGTTCCGCTTTGAAGTAAGTCGACGAGTGTTAAAACTAAAAAGTCATTTTGAATTGAAAGTGTTCTGCGGCATGCAGGAATTGACAAATTGGCTTTATTTCATATAAATTCACTGGCGTAGTGTTATTTAGTCTAGGATATTTTTTCCCGGATTTGAAAGTTTTACACCCACGTGTTTGCTTCAGGTGAGTTCTGAGATAAGGGGACGGCTGTAATTATATCACGGCATTTTTCTCCATTTTATTATATTACTCTGGAATCTTCCACTTATTCTTTTTCTTTTCTCATTTATTTAGGGCTGTTAGTATCTGCTAAGAAAAGTTGCTATGTTAGTAACGGCTAATGTGAAATCTACCTAATTAGACGAGAGATTGATTTCATCCGCAGACATCTAATTACCCGGACACAGGAAATCAACGCAATTGGATGACCCTTACATCTGTCACGCAAGGTAGTGTGTAGAGAATAACATTTTTGTGACAGAGTCCGGGAAAACAATATAAAATTGTGATTTTGGAGGAACGCGTGGCATCCTAAAACATGGTGTTCTACTCATCATTTTATTTTTCTTTTCTCAGTTCAGTTCATTTCATATATTAATAGCTTAATCAGTTTTCTAATTCAAATTTTAGCAGTATTTTTTTTATAGTATCAATCTCGCATATCAGATTTGTTTTAAAGTAAAGAAATTTGGGTGAATTAAATTTAATATTTTTTTTATCAGTAACGGAATCCTATATAATTTTTATATTTAATTTTGTTTAAATAATATATTTTCCATTTAATTGGTAAACATTCACAATTATAGAATAGCATCCTAGTTACATTTTTTTTTGTATCGTAAACATATATTTTTGCATATACAGACCGAAACTTTTTTTTATTACTATCTGATTGGAGTATCCAATTATGTGATTACATTGTCGTTTAACTATTTATTGCATTATTAATTTCTATTTGTGTACCACCTAAGTACGTATTGCATATACTGAGTGTATCGAACCTGTGTAAGGTTCATTAAAGCTTTAATGGATTACCGATGCAATATCCTATAGTTTAGATGCGATATTAATATGATAAATGATATTCCAACGATTTAAAAATATTTTGTTTGCTCCATACATATACCCCTCTGGAATAATTTTTTTTTCTGTTTTCTTAAATAATACGAGGTGTATTCAAGTTCTAAGGCCTCCGATTTTTTTTCTAACTAACTACTCACCCGAAAACTATGAAACTGGTGTTACTTCTCGACGTAATCTCCCTGCAGACGTACACATTTTTCACAACATCGACGTCATGATTCCATGGCCGCGGCGAAGGCTTCTTTAGGAGTCTGTTTCGATCACTGGAAAATCGCTGAAGCAATAGCAGCACGGCTTGTGAATGTGCGGCCACGGACAGGGTCTTTCATTGTTGGAAACAGCCAAAAGTCACTAGGAGCCAGGTCAGGTGTGTAGGGAGCATGAGAAATCACTTCAAAGTTGTTTTCACGAAGAAACTGTTGCGTAACGTTAGCCCGATGTGCGGATTCGCTGTCTTGGTGAAATAGCACACGCGCAGGCTTTTGCGGACGTTTTCGTTGCAGTGCAGGAAGGAACTTGTTCTTCAAAACATTTTCGTAGGATGCACCTGTCACCGTGGTGGCCTTTGGAACACAATGGGTAAGGGTTACGCCTTCACTGTCCCAGAAAATGGACACCATCATTTTTTCAGCACTGGCGGTTACCCGAAATTTTTTTGGTGGCGGTGAATCTGTGTGCTTCCATTGAGCTGACTGGCGCTTTCTTTCTGGATTGAAAAATGGCATCCACGTCTCATCCATTGTCACAATCGACGAAAAGAAAGTCCCATTCATGCCTTGGTTGCGCGTCAACCTTGCTTGGCAACATGCCACACGAGCAGCCTTGTGGTCGTCCGTCAGCATTCGTGGCACCCACCTGGAGGACACTTTCGCATTTTCAGGTCGTCATGCAGGATTGTGTGCACAGAACCCACGGAAATGCTAACACTGGAGGCGATCTGTTCAACTGTCATTCGGCGATCCCCCAAAATAAGTCTCTCCACTTTCTCGATCATATCGTCAGACCGGCTTGTGCGAGCCCGAGGTTGTTTCGGTTTGTTGTCACGTGATGTTCTGCCTTCATTAAACTGTCGCACCCACGAACGCACTTTCGACACATCCATAACTCCATCACCACATGTCTCCTTCAACTGTCGATGAATTTCAATTGGTGTCACACCACGCAAATTCAGAAAACGAATGATTGCACGCTGTTCAAGTAAGGAAAACGTAGCCATTTTAAGTATCTAAAACAGTTCTCATTCTCGACGCTGCCGCTACAATTCCATATGCCGTACAGTGCTGCCATCTCTGTGCCATCATATTTGTCGGCGCAAGTCTAGTACTCGTGGGGGCATATAGCAAACTACCGTCCTCTATTCGCAAGTGTTAGAAAATTTGCAATTATGAAAATACACACGTGTCTACAAGATGGCTTTTAAAAGGTTTAGAAGGCTTTAGCTTTACATGGATTAATAGAAAAAAATAAGATAATGTTACATTTTGCGTCTTTCTTCTTAAATGAAAGTTAAGAAACTTGAATTGGTTCACCCATTATAATGTGATGTAAGTAATTTGAGATTATGGGTAATAGATTGTGATAAATTATACCATTAGATTGAAAATTTCAAAGAATTTGGCTTATGTTAAAACGGAAAAACCAGACGCTTAAGACGAATTTGTATGTTTGATAAAGTTGACCTTTATTCCACCATTTTCGAATAACTACAACAATATTAATTACACTACATTTATAAAATTTTCAAGCTTCATAAAAATACGTATAAAAATAGACTGTGACACAAAAACTGAGAATTTTAATAATGCAAAACTGGCGCTAAGCAAATGTTTTAATATTTATAAATAACACTCGCTAAAACGCTAAATTTCAGTAGTTCGTCAACCATATCGAAACAGATCACACACGACTGAATATCAAACAAAAATTCACATGCCCCTGAATAAACACAATTCATAATCTATACATAGATCCCGTACGCATATATATTTAAAAATGTGCTGATGGTGACGAAAAATCTTTTCTACGAGAATGTCGGACCAAAAGAAACTTCTCCATAACTGTGGAAGCACGCGAATTCCGACGATGCGAAGGAAAATCCGAAGGAAAAGTGAACGAACAGGGGTATTATGTATATTCCACTTGGGCTTAATTTATGGGGCGACACTGATTTCAGAAAAAGTATATAACTTTTCCGGCAAATAAAGCACACGTCCATATATTTCACCACGGCCTAATAAGTTATCCAATAAATAATTATTGTGACATGTCCAATGCAATTTCCGCAGATCCTTTCTACAAACGCACACCAGTCTGCGAACGCATAGCAACCGTGGATGAATAATGAAGTTGTACGATCACTCGCCTAATTAAACTAGCTGGATATAAAATGAAATGGGAACTCTAAAAATACATCTACATGTATATATCTTTCACATACGTATATAAGGAAATCGTGAAATCAATAACATAAGGTAATTAACATTCGTTAAGTGTAAGTTCTTCATCATTCAGGTCTAATAAATTGAATTGAAACTTTTTTTTCAAAACACGATTTAAATATTAATTGGCGATATTCTATACCTATTAACGCCAATTCACATTCAACACATAAAGTGCGAGTATATTAAGATAGACAATAACAAATAGTTTAGTATTTTACTTATGAATGAGATACATTTATTATTAAAGAGGTTCATTGAAGTAACATCCTACCGGCGGCTCGTCCTAACGCGTATATATATTTTGTCAGTTGCCGTCCCGACACCGTCTAGTGCACTTCACTGGTTTACAGCAATAAATAATCATTTTATAGTGTCACAAATAGTCAGAAAGGGACCGTTCTACGATGTAGCTCATAAATTCATAAAGAGATTTCAGGATTTAAGGCACAATGGCAATATAATAAAGTGTAAAGTGTGCGATATATAGTTAATCTGTTCAAGGAAATTCCACTGCGAAAGACACGTAAATAGTAAAATGCATAATGGCAAAAAAAGTGGCGAGATATTTTTGTGTCATTTATGTATAATTTTCATATTGTGTAATGTACCGTTTAAGTTAGTAAACAACGAATCATTTCATTTATTTTGGCAGCACTACTGTAAGGTAAGGTTACCCAGCCGGAAAAGATTATTAAATTTTCTACCATGCCTCCGTGAACGCATTGAACATGTGATTAAATCCGAATTGACTAAGAAATTTTGATTATCTGTGGACGAAACAGATTCTAAAAAAAAACGGTTTTTAATGTTATTGCAAGTATAATGGAACCACATAAATCGTCACCTTTAATTTTACTAACTTGCAGAAGAGTACAACAATGTACTGCCGAAATAATTAGTGTTAAATACAAACTTTGAACATTCGACAAACCAAGTGTAAATGTTTATAAGTGATGGTGGCGCAAACATTATATTTATGCAAATATTCGCATAACATCAGTAGATGTGGAACACTTCCAGAAATTACTGTGAAAACACATCTGATATTGTAAATATTTAATCGACTTTGCCCAGTGGCTAGGTTGTGGTTAGGGTGTTTTTCTTATTTCTGTTTCAGATTTCAAGCCACAGTCTCCACCAATTTCGAATAAGTATACAATTTACTACAGGCTCATAAGGAATAAAATCATTTTAAAAATATGTGACGCTTTTAGAAAGTTAAGGATGAACGAGAATTACACTAAAGAGAGAATTTGTTTTCCATCAAATGATAATACCTGGTACAAATTTAGTCATGCAGACTTTATCCAGTTATACAGGTTGTCCTTGAAATGAAAAGACATCGTATGAAAAATGGAAAGATGTATGAATCTAAAATATTGTGTCAATTACGTACCTCATATAAGTTACATACACACCGTATGTTTACATACATAACTGCTGTCAATGTTATAAAAGCTGTAATATCCTGTATGCTAAAGTCAATACCTCGTACAAAATCAGCTTTTTATACATTCAAGTAAATGTATATATTCTATTATCCAATATCATTTTATTACAAATTTTAAATGCAGTCTTGGTACATACATATATATGTATAATATAAAACTAAGAGATGGTAAGACTTTTATTTAATATATGTACACTGCTACCAACTTGAAAGTTAACGAATGCTGAAAATTTTCGTGGCCTAATGTAAAGCTACCATTATTGCCTACTCCTAAATCTTAGTTGTCACCTTGACTGTTTTAAGTGTCATAGAATTATCTGAACAAGATTTCAGTGATTACAATATATGAGACTTTTTTAAATATTGTATAATGGCCCGTCTCAGTGAAACCTAAAAGATGAGAGTAAGAATTTTGCTGGAGTATACAAGCGGTGGCAGATGGTCTACATGTTAGTATAACTTGCGTTTTTAAAACAAAGCAGAAGATTGACCACAGGATTAATCTAGTCTATGTGCATGGTGGTGGAACAAGGAAAACTTCAATAGCATAAGCGAGAACTTTACAATCTAGAAGCATAAAGGTATCGTTAATATATACATTGAAAAGCAGAGGGCCAAAATTGGAGCCTTGAGGAACGCCAGTAGTAACGGTAAGAACGGTAACGGTATATCCGTTATATTGAACATAGTACGATCGATTCAATAGATATGTTTTCAAAACGGATACAGTTCCCGGTGAAACACCTATAGATTGTGGCGTGGTCCGTGGTTCAATTAGATCTAACAAGGTAGCAGTGGTGAGAGTTGTTCAAGTAGGTTCCGTTATTATTTGCTTCATGTTTAAAGCATCGAGCATATGTGACATCTGCTGTCTCAAACGTGAATTTTCATTAATAGTTCCTCAAAGATGCGAATTAAAAGGTTGTTACGTAAATGAAATATTTGATTAAAAGATCTTTTGAAAAAATACTATAAAATGATATGTGAAATGATATGGTTTAGATAGCTTTTCCTGGTGATTTGAATATGGATATAAAATATGTGAATTTTAATACGGGGTCGGTATAATTTTGACACCTCAATAATAAATAAAATTATTAATTAATACATAATTACAATAGAAGTTGTATGTAATTAATTAATAAATTGAAATGTATAATATAAATTCGATAGGAAATTTTCTGACTATTACATACATACATGAACTGACAGACCGTTCGGTTGCAGGTAGATATATTCTCAGGAAAGTGTCGTTTATCACCAGTGCGATGATACAAAAGGAAGATATTTTCTTTTGATAATACAAACAAAATGCCAAAAAGTGTGTTACGAAATTTTTAATATTTATAAATTTTATTTTATGAGTGAATAATACAATTTAAAATGAAATTTAAAAAATTTTTGATAAATACGAAGCGTAACAAACTGTTAGGATAAAAAGTAAATATTGTTTTGAAGTAAAGATATTTATAATTTCTGAAGTTAATCCTAAAAATTAGGTTGACGTTTGAACAATTTTTGCAGAATCTATACCATTCATTATAAATGGTGAAATTTCCAGCAATAACGAAATACATAATTTCAGATATTTAGGCAATGTAAGCCATAAATTCAGTTAGGACGTCCGCCGTATTTACTCTCTCAAAATAAGCCAATAAATTTTAAAGACGGTTCTCAATAAGTCAACATTTCGCAAAAACAAACGGAACCTCCATATTTCAAATTTAAGTAAGCGAAAAGAAACACACACATACACACACACGTACATAAAACGATCGTATTGCTTATGAGTAAAAGAAGAAGAGGAACAAGATCGAGGCACGGACTAGCGATTTTCAATTCAAATTCTTTTCCCATTTAACTTCGTTCTTCATTTCTTGCTGCCGTTCATTCATGTAAAAGTGGTTGAATCAGAACGAGAAAAAAAACAGAGATACAAATCCGAATTCGCGCAATTTATGAGCACTGTATTAAATCGCATTTTAAACAAATCACGGAAGTTCTCAAGTGGTTTTCTATATACAGCTTGTTTCTAAACGAATTTCTTTATGTGTTTACCTTTTTCTACATTTAATTTGATCTGAAAATATTTATTCGAGATGGAATCCAAATTTTCGGTACTCAATTTGAATAACTGTAGTAGACGGAGAAAATATATCAATGTTAATATGTTTTAGACATAACTACATAAAACTAAATTAGAGAAATTATAATAAAATTCATAACTATTCGAGTGAAACTGTCATGAGACAGTTGAGAATGTATATGTGACAAAGCACTAGCAGTTATTTCAAATTTCACATTGTAACAGTCCTCTTTAACCCTTAACATTGGGCGTTATATTAATAATGTCCCGGGCTTCGAGGGATTCGGGGTTGCTGTACAAACGATAACTTTGGTGCTGAAAATACTTAAATGCCGCAGTTATCTAAATATTGAGATATAGATTAAAGTTGAATATTGAGTAATTGACTTATTCAATTACCGCTTTGTCGGGCGCCAAGAGGATTACCCCCTCTAAGGTATAATTGTACTTTTAAAATTGCCGGTTAGCAAAAAAATAGCGGAGAGATATAGAAAAAGACTCTAAATAATGCGGGTAAGTCGAAATGCGACTTACGCCTTTCTCTCTCGAAGCGTGTATAAAAACTAAGGTGAAAAGTAATGAATCCCTCTTTTTTACTTAATAAATGTTTCGATCAATTCCTTTTGTTTAATATGCTTTTCCATTAAAGTGTAGATTACATGAATTGGAATAAAAGAACAAATGATTACTAAATGTACTTATATTGATAAATAAAGCTTGTTAATTTACATATGATTAATTACAAATTTACTTAGGGTTATTATGAAAAGTTTACTAAATACTAATATACATATGGGGCGAGATACAGTAAATTTAACACAGAACTGTTTAGTCTGATCGGATTAATAAACAGTATTTATAAAGACTAACCTTTACATCGCAGCACTAATGGCCATTTCACTTTATCGTTGACTCGGTGCTTCTGGAGTGATGCACTTGTTCACTGTATTAACACTATTTCTTCACGCCTCAGGGTGCCTGATATTCCAGACAAGAGCCCTGATGTATTAAGCGTGGTGATTCACTTTTAAATAAATGACTGCACTTGTAGGCATGTGATACTTTTGCTACAACGTGAACTTATTGTACTTCAGTACACAAAATGCGGTTAACCCTTTCTTACTCTTGCTTATAGCCTTGAGCCAAGTACTTTTATTGCAGTATTCCCTCACTTTATTATCACGTTAAGGGGTAGCACGTTTGACTCGTTTGACTGACTTGAGTCGAGTGACTCTTTTCGCTTTCCTTGACGCGTCCTAACTTCAGTTTTCTCTTGGTGATTCCCCGGCTTCCTTATAGAGTTCTTGATCGTACTGGTTTCGTGGATGATGCAATACAGTGATTCTTACGATTCGTATATGTGACACTAGGTTATTCTAATAGAGTTTATGTATGGCTAACTATACACACTTAACTATACAAAATGATGATTTGGCATAGAAGGAACTGATTGAAATACGTGTGTAATATTATTGCGAAGTGTTTTGCAATAATATTTAATGGCGGGAAAAGCATTAAAATTTATACAATGTGACTTTTTTAGTTTAAATAAATTAATTTTAATATTCTTTAAAATTTTACAAATGGAAATAACTGCTTTGAAATAAGATGGGCGTAATGTGTCCCATTACAACATGTGACAATATGCAGGAATACGACGCAAAATGTAACACATCGATGTTTAACTAACATCAAGTGTAAAATACAGAAATACAAAAATTCTAGAAAGTATATCTGTACATACAGGGTGTTCGGGGAAATGTGGGAAGTCTCTCGGATGCAGATAGGACATGAATAAATAAAATGACAAGTTCCTATAAATTATTTTCCTGCAAGGCCTTCCTACGGAGATATGGTCTTGAAGGACGCCGCTGGAAATCAGTTTTTCTTTAATTTTTTTAAATAATGCTTAATATAAACAGGAGGCACCTTAATGAAATTATTGAAAAATTTTGTAAGAGGGTTCAACATGGTCTCCATGAAGTCTGATACACTCGCGGACACGACGAATTAAGGACTGTTGTACCCGCAACAATAACCCAGCCCTGTTCCTTATCACATCATAATGAAACATGGTTCTCTGTAGAAGTTGCTCCCTAGTGTCGATCGTAGTAGAATACACCAATTTTATGAGGTGTCCCCACAGGTCCATCGTCCAATGGCGTTAGGTTGGTAGATCGAGAAGATCAGACAATAGGTCCTCCTCTATCTATCCAACGGTTTGGATAGACGTTATTCAAGTGCTCCCGCACACGAACGCTGAAATTCGGCGGGTTTCAAGTGGTGGTAAGTGCTTTATTAAATCTCGAAAAGTGTCCAGAAGGAATTCAAAACAAAGCTGTCCATTTAATCGTTCTGGCAATACAAATTGTCAATGATTCCTGTCCAAATATTAATTATTGGAACTGATGTTGATGATGCGAAACAATAGTAAAAATAGTAAAACTGAGTTTTTTTTTTTTTTAAATAACTCTTTGATAATGCCTGAAAAGGCGAAACATATGTTAGAGATTAAATTAAATATATTTTGTGAAACAAAACATACCGAGTGTTTTCTTTAGTAAATTATAAAATTATACAACCTGAGGTTTATACCATGGAAAAACATGTAACTTGAAGCTAACCAAAGGAAGAACGAGATACTCAACAAAATCCTAAGTGTTCAATGAGATAAATAACTATCTAGATTTAGTACGTGTTGAAATTAACTAAAAGTAAAAACAATATCGCTGCTTGATGACACTGCAAATGTTACAGATAACAGAATCTAAATGCTTATACAATGTAGTTCCCAATATAGATTTTATAGATTAAAATGAAAGCCTAGACGACTCTTAGATCCAGGAAATTCCCACGGTATATACCTAAACTTTCAAAAGTAAACGACAAGAAAACCAACTAATACAGGTAGGTTTAACCCAACAATTTCGATATACCAGACAGTTCAAAAATATGTATACGCTGTCCTAAAAATACAGTAAAGTAAATTCAAGGCATAGCAAAGTATTTTAATAAGCGAACATTAAAAGAACATGTAAGATGTGTGCTTTACGGGGATAGAAGTTACAGTCTATTACCTTTAATAGATAAATTGTATCGAACTTATGTAACGATCGACAACAGAACTTATCTTAAAGTGAGATTCTAGGATGGTATTGGACTTGTTTACATCTATTTTCTCTAAAAAGGAAAGACGATTATTTCAGCTCATTACAGTGAGGTTTCTGGAAATGTTAAGCTGACCATACGAAAAAAAGATTCGTGTGGAGAACATAATATAAGTTTATATTTGTGTGAAAGTATCTTTCCAGAAATGCAGACACGTTTTTCATTTTATTATAGAATCATCAGTACATAATTGTTAACCTGACCACACGAAAGAAAAAGATACCGTTCCTTAAGCTAGAGCTTTATTCTCCTTCTAGATGATAACGCTCGTCTACCGTTTACAAGTTAGAACTTATTTCTATCCCCACTACTCATACAATAGCGTTGTTGAAGACCTTATATATCAATTTTCCTTTGTAAAGCATTGCAGATTTTGCTATACTAAATTATAAAAACCTTTTAGCTAACTTTGAGTAAATTCTTTCTTAAAATGTAGTCACAATCATGAACATAGAAATACCTGTATACAAGTTTAAAATTTATTGCTTGCATTACTTAAATATGTTGAATTACATTTTCGCATATATACGATACATTTATAAATTTCCAAAACGCTTTTCCACGGCGAATTTCTTTTATTATTACCTAGGTTTTTTTTCTCGCTCTTGTTGCCGTTCGCATAAACTCGACCATATTTTATATCTCCATTAATAGGTTTGAAAGAACATCGTGCAGCAGAGATTTATATCGGAATGCTTTTATATATTTGTAGGTAAGTATTTCTACAAATACCGCGGATTCACCAGTGAAATATACCGGTAATATATCTTTCAGATCTTAGCGCTTTATATTTTCCAACGTTAATTCAATTAGTGAACAGAATAAGGTACGGAATCATGAAATATATACTGCTATTATTACTGGTTGATATTAAGTAGAACGTTTTCGCGAATTTAAAAGGATTTATTTCAGTGATTTAGTTAAAATTGCCTCAAACCGGCGAGAACGTATTCCAATTTTCATTACCGGTGCCGCTACCAATCATTATTACTATGGCTACCACTTAAAGATAGATAAAAATATTACTAGCACTTGTTTAATATCACGTAAGTATACGCCACAAATGTCAAAATATTTATTAGAATCTAAAAAGTTTTTAATGTGTGTTTTTAATTGAATGATAAAAAACACAAACACTGTTGTATTAGATTTACACTTTAATAATACACAATAAAGTGTAAATCTAATACAACAGTGTTTGTGTTTTTTATCATTTGATATGGATTTACATCAAGTAAAGGCAGAATCGATTCAATTTGTGTTTTTAATTTGAACTTAAAAAAGGTATAGAACTCCGTACGACAATTGATATCGAAATAGGTTCCCTAAATATGTATTTCGACGACTAAGCTGTCATCCTCATGAAAATCCTAAGAAAAAGTACATGTGTTTACCATACCATGAAATTACGAAAAATCTAAATAGGGTTGCTAAAGAAAAAAGAGCAACTTGAGAGACAGCCAAGTTGATTTTCGATACGAAAGCTCAATAAAATCCATTCTGGGTAACACAAATGGTAATTTACATATGAACGAGAAATCATGTATATAAGAAACTAATTTCTACGAATGTAAATTGAAATATATTGGTCAAACAAAACGCTCAATAATAACTCGTTATAAAGAAGATACAGTGTTATTCTGAGAGTCAGAGAGTTTAATTTTAGTTTAATATGTTACTTACAAAAAGGTATATAACCCCTTACCACAATTATTAATCATATCCTAAATACGTATTTCGACAAGTAAGTTGTCATCATCAGTAGGTAAAACCACTAATCAAGGTGGCGCACATGGAGCACAGTAAAGCTAGCACAACTGCTCACGCAACAACTTTACACAGCGTCCACGTATACATTGCGTATACTCAGTGTATACGTGGACGCTGTGTAAAGTTGTAATTTGAGATATCAAAAGGCCATTTTCGCTATTTTTTTAAGAGGAATTGGTTTCCACGCGAAGCACGTATTCATAGGTTATTCCTATTTCAATAGGCGAGTCTTTCCACGATGTTCATGTGTAATTTTATTATAATCATTTTTGCTACATTCGCTCTTTTCTTAATTGAAATTTAACAGGGTTCTAGTACGAGGTCGTTTTCTAGCACGAGGTTTTAAATTCAAGCACGAGGCATTAAAATTATTCGAGCATGTGACGTCCATTGCCAGCAAAAAACATTAAATTCCAGCTCGAGGCATCATTTGCAGCCAGAATCTAGAGTGAAAGGGAATGATAGAGACCATTCCCATCACTAAGGTAGGAACCGCTTGTTCTATATTTTCTGGAGACTACAGATAGTCAACTTAATTTCACTACTTAAAACTGGTTGGTGTTAATTAAATATATTATCGTAATTTTTAGAGTCATATGTTTTTATTTTCTTTAGTAAATTAGAAGCAATTGATAACCTCCCTTTTGCTTATACAGGGTATTCGAATTTATCATACCATACTAGGGTCACGTCCGATTTTTTC
The DNA here is from genome assembly GCA_935421215.2 of Melolontha melolontha. Taxonomy (NCBI): domain Eukaryota; kingdom Metazoa; phylum Arthropoda; class Insecta; order Coleoptera; family Scarabaeidae; genus Melolontha; species Melolontha melolontha. Next base: position 34,928,534 of record OW285236.1, on the reverse strand, counting down.
TTTGAATTATTATTTGTTAACGTAAAAGAAAAGTTTAAGTATATCAATACGTTAAGCACGTATTATGAATTTGTTACAAATGAAACAGACATGCAATATACACATCTCTAACTGTACACATGGACAATATACCTCGTATTTTCCAGCAATTACTTCTGCTTAAGACACGTGTTTCTGCCATCTATTATTAGGCGTCATCAGTTAAGCTAGTGAAGTAATTAAATATTAAATCGCCTACAAAACATAGCAAATTTCGTCCTATCAGGTAGCACTATATAATCTAGTGACATCTGATGGACGAAAGAGACTATGCCGAAAAAGGCAACACTTCCCTTGACCGGCTATGCCGGTACAGAAGGGAAGAAAATACTTATATAGGTGTAAGTCCATTAACACGATGCCAGATGGCAGCAAATATACAAAAAAGGTTTAAGTATATTAATACGTTAAGCACGTATTACGAATTTGTTACAAATGTAACAGACATGCAATATACACATCTGTAACTGTACACATGGGCAATACACCTCGTATTTTCCAGCAATTACTTCTGCTTAAGACACGTGTTTCTGCCATCTATTATTAGGCGTCATCAGTCAAGCTAGTGAAGTAATTAAAGTTTAAATCGCCTACAAGACATAGCAAATTTCGTCCTGTCAGGTAGCACTATATAATCTATTAACCTATTACCTTAACCACTGTTAATTAAAGCGACTATTTGAGCCGCTTCTTCACTGCTCAAATGACGAATTTGTCTTTCTTGACGATTGGTTTTAACCGAAATCAAAAAAGTGTAAGAAAATTTCACAAAACTTCCCAAAATTAATAGAATGACACAATCTGTCAGAATTTTTTTTTAATTGTTGAAAAAAAATAATGCTGTCATTGTAATATAGTGGTGTTTAGTTTAAATGTATGTAATATTTTCTTTATGCATTATTTTAATTTTTTTTGCAAATAGAACAAAAATAAGTAAGTGTAATTTAAAATTCGAAATTTAGAGCGAATTTAAACACACAAAGAATAAAATCGTATTTACATTGTGTTAGCATTTTATATTCTGCCTGTCAAAACAATTTCAAACGTTATTCCATTGAAAATACATCTAGAAAAGTATTTTATATCCTGTATTTCAAACCTCGTTCTTCGTTTAGCAAAATTAAATATACAACTTTCAGAAAGATCGTCCGAAAACTCACTTTTTCCTTTTGTTTCTGCTTCGGTTTAGAAAGACGTGATCTTTGAATATCAAATTCGTAGACTGAAATTCTTACATACGCATACATAAATTCGTATATGCTTAGACAAGTATATAAGCATGTTCGTCCATTTTATATGTATATATTCGTTGAGATATGTATGTAATAAGTTGTGCGCTCTGAGATTTTCCAGATCCCTGACTTGCGTAATGCAATTTGCAGCAATGATACGAGTTAAGTCGGTGCGACCTGACATTTTTCTGCTCCCTACGTTGTATAATAAGTACGTTATACGGTTATGAGACTGATCATTGCGGGCAAAACGTTAGAACGTGATTATTGCCTATTATAACGGTTGACAGAGTGTACAGCAATAGTTCGATTCAATGAGTTCAACGAGCTAAATTTTAGAATGATAGGCGAAGTGATATTAACTTATTAACATGCATGATCTCATATGAGACGCTAAGCTCGTTATTCTGAAATGTATGTCGTTAATTCTGGATTTGTTTGTATACAAGCATAGAATAAATTAACGTTAAATGATGAGCATAAAATAATAATCGTAATAATACTCGACAGGATCGTTCTTAATATTACACTTTACAAGACAAGTAGAAAAGATTGCAAAATACAAATTAAAGTACACTACTCAAAAAATAAAATTAGTCACTTTCTAGAACTTCAATATTTTTTTTTTAAGAGATTTGGATGAAACTTGGATGAATTATGTAATGATCCATTATTTGTTGAACCAATTTTAATAAATTGAAAACAGAAAAAACACTATAGTAACTTACAACTAACTTTTATGTTCTAACATGTGCATTGAAATCAAATCAAATTAAAAGAAAGTCTGACAACATGGCTAGTTTGTACAAATTGTGAAATTAATGTCTAGGTAGCCTCCTCTTGCCTGGACAAGTGCTGCATAGCGTCGTGTCATGCTACAAATAATCCTTCGCAAAGTGTCTTGGGGAAAATTGTCCCATTCTTCAATTAAGACCTGTGCCAACTATTCAGTTGTAATTGGAGGGTTTGGACGTGTCAAACACGTTTCCCTAATTGATCCCAAACATCAATTAGGGATTGATGTCTGCGCTGAATGCGGGGCAATCTATTTTACGGATATTGTGATCATCAAGATACTCAGTGACGAATTTGAGCAACGTATGGTCTGGCATTACCTCGCATAAAAATTAATTTTGACCAACAACAGTTGCTCCAGGGATCACTTGAGGCTCTACAATCTCGTCAATGTACCCTCGAGCTGTTAGTCCACCATTGAGAATAACAACAAGGTCGGTGCGAAAGTTTATTGTTATTTCACCCCACACCATTATGGATTCACCACCAAAAAGGCGGTTCCATGCACTGTATTTGGTATGAAATGTTCTTCAGGCCTCCTCGAGACTCTTATACGTCCATTATAATTGCCAGAACAAACTTGGACTTATCGCTAAACATAACATGAGTCCAATGACGAAGTTGCCAGTTTAAGTGTTCTCTTCCAAATTCAAATCTTCTTCAACGATGTTCTCAGGTCAATTTAGGCACTTTTGCAGTTGCTCTTAAATTAGCCTCTTTTACCTTATTGCGGACGGTTTGGTCACTAATTTTTGTTCCTTTTGACCTCACTAAATCTTCTTGCAGGTCACGCGTAGTTTGTAAGATTTCGATTGCCTTGCAATGACAGAAAACGGATCACCTGCCGTAGTTTTCCTCTGCCGATCTGTATCTGATCACCTTGTGACGGTATCTGTTTCTCTATATCGTTTCCAAAGCTTCCACACAGTTCCCTGTACATCCCCAAGCTGCTGGGCATCATAAGGTTGTGAATATCATTCTTCAAGTAATGTTACAGCTCTACTATCGACGTTAATTTCTGAGCTATTGCTTCTTTTAAATATTGGTGAACTGTCGAGCTCAAAGCCTGCTAAACATTTATTCTTAAGTTACTTTTTTCAGTTTTTGTATTGTTAGAACATCTGAGATTATAAGTTGACTATAGCAAGAAGTATTCGAATACAATTTTGTAGTTACGTGAATAAATGACGGCTTAATGTGAATTTCAGGTTTGATCCAAATGTCATAAAATATAAAAATATATTGTGTCTATAAAAAACCATTAGAACAATTCTGGTACGTAATTTCGAAATGAATTTATTTCTTTAAATTTTATTCGTTTATTTACACCTTTAAAACAGGTAGTTTTTTTGATGGGCGACTGAAGTCTCGCTGTTTGTTGAAATACCTATGGTTCATTTTTTTTCACAGTTTAGACAACAACTTAGATATCGTGAGTGGAAAAGATCACCTTCTCGTCACCGTAAAAATCCCCGTTTCGAGTAAATTGGTACTTACAAAAAAATTACGTGATACTTTAATAAATCTCTAAATACACGTAGGGCTCGAAACCAAAAGATACGTCGTAAGAAAATGATAATTATGCTCTTTAATAAAGAACACGTGGTGTACGAGAGAGGGGATCCGATCGATCGATATCGATGTATAGCTTACATCTGCCGAAAGATATCTCGCACTCGGTAATCGAAGTGGATAGGAAAACAACGAAAAAATCTAATATGCAGTCATACCTACAGATATATAAACTTAGGAATATGAACTTACAGGTAGGTTCAAAATTAATGGAACAAAATAAAATAAAGAAAGACGCTAATTTGCGATAAATAAATACGTGCCTACGAACACCTAACAGGTTGTTAATGATCAAAGAATGGAATATATTTCTCTATCTAGCCGAATATTATAGTTTTATAAAGGATTCCCTAGCCAAAGTAGAAAAGTCAGCTGTTAAAAATTTTAAACGAGATCGACAATAACAAAGCATATTTTTTGTTGTTATTGTCCTTCAGCTTTAAAATGTCGTCTCCGAGAGCATTTATATTATACTCGCACAGTTTGGCGCGACAAAATTTTTTTTTAACACGTTCGCTGCCAAGGTAAATTTGTTAGTCTTGCCAATAACGCCATGTCCATCCATATGGGTTGACACAAGTTCTCAAGTTTTTGCTTTTTCCACGCATTTGAGTGGACAGCAAGGGTTTTTTAAAACTCTGTTTTGAACGACATCTACTCACTACAGGTTGAAATAAGCTTACATGGTTTTAAAACAGACTTCTGTAATTACCGTGTCTACCTTTTTTGGTGTACAAATTAATTCTCTTGCAAGTTATCATGACGTGTTGGTAGCAGTTTACAGATACCTACCTGTCTACCCACTGGGGTGGACACTTCATATTTGCTTATTTATTTATCACGTTTTTAATCTTAACCTAAAAGGTGTATGTGATTTTGTGAAATTGTGATACATACTGGATAAGAAATGAGCAAGAGGATTACGCGAGTAAATATTTTTGACGAACCTAAGACAAAGCAACGATTGACCGATAAAGAGCTTGAGGAATATTGGGAAAATTACACGACTAGTGAAGAAGAACCCTTTCAGGACAGTGGTAGCGAATATGTACAAAGTGAATCGAGTAATTCTGATAAAACTTCAGATGCAGAAGACGATAGCGATATAGAAGACGAGGAGGAACTGGTAAACGAACACACTACTTTACCTACGAACAGAGATTTAGCAGACGATTGGAATACATGCACGTCGAATACGAGGAATATTCCGTTTACTGGATCTGAAAAAATTGAAGTTCCATTTGATACTTTGAATGCCCTTCCAATCTTTTCATATCAGATGAAGTTATAGAGTTGATGGTAAATGAAACAAATAAGAATGCTACCAAGTATTTATCCTTAAACCAAATTAAAAGGAGCAGTCGCATGAAAGATTGGAAAGATACAACTTGCTCTGAAATGAGAACATTTTTAGGTATACGACTATGGATGGGTTGTGTTAGGATGCCTTCTATTGAATTATACTGGAGCGATGTCAAACTATTCAAAAATGAAGTATCGTTCTGTATGACTAGAAATAGGTTCCAGCTAATCCTAAGGTTTTGGCACTTTGGAAAAGAAGTTGAGGGTGACAGACTGTGCAAAATAAAACCGCTAGTTGACCTAATCGAAAAAAAAAATTCAACGGGTTAAATCTCCAGGGGAAAACTTAGTAATTGATGAATCAATGGTGCCTTTTCGCGGCAGGCTCAATTTTAGACAGTATATTCCCGGAAAAAGTCACAAGTACGGTATAAAAGTCTTCAAGCTTTGTGACCAGACTGGCTATACATACAAAACTCAAATCTATGCAGGCAAAAGAAATGAAAATTCAAGTAGTGGAGCTTCCAGTCTTGCTACCAATGTAGTGATGTCCCTACTAAATTCTTACTTAGATTCCGAGAGGACAGTATGTACGGACAACTTCTACACAAGTATTCCGCTAATACACACACTATTGTCCAAAAAAAAGTCATTCGTCGGCACCTTCCGGAAAAATAGAAAGTATTTCCCTAAAGAAGTAGTTTCTGCAAAACTAAAGCGTGGAGAAATAAAAGCATTAGAAAATGCTAAAGGAGTAGTTGCTATGATGTGGAAAGACAAGAGAGAAGTATATGCTGCCTCTTCAAAATTTTCAGCAAACCTGTTACCAACAGGAAAGAAAAAACGTCAAGGTGAAGAAATTGTTAAACCAGAAATGATTATGCAATATAATACGATGAAAGGCGGAATAGATATTTCTGATCAACTTTCGTCCTATCACTCCGCAATAAGAAAATCCATACGATGGTATCATAAAGTTGCCGATGATGTTATATTTGGCACTGCAGTAGTTAATGCTTTCTACGCAAACGAAAATCCAAAAGCAAACCTTCTGAACTTTCGTATAAAACTAATTTATTCCTTACTAAATATTCCAGTAGAAGAGGAAATGGTGCGTACCCCAACATTAGCTAAACCCACAAACCATTATTTAGAAAAATCGAAAGCCTACTCCGGAAGTAAACAGAAACGGTATGTATAAGAGATGTAATTACTTCAGGCATTATCAAATAATTTTAGGTTACTTCGACGTAACTGCAAGTATTGTTACGAAAGAATTGCAGCGAGATTTGGAAGAAAAGAAGCGAAAAGCAAGGCAAAAAAGGTCACTACTTTTTGCAAGTCATGTGAAGATAGGCCGTTTTAATGTACTCGTATAGACTGCTTCGAAACAGCACACTCTTCTATACGTAAATAAACTAACCCAAATTCAATGTTAAAATACAAAATATGTGTTTAATAATTTTTTTTTTTATATTTCGTTGTCTACCCAAATGGGTAGACAGCATACTTTTCCTGAATAAAAATGAAACTGTCCAACCATTTGGACCGACAAATTTATTTATTTCAAATAATTCTCTTGGGCAAGCGCTGACTGTGTGTGTCAACAGGATTACCGTATCATTTCTAGAACTGGAGATATAAGCTTGGCAAATATGGAATAAACTACAAATCTGAAGCTGGCAGAATTGGCAAGTTCGGTGTCTACCCATATGGGTGGACGTGGCAGCGAACGTGTTAAATATCTTCGTAATTTTTTTTGCGCTTATGAGAGGGAATTTTGGGAAATAGGGACACCCGATATTTTTGATACTTCCTCATACAGCACTACAGCATTATGTTCATATAAATAACAAATATAGTAAGCTAGGCGCTGAACATACTTGTAATTTTTAAGAACTTATTTTATTTTCAACTTTTCTATAATAAGAATGACAAAGTAGACACCTAAATTAAAAAAGCCAGTTCAGAAGGATACGAACGTCGCTTTCCCTTAGAGAAAGGAAGACGACCGAAGCTATAAGGGAAAAAGGCGTAATAGGGAAGTCAGTCTATCTTGTACCTCTATCGTTAATGCTTGTGTACTAATTATTTCATATAAGCTAGTAACTTGTGAATAAACATTTTTTAAAAATCCACTAGTGATCTTTTTAAATTCTAATTATATGTATTTCTAGTTTAAAATTATAATATTTTGACCCCCGTCCCAAATTTAAATACTTTCCCTGGGTAGTAATAAAAAAATGTATCTAAATTCATGTGTAATCTGCTTTTTATCAAAAATATTTCATTTTCTTCTCTCTTTAAAACGGTAAATGTGTATCTTCCGCCCTCATGTGGTGTGCCGAAAACCACTAAAAGTTCTAAATTTAATGTTACGTCAGAAGTACATGCATAACATTATAAAATATTTATGAGTACACAAGGAGGTAATATAAAAGTTAAGAGATCATTACCTAACGTAATGCGGCCATAAAAATGAGGGAAAAAAAGAAATACTAAACGGCAGACTGACTTGAACTTTTGACACGTGGCACCGGGGGTAGGACTTCTCGAGACATCAAAAAAGATTAAAAATACATTCATCTATATCTCGTCGTCTGTGTTCATAATATTTCAACTAAACGTTTTTTTCTTGCTCAGAACACACTTTATTTTTAAATGTGCCTGTACCCCGCGATCCCTACAGAGTCCCGATTGCTCCCGCCCTCTTTCAAAAGTAAGTGTTGACACGCACAAAGCAGTTGACAGTTTGATTGACGATCTATTTTCGGGAATTTGGAAGTTTTCACTTAGAAATACGATTTAGATCTTTAATACTGATAAAGGGTCCGTTTTCAGACCTCACTTGTCAAGTATTAACGAGTAGGTATACACTTTGTTGCTACTCAAGCGAATACAATCTTGAACTTATCACAAATACACATACACAAACTTGTATGAAAGATACACGTCCATATACACAACATGCGCGCTTTAAATATGCTTGTATAACACTGTTCAAATTGACTTTTTGCATCTGTGCTACATACATACGTGTTTTAAATGCAGAGAATCACATTGCTCTATATACTTTCATCAACATAATCTACTTGCGGGTAGACAAATTGAAGAAAATATATATAAATGGCTGGTAGGGATGCGTTAAACACCATCTCATGGCGAATCTCTTCGGCAGGATTCGTAGGGAACATTGAAAAATATATCGAATGTATTTTTTAACATGAAACTTTCAAATATCTCGAAAATTAAGCAGTTCACGAAAACATGTTCAGATACATTAGTGCTAGAATCAGTGGCGGCTCTTTAATGAGAGCAAGTGAGCAATTGCACCCCCTGGAATTATGAAACAAAACAAACCAAGCGGCGACTAACTGTGAAAGTATTTATTTATTATGTAGATTATGTATTCATAGTTATTGACGAGGAACGTGGCACGCTAACAACGCACATACTTGGAGCAACTAAACCAGACTGCTCTCGGGCGTTATTGCGATGAACTCTGTGTCTTTTTTAGAAAACAACGCGTTTTCGCGTTTAACGTATAATGAAAAAATCGCAGTAAAAAATCTTAAACGGCTGATGCCTCAATTATGTTTAGAAAATAAACAATCTGTTAAAGGTAAAGATGTTATAAGAAAATTCAACATGAATATTTATCAGAAAAATAACTGGATTTGTGGGTGTGAAATTAAAAATACTTTGTTTTGTTTTCCGTGTCTTTTGTTTGGTGGTGAACCGTCTTGGTCAAAGAACGGAATAAGAGACTTAATTCATCTTAGTGCTAAAATTAGTAAACATGAAGATTCCGAAGGGCATTTGAAAAATATATTTAGTCTAAGAATGTTAGGAAAAGATAATATTCAGAATGTTTTAGATTCATCATATAGAAAAGCAATTCAACAACACAATGAAAAGGTAACAAAAAATAGGCATGTGTTAAATTTAATAATAAATTGCAACAGATTTTGTTGCCCGTTTGAACTGGCACTTCGGGGTCATGATGAACAGCAAACGTCGAATAACAAGGGCATTTTTCGGCAGAATTGGATAAATCACTCAGAGAGCACATCGAAGCAACACCGGTTTTTAAGGAATTATCAAAAACGATACAGAATGAGCTGCTTGATGCAATGTTGAACGTGTATCATGAACAAGTTGCCAGTGAAATTAAAGCAACCGACTTCATATCTGTGATAGCTGATGAAACCACAGATGTGTCCAATCAGTTTCAGTTGGTGGTTGTTTTAAGATGTATTGTGAACGCGAGACCGGTCGAAAGATTTTGGAAATTTCTTCTGCCTAGTGGACATGATGGTAATTCTTTATCTGCCTCCATCCTTAACGAAATTAGTTTGCTTGTTGATGATCCAGAAAAACTGATTGCACAGAGCTATGATGGGGCAGCAGTCATGAATGGTGCTATTAACGGCGTGCAAAGACATGTCCAAGACCAGTGTCCAAGGGCTAATTTTGTACATTGTTATGCACATCAGACAAATCTAATTATGTCACATGCTACATCAAGCAGTAGTAATTGCAGATTTTTTTTTGCCAATCTGACGGGATTATATACATTTTTCTCCACTTCACCACAACGAGCTGCAAGATTGGAAGAATTTCTTCAGAGAAAAAGCTTACCTCGTTCTTCAAAAATAAGATGGAACTTCAATTCTAGGACAGTGAATACAATATATGAGCACCGAGAAGAAATAATTGAAGCTCTAGAACAAATCTAGGGAGAAGTAGTTTACAAACTACCATTCATCAAGCTAGTGCCAATTTGCGAATTTTAGAGGAGGAAAATTTTATCTATTGGTTAACTTTCTTTCATAAAATTATGCCATATGTGGACATATTGTTTAATCAATTACAAAATGTCAATACAGATGCATTAAAAATCAAGAATAATTTAGATAATTTTGAACGTGCAATTGGAAAAATTCGAACCGAAATCGCTGACACAGATAATCAGTTGGTGAAACAAAATGATTCAGAACTTACTCCTCGACCATCAAAGCGGCGAAGAGTAACTGATAGTAGCCAAAGAAGGAGGGAAACTATTGAAGTGTGCGATATTATTTTGCTAGAAATAAAAACTAGATTTTGGTGTACAGGGCACTTAGTATTAGCAAACTTAATTTCTTTTAAACAGTTCTCCTCTTTTCAAAAAAAATTTCCGGAAGATTGCCTTAAAGAAGCAGTAAAATTTTATCCATGCCTCAATGAAAGCAGACTACGAACTGAATTAAGCGTTCTATATTCTAGAGAAGAATTTAGGCAAAATATAGAAGTCGGTGCTGTAGGTCTGCTAGGTCTTCTGCTGGATGGATTTAAGCGACACCTTTAATGAAGTTGTTACGCTTTTAAAAATTGTCATTACAATCCCAATGAGAACGTCCGAAGCGGAACGCCAGTTTTCACGGTTGAAGGCAATAAAAAATTTCCTGAGAAATATAATGAAAGAAGAGAGATTAAATGCCCTTACTATGTTATCTTGTGAAAAAGAATGTATAAATGATTTCCCAAACTTTAATGAAAAAGTGATAGAACTATTCTGCAAGTCAAAGACACGTAAAATGGACTTCGTTTATCGTCAGATGTAATTAAACTGTGTAGTGTAATATTTACTATTCCCTCAAAACAAACTCTACAATGAACAGTACCTGTCTGGAACAGTACCTCGGTGAAATTTATAAGGATTGGGTAAGCGTTTTCGTATTACACTTTTTAATTTTGAAATTATGCACTCCCTATGTGAACCACCCCGAGCCGCCACTGGCTAGAATTAGTCCCTCTTCGTCCATGTAGGAGAGGTGGGGTAACTTTGATATCTTAAATTAGGAATCCGTATCTTTTATTACTAATTCGAATTCTACTGGAAAAAGTACGTAGGATTTGTTTGAAATATTTTTTCAATTCGATTGATGGCGCAGTAATCGATGAAATTAATTTTTTTTCAATTTCTCGCACTGAGAACCTAAACATACGATTCTGCAATACGTGTGCAATAAAAATACGTTTTCTATGTAGATAATCAAATTTAGCATTAGAAAAACTTTATTCCTTTTACAAATTTCGAATAACGGGGAAAACGTCACCTGTAGAAATGTAAATTGTTGGTGAATATATTTTTAAACTTTTAGGGTTACCCTACACCAGTGGTCGGCAAACTTATTAGCCCAAGAGCCAAATATGAACATTACAACAATTTTTAAAAAAATTGGGAGCCAAATCTGCTTGTTTAGTAAACTTTTATTACACTAAATAAAACTAAATTTCATACTTAATAAATATTTATTAATGCGAACAATGTGGTTGCATCTCCTTGGAAAGTTTGAGTAAGTCAGGTTTGTATGTTGTCGTTTTTAATTTTAGGCATGATTCCAAGTTCTCATCAATAAGACGACTTCTCAGTTTACTCTTGATAATGTTCATGCTTGAAAAAGATTGTTCGCATATATATGTAGAACCGAAAAGGGAAAGAACAGCAAACGCGAGCTTTTTCAGCTGATCGTAAGAGTCAGGAATACTATTCCAAGCGTTGAAAATGATCATGTCTTCCTTCTCCAGGTCATTCAAAGCAGACCACTTGTGTTGTGAACTAAGATCACATTTTTTCTTCTCCAATATTTCCAATTCAACACAAAGACGTTCGAATTTAGAGCGCCATATCTCCTTGTTTTTTAAATCCAGCAATTGTATTTCAAAGCTACCAATGTCAATTTCAAAAGGAGAAAATTTCAACTCGGTTATCGTAGCATTAAGAGGGGATTTTTGACAAATGCTAAAGTTGCTCTGCTGTTTTTAAATTCCTGAAACCTGCTGAGAAATGCTTCCCTCATATTTAAAATTATTGTTTTAAAATGGTGTTTATTAATAGAGGAATTATTTTCTTGGCGATGCTTCAGCAGGCTCGGAAAGTGAAACAATGTTTCCCTTTCAAAATCCTGAGCAAAAATGGATAATTTGTTTTCGAATGTTATTACTTCTTCTAACATCGAAAAAATTAAGTTTCCTTTCCCTTGTAGTTTACGATTAAGCTGATTTAGATGAGACGTAACGTCTACCATGAAATAAAAGTGTTGGATCCACTGATCGTCTGTTAGTTCTGGATAGTGAACGCCCTTCTCAAGGAGAAATGCTTTAATTTCCGGAAAAAGGGACGCCAAACGTTTTAAAACGTTCCCTCTTGATAACCAATGTACCTTGTTATGAAGCAGAAGATCAGCGTACTCACTCTCCATTTCAAATAAAAATTCTTTGAATTGGCGATGATTAAGAGCTTTAGCTAAAATGGAGTTTATAATGGTAATCACTAATTCCATAACTTTACAAATTTCATCCGGAAATGTTTGCGCACAAAGCGCTTCTTGGTGAATGATACAATGGTAAACAAGTATCTCGTGATTAATTTTTTCTTTCGAAATAGCAACAAACCCTTTTCTTACGCCGGTCATAGTTTTGGTCCCATCTGTTGAAATCGACACAATTTTATCGAGGGGAATATGATGTTTATCCATACACTCAATTACAGCATTTGGGATATCGTCTCCACGCGTCTGACCTTTGAGCGGCAATAATCCTAAAAGTTCTTCTTTAGGGCCTGAATGAGATATAAATCGTACAAAAAGTGAAACTTGCGCTGTATCATTTATGTCACAAGACTCGTCAACTGCTATTGATAAAGCCGAAACCAATTTCAGATCTTCGATATGCTGGGTGGTTATATTCGAACATATTTTAATTGTTCTATCTTTAATGGTTTTGGCTGACAATGGTAACTCTTTAATTCTTTTCAGAATATCTGCTTTGTTCTTAAAATCCCGAATTAGCTCTTCGGATGCGTTTATAAAACAATTTTTTATGTATTCGCCGTCTGTGTACGGTTTCCCTCTATTAGCAATCTCTTGGCTAAAAACAAAACTTGCCATATTAATATTGCTGGAAGATTGCATCCAGCTATTAAACACAGAAGTTGACGACTCTTGACTCTTCTGAAGTTCCTCAACTGCTTTCTTCCTTGCATCACCGGTAGGATATTTAGTGCTAAATGACGCGTGCTAGAAGTGTCTCTCTAAATTTGACTTCTTGTTATGCGCGAATTTCTCCTTACAAATAAGACATGTCGGAAGTCCATTCAAGTTTTGAATAAACGCAAAATTCTCGGTCCTCTCAACTTTAAATTCGCGGTTTTCATCTTCCGTTTTTCTTGGTTTTTTTTTTTGGTAGCCTTGTTAATTGGGGTGCCTATAAAAATATTCCAAATATTTTTTTTTCTAAAGCCACCAGTACAAAATTATTATCATTATTAAATTGATGAAAATAAAAATTTTAAAAAAATCTTTTTAAAAAATACAATTTTATTAATATATGTAACTGCACTAAAAAGAAAAAAATAATTTTTTCCATCATCAGAATAACAAAACTTTTAATATGACCAAAAATGGAAGAAAACTTCCAACATTTGGACAAATAGAAGTTATCGAAAAATCGACTACAAATTTTGTACCGGAACCACAAACATACATAGCAGGTGTAATAAAATCGTATAAAAATACCTGTAAGATGTGCAGCTAGATTGAGAAATACAACAACTTTTTAATAAGGCAGGACAACGGCAGACAGGGTAGATAAGACAAAACTGTTCACACTGCAACTATTGGTATACGTTTACGAAAACTAATAAAATTAAATTCGATATTCGTTACGTATTTTTACAACAATATAAAATTTTAATTACCTATCTATCTTTTAACTTAAACAAAAAATTATACATATTCTCGATTTATAGAAGAATTTTAATTTATCAAAATAAGATGTAATTTTTTTCTTACCAAGTTTTTTCTTAAATGAATATATTATTGCGCCCTCCGTGGATATTTGTGCCTGAGCCGCACTTAAGGAGCCAAAGAGCCACATGCGGCTCTGGAGCCGCACTTTGCCGACCACTGCCCTACACCAACGACGTGTACGTAGTACCACCTTGATTTTTGATTAACCTGAGTATCCTCGCCTCTCACGTATCAGGGTACGTCAAATATGTAAATCGCTTCGCCTCTCACTTATCAGAGTGCTAGATTTCCCCTTACCTCATCATCTTTCATTAAATTAAGTGCTCAAAATGATGGCCTTCTACTTCAATGCACTTATAGATGCGCATTCCAAATGAGTTTAGGCAACTGAGAAGTGTATCTGCACAAGCCTCAATCATATTTTGACGTGTTGTTGGTATTTGACTCTATACTTAGCATTTAAGATAACCCCATAAAAAGAAATCTGGCGAAGTAAGATCTGGTGATCTAGCAAGCCAATTTACTGAACTAGCTCTACCGATTCATTGACCATTGAAATTACGATCAAGTACTTCACGTGCTACTAGCGAATAGTGTGCTGTACAACCATCATGTTGAAACCACATGTTCTATCGCACTTCTATGCTAACGTTTTCAAGTAATGCTGGAAGTTTATTTTCTAAAATGTCTCGGTACATTTCACCATTCAATTGGCCTTCAATAATGTGGGGGCCGATGAGTTTGTTCCTAATTATTCCACACCACACGTTAACAATCCAAGGACGTAGGCGTTCAACTTGGCGAAGTCAGTGTGGATTTTCAACACTCCAGTAATGTGTATTGCGTAGATTAACCGTTCCATTATTTGTGAAAAACGCCTCATCGGAGAACAAAACGTAACAGAAGAATTTGGGGTTTTGCTGTAATTGTCCACATGCCCACGACAAAAAGTTACCCGATTTTGGAAATCAACGCAATGATCTTGATGTAAAGATACATGAAATGCATGATATTTATGACGTTTTAAAAGTTTCCAAGCATTGGTGTTTGGCAATCCAGAATCTCGAGCTATTTTTCTTGTGCTAACATAAGGATTAATAGCCGCTGCAGATAATAGAGCGATTTCATTATTTTCTCGGATGACTGTTGCTTGACGGGTCCTTTTTCTCGGTAGAACACTTCCATCAGTAGCGAATTGTTTGATAGTAAGGTCAAATGAAGCGCAGTGTGCGTTTATAGATTATCTAGATCAATTTAGTTTTTCGAGGGTGGCCACTTGTAATTTGTATTTCTAATGTCAAAAAATCAAAATGGAGTTCATATTGTCAACGTACGATGTGTAAAATATGTATAAAAATGACACGAAGTAAAATATTTTATTTTGAATTATGTTCTTGAATTGTACAGTTACTGTATTCATTGACAGATATGTTAGATGTATCTTGAGCATTTATAGTAACACCTGGCAAACTACTTGTTGACAGAATATTTTGATAAAAACTGTTTCTTTCATTAATTGTAGTGGTAAGTCTTTCTTTGGAGACTATGGTTAAGTAAAAACTCCGAAAAGGTATATAACCCCTTACACCCCACAATTACTAATCGTATCCTAAATAAGTATTTCGACAACTAAGTTGTCATCATCAGTAGGTAAAAACCCACTAATCAAAGTGTCGCACACGGGGCACAGTAAAGCTGAAACACATATGAAAACGCACAAAACTTTACACAGCGTCCACGTATACAATGACTTTAAAATAAAAATATCACAAACTACAACGCGATCACCATTTCGATTTTGAAAACACATAGATAATTGATGAAGAACAACACACAATGAAAAGGGAAATTAAAGAAATTACTAGTATTAAACAGGAAAAAAATTCAATTAACAACAGAAGTGATATAGAAAATTTAAGCAGTATATACTATAACTTAATTATGTAACGATGTGCAATTTACCATCATAATATATGTTGCTGTTATATAATTATATATCTTAAGTTATTTAAATATCTATACATTTGCATGCTGACAGTTCCGTGTTTTGATTCCTGTCTGGCTGTCCGAGTAGGTTTTCGTGGTTTTCCTTCTCGTTTAGGGCGAATGCCGACAGCTTTACATCTAAAGACGCTCCACGGGCGCATACATAATAATAACTCATGTCTTGCGTTTCCCTGTTTTTGTTGTCTATCTATTTTAGAATACTAAGGCATGATCTATTATTATTCAATTGGAATGTATCTTTGAATATTTTATCCATAGCAACTGCAAATGTATGACATTAATATACTGTCATTTATATTTTATATTCCTTGAAAAAGGCATCATTTGCCGAAAGATGTAGAATTGTTTTAAATATATATATATATATATATATATATATATATATATATATATATATTGAAGTAAAACCAGACCTTAAATGCCAGCAAATTGAATTTACCCTAACATACAAAGATCACGAAATAATTATATATACATATATATATATATATATATATATATATATATATATACAGTGAAAGCTCTCTTAACGGACATCTCTCATGAGCGGACATTTCTCTTAAACGGACATTTCTGTGGTGACCAACCTGATACATACGATTTTCTTGAGACGCCAAGCTCTCTTAAGCGGTCGCCCTGTAGAACGGACGCGGACACCGTGAGACACTCCGTAATCGGCAAAAAGCTCTCTTACGCGGACATGACGCTCTCTTGAAGTTGAACTGCATATTTTTTCTAAACACTGAGTAAATCCCCGAAACGCTGGGTAAATTCCCGTTTAAAAATATCGTTTTTATCCCGTATTCTGCACATTTTTCACGTCGCGTCGTTAGTGTCAAGTGTGCCGCGTATGTATGCAAAATGAGCGCTAACAAGAGAAAATTTTTAACTTTAAAAGAGAAAATGGAAATTATTAATACATATGATAAAGAAAGAGTTAGTGTACGTGCATGAGCCAACCGATTTAAAATTAGAAAAACCCAAGTTGGTAAAATAATAAAGCAAAAAGAAGAGCATAAGGCAAAATGGCAATCAGGAAGTAACATTAACGAGAAAAGAAGATTCTTCAAAACTGAAGGTCTCAATGTGGATAAATTATGTTACGATTGGTTTGCAAAAGCCAGAAGCAAAGGCATTCCAATATCTGGACCTATAATACAAAGCAAAGCTAAAGAAATTGCAGAAGGGCTTGGTTATCACAATTTTCATGCGTCTGATGGGTGGTTACATAGATTTCGTACACGTCATAATATCAGCTTCAAGTGCATATCTGGGGAAGCAGCCAGTGTTAATGCAGATGATGTTACTCAATTTTTTGAAAAGATTCCATCTTTGTTACTAGGCAAGAAAAGTTAGTTAAAATTTAAAACAAAAAATAAAACATAAAAAATTAAAAAAGATAAAAATCATACTTTTGTGAATTTTGATTGGGCTTGTAGGTTATCAGCCAGAAGACGTGTACAATTGTGATGAAACAGGACTTTTTTCCGAGCTTTACCAGACAAGACATTAGCTTTGAAGACAGAAAAGTGTTCTTGGGGAAAGTTATCAAAAGAGCGACTTACTGTCTTGCATTGTGTGAGCATGTCAGGCGAAAAAGAACCGTTGCTGATCATTGGAAAAGCAGCACGACCACGAGCATTCAAAAAACTTGATTTAAAATTGTTACCTGTGGTGTGGAAATCTAAAAAAGAGCGTGGATGACTACAGATATCATGATGGACTGGTTGTCAGAGTTTGATAGGAAAATGGGCAGATAAAAGAGAAAGATTTTATTATTTATGGATAATGCAGGTTCACATCCTACAGGTATGAAATTGAAAAACATTAAAATATTATTTTTGCCTCCCAACACTACAGCTTGTTGCCAACCTTTAGACCAAGGAATCATTCGCAATTTTAAAGTATTTTATAGACAACTTATTTTAAGACAAATTTTATCTGTAATGGATAACATTAATTCTGCACGTGAACTTTCAAAATCGATAGATTTATTAGAAGCTATCTATTTTATACTTAATGCTTGGCAGAAGGTAACACCAGAAACAATACGAAATTGTTTTTCAAAGGCAGGATTTAAAAAAAATAATATGCAACAATATGAGCAATGGGAGGCAGAAGATGATCTGCCTTTGTCCATACTATCGGAAATGCATAGGATTGCTTTAGAAACTGGAATAACAGAAATCAATTTAGAAGATTTCATAGCAATTGATGCAAATTTGGCAATCGAAGATGACATATTGGAAGTCACTGATATGACTGAAGAATATAAGGCTAGTAGATCAGAGGAAATCTCAGATGATGATGTGGACCCAGAAAAAGAAAATGAAGGTCAAGAAGTAACTACGTTTGAGGAAGTTTTGAAGATAATAGAAGAGATAAAATTGTTTGCCAAGAACCAAGATGATTTTATCGGTTTTCAGATGATTAAAAATGTAGAAACAGATTTTCAAAAAAAATATTTAGAACGTAAACAAACTAAAGTAAGACAAACAAGCTTGCTTGAATTTTTAAAAAAATAATGTACATATATGTATATAACTTGATTAATTATTAGAAAATAAAACACTTGGCTTAGTTTCACGACTTCTTTAATTAGATATACTAACAATTGTTTCGGCTATTAGGCCATTATCAAAGAGCTATCTAAAACTAAACTTACTCTACTTAAGGTTAACTTATATACCTGTGTTCATTATGGGTGGGAGAATGAGGGTAATTGATATTTAAAATTGCATCGATATAGGGGGTATTTATGAATTCTAATTGTGTGTTTGTGATAACTCGATTTTGTTTTTGGGCTTTTTTAATTTCAAAAATCTCTAATATATGTATATGTATTTATGTATCTACTTTTAGTACTTGTGTACCTCTCATACAAATAAATAAAAAGTTAGAGTTGCCATAATTTTTACTTCTCTTTAAAATGAGAGACCTGTAAAAATGAGCTGCTTCTCTTGAGAGGACACCTCTCTTGTGGGGACAAAATTTAGGGAACAGTCGATGTCCGCTCAAGAGAGCTTTCACTGTATATATATATATATATATATATACATATTTATATATATATATATATATATATATATATATATATATATATATATTATATATATATATATATAAATGTGAGATATTTTCAGAAGAATTATTTAAAACTAAATTAAAATATTCTTATATATGCGAAGTGTAACAGAATAAACCTCTTTATTTGTTAGTGTACTTATTTTATTTCATACATTTATATTTTCTGACATCTGTTTATCTTTAATGTATTTGTCCTAGAAATGGAATTCTCCGTTGGGCAATAAAGGTTACTATTATAATTATTATTACCATTATTAGCTATTATTTGGTTTATATAAAATCGTATGAATAAATTTGCATTAACCTAATAAAATACGCATTCAAAATTGTGTTAAATAACACTGTTGGCGCAAATTTACAGTTCATCACAGTAAAATATAATCGATGCGGTGCCACCATAATTTATTAGCCCGTTAATTATAACAGCAATTACAATACAGCCTTTAAACAAGCACTATTTCATTCACAAGCAGCACGGTATTACACGAAAAAAAAGGAAAAAGTAAAAGTAGAAGAACGCCCAACGAACTTGAATTATGGCTAATTCAGTTTCGTCAGCATCACGTCAAAATACCATAAATTATGCCATTTAATTACACTTTAATTACGTGCGAGGCGACTTAAATAATAATACAGAAAAAACAACTATAATGCGTGTGCATAAAATGAAAATATTAACACCACAATAGGCGGCAAAATGAAAAAAAGGGGACGCGTAAAAACATATGAACAACTTGCTTAGAAAAGGACGAAATAAGAAAAAAAGAAAGAAACTGGCAAAACGGGAAATATTAATTTATGTGGTTTAAATTTAATCGCACATTTGCGCTTTATAAGCGCGTTTTTATAATATCATACTGTCGACAATCTACGTCGCTTTTGTTGCTAGTATTATTCTTTTTATTGCCAAAGAGAGTGTATGTATATGAACATTGAGGAGGTGGATAGAATGGCAAATGTAAAAAGTAATACCGGGTTATACGGGTAGCATTGTAGATATGGTACAACTTTGTTTTATATCGTGCTCCCGTGCCATATATCAATTTCATTTTATAAGTGGATATTTCAATGCAATCGCACTGCACCTATATTTAAATCGTACAAATACACGTCCGTATTATCGTCGATTTCATGACATTAATTAACATCAAAGCCGTTGTTTCGTCACTAGACGCATAGAAATCTTAGCTGACACAAATCATTTCGTTTATCCGACATTTACCCACCGCGGTAGTACCCTATAAATACTCGAATTTGTTTTAATAAATTCGCGTTAGATCTGTATGTGTTTTGACATACTTACACAATGTTTAATTTAATTCTTCTATTCCGGTGTCGTAAAATGCTAATTACGATACCCCGTTGCTTGGTTACACAGTATCGTAATATGTTACTTTACCGCACTCTAATTTTTTTTCGGTCACAAGTGTAATAAGTAACTAAACCATAGAATTAAATCGTTTTAAATTAAATATGGTTAGATATGAACGTTTGACAGTGATAGAAATGTAAATAAAAATTATAGAGACAATAGTAGAGACATTTGCTAAAACTTTATTAGTACTAATTATACATAATAAAAGGCATACCACAGACTCTTGCTAAAGGAGTGTATCTATAAATTCGTTACCAAAGCTAGACGCTATAAATACCTCTATTGACATTACTTATCATTGTGAATACTGCAATTGTTATATACTTTTACTCTAACACTAGAAGATTCGCGGGCATTAATAGATATTCCAGGCAGATTCTGGGAACACACTACATTTTGTTTGAATCCCTGCTGATTCACATTAACTAATAAATCACTGTCCATTGAATTAGAAGCTGATGGATTCTCTGTGATTTTAGAAGACGTATTAGGTGCAGTGTTAGGGAGCATTTCAGCAATGTCTAATTTTTTCTTGATTGAATTATCAATGTAACTTTCAGCCACAGCGGAAGATTTCCATCCTCCATGGCGCTTAATTGTAATTAAAACTCCTTCACTATTATTAAATGTGTTACAGTGGATCGTCTAAAGCAATGTCCAGTGAAGAGTTCAGGACTAGGTAATTTCAAGTAAGTAGCAATACTTTTTGGTACTTTTCCTATTGTATTAATACCTATTGGAATATTTACACGCAAGCCATTTCTATATTGCAGGAAAAAAGGCCTATGTGTAATATGACTGGGACGAAGATGATAATATTTTTTCACCAAATCAATCCATAACCTTTGAGTTATAATAAATTGTCTAGGAACATAAGTTTTAGTTTTTAGTACGTCAACCATGATGTCATCATTTTTAAACTGTATATCATCTATAATCATGTTTGTTATTTCTTCACGACGGCAAGCTCCATTAAAGCCTATTATAAGAATCACCTAACATAATTTTAATATGACTATTATAACAAAATAATGTACAAAATTAGTAAAATACTACTACAATTATGTTTTTATTACTTACTTCCACTGCTAAATATACAGGGTGGCCCAAAATGACCGAAGGAGTTTGAGTTCATTATAACTTCTTATTTAAGACATAATTTTTTTTTTTTTTTAATTTTGAATACAGTATATTAATGGAGAATATTTTTAATTTAATTATGAAAAATTATATCTCGCAAGTGGTGGCCATTTTCTGCTTCGCATATTCGTGCTCTTTCCAAAACATTTTCCATAACCTTTCGCAAAACGTCAGGTGTTATGTTGTTGATTTCGTCGCGTATATTATTTTTTAATTGCTGTATGGTTCGAGGCTTATTAATATAGACTTTTACTTTCAAATAACCCCAAAGGAAACAGTCTGAAGCGGTTAAATCCGGTGAACGCGGAGGCCAATTAAAATCGCTTGTATGGGAAATAATTCGTTCACCAAAGATGTCGCGTAAAAGAGCCATTGTGTCCCTCGCAGTGTGCGCTGTGGCTCCATCCTGTTGGAACCATACTTGCGGATGGTTTTCCACGGCTGGCCTTAAAAAATTTTCTAACATTGTCCGATATCTAACACCAGTGATGGAAACGGCGACACCGCGTTCATTTTCAAAAAAATATGGGCCAATTATCCTTTCCGACGAAACACCGCACCAAACGGTACACTTAAGTGGGTGTAATTCTCGCTGTTGAACTACTCTTGGATTTTCCGTAGCCCATATTCTGCAGTTTTGCCTATTAACGAACCTATTTAATTGGAAATGGGCTTCGTCGCTCATAATTAAATTACGAATAAAATCATGATTTTCTTTTGCTTTTTGACGAAAATAGATTGCATAATCAAGTCGTTGCTGGTAATCTGTCGGTTTCAATTGTTGGACAAGCTGAATTTTGTATGGAAAGATTCTTATTGTATGCAAAATTCTCTGCAGCGACCCTCTAGAGAGGCCAAGTTGTGTCGAACGTCTCCTGGTTGATGTTTCTCCATCTTCCCGAATACTCTCCTGTACCCGTTCAATATTGTCATCCGTGAGCACCGTTCGTCGTCTGCCGGCACCAGGAAGGTTCCTTACTGCCCCTTGTTCTCGAAAATTTGCAGCCAGACGGTTTATTGTTGACTCTGAGGGTCCAACCCGCACATTAAAATAACGACGATATGCACGCTGAGTCAAAACAATGGATCGTTGATTTGAGAAATAAAGTTCAACGATTTTGGCACGTTGTTCAATTGTGTACTGTTCCATTTTAAATTCCCCAAGTCTTCTTTACAAAATACTGAAAACAAAAAAAAAGAAAAATTATAATAAAAAAGTTATAAAGAATTAAAACCCCTTCGGTCTTTTTGGGCCAGCCTGTATAAAAAATTTCTTTGCAATTGGTCGACCCTTTCTGGATGTTCGGATTTTTTTTGAAAATCAGTATAGTACGCTCCATATTACCCAGATATACAGGTTTTGTATTTTGAACTTTATCTGGAATAAGCCGCCATATAAATCTCATAATTTATGCATTTAACTTGATGAAAAGGGTTTCTCATATAATAATGTAGTAAACTTCTGAAAATAAAGAGCATTTGGAAGATTATAATCGTACCACCATTTAAAATCCTTTTTAATTGCAAGCAGTTAATCATATGCGATATTAAAGTTTTAGTATCGTCCGAACGTACGAACACGATATGTGTGTACATAAAAACGTGCACAAGTTCAATTTGATCGTCTATCGTCAGGACTTTCGAACGTATTCATTGAAATTCAACGTGCTCTTCCAATAAAATACATGGCTCATAAACCAATTAAAATCTTATTCTCGAAATAGGTCACCGGACAAACAAAATTATAGATGAATGGCCTTATGAGCACTGTCCATCAACACGCGCACAAATTGAAGACATAAAATTTAAATAATCTGTTATTGGTAGATTGGTGCAGTTTCGGATTCGGTGACCTATGTGAAAAAGAATGCGACAGAGCACGGATTAAATATCAACTGGATGAAACTGTTTTGTTTTGCTATGAATACAAGTAAAAGAGAGAGAGACAAACATAGATGAAACATAGTGACTATACGAATTTCATCACTTTCAAATTACGTTATATTGCCACGACATAAAATCTATTTAAAAAATGTTGATATTTGCAGGGAAATATAGAATCGAACGAAACTAAACAGTAAGGAATTAATATATCGAAAAAATCGCCCTAATATTTACGGCAATATCGCTAGCTTCCCTAATGCGAGGGTATATTAAATTTAACCTTCTGTCGGGCGCGCCTGATCCAATTGATACACACCAAACGGTTTCATTTGGTACTTGTAAATTATAATGTGTAGCGACATCTACTTTCTGGTAGCTTCTTTTTTCCTAATGCCCTACATTATCAGTACATTTAATTTTATGGCAACTTTTAGGCTGATCAGTTCTGGAGTTTTATATCACTTTGATACACTGCGCCCGTTCTTGTTATAATTTAAAAATATAGAATTTAGTTATTCTTGTGCGTAGGTAAGTACCTTTCCCTTATATGGATACATAAATGTCATCATCATCATTTCATTATCGGTTTTATTTTTATTTTACCACCGCCCAAATATCAAATTGATGCACCGCGCCCGAATAATAATAATAGGAAATATTTTGTAAGAAAAATATTTATCTTTCAGTTTACTTACACCTGAAATGGCTGGCAAGGGTAAAAAATATGATTTAACAAATGCGAAAGATGTAGAAGAATTGGAAAGGATGATGTTTGATGACAATGATGATTTGCAAGGACGAAAGTGACACTGATGGTGAAGATGTAACTGAAACTCGTGAAGGAGATTCAGGAACCGAAGAAGATGCATCAGACGACGATTTTCCAGAAAGTGAAGAAAACTGCTTCCTTGGGAAAGACAACACTACGAAATGGAATAAAACTCCTCCCTCACAAAGAGTGCGCTGCGGAAGACACAATATAATTCGAAAACTGCCGGGAGTGATAGGTGAGGCAAGAACAGCACGAACTTCTTTGGAATGTTGGAGTTGCCTCATATCTGATGATATTTTGAAAATCATTCTTCAATATACGAATCAGTATATTGAAATAATCAGACCATTGTTTCAACGAGAGAGAGATACCAGACCAATTGACGTTATTGAATTAAAAGCATTCATCGGTCTTCTGTTTTTAGCCGGAGTGTATAAGAGCAATAGGCAGAGCTTAGAGGATCTATGGGGGTCGATGGAAATGGTGTTGAAAAATTCCAGCTTGTGATGAGTATAAAACGGTTCAAGTTCATAGTGAGGTGTTTACGATTTGATGATCGCGAAACCCGAAAAGAGCGGCAATGCCTAGATAAACTAGCAGCTATTCGTGAAATATTTATGATATTTGTACAAAATTGTCAGAAATCCTACACAATGGGTGAAAATGTTACTATTGACGAAAAGCTTGAGGGCTTTCGTGGTAAGTGCGCATTCAAGCAATACATACCTAGCAAGCCTAATAAATACGGTATTAAACTATATGCTCTTGTCGATTATCAAACTTACTACTTACACAATTTAGAAATATATGCTGGAATGCAACCAAATGGTCCATATTGTTTGAGCAACAAACCCATGGATGTAGTTCTACGACTGGCTGAGCCACTATATCACTCAGGGCGAAATATTACTGCAGACAATTGGTTTGGTAGTATGGAACTATTAGAAAAACTAACAGAAAAAGGCCTTTCATATGTAGGTACCATGAAAAAAAACAAAAGAGAGTTTCCGTTGGAATTTAGCTCTACAAAAGGCAAAGATCTATATAGTAGCATTTTTGGATTTAGAAAGGGATGTACGTTATTGTTATATATACCAAAAAAAGGAAAATATGTAATTTTGGCATCTACATTACATAATGATAGTTGTATAGATTCTGAGAGTGGCCATAAGCAAAAGCCTTCGATGATTACATTTTACAATCATACGAAAGGAGGTGTTGATACAACCGATAAGCTATGCGCCTCTTACAATGTGGCTAGGAATGTTCGTCGTTGGCCGATGGTAATATTTTTTGCCATGTTGAACGTGAGTGGGATTAATGCCCAAGTGATCTATTTTGGCAATGATCAGGCCACTATCAGAAGAAGTCAATCATAAAACAATTATCAAGTGAACTAGTTTTACCTAATATAATTAGAAGAAGCGCAAATACTTCGGGGATGCATATGGACCTAAAACTGAAACTTCAGCGGTACAGACCAGTGGAAGAAAACGAGAATACGGAAGCAGTTAGCGAAAGAGGAAGTAAGAGGAAGAGATGTGAAATATGTACTGAGAAGAGACGTTTAACTAAATATAAGTGTGTCAAATGCAACAAATCAATATGTCTCATGCATTTACAGAGCTTTTCTTCAGAATGCAGTCAAATAGTTTGTAATTTGCAACAGGATGACCTTGAGAGCTCAGATTGAAGATTTAAATCTATATCCTCCGTTATATTTTACTTTCTTTTTAGTTCTAAAATTTATGTGTATTTTGATATGTCACTATTTTCATTTTCAAGCAGAATCAACAAGTGCTATTATATATTCTTCTGTTCCAACATTATTGTAATAAATTCCTTTACTAAACTACGCATGTTCATTATTTTCATTAATTTCAGTATTCTATTCAACATACCTATACCAAAAGAGAAGTATGTAATTACTTTTGGTTTTAACACTTTTTTTCGCAGTTGAAAAGAAAGAATGATCATAGTGATCATTTTGATACAGCGCGCCTGATCTTATTACGATTATGACCGCGCCCGACAGAAGGTTAAACGGGACTATAGCAAATTAAATACATTAGCGCGAAGTAATGTGAACGTAAATATTGCTTTCTACATTTTACGACGCTAATTATTCGAATTTTTTCATTGAAAAAATTCACCCTTACGCAGAATTCAAACCCACGTCCATGGCTTGCCGGACCGTTGCTCTGCCACTGAACTATTAAGGACTGTGATTCTGAATACGTCGGGAAATCTTAAGTTACATTAAGGAAACAGATGTTAATATTTTTTTGCCTATATTCGGCACTTGTTGCAAATTAATTACATCTTCTCGAAGTAATGCGAATGTAAATATTGCTTTCTACATTTTACGACGTTAATTATTCGAATTCTTTTAATTGAGAAAACGGACGGGATTGATTCTTTTTAAACTCCACACAGGTCGCTCACACGGGATGAGTTGATTTTCAGCTAAGGTATGAGTTTAAGGAGGGAATAATCGAATTCTCTCAGATCAGCTTAGTACTATAGAAACCATGAGTGAACAACAAAGGCATGTTTCTGTGTAGCAACGGATAGTTACCATGTTTTTGGCCAAGGAGGGCGTGAAATCAACGGAGATTACAAGCACAGTTCGGCAAAAACATCTCGTCACAAACCAGCGTTTTCTCATGGCACAAGGAATTTTCTGAAGGGCGTGAAAACTTTGAGAACCCGAACCACAATCGCCGCCCGAGGACAAGTACGACTGAAGCCAATATTGAGGCGGTTCGACAACATAACGCTCTGGAATATTGACGAGGACTTAGAATTAATTATGGGAGACTCAGCACATCGTGACGCTGGATTTGGGAGTCCACAAGGTGTCTACAAGATGGGTTCCGCATCTGCTGTCGGATAAGCAGAAACTGCGTCGGCTAGAGGTTTATCAGCGTCTGTTGAATCGATTTCGGCAAGAGGTTTCCACGCTTGCATGACTTCGATTGATTCACCTTCAATTTTATTCAAAATCCATTGCAAATACATCCTGATGAAGTGAGATTTAAATGTAACTATAATTCCTTGATCGAACGGTTGAAGTAATGAAGTTGTATTCCGCGGTAGAAATATTATCTCGATATTTGGGTGATGGCATGATGCCAGATCCAATGTCAGTAGAATTTTAAAATATATTTTTTTCCTTACAGCAGTTTTCTATACTTGGACAAAACAACTTACAAACCATTTTTTCCATAAATCGGTGGTACCCCAAGCAAATCTTATTTGCAGACCAATATATCGGTAGAGCGCTATTATTAAGATTTTTCATCACACGAGGATTGAGGGATTTATAAACTAGCAATGACTTAATCACCCAATCACCTGAGGCGTTACTGCACATAGGTAATGTTACTCTGTCTTTGCTACCATAAAACCTGGAGAGAAACTTTTTAATTTTTTGAAATAAACTGAACAAAACTCCTCGTCATAAACCAATGTTTTTTCATGGCACAAGTAATTTTCTGAAGGCCGTGGAAACGTTGAGAACCACAACAATAATCGCCGCCAGAAGGACAAACACGACTGAAGCCAATATTGAGGCGGATCAACAACAACTCATGAAGAACGACTGGAGCATAACGCTATGGAATATTGCCGAGAGACATTAGTTACAAGAGACTCAGCACATCGTGACAGTGGATTTGGGATTCCACAAGGTGTTTGCAAGATGGGTTCCGCAACTGCTGTCGAATAATCAGAAACTGCATTGGCTAGAGGTCTATCAGAGTCAATTGAATCGATCCCGGCAAGATGGCGAAGCTTTTTTGAATCGAATCGTAACGTGCGATACATCATTACACTCCCGAGTTAAAACGGGCAAGTATGGAGCGAAGAAAAAGCGATGAAAGCTAAGACTAAGTTGTCAGCTGGAAAAGTTAATTTTTTTTAATCGGCTTGGCGCTGTTCATGTGAATTTTCTCTATGATCGACGAAAAATTAATAGGGAATATTATTGCCAGCTTCTGGATGCCGCAAAACTGTCAACGAAAAAGGAAGACGAAATCTATCAAAAGTGTTATTCTTCTTCAGACAATGCCAGGTCTCATTCAGCAAACTAAACAAGGTTAAAATTAAGCAACCTGTGCTGCGAAGTATTGGAGCATCCTCCCGACAGTCCAGACTTGTCGCTTTGTGATTTTCATCTCAGAAAACCCTTGAAGGTGGGTGTTTCAAAAATAACCAAGCACTAGAGAAGTTTGTGCTCCAATGGCTACGTGCGCAAGCGAAAACGTTCTACGACGAAGGAATTAAAAACCCCCATTCTGCTGGGCAATATGCGTTGCCAGGGCGGGATATAATTTTGAAAATATGTTTTTGTAAATAATGTAGAATATAGCTCTGTCTTGAAAAACAATCAGTCCCGTTTAAATTTGATATACCATCGTATTTCGGTCGCTTTGACCTGTTACTTTCATTAATAATTAAAATGTTTAATATATTTTACCCAATCTAGCCATAAATATTGTCAGTATTTTAATAATGTACAAAATACATACGAGGGCGGATTGATAATTAAAAATGCACATTTTGGAGCAAATGCAGCGTCGCAATAGAAGGGGCTTGGGTTGTACACGCATGTATTATATTGATTAGATGTAAATATGTTTCCGATATATATATATATGTGGCCAGTCTCAAGTCGGCTGCGATATAGTACAGTTACTTTGCGTAAAGTGAAGAATAATAAATCAATAATATCAAAAGCTATAAAGAGACCGCTCTACCACGAAACACCACGAAGAAATTAATAATTAGATTTCAGGCTTTAGTTTACGCTACTACGATTACTACAGTAAAATGCAAGTTCGTTATTTACCTCTCTCGTGTACCACAAAATATAAGACCAAAGACATGTGAAAAATGCAAAGCCTATACGGAAAGAAAATGGTGACGTACGAGGTGCATTCAAGTTCTAAGGCCTCCGATTTTTTTTCTAACTAACTACTCACCCGAAAACTATGAAACTGGTGTTACTTCTCGACGTAATCTCCCTGCAGACGTACACATTTTTCACAACGTCGACGCCATGATTCCATGGCCGCGGCGAAGGCTTCTTTAGGAGTCTGTTTCGACCACTGGAAAATTGCTGAAGCAATAGCAGCACGGCTGGTGAATGTGCGGCCACGGACAGTGTCTTTCATTGTTGGAAACAGCCAAAAGTCACTAGGATCCAGGTCAGGTGCGTAGGGAGCATGAGAAATCACTTCAAAGTTGTTTTCACGAAGAAGCTGTTGCGTAACGTTAGCCCGATGTGCGGGTGCGTTGTCTTGGTGAAACAGCACACGCGTAGCCTTCCCGGACGTTTTTGTTGCAGTGCAGGAAGGAACTTGTTCTCCAAAACATTTTCGTAGGATGCACCTGTCACCGTAGTGCCTTTTGGAACACAATGGGTAAGGATTACGCCCTCACTGTCCCAGAACATGGACACCATCATTTTTTCAGCACTGGCGGTTACCCGAAATTTTTTGGTGGCGATGAATCTGTGTGCTTCCATTGAGCTGACTGGCGCTTTGTTTCTGGATTGAAAAATGGCATTCACGTCTCATCCATTGTCACAATCGACGAAAAGAAAGTTCCATTCATGCCTTGGTTGCGTGTCAACATTGCTTGGCAACATGCCACACGAGCAGCCTTGCGGTCGTCCGTCAGCATTCGTGGCACCCACCTGGAGGACACTTTTCGCATTTTCAGGTCGTCATGCAGGATTGTGTGCACAGAACCCACGGAAATGCTAACACTGGAGGCGATCTGTTCAACTGTCATTCGGCGATCCCCCAAAACAAGTCTCTCCATATTCTCGATCATGTCGTCAGACCGGCTTGTGCGAGCCCGAGGTTGTTTCGGTTTGTTGTCACACGATGTTCTGCCTTCATTAAACTGTCGCACCCACGAACGCCCTTTCGACACATCCATAACTCCATCACCACATGTCTCCTTCAACTGTCGATGAATTTCGATTGGTGTCACACCACGCAAATTCAGAAAACGAATGATTGCACGCTGTTCAAGTACGGAAAACGTAGCCATTTTAACTATCTAAAACAGTTCTCATTCTCGACGCTGCCGCTACAATTCCATCTGCCGTACAGTGCTGCCATCTCTGTGACGTATTGACAACGAACGCACGCTCATTTTAAAACAATGCACATGCTTCTATCTCTTTCCAGTCGGGAGAAAAAAAACGGAGGCCTTAGAACTTGAATGCACCTCGTATTTGTGCTCTAGCTATGCATAACTTATTTATATTATCTTTTGTTGTACACGAGAGCGGCATTTCACAGACTTGCATTTCATTGTAGTACCAGCGTAAACTAAATTCTGAACTCTACTTATTAATTTCTGCGCTTCGTGGTAGAGTGGTCTCTTTATAGCTTTCGACATTATTGATTCATTATTTTTCACTTTACGTGAAATAACTGTACTATATCGCAACCGGCTTGAGACTGGCGACATTGATATATCGGAAACATATGTATATATAATTGATATAATACATGCGCGTGCTTTCCACTGCGACGCTGCGTTTACTCCCAAATGTGCATCTTTGTAGATAATATGGTCTTCAATAAGGCCATTGTGAGAGTAGTAGAAACAAATTTCAGTCGGTACACGGTAATTTTGAGTATCTCGTCTTAGCATGCAAGGTTTCATTTTCCCGTGTACCGTCGTTGAGTAATAGTGTCATTTATAATGAGTTCTATTTCTGAGATGTGTGCTAAGCAACGATCCGTGGTAGAATTTGTTTATAGTGACGATTGTGTGGATGTGAAGAATATTCGTAAGAGTTCGACGTGCAAAACTCTGTTAAATTTCGATGGACGCGCAACCTTCCAGCGTTAAAAATTCTATCACCAAGCGTTGATTGGTACGCGTCCCAGAAATCGAATTGTACACAGGAAAATTAGACTTTGCATGCGACGAGATGGGCGAGATGCTGACGAGATAGTCGAAATTATCGTAGTAGATTAGAAATTCTTTCTACCCAACTACTCACACAATGGCATTGTTGGAGATGTTACATGCCGATGCGCCTTCGTATCTTATTAAAGTACGAATGATTTTTAGTTTCCGAAAGAGTATAAGGTTTAACACTTTTTGTTTATAATTTTGTTAATTATGTTCTTTCTTTTTAAGTAGCCTAAAGCCGATACATTAGTAAAATTATTTTCAAGACATATACTGGTATTCGAAATGAATGATTCTATAGTCATTTCTCGTATCCGGGAAATGTTAGTTGGTTCGCTTTGCGGAATCTAAAAGTGATGACCAATATATTAAGTGATCGTAAATAGATTTTATGATGCACTGAGATCTGCAATTCGACAATTAATCAAAAACTATTAAATTTTAGAGTTAATAAAGTCAGTGAAGGCTCATAATTTACTACGAAAATATAAATAAGATAAGTATTATACTTTAGGCGTCCTACGCAACTCCAATGATTCAAGCAGCCATTTCAATATAGTACCGATATAATGCACGTATTGGTAAGCTTTTACTAGGCAATTCTATATTTCTGAGCTTCTCGTATTGTTGATTGCTTCCTCCATAAAAATTTATAGTTCGAATTAATTTGCACAGATAGAGTCTTACATTGTCTTCTATAGATAGGTTGAAACTTTATATCTGTAAACAAATTATTCATTTTTATAATTAAAATATATCTTTTTTCAGAAGATTTTACTAAAAATTTTACGCATGAAATATCACAATTAGGGTATCGAAAAGGAACAGTTTCACACCAGCAAATATAATAGTGACAATGAGTGGAATTCAAGTAACTCAGAATGACCTGTTATTTTTTTAAAGCTGTTTAAAATTAAAACTAGACAGAACTGCTAAAATTGTTAAATAACACAGGTTTGCAAAAAAATATTTTTTTTCAGCTACATGGAATGCTTTTGGTGAATCTTATGTTTTCTAGTTTGCCGAATCCAAAAATGATCTCAATTTCCTTCCATCA
Organism: Melolontha melolontha; assembly: GCA_935421215.2. Lineage (NCBI taxonomy): Eukaryota > Metazoa > Arthropoda > Insecta > Coleoptera > Scarabaeidae > Melolontha > Melolontha melolontha. The sequence continues at coordinate 34,896,535 of OW285236.1, read as the reverse complement.
CGTGCAGTTTTTTGCAGACTGCAAGATGTTTGCATAAAGAAATTATAATACTAATAAAAAAAACACTATTTCATTACAATGAACTAAACAATATTTCTTATAATTAAACAAACAATTTCTTTTAATAATATAAAATATTATTAAAAATCTGGTGCGAAGAACACAAATACGTTCACGCTTTTCTGCAAAAATGGCCTTATAGTATATTTTACTAAACTAACATTATTTATTTTTTTATTCAATCGGTGGAATTTGCTAAATCTAGTAAATTCCAACGATGACAGAATATTACTATCTGTTCCTTAATAAGTAACTTAAGGCATTCTAACAAACTCGAACGCGAGTCCTTCGTAGCTCAGAGGTTAGAGCCGTGGTCCGGAGAACTAAAGGTAGTGGGTTCGAGTTCCACCTACGAACGAAATTTTTTCAATAAAAATTTCGAATAGTTAGCGTTGTAATTGTAGATAGCAATATTTACAGTTCACATTACTTCGTGAAATAGCATAAAATATAATAATTTAAATATTCAATGTAGTCGAAATTCTAAGAGAAGAAGATAAGAAATAGATTTCTCTCTCAAATTAAATATTGTTTTAATTACCCGGCCGCTAGTCCCAAAAAATATTACTTTTATCTCGTATTATAGTTACGGCCAAGAAAATATGAAATTCCTTCTAATATGTTTAATAGCCTATTAGAAGGAATAGCTTAGTAGCCCGTTCAGGCCCTGAGTTGTATAATACTTTTCATTAGTCTTCTATCTTTCACTTTTGTCTTACAGTTTACCACATTTTTTTCTCTCAGGTTTTATAGCACTGCTTCTCTCCATCTTTTTCTCCGCCTTCCTCTTTAGATCTTATCGACGGCTCCCTCCACGGTATTTGTTTTGGTATCCTATCATCCGTCATCTTTTCTAAATGTTCTAGGAACCTCAGTCTCCCAACTATTATTACTTCGTCTATTTTTGGTTCTCTATATATGCCATATACTTCTTTATACGTTCTTCTTATGCAACCCTCTTCGTTTATTTCCTCCAAGGATTCTTCTCAGAATTCTTCTTTCCCATCTAATTCCCATTTCTTCCTGATTTTTATTTAGTACCCGTGTCTCGCAGCTCTATAGTAATGTTGGTCTTAAAATAATTTTATAAATTCTGAACTTCGTTTTTCTTGATAGGTGCTTTGACCTGATTAGGCGATTTAACACTCCTGCACGTTTATCTGCTTTTATTATTCTGATGTTAATTTCTTTTCCTTCTTCGCATCTGGCTGTTACTAGTGCTCTCAGGTTATTAAATTCTTCTACTCTTTCAAATTGCAAACTTCCTTCTTGAGTCCTTACTTTACAGTTTATGTTGTTTTCCAATTCTAATTATTTTGCTTTTCTCCAGGTTTAACCTTTAAGCCATCTTACACGCCGCTTCTGCCAACCTTTTTGTTACTTCTATCAATTCGTCTTAGTTTCTTGCTATTATCGTCATATCATCTGCGTAACAAATGATCTAATGATTTTTGTACTTTACGTGCCCTTCTCTATTAACTTTGCCGTCTCTTATAATCTTTTCAAATACAAGATCAAACAACAGCGTTGATAGTGGATCTCCTTGTGTGGCTCCAGTCACAATATCGGAGTCTTCTGATGTCCCTTCTCTGATATGACATTCCTAGAAGTTTTTTTTAACGTCATTTTTACTAATTTCAATATCTTTGATGGAACTCACAATTCAATCATTAACTGTGTTAGTCTTTTTCTAAGGAGTCATAGGCTTTTTTAAAGTCCAAGAACATTATGTTTGCTGGGATATTGTATTCATAGCATGGGATCAACACTTCGTTCATTGTGAACATGCGGTGAATTATTCCTCAACCTTTTCTGAATCCAGCTTAATCCATATTGTCCTATCAGATCTTCTGCAATAGGTTTCAAACTCTTTTTTATTACTAGCGTCAGGACTTTGTATACTGTCTCCAATAGAGAGATTTCACTATAATTATTACAGTTAGACACGCCTCCTTTTTTTAGCATGGATATAATTATTGAGTGGTAGGTACTTTTTCGGCATTTTTTCGCACCCCCAAATTTTTAAATATATAAAATGTAAATTGTGATTGTAATTAAGTTAATTAATTATTTTAGAAATAAAAAAAAACTATAAATGACATCAAGGTATTAATTAATTATATTAATACCTTGATGTCATTAATATAATTAATTTGAGTATTATAGTAAATTGGGCAGATATCAACTAAAATTACATGCTAGCTTAATCAAAATAAATATTTTGTGACAATATTAAAGTAAGTGAAAACCATAACAATATAATCTCAAATACTATAACGAAATATATTTCAAAGAGAAGGAGTTGTGTAGAATTTTCCAAGACGCTTCGTACTCTTAAAGTTATCTCGCAATTGCAGTTTAGAGAATCAAATAAAAGTTATGCAAGTCAAAGTTATATTATATGTACCCATATAGAGATAAGTACAAGAGCTGCAGGTTTATAACATTTTGAGTGCTAATATTACAATTCTAATTATCTCTGGGATTATTAGTTCTTTTGAAACATTAAAACTTAGCAAAAGAATTAACCAACTTTTATATGTAATTATATCTTTCATGAAACACAAGGAACTCCTATCTATAATACTACACTAGACTGAAATTTATATCAACGTTTAGTACCTGCTCCTAAAGAAAATTAATTACTTCAATTTAGTGCAACACATACCTACCAACACGACGCCGTAAGGTGCATTGAAATAGCAATTTCCTCAGATTTAAAGCGAATGACATACAACTATCCATTATTACGTTCATACCGTGAAAGTTTCCGTAAAGTAATTTAAATTAATTTTAAAGTAAAAGCACCCAACCATCTGTACCACTGCACATATACTTAAGCTGTCTATGTACAATGAACGTGTAGTGTTGGTGTGGGTAATATGTAAATATATTTCGCGTTTAAGTCGGCAAGAAAATAATGCACCCCTACGGATTTAACTTCTTAACTTGGACTCGTATTCGCAAATTGCGACCTGTTACAAAAGGAAATTGTTTCACTAAATTGCAGTTCACCAAGAACATTCATAAATATACAGGCAATGCCACGTTCAACTGGGAATCAAACACACGAATACATTAGAATATAACGATCTACTTTGCGGCTATGTTCACTTAAATCTAATTTATATTATTAACTTTTTGCACGTGGATTACATTATCCTTTTTTATGTATGATCTTGAATATGAAAATCTAAATGACGGACAATTCATTCGAGAACACCTACTATAACTGGGCGGATGTTTTAAGTACTTAGACCCCCCGTGACTTAAAATATATGATTACTAATTAATACTGACGTGAGAAACTCTAAAAATGTTTAAGTTACGTCTTTGTTAAGAAGAATAACGAATGTATTTTTATGTTCACGTCTATTACGAGAATCATTATTTTGTTTTTAAAATGTTATTTGAGCGTGATTGGTTTATTTAACAATTTTTTATATCTATGCAGTGCGTCAACACGATTAGCGATTATTCATTAGTAGAGAGATAGTTACGCAAATGCCTTTTGCCTCTGCGTTTATTGTCTTTTTTTTTGCTTTTTTTCTTAGCCTTTGGGGATATTTATCACTTGCTTAATAGGTTTTCGGCTTTTAAAAAGTTTAAAATTTAAGTTTAAAGTGTATACCGGTCGCCTCAGTTATGTTGTTCAAATGGCACACTTCCGTTATCTAGTAAAATAAGAATTTGAAATTTGGGGTATCTAATATACACCTAAAGTTCTTTAAATTGAGCCTAATATTCATATTCTTTCATTTCCTGTTTAACCGGACACGATCCCTACTTTTTTATTTTAAATATCACTCTATATTTTCGTCAAAATTTAAATTCTATGGAAAATTCTCTTTCTCGCGAAGTATAACACTTTGTATTTATACTTCAAAAGAGAGGTGAAATTGCATTTTAAATATTAAAAAATTGGATCGTAGAAACCAAAGCGATTTATGAAAACTAAAGCAAAATTTGACATTATTTGTTTGTTAACTTTGACAGTTCATAAAGTGTTATCAAAATTTGTCTCAAAGTTGCTTCGAACAAAATTGTATTTAGGGGAAGGTTGCCACAAATGAACCGATTATTGCTTTTTATTTTTTACTGTTGAAACAAAAATTTTTTTATACAAACAAAAATTATGTGCATATTTTAGTGTTTTAGGTATCATATTTTTATTTTTTAATTGCAACATGCACGCTACAAATTTTTTTAAACGTATTTTTTTGAAAGCTTGCTTGTGGTTCATTTGGGGTAACCAGTTGCCACGATTGGACTTCTAGTTTCCTTAATTGAACCACAGCACAATAATGTGAAAATAAACATTAATAAACTCATATAACATCCTTAAAAATTGTTTATTAAAAAAACCAAAGTACAAAATATTCTTAAGTAATAAAACCACATAAGTAAATCAAAAAGATATTTCTTAAAAGTAAATAAAAATTAGCTTTTACAGCACCACTAAACATGTGGTAAGTTAATGCAAATAGGGCAAAAATAAAATTTTCGCAGAGGGCTTACATTTGCACAAAGTGCATGCACCCATTTATTGCATTTTTGACACTGAATCATGTCAATTTGTTTGTCCTCCTTACATAGTAAACAATACCATGATGATGTGGAGCCAACATCTGCTTCATCATGATCAGGGCATAAACTAGTGGATGGTTTAGAAGATCGACAGTTTTTCAATTTCTTTTTACCAAATATACTTTTTGGCTTTGCCTCCTTCACTTTTTGCTTGCCAGCAAGCTCTTCTTTATAAGGGCTGCTCGATATTTCGCAAGCTTGTTGGGCATCTTTTCTTTTTCGTTTTTTGGACGTCCTCTCACTGTTGGCTGGATTTGGAATCGGGGAGATTGCTTCCACGGACACACACAGTGAACTGTTCCCAAGTGGAGATTTGAAATTGTCTATAAAAAAGTAGAATAATAAATTGAAAAACTACAATAACAAATTGTTTAACCTTGTGTTCCAGTCTGGATATCGCTTTGAATGTTTACAGTTTCCTCTTGAAGATTTTCCGCAGCAACAAAGTCTTTTTCACCAAAAACATTTCTGTCCACTGGCCAGATACCAGTGGTCTTGAATCCACTTGCTGCATTTTCAATTATAGCTGCCCGTCCGTAGGCAGGTGTAAATATTGATGCAACATTGTACATCGATACGGGAATACAAGGATTGGTTCGCATCCATTTTTGCATTTCATGAAAAATAATAATAAAGGGTTTCAAGGGGCTTGAAAACTGCTACATCTAGTGGCTGTAATTTATGGGTGGTGTGGGCCGGCAGTTGGAGCATTATAATGCCCGAGCCACGAGCTAATTCCATAGCTTTCAGGTTTTTGCTGTGTGTGGTATGACCGTCCAAACATAAAAGAATTTTTCGCTCTTTACTAGGATGTACTGTGGAAATAAAATGTTCCAACCATTTAACAAATAATGAGGAATCTATGTATCCACTCTCAGATATTTCAACAATGCTGCATTCTGGAGCTCCATTCTTTAATTCTGGTGGCATTCGAAGTCGTTTAAAGATAATCATAGGTGGAACAAACTGACCTGACGCTCTGCAACAGCACACAAATGTGATATTGACTCCTCTCTCACCACTTGAAAGACCTGCAATTTGCTTTTTGCCTTTGGTTGCGATTATTTTTTAGCACTTTTCTGAACTGTGTAAAATCCACTTTCGTCCATATTAAAAATTCGTGTTCCATCTAATCCGTTCTCATCACAAATTTTTTCAACCAAATCAAAAAATTTCGTTGCGCTCTCTCTATTAAAACCTTTCGCACGAGCTAGTGAAGTACTTTCTGGGGTTCTTAAAGCCAAGTCCGGATGCCGCTTCATAAAGCTGTAATACCACTTTTTACCAGCCAAACCTTTCCCCTTGTTAAAAGAATGAGGTATACCATTATTTTCGGCAATATCAAATGCCAATTTGCGGACATCCGTGAGTGTCAACCCAAACATGCATTCTTCCAGTTTCAAAATATGAGATTTAATTCCATTTTCAATAGTTGCAGAAAATGTAGGAACCCCACCGTAAAATTTAACCCTGTCATTAGCAATCTTATTTTTCGAATCCAAGTGGCGTTTTAATGTTGCTTTTGGGACGTTATAAATTCTAGCGCACTCGTTTAAACCATATACTTTGTTTTTTAAAGCACTTAATGCTAACTCTAACTCTTCGCCTGTCCATTTTCTTTTTTTCCTAGGATACGACATTTTTCCTCTTAAATTAAAAGAAAAACAATAATTGTAACTCAAAGAATCTTATTAGTTGCCTGAAATGGACCAGTTCATTTGAGGAAACCGAGCATGGTCCATTCAAGGAAACTGACTAATATTCGAAATACGAAGGCGTCAACAATATAAACATGAGAAACTAAGTGACGGAGTAAATTCATTCTCAATACCCACATTTTCTACGTAAAAATAAAACATGCAGCAAAATTCAAAATCCTTACCTGCCAAAGCTTACAGTAGAGGTGATCAAAATTACATATAAATGATTTCTTTTAGTTCTTTCTTTTAAAAATAAACGCCGACCACTCACAGCACAACGGATTCGTTTCTGGCACGTACTCATATTATCACACGCCATCTATTGCAGCTTCCTAAGACCTATATGCCCTGTATACCTGTAAATTGATGGTGGTCCATTCGAGGAACCGGTCCATTCCTAGTAACTTTCCCCTAAAAAAATGAATAACAACAATTTTACAAATGAGGAAAAATTGAATATGATCCTCATTTATGGGGAATGTAGAAAAAACAGGTGTGATGCCTTCCGTGTTTACGAAGAGCGTTATTCTGACAGACGTATGCCAAGCGCTATGTATTTTACACGTCTAACTTCAAATTTGGAGATATGTGGCGCCGTTTTAAAAGAAAGACTGCTACTGATGAAGATTTAGGAAGTGTGTTTCCGTTTATTCCGTTTATTTGAATTCGAGAAATTTAAGCTGAATGATATCTCTCCTTTTTCTATTGAACGAATCCTAAAATCCGCCAAATTCAGGCCTTTAAAAATTCACCTGCATCAAGGATTAGAACCAGGAGATTGTGACAGAAGACTGGTCTTTCTTGCATGGCTAGCGACTGCCTGTGAAGATGTAATTATTAGTTCAGAGGAGAGCCGCTTTCATAATAATGGAACCGTAAATCGACACAATTGCCGTTATTTGTCTATAGAAAATCCTCATTGGATAAGAGAAACCAATTTTCAGAGAATTAATGGGAATTAATGTATGGTGCAAAGTTTTATGAAGGAACCTTAACTGGTGTGGCATATTTACGATTCCTTCAGGGCGAATTTACAAGTTCTTTTGAAAATGGTCCGCTTAATATATGTGCCAAAATGTATTTTCAGCATAATGAGGCACCCGCTCACAATTCTAGAATTGATTATTGTACGGATAGGCACACATGGACCAATAAGATGGCTTGCAAGACCATCCGATCTAACGGCCTTAGATTATTTTCTATGGGATGTTTTAAAGATAGGGTACTACACACCTCTTGCAGATTTGGAATATTTAAAAAATTGAATTAGAAATGAATGCGCAGCTCTTAATGCCGAGTTATTACGAAGCGTTACCTCTGGTGAACTTTTGCACGGAGCCGAATGTTGCATTGAAGCAAATGGATAAAATTTTGAACATTTTCTTTACTTCTTTTCTGCCACTCACGGTTTAAGTTTGGCGCCACTAAGAGATTCATAAATACCGTTCTTGTATAAATAAAAACAATGAGTATAATATTTTTTGTGATTTATTTAACATTATTTTTCTGTTATTTGACTTTCAATAAAATGTTTGTAAACCATTATTGTCTAAATGAATATTCTTTCTAACAGAGATCTTAAAAATGCATTTTAGGGAAGATTGTTTATGTTACTTTAAATGCAAATACGAAATAATGAACAGGATTTTCATAATTTTCTACAATCGCAATTTTTTAATATTTATAATGCAATTTTAGTTCTGTTTTGAAGTCTAAATACAAAGTGTAATACTTCATGGGAAAGCGAATTTTCCGTGGAATTCAAATTTTTAGGGAAATATACAGGGTGCTATTTAAAATAAGAAAGTTAGAGTCATTTCCGGCTAAGCCGGGTGTGAAAGAATGTGAATATTAGACTCAATTTAAAAGCATTAGGTGTATATCAAATGCCCCAAATTTAAAATTTTATTTTATTAGATAACGGAGGTACGCTATTGGAACAACATAACTGAGACACCCGATATAAAAGGAGCCGAATTTACAAGTTCTTTTTCATTCCCTATTTATGTTATCTGTGCCGTGCTAGGTAGTGATAGTGTGCTATTTCAAAATGCCACCTGTGAAAACGTGCCAAGTTGAAAAGTGGAGCAAATTGGACAAAAATTTAATTGTTTGTCACAGTTTATTTCCATTAGTTTTAAAAGTTTAGCGTGGATAAAGTTATGCCGCCCTGTATTTAAATTGTACATTGAAATTTAGTACGTTATATTCTTTGATATCAGCTGCGCCCTCTGTATGACTTGTGTGGATCTTCGACAAGGCTGCTCTTCGTGCGGGTGTCTTACGAACACTTCTGTTTGTACGACTAATTAGTAAGGTTGGTATTTCTTGGTGTACTCCGATAATCGAAATATGATTCACGCCTGCCCTAAGTATTTTAGATATTAACGCAACTTGCTTATTCGACTTGTACGCAGTGAGAAATTTTTAAAAGAAGGCTCATTGCCGTATCGAGGAATTGATAGTCCTTTGTTTTGAGGCAAATAGACCTATGTAGGCTTTAAGTTTCTCTTTTGTCTATCCATTCGCTGGAAATTTATAATATTTCACATTCGAGGAGAAAAACCAAATAACCTAGTATTCAACATGCTAGAAAGTCAAGGTCACCTAGTTCTTGCCTGAAAAGCTGTGACAGGATCCGTATGTCGTTTCTTGAGATATATTGTACAAGACCTTTTTTTGAATGCAAAGAACTTGAAAATTCTCGCCGATATTTTATTCGTTATAATTACGATTTCGAATTTTAATGCTATTCAAAACGGCATTTAATCTTAGTTCAATTCGTATATGTATTTAGGATGTCCGTTAAATTGCTCTCTACCGGGATATTTTTGATGAATCATTTCCTGAAATAGTAAAGAATATTAGTAGCAATTACAGCAATATGTCGTTGTATACTGAGGAAATTAAAGAAATGAGAAATGTTCTTGCAATAAGTAGAGCTACATGCGAGAGGGAGGCTAGTGAATAATATAAGCACTTAAAAAAGCAATATAAAGAACAGAAGAAAAGGATGAACTCAAATTACAATCAAAGATCCAAAAATCGGACTAGGGCTGTATGGAATGTAATAAATAGAGAAGTGGTAAATAATAAGCGTGATGTGAATGTTTTGTCAAATATTACACCTGATGAGTTTAACACTTTCTTTGTTGATATTGGCAATGTTGTAACTAGGTCAATTTGGGGCCCAAATTTAACTCCAAATGACCTACAAAAATATTAAAAGGACACCAAATACCTTTTTTCTTCGCCCTGCAACAAATGAAGAAATCAAATAAATAGTATATAGCCTTAGAAATCAACAAACCACCGATATATACACGTGTCAATGTATTAAAAAAGAGTATTACACTATATAGTGGATCCTATAACGGAGATTCTCGATAGTGTATTGTGCAGTGGCATATTTCCTAATCAATTTTGAAAGTAGCCAAAATGCTTCCTATACATAAGGCAGGTACGGATGATAAAACTAATTTCCGACGAATGTCAATACTGCCAATCATGTTAAAAATTTTAGAATCATCAAGAAAAGATTACTCAATTATTTTGAGACATACAAACTCTTAAATGATACCCAACATGGCTACTTAAAATACAGATCTACTATCACAGCAATTTCTGAGGTTTTAGACTATATTACAGATGCTTTTGATCGCAAGGAACTGGTGATTATTGGTTGTTACGCTCTGAGTAAGGCCTTTGATTCCATGGACCATACAATACTTTTACAGAATCTGCACAGATACAGCATGTGAGGATGCGCTAATGAACTCATTTCCTCTTACTTAAGGAATAGAAAGCAAACAGTTTACTGGACTAATAAATATTCCAATAAATTATCGATAAATCGAGGGGTACCACAGGGGTCAATATTAGGTCCTCTGTTCTTTCTAATTTACGTGATGATCTGCCTTATAATATATTATCAGGGAAAGTTTCTCAGTTTTCGGATGAGACATCCATTTTGGTCCGATATACATATACTTAGCTATACTTATTCAAAGAGTCATAAGAGATAGATGCGTGTGTAACGATATACATTTTCTTTAATTGTAATCCAACCTACAAGTAAACAGCATGTACAAATAGAAACACAGACTGTAATAAATATAAAAAATGAGGAATAATATAACACACAATTTAGTTTTAATTAGCTACTACATTTAGTTAAAAGTATCGTCTTTTAAACTAATTACATTCCTTAGCTGCCAACTATGTTTGTGAATAACGGTTGCTTTTAAAAGCAGGTACAAATTGTTTAGACCCGACACTAGTTAATATTAAAACGACACGTACTTGTTGAACTATTATTTACCATTAAGCGAATATAAATATTCCCCTAGTATTGACAAGGGAATAATTTTTCCCTTAGCTTACTTACTAACTTACGTGTGTTTTTTTAAATAAATTTGTTTTAAATTATAACCAAACTGTCTGAAGTGTAGAAACCGGCCCAGAAATATGAGTCAGACATGCAATAGCGTAATTAATCTGATAATAAGGCTAAGTGTGGAGGAGACAGGGAAAAATTGTACAATAGTGTTTGAAATATTTCCTAGATAATAACTCTGTATATTAAAACGAATGTAACTGTTTCTCATAAACATTTCTATATCACGGGATCTCTATAATGTTGAGTGTGTACCAACAACAAGTTTAATGATGCCTCGGGAATGGTAATTTAACCGGAATTATTTTGAATTGAAAATGAATGCGGTAACAATTCTTTGAATAGTGAATCTCCTGACAGCTTAATAACACTAATTTATCGCAATGCGATCTTTTAGGAGAATTTAAAATTAATTTTTAATGCTTTTTTTCACTCCGATCTGTTTGAAATGCATTCCGTAATTGCTATATTAATGACGAGCCGGTACATTACCTCTTATGATATGCTAAATAGATAGAAATACGACTCTTAATTTTATAATAATGGGTTACTTCTATCAAATCAAAACCAACCGTTTCAATGAAAACGTTAATAGTTTTTTGTTGGAATAATTTTATATAATAAGTTTTCTTTTTTATTTTGTTATTTACAATCTATGATGAAGGTGTAAATACATATACTAAAGTCAATAACTTTTGCATTCATATTTAGTAAATATGATATGAAAGAAATTATTGAAAAAACCGATCAAAGAACACAGAACTATATTTGGCATTCCTAAATATAAAAAAAGGCATTTGATCGAGTATCATAGAAACAGGTATGGAAGGTGTTACAACATAGAAATGTTAAGCAAAAATTACAAAGACCTTACCATAATAAGAATTATATAAGAAAAGGTAATTTGCAATCTCAAATGTTTAATATTAATGACAGATTAAGACAAGGTATCATAATGAGCCCAAAACTATTTACATTTATTATGGATGACATTATAAAAGCTGCTAGTAATATACACGTCGGAAACTATAAATTACAGCCAGTTATGTGTCAAACTGTGCTTTCTCCAATGATCTAAAGGTATGTGCGAAAGTACAAATAGATCTACAAAAACTCTGGAAATATGGGAAGAAGAGCTAACAAGAAGAAAGCTAAGTAAGACAAAGGTAATGGTGGTGGGCAAAGAAAATACGACAATTAATATCGAGTTAAATCATCAAAAAATAGAACAAGTGAACACACATAAATACCTAGGAATAATACTGGATAGAGAAGGAAACATGGAATATGAAGTGAACGACAGAATAAATAAGGCAAAGAAAGTCTATCATAATCTGAGAAAGACGTTGATACACAAAAAAGAAATAAGTTGGCAAACGAAACTTACAGTTTACAAAGACCCATTCTGACGCATGGAAGCGAAACCTGGATACCAAATAATTCAATGAAAAGCAGAATACAGGCGATGGCCATGAAATATTGAATAGCATTTAAAGAAATTACACGCAAACAGAATAAAAAACCAAGCAGTAAGAGAAGAGCTGGGTATTGAACCAGTCCTAAAGATTTTAGAGAGAAACCAACTTAAATGGTTTGGATGTGTGCCGTATGAACGACAAACGACAAGTCAAAGCAATATGGGTAACAAAAGTTCAAAGGAAGAGAAGACGTGGAAGACCAAGAAAATCTTGGAATGATGAGGTTGCAGTGATACTAAAGAAGAAATGCAAGAGTTGGATGAAGTCTAAAAGAATGGCGAGAGACAGGAACGATTGGGCAAAATTTGTATATTGTGACGAATTATAATTTAAGTCGTAATTGTTAAATAAAATGTTATTTTAATCACCTCACACCCTAGGGTAAAGAGGCTTGTCGATTATATATATATATATATATATATATATATATATATATATATATATATATATATATTATTATATTTCTGAATTCCCCAAAAGTTGGGCTGACATATGTTATATTGCGTACGCTTTAATGTAATGAATAAAATGTGAATTACTGTTATGACTGTTATAAATGCCCCACTAAGTTGGGATCGCCAAATGTAATGTTACGAATTGTTGATAAATAAAATTGTTTCTTACGTACGGTAAAATAAAATGAATGAATGTCATAAAAAAGATGTGAAATTCAAATCGGGCTCATATATACTTATCTGTTTTATTCTCTTCGGCTAGCTTCTTTCTCTCTCTTCAGGGCTAAGGTAGGTTCACTTCCTTCCACTTTTACTTTATATACGTAATTTATTAAGTTAGGAACGGAACAATATCTCAAGTATATTACAAAAAAACAAAGTAAAATATTGACAATTAAATTTATTAGGGATAAACGATTTTTCAAAGTTTGAGAAATTTATATTAATAATTTCGTGACACACAAGTAATATTAAGCGAGACACACTCGACGGTTGGTATTCGTACAGTATAATAATATGGTGTAAGACAGGTGCAATAATGTGTTGTCTTAGTAAAATAGTTTATAACAGTGACATGGCATCAAGTTTTACAAATACAAATAGTAGATGCCAATATTTAAATAATTTGACTAAAGATTGCAGTGATAAAATATAGGTGAAAGTAATATAAATAGTTAGTTATGGAATAACAAAGTAAAGTTCTAGAAATGTACATGCGCAAGTGAAAATGGCGCGGGAGCGTTTGTTAAAATTAGCAAAAACCTGAATCTTCGTATATGATCTCCGTTTCTTCTTGTGCCTGTGTTCTGGAGACGTCTTCACAACGGGAAACGGGAGAATGTTTCTGCTACGGTCCCTCGGGATAACTTGAAATTTGTTGAAATTTCCAAGTCCGACTGCGTCTAGAGCGAATGACCGATTTCGATCGTCAACGATGGTGGTCAAGCTACGGTGAGATTTTTATGGCGGTAAAAATCTTTAAAAATTCGTAAGTCTCGGACTATTTGGTCGGCGGCTGTTAAATTTTGTCCACAGGTGGTTGGTAGGCAGATGTAACGTTTTGTAATATTAAAAATCTCTTGCACTTAATAATTTTGCTTAATTATTTTAATTATTACGGAGCACCAAAAAAACGTGACCTTTCACTGTGACGACTAATGACCGACGCTTGTTTTTTTCACTTGTTTTTAATTGCATAACTTTCCGCTAAATCGCCCCATTCTTTACTTGCATTAAATTTGTTAATATTATTAAATTAGACAATTTTACTGTGTAAAATAGTTAAAAAAATTACAATTCGATTTATAAGATAATTTTAGTTGCATAACATATGTTTTATGTGTTTACAAACACTCCGTCAATATTGGTTTTTTTCCTCGGGTTATTGCACCGTTGACATTGTGGGCGGGGCTTCATCGTTCAAATGCATTTGAAAATAAATACGTTACTTTTGTTTGAATAAACACGCGTTAAATATGAATTTGAAAGAAAAATGAATATAAACATTATAATAAAAAAATTAGAAAAATAAGTTAATTATTTCAAGGTGAATTTGTCGTCAAAATAACGTATTTATTCTTTGAATCAATCTTTCCCCTTCTTAAGATTAACGTACAAAGTAGAAATAAATATTCTGGTATAAATATTATGGTTACATATTTTCTTTGTTTCTTTCAGAGAGCGACTCCTTCTTGCAATGCCTCAATATATATATATATATATATATATATATATAAATTCTTGAAATTTTCGGCTTTTATATTAAATATTTTCAAATTAGTATGTTATTTTGAGAATTAAATGTGAATGTAAACATTTCTGTCTACAAATTACAACGCAAATTATACGAAATTTTATTTAAAAAATTTTTGTCCACGTTGAGACTTGAGTCTACGGTTTGCCGGACCGTCGCTCTAACCAACTGAGCCACGGTCATACTAATTTTAAAATATTTAAAAATATTTAATATAAAAGCCGAAAATTCCAAGAATTTATTAAATGATATATATATATATATATATATATATATATATATATATATATATATATATATATGATGCGAAAGTCATGAAAAATGTTAGAATCGACATATGTGTAAAAGTAATTTATTCTAAATTAAGTACAAACGGAGGATCCTTGAAACTGGTCAAACTGTAAGAAAAGCACCATGCCATTTGCGAGAAGATATGGCTTGATCAAACGCACCATTCAACTGATTGCTACTTTCGCTGCACGAAAACATTCGAGTTTTCCAACAAAAGTAAGAAAAATATTTGTTATACTAGTCTGTCCTCTGCTATTCATCCAGTATCTTATTCGGAAGCTTCGCCAGTACCAAGGCCCACAAATGTTTCTAGCTAGTGAAGAATGTGATATTATAGAACCAGAAGAAGTAAGTGTCAAATCATCGACTAGTGATGATGAATATTTTCCATCTAAAGGGAACGGAGCACACCTGATGAATCAGAATTAACTGATCTTATGCGAGACCTGAATTTATTAAAAACTAAAGCAGAAATACTGTGATCTAGTCTCCAAGGATGAAAACTGTTAGCTGCAGGCATACATATTTCTGTGTAATGTAATTGTCAGAAAGAACTATCAAAATATTTTTCAACGGACGAAGGTCTTTTCTACTACAATGATGTCGACGATTTAATGTTGGTATTAGGTCAACCACATCATCCCGAAGAATGGCGTTTTTTATTGATGCTACTAAATTGAGTTCAAAAGCTGTTCTTCTTCATATAGCAAACGTTTATCTTGGCCACGCAATACACTTAAAAGACACAGAAAATATGACTTTTTTTCTAAACAGAATTAATTACAAAATGTACAAATGGTATATCAGCGCACGCCTCATAGTTGTAGAAATTTTATTCGGTTTACAACTAGGGTATACAAAGAATTGCTATTTTCTTTGTGAGTGGGATAGTCGATCAAGAAACTCTCATTACATTGTTAAAGACTAGCCAGTCAGAGGTCAGTACATTCTTCGACAAAGTATTGTAAAATATTTGTCTTTCTGTATTCTTAATAATAATAATAATAATAATATTTTTTATGTAACACATACAAAAATCCATTTGAAGGATAATATTAAATTACAAAAACAAAAAACATGTTGCAGTGTAAATTCATTTACACATTTAGATCCTAAAATAAACAAACTGACAAACTAACTTATTTATTTAGTAAAAGGATCCTCACAATATCTATTTGCGGTTTTCGCCATATGGACCATTATGGCGGAGTAATGACGGAGAATCAATTTTGTTTGTAACAACTTTGATTAAAAAGTTGGAACTAGAAGCATTTCTCCGTTCCGACAACGACTCCATGCCGCACTCGCTTAAAAGGCTATTATAGTCGACACCACGCGGTGGTTATATTCTATTACTCCTATACTGTTTCGTACAATTCGTATTTTAAGAACCTCCTTTGAATTTTTTCCAAACCAAGTTGCTGGTAAGTATATATGGGTAACCATACGACAGAGGCATATTCCAGTTTAGACCTGACCATAGTAAAATATAACGTTTTTAATGTAAACACGTTAGAGAATCCTCTGCACATTCTTATAAGGAAGCCTAAAGCTCGAGAAGCAGAGTTAAATAAAACTAACGATAATTTAAACACATACTATATTAACAATAAAAACGAAATATACTCAATAACAATTTAAAAACTAATAAATAATAATAAGAAAATTTATTTCACAATGTGTAATAATTATTTATATAATTTATATAATATCACTCGACGACGATTACTCGTGGAATGAATCCTCTCCCTTGCGAACGGTCCTTATATCTTTGTATAGCTTATTAGAGGGCCTTCTAGAAGGTACGCGAGACTTGATGATGTATTTGGCCCGTGATCGGCTCGTCTGCCGTGTCGGATGACTCACATCACAATATTATTGTTCGTGTAAGATTTAAGTGGACTGTATTAAGGTGGTTCAAAAATAAAAAATAAAGGAGGTGGATGGAATGCAGGACTCACCACTGGTTTATCACGCAGGACATCTGCTGCAGGAACATTAACTATAGGTTCAAATGCACTTAACTTTGGGTTGGTGTGTGTGCGCCGATCTAATGTTCTGACATGTGGTTTCTCGATCTTCTCCCTTTTCTTTTAAGCGGTTTTTTTGTGGAAAGGAAGGATATTCACCAGTACTTATATTAATATTGTTAACAAATTAAAGGAGCGCGTATGGCAAACAAAAAAAAACAAAGGAAAATAAGTCTAACCTAAACAATTATACTTCATAAGTCACTAGTTGAACCTAATAAAATATTTCTATAGGCATTATACATAAAATTATGTTCGACGAAATATTTCGTAAAAACAATGGATAAAGAAGGCCGTGGATTCCAATGCTTTAAACAAAAATTTCCCAAAATCTCACATGCAAAAGTTAAAGAAGGAATTTTTGTACGAGCCCAAATTAAACTTCTACATCAAGATAAAAGATTTGAAGAAACCTGGAACGTATGACCCACAATTTTCAAAGAATTTATATCAGAAAGCGCCCAAGAAAAAAATAAAAGAAAAACATTTCAAACAGGACCGTACAGTACATACCTAATTAATATTATTTCATTTACTTTCCGATATTTTTTTCCAAAATCTGACGTGCCAGGATAAATTTGTTGTAATTACTATTGTTTGAACTATAAAAGAAATGAACATTATACATAGTTTCTAAAAAAAAATAAAATAAATTATAATTTGTTGACTAGTGAATCAATTTTTTAGCATTCTCCAGTTTAATTCAAATTACAAGGGGATTGATAGGCCATGAAATAATTGGCTGTCTGTATGTACCTTAACGGCATTAATTTACCTAAGCGAGAAGGTGACAAACTTTAGTCGCAAAATCCAAATAAGAGATTGATTTTAAAATACGATATAATAGAGAATACTAGGAAGTATCTAACAGCATATGGATTTTAGGTCACATTTATACGGTTATGAAATATTAATATTTCTGCAAGATTATCTTATTTCAAAATTTTAGTATGATTGCTTTAAGTAGCTAGGTTAGGCCTAAGAATACATTTATGACTGACAGTATATTTAAAATACACCAAATCCTAGGTTATTAAGATAAATATACACATAAAATTTCCTCTGTTCGCTTTTTACATATTACCACACTACAGTGTTGCTAGATTACGAAAATAAAAATTAATATCTATATTATTATTAATGGTTAAGTCAGTAGATATTTTATAACGGTAATATAACGACCGGGCACATATTCTCCTATAATCTCCGCGTATCTGAGTGAAGAGTGATTTAGTTATTGGTAATTTGGGTTAAAACGCAGATTAGGCCTTTACTATTAAACGCATTTAGTTTTTACGTTTACGACTCAGTCGTAAATGGTCATGTGCGCTGACGTCGCTGTTGGTTGCAAGGCGCTCTTTTAATTACTTTCCGCCATTATTTTATGAAAACCATAAAACTTTTAAGGGAAGCTCTCCATTTATGGAATATAGCCAACACATATGCGCTTTACTATTTAGCGAAATCTCTGTCGTATATTCAATATAAGTACAGACACTCATACACATGCATGGCGCTTCGAATCTACTTATATGTACACTCCCATAAAAATGGCTTGCATTCATCAAGACACCTCTTAGTTTAATTGTCGTTCTTTTCTTTAATTGTTAAATCTGCATGAAGGATGTAATTATTAAAATCCGTTAATTCGAGTGATTGTTGAAGCCTGATACATTATAAATAAGCGAGCACCAGTTACACCTCCCTTATCATATCTTAATGTGAAATACTTTGCTGAAAATAATATATAGTATAGGTTAGTGATTGTAGTATCCCATATTACACTCGATAGTTATTTTAATGACTACTATCGAGGTGTAATAAAAAAAGACGTTATCGTAGTTTCTTAAAATTGCTGCTTGTATAATGCAGCTGGAAGAAAGACACTATAGGTAGAATGTACAAAATTCTTGTTGTTGATATACAAAAGCAGTACTATGTATAAATTTCTTTCTTTATTCTGTTATCCCTCTTTACTTTTCAGTGTCGATTTTCTGAGCCAACCAAGTAGTATTATTTTTATTTCACAGGTTGTAACGGGCTGAAATCGCAGTTTGTTCATTTTTAATCGTTATTCAATAATTTTTGAACGGATTTGTATTTCATAAGATTTTCGCATATATTTTTGAAATTTCGATCGTTAAAATTTTTATTACTATTTTCTTTTGCGGATATTGTTAGTTCATCTTAGGAAATTCATCGTAGTAATTTTCTGAGTAGTATTTAGATTTAATTAAAAATTGCGATATATTTCACGTTGATGCAGGCCACTTTGTTTTCATTACAAGTTCGGTTTAATATATCGTTCATATATTACGCGTGTAGATGGCGTTAGAGTTGTTGAACAAAATCGTCGCGTTAGTAAATTTTGGACAGTTAATTTGACAATTGGGTTAAATTATAACAGATTTTATGCGAATCCTTATCTTAAAATTAATTAGAGATTTTATGGATTTGTTTGTAGTGAATTCCGTTAGAATTGTCATTGGTATTTTCATTTAAGATCTCCTTGATTATTGTAACATCAGAGACATATCGTATTTATTTTTTTGGGCTAGAGTCTTTGATTAATAAATCTCTATTAAGAATGTAATTAATTAATATTATTTATCAGTCAGATTCCGAATTTTATTGTCTTAATGTTGTTGTAGCGAAATGTTTTTCTAATTATGTAATTCGTATTATACTTCTTTTCTACAGTAGCTCCACCTATCGATTAATTTTGTAAGAACTATTTACCTTTTCGTATAAAAGTATCGAGTTGAGGAATTCTGGTCCTCTTTTGCTGTTCAAGTTTCATCTAGTAACACGTTGTACTGAAAACGTACATTGTAATTTTTAATGGCTTTTAAAAGTAGTTTGATTTACTTCGCTAATGCGGTTTTCGGAGTCATTATGATTAATTTAAACGTCAGACGGTGATTTGCGATATCGTTTTATCATAGTTTTGAACAAAATTGGTTTCCATATAAATCACACGTGTTCGTTAATTTTCCCTATGGTAATAGGTGAGTTTTTTCACGATGTCCAAGTTTCTTTCTTTATAATTTTGTTTCGTTGCTTTTGTTTTTTTTTCCAATACGTGGTGTCTTTACTAGTATGAGGTTAAATGTAAGCACGTGGTACTTTTATAAATATGAGGCTTTACTTTTATGCACCAGGCATTATAGTTTAAGACCAAGGCATTAATATTCGAGCATCAGGCAGTAAAATTTAATCACGATGCTTTAAAATGAAGCTCGAGGCATCAGATGCAACAAGAAACGTTAAATTCCTTTTACGAAAGTTAGATAGAAGCTGAACTGTGGTATTCCATTCTCTAAAAAACATTGCATTCACTTAGGTAGGAACTACTGTTCTATATATACTTCTAGATACTACAGCCAGTCAAATTAAGCCCATTACGAAGACTTATTGGTGTTAACTGCATATATTATCGTAATTTGTAGTCATAGTTTTCTTTTTATTAGTAAATTTAGAGTCAATCGATAATCCTTAATTTTGCTTGCACAGGGTAATCAAAATTTCATTACGTACTAGGGTCTTGTCAATTTTTTTTTATTCGATTAATTGTTGATATCGTAAGAAATTTTTCTAAATTTTAAATATGAATCATTACTTTGTAGGTTGGTATAGACCAACGTAAGCCTAAAATTTATAGTATATTATCACTGTTCAATGTTCTTTATTACTATTGAAAAATTGTAGATTAATTGTTCTTTTTTTCCTAATATTTAACATTCCATTTAGTATATTGAATGTACAAGAATATCGATGTGAGATTTATCGAAAGATCTTTAGATAAATTACCAACTAATTTATTATCTTGACTAAGCATACCATTTGCTTACTTATGGCTTAATGATTTATATACTGAGATCTTATTGCGTTTGTTGTGTAAGTTTTATTTCTTTCTAAATTCATTAGTATACCTTTACTTTAATTTAACTTCAGTATTTAATTGCTTTGCAATCTATATTATCTGTGAATTATTTTTTGTCATCATATCCCATTACTATACTGGGTGAGTCACTAACTCAGTGTCACTTTATATATTTATTTCAAGTTATTTACATAAAATTAATATTCTTTAAGTAAATTAGTTAATATTTGTTTTAATTTTTAATACATTATTACTTGTGCCTTGCGAGCCTTGTTAAGATTTTGCATACTTTATTATATTGATTTATCTACTTTGTTGTTAACTATAAAAGCTTGTTTAATATCTTGTGGTTGTGAATAAATTGCTTTTTGTTATTGTTACCTTACTTGGTGTTTTATTATTGTGGTAACAATGTTCCACTAACTTACCTGCGGTTTAGTTAACTTACTGTTGGCGGTGTCTGTGTCCGCTGTACCGGTTCAAGAGAATAAGTGGCGCCACACAGTGGAAAATAAAAGAACTTCTCCTAGATATCCGAGGCAATCATGTTGCTGGGGTAAGTTGGTAAGTCATGTAAGTATTGCGTTGTGTAAGTGGGCGCAGAACTAGCACGTAGCAAGTTTAGCCATCCAGTAACTGACCACGACAATGTCTGTTTGACTATGTTCAATTGCAATACTATTACTATAGTACATAGTCGTATCGTCGAATATCAAGTTATGTCTGCTTATATTCTTGAATAATATTATTACACGTATATCGTCTTTTAATTTACCTATTGTGGTAGAAAGTGCGAGAGTAGATATTAGATACCGTGTATAATAATCTAAAATAAATAATACATGTCTGCAACCAAAAAACTGCACAGGATTTTTATACTGTTTCATATAGTTCTTTCTCATTAAATCCGGGGAAAATATTAGAAAAATTACGCGAGTGGCTATAATCAATGGTGAAATGATGACTCGGGTCATGACCGATTTTCTCTGAAAACTGGAAAACTGCATTCTGGAAGATGAACGCTAGTTACCCGACATAATCTTTCATAGATGATATTAAATTTCAAATGGCATGTAATTACTAGTGGCCGGATATGAGAGGTCGAAATTAGGATGGACCATATAAACAGCCTATAACATTGCTAAGTACAACGCGCAGTTATTGAATAGCACTATTCATTCGGTTAACCGCACATATGTTTTTCTGTCGTTGAATTGTGACGCAATTACTTCAATATTATACTTAAATTCCTTTCTTCATGGCGTAGATAGAAGCGGGAGTAGTTTTTATAATTTGTTTTTATAATTTGTTTATTTTATTTATTAGTTTATATTATTTTGTAAAACAAAGTACGGTGAGTTAGGTTTCATTGTTTTACTGTTAATTACATATATACGCAAGTGTCCAGTGAATTTCGTTAAGTTTCAATAACTTACGCATACATTTTTAATTTTCATTTAGTTAGATATAGAACAACGTCGAGAATGGCATCGCGAAACAATGGCGAGTTGGTTTAAGGGTCCAACTGATTGTATGTCCATTGCCAGTAATTCCGAAATTTATTACAAAGTCTGTAAATCGTTAAAGAATTCCAAGAAATCGCACGTAAAACGTCACTTAGCATCGCAAACACATACACAAAAATTAGACCCATTGGAAACAGACAATTTTAACGAAGAACTCTATGGAACTTTAATGGTGGCAAATATTCCATTAAATAAACTTAACAATCCCTTTCACTTCTCCAAAAATATACTGGTCTAAATGTTCCTGATGAATCCACCTTACGCAAATATTATGTTTCTAAGTGCTACACGAAAGCACCTATGGATAAGTACCGACGAAACTGTTGATATATTAGGACGCTGCGTGATAAATATTGTAGCTGGTGTACTACATCCAACTATTCCATATAACGCATTTGTAATAGCAACAAAAGTTATAAATACAGATGATGCGGAAACAGTAGCTAAAACCATTTACGAGAATATGCACCTAATGCTTCATTCGGACGACAGGTACAAAGAAAACTTATTTTTATTCGTCAGTGACAGTGCATATATGTTAAAAAACAGGCAGACTATTAAAGGAAACATATCCTAATATGCTACATATTACTTGTGTAGCACATACTCTCCACAGAATCTGTTAAGATATCAGAGACACCTTTCCGGAAGTTGATAGACTTGTATCTGCTTATAAAAAAAGTTTTCAGAAAAGCACCATTGAGAGTATCTCTTTACAGGAAAAAAATTCCATCTTTGTCACTGCCTTCCTCTCCAGTAATAATTAGATGGAGAACATGATAGGAAGCTACTAGTTTTTATGCAGAGAATTTCGATAGTTTACAAAATTTCGTTACATATTTAAATGACGACTCTCGAAATATTTCTGAGTGCAATGACCTAATACAAATCCCAATTTAAAAAAATCTGTTCTACTTTCTTCAGAAACACTTTGGATATTTGCCAAAACTAATCACTTATTTTGCAATAACTGAACCAGGTCATGTATTTACAAAACACCTATTTCATGAACACGGCCTCGGTGAGTTATGATCTTTCACCACATTGTGTTTATCTTGTAACCAGGTCACTAGGATAAGGGGACACACTCTAATATATAACGAGACACTCAGAGACAGAGTCAGTCAGACACAGAGTCACAGTCAGAGTCAGAGAGCTAGAGTCTCTGCAAGACTAGTGCCTCATAATTATAATGTAGTGTTTGTTATTGTTATCATTGTTATTATCTTTATTAAATTATATGTTGTTATTTAATCGTTGTCCCGCCAATTATTTATCATACTGGTAAACCTCCGGTGTAAAGGCAACAATGTGACCTCCGGGACCAGGTGACATTACATCGCGATCCTGCCAGGATCTGACATTACATGGCGATCCTACCTTTAGTTAGATGATCAGATATTACATGGTGATTCTGCCATTATAATTTTGAAAATCAAAATCTCAAATTAAATGATGAATTAACCACATTAGATGTTGCTATTAATAATTTGAAAAATATTCTAAGTGACTTCAGATGTGGCCTTCCGCAAGAGTTAAACGCTGTTATTAATAGAAATCCAGTTTTAATAACATTGCCGCAATTGTGTATGGGGACAATGCCTCCAAATCTAACTGCTAAATACGCTGAAATAAAAGAATATTTCCAGTATGCACCTATAACCAGTTGCGATGTAGAAAGGTCGTTTTCTATCAACAAGGATGTATTTCATTTAAGAGAACAAATTTTACAGAAGAGAACCTTGAGAAAGTATTGCTAGTTAATATTGATACTCCTTTACTCAACTTGAGCTACAAAAGGAACAAATAAAAATGTATTTTGTATTTTAGGGATCACAACCCGTTTGTTTTCCAATTATATAAATAAAATTAAAAACCCTTTAGAAATACAAATTTTAAATAGTACGCCTATGGGCGGTGAGTAATGGGCCTCTCGTGTCCGGTCGCTAGTAATGACATACAATTTTGTGTATTAAAATTTTCCGTAAAAACATATTGTGTACTGTTCAATTTAAAAACGTCAGGTCCCCGTCAGTCATCCTGTATAAATAGCATACATAATGTAGTTGTCATGGCTTTGTCCAAGTTTGCTTAATATAGCCTCCTCGGAAATAATTAAAGAGCAATGAAGATCATCTGCACCATATTACCAACAAACTAAAAAAATAATTTGTGTGTTCTTCGCTGTTAGAATAAATTCAATACTATTACTTTTCTATTAATATTTAAAACTTTATCAGTTATTATTTCTATGCAGAAACCTTGATGATTAATATGATCAGTAATCTCTGTAACGTACGCTTTAGCTTTGTAAAGAATAGGCGGTGATCGTGATCCATAATTTTTAAGATAAATGAGTATCGTCGCCAGATTTAGGATGTACATATTTTAGCAAGCAAATTTATACTCAATTCTGCAAGTAGAAAAATTGTATGAATATATTTTTAAGAGCGTACATGTTAAAATTCAACATTTCGGAAATACTTTTTGACGTATTTCAGACATCTATAAATTTGATGCCGTTTTACTTTAAAGACATACTGTATACGTATCACCCACACACACACATAAACCGTATCACATATTCCACAAATGCATTTGTATGCGTACGGATACATGTGTGTACTTATATATACATGTATGTATTTGTGAAAAGGGAATGCCTTTTCACGCTCGTCCGGGATGTATTTGAATAATTTAGTATGCGTCTGTCTGTTAGCAAACTTCCCCTGAAATATGTATTTCGTGTAAGGAAGAAGTTATCTAAAAAAATATTATGTTTATTTTCCATAGGGGGAATGATATATTTCGTGAAATCTTATAGTAAACATAAAACCACGCGTTCGATACGTAAAAATGACTAGTTATACCAAATATCACGTTCATATAATAGAACGTTTTATTCGTCTCCCTGTTGTTGTTGTCGTTATTAACTTAAATTGAATTTTTCGTTGTTATTTCTTTTTTTTTATTTTACGTGATTGACTTAATATAAAACAACATTTGCATAAAGATATTCTCCCAGGAAAGATTTGTCAAAGATTTTTAAAGTTATTGATTGAGGCTGACGTTCGTCGAATTTTGGAAATTTCTTTCCTTAGCATTTGGCTCCCTGAGAATTATAATTATGGTCAGTTGGTGTTTGACATCTTTTGCCATAGTGGTACGTGCATGTTTTCCATTAGCTTTTATTCTTCATTATTCATTCTTGTATCAAATAATTTTTCATTATATTCACAATCAGTTATTTTCATAGCTCCCAAAATAATTTTTTTTAATTTGCATAAATAACATTGGATATTAAATTCCAGGTTATGTTTAAAAATAATTAATAATTAATTTTGTCTTGTCAGCTTCAGAAAGAAAATTAACAATAGGGCTAAATTTTAGTATGTTAAAATTAGTAGAAACATGTTAATACACAAATAATATTATCGGCAAAGCAGTGGTGAATAAAATATAACAGATACAGTAGAGTCGCGATAAGGTGAACAGTTCGGTAAGGTGAACAAATAAATTTTTATACACAGTATTCTATAAGGTGAACAACAGCCCAACAGCCAACTCAATAAGATGAATCAGTTACATATTGTAGATTTGTACTCCTATGTTTAGTGACTCGATCGAGGAACCCCCTAATTATGTTAGTACAACGTGTTTGTGATTGAACGCCTGCATTCTACTCGTGTATTTTGTTGAGTTATTGTGTAGTTAGTAAAGTGTACTAAGAACAATGAAGACTTTAACATTAAGTGCTAAAGGTGAAATAATAAAACAACTTAATAATGGTAGAAGTGTAAGTTCGCTTTCACGTGAATATGGAGTTGCCAAATCCACTATATGCGGCATTAGAAAAAATCAACAAAAAATTCTAAAAGCTCTGTTAAATACATATGTCGGAATTAGTAAACGTAGAAGAATGAAACGAGCAGAAAATCCCAAAATGGAAACTGCTTTGAATACATGGTTTCTGAAACAACGAAGTAAAAACTTACCGATTTCTGGTGCAATGCTAAAAGAAAAGGCGAAACAACTGCACAAGACCTTTGAAGAAAATACAACTTTTGCTAGTAGTCAAGGCTGGTTGCAGAATTTTAAGAAGAGATACGGCATTCGACACTTGAAAATTTCGGGTGAAAAACTTTCATCAAATGTCGTCGCAGTTGACCCTTTCAAGAAAATTTTGAAGCAAAAAATTGATGAATTGGGCATTTCACGTGATCAAATATACAACGCCGATGAAACCGGCTTATTTTGGAAACTGCTGGCTGATAAAACATTCGTGGCTTCAGATGAAAAAATTGCTCCTGGTCGAAAAACTGAAAAAGCAAGAGTGACATTTGTCGCACGTACTAATGCTTCGGGACGACATAAGTTGAAACCTTTCGTAATTGGAACTGCAAAAAACCCCCGAAGTTTCAGAAATTATGTATTGCCAGTAGACTATGACCACTCTAAAAATGCGTGGATGACTACCGAAATTTTTAAAAATTTGTTTCACAAATCTTTTGTACCACAAGTAAAATGTTCCTCATTCTGTTTATTTATTTTTGCTTCAATACAAATTAATGAACTTGTAGGTGAGAAAATTTTTGAAGCAAAAACATTTAGATGAAAAAGCAATTCTTCTTATCGATAATGACCCTTCTCATCCTTCAGAAGATCAATTAAAAAGTGACGATGGAAAAATAATAACACTGTTTTTCCCTCCCAATGTAACGCCATTGCTTCAACCAATGGATCAAAACGTAATCAGACTTACCAAGTTACATTATAGAAGTTCTCTTTTATCAACAATAATAAGAAACGATTCAGGTGATGTCAAGGGCCTCATAAAAAATTGACTTTAAAAGATGCTATATTGAATTTACTGAACGCCTGGGAAAAAGTTTCAATGGAAACCATTGTCAAATGTTGGAAACCTGTTTTGGAGTTTGATGAGCCAGATGAAGATAACATTCCATTAAGTACCTTAAGAGAAAGATATCACCCAAGTGAAATAAACAGTGTTGTTCAACAGACACTTGGAAATTTGGATATGATAGCTCCAAATGTAAGCATTCATGTTTTTGCATTCATGTAAAAAAGTCCATCTCCAAAACTGCATTTCAGGTAAATTACACTGCTACAGAAGTTTTGGATTGGAATGAAGATCTACAAGCAGATACGCAAGACAATGATTTTGAACAAATTAGCAGTGAGGAGGACAACGTGGTTACAGAAACTCCAGTTATTATTCCATCACATTTGGAAGCTTGTAAAGCATTTGATACGTGTCTGATCTGGGCAGAAAGAAATATTCATAATATTAACGATATTTTGGTGCTTAAACGGTTGCAAGAAGCAGCTATACTACGAAGTACACAATATAAAACGAAACAAACAAAATTAACTTCTTTCTTCGATACAGTTTAGTAGTCGTAAGTATGATATGTATACATATAATAAACACATGTGCATTACATGGTTAATAGGTTATATCCATATAATACTTAAACGCTAGAAATATACATAGTATGTATAATATAATTCATATTTTGTTGTCGTTTTTAAACAACCTCATTAAAGTGAACACCTTCGATAAAATGAACCGGACTTGTCTGAATTAGTTCACCTTATCGCGACTCTACTGTACTTTGTTAGTTCTTAAATTATTATTAATAAATAGACTCAGCAAAGAGGTGCAATTTCCAGTGCAGTGCCGAGAGCAACGTATAGAGAAGAAAGGAAGACGCGACAAGGAAACCCAAACGTCCGTATCAAAGCACACTTGTTCAGTATTATTCCACTGGTCGTTGTTAGTGCATATCAGTACACATATACTTAGAAAATGTCGCATTTAGGTACGTTTCGGAAACGACGTGTTTCTAAGAAACTAGAAAACGTAATAGCGAATATGCCGGATTTAGAATATGAAGGCGATAGAATTAAATGTGTAAGGCGCGACGACTATTTGACGTGTACCAGCAGGTGGAAGTGTGAACGCCACCTAAAAAGTATAAAACACTGTTCTGCAATCCGTGGCAAGCGATACAGCGAACAATTAACATTTGATATAGGTGTTTGTTTTATTATACGTAATCTACTAGACTTTGCTAGACCAAAAAGCATTTGTCTCCTTCTGGAGCAAGTATTCGAATTATACATTACCAAGTCGCACATCGATAAGAAACGTTATGCCATCTGCTCGTGACTATGTTGAATAATGTTGAAAGAAGAATTAAAGCAGAATTGAAAGATAAAAATTATGGTTATGTGTGGACGAAACAACCGATTGGCAAAAAAATTATGTGGTGAATGTGATGGTACGTACAATGGAAAAATTTGAACTGTCATCCTCTGTCTTACTTGCTTCTAAAGGAGATGCAAAATGTACTAGCGATGAAATTTTAAAAGTGATGTTGAGCGGATTGAACAAATTTCAATTGGTTGTTTGCTTTTCAAAGGAAATAAATTTTTCGTCACACCTACTGCGTAAGTAAACAATTATGACACTTTTTTTTGAAACGTAAGTGACACTTTACATACCGTATTGACAGTTGCTATGGTAGCGGGCTGTAATATTTATTACGACCCTAGGGAAATAATAGCAATATTAGAAAATTTATGACAAATTTATTTCAAACATGATTAATTAACATAACTAGGAAAAATAGAATCTTGTACAAAAACTTATGATTTTGTAATATTAAATGTAAACGAACAATTAGAACAATTAGCTATCTGAACAATAGAGTCTTCTTTCTTACTAGGCAAGTTTATATTTTCAATAATGTCAACATTATTAATGGTTGGATTCCTAATGGAATCATCAACTTTCTTCTCATTTTTCTGTATCACAGTTGAGCAAACAGCCTCTGTAATATTTTGTTTATATAAAATTCGGTCAGCTATCTGTACTTTATTTATCATTGAATCGGAAACATAGCTTTCTGCCACGGTAGAAGATTTCCATCCGCAGTGTCTTTTCAGACCAAGAACATCAATTCCTGAATCGGCTAATAATGTTGCCGAGGTCCTTCGAAAGGAATGTCCGGTGTAGGTAGTGGGGTTCTCCAACGACAAGTATTTTGCTATTTGGCTAGGAATTTTTGCGAGAGTGTTTTTTCCTACAGGCTGATTTCGACATTTACCAAAACTGTACTTTAAGAAAAATCTATCATTGGTAATATTTTCTAATCTCAGACCAATGTATTTTTTAATAATTAGCATAAAATTAATTGGATGTTCTTCCTTCGCAATAATTGTAAAAGAACGTTTTAATCCATTTTTAGTATCCGGTATTTTAATTATTATTACATCATTTTTATTTTCCACATCTTGAATTTTCATTTTAACTAGTTCATCTTTCCTACAAGCCCCAGCAATTCCCATAATCATAACAACCTGCAAAAAATTAGTATAGAATGAACACGAATTAAAAAGAATCATTCTGTAAACTTACCTTCATCAACAAATATGTATTGTCGGAAGCTTCAATAAGAAATATATTCATTTCCTCTCTTGTAAAGATGCTAGACTTTTTAGACTTAAAACCATCATTTTTACGCTTCAAAAATCCTTTCAATTTAGGATATTTTGAAATATCTTCATTTTCTTAATAAATATGG
Organism: Melolontha melolontha; assembly: GCA_935421215.2. Classification (NCBI taxonomy): domain Eukaryota; kingdom Metazoa; phylum Arthropoda; class Insecta; order Coleoptera; family Scarabaeidae; genus Melolontha; species Melolontha melolontha. The sequence continues at coordinate 34,866,766 of OW285236.1, read as the reverse complement.
TAGTTTTTAACATGGAGTATTCACACCATAAACTGTTTGGTGATTTTAACTTCATAGATCTATCACGAAAATATGCCAGCATTACACTTTCTGAAATACTCTCCACATACCTCCGGTGACACCAATCTTTGAACATTTTATAGGTTTCATTGTATCTGTTTTTAGATTTCTCCGGCAAAATCTCAGTACAAGCTATAATAGCATCCATCTCTATTTGATTCATGTTTATAAATTTTATTTAGAAAGAAAAACTTTTGAAAATCTATTGCATATACTTTAACATTTATCAAAAATATAAATTTATATCGACACAAACATGGTTACCATAGATACGACAAATATTCCTGACTTGATGTTACTAATGTGTATACATATAGTAAAAGTAAAGTGGAAAATCATTCAAATTCGTCTATTTAAAAAAACGTAGGTATGACGAAAAATCTCATATGCACCACGGTTCGTACAGTACACTTTCATGGTCTCGAATACATGCAAACCTCGACCCTACGGGTCTCGGTTTGCAATCGTATTCTCGACCATAAAACTGTACTTACGAACCTAGGTACATAAATAACTATTAAAACACTAAATGCATGAATCAAAATTTATAATACAACGGTGTGCTGATAACAATCATAATAATAATAAAATATTGATAATAACTTTATTATGCTTCGTACAGCAAAATACAAGGAAATATAGATACAGCACGATAACATGTTGGAAAACGTCAAATAATGTATTATATTATGTAGGAATCTTATCGAAATGCTGCCAAATAATCATTTATTGTGTAACAATGAACATGCAGTAAACATTCCTTGACACTTCTCTTAAATAAATAAAAATTGTTAATTGCTTTTATTTCTTTTGGTAATTTGTTGTATAGGATACATCCTCTAAACTCTAATCCCTTCTGGTAAAAGAAAGTATTATGTTTCGGTGGTAACAAATAATTATCCTGCCTCGTGTTAAATGTATGATCTACCTTCTCTTTATTAAAATTAGCGTAACACTTATGCACAAAGCACAGTACATTAAGTATGTATAATTGTATAAGTCATAAAAAGTGAGAAGCTTATGTACCTCAAACAATGCCCTGCACGACTCTGCTGTCTTTAGGCCGAAAATTATACGCAACGCTCTTTTTTGCGTTAAAAATATTCTTTTTTAACTCGACGACGAACATCCCCAATGTACTATGCCATATCGCAGAACTGATAAGAAGTTTGAGTGATAAAAAGTTTTTAATATATTCGGACTGCATGTTCTTTTCAGGTACCTCAATGCAAAACATATTTTACCCAATCGTTGACATAAATTTTGAATACGATTGTCCCATTTCAAATTACTGTCTATTATTAAACCCAACACCCTAGTCTGATCATTCATGGCGAACCGGTGACAATGTAATCCAATTTCTATATCTGTTACCAAATTCGATTTTATATTTTGGAATATAACACAAGCTGTATTTTCTTTATTAACAGAAAGTCTGTTAACTTCAAACCATAGACATAAATTGTCATATACATGGTCAGTTAAATGACATAGCTCATTTATCGTGTTTCCCGTAATAACTACGCTTACACATCGGCATAATTAATGACCGTACAGTTAATTCCCCCAAGACATGAAGATATATCATTAATAAATACTAAAAATAGTGTTGGGTTAAGGATTGAACCCTGTGGAGCCCCGATATTAATACTTACATCCTCAGATATATTGCCTGCAGAGCGTACTCTTTGTGTTCGATTACTTAAATATGATCGAAGCCAGTCGTGAGCAATCCCTCTAATGCCCATCCTTTCCAACTTATACAACAGGTATTTATGATTAACACAGTCAAATTGATAGATCAATAAACAACCCCAATGTAGGCTTACGACTATCCAAATTTTTATATATAGCTGTTAATAAGGTATATAGGGCAGTATCGGTGTTTTTACCAAGCATAAAGCCATGTTGTGTCTCACTTAGTATGTTATTTCTAATTAGAAAAGACATTAATTTTTTGTTCATCAAATATTCATACACTGGAAAATATAGGCAGAATATTTATTGGTCTGTAGTTATTAACAGAGTTTATGTCACATTTCTTATAAAGAGGATGTACAATAGACTTTTTTAGTTTTAAAGGAAATATTCCTTTCTGGAAAGATAAATTGATAATATGGCACAAAGGTACGGCAACATCTTCTATATAACATTTCAACATAGCCGATGTGTTGGGAGAAAGAATAACCTTGACTAGGTAATTCAAATCTAAATTAAACCAAATCTATGAAAGTTAGTTCTTGAATGAATTGTAAACTTTTAATTAGAATCATACAGTTATGATTATTTCTCTAGGTATATCGATCTATTTTAATATAATTAACAAATGATGTTTCTTTTATGAATGTTATTTAAGGTACCTTCTAAATCAGAATACAGAGTTAGGTCAGGAAGAAGGGAAGGATCTCGGTGTATATCTTCAGAAATTTCTGGAAACTGGAAAAATTCATCGTTTTCTCAAATTCTGGTCCCGAATGACTTTAGAAGGTCTGGTATTCAAAGATTGATGACTGATGAGTCTGATACCAAAATACGATTATTCCTTAGTTAAAAGCAATATTCTCTAAATTTACATTCGGTCAGCCATTAAAATTTTTAATTTTGAAATGATGCTTAGGTTGATAATTTATTAAATACTTGACTTACGCCGTTCAAATGATTTTCAATTGATAAATTAAACTTTACATTATCTTTTGGATATATTTTTAAGTACTTTTAGTCGTCATAATATTTTTAATCTTTAGAAAATGCGGACTAAGAAAAATGCTATAATTTTACGGAATATGGCGTTCGTATCTTATGGGCTCCGGAAAAGACGCCAATAAAAAAACAAATAACGTACTCTTGAAATCTGCTCCACAACATCTCATTGGTTTGTTTAGAATCAACAGAAATGATGCGGAAATTTCAAATTTAAATAAATATTCAAATTTATATCAATTACAATTTCCTTCAGAATTAATTACATACTTACAACTACTTACATATTTAAAATTTGATATTAAAACTATTCAAAATACTGTATTTATATTTCCTTTGATTTTCTTGATTATATTTAGTTTTAAATTAACAAAATTCGAATATATTGTTTGAGGTAATTTGCCTCAGAACAATATATATAGATAGATAATTATTTCGTAACCTTTGCATGTTATGGTAAATTCAATTCGTTGGCGATTGAAGGTCTGGTTTTACTTCTAAATATATATATTTAAAACAATCCTACATGTTTCGGCAAATGATGCCTTTTTCAAGGAGTATAAAATATAAATGGCATTATATTAAGGCATCATTTGCCGAAACATGTAGGATTGTTTTAAATATATACATTTTGAAGTAAAGCCAGACCTTGAATCGCCAACGAATTGAATTTACTATATATGTATATATATATTGTAGTAGGGCAAGCTTACGCATAAGAATGCCCTAGTTTTGTAAGATACAGATCATTTTAGCTTATATGTAAATATTAGAAAATAAGAAATTTTTGGAACTGAATTCTTCATCTGTCATATCAATAAAGTTGGTTTCGCGTTTTTAATTGTTCAAAATTAATTCTCATATTTATTTATTTTTATCTTTTCATTTGCCTTAGTTATTTTATTTAAATATCTTGTATTACCGAAGACATTTCATCTTAATTGATCAATAATAAATGACGCGTACTTTTTTAGGGAAAACTGTACTTATTTGAAATAAATACAGTGGGAAACATCCCAATCAAAAATTAGCATACTATAAAATTACTAACATTCTCATGACAATTATTTATTTACTAAAATAAAATACGTAATTTTTGTAAAGTATCTATATGGTTTGAGTAATTAAATTATCATTTTCACTAAAATTATTAGCGAGATTATATTAATACATACAAATTAGACGAACAAGAAGCTAGCATTCGGAACAAACGAGAGTTAGCGTCATTGTGTTGTAAAAATTCCGAAAACACATCGACGTTTTATTAAGTGCCGCTCTGGAAATAAGAAGAAAAATCATAAAATAAATTAGAAAAACTATACTACGAACATATAAAAATATCACCTGTTTATCCAGCTCCTTTTTGACGCATTTTGCGTATCCATACATCAACCAGTGCCTCATAAAACATTCCAAATTCCATTTCACCGGGAATAGCATCCAGCTAGACCGAAGCTAAGTGGTGACGCCATCAGATTACCCGCCTAAACCTGTATCCTGCATTTTCGGATCCACAAGAAGACTCCAGACTAACCCATTCCCGTCTGTTTCAAACTTAAGTATTACTTCAATATCCTATAAATTTTAAATATGTTGAATTAGTTCAATTCATAAAGTAAAACCTCTATCAAAGATTTTTTAAAAAATATATATCTTATAGGTACATTTAGAATTAGGATTATTTGATTAAAAACTAGAAGAATACAGTTCCTCTGTTTATAGTTGTTTATTTAAAAGAAGCATTTATATATATATTAGTTAAATTTAATTCACTTTCTTTAATTATCTTTGCTTAACCTAGAATTTATTTTATGTTTATATTTTCACGTGACTTGATTCATTTTTATATTAATCCTATTTTTTATATGAATCACTTACCTGCTAATCTATACATCAATAAAACCATTTATTTAACATTAACTCAATCGTTTCATTTTGTTGATATTGCATTTAAAATATACCATCACATGTTATTTTATTCACCACTTCATTTGTACGTATTATTATTGAGTCACCGAACCTACATTATAAGTGTATTTATTATGCACAACAAAAAGAGTCTCATTGTTCTTATAAGCCGGACATTTATCATAAATTAGAGCCCACAAGAAATTAAACAATAAGAAGTTATTCACATGTAAAGCTGTTGAGGTTATGCATACTTTGTTTTTAAACGACTATTTATTATTTGAATCATACACATGTAACAGATACCACGTCAAATAACTCCATCTGTATGTAATATTTGAAATCATATTTAAATAGATATTTATAATTACATTTTTTTTTAAATTACCTTCCAGCTTCATTATATTAAATCATTTGGTTTTGTATCTATTATACGACCTTTTAGCATTATTACAATATATATACATATAGATATATTATCGCATGGTAGGATTTAATTATATTAAATTTTCGTTATTTAAGTACAATAAAGCGTAGTCTAGCGGAATTTTTAATTTCATTTCGGACGGCTTGGTTGCGCCAGTTACCCGCTGCGTGGTTTGCCTGTTTTTTTTTGTGTGTTCGCAGTTTTCGAATTTTCAGCTTCTATTCTAAATTCGGTGGCGCCCTTTACCACCTGCCTTTTTTTGTACTTCCCGGTCTCCCACCCCTGAGTTGAGGCTATCTGGGTAGCCGGGTGGGGCGCGAGGTGTTGGCAGGAGCGGGTAGGTGGGGCAATTGAAGTCGCCGAAACTTCGTTTTTCTTTTCTTTTTTTTTAATATTTGCGGAATTATCACCATAGCACGTGACAGATGAGTAACACAAAATAGGTATGAACGGGTTAGCCTGTTTATACCTGTTTAGACCCGTTTTGTAATTATCTATTACTTATTCAAATCTTTTTAAATCTCCCCCTTATCCGTTTCAAACCAGATATAAGACAGGTTTGAACAAATATTTGAATGAACCTTCATAATAAAATACACGGGATTTTGGACACGAAATATTGCTGGTCTACTTTGGCAGTATAATAAATTTACTTAATTTTGGGACTTGTTGCATTATCTTGTCTTTTGTTATTCTTATTTTATGGAATTGGAGACTTTATATATCAATTCGCCCTCGTATTCGTGGAGTCAAGTTTAAGCTATTGCAACAATCGGAAACATCTACAAACATGTGTTTATTTTATATATCAGCAAATGGCCTTTCGTTAAAAAATGTCATGAATTATGTATGCATGGTAAATAGTTTGCTATTTGAGAGATTAACTGCAAATATATGATGTGTTTGAGACTAGTCGAATGATTCATGCCTCAAGGCGCCAGCATTTGCATTCTCGTTGTTTAGCAGTTGATGTATAAAGCTATAATTTATTTATTTTTTGGATGTAAATAACTACATACAGTAACTTATGCGCAAGGAAGGACGTCGTTTTGTAATCTCTTTTTGTAAATGTCACGTAAATGTGTAAAAATGCAATATATATTTCAATCTGCATCCATTAGACTGACTAAGCTAACAATAGGAAGGCGATCATTTAAATTCAGGAATTAATCGATTTTTTTCTGGATTCAATTTAGATGGAAGAATTGTATCAACTCACCGTAAATTAGAATTCTCTTTCCGCACACAATTAAAAGATAATCGTATTTTATTGGCCAAGAATCGTACATGTGCAACACACAAACATGTAGGCGTTGATAGGAGGTATATATTTGCGTTTTAACAACACAACTATTTCCTATACAGTGACTCATTCAATTTTTAATCGAATTATTTATTAGTCGCATACCCCATTCGCGAGCACTGTAATGAGTGAGATATGCAATAAATTTTGTGCGACGAGAGGCTTGAAATAATTGAGACATAGGTGTCGATTAATTTAAATTAATTGTATTTACGGTAAATATTTAATGTCTCGACGGAAGGAAAGTATAATATCTTCGATCTGAGATCTTCAGATAATGTTATTTATATATACATATGCCATTGTTACATATTATAGACGTGCTAACTGCTGTTTTGCTGTTTCACTTAGTAACAAACCTTTCATAGTCCAGTCATTATGTACATTTGAATTGGAACGAGATCCCTTCAAGCAAAATTTTTTATATGTTGTTGGGGGTGATCAGGTGTCTCGACCGAAACCCTTGGGGCTATTTTCCGCTATTTAGAAAATAAGGTGGATTTTTGTTTCCGTTGTAACTTGGCTCCTCGTCGTTCTATGGGGGGAAGTTATATGGTTACTTTTTGTTCCTTTTTTTATTCTCTACAATTTGTATCACATTTTTTTTTCATCTAACATCGTCCATTCTCGAGACATCGGCGAAAATAGGACAAAATTGGGGTACGAATTCGGTTCTCAATTTTTTTTTTCTTTATCGCCAAGCATAGCGAAAAAATGTTTAGGATCAAACTTGTAGAGCACGTTCGTACCTACAATTTCATATTTTGGTTTCCCTTGCATCTCAAAAATTACGAGTTCTAGCGCGCCGCAAAGTCGGCACGTCCGCGAGAGGCTTCGATCTTTCCGCTCGTGCGCCGCCATCTTGAAGAAAGAGTGGTAAATTATTATTTTCACGATAACTTGGCTCCTCGTCATCTTACGGGGAAGTTGTATGGTTACCTTTTGTTCCTTTTTTTTATTCTCTACAATTTGTGTCATATAACTTTTTCACCTAACATCGTTTGTTCTCGAGATATCGGCGAAAATGAGACAAAATTTGAGGTACGAATTCGGTTCTCATTTTTTTTCTTCTTTATCGTCACGCATAACGAAAAAATCTTAGTAGTCAAACTTGTAGAGTACGTTCGTACCTACAATTACATATTTTTGTTTTCTCTCCATCTTTAAAATTACGCGCCTAGCGGCAAGTCCGTGCGAAGTTTCGATTCTATAGCTCGCGCGATTGTGTAGATATGTGTGTAGATATGTATTTCTGTCTCACGTAAACTTCAATCAGTTTGGCTAGTGAAGTAAAGTAACGTATGATCAAAAAGTCTTTGGATCGCGATAGCCATGATGTGTAAAAACCATCTACAGAATTATTTACTTCTGTACTTCTTTACTTTGAAGTACACATAAGTCACAAATAAAATAGATTTTAGGTTATGGTAATTAGTTGCATTTTATGTATATTTTATAACAGCTGACTTTAAAGTTGTCAAGTAAATGTCAAAACTAATTAAAATAAATAATTTTATAGATATCTCGTAAATTCCACGGCAATGGTGATCCAAAGACTTTTTGATCATACGTTATGATGGACTCATAGGTATTTTGTCCTGTCAAGTGGCACTAGATAATCTAGTGACATCTGACGGACAGACGAGACTACACCGAAACTAGCGAGTTTCTCTCGTCCAGTTATGCTAGTACAGAAGGGAAAAAAATACGTATATAGGTATAAGTCCAATAGCACGATGCCAGATGGCATCAAATATAGCAAAACAATTTGAGTACATCTATACGTTAAGCACGTATACGCATTTGGTACAAATGAAACAAACATGCATTACCCATATCTGTATCTGTACACATGGACGTGCAATACATGGAATACATGCTTAACGTATTTATGTACTCAAATTTCTTTGGTATATTTGCTGCCATCTGGCATTGTGTTAATAGACTTACATCTATATACGTAGTTTTTTCCTTCTGTACTGGCATAGCTGGACGAGAGAAAATCACTAGATTATCTGGTGCCACCTGACAGGATAAAATTTGTTGTACAATAGCGGCATTAAGAAACGCGTACAACACTTTAGGCTACATTTCGCAATATTTTAATAATGTCAATCTAATGTCACTCTATCTAATTAAATCAGTCTATGTCAAAAGTCTTTCTTTGGAGACAGTGGTTAAGTAATAACTTAAAAAAGGTATGTAACCACTTACCACAATTATTCTTCTTCTTCTTTAAGTGCCGTCTCCGCTTCGAAGGTTGGCAATTATCATAGCAATTCTTACTTTTGAAACCGCAGCTCTAAACAGTTCATTATTATTGCATCCAAACCAGTCCCTAAGGTTCTTCAGCCATGAATTCCGTCTTCTTCCTATAGATCTCTTGCCCGGGATTTTTCCCTGCATAATTATTTGTAGTATTTGATATTTTTCTCCCCTCATGACATGTCCCATGTACAGCAGTTTTCTTCTCTTAATTGTCGGAATCACTTCTCTCTCCTTATGCATACGTCTCATCACTTCTACGTTGGGTTTTCTCTCTACCCATGAGATCTTCAATATTCTCCGGTATACCCACATCTCAAATGCCTCCAGTCTCCTCATGTCGGTTACCTTCAGCGTCCAGGCCTCCATCCCATAGTATAGTATAGACAGCACATAGCATCTCATCAGTCGTATTTTTAAGTCAAGGTTTAAATCTCGGCAGCAGAAAAGCCTTTTCATCCTTGTAAAGGTGCCACAATTATTAATCGTATCCAAAATACGTACTCCGACAGCTAAGGTGCCGCACATGGGGCACAGTAAAGCTAGCACAACAGCCGCGTCCACCAGTGTATACGTGGACACCGCGTAAAGTTGTTGCGGGATCAGTTGTGCTAGCTTTACTGTGCCCCATATGCGACACCTTGATTAGTGATTTTACCTACAGATACTGACAACTTAGTTGTCGAAATACGTATTTAGGATGCTATTAATAATTGTGGTAAGCGCTTATATACCTTTTTATGTCAGTCCTTGTCAGTTTTTACTTTTTTAAAACGTCAAATGAAAATTCATATAATGAACATAATCTATATTTCTAATAAAAGTATATAGCATGTATAATGTTCTTTTTGGGAATTTTTTTGTATTTTGGGAACGTTTATAATACACCCTCTACGAATAATAACATAGATCTCCTATCAATCAATTCAATGCTTCTCCATTTGCATCACTTATCGGATGATGATGTATTGCTCAGCACTAAGATGCTTGGGAATAAATTTACTTCGGGAGATGATCAAATTCCTGCTTTTGTTGTGAGGGACTGTGGAAACGTCTTTGCAACACCATTAGCGAAGATATTTAATTTGGCTCTCGCTACATCTACTTTTCCCGCTATTTGGAAGAGTACTAAAATTGTTCCTGTCTTAAAAGCTGGTGATACTTCGGACATTGCTTACTACCGTCCTATTGCCATCATTTCGAACTTCGCGAAAGTTTTTGAAACTGTATTATACCAAAAGGTATTAAGACTGCAATATCACCGAATCAACATGGCTTCATGAAAAAGCGATCTACTGTCTCTAACCTTGCGGTATTCCGCGTTGGATTGCGTGTCACAGGTTGATGTCGTATATACTGACTTTGCCAAGGCATTTGATCGAGTGGATCACGCTAGCTTGCCAGCTAAATTGGCGAGTTTTGGATTTACTAAACCGCTGGTTAACCTTTTAACTTCATATCTACATAATAGGCCTCAACGTGTATTTTACAACGGATATTTATCGACACCTTACATTGCCAGTTCGGAAGTTCCGCAAGGCTCTAACTTGGGTCCTCTACTTTTCATTATTTTCATTAACGATCTCTCAGACCAGCTCGAGTCTAATAACCTTTTCTTTGCCGATAACTTGAAGTTGTTTTCTCGAGTCTCCGACTCGAGGGACTGCCTTCGACTTCAGACGGATCTGGTGAATATACAAACTTGGTGCAAGAATAACAATTTGCCTTTGAACCCCGTTAAGTGCAAGGTTTTATCTTTCACCAAAAGACGTAATGTTATGCACTTTGATTACCAACTTGGGGATATAAGTATATCCCGTGTTGAATAAGTTAAAAACCTGGGCATTACCTTTGATATGAAACTGACTTTCAATGAACATATCAGCAATGTGTCTAAGCAGGCCACACAAACTCTTGGTTTTATTATCCGCAACAGTGGCGAATTTTCTAACGTGAGCGTATTGACATCATTATTTAACTCATTAGTGAGATCGCGTTTGGAATATGCCAGCTTGATATGGTATTCGTTTTATCAATCACAAAAAACGTCTACCTGAGCAAGTTCAGCGGCGATTTTTGAAATACATGTGGCTCAAGGTGGACGGCGTCTATCCCGACAGGGGCTTTAATCACACTCAACTCCTTTCTCGTTTCAACGTACCTTCTCTCTCCTTTAGACGTTTTGTAGCCAGTCTCAACTTTCTTCATAGACTTCTTCACAACGAGGTTGACTGCACAACACTATTATCCTACTTTAATTTTCTTATCCCACCATTCTTCACACGTCCTTCCCGTACTTTCTATCTTCCTTTTCCTCGAACCAATGTGTTGGTTAGGTCTCCTGTCTACGTTATGAGCAGTAATTACAATCAGGTTTCTTCTGAAATGGATATACATTTTCATGGTTTGTTGAGCTTCAGACAGCGTCTCTATAACATCTGCGATGTGTATTCGTTGTAGTGTGTAATTAATTACTGGATGTTCCCGTTTCTTTTTTTGTTTTTATTGGTTTTGATCACTTGTCCAGACTATTGTTTATATTCATATATATTATTTGCTTGAATGTTGTATATTATTTTAGGCTTTTTTATATTTTTTATATTTGGGAAATTATGTCTTTATAATACTTTTTTTTTCTATTAGTACTTATTGTTATGTGTATGATTTACAATTTTGTTTTATTTTATCCTGTAAATGGAATTATAATTCTGTTGGGTAATAAATATATAAAATAAAAATAAATAATAAAATAATTTAAAATGTAATTATTTGGGTTTTTTGGATAACACTTAATTGCGACATGTCAATATGACTTTTATATCGCGATTAAATTGCAAAATAAAATACGGTTGGTTTTAGAAAAAAAAAACACAATTACAAACAAAAGTTTCAAGTGTATGCGTTTTTAATGCCGCAATTGTACCTATGAAGCAAAACTTTACTTCACTAGCCAAACTGACGAAGTCTATTGAAATAGAAACACGCGTCTCTGGCTCTAGTAAACATTGGAAAATACTAGACGTATGTTCATGTGTATAGATACAGATGTGTGTAATGCATATGTTTCATTTTTAACAAATACGTAATGCGTGCTGATAACGTATTGATGTACTCAAATTTCTTCGGTATGAAGTTGTGGGTTGCGTTGCTATATAAATTCGTAAATGTATATTTTAACTCAATTTACTTACCGTTCTAGAACGATAATATTACTTACCGTCGAGTTTAATCTCTAACAACCGGCAAACAATACGTACTGTCTTGCAAACGAACACGATAAATGATCTGTTGGGGCAACTAGTGTATTTGGTCGTCGCTCCTATGTTGACTCACCACGCACGGGTTGTAAGGCCGTATACGCACTAATTTATTTAATCTTCGGTGACAGTTATTAATGAAATGCGGCACATCCAATTTAAAACCTTTATTTACATATATACATTAATTCATACATGAAATTGTTGGTAAAGTAAGGTTGTTATCTTGAACATTGTTCTTACGAGTATTGTAAGAACGTTGTTCTGTGACAAAAATAGCTACTCGAATTGTCTTATTGACTTTGAGTTCGCGGCTTGCTTTAGCGAATTGCTTTATTGTAATGCTGCTGTAGTCATCGCGCGCAGACCTATTTAAAGACCTTTTAAACATGGTAAGCAAAATTTACCCTTTCCCTTCCATTAACAAAATAGGCAACATGCGGCTAAAATGATCAACAAAGTTCGGCAAGTTACGAAGAACCGCTTTGATTGTAAATTGTGCCTACAATGCAAACGTTGCATCTAGTTTTTGAATCTATCTGTATACATGGCTTAGCACGTTCATTATTAAAATAACATAATTTGAAACGTATCAAATACTATAATTTAAAACGCATTTTTGAGAAGGCGGCAATAAATAATCGCCGGTATAAACAACGGTTACAAATATGCGTGCGGCAGTTTATTGAACGCAGACATATACAAAAGTGCCTGGCGTGAATATATGTTGACAAAAACGTAATACATTTATGAAACGTCTGCATCTTGATATAATAAGAAAAATATAATTACATATACAGAAGGTTTTAAGTTTGTTTCTGATTCTTATATTTAAATACTAAAATCTAAGCTTTTATTAAAATGAATAATACTTATATTTAATATATAATGTAAAATTAATAATGTTTATGTTTAAAATATCATATATAAATTGGTTTCGCTATAAGACGAAACATGATCAAATAGAGCTGAATCGAACAGAAAGGTAATAAGTTTGCATTTATGAAGGATGCCGGTTCTTAGCATACAGAGAAAGTATTACAATTTAAAGGAGATTATAAAATTGTGGTATACAAAGATGTCGATTTGTAAGTGAACATCACGCTTAATTCTAAATAATTAAACTAAACATGTATTAACGAATAAAAAAACAAAAACAAACAAAAATCATGAATATTATTGTTCTCACACTGAACAGCTAGGTATTACTATTTATTCGTAATATATTGCGGTATTTATTGTACACCACAATGTCTGCGTTTTGACCGCAACGGCCTGATATACGTTGGTGACAGCGTAGAATAACGGAGACATCCGTGTCAACTTCAACCACCGCTCATGCAAGCTGTCTAAATACCCTCGTTTCAACCTATAACTTATGAAAACAAAAAAAAAATAGGTAAAAAGCTTTTGAAAAAATTAAGTAGAGAAAGCTCTATTTATATATAGACTAATAAAATAATTAAGAAAGCTATTATTTAACTATTTATGTCCTATTTAATATAATAAATAAATTACCTATGTAATTTGTTTCGTTCGTGACTATCTATGTTCATAGATAAAGACGGCAGACTATGTGCTCGAACAGTAGCGTGATGTGGAGGGATCTAGTAGAGGCGAACGACGATCAATTCAGTTGCCGTTGAGACGTTGTAAGCGATACATTGTTAACACAATCGTGTTGAAAATGTCGGGAGTGCGTAGAAACAATGCATCGACTCAGTTGCATGCTAACGTAGTAAAGAAATTTTTACATCGGTTTCCCGATTTAATATATGACGGAACCGTAGTGAAATGTTTAGTTTGTGAAATAACTTTATTAACTTGGAAAGCAAGTCAGTGCCAAAGACATATAAATAGTGACAAACATAAATCGAATAATAGTGGACGCAGATCATATAATAAATTTGTGTGTGATTTAACAATGATGTTAATTGCGACCAATATACCAATGCAGAAAGTGGAACACCCAATGTTTCGTCAGTTTTGGAAGAAATACAATCCTACGTGGAAATTACCTGCAAGAAGTACGCTACGGAATTACATACCGTCAATGCGTGAGAGAATTGTAAATTGTACGAAAAGTACGGTAAAAAAAAATTCCTGTGGTTAACAATAGACGAAACTACAGATATTAAAAAACAGTCCATCCTAACCATTTTAGTACGGACGCTGACTCCGCAAGGACCTTCTCCTCCTTATATACTAACCTGTAAACGAATGCAAGAGTGTACTGCCAGAGCGATATATGATGTATTAATAGAAACACTATACAAATTTGAGATTTTACCGAAGCAAGTGTTAATGTTAGTTACCGATGCTGCCAAGGTTATGTGTTCCACGGCAAACTTACTCAAAACGATTCAACCAACCTGCTGCATGTCACATGTTTGCTTCACGCTTTACACCTTGTAACAAACACTATACGTACAACTTATCCTGATGTGGATCAACTGATAGGACAAACGAAAGCGGTTTTTCTTAAATCTCCGAAACGGATTCGGCTATTTCATTCGCAGTGTCCTGATATACCCGAGCCGCCGCAACCAATTCTTATACGATGGGGTACTTGGTTAGAAGCAGCATTTTATTATTATAAACATTTTGAAAAAATTAAATCAGTGATTTTACAACTAGATGCCAAAGAAGCAGCTGCAATACGGCTCAGCCAGGTTCAATTTAACAATCCTCAAGTTGCAGCAAATTTAAAAATTATTTACGACAGTTACGTTCCAATACTGGACGCAATAAAAAAATTACAGAACACTGCGCTGTCCTTATCGGACTCATTAGCAATTATTGACCACGTAAAACTAGTGCTGCATATCCTTGAGGATGAAAAAAGTGATTGTGTCCGTGAAAAATTTAACAGTGTATTAGATAAAAATGTAGATTTTACAAAATTAGGGCAACTTTTTACCAATACTGAAGATCCGTTGTACAGATACAAAGAGCGCTTTAACAATGCAAATATAACATCTCTCAACGTCGAACAATCCTTCTTAGTATATAAACATATATATACGTCGCTACGTACGAACCTTTCCGAGACTAATACGGAAACATATATTATGGTGCAGTTTTTTCATCGCGCACATCCGCATTTTTTTGCAACAATGTAAACATGTTGGGTAAGTTATTTATGTTTTTTCTTATCGTTTTGTATAGGGATTCGATATATTTATTTTTAAGTAAGCGCACTGTTATTCTGCTAAACTCTCCACGCAACGCCACTGCTGGGGCACATAGTCTGCCGTCTTTATTCATAGATACTTTTTTACATTCTACGCATTTACAAATCGACATTTATTTAAGACCTCGAAAAAGAAACGAAGTATTTCCTGTCAATTATACCAGTTATTTATAAGAACGAATTTTCTTTGAACAAAACAGAGAAGACAGAGCTGAAAACAAAATAAATATTCCAGGAAAAAAAAAACTAAATCCGCATCACCCTATGCAAGATCAGAAACCCCGAGTTTGTTGTTCTCTCGGTGATGTTAGCCAGATTTTTTTTAAAACGTGGGTAGCGATAATATTTCACGGTCATCATAACTCATATCTATATTACGACAAACTTCTCCTGCATCAAATATTCAGGTCGGAGCATTGAATTTTTAAAAGGACCATTAAAAAGGAACATATTTAGGTCTACACACTTTGCTTTCTAAGAATATATGCCTGTATGTATTTATATGTTATTTATTCTTCGCTATTCTATTTCATCCTTTTTTGACGACATTTTCGTCTTTATCTATAGCACTATGTATTTCTTCCAAATGCGAACGGGTGTCGTTGATAGGACGACAGTTGACACGCGACAAAGTTCACAGATGACTAGATAAATAACTGTCAAAATCGTTCTCACCGTTACAACGCACTTGTTTATTCAGTTGTTGCTCGATTTTTAATTTCAGTACACGTCCGATGAATAAAAAATACACATGTGCTGAAGTAAAAGGCTACGAGGGGGTAGGGTGATGCGGTAACAGATGACTGAAGTTAACGTATGCTTATGTACTTACTAGAACATCGTACATCACATACGATACACGTTATATTGTTTATTATTTTTGTTTGAGGCAGGCACTTAAAATTCATACTCAAACGAAAAGTGTATACATAAAGAAGTCATGCTATTAATTTGGAGTTTTTAATATATTCCTGGAAAATACTAGAAATTATTATATTTATCTTAGTTTATTCCAAAAACAGATGACCATGAAGGGTAAATATTAGAATGTATGCACATATTTTATTACTAGCTAGAAGGTATAGGTGTCCCAGCGCAATATTTATTTTTGTAATAAAAAGCATCATACATTTAAAAAGTGTAAAAATTTTTATTTCAGTATAAGAAAATACACTTCTTTACACCGAAAATGTACATTTGATGAGAGATAGATTTCCTTATGTATTTTCTTCCGCTGAATTCGAAAATCAAGGTTAAATTTTTTTTATGGAAGAGTTTTTGAGATATTGTAATTTTTTCATTTTTCGACCTTTTTTCACTTGACAAATCATATCTCGAGCTAGAAATGTCCGATTGGGTCGTTCTTGGTACCCAAATGCAAGGTATTGAGATGACGAACAAATATGTATAATCGGATCTTTGATTGGTAAAGCGGTTCAAAATATATCGATGAAAATAAGGCACATTTTCAAAAAAATCATATTTTACAATGATTCTGTGCCGACAGAAAAGTACAAATCGTTAAAAAAACGTCTGGTCTCTGTTCATGTACGTAAATATGATACTGTTACGTAAGAACTAAGACCAACCAGAAGAAAATCGACCGAAAAATGACAAAGTTATAAGCAATTGAGTGAATAAATCCAAATTCCATATTTTCCGAATATTTTATTTTTTTCGACAATTTATTGTATTTAAACGCTTGCAATACATTCTTGACATTTTTGTGTGTTAGAAATAGTTGTGGCTCTTGCTTTGTCTTCGGTTGCTTTTGGGATACGTTTCTCTAGTGAGAAACCATACATAGTCTCCCAAAATTGCTTCATCCCAAAATCCTTGATAGCGCCGCTCAATGGTCTTAATTTGTTGGTGAAATCTCTCGCCGTGTTCGTCACTTACGTCACCAAGATTGTCCGGAAAGAAATTCAAATGCGAATGCAAGAAATGGATTTTTAGAGACATATTTACACCTGTAAGAAATAAATAAAATGGTAAAAACAATACAATAGAAAACAACCAGGAATGAAATTAAATAATGGCATTCCGTACCCATCTTGTTGTAGTTCTCCAGCAAATCGGTAATAATTTCCTCGTAGTTAGGGCTTTTATTGTTCCCAAGAAAATTGGTAACAACCCGCTGAAATTAATTCCAGGCCTCGTTTTCAACGGGTGTTAAATATTTTGGAAAATCTGTGCTTTTTACCAATTTCTTTATGTGTGGACCATCGAAGACGCTTTCCTTGATTTTTGCTAAAGAAAGCTGCGGGAAAAGGGTTTTCAAATAGGAAAATACTTGGCCTTCCTTGTCTAAGGCCTTCACAAAATTTTTAATGAGGCCAAGTTTAATGTGCAACGCTGGAAGGATTATATTTTCTTTTTTGACAAGAGGCACGTATTTAATATTGTCTTTGCCCACTGTGACGTTCTCCCTTTCCGGCCAGTCTTTTCTTCAATAATGACGTTCACGAGCACGACTGTCCCAGAGGCAAAGAAAGCAGCAATATTTTGTATATCCACCCTGCATTCCACACAACATGCCGACGACTTTGAGATCGGAACATATTTTCCAGTTGTGATGCTCATATTAAATGTATTTTAGCAAACTGGCCATTGTGGCGTATGATTCTTTAGTGTTGATGGCATGAGCGATGGGGATAGAAGGTTTTTCATTTCCAATATGCAGTAGGACTGCTTTCAAACTCTCCTTACTACCGTCAATGAACAAGCGCCACTCATTTGGATCATAAGGCTCTCCGAGTTGCTCAAACAATGCAGGAATATCGTTGCAGTAGCATATGTCGTTTTCCTTCTTAAAATGTTGTGCGTAAGGTTTATCACGGTTTCTGTAATATGTTCCATTTACTCCCGGAGCCAAACAGTTCCGTTGCTTCAGGCGAGATGCAAGTAACTCCGCTTTTTCCTTTGACAGCTCGAGATCTCTCACTAAATCATTCAGTTCAGGCTGCGTAAAATGTTGCAATTGCGACTCCTGTTGAAATTCATTATCACTGCTGTGTCTGTCTGTAGTGATGATTCGAAAAATTCAATCGTTTAATCGGGGCACTTAGGATGAGGAAATTCACTTGAATGTGGAACTGGAAGCGAAACAGATGCTACTGTCGCATAAACCCATCTGGCACTCTTTCCAAAACCAGTGGATTTGCTCAGGCAAAAGTAACAATCAACCGAATGGCAGAGCGGCTCTCTCCATATCATCGGTACACCGAATTTCATGTATCGTCTAATTTGGAATAAAAATTCACTTTATTATTAATTCAATTGTATATATAAATTTAATCTTACTGTGATGATACAGAAGCCCACGCGGCAAGAGTTATATGGCACGATAAACAAACATTATTTGGTGTCCATTGCTCATGAAAAGTTGCAGGTGCTATTCCAAAATATTGCAGATAATTATGCTGTAATGAATCGGTGAATCTACGTCTATTTGGTTGGGGGACAAAATTGCCACACACGTAACAGAAATTATTTCGATTGTTTACGCACTTAAATTCTCGTTTTCTTTTAGGCATTTTGGTGAACACAATGAAATATAATTTCAATCAAATTTGTGAGTTCCTATAATATACAAACAACCGACACTACGTTTTATAGAAGATGTCAAAACAAAATGTCAGGGTTCTAAGGTTCCTAAATGTGATGTGTTGTTGTTTTGTTTGGAATAAAATCTAAGAACTCTAGCGTCAACGTGAGAACTAATATACGTTGCCAATATACCAACAGGCTATCGATATAAAATCATGTTCCTATACCAAAGACATATAAATATCAAGATATAGCAAGATTCAGCTGTTTATTGGTACGAATAATAATTATTATGATAATAGTAATAAGAAAGTCAAAATACATAAAAATAACAAATAATAAATTCAATATATTTGCGTGTGAGCAACCGAACTCATAAATTGTCGAAAAAAATAAAATATTCGGAAAATATGGGATTTGGATATATTCACTCAATTGCTTATAACTTTGTCATTTTTCGGTCGATTTTCTTCTGGTTGGTCCTAGTTCTTACGTGAAAGTATCATCTTTACGTACATGAACAGAAACCAGACGTTTTTTTAACGATTTGTACTTTTCTGTCGGCACAGAATCACTGTAAAATATGATTTTTTTGAAAATGTGCCCTATTTTCATCGATATATTTTGAACCGCTTTACCAATCAAAGATCTGATTATACATGTTCGTTCGTCATCTCAATACCTTGCATTTGGGTACCAAGAACGACCCAATCGGACATTTCTAGCTCGAGATATGATTTGTCAAGTGAAAAAAGGTCGAAAAAATGAAAAAATTACATTATCTCAAAAACTGTTCCATAAAAAAAAATTTAACCTTGATTTTCGAATTCAGCGGAAGAAAATACATAAGGAAATCTATCTCTCATCAAATGTACATGAAAAAAATGTCATTTTGTAAACTAGTGATATCGAACAAATGCCCCCCACGACTCTGTTGGCACGCTCTTGCTCTTTTTAGGAAATTCTCGATAACTTCTACGCATAATTGTCGTTTGATTTCGCCAATAACACATCTACTCTCCGCCTTCAACTCAGGAATTCTTCGTGGATTGTTGGCATATACACGAGATTTCACGTATCCCCAAAGAAAGAAGGCGCAAACTCAGAAGGGTCAAACTCAGGCGCGGCTCGTGATGAAGTATTTGGGAGTGCAAGTACAATGATGCCAGTGCTTCGTGTATTCTCGTGTACTAACTGTAACGTTTTCTTAGTAAACACCGAAAACACATGAGGCACTCTCATCATTGTACTTGCACTCCCAAATACGTCATCACGAGCCGCGCCTGGTCAAACTGCACGAGCGTGGGGGCCAATTTCGGTCGCCATTGCGTGAGATGGTTCGTCCGGGAAATTTTTCTCGCAACAGATCCATTGCTTCGCGCTACGAGTGACAGGTTGCCCCATCCTGTTTAAACCTCATTCCTTCGATATCCATTCCATCCAACAGTGGCCACAAAAACTCCATCAGTATGTTGCGATAGCGTACGCCATTCAATGTTACTGTTTGTTCAGCACCATTTTCGAAAAAGTAGCGCCCTATTATTCCGCCAGCCTAGAATCCACATCGTTCTCCATGCAATGGCTTTCCATGAATCACTCGAGGATTTTTCTCGCTCCAAATCCGACAATTTTGAGTGTTCACGTACCCATTAAGTTGGAAATGCCCCTCATCGCTGAAGAGGATTGACTTCGAAAAATCGTCGTCTCTTGTTGGTTTTCCAACACCCAATTAACAAATTCTCGACACTGCCGATGGTGTGCCGGCTTAAGTTCTTGCAACAACAGCATCTTGTACGCCTGCATATGCAGATCTTTGGTGAGTATTCGGTGCAGGGTGCTTCCCGAAATGTCTAATTATTGAGAACGAGGACGAATCGATATTTTTGGATTTTCTTTCACGTCCTACTGCAATATTCTCTAGAGATCAGGTAATCCGACGACGTATGGCTACTTTTCTGTTAACAGTCGAACCAGTTTCCTCAAATGTCTTAATTAATCTTTGAATTATTGACAGATTTGGTTCATTTTGTCAACCGAAAATTCCACAAAGTCTGCGAACTGTTTCCTTATAACATTCTCCATACTTACAATGCGTTTCCACAACAATAACGTGTTGTTCTGTATTATAATGCTTCCTGACTACTAATCGCAACAGCGCTAATGAAGGATGTTAGTGTTTCAGTGTCGCCAACCTAACTAAATGAACGTAGGGCACATTTTAAATCTTCCATTCTTAATGGGACACCTGATATAAAGCACCTTATCACATTGACATTCGTATCCATGGCGCACAGCAATGCTATCGCAAAAAATCGCGAAACACAATATAAATTTTAAGAAACTCAAATTTAAACTTAACTTCTCATCAAAAAATAAAATACATGTGTTTGTATCAATTCTCTTAGTTTATACAAGAAGGTATAATAAATTGGATCCTTATCTGCGTTGTAAACTTAATTTTGGTTTATAATAATACAAATACTGTATGTAATATGTCCAAATTCCCTTAGATTATTTATATTTTTAGTTATTTTTAAACAATTTGCCGTTATATTATGATGGTTTCTAATGCATGATGGGCAACTCCCGATATATTCGATGTTTTTAATTTAATATGCGTTGTGTGTTCTTTATAACGTGCTATTATTGAGCGTTTTGTTTAACCAATATACAGGCTGTCCCGTAAAAAACGCCAACATTCATAATTCCGTTATTTATTGTCCGGTTTTATTTAAACAAAAAGTAAATTTAATAGCATCAAAAACACTATAAGATAGCAGTGTTTAATTTGTTTTCATTAATGTCAAACGACAGTCAAGTTTTTTATTTTCAATGGCAACATATATATTTTTGGCTATATTCGGATTGGATTTTTTTTTCTGAATTCAACGATGTATAACATGTTTATTTTTGATAAACGTTTATTGCAAAAAAAAACTTTATAAATTTCATCTTTGTCTTCCATTATTTATAAATATTCGAATGTGTCATGAAACATTTGAAATGTAAGTATTATAAATATTATTATAAGAAACAAAACACTTTACAATAAATGTTGAAATTGCCCGCCACTTTGTTCAACACATATCGCACATCTCCTAATTACTCCAAAGGTCGCATTTAAAAGACAAGCGGCAGGTACTTCTTGACAAGTGTTAATAATTCTTTGTCTTAAAATGTCAACATTTTCTGGAGTTGTTAAATAAACTCGATCTTGTAGATAAGCCCACAACCAAAAATCGAGGGGCGTAAGATCCGGTGAACGCGCAGGCCACTCGATAGGACCGGATGTTCCTATCCACCTATTTCCAAATTGGGTGTTCAACAAATCAGTATTTACTCTGTCGTTGTGCGCGGGAGCCCCATCTTGTTGAAAAAATATTCTATTTAAATTTGCCAAAGGTAATTCATCTAAAAAGTTTTGGAGATTTTCGTGTAATAAAGTGTAGTATTTTTCTTGATTTAAGCAACCATCTATGAAAAATGGCCCAACTAATTGATCGCCTAAAATGCTATACCAAACATATACGTTGAAACGTCTTTGAAAATTATTTTCAATTACAAATCTCGGATTATCTGCACTCCACTGTCGATGTATGTTTCTATTAAAAATACCATTGTTGCTAAAAGTGCACTCATCAGACCAAATTTTCCTTCTGTAAAAATTCGGGTCTTATTCTAATGCATTTAAATAAAAACGACAAAACTGGATTCTTCGGCCAGAATCATTTTGTTCTAATGCATGAACTTTTCGATCTATGTACGGTTTAAGTTTGTCTTTTCTTAAAATACCATGAACTGTAGTTTTTGATACCCCAATATTATGTGCAATTTCGCGAATCGAAGTTCGTGAATTTTGCTGTACTGTAAGAAGAACATCTAATTCCTTATCTTCGGAGAATTTCCGTTTTTGTGTTTTTGGTTTGGTAAATGATCCATAATTTCTTAAATTCTTTTCAATTCTCTGAAATATTTTCGAACCTGGAACTTCTCTGTCCGGAAAACGAGCACTGTACCGACGAACTGCTTGAAGGCGATTTTTATTACATTCAAAGAACATTCGTAACATGTCCGTTAATTCATTGTTATTCATTTTTAACGAAAATACGCTTTTTGTTGCGGCAAAACGTTCAAACAGGATAATACAGAAAATTAATAAAGTCAAACTGACACTTAAGGCACATTGACATAATGCTAGTGGACTGGGCCAAGTCCACTATAATGAAAGATGAAATTTATAAAGTTTTTCTTTTATTTTTTATTATTTGGAGATGTGCGATATGTGTTAAGCAAGGTGGCGGGCAATTTCAACATTTATTGTAAAGTGTTTTGTTTCTTATAATAATATTTATAATACTTACACTTCAAATGTTTCATGACTAGAGCTGAGGATGTTTGCGGTACGGCAGGACCGTATGTAGCTAAGATTTAGTTTTTTTCTTTATATGTGCAATCTTACTTTATTTCTTATAACTACGTAATTCTCAACATATCGATTTTATTTAATTAATAAAAATAATTCTAATTTAGTTTTCTCTTCGCATATTCAATGTTACTTTATTTTTGCATCTACGTAATTCTAAGCAGAGTAAGAAGAATGCTCGAATTGTTTTCGTTCGCGAACGAATTTAATACGAACGAATTTTATTTTTCATATTGTAAAGAGAATTATTCTTTTTGATTCACGAATTTTATAAATAAAATTCGGAACGAAAAATAAAACTTGAGAATGAAAAATAAAATTCTCTCACGAATTAAAAACAAATAAAATTCCCGAACGAAAAGAAAAGAAAATTCGTGATAGAAATAAAATTCCGACTTTTATTCTTGTAAGTATGTAAGTATGTATAAGTTGTGTTAGTTTTTTTGCAAGAAAGGAACATGTACCTATGTACATACATACATATTGTCATGGATTTTCCATGGACAAGCAAGGAAAAAGATTGAACTATTAGTGAACTCTGTACTAGGGACAATTTATATAAAAATTAGCTATTTCACTTGTATATTTATTTATTTCAGATGGGGATCGATAGGTATAATATTTTTATAAATAAGATATTTAATGTATGAAGTTATGATTAGCCCTCGTATATTTAGGTGGACCAAAGGAATTGAATTTGCCGCTTTTTCGGATATTGTATTTGATAAGATGTATTGTCTGTATATTTTGATTTGATAGATGGAAGGGATAGCCAGGCGGATATGAAGAATTTTTCATTTTAGATTTAGAGGTATCTTGACTGTTAAAGTGTTTAGATAAAAAGGATAAAATAATAAATTTTGTTCTTTGTTTTATAAAGTCGGTCTGTACTTTGTTTTGCATTTAATGTAAGGTGCAAGTAAACCTTAATTCGATTTTTGCGTAGTTTTTCATAGTTATTTGAAATCTTGTGTAAAAAGATGCCTCTCGTGTATTTTAAAATCACACAAAAACTTAATGTAAGTTGATAAAAATTATATTATTTATTTATTAGATTTTAGGAGTATTTTCAGTGCTATAAATTTTGTATTTATTGTAATAATAATGTGTTTGAAAGTAGTATATGGATATTAGCGAAACCTTGTCATGTTTTTTGTTTAAGGGAAGTTGTTTTTCTTAAAATTATACTTCGAGAACATTTTTTTTTGAATTTAAGGTTGGAGAGATTGTAGTGGGGATGGATCTTATCATGTTATTTGTTGCATGAATAAATTTTCAACTAGCGTGAGTTTTAAAAACTAATTTGTTTTTGATATTTGTTTGAAGGGGTCACAGTAGAGGTTAAACTTGACAGATTTCACTAATATTTATTAGTTTTATATTTGATCGTGTTTCACAAGAGGTTTTTCTCTGTGTGCGAGTCAATGTTCACAAAGAGTGTTTCCTCATTGCTACTGTTTAATGATGCTTTAGCACCCTATACACTTTGTAGAGGGATTTTTTTTGATTTTTTTATTTTTGAAATATATATTAATGTAAAAAAAATATGTGCGTATAAATTATCTGACACCTTGTGTTTTAATTTAATGTACCGGTATCCGTGAGGATCGACCCAGAGACGTAAGCTCAAGGATTCTACTAGACTGAATAGCCGGCGATATAAGCTGTAGTGTGAATTAAAATTAAATAAAGCAATTTCAAAGTAAATTCCACTGCACAATATGGCTAACCCAACGTGGTGCTAGAAAATTCCACTGCAATATGTGTGTATGGAAATATGTATACATGTGACATTAATACATATGAAAGGAAAAAAATAAAAAAAGAAAAATATTGAATATACCTATTCATACCTACCTACATACATACATAAACACACACTCATCATCCAAAACATTTCATAAACATCTCTTAATGACTACACATACATATTGCTATGAACTGTGGGTTTGCTTAAAGGATAGTCCACTGTTCATCCACTCTCCACTCTCGTATGTCCGAACTAGTTCAAATGAGAATTCTTCTTGCTTGAGACTGCTTTATCCAGGGCTCTCTCTCCCTCGAGCGAGAAAGTGGAAAAAATAATATGTCAATAAAGGAAACTCACAGTGATAAATTATCACTGTGAGTCTCAAGCAGTCTCAAGCAAGAAGAATTCTCATTTGAACTAGTTCGGACATACGAGAGTGGAGAGTGGATGAACAGTGGACTATCCTTTAAGCAAACCCACAGTTCATAGCAATATGTATGTGTAGTCATTAAGAGATGTTTATGAAATGTTTTGGATGATGAGTGTGTGTTTATGTATGTATGTAGGTGGGTATGAATAGGTATATTCAATATTTTTCTTTTTTTATTTTTTTCCTTTCATATGTATTAATGTCACATGTATACATATTTCCATACACACATATGTATGTATGTACATAGGTACATGTTCCTCTCTTGCAAAAAAACTAACACAACTTATACATACTTACAAGAATAAAAGTCGGAATTTTATTTCTATCACGAATTTTATTTTCTTTTCGTTCGGGAATTTTATTTGTTTTTAATTCGTGAGAGAATTTTATTTTTCATTCTCAAGTTTTATTTTTCGTTCCGAATTTTATTTATAAAATTCGCGAATCAAAAAGAATAATTCTCTTTACAATATGAAAAATAAAATTCGTTCGTATTAAATTCGTTCGCGAACGAAAACAATTCGAGCATTCTTCTTACTCTGCTTAGAATTACGTAGATGCAAAAATAAAGTAACATTGAATATGCTAAGAGAAAACTAAATTAGAATTATTTAAATTAATTAAATAAAATCGATATGTTGAGAATTACGTAGTTATAAGAAATAAAGTAAGATTGCACATATAAAGAAAAAAGCTAAATCTTAGCTACATACGGTCCTGCCGTACCGCAAACATCCTCAGCTCTATTCATGACACATTCGAATATTTATAAATAATGGAAGACAAAGATGAAATTTATAAAGTTTTTTTTTTGCAATAAACGTTTATCAAAAATAAACATGTTATACATCGTTGAATTCAGAAAAAAAAATACAATCCGAATATAGCCAAAAATATATATGTTGCCATTTAAAATAAAAAAACTTGACTGTCGTTTGACATTAATGAAAACAATTGAAAACAAATAAAACACTGCTATCTTATAGTGTTTTTGATGCTATTAAATTTACTTTTTGTTTAAATAAAACCGGACAATAAATAACGGAATTATGAATGTTGGCGTTTTTTACGGGACAGTCTGTATACTGCGCCAAAAAATTATCTCAACAATTGAAATTTAGCAAATATCTCACATTAAACGCAGAAGAAAGCTTTTATTCGGACAAAAACTACATCGTCCTCAAAATTACTTAGATTAAAATCTTATTTGAAAACTTTGGTTTTTTTTTAAATTTTTTTTTCCAAATTTAACGAAAATTGTGAAAATAATCAATGACAAAAAAATAAAGATAGCAAGATTAATAATGCGTTTTGCCTCCTCTGGCTGCACTAATAGCTTGACAACGTCTTGGCATGCTTGAATTTAAATTTCTTAATAAACGATCATCTAACTGTTTCCAACCTTCTACCAAAGTTTCTAATAATTCTTCTAAAGTCTGAGGGCCCCGTAAAAGTGAACGAACACGCTGTTCCAACCTGTCGCATACATGTTCAATGGGATTGAGGTCGAGACTTCTTGCAGGCCAGTTCCAGTTCAAAGTGACAATGTTCGCTTCATTAAGGTAAATCCTGACCATATTAGCTATATGAGGTTTTGCATTATCACGTATTAATAAAAAAATCTTCTGCTATAAATAGGGCAAAAGAAACATGAGGTTTCAAAATGTTTCTTATGTACCTATCTTGCATTTACCACTTGTCTAACCATTACATGTAAGTCTGTACGTGCCTCTAAGTATATGCCTCACCATACCATAACCGAACTACTTCCAACATTTATTCTAGATTGAACGTTTGACTGAGCATAACGTTCTTCTGGTCTTCTGTAAACCTTTATACGATTGTCAAATGAAAATGAACAAAATTTGGATTCATCTGTAAAATGAACTTTGCCCCATTTATTAAGTGTTGTTTGGCAAGTGCTTTACGCTGGTTTCTGATAAAAAGAGGACCTTCGGCTGGCACATGTGTGTCAATTGATATTCTTTCAACCTATTCCGAGCAGGCTGAATGTGAATATGTCGGTATGTTTTCTGCTTTGCCCAGATCTCCTTTTATAACTATGTGTTCCATTAAATCTTTGAATGAATACATTTAATGATGGTTGAAGGATGGACATTGAGAGTTCTGGCAATGTTCCTAACACCTTGACCACCGTTGATTAAAGCGACTACTTGAGCCACTTCTTCACTTCTCAAATGACGAGTTTGTCTTTTTTGACGATTTACTTTAACCAAAATTTAAAAATGTGTAAGAAAATTTTACAAAACTTTCCAAAATTTAACAGAATTACACAATCTGTCAATTTTTTTTTTAAATTTATTGAAAAAAGAATAATGCAGTCATGGTAATACAGTAGTGACAGTTCTTTTTAGTTTAAATGTGTGTAGCATCTTATCCATGCATTTTTTGTTCAAATCTCATTGAAGCATTTGCAAATACAACAGAAATAAGTAAGTGTTGCGATATTTTTTTGGCGCAGAGTTTGTATTTCACTTTACAATCGCGGTAAATAATTTAATGTATCCTCAATTTCTGATTCACCTTTTTTTCTGACCAAAAATAAACTTGAAGGCTTCGTTCTTTGAAAACCTTGTATAGATATTTGGTAATTTGATGATATGGTAAACACATGAACTTTTTGTTGCGATTTTGTTGAGGAAGATGGATTGTCTTGGATTGCTTCTGTGATTCCGGACAGAAACCGTGTCATTAGCAACGCTTTCTTCTTGGTCTTCCTTTCGCCAAGGAGGATGCAGTGCCA
The DNA here is from genome assembly GCA_935421215.2 of Melolontha melolontha. Taxonomy (NCBI): domain Eukaryota; kingdom Metazoa; phylum Arthropoda; class Insecta; order Coleoptera; family Scarabaeidae; genus Melolontha; species Melolontha melolontha. Next base: position 34,838,734 of record OW285236.1, on the reverse strand, counting down.
AAGACACTGTTCAGCTCAGAATAATAGATGCGTGGCAAGTGAGAACGAGACCATTTCGTTTACAACAAACATTCCTTACAAAAAGCAATAACAAACAAGAAAGGTAAGACGGACAGTAGATCAAACTAAGGGGTGCACAAGTTGACGTGTGCAGACTGTAAAAAGATGTATATAGGTCGGACATTCCAAATTAGAATGGCAGAACACGAAAGAACCTACAGGGATAAGAAGACATATTCAACTTTTGCTTACTGCTTCTAATTTCGAAACATTACGTCTAGTAGACAAAAGTAAAAAGCTCAATATGTTAGAAACTTTAGAAATTAAAAAATTTCATAATTAAGGCATAATTTTAAGTGACTAGGTAGACATAAATCACTCACCCCCACTCAACTTAGAACTACAATAGGTGAACCTCTTTTCAGATTAGAATTTTTGTTTTTCACCTTTATATTTATGTTTTGTGTAAATAGGTACCATATGTAAGTTTCCAGTATATATTCATCCACCTGATGAAGCCACAATGTGGTGAAACATATATGCAGTGTGTGTCTACAATACAATATATTTTTTGAAACTAAACAAATTGAGTTTTCTATAGGAGATAATAGCATTATTATTATAATTTAATTTTGGCTTTAATTAATAGGTTATTTAATATAAACATTTAACTCGTTACAGACACATTTCATTAGACTTGTTGAATTTCAACAAAACAAGCAATTATTTTCCGCGTTTTCGTTATTTGTAAAAATGTTTTCAGAGCTTTATCTTCACGGAAGTTCAACATCAAATGTCAAAATAATTCATGAACAGGCGGTTCGTAAGACCGTTAGTTTTCTTCTCTCGCGGCCCATCCTTAAAAGCATTTAATTTTCAAATATCAACTTTCGTAATGCGTTTAAAACGCTCGCCCATAAACGGCATTGTAATTCACAGAATGGAGAACATAAAGCGTTTCAAAATAAGCGAGCTAATAAATAAATTTTAAAGGAATGAGTAAGCTTTGAATTAATAAAATTTATATGCAAACATCTTCATATATGTAGATATATTAATATGAAGACGTTGATAGAGTTAAAAATAACATGATATAGAATTAATTAGAAATTAAATTATTTATTTGCCCAGGTTGATTCATAGCGAAAAATATAACGACATAAAATTGCAAATAAAATATAAATACCTAGAGTTTATGAGAACCTTGAATTGAATATCTAGAGAACTATATTTTATACACTTACCTATTATTGTTTCTTTTTTATAAAATTAATTAATACAGATGTCCTTGAACTAAAAAGGCAACTTATGAAAAATGGAAAGATGTAATTATATAGAATATAAATCCAAAATATTTTCCCAAAATTTCCTCTCATAGGCGAGAAAAAAATTATAAAATATTTAAAAAAATTTTGTCACGCCACTGTACGATTATAAAAAATTGTCAGAGACGATTTCCTAAACTCGACCGACAATAACAAAAATAATAGTTTTATTATTGTCCATCTCATCCAGCTATTATATACCATACTGCTTCATATTTGGTTGTGAAACAAAATATGAAACAGTATGCAGTACATACCCTATACATCAGACAGAACTAAATTATAAAGTGATGAGTTAACGGCGGAGACGTGAACGATGCCCCACCAGTACAATAGATAAGAGAGAAGGGAGGTACTATACCAGGCGCCAGTCGTGCCTGTGCCCAGTCTGATCAAAGACGTCACCGATAGATACGATAGAAATACGAGTACATACGCAATACGTATGTGTACCATACCTACTTCTGACCTATCCCATTGCTTATCCAATCAAATGCTACTCTATATATATATATATATATATATATATATATATATATATATATATATATATATATATATATATATATATATATATATATATATATAACAGCTCTACAGGCCTTCGAGGCCCTTGGCTTTTATTTCTTCTACTACTTTCTTCCATTTCTTTCGGTCCCTCACTCTTTTTCTCCAGTCATCAATTCCTTCTTCCTCTATATCCTTTAGCACTTCCTGTAACCACTTTTTCCTTGGCCGACCTCTTCTTCGTTTACCACCCTCTCCTCCGTGCAACGCTTTCTTCACAATTCTTTGTTCCGGCATCCGAGAGATATGTCCCAACCAACTACCTCTTCGTGATCGAATTAATTGAGTTATATTTGGTTTTCTATACATTTCTTCTAACTCTGTGTTTGTTCTTCGTCGCCACCTGCCATCCTCCCTCTTAACTCCTCCAAAAATTTTCCTGAGCACTCTCCTTTCCCAGATTTTCAGATTTTCTTCTTGTTGTTTTGTCATGGTCCATGTTTTGCTAGAGTATAGAACAGCTGGCCGGATTATTGTCTCGTATATTCGTATTTTAGAAGTTCTGGATATGTGTTTTCCTCTTAATATTCGTGTTAACGCGCCAACTGCTCTATTTCCTCTCACCATACGTTTTTCAATTTCTTTTTGTTCTTGCCCTTCACTGGTTAGTGTTACACCCAAGTACTCTATCTGTTTCACCTTTTCGAATTTATATTCGTTTCGACCTGATTTGAATTTGGTATATCTATTTTCTTCTGTCACTTCCGCTCTCATTTCCATATACTTTGTCTTCTCCTCGTTCACCTGTAATCCGTGTTTTCTTGCTTCTTCCACAAATTGTCCAAATACTTTCTCTAGTTCCCTCTTTGACCTCGATAATATGGTTACATTATCTGCATATGCAATAACTTGTACTTTGTTGTGGAAAATTACGCCGTTTGTTTGAATGTTGCTTTCCCTCGTGATTCCTTCCAGCACCAGATTGAGTAGGTCAGTCGAAAGCGGGTCTCCTTGTCTTAGTCCTCTTCTGGTTGTAATTTGTTCCGAGAACCTTCCATCCACTAAAATTTTACTTCTCGAATCCGAGAGTGTCATTCTTATTAACTTTATTAGTTTGTACGGTACTTGTAATTCTGCTAAAGTTTCATACATTTTTTTCTAACAATTGAGTCGTTCGCCTGTTTAAAATCCATGAAAACCATGTGCAATCCTAGATTTTGCTCATAACTGTTATTTTGCAGCATCTTTAACGTGAATATTTGGTCTGTTGTTGATCTACCAGCCCTGAAACCCCCTTGATATTCCCCTATTATCTCATTAGCATATATCTTTAGTCTGTTTCGTATGATTTTTGCCACGACTTTGTAAGCGACTGCCAGTAAAGCTATTCCCCTGTAATTCTGACACAGTGTTTTGTCCCCTTTCTTGAAGATCGGGCATATGACTGCCCTACTCCATTGCTCCGGCATTTTTTCTTCTCTCCAAATCCTTAGTACTTAGTGATGCAAGCATGCACCTAGTTCCGCTCCTCCTTGTTTTAGGATTTCTGCTGGTATACCACTCTCACCTGCACTTTTGTTATTCTTAAGTCCCTTAATTATTTCTTTTAGCTCCTGTTCTGTTGGTTCTTCTATTTCTTCCTGCTTGTTACATTCTTGTTGGTGTTGTTCTGTTGATGTTGTTGTTTGTTCCTCCATCTCTACCTCTACATTTAGTAGAAAATACTGCGCCCATCTACTTAATATGTCCTTTGAATCTCCTAGCAGTAGCCCATCTTCATCTCTACAGTAAATAATTTTTGTGTCCTTGTTCTGCCTTGTTCTCTTGATTTCTTGGTAGAAATTTCTGATCTCCCTGTTTACATAGTGTTCCTTTATTGCTTTAAAAAAAAATGATACACTATACATTGAATAAACATATCGGGGAAGTAAAGTTGGCGGGTCACGTCTTGCGCAGAAGTGTGGTTAATTACCACATTTCCAGACGGTATATTATGATTAGAATTTTGTATTGTTTGTGTCTGTTTTAGATTTAAAGCTATAGTTTACACCAATTCGGAAGAGATTTAAAAAAATGTTCATATCATACATGTAATGCGTGTATATTAAATTCCTGAATCCGAATTTTAATTACTGAAAATTTAGTAAAAAACAGCATAGTTTAGTTATAAATTAAAGTGCACAAAGATCTACCTGTTCCCTTTAAATGTTTTTACGTACAATGGAAACTTTAATCAATTTAATTGCTTTTAAAATTCGTATCTGCAAAAAGTATGCACCGAATATCTACGCTTTCAGATGCAAATTCAGTAAAAATCGATGCTTAACCCATCAGACAACAGCTATAACATTAGATTTTCGAGCCGCGTCGCGTTTGCAAAACAAATGACAACCGTCGACCAAATTAAATCCGGTAAAGCAAATATAATAGAAGCAAAAAATAAACGAGAGAGGTGCATTAAATCTTTTAGTGCATTTGCTTGTACTACGCTGAACTCAGATATCTAGTTAGGCAATGTTAGAATCTACAAATTTCCCCAATTAATCATAATATTTTCATTAATTCATTTTTATAATACTTGCTGATGTGTTTTAGTGTGAAGATGTATTTATCTATTGCCAGATACGTAAAGTAAATATTTTGATTTGATACCGGACGCCATTCCGGGCTTTTATGTCTTTCAAAGCTCTCATGCAATGGTTATTGTTATTACCACAGCGGTTCTATGTAACGGGCAGGTACCTAATTAACATGTCGTGAATTGTAAAGTGATGTCAATGTAAATATGCTTTCTACATTTTACAACGCTAATTATCGATTTATTTTAATAGAAAAAATTCGCCCTTAAGCAAGATTCGAACCCACGTCCATGATTTGCCGGACTATTGCTTTAACCACTAAGCTATTAAGGACTGTAATTTCGAATAATCGTGGGAAGACCTTAAATCACATTAAGGAAACAGATGTATATTTCGCCCGTAGTCGGTGTTGTTGCAAATTTATTGCTTTCTACACTTTGTGTCCAATAGTCGAATAACTAACGTAGTAAAATGTAGAAAGCATATTTACATATGTAGCGTTAGTTATAATTATAGCTTTAAAACTAACAAAGTTATTATTATTTTAAAAAGTCTTTCTTTGGAGACTGTGGTTAATCCTTGACTACTATCACTGGGTCACTGTGACACAGACGCATGTGAAGACTTGTCAATACAGCGAAACACAGCACTGTTATTCATCCAGCATTTTAGTATTTTCCTAGCAGCAGACGAGAATGGTATGAATAAGGTTATTATCTAAAAAAAAGTTAATGGGTCAAATTATCCCAGGAATAGTTGAAGTGAAAGTAAATTAATTAAGGTGAGTTTTGTTTATAAAATTTTTATAGGCTTTTTACTATGTTTATTTTATTTCAGTAAAATGAGTAAGCAACGTCCACTTTTTGATCATAGAAAGTGATGAATTTTGAGTAGATGATGAGGAGTCTGAACAAAATAAAACAGACGAGTGATAAGCCGAATGCTTGCGCCAGCATTTTGGACTGTGGCGACGAAAATGATAAAGATAAAGACGGTGAAGAACTGTACAGTGACCATTGCTCTAACAGTAAAGAAGAATGGTAACCTAACAGAGAGGAAGATTATAAGAGTAATGAAAATTCTGAGAGTAAGGAACAAGCCAAAAATAACGATGTTTATGACGTCAAATCAAAAACAGAAAGGCAAGATGTGCTGTCGGAAAATTCCGAAGATGAAAATTTACAGCTTGAGGAAGTCGAAACCTCGTCACATCGGAATTTTTGGTGTCGAAAAAATGATAACATGAAGTGGTCTAAAACTGTTCCACAAAGAGGCGAAGAGTTGTCAAATAATTTGATAAAACTTTTAACTGGATTGAAAGGAACAGCTAGGAAAAGTCCACCAAAATTGGAAATTACTTTTTAATGATACAATGCTTCAAAATATTGCACAATTTACAAATAAATCGATCTCGTTGCTGCTAAATATAGTAAATGTAAGAGAAGTAAAAATCCTCGACGTACATTCTCTTCAACTTTTATTAAAAACAGAGATAATATGGAAAAGTTTTGATTGGTCTCCTGTACCTGCAAGGAGTGTTTAAATCTGGGTACGAAGACTTAAGAGCGATGTGAGCTACAGATGGTACAGGAAGAGATGTATTTCGTGTTAGGATGTCTCTTAATAGATTTTCGTTTCTATTATGCTCTCTATGTTTTTATGACGAAAGTACTCGAGCAGAAAGGTGAAAATTGAACAAACTGGCGCCTATAGCGGACATTTTTGGAAAATTGTTGGAGAATTCTTAACAGCGAACGAAATGTTAGTACCCTTGAGAGGCCGCTGCCAATCTTGAAAGTTTATGCTTAATAAGCCAACAAAATATGGGATTAAGATTTAGATTCTTACTGATTGCTAAACTCATTATATGATGAATGCTGAGGTTTATACTGGCAATGTCCAAGAAACAGAAAAACCTCGCAAAAAATCCGAAAGAAATAAAATTATCCCATCCTACAGAAGTGCTTCTGTGTTTAGTTGAACCAGCAAAAATATTGCTCGCAACATTATAGGCAATAATTGGTATATTCGACGTGCAATCATCTTTATTTGGATTCACTTCTAACGAGACAACAATTTCCTATGTTCCTAAAAAAAAAGAAGTCTGTTGTTTTGATTTCAAGTATGCATCACGATGATATTGTGGATAATAAAACAAAGAAGCCTCATCTAATACTGTTTTACAACGATACCAAGGTAGGTGTGGATGCACTGGATCAAAAGTGTGCCAACTACGTCACTTCTAGAAGTACCATAAGATACCCCATGACCCTTTTCTATAAACTTTTGAATGTTGGAGGTGTAAATAGTAAAGTTATTTAGCAATTCGCCAAGGAGGGTAAAGAAATCTATTGATTTGATTTCCTAAAAATCCTTGGCCGTCGATTGTGCACCACACATGCAAAGAAGATATATGTACTACTTCTTTACCTCGTAGTTTGAAGACAATAGTTTGAACCATGCTTGGAGATGAAATTATAAAACCTTTGTGCAGCAAATTCTTAGTTGTTCAGAGAATTGAAAGACATTACAAATACATTTATCTCATTAGCATAATGCACATTTGTACTTGATAATATTTAAGTATTTAATAAACTAATTAAACAATAATAAAGAAATGCTATTAAAGTCTATTAAGCTAATCCTGTTCATTAAGTGAACATATTAGTGTTTAATGAGATTTTATTAGAAAGTATGGATTATTTAGGAATATTTAAAAGTAAAAAAGAGTTATAATAAACATGCAACATAATACAAAGGTATTTTTAAAAATATAAAATATTATTAAAAACCCTGTTTCAAGAACACAAATACAGGTTCACTATTAATATTTTTTGTGAACGTGTCCGAACATATCCCTCCCCAGAGACGTAGATACGTATTTCGCCTTTCTACAGGCTCGTCGGTACGCCCCTGCTGGAGAAAGGATATTCCCAGACACATTCACAAAAAAGAACCACATCACCGAAATTATCCAGACCGGGCGTAGAAGTAAATTCAGCGCTGCCTGTTGTCAGACAGCCGATGTACCTCGCCCCGTCCACATAACCAATGTGAAGTAACGACGCCCTTCCAAAGGTGGCACAGCCAATCTCTCTAGAAACTGCATTTGTTTGTGTCTTTACTCATACTACGGACTAACCGCATGTGTAATGTATCAGAATAATTGAAACATACATGAGTAGGTAAACCCCATCAGTTTTGTATAATACAAAGGTATTTTTAATAATATAAATTATATTATTAAAAATACCTTTCAACATCGCAAGATGTGATCGGTGCATTCTTAAAACTAGGTATTAATGAGGGGCTTATATTAATGTCTTGATTAATATTGCCATTAATTACATTATTTATAGATTTTAATGTAACAAAACCTCCATTTTTGCTTAGAATTGCGGCTAATTTTTCTTTAATTCTTTTTCCAGTCAATCCGTTGACTTTTCCAATTTTCTCTTCAATATCATTTACAATGCCAACGCCATCATTTAAAGATAAATTTCTATCTTCTAATCTAGTAATTGCCTGCTCAATTATCGCAAAATTAGATTTAATATATGATAGCTGATTTTGTATTGTCGAATTATTGAAAATTACGTTACACTTTTCTATGGCAAGACTGGTTGCTGAATCAAATTGAGTTACAACATTTTTGATGCCTTCGTTATTATCGGCAAGAAACACAGCACATTTAAGTCATGTTCCCCATCTTGTTAAGATAGGTTCTGGTGGCAATGGAATGCCGGGAAGCATTTCGTTATATAATTGCACTCGTAAGGGCGCTTTTAAAAATACTTTTTTGATATTACTAATTAAATTATTTACATCTGGAAGCTCTAATCTAACTTTTTCAGCAACCCTATTTAAACCATGAGCCAAACAAGTACAATGGATTAAATTGGTAAAAAAAATTTTCAGACTTTGAGCTGATTTTAACATTTGCGAAGTGGCGTCAGTTACCATTAACAGAAATTTTTCAAAAGGTAATTTATCGGGTAAAAAGAAATTCGCTAAGGACTCATTAATAAACCTGGCTATGGTAACATGATTTGTTTTGTCTAAATTACCTACATTAATTACATGTCTTTTAGATTGAGTTGAACCATTTAAGGTTCCAATAATCAAATTAGCAACCTGACGGCCCTTCGTGTCGGTAGTTTCATCAACAGAGACCCAAAGATTTTGGTTTTTCAACTCCTTTCTAATATCATCGGTAACATCTTCATAAATTTCGTTGATGTATTTCTTGCGTAGAGTTGAGGAACTGGGTACATAAATGGGTTTATCGTCGACTTTGCAATAAGTTTTCAGGAATTCTTGAAATATCGGATTGTCCAATTTATGTAAAGGAATATTACAACCCACAAAAAGATTACACAAATCTTTGGAAAATGCTTCTTGTGGATTCTTCGAATTATTGAGAAAACTTTCCTCCAAAAGTTGCTGCCGCGGTTTATTCAAATTTTCAGAAACCCTGTTCTGATGAAATATTGTGTTCAAATGTTGCACTACTTGAAATTTCTTCTGGCAGGTAATCTGTGTAACAAATATATATTTTTAATATTCAGTTATAATAATTATTATTAATTACTATATTACTACAAAAACTAGAAAAATAAATTGTCTGGTTTTGTAGTTCTCCAGTTGTTTAAATTTGATTGATTTTGGTTATTTTGGTGTTTATGACAAAGAAATATTACAAAGATATATTAAAATTAAACATATCTAATAATAATTTATTATGAAATTGTTTCATTATATTTATGAACACAAAAAAAAATTCTCATAATTGTAGAACTTGTTATTGACAAAATATTTCAAAATTCAACTTACCCTTTTGTTGCAGAGTGTGCACAAAACACTTTCTTCGTCAATAATTTTTAGTGCACTGCAATCACTTATCCAATTTTTTATTAGAGATGACTTCGCTTTAGCTATCTTCGGCATTTTCAAAAATTTTTAATTCACTTTTGTTTGACCGAATAGCACAGACCGTAACACGTTTACGAATGAACAAACTATGAAGGAAATTATTTCTTTCTCTTATATTGATATTAGTCGTACGGTATAATATACCTGCATTAATACCTACATTTCTGAAAAGGATTTCTTACATAAGTTCTAATTGCCCTGTAAACCGATTATCAGTACAGTTAAATCCTATTTTTGGGAAAGTCCATCTCATTATTAATGAGATGGACTGTTAATGACTCATTAATGCAAAGTTGAAGGAATGCTAATCCCTTCACGTTTACACAAACAAATTAAATATCTTTAAATATCAGATTTTATTATGGTTCTTATGAAAATGGCGAATATATGCATAAATATGCAAAATAATTATGAAATATGTACGTGCATATGCAGTTATGGTAAAGTGTCCAAACATGCATTATATGCACTAAAAAAAATTGTAAAAAACGTATTCTGAGGGTGGAAAATGGATAGGCACACAGTATAGAAGGAATATACCAAAAAACAACAAATATGCATTTTGCATAAAATCCAGTCTCTAGTAATTGTGATTCTTCAAAGAGCATAGTACAGTATACAGTTTAATTTTAACGTGAAACGCAAAATCTAATATGATTGTCGGATCGAGCACAACCGAATTAGTAAAAAACAAGCCTCGCTTCGAAGTCACCAAAAATCGTGTTGGCAGTGTTATCGTAATGAAGTTTCAACACGTATTTCCCCCATCAATTAATTTTTTTTTTGATAATATGTGTAAACTCAAAGAAATCGCTTTAATAAATTCGCGTCAATACGGCTCTGTAGGCATATACACGAACAGTACATATATGCGTACGCATACACAGCACGGTCACATTCAATTGCTCACGTTTCGTACCATGTTTCCCGTCGTTAATTTTTACTGCAGCGCTTGCAATTACAAAAGATATATACCCGCCCCTGCCCGCTGCATTATATTGCTGCTGCAGACTCTGCTACTTCCACTACTAATGCCACGACCATCCAACTTTTGATGGTGCAAAAACAATGCGCACATATACGAACGACGTACACACATACCATACAAAACATGTGCCATTCTGAAATATAATCGCAGAAGGGACCGCTCGGTTTACTTGAAATATCAAGCTTGCCCGTTTGTGCTGCACTCCGTCGGATTGATCGAATATAAATTGGCTGTGCAACGTGGTTCACCGTCGCAACACCGGCATTGTATGTAGATGTATGGACCGATAGGTACGTATAATACTGAGGCAAACGTGCGATGTCACAGGAAGAGATGACATTTTTTGATATCACATGTCGATGTGGTGGATGGCACAAGTGGTTATCTCTGTTTTCGTGCTTAATCTGAGATCTGTGGAAAATGAAATTATGTTCTTCCTTTTATTACTCGTACATGAAACGCTACATACGTCCAATTGAAAATTTATTTGTTTTCTTTTAACGAAGGTTGTGCGATTGCCAGAATTGTTTAAAAGTAATTTGTAATTATTTCGATGTTACATCGTATACGAGGGATATTTATTTAACAAGAAGAAAAATACCGTAAATAGCATTAAATATATTATGCTGGATCACTTAGATACCATCTCCAAAAGTAATAAAAGAACAAAATTAAATGCACATACAATGAAACAGAATCGAGGAATGCACAACATGACTATTTTTGTTTGAGAATAACACTAATTATTGTATTTATTAATTTAACTTTCTTATTATTCCAATTTTATAGTGATATTATAAGAATATAATTTTCAACGGCTCTAATGCTTTTATTTCACCACCTGCGGCAATAACTACCTGGCCGCTCAATACGACTATCTTTTACGCAAACAAACTGCTGAGGTCCGTAATGATAAAATTTAAGTAAATTGTGATTACTTCAATTTAGATGAAATAAAATTTAATAATAATATAAGTACCAACAGTTGTTAATTTGAATATACAGTTATTATATATGGTTAAATAGTCATTCAATTACAATTTAGATGAAATAAGTGCTTATATTTATTAAACAAAATTTAAGTAAATACAGTTAGGGGAGTTGGTATATATTACATCTAATATTGAGTCTATTTATCATTTATTGTTAATCTTTACTGCTGTATACATATTTGATTTTTCTCACTTTACTTATCGAACATGTGGCGACCTTTTGCTGAAAGTGTTAGTGATTATGATGTGGATAGTGATAAAACTGTTGAAGCACGATAGAGAAAGCATATATCAGAATATGCAAAACAGATCATTTTCAATGTCTATCATACCCTGATGGAAGAAAATAACGAACTACAAACCCAGAACATTCAACGAACGTCGCAATTAACCAAGGTGCCTTTTGGAACAATATATAAAATAATTAAGAATAACGCAGGGCATCGAAAGCAAAGAAGTGACAAAGGAGCACCGAGAAAAATTGAAGAGTATGAAATTGATACTATTAGGCAGCAAGTATACTCCTTCTACAGAGAAAATGTTGTATCTACACTTGACTGCTTACATAAAAGAATCAGTAATGAGTCTATAAATATTCAGTGTTCTAAAGCAACCTTGTGGCGGACGCTAAAGAAAGCTGGTTTTAAGTTTGGCACTATAGACAAACGTCGCATAATTATGGAAAGCCCGAGGTTACATAAATTTCGATATGAATACTTAACAGCAATTAGAAGGTATAGACAGGAGGACGATTAATATGTTATTTAGACGAGACGTGGTATGACACCCATGACACAATTTGCAAAGGTTGGGTGGATAGTTGAAGTATGTGTCAGTTGGACGCACCGGTTTCGAGAGGGAAGAGAATAATCATTCTTCATGGTGGGTCAGAAAAAGGATGGATCGGACAGCCGCTATTATCTGCTAAAAATGTTAAATCCTCAAGTTTAGATTAGCATGAAGAAATGACCTCATCTTTATTTGAAGAATGGTTTTGTGACACTTTGCTGCCAAATTTACCAAAAGATAGTGTGATAGTGATGGAAAACGCTCCGTATCATTCTCGACAGCAAACCAAAGTTCCTACGATATGTAATAATAAGATATTAAAACATTTTTAGAAGCAAATGATTTAAATTTTGAGGATCATTATACAAAAAAACAATTAATAGAGGTGATGAAGACAAAAGAATATTTAAAGGATTATTATGTGAATAACAGAGCCAAAGAAGCAGGACATACAATTTTGCGTTTACCATAATACCATTGCATTTTCAGTCCCATTTAATTGATATGGGCCTAACTGAAAAATACCATAAGACGAACAAATCAAACACCGAAATTTAGTGAAAGCAGTGTAACACACATAAAGAATGCTATGGAACATATAACTGCTGTAAATTGGAAAGATGCTGTTAAACATGCAATAGCAAAAGAGGACGAATATATGCGCATGTACAAAATAGTAGCACCTTTGATTATAAATTTGCAATACGATTCAGACACAGACACCGATTTGCAAGACGACTCAATCACAGATGATTTATGAAATGCGGTGACACATAAAAATTTTATTGTGTATTACAAATAAATTAGCTTTATATATCTATATGTATCCACTACACATGTTGCCACACGATTTGTAATTTTTTCTTATATATATATAAACCCAATGTACAGATATTTTTTATTATATACTTGAAATTAACAGCTTTTTATTATTATATTATAGGGCCCTAATTTATAGCCAATACGACCTCTAGATTCATACGTTGCAAATAGGTAAACCGTACTCGTTCGATAAGGAGACCAGGTATAATAATTATCATCACAGAAGGTGGTGCAATAAAAGCATTAGAGCCGTTCAAAGTTATATTCTTATAATTGAAATAAACTTTTTTTTTATACAAGAATGCAATCTCTTGAAATTATTTATTTATTTATGTAGAAAAATGTCACACTGTATATTAAAAGTGTAAGTTGAAATTATCCATAATGATGTTGTATGATATATGTAAAAATGCATAAATATGAATACCTATTGAGGAGTAACATATATTATTCTCTGTTTGGAATTTACTGCAAGTGAGAATTAATGAATATTAAATCACATTCTTACATGTAAATGTCGACTTATTTAATGTGTTCGAAACTACAGTCCGACAAACTAAGTTTGTACTAGTATGCAGAACACACCCTTTCGCGACAACGAACTTCCTGGTGATTAGGTTAATTAAGAATTAAGAAATACTGAAAAAAACAAAGTCTATCACCGGGAGGAAACGCACAGACGACGTTTCGTTCTAGATGGAACTTTTCAATGTACGGCATTCCCTCGATGACGGACATTGCTTTTTCATTTCTATACTTTCTGTATATATAGTTAACATTTGGAATTTACTGCAAGTGAGAATTAATGAATATTAAATCACATTCTTACATGTAAATGTCGACTTATTTAATGTGTTCGAAACTACAGTCCGACAAACTAAGTTTGTACTAGTATGCAGAACACACCCTTTCGCGACAACGAACTTCCTGGTGATTAGGTTAATTAAGAATTAAGAAATACTGAAAAAAACAAAGTCTATCACCGGGAGGAAACGCACAGACGACGTTTCGTTCTAGTTGGAACTTTTCAATGTACGGCATTCCCTCGATGACGGACATTGCTTTTTCATTTCTATACTTTCTGCATACTAGTACAAACTTAGTTTGTCGGACTGTAGTTTCGAACACATTAAATAAGTCGACATTTACATGTAAGAATGTGATTTAATATCCATTAATTCTCACTTGCAGTAAATTCCAAATGTTAAATATACAGAAAGTATAGAAATGAAAAAGCAATGTCCGTCATCGAGGGAATGCCGTACATTGAAAAGTTCCAACTAGAACGAAACGTCGTCTGTGCGTTTCCTCCCGGTGATAGACTTTGTTTTTTTCAGTATTTCTTAATTCTTAATTAACCTAATCACCAGGAAGTTCGTTGTCGCGAAAGGGTGTGTTCTGCATACTAGTACAAACTTAGTTTGTCGGACTGTAGTTTCGAACACATTAAATAAGTCGACATTTACATGTAAGAATGTGATTTAATATTCATTAATTCTCACTTGCAGTAAATTCCAAATGTTAACTATATATACAGAAAGTATAGAAATGAAAAAGCAATGTCCGTCATCGAGGGAATGCCGTACATTGAAAAGTTCCAACTAGAACGAAACGTCGTCTGTGCGTTTCCTCCCGGTGATAGACTTTGTTTTTTTTTCAGTATTTCTTAGTTCATATTATTCTCTAGTTAAAAATTTTCTCTAAAATAATTAATTTCTATATTAGCTTTTCTATATTTTAATTATCAGTTTTATTAAAAACTATTTCAAATATTTCTAACCTTTCGCAACTATGTTCATGGCGTACAGGCAAATATCAATGAAAAAAAGACGATCGCGATGAAAATTCTTGCATTGGGGGTTACACGAAAATCGCCAAGGCGAGAGGGCGCGTTCGTAGACCCTACGCAAAGTAAAATTAAAATTGTGCGGCAATATTCGTTGTGCGATTATCAAATTTGTGTATAAATATAGCCATAACATCTCTACGCATTTTAAAAGTTAATCTGCGGCTATATCTCCTATTGGTGCCGAGATATTTCAATTTAAATCAAATCTTCTACCGACACCGAACAAAAATACAAAGAAAAAATATATTATTGCATAAAATCAACGAAATCGGAGAAAATGTGCCGATATATCAAGACATATTGTTCCGAGATTAAATTAGTCCAAAGTGAATAATCCCAGGGGATTCCAGTAAGAAAATTTGGTAATTTACAGTTTTGGAGGGAAAACGTCGACAAATTCCCGCAAACCAAGAGGTTGCTGTCAAGACCAATAGAATTGCAGCGTGGGAAGAAGAAGAACCAATCAATTACTCCTTAATTCACGTAAGATATTTGAAAAAGAAACATAAAATTGAATTTAAACCTGCTTTTAAAGCATTTATAAAATAATTTCAAAATAAAACATCTTTTAGTCTACAAAAATAGAGAATACTAAAGTATCATTGTAAAAATTAATAAGAAATCTGGAGTCTATAAGTTAATATGTGGATGCGGTAAGATGTTGGTCAAACAGGAGGATCGTTTGAGAAACGCATTGGCGAACATTGTTCTTCGTTTAGAAATAAAAAACAAGATTCCGCTTTTGCGAATCATTTATTAGAAGAAAACCACACTTTCAATAAATATTTTAAAATTCTGCATTTAGAAAATAAAGGCAATAAATTAAATTTCCTGGAAAGTTTAGAAATCAATAAATTAAAACAATCACAAATTTTACTTAATTACCAATTAGATTTAAATAACTCGTCTTTGTTAAATTTATTCATTTAAAATCTGCTTAAACGATAACAGAAATGTACATTTATTATATAATAATATTATTTTATTTAATTCACATTTAATTTACTGCATAATGTAACTTCCTTCCAGTCCACATTTCTTTATATTAATTTTTAGTTACTTGTTCATCGTACTTGTATATACTGCTACTTTATTTAATTACTTTAATGAATTTTGAATCTCTCAGTTTCTTATGTAAATATTAAATAAAAAACTTGAAGCACAAAGTTGTTGTGTTTTATTTAGTTAATAAGTTGTAATACATTTATTTCAGGACATTACACGTCCTGGAGCTTTGATGCATCACCACCATTCATTACTTAAACATTTTCAGTATCATTACGACGCTCAGCTAGCTCGGAAACAATGAACACGAGCCACAAGCGTCAATCTTGTTGATACAAGATTGACGCTCCCACGTGGTCATATACAATACAACATACACATATCAAGCGTTCTAGTAACAATACGTATTTTTTTTCCTTTCTGTACCGGCATAGTTGGTCGAGTGAAAATCGCTATTTTCGGCGTAGTCGCTTTTGTCCGATAGATGTCACTAGATTATCTGGTGCCACCTGATAGGACAAAATTTGCTACATACCTTTGGGGCGAGTCATCAAACCTTAGTTCACTAGCCAAATTGACGACGTTTATTGAGACAGAGACATGTGTCCTTGGATGAAGTAAACGTTGGAAAATACGAGGTGCATGTCCATGTGTACAGATACAAATATATGTAGTACATATTTGTTTTATTTGTAACAAATACGTAATGCGTGCTTAATATAGTGATGTACTAAAATTTTTAAGAATAAATAACATAAGAAATAAACAGGGAGAACAAAAAAACTTTAAGAAAGCAAATTGTTGGGATGGTATGGCCTAGTGAGTACATTAAGCGTTGGGGGGAAGTTAAAAAGATTGTGGAGCAACACTCAGCAAGACGTTTTCTCTTATCTTAGGTACTAATAATGCTCACAGTTTCCACATCCACGAATGAGCGGTGTGATAAGTCAATGCGAAATGGAAAGAAATATGCTTAACTGTCCTTCTGGCTGTGAATCAGTTTTAATAGCTTTAGAAACTGCAGCTACATTTTCATCAATTGCAAATTCCGCTGGATGACCAAAACGAGGTTGATCACCAAGAGAGAAGGAATTTAATTTGAAATTGAAAATACGGTCGTATATAATGTACAATTTTCTTCAAATACCGAAATCACTTTCGTCGTAACATTCTTGAGTAGTAATTCCACGATTAAAATTGTAATAGAAAGTCTTGTGCAGTCAAACACGCCATCCTCTAATGTTTGACGGACAATTTCCCGTAACAGACTTGGCTAGCAGATACGGCTAGCTTTATACACTGTCTCTGAAATAAAAAGACAACATGAAAAATGGAAAGATCCAATTATATAAAATATAAATTCAAAATATTGTCAATTACGACACGAACCCCAAAATGAAAATTGTATCATGTTCCGCCTATGAATTCAAATATTCAGAATGTGTATAGATAATAAATACCTCTATTAAAATTTCACGCACATATACATATATTTACATACCGATGTAATGTTTTATTTTTGTTAAGAGAAGTAATAAATATATTGATTCAGAATGCCTCTATTGAATTTACACATTGCATTGTTTATGTTTATGAAAACTCCAAAGATTAAAATTGTTTAGGCGGTTGTTGATGTTATGATAAAAATGGACACATACAACGTTCGAAATTGATTGAGTCACATGTTAAATTGTTTCGCTAGTTATAGTCCAAATAAAAATGGGGCGAAAAATATTTTCTAAATATTTTTGTAATTTTTTATATGGCATTTGCGAAGAATTTGTGAAAAACATAAAATAATAATTTCATGTGTTCATTTTTATAGTAACTTTTAAAAATAACACTGTTTAGACTGCATTGTATGCTAAGCGATTGAGAAAGAGCAACTGTTAAAAATTTAAAGCGAGACTGACATTAATAAAACTATTTTTATTTCCCGTCAGTTTTAAGATCGTCTCCAATAGTATTTATGATATAATCAATGGCTTGACAAAAAAAATTTTAAATACTTTTTAAATTTTTTTTCTCGCTTATGAGTAGAGACCGGACACGGGAGGTTGATGACTCATCGCTCACGAGCGTACTATTGAACATCTGTATTTTTAAAGTTTTTAATTTTATTTATATAATTATACTTATAATAATAAAACGGGTATATACAGTGCTTCTCAAAAGTCCCCTCCCCTCCCCCTCTTATCTTTGGAACGATTATACATTCACAAGTGAAATTTGGAAACTGAATATTATAGGTTATAAACTTCCCTACTAGTGATGGTAGATGACGAAATCGTCATAGACGACGTCACAAGGCCATCGTGACCAATAATTTTAAATGGAACGCTACGGCAAGCGACACCTCTTTTAAAAGGTATCGAAAAAACCTATTCAATGATACTAATTTTGTTTGTGTTTGAGGCAGTTTTAATGGCTCATTAGTAAACATGAAAATTTAAATTCCATTCAGTATGATATTAAATACAGATTTAAGAAACAGTATGTACTTAAAGAAATTGCTCGAAGTGACCTCCATTTACTTCCTGACGGTAAAATATCCTATTTTTAAACTCTTCTCGTACTTATTCAAATGTGTCTGCGGAAGCAGCCTCACATTCTGCAACAATACGTTGTTTTAAAACGTCAATATTGTCAAGTTCAGTGGCGTAAACCTTCGATTTAAGGTACCCCCACAGAAAAAAATCCAAAGGTGTGAGGTCCGGTGATCGAGGTGGCCATTCCGTTGAACCTCGTCGTCAAATCCATCTACCAGGATACTCCTCATGCAAATACCGTCTTCCTGCACCGTAATAGTGTGGAGGAGCACCATCCTGTTGGAATGTTATTTCCAAATTGCCGAATTCATCTGGATTATCTTCCAAAATTTCAAGGATTAACGGTTCTATTGCGTTTTGCAACATCTCCAGATAAACCTCACCAGTTAAATTAGTATTTAAAAAAAGAGGCCCAACGATGTGGTTTCCCAGGATACCTGCCCAAACATTCACCTTCTGGGGAAATTGGGTATGTGTTTCACGAAATAGGTGAGGATTTACGTCACTCCAATACCTCACATTCTGTGTATTTACATTTCCATTTAGATAGAAAGTACTTTCGTCACTAAAACAAATTGTTTTGACGTAGTCTGGCTGTTGGTTAATTTTAGTTTCCATATTTTCACAAAATTCGAGTCTTCGGTCTGGATCGTCGTCTGAGAGTTGATGAACCATTTTTAATTTGTATGGATGAAATTTGTATTTTTTCAACACCCTGTGTACTGTACTTCGACTAACTTCACAGGTAGATGCAACTTGAGTTGTTGAAGAAGTAGGATTAACTCTTACTTCTGCCAGTATATCAATTTTTTTCTCATCAGAAATTTGTGGTATGCCAGATCGTTTCGCATCATTAATACTACCCGTTGTTTCAAACTTACGAAGAAGCTCCCTTAAATAAGTCCTCGAAATGGGGCGATCGGGAAACCTCTCATTAAAAATGCGTTCTGCTGCATGAATATTTAGTCTAGTTTCACCAAGAATTAGGACCGCTGCTACTTTATCACCTAAAGCACGTACCATTTCGCTTCTTGAAGCACTTAAACTTTCGACTCACAACAGTTTAACAAATTATTAAAATGTACAAAAATATTAAAAGTACCATAAGCTGTAAAAACAGTGAGACGTTCGATTAACAATACACAAATTATTAAATGTACAAAAACTTGGACAATTACAAAAACGTCGAATATTGGAGACTAACAAAAACGTCAGATTATTTGACAACTAACCATAGGCGGAGGTTGAATTTGGAATTTTAGTATTAACTTGACAATTTGACGTTTTAAAACAACGTATTGTTGCAGAATGTGAGGCTGTTTCCGCAGACACATTTGAATAAGTACGAGAAGAGTTTAAAAATAGGATATTTTACCGCCAGGAAGTAAATGGAGGTCACTTCGAGCAATTTCTTTAAGTACATACTGTTTCTTAAATCTGTATTTAATATCATACTGAATGGAATTTAAATTTTCATGTTTACTAATGAGCCATTAAAACTGCCTCAAACACAAACAAAATTAGTATTATTGAATAGGTTTTTTCGATACCTTTTAAAAGAGGTGTCGCTTGCCGTAGCATTCCATTTAAAATTATTGGTCACAATGGCCTTGTGACGTCATCTATGACGATTTCGTCATCTATCATCACTAGTAGGGAAGCTTATAACCTATAATATTCAGTTTCCAAATTTCACATGTGTATGTATAATCGTTCCAAAGATAAGAGTGGGGGGAGGGGACTTCTGAGAAGCACTGTTTACGCCTAGAAAATACGAAATACATTTTTTGGGTATATATTCTACATAATTTAATCTTTCCATTTTTTATACGTTGTATTTTTATTGCAAGGGCACCCGCTATAACTTACAGGGACGCCACCTTCTAATAACAAACACAAAAACCTGTACGACCTGACTTTTGGTACAGACTGTATACAACACTGAAGGCCATTTAATGCGAAATTATTCAAGTTCAATTAAGAAATCCGACTCTTATTTTAAATTTCAAATGTCCAGACTATCAAAGCACGCGCTGTGCTGTGTTAACAGTCGTAATAGCGAACCGCGATTAATCAAATCTAAAATCAATCCTTTCCTTATCATAAAATTAAATAAGAAACAACTCTAGATTGCGGCGGTGTACAAGACATAACTAACAATAACAGCACTTTAAATCGTGTAATCTGCAGCTGCACTTTTCAATAAAACACTTTCCAATAATGCCGGAGTGCGGTCTGCCAGCCTCTCGCCATTCGATCGGGTTTCGAATTACCGCTCTGAACTCTGAACCGGCACACACTCGACCAGTATTTACGGCTCAAATTGTTATTTATTAGTTACTGAATTGAAAAGGCGATGCATAGGATTGGCCGGCGTACTTTCGATTCGAACTCATAAAATTCAGTAATAAAATTACAGCTACTGGTGTCCCAGCTGCAAATACGCTCGTACATATATACAAGTGTACGAACGCGCACACAAAAGAAATTCGAAAAGACCTATTTCTTCTTCTACGTTGATAAGACCAATGTGTCTTTTCAATTGGGGGATCTGTTTCGTAATACGGCAGTGTTCTTAAATTTACAGTCGCATTTGTACAACAGATATGGTTCCATTTGGAACATATTTGAAGTTACGGATACACAAGGAATAATAAACTATTTATTTCCAGGGAAGGCTAAAATATTTTTCTCAGAAATTAATAATGTAAGATCACGAAAAGGCAAATCGTATTAGAGATGATATAACCTACTCCTTGAGCGGAGTAGGTGCACCTACCAGGATTCCAGTTCCGAACTAGGTGCGGCAAACTAGGTGCACAAATCAGTTCCGACTCCGACCGATTGTGAGTCCGATCAGTCAGGGTAATCTTTATGTTTACTTAGGCACACAAGCTTGGATATACAAATAGCAGTCAAATTATTACATTTTAAATGAGGTGTCAGATTGCAATTTATAGATTTTTTTTTAAATTAAAGTGCATACGATATACATACATACATAAGTTTAAAATAATTTTTGTATGCTTTTCAATGCAACACTAGAAAATCCCATGTCATTCTAATATGCAATGTGTTGAATGTATTTAATTTATTGACGGCGGCGGTTAGAAAGAATGTTTAAAGTTAGAAAAAAAGAAACATTCGTTAGACTAATCACAAAAATAATACCAATAATACCTCAATAGATAAAATGTTATCTAATGTTGAAGTCCCAGGGTCTGCAAATTCTCGCGCAATAATGGAAGTGCAACGATATTTAGAATGTGAAATGGCTGATCGAAATCAGGATCCATTTCAGTGGTGGAAGGACAGTGAATATTTATTCCCGAATCTAAGTATCGTTGTAAAGGAAATATGTTGTGCAATGGCTACTTCAGTTCCATGCGAGAGACTCTTTTCTAAAGCGGGGTATATTTTAAATGAAAGAAGAACACGGTTAAGTACGAGTAAAGTAGAAAAACTAGTTTTCCTGAATATGAACGATGATTTCATTTAGATTTAAATACAAAAATTAAAGCTATTTTTTACGTATTAGTTCTTATTATTTTTACATTTTATTATATATTTTTTGTGTAGCTAAAAATTTAGTTTTTCTTATGACTAGAAATCATACTAATTATTTAAAAATAAATATACATATTTGGTTGCACAATTCTATATACAATTATTCGGAATCGCAGCAACTACAATTGCCAGTTGTATTTATTTATACATAGGTATAGGAGTAGTTGCGTCGTTTATTTCTCACATTTCGCTTCGCTTAGTCGGACTCGTTCCAGGCGGACCTACTCTTTTACATAATACGATGCGAATATGTAGGTGCAACTGCGAGATCAACTCTCGGGCGCTCCGACTTGAACGATCGGAATCGGAATTGTACGACTCGGAATCGTTTCAATCGGATTTACTCTTTTGGAAAATGCGAACTAGGTGCACCTGCTCCGGCACGCGAACTAGGTTTAAAGGAACAGGTTCGGTTCAGAGCAACCATCTCTAAATCGTATACAATCTAACCACGGATTTGGTGCACAAGAATAAAAACTTTTTTATTCTTCATTTTATGAAAAAAAGTTATTCTATATGAAAGTTTTTGCTTGCCATAAAACCATTGGAAAACATTGAAATGCACTGATAACCTTCTGCATGAATATAAATGTTGAAAATGTGTTTACTTAATTCCAAAAATTTAACTAAGTACAAATTATTGTTGATAATCGCATTGCTTTGAAGTGCTGTTGACATTTAATTATCTTTCAGTTTCAGATTTAATTTACATGACATTTCCAATCACGAACGATAACAAATATGCTTACATTGCAACCACGAATTTATTTGATTAAGTGTTATAGAATTGGTGATATTTCATATCAAACAGCGATCAACATATTTAATGCTATATTACCCGGCATTAATATAGCAATTAATTCTTTGAAAGAAATTGTTAAGAAAATTGATGAAAATGGCTCTGTAGCTAGAAAGAAGGAAGCAAAAAAAACAATACAATGAAGATGAGGTATTAACTGTTCTAGCTAAGGAATCTGTACTAGGAGATCCAAAAATATCACTACGTAAGAGAGCGGTGGAGTTGGGTGTAAACAAGAGCTTACTGCAAAAAGTGTTTAAGGAAACCAAATTCGTCCATACAAACTCAAATTTATTCATAGTCTTGTTAAATTCAAAATCTCTTATTTTTATTTTATATTCTTATCATTGTGCCCCGGTATACTATTTTTGATTTTGTGTGATATTTGTTTTATTCTACTCATACTAGTATCGCCCTTTGATTGTATTATTTTGTAACTGTACGAATGACAAATGTCAGTTGACAGTAGTTGTGTATGTACTTTGTATAAGAGAATGTTTCTTTTAATCACGAAATCTACGACATTTTGACTTTTAGTCGCCTACGCGGATTATATCGTAGAGCGTGAAATATTTAGTAGATTTTTCGTATACTGACTTCGATGTTTGAAAAGCTAATAAAGGGAAAACACCCTTTCTGGCAAGTATAGTTTCTTTTGACGGCATTTCTTGTACGGCTCCGGCTTGATTAAATCAACTCTTTCGAAGAAGACAAAAATTCTAGATATGCTAAACCTTTTAGTATGCAACTACAAACGATTTTGATTCTCCACTGTCAATTAATGGAGAAGAAAACGTAAAATTTGCATGCAGTGTCTCTGCGACTTCCGTTTCCGGCTGATTGAGTTGTGGATCCAGACTGTGAGCATTTTTCTGTGAACGTAGTGAAGAAACAGATGTAACTCGTGTGAATTAATTTCACGTTTTGAACTTTAATTACACTTAATTACCTATCTTTTGTTTTAATAGTAAATTATCTGTTCAATTTAATATATAATTAACGTTGCGAATTACATATTCATTCATGTCTGGTGATAATGTGTCGCGTAATATATTTTTGAAGATGTTTGAAATCCAATTACGATTTGGATTCTATTTATGTTTTTATTTTTAACGTAATATTATTTCTTTTTACTCTATTTTAATTTATTCTAAATTTCTAATCTTTTTTGTATATATATTTTAAAGCAAAATTTCTTATTGAAACTTCAATTCCGTACGCATATCTGCGTCTGTTCTCTCAAAATCTACATGCCAATAGAGAAGCAAATTTTCAAGATACCTTTAGCTTCAATGTTTTTGGAATGATTATACATAACCGCATTGATTACGAAATTTATAACGAAAATTTAGCATGCGTGAGGTATTTACAATTGTTAAGGGAAGTAGTACGGGCATTTTTTAATACTCTACCATGCAAGCTGATACGGCAATGTTGGTTTTGAAATGGATGGAGCACCCGTTCACTCTTCACATGAGGTATATTGGGAGTTAACCAATATCTTTGAGGATAGGTGGATTCGCCGCAATGGATCTGGCCACCTAGATCCCCGATCTGACTCCCCTTGATTTTTATTTATGGACTCAAATAAAAATGAGGTTTATGCGTTTCCCGTGCAAAACAGAGAACAACTTATAACTAGAGTAAGATACGGTTTTCGAAACTTAAACGCTGAGCAAGTAAGAAAAGCATCTACAACAGTTAAGAAGAAGAATTAAGCTTTGCTTAGATCGAAATGGAGATCATTTTAAACATTTGTGAATATCATTCTTAAAACATTATTGCTTAGTGTGCTCATCTACATTCTGTTCCATTTAAAAAACCATTTTTCTTTAAAAAAATTACATAAATACGAGGGAGGATCGGAAAGTTTCTAGAACGAACCAGAAGATGGCGCTGTGCGCGCGTATAGGTCATGTGTTTTGAGTGCCCCATTATATAACTGGTGTCAAATTTTTAGACAGATAGTGCATTAACTTAAGCCGTTATAGCCAAGCAAAGTAAACAGTGATCGCATTTTCTTAATCACGAATAAAATCGAATTCCGTGAAGTTATTAAACATTCTCTTTTAAAAGGCTTAAATGCCAAAGAAATAAAAACAGAATTAGACGAAGTTTATAGAGAGTCTTCACTGTCGTATGCAGCCGTTGCGAACTGAATTGGTGAATTTAAACGTCGTCGAACAATAATAGAAATTGCATCGCGTTCTGGGTGATCAAAAACATCTACCTATGAAGAAACCATTAGAAAAGTTCGGGCAATCATGATAAATCATCGCTGATTAAAGTTGAGAGAAATAGCAGAGGCAGCAAACCAGGCGCGGCTCGTGATGACGCATTTGGGAGTGCAAGTACAATGATGCGAGTGCCTCGTGTGTTTTCGGTGTTTACTAAGAAAACGTTACAGTTAGTACACGAGAATACACGAAGCACTCGCATCATTGTACTTGCACTCCCAAATACGTCATCACGAGCCGCGCCTGGTTCGGATTGACGGAGTATTTCCCGGAAGATAAAAATGATTTCTCGAAGAGATGGTTACTGAATCCGCTTAATAAAAACGTTGTTGCTGTGATAAGTTACCAGTTGAGATTCATGACTAGCTCATCGGAATGTCTGCCGAGAAAGCGCCACAACTGCAATTTACATCTGAAGAAATAAATACGTTTTAGCTTAGGACAATTGGAAATATTAATCCCTTTCTTATCTCTGTCAAAAGGGTTTTTCGTCTATAGTTGCACTATAAACTAGATTCTCACTTGTAAACAATTTGCTTTTACATATGTAGTTATTGTAAGTAAAATTTTTAAATAAATATTTTTTCTCATAAAATCATTTTTCAATACTGTTTAGGCTATTTAGCGACCATCCTTTAATAGTACCTCCTTGGGGGTCGCAACCCCAGGTTCGAAGAAACGATGAGAGAGAAATGGTTTAAGGCAATGGAAACTACTAGATGTCCTAGTAAGTGCATGAGCGAAATTTTTCATAAATAACGAAGCATGTTACGAGCACATAATCTAGAGTAAATGAACTTCGCAATAATTCGCCGCTTATGCAGCAGAATTTTCTTTTTAAATTTGAGACATCCTTAAACGTATTTTGCTGAACATACAAGGTGATCAAGAATTCATCAAAGAATAATGTTGTGCAAACTTATATTATCACTATAATAACTCGGCCTAACTTATCCACTAGTATCCCTTAGGTTCTAGTATCTTAATTACACTAATATTAAAGTACTTATCACAGCAACAACGTTTTTATTAAGCGGATTCAGTAACCATCTCTTCGAGAAATCATTTTTATCTTCCGAGAAATACTCCGTCAATCCAAACCAGGCGCGGCTCGTGATGACGTATTTGGGAGTGCAAGTACAATGATGCGAGTGCTTCGTGTATTCTCGTGTACTAACTGTAACGTTTTCTTAGTAAACACCGAAAACACACGAGGCACTCCATCATTGTACTTGCACTTCCAAAACGTCCTCACGAACCACGCCTGCAGCAAACATATCATATGACCGCGCACATTACATTTTACATCAACACTTGGACATGAGAAAAATCAGTGCAAGATGGGTGCTGCGTTTGCTGTCAGACGATCAAAAGCAAGCCCGTGTGACCATTTCTCAGCGATGTCGAGACATGTTCAAATGTAAACTTGTAGATATTTTAAGACATTTTATAATCGTCGATGAAACATGGCTACACCACTTCACGTCAGAGACTAAAACACAATCAAAGCAATGGATAGTACGCGGTGAACCAACTAAGACATTGACGTCAGCTGGAAAGGTGATGGCTACCGTCTTTTCGCATTCCCGAGAATAATTTTTATTGACTACTTTAAACAGGCCCGTATTATGCGTCGATATTAGACAGATTGAACGAAGAAATCAAAGTCAAAAGGCCTCATATGGCAAAGAAAAGTCTAGTTTCACCAAGACAATGCCTCATCCCACAAGTCGGCAATTGGGATGGGGAAACTACACGAATTACTATTCCAATTAAGTGAATATGCACCATACTCACCAGATTTGGCCCCTTCAGAATTCTTGCTATTTTCGAACTTCAAGAAATAGTTAGCTGGAAAGAAATTCTTATCGAATAATGAAATCATCAAGGCTGTAAATGAACATTTGGAAGGTTTCGATAGTTCCTATTCTTCTAAAGGAATGAAAGGTATTAAAAAACGTTGGACTAAATGTTACTAGAAGACTATGGAGAAAAATGAATATTATTTTACCCCAAGAAGTGGTGTTGTGTGTTTCGTTCTAGAAACTTTCTAGAAACACCTGTAAGAGATTTATTAAATGTTTAGACATTACTCAGAATATTAAACCTTTCGCTGTCTCCAGTAGAAATATGGCGTAGTTCAGTTCAAATACGTCTTAGATACGTGGTTTTAAAAGTGCATTGAGAAAATAAAAAAATTTGCAAAAAACAAAATGATTCAAAAACGCTTAGTTTTTTAAAAGAAACTTTAATATAAAGAGTTATAGCACTTTAGAACGAATCTAAGCAGAAAAAATATAACATTCCATTTAAAATATTAGAGTTGGCTATGACTTCGGATATAAACGAAAGTGGTTCATGAGTGTAAATATTTTATTTTAACACACCAGGTAGTATCAAGATTACGTGCCACAAAATTTTCAAAAGTGTCCTAACGCATTAACATCTTCTAACTTCTAACAAATAGGTTATGTCAAAACCCCTGTATATGCTTTGCTTGTAAAAAATGCGTTATAGTGCTTTTTTTTCTACTGCCAAGGACAATTTAGTTGTCGAAATATGTGTCCAGTATTGAGTAACTTTTATAAAATCAGCCACAGTTTTTGATTTAATCAGATTCAGATCACGCTTATGTTAAATTTATTTTTAGGGTTATAAATAATAAATCATATCTTAGAACAATTATGTCTTTTTATAACTATCACTAAAAAATATTTATGTATTTCTAATTACTTCTAAAATAACCCAAGCCATGAATTGAGGATTAGAAGGAGATACGAGTACACAAGAAAATTCTATTTAAAAATATAACAAGCATGTTCTTTTTTCATATTTTAATCATATCTGGCATTTTACAATTGCCTCATTTACGCTGTCGCCGTTCCCATAATTGAGGAGAAAAACTTGATTACTCCCTAAAAAGTGCACGATTAATATTAATAATTTCAACGAATGGACGTCAATCTGCCGAAAATTACACGATACAGAACAGAAATAAATACAGTTTTACAATGAAATCTACCATCTAATAGCCTTAATAAGTCGTGTCGCCCGCAAACATCATTCATTCTGACCACGAAAAAAACATTTAACAATGCAGATTACATCGGTGATATTTTCGAAAGGCGACAGCTAGCGGAAAGCAAAAAAAATATCAAACTAGAATGACGAAAACGCAATGGTTATACAGTTCAGGTTAGAAATACTTGTTCTTAGATATTTAATATGAATAAAGCCATCATAGCATGAATCTATAACTTTGATATTATATTTGCCCTTGGCTTATTTAATTTAGCACACCTACAATCAGTAAAATTTTAATAAATGAACAAGTGTTTTGTCATAGAAATGTCATTTCTTTTTTGAATATTTTCTGTAAGTAATTAATCAGATATTATAAATTTCTAGTACACTCCTCTAAAATTGAAGGGGATAATTTGTATATATGTATTTATCAGAAAGTGATAAAAATAGAACAAGCATAGCAAAGTATAGCAATATATAAAAATAAGAATTTTGATTGCGGATTTGGTTTAACTGTACTTTTCCTAATATTAAGTTGATAACTCAGTTTAATATCGTGTGGCATTACAATTACAGCCCTACCTCGTCGTAGTGCTGTCACTCTATTAGGTATAGAGTCAGTGAAATTATTAGTGAAAGGTAGAGAGATGTTTTTCCAAATGTCTTGCAAAGCATTGGCAAGCTGTTGTAATGTCTGGAATACTGACATTTCAGCCCACACACCTTTAATATAATTCGGATAACAAGTGCTTGTGGCTCCTTCTCTCCCACCACTATGAGTATATGAGGCACCACCTATTATTATATATCGAATCCACGCTCTTCTAACTTGACTTTAAAAAACCTGTAGTCGGTTAGCAACCTCTTGTTGGGTAAAACCTTCGTTTAACCAACGCACTACTTCTGCAAGTTGAACTGCTCCTAAATGCATGTTGAAGCAATGAAGTTTTAGTCACAAATGATAATGGACAATATAGCATGTGTTAAAATATTCCACTATTGAAAAGATGGAGACAACTAAGGATAATGAAATGATAAAAAGGATACTGAGAAAAGAATAATTGCTTTTCATTTCTATTAAACTACAAAATTTTTTAAAGGAGAGTTTTTTTCTTGGGTACGTTAGTTTAATGACTATAATAATGAAATATACTAAAACTTTGAAACATTAATTTAATTGATTAAAAGTTGCGTTTCAAATATCCGCTTCAATTTTTGAGCAGTGTAAATACATCGCGAATATATTATTATTAACTGACTTAGATTAAATATTGAGAATATATTGAGAACTTGGCTATATTTCACTAATTTTATTAGAATAACTCAGAATAACATATATTTCTTCTGTTATACCATTGTCGTAAATCTTACTTAATGGATGTAAGTGTAAAACTTATATACCTAACGCTGCTATGGGTGCGTGGGTGGTTCGTAGATATTTGCAATAGTGTCTACGAAGGGGGTATTAGAGAAATCTTCCTGTGTACTAGTAACTAACAAATTATGTGTCTCTGCTGTTCTGATTTCTAAAATTGCTAACAGATCTAATCTTTTACTTCTTACTACATTATGTATTAAGTTACAGCTATTAATATCTGGCAAGTGGTTATGTTCTATACAATGTTCAGAGAAACCCGTATTTTTAACACTATACTGAATAGATCTTGTGTGCTCCGCAATAAATTTTTTAATACTTCTACCGCTTTGCCCTATATGCAATGCTAGTGTGTATAGCGCCAAAGAAAAAAAAGGGTGAAAGGTATATGTGAGTAATGCTTTCATATAAAAAAATCGCGATGCAAAGTTCACGTTGTAACGAGAAAATTATTTCTCTTTATTCGAGTCCGGCCTTGTCGCAGTTAAATACACGGGCGAAAATACGGACTTCCACATCTAATTCATCAGTAATTCTCTTTACCGACTAATTATATTGTTCTATCGGTATTTGTCAGTACCATATACACAAAATAATAAAAAATTATGTGTGAATTATTCCATACAAATAACTAAAAACTATCTATCCCATTCGACACGCCATGGACACTCTACATAAACCTTGGTGTTTTATGACGATTTTTGTTTTATTTTAAAGATAGTAATTTTGATAAGGTTTGCTTTGGAGACTGTTGTTAAATAAAAATTCAAAAAAGGTATAAAACCCCTTACCACAATTAATAATCGTATCCTAAATACGTATTTCGACAACTAAGGCGCCATCATCAGTAGGTAAAACCACTAACCAAAGTCTTGAACATGGCTTGCCTATGTTCAAGCTAACACACAGAATCGCGGACAACTTTACACGGCATCCGCGAATCCACAAGTTTGATATCTCAACGTAACCAGGAGAAAAAGTACATGCGTTTACCATAACATCCAATCACGAAAAACATTAATAGAGTTGTTAAAGAACAAGGTCTCCAAGTTGCCTTTCGGTCCGAAAACATCATCGAAAGTCTCCTAGGTAATACCAAGGATCAAGTTAATTTTAATTTTAAATCAATTTTAAATAATTGCGACGATTGTAATTTGATATATATAGGTCAAACGAAACACTCAATAATAACCCGTTTTAAAGAATACAAATCACACATTAAATTTAATAGACTAAAAAATCGAATGTCGTAAACCATGCATTGGCCACAGATCACAACGTCTCAGTAAAAGGGTTAAACTTGTCATATCGTTAAAAACAAATTTAATACGTTTAACTCGGACAACGGGGTCCTATCCTATACAGTTGTCTTTTTCATTCTTAGAAAAGGTATAAAGAAATGGTATAACGGAAGAAACATATGTTATTCATAGTTATTCTAATAAAATTAGTGAAATATGGCCAAGTGTTTTATTCTCAATATTTAGTCTAAGAAAGTTAATAATAAAATGTTCGCGAAGTATTTACACTGCCCAAAAATTAAAGCGTATATCTGAAACGAAACCTCTATCATTTAAATTAATATTTCAAAGTTTTAGTACATTTCAATATTAGAAACTTTAAAAAGGTATATAACCCCTTACCACAATTACTAATAGTATCCTAAATACGTATTTCGACAACTAAGTTGTCATCATCAGTAGGTAAAACCACAAATTAAAAGTCGCACATGGGGCACAGTAAAGCTAGAAAACCGCTTATGCAACAACTAGTCGTTAAACTAATGTGCTCAAGAAAGAAACTATCCTTTAAAAAAAATTGTAGCTTTTCCTCTTTTCACTATCCTTTTTGTCATTTTATTATCCTTGGTTGTCTCCATTTTTCGATAGTGGGATAATTTAACACATGCTCTATTGTCCATTATCGTATGTGACTAGAGTGACTTAGAGGTAGAAAAGGTTGAGGGCGTTGAGAATAAACACATGGCTTTGCCGTTTTCTTAAAAAGGGTAAGTCGACGTAATTTTAGTTTGTGTATTCACTTTAAAGTCAGTATATACGTGGACGCCGTGTAAAGTTGTGCGCGATTCTGTATGTTAGCTTTATTTTACTCCTTGGTCAATACTTTGATTAGTTACTGACGATGATAACTTAGTTGTCGAAATACGTATTTAGGATACGATTATTAATTCTGGTAAGGGGTTTTATACTTTTTGAATAATAATTTTTCTTTTAAGAAGTTTGACGTTCAAAATATTTAACTTTAACCACATTTTATTTAATGTGGCATAGGTTTGTCGATATATTCGACGTAAAGGCTATTATTGATATCCACAAAAAAACATCGTCATATGTGCGGGCGAGTATATTTATATTTTTGTAAGAAAAGTACAACATTCACTATCTATGAATAGGAACTTATGTTAATAGTATTGTCCAGAATTCTATCGATTTTTCACACGTCAATAAACTTGAATTACAGCTGTATTTCGGTAAATAAAGAATAAACAAAGATATGGACTGACTTTAACTACATTTTGACCCTAAAAATTTTGAAATGAATTTTAAACAAATTTCCTATTTCATTTTAAGTTAGACATTTATACGTATTCTTCAGATTCGCATAGCTTGGGCGCTATTCAACAGTAAGCCTGTCCATAGCTTCACAATATTTACATTTAACGTCATATATTTATCTGTTTTATCTTTGTTGTTGTTTAATATTTAACATAATTTTATTTTATTAACCCATATTATTTTAATATCTAATTTTCTTAATATTTTATTTAATTTATTTGAGAGAGGAAGGGATATGTGTAAGCAAATGCCATATAATTTTGTCTATTTCTTTTATTTCCCGGTATAAATATTTTCTGTCTTCGTAATTTAGCATATTATCAACGATTTTGGGATTATATCCATTATTTTCTGCTATCATTTTAATAGTGTTTATTTATTCTTTAAAATACGCAGAATTTAATTGTATGTGTGTTGCTCTATGTATGTAGCTATGGAATGTTAACATTTTTATTCCAAGGGATTGTTTTGCTTTCGCGTGCAGTATACTATCTGTAAATGTAGGTTTTCTATGAATTTAGTATGACAACCTGTCATTATTTTTGTATATCGTAATATCTAGAATATTCAATTTATTATATTGTTACTTTTCTATTGTGAACTATATCTTGTGATTTAGAGAATTAAGTAGTTTTAAGAATTTTGTTAATTGTCTTACTGTGGCTGTCCAAATACACAATATGTTATCCACTAAAATGTTTCACCAAGAACTGTCTGCAGCATCAATTAATGATACTATTATTATTACTTTATTAACTTATCCAATATTGGTAGAAAATTTATGAGCAGCATTGTACTTTGCTTACAAGAGCGAACTATTTCTTTTTCTTTCTAACATCGTCTTTACGCTCGTACCGTACCAAATAAATCACGATCGCAATTGATAAAGTTCTCAAGAACAGGCCACGTTCTTGTTGGGCCCCTTAAGATTATGTGAAATTATTAAAACGTGTTATCGGCTCTCGAGCGAGAAATATAAGATCTCTGTGTATGTATTTTATTAGTAAACCTACCTTCGTGTATTCTTGTACATGTATTTGTACGTATATGTGTACATTTGTCGTGTTTCGCTAATAAATGTAAAGTTTGATATGCACGCGACACACAAGCTAATCTAATTGCACTACCATGACTGCTGCATTATTATGGAATAAATCAGCAAATGGTATTGATCATACCGGACCGTAAAAGCGATGGTAAAATAATAGCTTGTGCCTCGTTATAGTTACCTGCCTCTAATCTATTTTTAAACCCATGTCATTGCTTAACGGTGTTATTATTTTGACGTTTCTATTGTTATATTCGCTCGTACTGTTAAAGCCTATTCTGGACTGTTTGGGATGATTACTCTGGATTTTCAATTACCAGTCATGCTTTGTATATTGTACTCATCTACAGTAATTCAGGACATGTTAATTTTGTTAATCACATGCATTATCTCCGAGCCAGAATTGTTAACAACAAAAGCCTATGTATGAATACAGATATTCATGAATATGAACGTGTATATTTAAACATAATCCTAAAGGACATTGCAACCCTTCAAGTTTTAAGCACAAAATTTCGATTTTTTAAAGCGGTGTACTGGAAGAATGTTTTTTGAAAAGTGGACGTACACATGACAAATGCTCTTATAGTGTCATTTTTTATGGTCCTATAATCAATTTTAAGGTTAAAATAAATCTAATTTTTTTGGCTTAATTTTTAGAAAACAGAAAACCTGCCACAATGCCAAATTACTATCTTTTAGGCGATGCGGCACGAATGTCAATGTGTGGCTAAATGAGACTAAATATGTTGGGGATGTTCGGCTCGTGTAACCAAATATTTACGAAGACTCCGGTTTGTGATGAACTAATGTTATGGTTCTATCCGGTTCTTAGAATCACTACACCGATACTGCTGTTACACGGTACAGCATTATCGGGTTATAAGGCTGCATACACTTTACTATTTAAATCTTCGGCGACTGTTTGTTAAATAAATAAATGCACTTTTCTCAAAATCTATTTATTTACACTATATACATTTATTGTTGGATCTATAACGACTTATACTAACATAAAACTGCTGTTGAGACTAGCGTCCCCTGTTAAAGTATGATTGTTATGTTGATGTGCATGTAAGATTAGTAAGACTGTGTGTCTTGTTGTTGACGTACGACTGAGACTATTGTAAAAATATACCACTACCCGTCCAAACTATTACATAACTAAATGCGTGTATTCTTTGCACATTGTATTGTTTGACGTGGTAACGTTTCTTTGTTATTATTAATTCGTGCAAATTATACCTACGGGCAACCATACCCAAGATTTACGATAGGGTCTTAAAAATCTAATCTTAACTAATAAATAACAAAATATCATTACTAATTAAGTATCGGTGTGATAAATCTAAGTATGTAGTTCCGGATCGTTCCTTGTTAAAGTAATAAAATTTATTATACGTATCCAGGAAACGCGATCTTAACAATGAATTAAACACTTTGTTCACTATGACCCTAGGTAATAAAGCGAGTGGTCTAAATGTTAAAGTAGGTAATAAATAAATTTGTAAATGTAAAGAATTCTTAGAACTTAAAGAAAGTTTTACAATTTGAATAGAATAATAAAATTATTTTATACAGTAGTTTAAATTCGAAAATGAACGTTAAATATTTAT
Source organism: Melolontha melolontha (assembly GCA_935421215.2). NCBI lineage: Eukaryota > Metazoa > Arthropoda > Insecta > Coleoptera > Scarabaeidae > Melolontha > Melolontha melolontha. The sequence continues at coordinate 34,804,155 of OW285236.1, read as the reverse complement.
AAAATTGTAAATGTTATAATTGAATTCTATATTCTAGATTTACTCTTATATTTAACAACAAAAATGTGTGATATCAAAATATTACAAAAGTATATTAAATGTATTCTCAACATTAGGAATAAATGAATTCTCTCTAAAGTTTCAGTAACATTTATAGGATTGTTTCAGCCTTTACTTGATGAAATTTTACTATAGCAACAACAAATTTTAATGAACTTCACTACTTTTACTTTACACAATAACGATCGTTTCGCTCCAACCTGGGCTTCGTCAGACATATAACTCACTTATGGATATATTTTAACACAAATGTACCGTAACAAACACATGTTTTGTTTTGAATAGCTGAAGGAATGGGTAATGTGTGAAAGTTTTGTGCATAGATATTTAAGTAATAAAAAGTACGTACCCATTCCTTCGACTATTCAAAACAAAACAAGTGTTTGTTACGGTACATTCAGGCGCGTAGACAGAAATAAATTTCGGGGGGGGGGGGGGGGGGGGGGTTAAGATTGCAATTTTAAGATATAAAGAAAATCATATTACGATTTACAATTTTAATTTCATTTTACGGCTTTGTAAAGAAAAACTGTCTAATACTTCATCCGGAGACAGGATAATTCCCGATGTATATTAAGAAGCGCCAAACCGTTCAATCTATCTTCATTTATAGTATTCCTTAAATACGTCTTAAGCCTTCTTAATGAGGAAAAAGAACGCTCATTAGTGGCAGTAGTCACTGGAAGAATTATTTGAATTTTTAAAAGTGTATGTATTGTTTCATAAATTTCTTTGTTACAAATGGTCAATGCCTCAGTGGCAGTTTTTGGTTTCAGCTCCAGATTTGCCAAAGTTGCATACCATAATGACAATTCTGATATTGAAGATTCTTCTATCGGTGATACATTTTCTACGCTTCCGTAGAATCGCAGTAATTTTAAGAACCTGTTTCTAATGTCCATAGACACAGAAAAGTCGTGTTTTGGTAACAAAACTGTAAAGTAGGACAAAATATCTTTATGCGCCGTTAAGCGATTCTCAAGCTGCACGATGAAATGGTCTCAAAATGGAATAAAAACATTTTTACCCAACCATAAATATAATACATTTGTTTCTTGTATACATTAATATAAGTATTCCAGTTTTCTTAAAATTTCTGTTCTTTTTTTTTGGTATTTTCATCTGAATGACAAAACACTGTTTTATTAATACATTTTGTTGTTTCGGATAATCATTGTATACTTTTTTTAATTATGTAAAATCTACAAACGTTAAACAAAAATATATTATCATTTTCTTCTTTCTTCCTTAGTGTTATCTATTTTAATATATTACATCACTACATTATTATAATGTTGTATCTGTAGCGTCTGATAGTTGCGGTTATTTTACAATGAATGGTAGAATTGTATGCCTTCCTTCACATAACAACCCTATTGACCATTGTTTCACCTAATTTCTAATTTCAGAACATGCATGTACATACCCAAAAGAATAAACTATATTTATACAAGTATATATCAATCGTCTAATTTTTTATATTAATGTATGTATACAAACACAAGAAAACAATATATATTGAAACATTTTTATAATAGGCAAAATTAATGGTATTATTTAAATATTTAGGGGGGGGGGGTATAACCCGAACCCCCCCCCCCCCTCTGTCTACGCGCCTGGGTACATTTGTGTAAAAATATATCCATAAGTTAGTTTCATATCTGACGAAGCTCAGGTTGGAACGAAGCGTTATTGGGTAAAGTAAAAAGTAGTGAAATTCATTAAAATTTGTTTTTTTTATGCCGATAATAGTTCAATAACATTACTACTCTTCTACTGGCTAGAACTGTTGTTTCACGTATTACAAAGTGTAAATTCAAAACATTCATTTTGGTAAAAAGTTCAATTTTTCAAAAAGGATATAAATTATAGTGTCTAAGAAAATATGGTATTATCTAATTTTCTTATCCAACGTTTGTTATTATTTCCGCTTACAAAAGACAGATATAAAAACCAATCCAGTTTAATCACAAATACCGCAGTGTACAATGATTTCAACTCAAAAATATTAACTAACCTAATTAAAGCTGAAAAAACTAATTCATGGCACCACGAATTTACTACCTCAAAAAGATCAAAGTATGTAATAAGTTTGTTTGTTTACAAGTTTGTGTATTTACTGTATTACTAAGCTTCTAGAAATTTGAACGCTTACAAAAAACATTCTTTTCATATCTCGTTTAAATCATTCAACTCAATAAAATCATTTTTAGGTAACACCGAAGATAAAATCGAAGTAGGACAAAAGACTGGTATCTATAAAATGAATTGTAAACGATCGTAACCAAAAATATATTGGACAAACTAAACGTTGAATTTCAACACGTTACAAGGAACATATTTCCTATTTCAGATTTAATAGACCCGAAACATCTAGCGTCGCCTCAGATATATGGGACACATGCCACTCTAGCCTCCAAATAATCTTAGAATAATTAACACGGTAAATAATTATAGAGAATTAAATAGCTACGGAAGTATTTATATTCATAGAAATAAGAGTAATTTAAATAATTCTGGCAATGAACTAATACCTGAGTCCAGTTTGTATGCTTTATTGTGACTGTTTAGTCACAATATAACAATTAGTTTTAGGCTTCTTGTTTTTTCACTCTTCTTATTTTTTCGCTAGGTTTAGGTATGTGTTTATTGTTGGGAATTAAGTGTTATTGCACTGGTAATTTGATGAAGAGCATATCTTCAAAGGTTATACCTTAGCCGAAGACGCTACTTTTGACAATACATATTTTTCCTTTTCAGGTTGTTCTACTAAAGGTAGCAAGTTAGTTGCCGAAATACGTATTTAGAGTTTATTGATTTATATTATACTTAGGAATTTTCATTGTTTGTTTGTGTTTAAGGGATATACAGACAAAAATTGCTGTTTTTAAAAGTGGATGGGCATTGATAAATGGTGCTTTTGAAGGTCTTAAAAACAATTTTTAAGTTAAAATAAATCTAACCCTTCTAGATTAATTCTCAGGGAACGAGGAATCAGAAACACAATGTCGAAATTTGAATTTTTGAGCGAACAAACTGAATGAAATTTCTCCAAAGCTTAAATACGTCATAATGAAGAATTCACAAATGCATATTTGGTTCATTCAGTAAAACGTAAAACTACTATTTTACGTATTACAAATCCCAAATTCAAAATTTTCAAACTTCATACGTTTATATAATTAGCTGAACATTGCTTAAGAAAGCATGTGTTTTACATGCAAGAATAGAAAATTCAGACAAATAGGAGGTGCATCCATGAGATCCCCACTATCCCCGTAGTTACCAAAATATTCATAAAAAACAAAAACACGAAAACTGAAAACAATAGGAGACAAACCCAAACTATGGCTACGATATATTGACGACTTTTGTTAATCGGAGCCACGCCAAGGAAAAACATTCGCCATTTCTTCAATACTCACGCACTCTACAATAGAGAAAAGCAATCAACTACATTTTTTGATATACCTACTTGTGTATAAAAAGGACAATAGATATCTACATTATACTGTTTACCGGAAAAATACGATACATATCGTTAGTAAGTTGCTATTTAGTTAAACAAATAGTAGTTAATACTCCTTTTTATGCAGCTGTGGATTTTTGCCAAAAATGACAAATTAGAAATAATCTAGCGACTCCAAAACAAAAGTACTGAAGAGGACTGTAAATGCTCTTAACAATTACTTCCACTAGGATTTTTAACCAGATCATTAAAAAATTCGCCAAGAGTCATGATCCAGCGATTCCTTGATCGTATAAATGTCGATGCCATCCAAAATTCCTCGATAACAAGAATTTAAACCAAAGACTTAAAAGAACTAAACCTCTTGAGCTAGTTTAATGATTGAATTAGCGCAGAAACAGAAAATAGTGCTAATGTACACGTTAATATTAGTGTAATTAAGATACTAGAATCTAAGGGATACTAGTGGTTAAGTTAGGCCGAGTTTTATAGTGGTAATATAAGTTTGCACAACTTTATTCTTTGATGAATTCTTGATCACCTTGTATGTAGAGCAAAATACGTTTAAGGATGTCTCAAATTTAAAAAGAAAATTCTGCTGCATAAGCGGCGAATTATTGCGAATTTGATTGACTCTAGATTATTTGCTCGTAACATACTTCGTTATTTATGTAAAATTTCGCTCATGCACTTACTAGGACATCTAGTAGCTTCCATTGCCTTAAACCATTTCTCTCTCATCGTTTCTTCGAACCTGGGGTTGCGAGTCCCAAGGAGGTGATATTAAAGGAAGGTCGCTAAATAGCATAAGCAATATTGAAAAATTATTTTATGAGAAAAAATATTTATTTAAAAATTTTACTTTCAATAACTACATATTGCTGTGGTTTTTTCCCCGCAAACATTTTGAAAAACATTATTTTATATTGTACAATTATTTTGGATGCGTGTGTATAATTTTTGAAATTTATTATTTATGAATGCATATTTTATTTTGAATTTATATTTTTTGACTTTCGTAGTTGTAGCACGCCGGATTTTCTGTATCCGAGATCAGACACTAACTGTTATCTGAGTTGAGAAGACGTGTTTGATAAGATATATTTTTTCTTATCTTAGTTTATTAGCTTCGTGATTTTTATTAATTATTGGTTGTTGTGCTTGATATCATTATCATTATATTTACGAGTTTGTTGATCTCGTAGTGAATTTTATACGTTTTTCTAAATCAGGTGTCTCGTGGAAAAAATATTTTTTTCATTGATGTAAGTTAAATTATATTACTAATTATTATAATTTTTATTATTATTTGAATGATTTGAACTGTGTATTTTCATTGTATTAATTTTGTTATATATATTTTTAATCTTAGTAGTTGAATTAAATGACAAAGAACGTTTTTTAAAATTTCTAATATAAAAAATTTTCTATAACTTTAAATTTTGTTCGCTTGGTATCAAGGGCAATTTTTTTCATGTGGCTTGCACATGCGTTTAGAGTTTGTTCGGTCTGTCATATCAAGTTTGTTTACGTTTAATATAGTTGGAGAAATTGAAATACTTCTTTGCAATTTATTAGTATTAATTTTGCTCGGGAGTCAATAAGGAAGTTTAATTATCTGATCTAGTCATTTTCATATAATAATTTTACCTTAATAATATTGTTTAATGATGCAATATTTATCTTAATACTTTATTAAGATATTTTTTTATTTTTTGTTTAAAGTTTCATTTAAATTTATTGTGATTTTCTTTTTACCTTTGTTTAAACTCTTTTACTGGCGCCTAAAAAATTTTGTAGAAGAGAAGAACCACGTTTTCCAATTGGAACCTTGGGAAAAGCAGTCTCATCGTGAAAATCAACCGACTGAATATACAAGCTGGACACATTGGTTGTGAATTGTGAATAAGCAGTATATAAAATCACAATTCAAAGCAATATGTAAAAGCAAATAGTTTACGAGTGAGAATCTAGTTTATAGTGAAACTATAGACGAAAAACCCTTTTCGCAGAGATAAGAAAGGGATTATTATTTCCAATTGTTCTAAGCTAAATCGTATTTATTTCTTTAGATGTAAATTGCAGTTGTGGCGCTTTCTCGGCAGACATTTCGAGGAGCTAGTCATGAATCTCAACTTGTAACTTATCACGGCAACAACGTCTTTATTAAAAGGATTCAGTAACCATCTCTTCGAGAAATCATTTTTATCTTCCGGGAAATACTCCGTCAATCCAAACTATGGTGAATAATAGTGTCTTATTCATTCAAATTATTCTCAATATAATCCGAAGTGAGTGACCATATCCAAATTTCTTTTTTGAAGGCGAAACATCCAGACATCAAATTTCTCAATGAAGGCATGAACTTTGTCATAAATAAAATGTTTTTATCACTTCCTTCTAAATTCACATTCAACTCTTTTAAATGTGAAAATACATCAGCTAAATTGGCCAACAACAATATACATTTATTATTATATAAAAACTAATGAGAATCGCGTTTGCTCATTCTGAAAAAATATTATTAATTCTACTCGCAATTTCAATGCCCGGGTTATCGCTTTCCTTTGCGATGTCCATCTAACTTATGTATGGAAAAGAAGAGATTTTTTATTTTCGCCCATTTCATAAAACAGCCTGTTCTGTAACGGTCAGCTTTTAATAAAATTAACTATTTTTACAACTTCACAAAAAATTTCATTAAGATTTTCCGGTATGTTTTTTTTGCGACAAGAGCATGTCTGTGAAGAAAACAGTGACTCCCCATTCCGCCCTTGGTATAAGACGACCTTTTATTATTTTCATTAATCCACCGTTCTTTCACCATCACTACATACTGCAATAAATTTTGAATAGTTTCTAGTAGCTTCATCAAAAACATCAAAAAGTCATTGGTCTGTTGCATGACCCGGTACTCTTTAGCAGAACAACATATTTTCTTTGATTGACGTGCCCCTATCATATTCAAATTGAATATTAAAAAAATCATTTGAACTCACTTGCTGAATTTTCTGATCGCGAACATCGGCAGCTATGTCATCGATTCGCTTTTGATATTTGTCGTTAGAAATATTTTTAGCGATTTTTTTTTCCACTTTTTCGCTTCTTCCACGCCTATTAAAACACTAAGAATATAAATAAATAATAAAGAAAAAACAGAATTGTGTGATAAGTCAGGTGTGTACGAATTAAGTTGCAGTGATTGTGATGCGATATACATTGGCCAATCAGGACGCTCAATAAAAGAACGTATTAAAGAGCATAGAAGTTCTATTCTTTATGGTAATATGAATGCGGGATTCGCGGAATATTGCATCGAAAATACACATTTGTTCAATATCAATAATTTTAAACTTTTGCATACTTGTAATAAAGGAAAAAACTTGACTTTCTCGAAATATTAGAAATTAAAAAAGCCATAAATAAATACCCCTACTATTGATGCCGTAATAAAGTCTTTAAAAACTCATAAATAGTGGTAGAAGTGTATTTTTAGGTCAGTTTACAAACTCTTTGACAATGACTGTAAAGTCGAAACACGTGTTAGAGATTTAATAAATATATTTTGTGAAACAAATATACCGAGTGTTTTCTTTAGTAAATTGTACTGACAATATCAATTGGAGCAGGCAATATGTGGATTTCGGAGACTGCATGGGGTTTGGACATCTAAGCTACCCTTAATGTTATGAGATAAGATGCTGCATGTACATTTTCATCAGTATGGCGTGACTTACAAATAGAAGTTTCTTGATTTCTCAAGGTGCATACTTCTCTTTCGAAAAATTCCCGAAATTTGTTTTTATGAGCCGGATGTTTAGTTTCCAACTGTCGAAGTAATTTTGATGGCTTCATGCTTTCATCGGGGAGAACTTGAAAGCAAACACTGTGGCTTCCAACCAATGAGGTAAAACCATAATTTAAATAACTGTCATTGTACAACCTTGCCTTTCTACCAACCGATTCACTGGATGTAGATGGCTCAATTCGTTTTTCCACAAATTTATCCATTTCATATAGGAAATTTAAAAAAAAACAATTCATTTTCACAGTTAACCACACTCTAAACTAAAAGCTCCAAACGCATGCTTCGTATTCGAAACTTAACTGAAGTTGTTCAATCGCAAGCGCCTCTTTTATACTGGTGTACTGGTGACAGCACGACTTGTTTAGACGCATCCATATTCAAGTTCAAGCATGCTCTCACAGCGAATATTTTAGAAGGAGACCAATTTGGTCTCCTTCTAAGAGCACGTACACATCAAGTTGGAACTTGTAAATTGCTTAAGTATGTACACGTCTTACATGCATGCTCACACTCGGCGCTATAAACGCAGCGGAATAAAATAATAGGAATAGTTGTATTACATTTTTTATACTGTCGGCACTTTCTCAATAGGTGCGGCCGTTGCAGTTTGAAAGAGTACAATCAAATTAATGTATAATGGCTCTTTATACACCCACTGAAAAACTTCAGTTAGTAAAATGGTGTTATTCTGGCAAGTCTGCAATGGAGTGCATGAATTTGTTTCCGTTGACTTTTGCAGACCGTTCTGTACTTTGCAGACAAACAATTTATAATATTATAATTAAATTTGAAACTTGTTTCTGTCTCGATAACTGTACGAAATGCAAACCAAGAGAGGTATCACCACAAAAAATTGAGGAAAGAGAACGCAGGGATGTATTAATTTGTAGTATTGTGGAAATTGATAACACGAGATCTACTAGAAGTGCTGCCGAGGAATTGGGTACAAGTAACACAACTATTTCACGTATTTGGAAACGTAATGGTTTAAAATGTTTCAAATATTCGAAAACTCAAGAAATATTTCCCGAGGACAATTTCCGTAGAATGGAGTTTTGTCAAGACGTTATGGAAAAGATACATCAAGATGAAAATTTCGTTAAAAATATTCTCTTCACCGATGAATCAACTTTTCTATTACACGGAAAGCACAATCCCTCTGTTCTTCGATATTGGGCTTCGGAAAATCAACACCGGCATTTTGCAAATTGCACTCAGTATCCTCAAAAACTAAACGTTTGGGCAGGTATTTTAGGTGACTATTCTATAGGCCCCTATTTTATTGATGGTATATTAAATGCTGACAAGTATCTCGAATTACTGAAAAATCAAATACTTCCCGCCACTCAAAACATTGGAATAAATCAGGAAATCGTTTGGTTTCAACATGATGGCTGTCCAGCACATAATGCAGTGAGGTTAAAGGAATTTCTAGGAAATACTTTTCCTGACCGTCTTATTACTGGAACAGGAAACTTTAAATGGCCCCCTCGATCTCCTGAACTATCTCCAAATTATTTCTTTTTGTGGGGATATCTAAAATATATTGTTTATACTCATGAAGCTGCTAGAGCAGAAAATCTAGTTGCCTTGAGAGAAAAAATAACTGAAGCTGCGAATTCATTAACTGCCGACATGTTAGCAAATGTAAGAGCTAATTTTTACGACCGTCTAGGACAATGTCTTGCTGTGCAAGGAGGAATTTTTGAACATCTTGTATAATTTATTATAATTTTTAGAATCCATTTTTATATATTTCATTTGGATTATACTTTAATTTTATTGCAGCTTAAAAATTTCCTGCATCTACTGAAAGAAATAAGAAAAGCAAATCCCTTGCAATTCGTAAATGTTATTTTAGAACGCATTACAAGTACCTATGTCGATGGTCAAATGATTGCTACTACCTTGTATTTGCGAAACAATCGGAGACAATCGTTGCCGGCCGTCGCGGTCTTCGACGGCATTGGATCGCTTTTCCATATACATATACATCGTATGTACTCATACGTATTCCCTATGCCTAATGATATTTGACACATGCGGTACCTATAAGTTTGATGGGCTACACGATTGCCTTCAAACTAAATTGTCGGCGAACTATCGACCGACTGCTTAATCAGCATGGCGTTTTTTCCTCGCACACTTGACAATTGTTTAGTCGGCCAATAGTCTCAATCGTCTCCGAATTTTGATGCAGACTGTCGTGCGTGTTTCATGATGACGCTGCTTGCCGAAACGACTATCGTAAATTTGATAGAAGAAATTGAAAAAAGACCTGCGCTTTATAAAAAAAAGCTTGACAGAGTATGCTGACGCGAATCTTAAGAAAAAACTATGGGTGGAAGTCTGTGAAGCAGTTGTTCCCGATTGAAATAAGCTTACTCTCGAGTATAAAACAAAATCCCGAAATTTTTTTTCGGGAAATTCAGTAATTTAGAATGGATCGTGTAAAACTTTCCTTGCAATAATCTATCACTGTAGATGGAATGCACCCGCACCCAATACTCTCGGTTTCTCTTCTTGATTCTTCTCCTTCGTTGTACAAGAGCGATAATAACAGTTCTGGACAACATTTTATTAATTATCAGTTCGCATCGCTCTCTTCAAGGGCACCGTACCAACTAGCAAATTGTTTGAGAGTAATCGGCCGACTGTTGCCAGGGCTGCGCACTCGCCATCAACCAGACTGTTTAGTAGGCTCAGTGTGCGCGCTAGCAGCCCAACCCGACTAAACTATTGGCCGATAAGAAGTCTGTAGTCTGCGGGGGCCCTTAGAGCCCCCTGCAGCCCCCTAGAGCAGACGACAGACTTTTACTGTTACTGTTATTATTCCTTTGGGTGGCGAGGAGGGTGGGTGTCGCGAAATATTAATTTTATTTACATTTGCTATTTCGTGAGTAACCGCCCACATCTCTTTCTATCTCTTTTCCGTTGTTATTGCAAACACTAACATATATTATTTATTTTAATCATGTACTTATCTCTTCCACTATTTCACAAATTTACACCTTTGTGTATCACTTCTAATTATTTACTAACAATAATACTTTATTACACTCGCAAAAACCTCGTATTCGATAAATTCTTGCGGAGCCAAAATTACACGTCTATTCTCTATAACTACACGCTACTCATTCGCAGACGACATAGTAGTTATAGCCGACAATGAGGAAGATCTGAAACGTAATTTAACAACATGGAATATGACACTAAAGGACAGTGGAATGACGATGAGTAAGAGTAAAACTAAAGTAATGGTAGTGGGAGATGAACAGGTAGATACGAAAATCGTAATAGAAGGAACTGAAATAGAACAAGTGAGAACATTCCAGTACTTGGGAGTACGAATTGATGGAAGAGGGACCCAGGACGCTGAGATTAATCAAAGAATAGAAAAAACAACAAAGCTGTACCACAGCATGAGGAATAATTTCATTAACAAAAAAGAGATATCCCGAGAAACAAAACTAAAAGTATATAAGGCAATTTACCGACCGATATTAACATATGGCTGTGAATCCTGGATATTAAATAGAAGACAAAAGAATAAATTACAGGCAGTAGAAATGAACTATTTAAGAAGAGTTAGAGGAGTTACAAGGATGGACAGAATAAGAAACTTGGAAATACGAAAAGATTTGAAAATGCAGTCAGTGTTAGAATACATTGAACAAAGACAGCTAGGATGGTGGGGACATTTATATAGAATGGAAAATACAAGACAAACAAGAAGGATATGGGAAGCAAGGATAATGAAAAATAAAAGAAGAGGAAGGCCAAGGACAACATGGAATGATGTCATAGCAGAAATACTGGGAAGGAAAGGCAAAACATGGACAGAAGCGAAGAACATGACAAGGAATAGAAATGAATGGAAAACGTTTATAAAAAGCTAGAAGAAGATAAGCGCCCTACACCATTGTTATGGTAATAGGGATTTTTGGATTATATATATACATTTGCTATTTGTGGGGTTGAGAATCACCGCCTTAAAGCTTTGCTCCAAAAGTTTCGAATGTCCTCTATTGAGTGTCTTTTCATGAAACGAATATTTGCTTTATAAAAGTTAATTATTAGTGGTCTTTCACATCTACATTATATTTGTCTGTGGTGCATAGTTACCATAAAATTGTTGAGGTCTTTAATCTACAATAAAAAGTAATTCAAACTTAAAAAGCTGTTTGCCGGTAATAACATATTTATTTGGTTTTACAACTGGTTTACGGTATCTTTTCAGTCAAATATTAAAAGCTGTATGCTTGAAGCTATCATTACATCCAAGTTATCATTACATAAATGCCGTCGGTAGATATCCAATTGAATAATAACTAACCGGGAAAAAAATCACTTGTTAAAAGATTTACGATGACCGAGGCGATGCAATGAACCGACAATCGATACCTGTGTACTTCTAAATAAATTCAAAACCATTAGTATGGATTATGTACTGAATGGCTAATGCAGTCGGACGTCAATATTCCGGTATATTATTACGCACTCGATAGCCAATTGAAATATTAATGCATGTGGAATCGGCGAGATCGAACGGCATGTGTGGCTAATGATTTAAAACCTTCGTGTAATAATATTACGATTCGCACACGGAATGACATGTGTATGATTAGATTGCTGAAACGTACAACACAATTTCTAAGAACTTGGTCTTTGATTGTAGAAAGGACAAAAGTGTATTTATTTCCGTTATGATATCTTATAAGTCCATGCAGATTTGCCAATGTTAAAGCAATCACAAAAGGAAAATGATTGATACATTTCTCGGTAGAACCTCATATATACATTACCTATAAAGGACTTTTCATTAACAGCGACGATAGAGTGAGTAATTTAAGATAATTTTAGTTCGCTGTAAAATCATTTAATGCAATTATTGAGAGAACACATCATTACAGGAGCGCTCACAGGAATGAATCCATTGATCTCAATTTTCCATGATTTCTTTAAATAAATTAGGTCAAATGACCGTTCAGTGTTGGCCCGCAAGCTGTATAATGTTGCTGATATGCTGATGTAAAGTAATGGCTTGACATAACACCAACGAAAGAAGTCTAGGGTTGTTAAATCGCATGAGCGAGGAGAATAATTGATTGCTCGATTTATGAAAATAATCGATTCACCAAACTTATCTTTCAGTAACTGATTTTTTTTTTATTGGTAGGGTGGCAACGTCTCTTTAAAATCACATACTGTCAAAGTCAAGAGCAGCTAATTCGGGCTAAGAAATGCAGTCCAAATACACACCCGATAGATGGATTAAGTGGATGCTATGTGTTGAGGTTAGACTTAATATTACTTTGTTTTTTTTTTGTTTGCCATATGCGCTCATTTAAGTTGTTAACAATAATAATATATTTACTGCTGAATATACTAAAAACCTTCCTTTCCACAAAATATCACTTAAAAGAAAAGTGAGAAGACGATCGAGAAACCACATGTCAGGACATTAGACCGACAGAAATGGTGCTTACATACACGTACAAAGTTAAATGCATTTTTGAATTTGTAGTGAATGTTCTTGCAGCAGAGGTCCTGCGTTATAAACTAGAGGTGAGTCCTGCATTCCATCCATCTCATTTATTTTTTATTTTGAACCACCTTAATACAGTTCACTTAAATCTTATACGAACATAATGCTTCATGGCTGATTTTCATACCAGATATGACAAGCCGTATCTGGTCTGTGAAGTGGTAACAGAGATAAGTCGACATGGGCAAATAGATAGCAAAAAGAATTCTATTTTGATTAAATTTTCTATCTTTATCTTTTATTCAAAACTATAAATAATTGCATCTTCCTCTAAAATTTGAAAGACGGACGTAGATGGCGCCAGTGTATATCGTGAGATCACAATATTTCTAGTTTTTATGCGTGCGCTCAACTTTAGTTGACTTTACCCGCCATCATTATTATAACCTGTTATAACCTAACATTGTGCGTTTTGCTTACTACATGTGACAACGTTATGTTTCTTTGTTTTGTTTTTGTGATTTTGTAAGAACTCTGTTAAGAAATAAGTCAATTTATATATACTATTTTGTGTAAGAACTTGATTTATACTTATTTTTTCGATTTATATTATTTTTAGTTTAAGCTAGCGCCTTTCAGTTTTCTTAAGGAAGCTCTGTCTGAAAAACGGACAAAATGGATTGCGCGATCTTAGGCGCATGCGCATACAGACCACTAAAATATATACGCTAAATGAATAGACGATACGGCAAAATGCTGCACAGGAAACCTGCAATCTGAAAATAAACGCCCAAAGTCCAACTTGCTAAAGATATATAAAAACAAAATAAATAGAGGTAAAGAGAAAAAAAACTCGGCAACAGTTAACTCGTGTAATAACAATTCAAATTCATACATATATATATATATATATATATATATATATATATATATATTAAAATAATAGACATTTTCTTGGTTTAGCGACCTTTAATGAATTTCAGTTTTTTACTACGACGTTTCGACTTTTTTTATATAATTAAGTCTTTTTCAGGTAATTAGAACTAAAAATTAATACAACGAAAGGTAAGAAATATATTTACAATTTGTATGAATGAATTAAAATTAAAATAATAATTAAAGTAAGGAAAATTAAAGGATACAAAACTCACCAATTTATTTCGTGTTAAAACACATATTTTGTGTAAGTGTGTATGGTCAGACATGTCGACCTTTTTTGGGGTCGAACCGCCTTTCTCGAAATATTTAGTGTAACTAAATGTCTTGGTGCAGAAATAAAATTGTTTATTTCGTTTTTAAATTAGTTTGGTCAGGCCATATGTTTGGGAAAATACAGTATATTTACATTGGGAAATTTTTTTTTTGTGTGGTTGGGGTTGTCTTCTATTATTTAATGAGCGGATAATAAAGTTTAGAAAGGCAATCAATCTCGTTACGATCGTTGATTGTTTTGTTGTTTTTGAATACATGAATCATTTCTAAGATCTCCCTAGCCTTTGTATTTTTTTGTTTGGTTATTATTTTTGTATTTTCAGAATCAAAATTATGTTTTAATGTTATCTGCTGTTTTTTTAAAGCTGTCTGATTTTTTGCGTATTTGTGTCCTTTTAATCTTTCTTGTAGTAACTGTTTTGTTTGGCCTATGTATACTTTGTCACAGTCTTTGCAGGGTATGTTATATATTGTATGTGATTGTTTAAGTGTTGGTGTTGAGTCTTTTAGTTTTGTGTGTAGGAATTTTAGGTTTCTTCCGCTTTGATGTGCTATTTTAAAATTAAATGGTTTAACTATATTGTTTAGTTTTTCGGATAATCCAGTTATATAGGGTGTAGGTATATATGTTAATTCATTGGTTCTTTTATTTATATTTTGGCATTTAGTTTTGTTATATATTTTATAAAGTCTATGTTTTATAATGTTTTGTATAAATTGTGGTGGATAATTGTTTTCTGCACCAAGACGTTTAGTTACACTAAATATTCCGAGAAAGGCGGTTCGACCCCCAAAAAGGTCGACATGTCTGACCATACACACTTACACAAAATATGTGTTTTAACACGAAATAAATTGGTGAGTTTTGTATCCTCGAATTTTCCTTACTTTAATTATTATTTTAATTTTAATTCATTCATACAAATTGTAAACATATTTCTTACCTTTCGTTGTATTAATTTTTAGTTCTAATCACTTGAAAAATACTTAATTATATAAAAAAAGGCGAAACGTCGTAGTAAAAAACTGAAATTCATTAAAGGTCGCTAAACCAAGAAAATGTCTATTATTTTAATATTATGGCCAATATTACACGGCCAATAAAATAAATAAGAAATAAATTTTAATTCTTATTAACACCAAATATATATATATATATTAGAACAAAATTCTGTTCAAAATCAAACTAGTAATAAAGTGGGACATACACCCTGTGTATATATAATTATGATATAATGCAAAATGTAAAAAAAATAGTGAATTAATTGAACTGACAGAGTTCAAAATATGAGTAAAAAAGAAATAAATAATTACGATAGTTTTTTTCTATGGTACCAATGATGAAAACTTTACAAAGAAATAGACATAGCAACGTAATAGTAATATGTACTTACATTTCCAATAATTTAAGTCAATGCATTATTAAATCAGATAAACTTTTAAATCGTAATAAACGCACATACACTACAGGTTTTTTTTTTTGTTTAAGCCAAGCGAGTGCAGATGGTGTGTACAAAAAAAGAAAAGATACAAACAAGAAAAATCTCACGTCAAAAATAAATTTAAATTATGATGCAAAAACGGCAAATCAATAGAAAATTTTACGATAAAAATTAATATTACAAATCTCCAAAGCAAATAAAAATTTAAACCAAAATTGACTTTAGATTACAGGTAATTACAAAAAAAAAGTATCCAAATATGATATTAACTTACGATACGCTACTACAAATGTTAAATTGAGCAGAATATTTAATTAATAATTCAAACTTTATATAATTTATGTATAAGAAACTTCACCAGGGTAATTATAAGTCGTAATTTTTCCCTTGACCGGCTATAACTTTTTTGGTATATTTGCTGCCATCTGGCATCGTGTTAATGGACTTACACCTATACGTATTTTTCCTCTTCTGTACCGTCATAGCCGGTCAAGGGAAAAATTGTCACTTTCGGCATAGTCACCACGAACTTATTTTCGTTACAAACTGAAAACATATTCTTGTAAATAAAAACAAATTAATAATTCATTCCTCTAAATCTAATGAAATATAATTTATTAAAAGATATGTTAAGTGAAATAAAACGCTTTATTGTAAGCAAAACAATACGGATAAAGTCCTTGTTATAAACAATAGAAAACAAAATTTTAATTCTTCGTAAAATAAACCAAATTTCGTTCCTTATGCATAGATGAAAATCATCTGATTTTTTTATCCAGATAGATGATTTAAATAGGGGTCGCAAAAATGTCTCCGCATTTAGCCAGACAGTATGCCAATCAGCGGTAAAACTATTTCGAACTGTACTTAATATTTCGAAAGTGATGCTATTAGATACTTCCATAATTTTATTTCGGAGTTCTTCCAGGGGTAAATTCTTTTAAATATCCCCAATAAAAGAAATTTAAAGGTAATAGATCAAGTGAACGAAGAGGCCAAGAAAGTGTTTAAATTGTTCATTTAAAAAATTCTTCGCTGCCAAAGAATTGTGCGCTGGATACCCATCTTCTTGCAAGTTTATTTATAATATATATATATATATATATATATATATATATATATATATTTAAAATATATATAATATATATATTTATAATCTGTTAAAGTTAATATTTGGCAGTTGTAGAATGTAAGGAAGAACTTGATCTTGTAAGAGTTGTACATATTTTTGGGAGTTTAAATTATCATCAATTAAGAAAGGTCTTATAATATGCTCATCCAACAAATCTGCCGAAACATTCAACTTTTGCCGCACTTGACTATTGGAAATGACATTGTGATGTTGGCTTTCCTGAGACCAATATCTAACTACCGACTTCACGACCAGGAAAAAAGAAGACTTATCAGTAAATAGAATATTTTTTTAGAAAACCATCGTCTGCGTGAATTTCATACTCATATTTTTATATTCTCACAACCGGACATCTTGCTAAAGGTATTATTAACTCTTGATGTTTTGTTATTTTGTAACTTTTGTAGTCACTCTTCTTTAGTATGCACTTCACAGACGAAGGTGTCTAGATCAGTAGCAATACGTTCTCATGACAACCATATTATTCTCTGCTGAGTGACATATTAGATGACAAGTATTTTCTGAAATTTTGCGCCTAGGATACGATTTTGTTTTGCTGTCAATAGAACCGATTTCGTTAAATTCCTTTTCAATTCTAAATATCGTTATCTTGTTTGGTATTAGTCTATTTGGATATTTCACAATAAAGATATCACATACTTGTAGAATATTACCCAAGTGATACAAGTTTAACATTCTATTTTTTCTTCATTTTGTATAATTTGACATTCTACGTATATGTATTCTGCGCTATTATACATCTACGAGGTGCATTCAAGTTCTAAGGCCTCCGATCTTTTTTCTCCAGACTGGAAAGAGATAGAAGCATGTGCATTGTTTTAAAATGAGCGTGCGTTCGTTGTCAATACGTCACAGAGATGGCAGCACTGTACGGCAGATGGAATTGTAGCGGCAGCGTCGAGAATGAGAACTGTTTTAGATACTTAAAATGGCTACGTTTTCCTTACTTGAACAGCGTGCAATCATTCGTTTTCTGAATTTGCGTGGTGTGACACCAATTGAAATTCATCTACAGTTCAAGGAGACATGTGGTGATGGAGTTATGGATGTGTCGAAAGTGCGTTCGTGGGTGCGACAGTTTAATGAAGGCAGAACTTCGTGTGACAACAAACCGAAACAACCTCGGGCGCGCACAAGCCGGTCTGACGACATGATCGAGAAAGTGGAGAGACTTGTTTTGGGGGATCGTCGAATGACAGTTGAACAGATCGCCTCCAGTGTTAGCATTTCCGTGGGTTCTGTGCACACAATCCTGCATGACGACCTGAAAATGCGAAAGTGTCCTCCAGCTGAAGGAATGCTGAAGGACGACCACAAGGCATGTGGCATGTTGCCAAGCAATGTTGACGCGCAACAAAGGCATGAATGGGACTTTCTTATCGTCGATTGTGACAATGGATGAGACGTGGATGCCATTTTTCAATCCAGAAACAAAGCGCCAGTCAGCTCAATGGAAGCAAACAGATTCACCGCCACCAAAAAAATTTCGGGTAACCGCCAGTGCTGAAAAAATGATGGTGTCCATGTTCTGGGACAGTGAGGGCGTAATCCTTGCCCATTGTGTTCCAAAGGGCACTACGGTGACAGGTGCATCCTACGAAAATGTTTAGAAGAACAAGTTCCTTCCTGCACTGCAACAAAAACAGCCGCGCGTGTGCTGTTTCACCAACACAACGCACCCGCACATCGGGCTAACGTTACGCAACAGTTTCTTCGTGAAAAGAACTTTGAAGCGATTTCTCATGCTCCCTACTCACCTGATCTGGCTCCTAGTGACTTTTGGCTGTTTCCAACAATGAAAGACACTGTCCGTGGCCGCACATTCACCAGCCGTGCTGCTATTGCTTCAGCGATTTTCCAGTGGTCGAAACAGACTCCTAAAGAAGCCTTCGTCGCGGCCATGGAATCATGGCGTCGACGTTGTGAAAAATGTGTGCGTCTGCAGGGAGATTACGTCGAGAAGTAACACCAGTTTCATAGTTTTCGGGTGAGTAGTTAGTTAGAAAAAAAATCGGAGGCTGTAGAACTTGAATGCACCTCGTATATACCACTACAACTCGAGTGATACTTGATACCAACGTCAAGTAAACGTCAACGTCGAACTGGGGGAATCGTAGAAACGATTGACAAACATAGTAAGTATAGTAGGGAATTGGACAAGACTTCACTGCTACTTCACCACAGATTATATATGTATACAGCCCTGAAGCCTAAATTAAAAACAAGAAGTTACATCGTTTCCAGAACTATTCCCAGCAACCCTCGTATCATATATAGTGTAAATGTTTAGTAATAAGAAAATCTCACTTGTAAGTAATGTATCTTAGAATATCTACTTTCTTTGGGTAAGTACATATATATAGAATTTGTTTCATGTAGTTGAATGATCTGATCTTATATATGTATGTATTCTGTTACATCTATATGAACATATTAGGTATATATTTTGTTCCATCAAGGTTAAAGTCAATCGACTTCTGTAAAATATACAAAACCATTTAATCTTGTCGAGTCATTCTCCATTTGGTCTTGGGGTCAATAGCGTTCAAATGTAGTGATATTTTTTTCGAGTTCGCTCTCTGGTGTACCTCGACTATTCTTACGTCGACCGGGTGTCCAGTTTTTTTCTTTCTTTTCTATACCTGTTTAGGAACTACGCTTTTCGTATCTGAAACATCACGACTCCATAGCCAGAGATTCAAGTCCGTGTGGTTGGTGACCGGTTGCGTATAAAATGCTTGTCAACCCGGTCATTAAGTATAACAATAATCGTAAACATAATAGTCTTGAATGTGGATCTTCATCATTTTTTCACTTTTTCTCTGCGACGAGAGAAAAAAAAGGCGTAAATTTTAATTTTATTGTTGAGTTAAGTGACTTCGTGTTTATTCATCGTCCTCATCATCGAGCATAAATCGTCGCGTTAATATAGTATAACCGGACCGATAAATTTATCAAAACAGGGACATTATTAATTTTATGCGTTCGGACATAAGAAACGTAATAAAATTATACAAAGTAGAAATCGATACTAAATTAGTCATGGGAACTTATTAGATGCGGAAAAATAAGAAAAAGTGGCACGATATAAATAAAACTGATAATTATTCTGGCGATAATGTTACTTGTACGCACCCAAAAAGGCTCGTGTGGAAGATATAAATTACCAGATTACAACCATTAGTTACCAATGTATCCTTCTTAACCTATTTATTTTAATTTATTTTGTAAACGAGTTTGTTTCCTTCTCTATTACGAAAATACATATATAAGTGAGAAAAAGGAAGTTATTACTAGAGCTTGGAAAATATGCACTAAATCAACTAAAGAAAATGCATGCAAACATGCAAGATAAAATATTAAATTATGCCCTTAAACATGCGTTTATGCTTTGAAAGACGCAATTATTTTACTAAACTTTATAGGTAATAAAATGATTGTTATATTAATAATAACAACCTCTAATATAATAAGAAAAAGTATGTATTCATATTAAATAGCGTGTTTAACTTAAAAAAGGTATATAACCTCTTACCACAATTATTAATCGTATCCTAAATACGTATTTCGACAACTAAGTTGTCATCATCAGTAGGTAAAACCACTAATCAAGGTGTCGCACATGGGGCACAGTCAAGCTAGAACACCGCCTACGCAACAACTACTTTACACGGCGTCCACGTATAGACTAATTTAAACATGCAAATATATCTAACGAAAAAGATCGACAAATTTACCTCTCTTAGGGCAACGGCATTCACATATGTTTAAATACGCAATTTGAAATATATCGAACGAAAGATCGACAAAAATTACCTCTCTTAAGGAAACGGCACTCAACATGTGTTAATACTTCAATTTAAAACGTCGACGACCTTTTTATGGTTCTAAGAATGAAAAGAGACAAGTGAAGGGAATCGGTGCTATATTACTGTTCATGGAATGTTCTTCGTTTTTAACGATATGAATGCTTTCGTAGGCGTCAAGATTGCGGGGGTTATTTATGCCCTTTAAAAGCTTTAACCCTTTAATCGACACATTGTGTAGTGTACTTAAAGCATGGTTGGCAACGTTGGATTTATCCGGTCTATTGTATTTAATATGTGATATGTGTTCTTTAAACCGGGTTATTATTGGTCGTTTTGTTTGGCCTATATATTTCAAATTACAATAATCGCAACTAATTTCGTATATACCTGATTTCTCTTTAGTATTCCTTAGGGGACTTTTGATAGTATTTTCGGACCGAAAGGCAACTTGGAGACCTCTTTCTTTCACAACTTTATTAATGTTTTTCATGGTGGGGGTGGTATGGTAAACACATGTACTTTTTCTCCTGGTTACTTTGAGATATCAAACTTGTGGATTCGCGGATTGTATTTTTTATTTTTGTTTTTCTAATTAATTATTGATTATTTCTATGTCAAAGCCATTATATGTCGCGATATTTTTAATGAAATCCAGTTCTATTTCATATCTCTCTTTTGTTAACGGAAAATTTAGTAACCGATTGACTAAGAAATTAAAGGAAGCTATCTTATGTTGATAACTATGATTTGAATCCGCGATTATGAATCTATTAACATTGGTTTCTTTCCGAAAAATGTCGATTTCTAATCAGTAAAGTATCTAAAAAAGGTATCCTGCCATTGTGTTCCTTTTCCACCGTAAATTTAATCGTCGGAAATTTCAAATTTAATTGATTATCGAACATGTCTAATTCGCATTTCCGTGTATCGAAAATCGCGAGAATGTCATCTACTCTCGGGAAATATTTAGCGTTATTTTTAAATTCTACTTCAAATTGACTCTTGAATAAATTGGCTATGAAAGGAGATAGGCAGTTACCCATTGTTGTGCCTTGTTTCTGTTCATAAAATTTTTCTCCTACTTGGAAACAATTTTGCGTCATGCACAGAGTTGTCAATCTCATATATTCTTTTATTTTTGAAGGTTCAATGTTATTCTTGTGGAGCAAGCTTTCTAAATATTTCCATAGAGTCTGGAATAGGTACCGAGGGGAATAAAGACGTTACATCGAATGAAACTAAAATTTCACCGGCTTCCAGATCACAATCTTTAATTAATCTAACAAATTCTAAGGAATTACTAACCGACAAGTTTTCTGGTTTTACGGGTAAATTTTTGAATTCATTCACTAACCATTTGGAAATCAAGTAAGTCGGTGAGTTGATACCTGAAACGATAGGTCTCATCGAGTTACCTGGTTTATGTATCTTCGGCAAACAATACATTCTTGGTACTAAAGGATTACTAACATTCAATTTATACTTTTGTGTAGAAGTTATTAAAATTGGACATTTCTTTAACGCGTCTTTTGTGTCACTAATCATTTTAGGTAACGGGTTTCTCTTAATTTCTACATACGGACCTTCGGCAATTAAATTTTTGACTCTTTAAAAATAGTCGATTTTGTCCATAATTACTAACTTGTTCCCTTTATCTGCTTTTAGGTAAAAACAGTCCTTCGATCTAAGAGTTTTAATGATATTCCATTCTTTATTGACCGACTTCTGTTTGTGCTGCTGTAAATTCTTATCGATTTGGGTTTTACAAGCTTGTCGAATAAAGTTTTTTGGCCCTTGTTCAAAATACTTAATCGAAGTTTCGATACTTGCAATCACCTGTTTTATAGGAATCTGACGGCTTGGCAAACAGTATTTTAAACCTTTGTTTAACAAATCTATTTCTACATCACTAAAATTCTCGGATGATTGATTGATCACTAGTGTTTCTTTTATAGGAATTCTATTAATATACTTTTTTGGTGGACATAAATTTCTGAATTTCTTATTAAGTTTTAAACATTTCTTTTTCAATTTATGGTCTTTAATTTCCGTTATTTTCCTATAAAAGTTACACCACTCTTCAAATTCCTTATTGTTCATGCTTTTAGTTAATTTTAAATGCAAATTGTATAATTCTAATTCTAATTTACTACGTTTACTGTACAGATATTTCATTTCTAGGTTCAACCATTTCACTTTTGCATATGAAATGACCTTATCGTTATTTCTACAATTTGTCGTTACGTTTACGTTCATGAATTTAGGAAAAACATTGTTACTCTTACACCATTTCAGGAAATTAATATCTGTACTTATGAGTTTAACTTTAATATATAACTTATGAAATCTATTATGAAATCTAAGCGTGTTTAAGGTTATAAAAAGTTATAAAACAACTTTTTTGTTCATGAAATTATTTATATTAGGTAGTGTAAGAACAATAAATATGATATACAGAAAATATGGTACTTTTCTATTGTTACAACGTAAATTTTCTTTTCTCATCTATATTTTTACCGCCGAGCACCGATGGTATATTATTTTCCCTTTTTCGAGTTAAATTTCGTTTAACGCGGTGTAAGAACGTAAGTTTTTAAATATGAAAAAGAATTGACGTCACACATCAGAGGATATATATATATATATATATATAGAGAGAGAGAGAGTTTCCCAAAAAGACGGGACACTTATCGAAATATCGTTTTAAAGCGGTGGTCACAAATAAAATTTTGCTTTTGTAATTTAGAATTTTTATATTTTTAATTTAAAGAAAACTATTACTTAAGATTGTTTAATATAATAAGAATTTAGACAGGTCAAAAATGTAATAAAGACATTCAGGACTTTTAAGTACTAAAATTAAATTTATAAGTTTATTTATTTCATGTCGACATTTTATTTGAAGTATAAATTCAATTTCTGTATTAAAACAGATAATACAGCTATCTTTAAACTTGTAAGTAGGGAAAAATAATCTCACGAACATTTAAAGATATCTGGGTTTTGCACTCGAAATATTAAACACTCGTTAAATATTTGAGATATTAATTAAAATACAGGGTGTGTTATTGACTACTTTATGTAGCAGGGTAAAGTCTCGCCACGTAGATATAAAATAACACATTTTTCTTCTGCAATATTATCAATCTATACTAGTTTTAAATCCATAAACTTTACAATTTATTAAAAATTTATATAAAAACACTCCTGTGTCCTACTTTAACATCCTGTAGGGTATAAAAACTCACTGGTCTAAAGTAATACACAGCTGTGTTTTGGAAGATTAATATTGAAATCTAACAAATAATTAAATGATTTGCATACTATATATTATTAAAATTTGTTGACATTTTAAACATATAAGAATTAATGTATAATCTAACAAAGTGTGAATAATAAATGTATTAAACTTAACATGCTATCGTATTATTTCTCACTTTATTACATTAGATCAGGGATGCACAGACTTATAGGGAACAGTGGCCACTCGGGAAAATTATAAGCCAAGGACGGGCCACTACAAAGAATACTTATTAACACAAATATTTTTATTTTTAAATAGTATGAATTACTACAAATGATAAAAATAAAACAACATTCAAAAATGTTTGTTGTAATTATGCAATCGTAATGTAATCTAATCATTACAATGTAATATTTCATGTTTTATTATTTTGATGCATGACATTGCATTGACCTAACAATTTTGTTTATGTTTGGCTCCACATTACTTGTCGCCACACGTAAAATTGCTTCCAGATCTTCATTTTCCAGACGGTTTCGAATTTTTATTTTGTTAGGTTTCATCACTGAAAACGTTTGCTCACAAATCTGTCTGTCCAAATAAGCTTGCGTATTTCAATGCATTTATTCGCAACTCTTTATAAGCGGTTTTGTCAACGCAATGGTAAAAGTTGAGTAAATTACCTTCATTAAACTTGTTTCGTAAATTATCATCATTTTCCATGTATATCAATTCCAGCTGTATTGATTCCGGTACATTTTCGGGTGAAATGTTTTTTTGAAGTGTAGAAAACGATCATGAAAACTTGTATTAAAATATCAATTTTTTCAACATAAGCGACATTCACATCAGTTTTATTGAATTTCTCCATAATTTTTTTGTAGTTCGGAAAATGGCTGTAATTGGCTGAATTGATTTGTGTCCTGAAACGACTCAATTTGCATTGAAAGGACGAAACATGAGAGTGTAACTGCGAAATCAATTGATCTTTGCCTTGGAGTCGCGTATTTAAGACATTCAAGTATTTGTGATGTCTACAAGAAACGTTAAGTCACACAGCCAATCAGGGTTGTCGAGTTCGGAGACGTCCTATTCCTTTTCCGCCAGAAATATTTTGATATCTTCAATAAATTAAGAAACCGCTCTAGTGTCAACCCACGACTTAGCCACCTTACTTCAGTGTAAAACTGGAGATCACCATATTCGCTTTCAATATCCTCGAGAAATTGTGTGGATTGTCGGTGATTGAGACCTCGTGATTTTATAAAGTTTACAGTAGGTACTACAACTTTCATCACATTTTCAAATCCCAAAGGGCCTCTTGATGTATAATGCAATGAAACTGCATTCATTCTTTGGTATCTATGTTTTTAGTTTGTAAATACTCTTTTAACATAGTTATTATCCCAAATTTACTTCCAACCATTGAAGGTGCTCCGTCAGTTGTAATTCCAGATAATTTCCTTAAATCCAAATCCATTATAGAACATTTTTCTAGAAGAGCTTTAAGCATGTCACTCCCTTGGTTTGACTTGTCAAAGAACGCATACCAGTTCTTCACTCACTTCAAAATTTTGCGTTACACCTCGTAAAAATATTAAGAGTTGAGCAGTGGAACTTATATTTCTAGATTCGTCGAATGCTATAGAAAAAAACTCAAAACTTTTCGATTTCGTAACTAATTGCTCTTCTATATTAGCTGCTAATGTGGTAAGTCTTCTTTGAACAGTAATCCGGTTTAGCTGAATTTTCTCAAACCTCTTTGCATCTTTCGGACACATTTTTTTGCG
Organism: Melolontha melolontha; assembly: GCA_935421215.2. Taxonomy (NCBI): domain Eukaryota; kingdom Metazoa; phylum Arthropoda; class Insecta; order Coleoptera; family Scarabaeidae; genus Melolontha; species Melolontha melolontha. The sequence goes on along the minus strand of OW285236.1, from coordinate 34,778,680 downwards.
GCGATATCTAAACACTGCTTAACAAATTCACCATCTTTAAAAGGCCGACAAGTTTTCGCTATTATTCGAGATATTTCAAAGCTAACTTCAGGAGCTGTTTCAGCATCTTGAATTGGTTTTGTAAACATAGCTTGCTGGCCTATTAGTTCCCTTTGTAAAGTGGAAATTTTTTGCGTTCGATTTTCACCGGTTAATTTGGTAAAAGTATGAAAAGTTTCATAATGCCTTTTCACATTATATTCCTTCGGAATAGAAACACTACTCTTGCATATTAAACAGACACTTTTGTTATGCGATGAAATAAAAAAAGTATTTTTCGGTCCAAATATCTTGAAACTGTCGATTTTCATCTTCAACCTTACGACTACGTTTTTTACTGTGGTCTGGTTTATCCATATCAAAATTGATATTATATTGTTACGTAGGTAGATGCCAAGGTCGAACAACGAAATATTTATTCTTCACAGATTACAATTCAAACAATATAACGTTCGCTTGTCCGTAGTTAAAATTTAACTGCCCCGATAGCGCGCGATGCGTTGTGTTTGTACGAGTTACCTAACATCGACAACCTACCACATTGTTCGGTGATAATACCGACGTGTTTCGCGAATCTTCGAGTAATCTAGTTGGTTCGACAGATTTCTAGTGTCGTAACAATGTGCTAACAATGTGTGTGAACTACGAGGAGCATACCTGTCCTACGTAGTAAACCTGAACAAGAAAGTGGTAGGTACTTAAAGATACATATCTTACTAACAATTACAAAAGTTAGAATAAAATAAAAAGTTAAGAAAAATTGATTTGAATGGATGTTTACCTACTTTTATAGTTTTTCAAACAATTTTTAAAATTCCGTTGGCGGGCCGCATAAATATCGACAGTGGGCAGCATGCGGGCCGCGGTATGTGCATCGCTGCATTAGATGCTAGGCCTAGTTGCAAGTAACCCTTTTTGTAAAACAAAAACCCTCAGAGCAATTAAGAGTCTAAAATAAAAATATGTGTGTATGATGATTCATGTTTATTAATTAACGATACATATTTAAATATTTTGAAAATCAAATTACACAGCAATACGTCAGTTCTGACACTAAATTTCCAAGGCTTGCTTTATTCACTGCAAAATATCAGGCAATTATATTTCAACAGACTTTAACGCTATAAATAAAGCAAAAGTGCAAAACTCTCAGAGACGCCTTGTATTTCGGTTTGATAAAAAAATAGCAATAGAAGAAAACAACATAAATTAATAACCTTACTATATCTATGCTTTCAATATTGTCTGCCTTTAACGTGCTATAATGTAATATAATTCCTTTTGAGACCTCGAGTAAGGAAAAGTAAATCATCTGTGAAACTTAAATATCAAGTTACCCGTAGCAGCTCCTTTCCCGATCTCCTGTTAGAAGATAAGAAAAAGGAAACTAGAAAACGGAGTGGATAATGACACGTCGTTTCGTCATTACTTTGTAGTTTGTAACGACGAACAGAGAGAAGTACAGGTTGTCGATTTCGTTAGGAGAAGAGGCTGTTGACGGTCGGAATGCTGGGCGTACAACACCAAAACTTCTTACTTCTTTTTCGTTCGTTATTATGAACTCTCTTGAATTAGAAGTTGTAATTGGCCTGAGATAGGAAAAGAAGAAGTTTCCGGGAGATTTTTTCAATTCATTAGTGTATATGTTGGTGGTCGTACAGGGAACAATTTTTATCTTCTTTTACTAGAAAAATAAAATAAGCAAGTAGGACTTATAACATGCGAGCAAAAGTGATTGCCGCCCACGTAACTGATTAATTAATTTCACATTCATAAGTTACCGCATTCACAGTATTTACTTCATATACAGGCTGATTCATTTTCGGCCATGGGGATCTAGCTTATTATTGGTGATAGAGTATAGGTTTAAATTTGGCAAAGTTGTTAAATTTTGTGTTTGTCATAAATCCGTAAAGAAAATAGATATGTGACAAATGACCTTCGTTATTTAAAAAAAAACGCGAAAACCCCATTTTCTTCTTTTACCTGTAGCGCCGACATTTGGCTTTGTTGAGAAAATATAAAAACACATCCTTGTGGTCATTTCTAAACCTCTATCCAGTGGTGTACTCTAAATTTTTATACGACGTTTCGTTTCTTTCTGGCCATCATCAACTATCTAATTTCTTATAGGCGCCATATTGGATTTAGACATCTTCAGAAAGAGTTTTTTTTTCTGATTTCAACCATTTACCACATGCTGACTATAGTTTTTGACATTAGGTTTTATTTGAAAGAATAAATTATAAGATTAAATAAGGTAGCCATGGAATTTCAATCTGTCAAACATTTCATTTATTGTTCATTAATAATACAAAAATGTCATACACTAACGAAGAGAAACGAGATATGATAAGTATTTTTTATTCTTCGAACCGAAATTCAACAGTAGCGAGTACAAGATATCTACAATTATATCCAGAACGACAACAGCGTCATCGTACCATTTTTCTAGATCTCGATTTAGATCTAGATTTTTATAGATAAATAATAATCCATCAATTTCTACACGCGAAGTAGCGTCAGAATTAAATTTGTGCCAGTCCAGAGTTTGGAGAACTTTACATAAAAGTAGGGTTAAACCATACAGGATCCATGTTAGTCACTCTTTACTGCTTGGAGATAATTTGAGAAGGCTAGAATATTGTAATTGGTTAATGGGAAGGATAGAAAATGACGAAAATTTTTTAAGCAAAATCATCTAGTAAGATGAAACAAAATTTACAAATTCTGGAATGTTCAACAGAAATACGGAGCACTATTGGGCAGTACAAAATCCCCGACAAAACAGGGCTAGAAGACCACAACATCGTTTTGGAATAAACGTTTGGATGGATATTTTGGCAAATCGTCTCTTAGGACCAGTTATGTATGAAGAACATTTAAATGGAGAAAGATATTTAATCATTTTACGTACATACGTATCTGACTATCTTGACGACAATATCCAATTACAATATTTATGGTGGAAACAAGATGGCGCACCAGCACACAATGCAACTGTTGTTAGAGATTTCTTAAATCAAGAGTTTGCAAACCGTTGGATTGGAAATAGGGGAGTTGTTGAATGGCCTGTGAAATCACCTGATTTAAGTCCGCTAGATTTTTTTTTATGGGGATATGTTAAAAATAATATTTATAAATTAGATGCGCCACAAAACATTGAGGAATTACGAGACAGACTTCAGAATGCCTTCGATGCAGTTCCTAGAAGAACTATAGAAAGGGCAGTACAAAATGCCAGAAGGCGTGCCCAATTGTGCATTACAGAAGATGACCAGATAATTGAACATTTACTGTAATTGTTTATTGTTTACTTTTCTATGTATTTTTATTAATGTTTTTGTTATCTTGTACTCGCTACTGTTGAATTTCGTTTCGAAGAATAAAAAATACTTATCATATCTCGTTTCTCTTCGTTAGTGTATGACATTTTTGTATTACTAATGAACAATAAATGAAATGTTTGACAGATTGAAATTCCAAAGGCTACCTTATTTAATCTTATAATTTATTCTTTCAAATAAAACCTAATGTCAAAAACTATAGTCAGCATGTGATACATGGTTGAAATCAGAAAAAAAAACTCTTTCTGAAGATGTCTAAATCCAATAGGGCGCCTATAAGAAATTAGATAGTTTATGATGGCCAGAAAGAAACGAAACGTCGTATAAAAATTTAGAGTACACCACTGGATAGAGGTTTAGAAATGGCCACAAGGATGTGTTTTTATTTTTTCTCTACAAGGCCAAATGTCAGTGCTACAGGTAAGAGAAGAAAATTGGGTTTTCGCGTTTTTTTTTTAAATAACGAAGGTCATTTGTCGCAGGTCTATTTTCTTTACGGATTTATAACAAACACAAAATTTAACAACTTTGCCAAATTTAAACCTATACTCTATCTCCAATAATAAGAGAGATCCCCATGGTGAGGGCCGAAAATGAATCAGCCTGTATATATATATCAATTACTATTAGCTGTTGACATTAGAAATTGTTCTTGCGTATTTAACTTTATTTTTTTGGAGTAATAGTTCATTTCAGAGATCAATACATCAACTTTGTGTATCTAATGTAAGCATAACATTAAAAATTGTGTTAATTATTATGACTAATGGCTAAATTCATGTTTTTCTGAAAACGTTTTTGTGAAGATGGCATTTACATCAAAACATGACGCATATACAGGCGCGGAACCAACTTACACATTTCAAATGTGCATAGTGAGCCACCGTGATGGCTCGCCATGGTTGGCGGGAAGGGGATGGTAGAGGGGTGGACGCAATTTCATATTGTCAGTCGCGGTGTAGTACTGGAACGTGAACACCGTGTTGCCTGCGTTCGCAGTTATTACAAAACAAATTCTGTGACGGAAGGCAGCGTGTTTATCGACGATAATTCAATATAGGTCGACATGGTCACGAATCCTCTCATAATAGTAGCTGCATTGACTTGGGTGAAAAAATTTGAAGAAACTGGTACCGTGTTACACGTGAAGCATGGTGCTTCACAAACAATATGGACGCCAAGAGAACCTGCAGACCGTGAGGGAAGCTTTTAAACGCACTCCTCTCCGTTAGGCGTGCCACCAATCTCGCATTTTAGATATCAGTAGAAAAGTTTATTTCGAATGCTAAAAGAGATAAAATGTCGCACTCAAAAACTGCAAATTTTCCAACAATTTAACGAAAGAGACAAGGAAGGAAGACTTGTTTTCTACACAACCATGAGTGGGTTGGCCAACAAGGTGATGTCCAGTGTGTTTTGGAATGCATGCGGTATCATCTATATCGATTACTTGGAAAATGGACAAACAATAAATGGAGAGTATGCAGCGGTATTGTGCCAGTTGAGCAAAATAATCAAGGAGAAACGTCCTCGTTTGGCAAAATATCGTCGAATTCAAGTTAACATTACCGTATTCGCTATATTTCGCCCTCAGTGACTTTTTTATTCTCAAACTTGAGAAAATTGCTCTGTGGAAAACGGATCACGTTGAACGAGGAGGTCATCATCCAAACAGATGCCTATTTTGAGGACCTTCCGAAATCCTACCTTTTGGACAGCTTAAACATTTGAAGAAACGCTGGGAAAAACAATTAAGAGGACACTGTTAAAAAATAAAAAAAAATTCCAAAATAATTTGTTTCTCTATCTTTTTTTAAGGAATTATTGAACCCATCCTTATATAATAAAGAAGTAGGAATTAGCTTAATATATTACATGTGACTACACTAAAAAGAACAAGGCTCGGAGCATACTGCGCATGCGCTATTAATACCGGGAAATTTTTAAAATACGAATAAATCGAAGGCAGGGTTGTTGAGGGTTGATGTTGACGAACGCATTGTAGTAAAAGGTTTTCAAAAGTAACAGTTCCATTTGAAGGCGCAATATCGTCAGACTTTGTCGAAGGGCCTGGTATATTGGAGACATGGACAGAGGTTATCCCATTTGAAGTATTTGGGAGCTGAATTTGTGGGTCATCAATATTTTCTGCAGCTCTGTTAGTGACTATAGTATTTTGGGAGTCCCATCGTTTTAATGCTTTGATGTCGAATTTTTCTCTTGCTACGACTCTGTCATCAAATGGCACAATACCGGTCTTTCTAAAACCACTAATTATTACATTTGCCTCGATGTCTCTCCACGTTTCTGCAATAAGTATTGAAAACATCTTTTTTGGTAGTTTACGCCCAACATTGCCACGTAACCAACTTGTTATCCCAGGTTGTTTTTAGAGATTTAAATACGGAAACGTCGAGGGGTTGCAACAGGTGTGTTGTGTGAGGTGGTAATTTTAGAATTGTAATATCTTGTCGCCTTGCCAAGTCAATAACTCGAGTGCTGACATGTGAGGAATGCCCATCGTATATGATGAGTACTGGCCTCTGCTCGCCCAAAGCAGGAATAACAGTGTTTTGTAGGTAGTTGAAGAAAATATCACCAACCATCCACCATTTTTACTGGCAGCGTACGACATTCCAGGGAAGACATTGTCAGGAGCTTGCCATTGGTCCCAGATATTACCACCTTTAAAAATGATTAATGGTTGACCTTTTTCTCCAGAAGCACTGGCCAATAATGAGACAGTTGTATTTTCACGACCAGGAGTACTAGAAATACGGGAGCAGGGCAGTCCTCTTCCGCCGACAACTTTTGTTTTACTAGAATCTATGGCGAAACTACTCTGGTCACGGTTCCAAATTTGAGTAGGCCTCTCTTCAAGTTGTAGTTCGGCTAAAGTTTCTTTCAGAAGTTTACAATATCCATAAATTATGAAAGGGTCAGTGGATTTTTTTCTTGCAAATTCTATAGATTGTGGTTTCTTCAGACTTCAACCATGCCTTTTCTTAAAACCAAGAAACCAGTCAGTTCCTGGTATGCCATTTTTAAATGAAGTATTTACAAGTTTATGCTCCTTTACAAACTTGAAAACTAGCTGTAAAACTTCCTTTTTGAATACTCCAAATCCCCACTTCTCTAAAGTGGTAATCCCTCTCGCTAGTTCAAGCTCTTGATTCCAATCCAATGCAGTTGATCTGCTTTTCTTTTGTTTTTTTGCACCCCGAAGACTTTTTAAACGGCTGTAAATGGTACAGTATGGAATTTTATAGGTTTTGGAGGCTTTGTCACTCGACCCGCTTGTATTTCCCGTATAGCTACTTGTAGGTCGTCCGCGGAGTAAACTGGGTTATCACGCTTTCTTTTATAATTACGAACCATTTCGATCTGCAAATTTATATGGGGTAAATATAATATGCATAGGGGCAAATGTGATATGCCGTAAATCACATTTGCCCCGTTGTATTATTTTTAAGGGACAAATGTAACATACGGTAATATTAAGAAAGACGCAAGTACCTCATGAAATGTAACATTCACAATATAAATTACACAGTTTTTCCACGTCAGACCAAATTTTTGAACAAGCCGGTTCTAAAAATTCCAAATGCTTCTGCGAATTCAAGAAACACAAGAAATTTACGAAATTTTGACCTGGTATCACATGGGTTCTCCTCTGTAATATTTGTTCTCTTTGAATGAAATAAATCCTTGTAGATAGAAAACGTCTTTTTACATCGAACTGGTTATAGGTGCATACTAGAAATATTCTTTTATTTCAGCGTAATTTAGCAGTTAGATTTTGGGACATCGTCCCCATACACAATTGTCCCAATGTTATTAAATCTGGATTTCTATTAAAAACTGTGTCTAACTCTTGCCGAAGGCCACATCCGAAGTGACTTGGAATATTTTTCAAATTATTAATAGTCACATCTAATGTGGTTAATCCATCATTAAATTTGAGATTTCGATTTTCAAAATAAGTGATTAGTTTTGGCAAATTTCCAAAGTGTTCCTGAAGAAAGTACAACTGTTTTTTAAATTTGGAATTTTTATTAGTTTCTCGCACTCGGAAATACTTCGACCATCGTCATTTAAACATGTAACGAAATTTTGTAAGCTGTCAAAATTCTCTGCATATAAACTAGTAACCATCTTCTAACCATGTTCCCCATTTAGTTATTACTGGAGAGGGAGGCAGTGACTAAGATGGAAGTTTTTTCCTGTAAAAAGTTACTCTCAATGGTGCTTTTCCGAAAACTTTTTTAAAAGCGGATACAAGTCTTTCAACTTCTGGAAAGGTGTCTCTTATATATTCACAGATTCTGTGGAAAGCATGTGCTACACAAGTAATATGCAGCATATTAGAATATGTTTCCTTTAATAGTCTGCCTGTTTTTAACTGTTACTGACAAATAACAGTATTTTGTAACATGTTGTCCGAATAAGCATTTGGTGCATATTCTCGTAAATGGTTTTAGCTATTGTTTCCGCATCAACTGTATTTATAACTTTTGTTGCTCTTACATATGCGTTCTGTGGAATAGTTGGATGTAGTACACCAGCTACAACATTTACCACACAGCGTCATAATATATCGACAGTTTCGTCGGCACTTATCCATAGGTACTGACTTGAAAGATAGCTTCTAATGCGTTCTACTGCTTTCATGTAGCACTTAAAAACATAATATTTGCGTAAGGTGGATTCAGGATAAGGAACATTTCGACCAGTATATTTTTGGAGAAATGTTTTGAAGGTGGGATTGTTAAGTTTATTTAATGGAATATTTTCCGATCTTAAAGTTTCATAAAGTTCTTCGTTAAAATTGTCAGATTCCAACGGGTCTAATTTCTGTGTATGTGTTTGCAATGCTAAGTGACGTTTTACGTGCGATTTCTTGGAATTTTTTAAAGATAATTGACAGGCGTTGCTATAAGTTCCGGAAACACTGGCAATGGACATACAATCACTATGAACCTTTATTGTTTATTCTTCAAATATATTCACAAATCATGTATTCAAAAACTTAATAAATCTTATTGTTTAACCTAAACCAAATTACAATTATACAGTTTTAATGAGGGTTGTCGGAAATACACACATAGCTTTGAAGTTTTTATTTTTGTTCTGATAAAATCTTAAAATTACCACACTAGTGTATCTCAATTAACCCAGGGATCAAAACCCTCCAAACGCGAAGTTACGACTCAAGGTGTTTGGTTTGACTTTTTAAAATATAAGGTTCTATGGATATCTTGATTTTACTGATATATTTACTTCGAAGAATTTGTGTTTTAGAACGCTTGTTTAGTCGAAATCTAGTTCCTTCAGAACAAAACGTCTATCTCCACACTGTATATAATTTTCTTTGATCCCTAATCTATGAGACTTTAATTTTTAAATTAAGTTATGCAGATTTCTTAAGGTCGTTTGTGGAAGTCAATTTTCTACGCTGTTACTTAGATATCTTGCATAAATATTCTGTTACAATGATAAATTTACTATTAATTAATTTAAATTAATTATATAGTTACAAATGAAACAGACATGTAATATACACATCTGTAACTGTACACATGGACAATATATCCATATAGTCTTTGAAATATTTGTTTTGAGTTTTTACAGACTTCAAACTATTGTTATCTTATAGTTATCTTACTTACGCTGACCTTTGTTGCTAATACATATTTTCGAATTTGTCGTGATACATGTTTTGTTAGATTAATTCAAAAATAATTATTTTAGTTAAATGGAAATGAATAATAATAATTTATATTTACGACTGTATGAAATTTTGTTGCTATTGAAAATACTACTCAAACGTCAATCCCTTTTGCTACAGGTGTTTATTCTTTTCAAGATTACACTATGAATGCTATTAACCAAACATTGTCTTCGTAATCAGACGTAGATATTTCGTTTTCAAGGCCAGAATGCATAGAAACAATACTTCGTAATCACTACCACCATCGCCATAATCGCCCCATTTTGACAATACCCCACTTTACCTTATGTAGTTAATTGTAAAGTCGCTATCCCTTCAAATCACACTCGTACTTTAGAAAGTTAAGTTGGTTTGAAAGTATTTTTGTTATTATCGATTTAATGAGGCGTCCTTGCCATACAACTTTTTATATCTAATTAGTAACAATATAAGCATAGTCATCACAAGTACAATACACAATAGGTAAGACTTTTCAATTTATTAGCTTCTTATTTGTTAGGATGAACGCTAATGACATTAAAATCAATTAAAAAAATTTATGATAAACATAACTCAACAGTACGATATTATGTATATTATAAAAATCACATAATCCTCTCATTATTGTAAGCAATAAATCATGGCGGAGAGATACAGTAATTGTTAAAAATTACACGTTATGAAAAAAAGAAAAAAAAAAACGATATAAAGGAAGCTAAAATGATATAAACGCGCTCAATATATCAAAACAAATTAACCATAATACACTTGCAAGACGAGAAAAAAGGAAGCAAAAGACATACATATAAAGAAAGAAACCCAATACATATTGGTTTATTTTTAGAACTCTTCGATGCGATAAGCTCCTTGTGTATAATGACGTTTTTGCGGCAAGATACTCATTCCTCAACAACATGCAATACCGATTTATCTTTCACGTATGTATGTGCATATGTACGTATGTATGTATAGAATATGTGTGGAGTTTTTATTTGTAATTGCACTTAGTTATCTCAACAGCTGCGCGTCGAGGTTGTTTTATAAATAAATGAAAATCCAATAGATCAGATCGTTTCTGTCTGGTGTTTTTTCTTTTTATCTTTTCCCCCTTTTTTTTTAATATATGGTTTCTTTGCATCGTCAATGTCGTAATGACTTTCCTTGTAATTATCATTAAGTTGCGAGACAAAATTTATGAAATTAAACAAGAGAAGTAATACAATGCGAACGTATAGTTTAATTGCCACTGAACACATGTTTTTATAAAAATCTTTATAATCATGATTCATGATTAAAGACGGCAGACTATGTGCCCACACTGTCAAATTTAATAATAATATGTTTATATACTGAGAAGGATTGTTCGACGTTGAGAGATGTTATATTTGCATAGTTAAAGTGCTCTTTGTATCTGTACAATGGATCTTCAGTATTGGTAAAAAGTTGCCCTAATTTTGTAAAATCTACATTTTTATCTAATACACCTTATGTGTGTTATTAAATTTAACAGTGTGGGGCACATAGTCTGCCGTCTTTATTCATGATTGTATGCCTTCATGATTCATGAAGGCATACACGCATTGCTGTTTCAAATGTATTACTCCCAGAAATAAGTGTCCGATTTTAGATTTGTTTTCGTCTGTAAATAAGTATGGCCATTTTCTCAAAACAAACTTTTTCCTTATATGTTTCATAAAACTAAGTTAGTTAAGCTTATTAAACCAGAAATTAAACTAAAGCAATAATATTTTGGACTTTTTTCACAAGATCCATACCACAATTAATAACAGAAGGTAGCATCCCATTTCTTTGTAAGTGATCCTTTCCCATATGGGTAATCGACCATCAATTCTCATAGTTTTTATCATAGACTGCTGGTAAGTATCCAAAGTATCATTATCTAATTCAGCCTAAGCATTTATAACGGCATTTTTACGGCGGTTTTACCACTCAGTGGTAAAACCGACAGTCCGGCAAACTGTAGACTTGGGTTCGAGTCCCAACATAGACAATATTTTTCAATTAAAAAAATTTCGTATGATTTGCTTTGTAATTTGTAGACAGCAATGTTTGCATCCCCCCTTACTTTGCAATTACTTACATACGAACTTGATATTTGTAAATATTTCATATAAAAGCCGAAAAACTCCAATAATTTATTAATTGTTATATATATATATATATATATATATATATATATATATATTGTTAAAAGGCAATAGGTCGTATAATAAATAATACACAATTTATTGGTTAAATATAGCGGAGCTGGTATATTAAATAGCCCTTAATTGGTTCGACAAATTATTATAAAAACAGTGTATAACAGGCCCTATGTTGGGCTGACAAATGATATATAACAAACCTATAAGGCCTTACAGTTGTGCATTTAATTAAAGTTAAAGTAATAATTAATTTTGCCCAAAAAATAAAATATATTTGAATATTCACGTACGGAGTTATAGAAGTGCTTTATAGATGGCGTTAAAGTTATATTTTTACAGTTGACATAGGTGTAACTTATATGAACTTGACTACAATAATAAAAACAGTTTATACTTAACTTCTTTTCTGCCTCCTTTACGTGCTAAACTTATTACTAAGTATTTTATGGGTATCTTAATCACAATGTGGCTAGCTCAGATTATAGTGATTAAGATTAACGTAAATGCGGGTTCGGTGTTTTGATAGAAAGTAGTAATACCTTTAAACTAACTTATGCTAAGTGAATGAACTTCCAAAGTTGTTAAAGAATAAGACAAGAGGATGAATGGTAAATATCACTGGTTTAATTGGATTCTCAAAGCATAAAAGGTAAGTTAAAATACCATATATTATTACATTTGCATGAAAAGTCACGTGATTCGATATAATATAAAAGTAAGGTTAAATGTTATTATGAAATCGTTATAACTCAAATATTTAAATTAGGTAACACAAATTCAAAGTAAGAAGAACCGTATTTTTCGGTATTAAACTGTATAGTGATCAAATGCTAACATTTTTGGAATTTAAATGAAATATAAACGATCTTTTTCGCAATGTAACTAATAAAAGTTTATATTTTAGGAGATTATTAAATAAATACTCAATTTTGATGCTGGTTGTTTTTCTGTATGGATGTTGGATGTTCGAGTCTTGGTACACAGGAAAAACGGGTTCAGGTGCAGGAGAAAAGCTGGTTTTGTTCCAAATTCGGGTTGGCGTCCTTTAGAAATTGGAGTTTTGGTTATCAGTGCTCAGCGGGTTCAGGATAAGGTAACCTTCGTAAAAAACGTTGCTAGTGGATCGGGAACTTATAGGATAACTTCTTGGTAAGGTTTCGCTAATTTATTTTAGATTTATATCACTTTATTCCTTCACATACTTTTATAAAAATTAGACGCGTTGTACCATTTTTTATTACACAAGCTAACTCTCTATTGTTTTTGTTAATTCTCCAGGCATCTTATTTTGAATGTTGTTTATATTTATTTAATCTCGACAATAATTTTCTCAAAATAAAATAAATTACTACAACCAATCGTTTTGACATTTCATCTAAATTATTGTATTAATTTTACAATGGATAAAAGTTTATTTTAAATGTTCAATTTCCGCTAATTACCTATTTTCATTTGGGATAATTCCCGCCTTATCTGATTCAAAATAGGTACAGCTATGCCCATAATATGTGACATATAATTCCAATCAATTAAGTTAAATATCTTCGGGAAAATTAACATGTATATGAAAATGACTAAATTGAATGGTTACAAGAAATTCAATAATTAAGTGATACAAATTTGATAAATTAAAAACGCGGCATTAACTTTATTGATGTGGCATGTGAAAAATGCAGTTCTAACAAGGACTTATTCTAAATTAACAATTTAAATATTAATACTGTATTTTTGCTCTAGGCCCCTCATGCACATGGGTAGCCTCATTACAATATATATATATATATATATATATATATATATATATATATATATATATAAACTTAAACTTAACAAAGTATCGATTCCAAAGCATCGATACCTATCGATACTTTACTGATTCCAGTACTCAGAATCGATACCGTGTACAGACCCGATACATCGATACCTTGATTGGTATCGCTACCCGATACCGAAAACGTCGGTATTGCCCAGCCCTAGTCAACACTATCGAACGCCTTACTATAATGTAGCATAACCAGTAAAGGCATAGAGTTATCATCTCTAGATCTGAGAATGTCATCTGTGACCTTCAAAAGGGCAGTTATATTCCGTAATTAATCTGAACGTTTGCTCTTTCTAATAAAACAGAAATCATTGAAAAATTTTGAATGGTGCATTTTTTATAGCATTTTTAAACGGAAGTTAGCTGATGGCAAACCTCTTCTATCAAAACATAACAAAGACATAACAAAGATATAAGAAAAGCCAAATTCAAGAGAAATAGGTATAAGAAGAAAAGAAAACAGACAGAAATAACAAACAAAATACATATATGGAAACTGTAATTGATTAAATACATTTTCTAAATTATTTAATTTAGAAAACTATCTAATTCAAAGAATAATTATATAATTTTCTAATAATAAATAACAACCTAATTGCGCAGTTGTTTGGACTATTTCCATCGTTTGTGGGATTTCAATAATCCGACGTCTCGGCAGTAAATCTACTTTCGTCTTGCTAAAAGTTATCTCATTTACCTAAAATAAATATATTTTAGTGAAACATGACAAAACTAAGTGTTCGGTAACGACAATTATAACGATAAATAGTTTCAAAGAGATAAAGAGGAAATATACCAAATATACCGTATGTGCTAAATATCATTAGGCATAGAGAATCAACGTATGAGTACATACAATCTATACGTACATGAAAAAAGCCAGTCCAATGCTAGCGAAGACCGCGACGACTGACGATTGTCTCCGATACCGATTGACTGGAAATTTTGCATTCAGTCTAGCTAGTCGGCCGTTACAGTTTGAAAGCGTAGAATAAAATTTATGTATAATGGCTCTTTATACACCCACTGAAAAGCTTCAGTTAGAAAAATGGTTTTATGCTGGCAAGTCTGCAATAGAGTGCATGAATTTGTTTGCGCTGACTTTTGCAGACCGTTCTGTACCTTGCAGACAAACAATTTATAGCATTATAAATAAATTTGAAACTTGTTTCTGCCTCAATAACTGTACAAAATACAAACCAAGAGAGGTATCACCACAAAAAATTGAGGAAAGAGAACGGCGGGATGTATTAATTTGTAGTATTGTGGAAATTGATAACACGAGATCTACTAGAAGTGCTGCGGAGGAATTGGGTACAAGTAATGCAACTATTTCACGTATTTGGAAACGTAATGGTTTAAAATGTTTCAAATATTCGACAACTCAAGAAATATTTCCCGAGGACAATTTTCGGAGAATGGAGTTTTGTCAGCACGTTATGGAAATGATACATCGAGATGAAAATTTCGTTAAAAATATTCTCTTCACCGATGAATCAACTTTTCCATTACACGGAAAGCACAATCCCTCTGTTCTTCGATATTGGGCTTCGGAAAATCAACACCGGAATTTTGCAAATCGCAAAACATTGGAATAAATCAGGAAATCGTTTGGTTCCAACATGATGGCTGTCCATCACATAATGCAGTGAGGGTAAAGGAATTTCTAGGAAATACGTTTCCTGGCCGTCTTATTACTGGAACAGGAAACATTAAATGGCCCCCGCGATCTCCTGATCTATCTCCAAATGATTTCTTTTTGTGGGGATATCTAAAAAATATTGTTTATACTCATGAAGGTGGTAGAGCAGAAAATCTAGTTGCCTTGAGAGAAAAAATAACTGAGGCTGCGAATTCATTGACTGCCGACATGTTAGCAAATGTAAGAGCTAATTTCTACGACCGCTTAGGACAATGGCTTGCTGTGCAGGGAGGAATTTTTGAACCTCTTGTCTAATTTATTATAATTTTCAGAATCCTTTTTTATTTATTTTATTAGGATTATTCTTTAATTTTATTAGAATTACGCTTTTGTTTATGCGACGCACCGCAGCCTAAAAATTTCCTGCATCTAATGAAAGAAATAAGAAAAGCGAATCCCTTGCAATTCGTAAATGTTATTTTAGAACGCATTACAAGTACCTATGTCGATGGTGAAATGATTACTGACAACTGCGAAACAATCGGAGACAATCGTTGCCGGCCGTCGCGGTCTTCGCCGGCAATGGATCGGTTTTTCCATATACATATACATCGTATGTACTCATACGTATTCCCTATGCCTAATGATATTTGACACATGCGGTATGAACAACGTCAATGACAGAAAAGCAACTAAAATCAACAAAATCTCAACAACTATTTTCATGTGCTTGTAATACAGTGTCTTAAATACAGTTTTGATACGGAGCTTGCAGGAAACAATACTTTTTACGACAATAATTTTGAATCTCATGACATTTCATAAACTATAGAAGCCTAATTGTCGGAAGACAACAACATATACACACACATAGAACATACACATTTCATATCACTTTGTTCGATATTAATGCTTGCGCACGAAACAAACAGAAAACAAGTAAAATAAACATTTGCAGTAGATTATGTGGCATCTGTTCATATCGGTCGGTCGGGTAGATAAGCAGCGGTTCAACGAACGACCTCAGTTTTGAAAAATTACTATTCACGTTTACAGCAAATGGGGGGGTGCGCCCGCAAATAAAAGATATTGCGTATAAAATTAAAAAAAAAGACAATTTCTAAGAATTGTTTTCACACAACATTCTTTTTTATATCAGTGTCTATGCTTATGTAACATTTTAGTCTGGTATATATACATATATGTACATACTCACATATATTTAATTACGATAAGAATTAAGAACGTGATTGTGTGTTTGCATAAATTAAATTAAGGTTTTTGGGTTGATTACGCAAGTAATACTAATTGTGTTTTATCGTATGTTGATAGAATGAATAGTTTGATTGTACTTTTTTTTCACGATTAATCTTTAATAAATATGTTTTCAGTAGCTATCTATTTTATCGTGTAATGTAAGGTTACTATTTTTCTTAATTTCTCACTACATATTTTAGGTTATTAGGGCGAAAGAATGGATCCATTTTTTTAGGATTCTGAATTAAAATAAAATACAAGGGGAGATTTTTACGAGTGCGATTCCAAAGTAAAGTTCCGTTTGGTTATTAAAAAAGACACCAATAGATCATCTTGTTTTTCTTTTATTTTAATTTCATTCAAAAATTTGCGCGCGATAGAAATATCCCACTTCTCTTTTGGCAAATTTATGTAAATAAATATAACTTTAAAGTATGTAGTTCCTATTGGCGAGCGGGAGGTAAAACACAAAACGCAAGGCCCTTTTTTAAGCACAGACCAATGAAGAGGCGCAATATACAACAAACAACTATTGCCGATAAATTTAGTGTGACAAACTAGATATCGGTAATTAACTTCGAAAGCTAATAAATTGCAATCTTGTCATCCAAAAATGCAAGTATTGAGAATCGTCAGGAAGTCTACCGTAGCACATGGTCTATTGTGTAAACCGTAACAAAATAGGGGTCGAATGTCCGTAAACAAGTAATTACTTCAATGCCTCGAGAACTGACCTAATGTGTAAAGGCCACACACACAGGTCAGTAGAACCCCTTTGATTGAACGGATCACTGAAGAGTTGACACACAGTATATAGTATAGACGCTTTTCAACAATAGTCGATTGTTTCTTAGACTCGCTTTCTTTGTGAGTTCGTGTGTATTTTCAAAATTTCATCGTTAAGTTAGAGATCATAAATTGACACATTTGCGAAATAAACTTTTAAAGCATGACAAACTGAACAGTCAGTAATAAGATATATGTGTATGAAAACATGAAAAGGGTGGTTATATTGGGTGTATGAAAGGAAGTACAAAGGGCAAATCATTATATTGCGTTTGATAACCACAATTTTGAAAAGGCGTGTTTTGTGATATTTAAGATGATAAAAAGTCTTGAAACACAGAAGACCAGGGTCAGTCAGTCAGACAGAATTCAGTTAGAAGTCAGTCAGAAGTTAGTAGATTCATAGATACTACGAAAACAGCCAAGAGTGCTGTTTGAGGGAGTTTTCTCCCTAAATAAATATATATATCTTTATGTATTCGAAGATATATATATATATATATATATATATATATATATATATATATATATTGAAGTGATACGTTGAAGCTGTATATAAAATATAAGCCCCACGTTGGTTCGTCAAATGAAGTGATACGTTGGAGCTGGTCAAACTAAGAATGAAGAGAAATAAAACTGTTAAAAGATGAATATAAGTTAAATGTTGAAGATTTTGAATTTAAAAATTGGGCGCCATAAAATTAAAAGTTCTTAGTTTGTTCAACGCTATCTGTGTACTTGTAAAATAACTTGCTAACTGGGGTAGAGCATGAGTACATGAATTTATTATGCTATCTCTCTCTCTGGATCTTCGTCGGCGGGTATCATCCGTAAGAACAATGTAATAAGTATATGAATTAAGTCAAACTCAACAATTAAACAATACAAATAAAAGATTGAGTTAAATTAAAGAAATAAAAATTTATTAATGTAAAAATAGATAACTGTACCAGAAATTGAATTAAAAATAAGGAAACTGAAATATTTATAGAATAATATGTGCTACATAACATAAAAATCGGAATTATTCAATTGTGCACATGTGTTATTAAATGCCTATAAGGTTATGTTCAGTGAATACAATGTAAATAAATATTGGATGGTACTTAAATTAGACACAAAATTGGTAAGTACGAAATTATCTTAAGAATTATGAATGTATGATGGTTGTATTTTGATTGATGTTTTAAAAATGTAAAAATTCAAGTTTTTAATGTAAATAATGATTTATATTGAATAGTTTAATTTAGATAAATATTAATTTTTAGGTATTAATTGGAATAACGTGGATGGGAACCTGGTTTTCCGATGTATATAGCTTTTATGTGTGGTCTGGAAATGCGATGGTCGGGATCACCAAAGTTCGGCGTCTTCTCCACGATGTATCGGAGTTTGTAGCGATCGACGGCTTCTGTTCGGCCTAGACTGCGTAGTCCCAATTACAAAGATGCTTTGCTCGATTATTCTAATTTTCGATGTGGTAATTTCCAAATTTGATTACCAAAAGTTGGGCCAATTATTTGTGTATCGAATGATCGAAAATTTGGTATGATATACTTGGTTTTATATTAATAAATAATTTAAATTTCACGATGTTCAAAAATATACAGCCATTTGTTGTAGAAAAATTATATCAGACGCCGTTTTTCGGCTTTCTTATTCCACAGCCTATTTTAATTATTATCAAAAAGCCTCGAAGTTTTTACTTTCTTTGCATCAATTAAAATATGAATTTATATAATATTTCGGTTTTAATAAGTTTATAAAATTGGTGGAATCATTTTGAAGTGCTTATAATATACATTTAAATATAGATTTTAGTTGAAATTCGTACAGTTAAAATCGTTTTCGCGGGTTCATTATAGTTTGAAATTAGTGGGCGTGGCTAATTAGCATCGATATAACAACTTGATGTAGATAAATTAGATACCTGTAATTTCTCGCGTATAATTTGAATTATGAAATAAAAAAATTTAAGTATAAAAAGTAAGTTAGAAAATCAAAATAAGTTAATTATAAATTATAAAGTTAACGTCATATTAATTTATCTACATTTCGATACTAATTTCACAAATTACGTCCGCTAATTTATTCTTTATACAAGGTGTTTCATGTGTTATTTAAATGTATTTCACATTGTAGGAGCTGGAATACGGGTGCTGTTTGACCCACTACAATATATATATATATATATATATATATATATATATATATATATATATATATATATATTATTGTCGTGGGGCATTCCCATTTACATGAGAGGCCCTGGAACAAAAATACTAGGTAATATTTATCCTGTAACAATAAGTTTGTATATTAGAATTTTTCGGAACTGTATTTTCATATGTCAAATCAACGAAGTTAATTCCGGGTATAAATTGCTTAAATTTGTGTATTTATCTTATTATATTCTATTTTTCCTTTTACTTTTGTCATTTTCACTAATATTGTTGTTATTCCGAAGATTTTTAACTTGGTTAATTGATTATTTTATAGCAATTTTCTTTAGAAATAACTGTACATATTTGAATTATTTACGGCGGGAAATATCCCAATTTTGTACAGGCGCATAGCGATAGTTTGTATATTGCTAGGTTAGTTTCTTGTATTTTAAAATTAAAATTATTAATTATTTGAGATATCTAAACGATTTGTTGTTATAAATTAACTCATTTAGAAATATTAAGATTAGATTAAAAATTACAAACATGAATCAACGAATAAGAAGCAAGGACAAAAAACAATCGCTAGTTAGCGTGGGTTGTTGAAAATTAATTACACGCGTCGGAATATTTTAAGAGAGTTCCAAGAATTAAGTTAAAAATTTATTAAATAAAGTACAATATCCATACCCGAAGTCCTATCTTTCGAATCACCAACATTTAAAGCATCGATAGATGCAATATCCAACACCAACTCCTACCTAGAAGATATTAAATCGAATTTCCTATCCCGAGGGACGCTAAGCTGCCTAATTCCTTAACCAGAGTCTTTATCCTGTAGAAAAGGATCCTGAAACCGTTTGAATATCCAGAAGCCTCAATCTACCAATCTTGAGTACTTTTTAATCTATTTTCTATAACACCAAAATTATTTATTTTATAATTTGAATACAATCGTTTGATATTATTTATTTTATGCGAAACACTTTAATTATCACTAAGTATACCTTTATATCGAAAAATACAGTTCCCTTGTGTTTAATTCAAGTAAATTTAGTAATTGTAGTTATGTATCATTTCATAAATATAAAGATAACCTAATTTTCAAATCATAACATACACGTGACCGTATATAGATTAATGTAATCGAATATCAATGTAAACACTTACCTTTAAAAGAAAAGTTTTTAATTAAACCGTTTATTTATTCTCATAACTCTCTCGTTTTCTTTATTAGATTACATATCCAGAATTTAATTATATATTAACTTGTTTATTCACTCACATCTATATTACACTGAGTACCAGACCCACACTATTGTTATTAATAAATTATAAATTCACTTTATCAATCTGAGCTAGCAGGTGTCCATTAAAACATACTAATCAAAATATAAACTAGAAGATTATGTACCTACCCTGAAGAGAACGATTAAGATAAGTACAAACTTTATTTACTTTTACGAACAATTACTGTTTATGCCCTTAGTTCAAGCGACATCTGTAAACATAAGTATTAGCAACATCTACAGGTCGTTTATTGAACTTTATCAGCATAGTCAATATTTAAAATTACATAATTTTAAATATCCATTACATTTCAATTAATATATAACGTGGTGGCATTTTTAATACACCACCAACGTACGTTAACAAATTCATCATTAACTTACGTTGCACATAACAATATACGTATATATATACATATATAGAAATGTAGAAACTGCATTAAAATCTTTACTGGATTGTTACTTAAAAAGGACTTATCTCGATAGAACGCCAACTGAAAATGTAGAATATAAAAATCCAGACAATTTTGTTAACCTGGAGAAAATTTATTTAGGTGCCTTTGTTATGGGTAAAATAGCTAATAATACCCATATAATAGCTAATAGCTAATAATACCCATGGGCTAAATATAAATGAACTAGCGAACTTTAGACGGCGATGTTTAGATTTTTTAATAGAAGGGTGCCATCAAATATATCAGAGGTTCGACCAAAAGAATAGATCAATTATTATTTTAAAGCAAATCGAAATGATTTCACCCATCGATGTAATATCAAAAAAATATGAATCAATAGCACCTATGGCCATTAATTTCCCGAATTTAGTTGGCAATGATTTAAATGAGATAGACAGGGAATGGCGAATGTTACGAAATACAGATTTGTCTCAATTTGGAGACTTGAATGTTGAACAATTCTGGAAAAAAATTGCCAGTCTTAAATCCGGCGACAACATGCTTATGTATCCAAAGCTGTGCACATTTATATTTAATATATTTAGTTTGTCACACTCTAGTGCGACTGCAGAGCGTGTATTTTCGCAAATTAACTTAAATAAAACCAAAGCCCGTAACCGGTTATCCACGTTATAGATACGTTGTGTGGCATTTTACATTGCAAAACATTAATGAAGGGCAACAGTTGTTTTAATTTCGAACTCAGCAATGATTTATTTAAAAAATTTGATATATTGTATGATAGTATTTAGTATGATAGAATTTATTTTAAAAAATTGTTTGTCTTTGTTATATGTATATTTAATATTATGTTACCTAGATTAGTTATTGTTATATTAAAATATATAAATATATATTTTGTTTTTATGATTTCTGTAATCGTTTTTTTTAAATTTTTTTGTATTATATAACCTGCAATCTCCAATCCGCTTTTAAGTACGTCTTGAAAATTGTTTAAAAATTCTAGGGAAATCTAGGGAAATTTTCTGCAAATGTCTAGGGAATTAAAAAAATTTCCCCTGGCAACACTGCGTAAATCTATCATTGACAAAGTGGTTACACAGAAACGCATGCGTCTGGTAGTTGAAGCAAAAGCTGGTAAATACGTACTGTGTGTCCATACATATACAGATACAAATTTGTTTTTATACAGATTTGTATTATTTTGTATCAAAGTCTGATGTGAATTATCGCATCGACATGCAACTTGTTTTTTTTTGTTATGGTTACCATAGATACGACAAATATTCCTGACTTGATGTTGCTAATGTGTATACATATAGTAAAAGTAAAGTGGAAAATCATTCAAATTCGTCTATTTAAAAAAAACGTAGGTATGACGAAAAATCTTATATCACCACGGTTCGTACAGTACACTTTCATGGTCTCGAATACATGCAAACCTCGACCCTACGGGTCTCGGTTTGCAATCGTATTCTCGAACATAAAACTGTACTTACGAACCTAGGTACATAAATAACTATTATTCAATATATTACGGTCGATAATTTCGTTTAAATTATATATATATATATATATATATAATATATGTATTTATTTTGGGAGAAAAGTGTCCGTCGTTAACGTGGAATTAAAAGTAGAATTTTAGCTTAATTATTATTTTCTTTTATTGTGGTGCTCATATAACTTCAGAATTTAATTTTATCGTAAAATCATTTGAGAAATTTCGTCGTGTGTAAAGCCAGGTGAACTAGTGAGTTCTGTTCAAAGAAAAAAAGGAAAGGATACAAACTTGCAAATCCGGTGAGTTGCTAGACCCTCGTCCTTCTGATAGGAATTGCATACAGATTTATGTTTTAAGTAGAAGCAAACACCTTGTAAATCTAATTTTTTCATTTAGATTTAAGTAAAATTTGTTAGGAGTTTTTAACTGAGTTTCATTTGTCTATTTCCTTACACTTTGCACAACTCAGGATCGCTAAAGAAAGGATCGCTAAAGGATCGCTACCAGAAAATAAGATTAATTTTATTTAGCTATGCAGCGAGCCTCTGATTGTAACGACCACTGATCGCAACGACAGCGAAATCAAAAACTTAATAGTTTAACGAATCAGTGGTTTAAGCATTAATTAAGACAAACATTAAGGACTAGCAGTATTGGCAGATTTGATTTAAGTTACAATTGAAACCAACGCTACCAATGGTATCGGCACGGGATATGTTACAAATGGTGGTAATGTTACACATAATCTCAGGGGCAATACTTTCCGCCGGCATTTCTTTATGCCAGCTCTACCAGTATAGTTCTTGAGGTATCTGCATGGCCCCATAGAACCTTATTGGGACACCATAACCCATTGGTCTTCAGTATCAGGATCACAGCCATGGTTTCCTCTTTCACAAATAGTTCCATTGGTATAATGAGCGGTATTATATATACATTTTTCTGTTTCGATATACGCTGAAGTTCTAACGTCAGCTGTGTGAATTTTTCAATTTAGTTTTGAGTATTTGCTATTAATGTTATTGTCTACTGGATCAGCTACATCTGTTAAGTACGTGATTATTATTATTAACATTATCGTCTATAATAGGACGAAGCACGTGCCTGCATGTCTGGATGGCAATTTTCACACAGATGTGTTCTTATGTTCTCAGTACCAGATTTTTAATGTTATCATAACTAGATTACTACGCTTTTTAATGGATAATACTATAAGTAGCAAGAAATAATATTTTCAATTTTTGTATTCGTTTTGAACTTATCCAATGATACTGCCGGGTTTTATATTACCGCTACAGAAATTCCGTACTTTCGTTTTACAATGGAATTTATTTTTAAAGCGAAAGAATAATAAACTTCATTACACACATCCTCTATAAAGTGTACGTTTTCCTGACAGCCATAAATTCATCGCCACGTAAGTCGTTCTGTCCATTTTATTAAGACCTGGGCATAAAATGTCGAGATTTCCAGCGCTGCCAACCGTCTGAAATGCTAATTTCCTAAATCTACGAACGAGTCGTTTTATTGTTTTTGCCCGTGGTGATATGGAGGCAACAAAACCCTCCTATAACACAAGTTAGTTACAGATCATTATCGAGTGAGCGAAGTGAAGATAGGAGCAACAGTGGTTGCCGTGCCTACAACGTAACGAACTTAACCATAAACAACGACCAAACTCAACATAATAGCTTATACATTAAACATAGAAGTTTCCTATTTGCATAAGATATGGGGAGGATGTCACAGAATTTAAGTTAGTTAAGGCTGTGGCATTAACGGGATATCATCTCTCTTCTCGTCGCACGTACTCGATTTTGCTAGTTTTAACAATTAGAGCGAGCATATTTACTCCACAAACTTCGTTACACTTTCGATATGTTTACAGAAGCAACGCTCAAAGTGGGAAGACGGTTCGCCTTAACTAACTTATCCATGCTGTTTATAGCACATTTCGAGAGATTGTTAACAAGTAACTTATATTTGGCAGTCTCTACATATGTTTTAAATTATATTGGAGATATTGTCTGGCTTCTTATTAAATAAACGAACCCTATTTTCATATTTATTTATGAAGTAATAGTGATACAAATGTATGTTTCGTAATATTGCTTTTCAAGCAATACGAAATGAAAATATTGGGACACCAAGTGAAGGATAATAACAAGTTATCACTAGAGCAGACCAATTTCCGTGCGCGCCATGTGCGCCGATGTGAGAATGATTGTATTGCGTTGTGTTTTTTATTTGTATTATGTTTTTTTTAAAATCCTCTGTCGTGCACACAATCACTGATTTCATTCAGTTTCTATTTTATTTATAGATACATACAACGCTGCTATAATATGTACTATTCTTATTTTTCGTGTGTTTATGCATATTACTTTAATAGCAGAAAACCAAATGTATATTTAATTATTTCTGATAGAATAAATGTCTCTACTGTTATACTTATATCGGAAACAAGCTCATGTTGCGTCCCTATTCTATCGCATATGCTAATATATTACGAATTACACTCCCATATAGGCGCTCATGGCGCGCACGGAAATTGGTCTGCTCTAGTTATCACTAAAACAGGGATTTGCAGTACGGTTGCTGCAGCTTCCTATAGTTTGTTTATCGTTTAAACCGATCATATATGCATCTGGTTGTCTTAACTTATATTTACTTACTTATAATATACTGCAAAAGTAATTTTAACAATAAAATTTATTATTAAAAATCAGGTGTGAAGAACACAATACAAGTTCATATATTTGTGAATGTATCTTCTCCAGAGACGTAGATACGTATTTCATTTATCTATAGGATCATCGGTAAGCCCCTGCTGGAGAAGGGATACATTCACAAAACATAACAGCTTCGCTATCTCAGAAATTGTTAAGACAAGAGCGTAGAAGAATATTCAGCGCTATCTACATAACAACAGCAGAACTAGAAAATTATATTATTATTGCTGTTATAATATAATATATATAATATAAAAATGCTTTTGTATTATACAAAATTGGTGAGGTTATATAATATACTGATTTTCAAAAAATCCGAACATCCAGAAAGAGTCGATCAATTGTAATGAAATTATTAATACTACTCTGTTTTGTTACAAATGAAACAGATATGCATTACACACGTGTGCATCTGTACAAATGGACATACACCTCGTATTTTCCAACATTTACTTCTGCCAAATACACGTGTTTCTGACACAACAATGGACTTCGTCAGTTTGGCCAGTGAAGTAAAATTTGATGGACCAACACATAGGTATAGCAAATTTTGTCAAAAGACACGTGTTTCCCTCTTTTGGCACAAGTAAATGTTGAAAAATACGAAGTGGATGTCCATGTGTACAGATACAGTTGTGCGTAATGCATATCTGTTTCATTTGTTATAAATGCGTAATGTGTCCTTAACGTATTAATGCAGTCAAATTTCTTTGGTATATTTGCTGCCATCTGGCATCGTGTTAATGGTCTTACATCTATATACGTATGTTTCCCTTCTGTGGTAGCATAGCTGGAAGAGAAATAGTCGCTCTTTTCGGCATAGTCTCTTTTGTCCGTTAGATGTCACCAGATTATCTGGTGCCATCTGATACGATAAAATTTACTATACCTATGAAATGCGAAACGCGAAACTCAAATTTCTTTACTCTATTTTGTATCTGACAAGAAATGATAATAATATGGAGAAAAAAAATTGCAAATGTACAATTTTTTTCTTTCGTTTTATCAAAAAATTGTTTTTTAATTTGCGTTTGCTTCAAATTGAAGCATTATTTCGTATTACACGATTTATTCTCATTTTACCGTTATTCTCCTCGATAGACACACACCTATAAACGGTATAAGCTGTCGTGAAAGAGAAGATGCTGTAAAAATAGATCGGATTGTAGTCGGAGCGAAAACGGGGAATGTTTTGCACTTATTTTTATTAACTCTGTAAATATTGGGGTGTTGAAAACCGAGGGATTTGAATAAGAATTTTCTAGGCTTTTAAAGTGTCTAATTGTCCTGGTCTAAACTAGGATATTATGAAAAAACAGATAAAACTATCAGAATCCATGTAGACGAAGAAGACAAAGTATGGAAAATTTAACCCCCCCCCCTCCCCAATTTGGGCGGGTTGAATGGTAATGAAAAATAAGCAATATTCATCAATGAATCTGGATTAAGGTATATTCTTTTATGGGGTAAATTTGGTCAGAGATAAATTTGGGGAAACCAGAATATGTTATAGATGTTAAGAGATTTTACCAAATATTATTAGATGACAAACTTGGTAATATGGTCAGAGATATATAGTTTCAATTTCTTTAATTTTTTGTTTAACAATATTTTTTATTCTAATTTTAAACCTATTCAGACAATACTTTCGGTAATTTTTTTTTTTTACAAATTATTATCCTGACCCAGCAATGAAAAGCCATTTTGGGGTACCTATCTAAATTTTTTATAAAGTGCTCTAACGTCCTGGTCCAGAAATAAAAATCCATTTAGAGGGTTCGAAAACCTGATAAATTTGAATAAGATTTTTGTCTCTTTTTCAATGATTTGTGTGCCAATTGGCTTGGTCCAGAAATAAAAAAAGCCATTTTGGGATGTCTATAAACAACGGATTTTGTAAGGTTTTTTTTTTGGGTGCTTTTAAAGGAATCATGCTTGATTTTGGATTATTTTAAACGGTTTTCTCATGTGCCCAATTTCTGATGGTCTATAGATTTTTGAGTATTTTTGGGGCGAATACAAATTGATGATTTTAGGTCTTTTTCGATTGTTTACTTTTGCGAAAACAGCGGAATTTGTTAAATTCTACCCTGTTTTTAAGACGCCAAATGTCCTGGTATCAACCCTCCTTGATTTGGTGTTGTTTTCCCTTTTTTTTGCATGCGCCAAATGGCTTGGTCCAGAAATAAAAAGCCATTTTGGAGTGTTTAAAAACAAGGTAGTTTGTTAGTTTTTTAGGGCGTTCTTGAGGTAATTTTGCATTATTTTGTGAGATTTCAACAGCTTTTTCGTGTGCCCAATTTTTGGTGGTCTACAGATATTTAGGTACTTTTGGGGTGCATAAAAATTAATGCTTTTCGAGAGGTTTTAGGCCTTTTTCGGTTGTTTGCTTTTGGGCAAACAGCTAAATTTGTAGGATTCTGCCTTGTTTTTTAAGACGCCACATGCCCTTGTCCAGAAGTAACATTTGACATCCTACTACTACGTATTAAACTATGAATATAGTAAACTGTGAAACTCCTTGAATACGAAATACCTCTGCACAACTTTTCATTCACGTGCACAAAAGATTTAGTCTACTTATAAAGGATATTATTGTTTAAGAGTTAAACAATACATGCGCCAGTATATTTCTAAAGTGATCTTTTCACGAGGTAGTTGCATTTCTACGGTACGGTAGCACTGCCTGTAACCGACAGTTTGTTAGATTAATTACCGACCGTGCATTATTTATAATTAGTAAATGACGGCGCGAAGGATTTCATACAAATTGCAATAGCAAAGCACCAATGGCAACAACAACAGCAGCAGCAGCAGCATGGTAGTATTCACGATGACGACGGCGGTGCAGACACAATTGCCGCGCCCGACTGCAACCGCGATTGCTCACGTTATTCGTTCTATTCTCTAGTAATTAAACGGGAATTATTATGTGGGCGTTAATACGCTAAAAGTGTTTTGTGTAGACGTGTGCCCATTTATTCGCACACGTAAAATATGTGCATGAATATACATGCATGTTTATAAACATTAACATGAATATATGCGAATTATGATTTATTAAACACTTGGTATTCATGCACTTTTGAAGAAAGAAATTTATATTTATTGCGTTGTAGTTTGCAATTTCTTTTAGCAAAACATATTTGCACGCAGGACCTTGCAATTTATTATTTGTAGTCCTCTATTTAAATATTAATAATGGCAGCTCTGTTCAAACAAAATCACAACTTTCGGAATAAATGCTTCCTTAATTTCTGTTCTAGTATCACTAGCAAAAGCTCTATCGACAGGCACATTATTTGAAATACTTATCTTAAATCCTGCATAGGGGCTTCTGCTGCAACTGGTGCTTGTATCCAATTTTTTAAGTACACCCTTACAACAAAGATGCAAATGTCACGAATACTAGTTATCTCCAATTGTATCATTTTAAATTCGTTTCGAAATAAATTATATTTTAAGGCAAAAACTAGCTTTCGACATACAACGGGCGTGATGAAATGCTCCAGGCTTTTTGAAGGTAAATTCCGGAACTGTACCACCAAGAAAAAACTATACTTAATTGAAGAAGCTCTTTATAATCATCACGTGGTTGCTTTACTTCAAGATTTTGAGATGCAAATTTTATAATCTCGGATACACTCCAAACTGCATCCTTCACAATCTGATCGTCAACACCACTCATAAAGTTAATTTTGTCAATTTTGATCCAAGCGTCTCTAAATCTGCTAAATATTTGTACGTTAGGGCCTAATGATTTTTGCATTTTTTAATCGAAAACTCTTCTTAAAATTATTTCATAGATGTGATGACGGCATAGTAAATATAAAAGATCTTTTCCGATCGCTTGCTCTAAAAGAACACAAGAGCCTTGAAGTCGGCCTAAGTTAGAAGCTGTGGTATCGCAACATCTTCTACTTTTTTAATTAGGTTCCATTCTTGCAATAGGTCATAAACTACTTCTGCTTGTTACTTTCCCGTTCCAGATGATATTGCTGGGATTCCAAGTAACTGTTCCTTGCCATTGTATGATATAACTACTGGAATCCGATCAATAGATTCTTTTCCTATTAACGATGGCAAAATTTTACCACCCTAGTGAATTTTAATCAATTGTCATTTTATAGGGGAAGTCCCTTTTTAATTTTCTTAAATGCTGCACCACAGTGATGCCAACTTTTCTTAACAAAAACGCGTAAGAGTATTCGAAAAAAGGGATAAAAAGCTATATTTAGAACTCGTTGGCTTAAAAAAATATCTCAGCTTGTAAACTATTATCAGGATATGTAAATAATTTAGTTGCCGCAACAGTTTTTGAAATTTGATTCCAATTAAATTTTTATAATCAAATTCTTGTTACAAATCGTGGCAGTTACCGTAAATTTAATTAAGTTATAATAATAAAGTTATAGGTATATTGTATACTAAAAAATATAAATAAATAAAAAAAATTGTATTTCTGTTCATTTTTACCAACAGGGGTCACCTTGAGAGGCGGTGCGCCACGCCTTCCCTTTGTTCGATACGCATAATTTTTTGTATACCGTATTTTTACACAAAAAACAAACATTTCTAGAGGGAGTTACGATGTATAACTTCAAAAAATTTTTCTTCCATACATCTAAAGACCACCCTAATATATATATATATATATATATATATATATATATATATATATATATATATAAATGTGGATAATTAATTTAAATTAATTAACTATAAATTCATCGTATTAATCGAATAATTACGCAAGATATCTAAGCTATCCCGTAGGAACAGATTTCTACAAACGACCTTATGTCGTTATTTATATAATATTTTTTGTATACATTCAACGAGAAATAAAAGTTTCAATAGAGACATCAAATGACCCGGCGGGCCGCGTGTTGGATAGGACTAGTGCAGTTGATCTAGAAGGGACGCATATTATTCGTCTGTTATCGTTTTACCTTTTCGAAGATAATCGATAAGTAGAATCCCACTACAATCGCAACACCGTAGCTATAACAATTAGATTTTGTTTAGTGCTGCCATCTTTCATCGAGCTCATTAATTACTGTTCCGCTCTCGCAATATATATTTTTTTAGATAGTAACTTGGCCAATTTACAAATTTTTTCCATGTCTTGTAAAATTTAAAGATTGCTTAGATTACTACTATAGAGGACTGTTCATAAATCATAAATAAGTACATGTACACATGTATCATATAATACATTAATGCAAGAAACCCGAAAAAATCACGTCTGTTGCTTTGTTCTGAACACATATACAAAAGCTAGCAATAAAAAAAAATATGACATATCGGATGCAAGAATGCATTGTTACACGGGAAAGGGAGGACATAAAAATCTTCGCTGTGTTTGTCGCAAGCTTCACACATAAATCTCGAGCATACACTTACCGTACTTATGCATACATATACGAACTAGCGCTCAGACGCAATGAAAATGCACGTGTGTTAAATGTGTTCGATGATTTTTGGTTGCACGTGTGCAATCCCCTACGAAACCATTCACTGACCGGATAGTCATGGTTCTTAGTTCTCGCATTATTTCAACATGCAGTCACCAATTGTACAGTGAAAGTGCCCCTGTTTGTCATAGTATTTCTTCAAAAGATTACGATGATTATTCACGAAAGTATTTATAATAAGTCGAAGTTATCGCCCTAATAAATTAATATAAACATGACAAATTAAGAACTCTTCCTCTTTAGTTACTAACATATGTTAAATTTGACTTTTTTTTATAAAATTTCCGCATGTAAATATCTGAAAGAAGAGTTAGTAAATGGGTATCAGTAGTACAATGAAGCAATCTATAATAAATTATAATAATGTTATGATACAAATTGAAGTAAATAAGAAAAAATTAACAAATTAGGTCAGTTAGATTTAAAATAAATAAAAATTTAAAAAAAAACAGAAAATTTGCCAAGATATTGTAGTAAATTTTTGGATAACAATTATTGAACGAATATAATGGTAGGTAAATGTATTAATATGGTAGTTACTAGTAAAAATTAAGTTTAAAATACGATATAAGCGATAATACAATATTTTCGACAGTACCTAGTTCAAGGCCCGCACGAACGGTTACGGACAAAAAGACAAATTGTCGCCTCTTAAGAATATATATATATATATATATATATATATATATATATATATATATATATATTAAAAATAATAGACTTTTTATTGGTTTAGCGACCTTTTATTGAATTATGATGTTTTATTCTACGACGTTTCGACTTTTATTATTTTTCAGTCTTTTTCAAGTAGCTAGAAACAAGAATTAATGCAATGAGAACATGAGAACTGTGTTTGCTTTTGTGAGATTGAATTAACAATTAAATTAACAATTAAAATTAAAATTAGATTAAAGACTGAATTGCCAATTAGATTAACAATTAAAGTTAAAATTTAAAATTAGATTAATAATGAGTAAGGACAATTAAAGTGATTACATCTGTATAAATGAAATGAAAATTTGAATTAAACTACAATACAGTAAGGTAACTAGGAACAAGAATTACTACAATGAAAACGTGAGAGCTGTGTTTGCTTTTGTGAGACTGAATTAACGATTAAATTAACAATTAGAATTAAAATTAGATTAAAGACTGAATTACCAATTAAATTAATAATTAAAGTTAAAATTTAAAATTAGATTAATAATGAGTAAGGAAAAATTAAAGTGGTTAAATCTGTATAAATGAATTGAAAATTTGATGTTTAACTACATTACAGTAAGAAACAATGAATGAACAATGAATGACAAAACTCACCGTTTCTTTTGGTTTTCAAAATCACGCATTCTGTGTAACATGTGTTATCGGGGGCCCGAGACCTTTTTTTGTAACGAACCGATCGCGCTGGTTGGAATATTGTAAGTGTTTGTGGCTTTGTTAAGAGAGGTTAATTTCTGTTCTATTTTGGAATTTAACAAATTGGTCAGGACCGTGTTTAGGGGTATGTAGTAAAAGTATTTACAAATGGGAACTGATAAAGAGTTTTTTTTGTTTTTTTGGTTTGTGTTTGTGTGTGCGGGGGGGGGGGTGATTTTATCTATTTTTTAATGAGTGGGTAATAGAGTTTAGATAGTCCATCAATTTCGTTTCTGTCGTTGATTGTTCTGCTGTTTTTGAAAATGTGGATCATTTCTAAGACCTCCCTAGCCTTTGTATTCTTTTTCTGTGTTATTACTTTGGTGTTATCAAAATCAAAATTATGTTTTAGTGTCAATTGGTGTTTTTTTAAGGCAGTTTGATTTTTTGCGTATTTGTGACCTTTCAATCTTTCTTGTAGTAACTGTTTTGTTTGGCCTATGTATACTTTGTCACAGTCTTTGCAGGGTATGTTGTATATTGTGTGTGATTGTTTTAGTGTAGGTGTTGAGTCTTTTAGTTTGGTGTGTAGGAATTTTAGGTTTTTACCGTTTTGGTGTGCTATTTTAAAGTTAAATGGTTTAAATATATGGTCTAGTTTTTCGGATAATCCAGTTATATAGGGTGTGGGGATATATGTTAATTCATTGTTTTTTTTGGTTTTGTTGTGGCCGTTTGTTGTGTTATAAATTTTATATATATATATATATATATATAACAATTGATAAATTATAATAATAATAATAATTTATCAATTGTTATATTTAATAAACGGCTAAGAAATTATCTAAACACACACACACACATATATATATATATATATATATATATATATATATATATATATATGTAAAGGATAGTCGTTTTTTTAGGGGAATCCAGCAAAATTAAACTCTATTACAGTCTTTACAGGGTTGCAGTGTATAGTAGTTGTGCGGAAGCTTTTTTCTTACTTTACTGTGCCCCATGTGCGACTTTTAATTAGTAGTTTTTACCTACTGATGATGACAACTTAGTTGTCGAAATACGTATTTAGGATACGACTAATAGTTGTGGTAAGGGGTTATATACCTTTTTTAAATTTCTATTACTTAAGTCAGTTCTTTATTTTTTAGCCCAATATTTCGCATCGAATTCGTATGCTTCCTCAGGGGATCAAAATGTGCTGCTGGCAGCTTGCGTCTCTCTCTGGGTGTGTGATTTTGTATTTGTGTGACCGCGTAAGTGTAGGGTTTTGTATGTTAGTGCGCTCGTGCGTGTGTTTAATGACCGGTCGCGTAAATTTAGAGAGATCGGATAACCAGCCGTTGCGTAGGGCCGCCAAGCTGCCAGCAGCAACCAACACACAGGTTCATACCCAGAAAGAGACACAAGCTGCTGGCAGCGAACAACACATATGTTCACACCTTGCTATCTATTGTTTGGAATACTAAGGCATGACTTATTATTATTATTGGAATGTATCTTTGAATAATTTAAACCATAGCAACTCAATTATTTGACATTTATATTCTGTCATTTATATTTTTTATTCCCTTGACAAAGGCATCATTGCCGAAACATGTAGGGTTGTTTTAAATATATATACTTTGAAGTAATGAACCAGACCTTTAATCGCCGACTTATTAAGTTTACCTTATCATACCAAGGTCACGAAAATATTATATTTTTATATTTATATATATATAGATAATTATTTCGTGACTTTGTATGTTATGGTAAATTCAATTTGTTGGCGATTTAAGATCTGGTTTTACTCTACTCTACTCTACAACGTCTCCTCCAATTTTCACGATTTTCTTCAATTAGGTGACCCACATTATCTAAACGTGCACTGGATGATAGAGACGCACTGGAACCACGTCTTCGAACAGATTGTGTTTCACATTTGTTAGCACTAATGAGGCTTCGTACAAGTTCAGACCTGAAATCCAGCTGCGAAATGGGTTTCTCTGTGTATACAAGTCTGTGCAGTTTCAAAGCATTCACCACAGTAGAATCTAACATATTTATAAATAACGGCCACCACCATTTTTTTCCACGAATATTTATTCGGTAATTTGCAACTGCGTTATCGTGTAGATCAACGCCTCCCATATATTTGTTATATTTGGCAATCATATTTGGTTGTAGTATAGAGATGTCTTTTTTTCTCTACGATTGTACCGCTTCACAAACACATTAGGCCATTAGGCAGTGCAGACTCACAATTGGTTGCTACTGTAACCACAGAATTGTCATTCCAACGGACCACGCTTATTTAATTCGTTTTCATTTCGTTTTCATAACGAGAAACCATTGTACCACGAGGTTTCTTTCCAATAGCAATATATATATTTTATATATTTTCCCTATAGCAAATTGAAAATGCGATTACCCGTTCAAGTCTCTAAAGCGCATTTCAGCATTCTGTTCTCACGTACAGTTACAGTTGCAAAGTATCCTTGACGTTTCAGATGAACTAATAGCTTGTAGCTCGTAAAAAAGTTATCAAAGTATACCTTATGAGTCGACTTATTGATGACCACTGTTTCACTTAAACCAAATTCTCTTTTGGCATTTTCACCAGTTTTTCCAGCATAAGGTGAAATAAATACCCATCGCTAGTGTGTACCCACTATGTGATACCCACTCAAAATCAATTTCCCAAAAAAATTTCTTGATCATTTTGATCTAAGGCGAATTGAGTACGGTTATTATCTCTCGCATATTTTATGGAGTTTGAAATAATAAGCTGGCCAACATTTTTATCAAACATTTGCATAAAGAAATCAAGATGTAGCGCCTCAACAATATTCTCTACATTCCCATCCTCATTTGGCGTAGCATCTTCCTCATAGTCAACAGGCGTTTTACACCAAATAATGTCTTCAATTCTTGCCGTTTTGCTTGGTGTAGATAAAGCTGCCTCATCATGTATACCATCCCCTATCTCAATTTCGTTATTCGGACACACTATCTCAAAAGTTCCCGCTATATCTACATGCAAATTTTCTACTCCACCTATAACATTATCATCAATGTCGTCCTCGTCCGGTATATCATCGACGTCGGATGCTGTATAACAAACATCAATTTCCTCATTCAGATCAAGATCTTCAACAATTGCCTCAAGTTCTTTCAAAGTCAACGGTCTGGTAGGATCATCGCGATATTTCACGTGACTCTAAAATAATTTTATTATCAATAATAAATAAACTTCCCCCAGACGTGAAAAAGCATGTTCAGACAGGAATATTACTCATGACTACAATTACACCATTTGTCCCAATGTTGCGTTTTCGCAACGCTATGTTTCAAATCCGTTTGAGAAATATTTCCGGAAAAAAAGGGGATTGATTTTTTTCCAAAATAATGTTATATGAAGTACATTTTATATTGATAAATGAAAAAGTAAACTGTATGTTATTTAATTTAAACTTAGATGCCCAAGTTTTTTTCTTGAAAATTCCATAGTTTTATTTTATTTAATTGAAAATGCGATTACCCGTTCCCAAAATGTTTATTAGGTTGTTTAAATATTTATTAACGCAATGCTACTGACAGTACATACAAAATTATTATTTTAGTACGAAAAAAATTTTTTTTTGGTGTTGTGTTATCGCAACTATGGGAATAAATGGGTTAAATATCTTGACATCGTCTCAAAATGGCGACGGAGTACAAACTGCTATTCTGTGCTATTACCATTATTTTAATGTGTTTTATTTCGTTTTAAAAGTCTATACCTCTAAAAGAACACTCATTACTAGGACAGAATCAGATCTAAATTATACTGTAGGTTTGTCATATTAGTATGCAATATACCTGAAAATTAATTAATATTCACGTTTAAGAATAGTAAAAAAGAGAGAGATTGTTCTCACATATACATAATTTGCAACATATTGCCATGGATTTTTCCATGGAGAAGAAAGAGAAAAATAACAGAACTATATTGAACTTTTTGTGGAGTACATTTATTAAACTTATGTATTTTATTTTTGGTGTCTATTTTATTTCAGACGGGGATCGATATAAATATATTTAATTTTAAGTGATGAATTTTATTATGTTTGAATTTTTTATCCATCCCCGTATATTTAGGTTAATCAGATGTTTAAAGCCGCCGCCACTCCGGATATCATATTGTACTAAGATGTATATTTTTCTCTATATCT
The DNA here is from genome assembly GCA_935421215.2 of Melolontha melolontha. Lineage (NCBI taxonomy): Eukaryota > Metazoa > Arthropoda > Insecta > Coleoptera > Scarabaeidae > Melolontha > Melolontha melolontha. Next base: position 34,742,753 of record OW285236.1, on the reverse strand, counting down.
TGATTTTATAGTAGGTGGGGATGCCCTTGCGGTTCCTGGAATTTCATTTTAGAGATTATTTGAATGTCCTTGAAGATAGGTGTGTATAAGTGTATATCAGACACGACTTAATTTTGTCTAATATTATTATAATTTTGGATAATTCGTTTATAGTTTTTGGTGCGTCGTATGTGATTCAAAAGTAATTTATCGTGAATTTACAAATCTTTTATATTTGTAATTTTATTTAAATGATACACCTATCTAAAGAAAGGGAATCTCTCGTGTTTAATTGTGACATACATTAATTAATGTAGGTATCTTTATAATTATTAATATATATTGAAGAAAGCGCTATAATTAACTTGTAAATTTTTGTGAAATTTTTTTATATATTCTGAATAATATCTAGAAAATTTGTTAGATGGTTTTTTGTGGAGTTTGGGTGTTTTTATTCACTTTGAATATTTCAATACGTAGGAAGGTGGGGACGAGTTTGTATGATGTCATGTGATTGCATTCATGACAGTTCAGATTTTGATTTCGCGCGCAGAGTAAACAATTCTTTACTTTGACGTTTAAATTGGTGGGTTTATATTTTTGTTGACATCTGATGAATTTTTGGATATTAGTAAATTTGTTATCTTTGCTCGTGATTTGTCATACAAGGTTTTTTAACGATTTGTATCTTCATATGATATCCAAATTTTTTTTATCCTTGCTGCTGTGCATTTAACAGTTCAACGTTACACTTTGTAAAGTTGATTTTTTTTTTATTTTTTTTTTATTATATAAATGTAAAGGGAAAATATGTGCATAATTTATCTGACACCTCGTGTTTTATTTTATGATATAACCTGCATCCGTAAGGATCGATCCGAGAGACGTGAGCTCAAGGAAATCTACGAGACTGAACAGCCGGACGATTAAGTTGTAGTGTGAACAAAAAGATTTAATAAGCAATCAAAAGCACATTCCACTGCAATATGTTATAAGTAGAGCTGAGGATGTTTGCGGTACGGCAGTACCGTATGTAGTGCATCCCCACCAGCGTATAAACACGATGCAGCGAAACACTTTAGTTAGTCGTGAACTGGCAACGTAATCGTGTGTTGTCTTGAGCTCTATTTAATAAGTATGACGGACGTGCCCAAGTCAAGAAAGCGCCCATTGTATAACGACGTGAAGAAATTTATCCGAGACTTTCCCGATTTGTATTATAATGGAGCAAAAGTGGTTTGTAAATTATGCGATAAACAGTTACTTTGCTGGGACAAATACGACTGTAAAAGACATGTTGAAAGTGTACACCACAAAGACAAAAAAAATAATGTGCTGTCTAAAACGCAATTCTTTTTCGATTTATTGACAATGCTACTCGTCTGCGATGTGCCAGTTCACCTGCTAGATAAAAAAGCCTTTCACGACTTTTGGAATAAATACAATTCCAACAAAAAAGCTACCGTCACGGAGAACGTTACTCACCTATTTACCAATTGTGCGTGAGGACATTGAAAACAGAATGAAAGCAGTAGTAAATGATAAACAGTTATGGGTATGTGTCGACGAAACGACAGATCGAAAAAAACATACTTTTGTGAATATTATAGTGCGTGTACTAGATCCTGTCAAATCAACATTTCCCATTTTATTAGCCAGCAAAAGATTGGAAAAGTGCACTAGCGAAGTAATTAAGAAGGTAGTGCTCGATACGCTACAAAAATTTCAAGTTTCAACTAATCAACTCCTGATGTTTATGAGCGATGGTGCTGCGACAATGCGTTCTGTAGGCCGTTCTCTTAAAGCAGATTGTGAGAGACTTTTGCATGTGACATGTAAAGTTCATGCTTTACACCTTGTGGCACAAACTATTCGGCAATGTTATCCAGAGGTGGATGCATTAATAGCAACCACAAAAAAAGTGTTTCTAAAATCTCCCAAACGAATTCGAGAGTTTCACAGTCGGTGCCCTGGTATTCCCGAACCACCAGAGCCAATCCTTACACGTTGGGGAAGTTGGTTAAAGCATTTTATTATGCCAAGTATTTCCAACAAACAAAATCTGTGGTTCTACAATTCAATCCTGCCGAAGCTGTAGCCATTAAGGAAAGCCAGAGACTCTTTCAAAACTCTTCCCTTGATGCAGATTTACAAACTATTTATAACAATCATATAGGATTGTTTAACGCAATCGAGAAATTTCAAAATACTGCATTATCGTTAGCGGAGTCACTGCAAATACTGGACGATGTACACGCCCAGCTATGCGCAGTAAATGACAACAAAAATGTTAATGTAATAGAAAAGTTCGAGAGTGTGATAAACAATGATTTTGATTTTACCAGATTAAAACAAATTAGTAATGGTGCAAGTGAAGATTCGGTTTCTATCTATAAAGATTATTTTAATTGTGCGTGTGTTACATCCGTAGATGTCGAGCGGTCTTTCTCAAAATATAAAAAAAATTATTCATCACGGCGTACATCGCTCACCGCTACAAATATGGAAACGTATCTAATGCTACAAACTTACTGCAAGTCTTATCCACTTGGCGCTATGCTATAATAATCGTAAATAAGGTAAGTGTGTTATTTATATACAGTACACATAACTGACATACTTAAGTGATATAAATAGCGAATGCATGTAAAGCAATAAAATCACGCATGCATCACCGATCGAAACAAGGTCATTATATTCGTGCGTTTAACTGAATACTATCCTGGCACACCGCAAACATCCCCAGCTCTAGAAGTTTATAAGTATAGGTTCCTTTGATATGTTAATGTTAATAATGTAACATACATAAATATGTAAATTCATTTTTAACTGTTTTATTGTATACTTTTCACTTCCTATTTGAAATAAAACTTGTCTAATAAGTACTATAAACGTTTCTGGAAACCTATAACCATAAAATTTAAATATTAGGAATGCGCTTTTTTTGCATAATTACGTGTTAGCCAGTAAAAAAAAAGGTTATCTTAACATGCATTAAATGGCTTTCTTTTCCTACATATGGTGCATGTGAGTATTTATTTTAGGAATGTGCTTGTTTACTATAAACTGACTTGTTCACATCACATTACGCGATGAGTGGTATCCATAAATATGTTACAAAAATTACATAAAAATTGCGTTCAATCGTTTAAAAAACAACTAGATGCCTTGAAAATATTGTTACAAATATCAAGGTTATCGCTAGCTAATTCCAGTTGTTACTTCGCTTATCGGTTTGCGGATAACATTTCATCTTGTCACATTTATGTCTGTATTTAATCTATTCGCTCTTATTAATTTTACCTATTTAAGTTAACAGTAGAGTTAATTAAACGCATTTTTTTTTATATAAATTTCTTTTTAATATCTTCTCTTTTTTGTTTATGTTAACCAATATTTGAAAATTTGGTTGATGTAGTTGCAATATATTAGGGGAAAATGGCCTAAAATGACATACGTTTTATGAAAGTTGTCATATGTGCGTCAAAATT